>OY821517.1:85307665-86640861 GCA_963682025.1 Cordilura impudica | reverse complement strand
AGAGGAACACGTGCCTCAACGGCCGTGAAGTTGGAAAATCGGTATACATGGGAAAAATATGATTTTTTTTTTAAATTTCTTACAATTCTTAATATTTTAAATTGATCTTTAAATAAAAAGATTAGAAAATCGTAATGAATAGTAAATTATCTTTCTAATAAGGTAATAAAAATCAAAATCAGTTTAAAAAAAAACCAAGTTATTGCAATTGCCCCGGGCAACTAATGTGTCACAGAACGCTTAATCCAGAAGTTCGAGCCCAAATTTTTAAATTTGTAGAAATAATGTAATGCAAAAACATTTTTGTATTTTATTAACTCCAAGGTACTCAATTAAAAAGTATTTTTTTATCATGTGCTTTGCAAACTCATTTTATATCAAAGCCAAAAAGTCTGAATTTTTAAACACAGTTTTCAAATCTCCAATTTTAAAGTTTCAAAAATTTTTTTAAAGAAATTTAAAAAAATCAACGATTGGACTTTAAGGTTTAATTAAGCACATATTAGGGACTAAAACCTCCAAAAATTTAAGTTATTCTTTTTTTCATTTGGCCAGTGCAGCGATTTGACTTCAGCGAATTTCGGGAAAACAGCGTTTTTTGTCACTTATTAAGGTTTTATGCATTTTTGTATTCTTTTTTTCAAATTCATCAAATTCAAGTTTAAAAACTTCAATCCTCTAAAAATAATATTACAAATACTGCTGTCCGAAATGACCTTATAATGAAAATAGATTAATACTTTTTCGGTGAAATAAAAACAAATTTATTTTTCTTTTTCAAACATACATCCCATATAATTAAACAAAATTATAAATATGAATTCTTTATTTATTATTTTTTATTATTAATTATTATTAATTTTATTAAACATTTTTTATAAAAAAAAACTATGTGTATTATTCTTAAATAATATGATTGTTCTAATTAATTTATTAAAGTGTTTTTTTTAGCATTAGAATACCGTTTTCTATATTCGGAAACAATTTGCAAAATAAATTGCTTTTCTTCTTCGTTTTGTGATAAGATTCGATTGTAATCTTCCATAAGCTTTACTGCTCTTTCTGCCGAATCATTAACAATATTTAATTTACAAACGATATTCATGCCAACATTATAGCCAGTATCGTCACTCCAATCTTTAGGATCTTTTTTTAAGAAGTCCGTTGGTATAGAAAATCTTTTAAAAAAAGATAGTGTTTTCTGAGATATAAAATGTTCGATGTTCTTATCTACGTAATGGCATATGTTCTTAGGAATGACTATAATATTTTTTGTGTCATTATCATTGGATTCATCTAAAGCCGCGACCATACGTTTTTTAATAACGTAAGATATATTTGGATCAAAAAATGATAGAGCTACATTTTCTGGCGAAAGATACCATAAATGATTACATAATTTACGTATTGCTTCATTACTTATATTTATGTCAATCTTGGTGTATTCATGAAGATTTTTAAGAAACGTTAAAGTTTGCATTGGGGCTTCTACTGCCACTGATGCTTTAAACCATACTTTTAAATAAATTTTTACTACAAAAATACAAATATCTCTCACACCATTCCTCTCACAATCAATCATCTCGAATTCTTCACGAAACAGAAATATTTTTAGGCAATAAATCGCCTTAGCCATCCATCGGGCGTGATGATGAGCTCCCGGCATTCGGAAGGAAAAGTTTGGAACTGTGCCACCAAGGAAAATTATAGCCAGTTGCAGAAATTCTTTGTAATCATCCCTTGGGTGTTTTTCATTAAGACTTTGAGTTGCAAATTGTATGATTGCATCTGAATCCCCAAGTAGATCCTTTACTTCTTCTCGTCAACTACAGATTTAAAATTAACTTTGTTAATCTTACTCCAGGATTCTCTAAACTTATTAAACAATTGAACGTTAGGGCCAGAAGACTTTTGCAGCTTTTGATCAAATACACTTCGCAGAATTATTTCTAAGATGTGATGCTGGCATGGTAAGTAAAGAAGATATTTTCCTATCATTTGTTCTAAAAGAACGCAAGTACCTTGAAGCCTTCCTAAATTAGAAGCTGTGGTATCACAGCAGAGTGCTTGTACTTTCTCATCAACACCCCATTCTTTTAATAAAGCATACACAGCTTCGGCTTGTTCCTTACCAGTGCCTGAGGAAATTGCCGGAATTCCAAGCAACTGCTCTTTGCCATCATACGATATAACTACTGGAAGACGATCGACTTTATCGTTACCTGTCAACGATGGCAAAATTTTTCCATCCCAGTGTACTGACACAGCATCAATTTTTTCGTCTTTAAATATTTTTCGAAGTTCTTCCCCAGAATCACAACGGACTTGGGTACGGCAACGCCGAATAGTGGAAATACTTATGACCAAATTTGATACGTCATGTCCCAATGCTTGAGCAGTCGTTATAATAATTCGCACTGCATCACGGTCGCTAACCTTACATTTGTCTAAAACCGTAACAAGTTTTGGTGTTATAAACTTATGTGCAGATTTTTTAATCCTGGGATTGCTTGGACCTGGACTATCTCTATAGTTCTTTGCAATCTCTGATTCAGAATCAGTCTCCGGCACAAGAACTTCATCATCACTTGAACTGATTTCAGTCTCAGTATTACCAAGCTCTTCTGTAAAAAGTCATAGAAAATTTCGCAATAAATTGCTTTAACATCTGAATATTTGTAACATCTCTATTTTTGAAATTAATAAGCAGTAGTCCGTACCTATATAATTTTTTTTAGATACGTACCTAGGAAGCTGGCGTTATGTATTTCGAGTTGACGGTTAACTATTTCTTGTCGACGAACTTTTCTTTTTTCTTTATCTGCTAGAACTTGGTCACCGCCTATCATCGAACCCGGTCGTCCTTTTTTTCTTTGATTTATTAAAAATAATTTATCTTCTTCAATTTTTATTATATCCATCGCATTGCCATGAGCAATGTCAAATAAATCATCCAGGTTATCAACGAAATCTTGCTCCTGTTTTTTCTGTACTGATGTTTGACGTTTGCAATTTTTTTGTAATTTTCGCCATATATTATATACTGCAACAATTTTTTCCACAGATCTGTTAAAAACCCTAGTTGGAATTCGGGCTTTACACCATAAAATCTCTACTTCTTGTATGACTAACTTAGCACTCCGTTGAACATTCAATTTCACCTTGCGCACGTTGTAGAGAAGTACACGCAACACTTGCCCAATAGATGGGAGCTTAGCCCCAATTATTTGCATTTCATCATAGTCCAGTAGAAATAACTTATCTTTTGCTCTTAAATTCATTTTTTCTATTATTTCTTACACTTTTAATTTTAATATTCCTTAAACAGTATAAACTATTATTTTTTCTTTTATTTTCTTGCACTTGTGGTCTACGCTTGTTGGTGGTTTACAAAAATATACATCTTAAATAAAGAGATGTATTTTTTAGTAAAATAAAATAAACGTTAAATTAAAAATTCAGAGTTGCAAATAAAAAGTATTAAAAACATTATTAATCTATTTTCATTATAAGGTCGTTTAGAACAGCAATATTTGTAATATTATTTCTAAAGCATTGAAGTTTTTAAACTTGCGATGAATTTGAAAAAAAGAATACAAAAATTCATAAAACCTTAATAAGTGACAAAAACGCTGTTTTCCCGAAATTCGATGAAGTCAAATCGCAGCACTGGCCAAATGAAAAGAAGAATAACTTAAATTTTTGGAGGTTTTAGTCCTTAATATGTGCTTAATTAAACCTTAAAGTCCAATCGTTGATTTTTTTAAATTTCTTTAAAAAAATTTTTGAAACTTTAAAATTGGAGATTTGAAAACTGTGTTTAAAAATTCAGATTTTTGGCTTTGATATAAAATGAGTTTGCAAAGCACATGATAAAAAAATACTTTTTAATTACCTTGGAGTTAATAAAATACAAAAATGTTTTTGCATTACACTATTTCTACAAATTTAAAAATTTGGGCTCGAACTTCTGGATTAAGCGTTCTGTGACACATTAGTTGCCCGGGGCAATTGCAATAACTTGGTTTTTTTTAAACCGATTTTCATTTTTATTACCTTATTAGAAAGATAATTTACTATTCATTACGATTTTCTAATCTTTTTAATTAAAGATCAATTTAAAATATTAAGAATTTTAAGAAATTCAAAAAAAATCATAATTTTCCCATGTATACCGTTTTTCCAACTTCACGGCCGTTGAGGCACGTGTTCCTCTTGTCCGATTGTCCTAATTTTTTGGGAGACGTTATTTTACACCCAAATACATATTTTTAGGGGGCGTCCTAGTCAATAGCTGACATTTTTTTTTGCTTCATACAAGATTGGAGCACCCTAGTGGCGAAAGTAAAGTCAACGAACTTAAGACAATAAACAACCTAATGCACCGCTGCATTCTTTGGGAAGCTTTAATGAAACCCGAAATTCAACAATGCATGAATTGTCAAAGTTTCTTTCACAGTGCATCAACCACCCCTTTGTATTAAATGCAAAGAAATGCACGAAATTGGAAAATGTGCTCTAAACCAGGTACCTGAAAACGGAAGAGAGAAAACGAAAGGATGTGAGAAGTATAAAGAACTTCAACAGAAACTTCGTTCTAAAAAACAAAGTTTATCTCAAAGAAGAACAAACGATTCACCAACTTTTATTAATCCCAATATGAGTTTTGCAAATGAATTAAAAAACAACAATTCAAGTAATATTAATAACATTAACCCAATTCAACAGGCATTAGAAGAGTTTAATAATTCTATGCAAAATTTATCAAACCAGATCATAAACCTTCAAAAACAACTTCAAATTCAAGCATCAAGCTATATTTTCAATGCTAGAAGCTTAGATTCCTACAATGGCTGAAACAGTTGTAAAAAGTCTAAATATTATTCAAATAAATGTTAATTCCTTAATCAAATTGAGTAGGAGATTTGAATTATGTAATTTCATAGATAAATATAAGCCGGACGTAGTCCTACTTAACGAAACAAAACTTAATATAAGACATAAAATAACTTTTAAAGACTATAATCTTATACGTAAAGATAGAAATGATACTAAAAGAGGAGGTGGTACAGCAATTTTAATTAAAAGTGGAATTAAATATAATAATTATACAAACAAAAGTATTTATACCTTCAAGTACTTAGAATATTGGGTGATCAAAATACTTTTGTTTGAAAATAAATTCTTGTTCGTTAAATCCGCATACTATCCATCGGATAATAATAGTAGCCATTTCAAAACTGAATTGCTACAACTGTTTGAAACATTACAGTTACAGAACCCTAATCACTTTTATATACTCGCTGGAGATCTGAACTGTAAACATAGTGACTGGGGTAATGTATCTTTCAATACAAAGGGAAACATGCTAAGAGAACGGTTGTCAAACAACGAAATTAGATTCCGATCGAGCTTATATGCTTCTGTCTCACTTTCGTACCCGCGATGTAGTTCATATCTAGACCTATGTATAGCAGACTCTCGCCTAGTATTATCGAAAGAGAATAACACATTAAGTTGCATCAAAACACTAGATTATGATAGCGATCACAATGCGTTACAAATTTTTATTTTATGTGATGAAACTGATAATCCCTTAACTTTCTTTAAAAAAAACAAAATTCAATTGTAAAAAACAAATTGGACAAAATTTCAAAATAACATGTTAAGAGAGCTAATAATGAAATTATCCCAAACAACAGAAATTTGACAAACTCAGAAATAGACTTTTATTAAAAAAAAAAAAAAGATTAAATCAATTAATAACTTATTCTATGGAAAAAAACAGTTCCAAAATATAAAAGACATAATTCAACTAAAAAATTTAGTAATCCAAATATCAAGAAGTTACAATCTGAAAAAAGTAGACTTTTAACTATTATTAAGAAACACAACAGATTAGAATGTATTTTAATGCAGTCAGAACTTAACTTAGTTAAAACTAAACTGAAATTAATTAAAAAACTTATAAATGATTATATTTCTATAGCTGTAAATAACCATTATAGAGAAAAACTTAAAAACATAGATCACAAAGATCCCCTTAATATATTTAATGAGACTAAAAAACAATTTAGAAGTTTACAACCATTAAATCCTTAAATAAATGTTAAAAAAGAGCGTAAATTATCGCCATACAACCAATGGATAATGGATAATATTCAGCTCATAGCCCTTGGTAACAGTTAGGCAGTCGGAGAACAATGATTCAAAAATATTAATGCGACACTCCTTTTCAAAATAAACAAGTATAAAAGTTATAATCGGTCCAGACTGACTGTAGGATACCCTATACCATGCGCTTAGATACATGGCTAATTGAATATAGGAAATATGCACAATTTGAGTGTCATTGTTATTATTTTTTTTTACCTGCACACATGAAAAATTTCATACTGAATGCTTATTTTATATGCGACCTGGTCTAGCAGTGAACCGATCTTGACTATGTTCGTTCATTTCTTCTGAAAAAACATGAACAACATATGTATTTTTTTAGATTTAAATGAAGATTTAAATGAAGATCATGAACCAAATTTTTATGGGGGCTATCACTAAGAAGTGTCTTAAAGGGTTAGTTTTTGGATCTTTAATTAATGGGTGTAATAAACGGAAACAAACCATATTATAATTTGTTTCTAATATATATTTAAGCCAATCTTATAGGGACATGTAAAGTTTCCCACAGATTTCATTAACGTTCTTCATATAGCCGACAAAAGCTTATGAAGTAAATCTCATCAAAACATTTTCATATTTGCAACCTTCAGTTTGATTACAAGGTTAACACACAGGCGGGCAGGCAGGTAGACAGACAGACATACGGATAGGCGAACAAACAGACGGAATGATGGGCAGCTGGAAATCACCAATTCGATTCAGAAAGTTACTCTGGGTCGAATGTCATAATAAATGATTAGACTAGGTCAAATATTTTTGGTAGTTGCAAACATTAGCACAAACTTATTTTATATGGACTCAAATTATTTTTGAATCATTTTATATGAATTACTTAGTAAGGCACTCTTAGTATAATTGGAAGTTGATCAAGCATTTGACATGGATCTTTTACCATTCTTTACTGTTCTTTAACTTTTGAATACACTCGCAACAGCTTCTCTCACATAAAACAGCCTCACCTCAGTTGCAGATTTGTTGAAATTTAAGAACTAAATGAAAGGTTTCCCTATTCGAACATACGAAATGTTCAGAAAAAAAAAATAAATATGTACATAATCATGATTCTAATTACAACTTTGCTAATAATCCAAGGTTTTTATACCGCCTATTGTAACAAACTGTCAGTGACGACGTTTTACATCTGAACATTTCAAATTAAGTTATTGGTGGCAACATCTCTTTTTAAACGGCTGAGACTTAGTTGTGCACCTCACAAAAAATTTAGAAGTGAATTTGGCATGTGCCAAAAAATAGAAATATAACATCGTACGGCAATACTTAGTGGACTTGAAGAGGATCATTTTCAATATTCCCTTGATTTTTGTGATCAGTTCTGTATTGGAATTTGTTATTATTTTTATCGTTTATTTCCATTTTATACCCTGTACCACTATGTGGTTTGGTTATAATGACTTTGTGCTGCTGTTTGTAACTACCAAAAATATTTGACCTAGACCCATCTTTTATTATACCGATCGAATCGGAATCACTGTCTGATTCGATTAAACGATGTCCGCCCGTCCGTCAGTCCGTCCGTCCGTCCGTCCGTCCGTCCGTCCGTCCGTCCGTCCGTCCGTCCGTCCGTCGGTGTGTCCATGTAAACCTTGTAATCAAACTGCAGGTCGCAACTAAGAATATATTTTGACGAAATTTGATATATAGTTTCATCGGCCATAGGGTGAATGCTATTGAAATTGGTGAGAATCGGACCTAGCCCCCACACAAATGACCCCTATGAAATCGACATAAATTGCCATAAGATCCAAATTGTCATATAGATCTTAGTCAAATTGGGTTTATATGCGTTTATTACATCCATTAATGAGTAGTACAAAAATTATCTCTATGGGACAACTCTTAGTCATAGGCCCCATATAGAGCTGCTTCCCGATCTTCACTTAAATCTATCAAAAAACAAAAATGTTGCCCTGATTCTTCTCAAATTTTGTTTGTATATATTTTTGCAAAATACAGGAGACTTTACCAAACATTGCCAGGATCGATCCATATTTGGGCCTAGTCCCCATATAGATATTGCAAACGATATGAACTTTTTCATATCTGCAGCCAAAAAAATTAATAAAAATTCCACTCAAATTTGGTTTATGCTTATTTTCTATGACCAGTTAGTTTGGCCTAAGAGATGGGGTCTCTAAACGCATGGTATAGGGTATAGTATAGTCGGTCTAGAGTTATATGTATAAAACCATTCATATCCCATCGTATACAATACTATTGGAATACCCTTATTATTATTATTACTTAGTGTTTATTAAGATCATTGTTTTGTTTTTGTTTAGTTTACATATATTTTTTGTAGCAATACAAATATTATTTTGTTTCATATTGTAACTAAGCGTAAAACAATAATCATGTTTAACCATGCACAATCATGTTCACTTTCTTACATACACAATATGTATGTATGTAAGAGAAGTGAAATCATTCTGCATGCCCAGTTTTATTATATGAAAAACCTGTTTTGAACTATTATTTTGTTACTAAGTGAGAACATTAATTGTGATCAACCATGCACAATCATGTCTACTTTCTTACGTACACAATGTGTATGTAAGAGAAGTGGAATGATTCTACATCCCCAAATTTGTTCTACAGAAACCTGTTTTCATATAAAGTTTGGTTACTGGGTAAAAGCAGTGATCTTTTATTTTCTACTTGTTGCCAAGGGTAAATCATGATTATGCATGCCCAGTTTATAGTGTTGTTTTCTTGTAAGAATAAATAGTAAGGCATGCACAATCATGATCAGTAGAAGACTTGTAAATTAAATGACACGAGAGTCTGATTTCGGAAGCCAAGGCGAAAGTTTCAAAAGTTTGTGACTTATGACTTATTCTTATATCAAGGACATGATATTATAATAAAATATTAAATTTATAAAACGTGTATAAAAAATATTAAATAAATAAAATAAGTTTTGAAATAAATAATCATTAAATAAAAGTTTAAAAAACAAATTGTCGTGTAATTTATTTAAAAATAAAAACCTACGACAAAATTCTAGACCGACTATAATTTTCTTACTGGTTTCTGTTGTTTTATCGTTTCACAATTAAAAGACACTAGACAAAAAACAATATCTAATAAGAGTGAGAGACTTATTAAAAATCTTATATTTTAAAATAATGCCTTTTGCTACTGGGCTATAAGATGAAGGAAAATGACAATTTTTGGCATTAAGGGACAGTGGAGTGAATGTCAGGGAAATGTAAAAAAAGAAAATTTAAGTCTTATGCGAATTTCTAAAAAAATCGTACAACAGTGTGAAGTGCTCAGATGGCAAACATAAGCTATATGATCATAAAAAGAGGATAATTAAAAAAAGTATGCGATACGGCGGCCTCGTGCATGGGTTCATTGGTGGGAAATAGAGTCCCCAAAACTACAATCTAGCATACTCTACAAAGATGACCGTACATAAAGCAATCAAAAATTATAAAAGCACCTCATACTCTTTCTCGACATAAGCTGGCAAGCCTTGAATTCGCGGAACAAAACATAACCATTAGTGGGACACGGTGTGTTATTATAAAAAAATTTTAGGCATGCTACGGCAACCAATTCCACTGTCAAAGCTTCTTCTTCTGTTAATACAAAAAAGTGGAAGCTGGACGGCGGTGAAGGTTTAATTCATATTGGTGAGGTCTTGGCAGGTTACGGCTAACTCATTACAAGCGGAATTTTGATTGCGCCTCAGTGATGGTTTGGGGAGACTTTTCGAGAACATTACAGTGAGTACATTATGGTTCTCGAAAGTAGGCACTTGTCATCCCCTAACGAAAATTGGAAAAATATATTTGGAGTATACGATTGAAATAATAAAGTGGCCAGCATGTTCCTCGAATATGATTCTGATTGCAAATGTCTGGGGAATTCTAGTAAAAAGAGATTATTGAATAATCGCCAATGTGCCGCTGTTGAGGAGTTCATGACTGCAGTTAGTACTGCATGGACTAATCTAGATATTTCCTAAATAAAATCATTGGCAAACTCAATGAAAAACGATTGTTGTACATAAGAAAATCCAACGGATTCTATACAAAGTATTAATAATAATTTTTGGAACATTGGCCTTAATTTAGAATTTCGAGGAGATCAAACAGTTCCTTAAGAAATAGCTATTATAGTTACGAAACACACAATAATGCGTATTTGTTCAACATTTTTAAGTTTTTGATTAAATGGAATTCTCGTTTCTTGGAAATTATGTCTTTCCTATACTGAGTGCAAATTTGAGCCCTCTGCAAATATTTATAACCAAAATATTGAACAAAATGCAAAAAAAAACAAACACACAAAATGTTATTGTATATATGTACATAAATTTATGCTCCTTGCATTTAATAAGTGCTTTCAATACTGGTGCCAGTACTGGTGCTGTAACAGTGCTCTTCGACGCTAGCCAGTCCATTGGCCAACCATTCCAGCCTTTCGTACCATGAAGGAGTCTTTCCCTCTTGCTGGAAGGTTGCTAATGTTAAACTTATCCCTAAACAGAGTGCGGCTAATAACACCTAAAAATGATTGTCTAATTGCAATCTGCTTTGCGCTCTGAAAGGTGAGAGCACGATCAATTTCCATCTTTTAAACTACCTAGACGCAAACTCATTTCTAAATGGTCGACAGTACGGCTTCCATAGAAATCGTTCCATGGAAGACCGGTTAGCTCCACTTTCTGAGCGCTGGAGTCGATCCATTTACAATTTTGACTAAAGGTAGGTGAATGCTCTAAATATTTCCAAGGCACTCAGTTGCATGTGTCATGATGCATTGATATGAAAACTTGTTGCACTTGAGGTTGGTAATGATTTCTCTCGATTTATATCGAGCTTTCTCAGAGACCGTACAATACGTGTCATTATTGAGGGGGTCATCTGATGAATGAGAGTTCAATGTGATGTTCGTTTGAACGAGCATGTATTTCAAGTGTCAAAAGAAGCATTCAAATGTCTTGGTTTTCTAAATCGGTGCAAACATTACTTCATTTTTTCGGATCTCCTTAAAATCTATACCATTTACAACCGACCGAAAATGGAATACAACTCCCATATATGGGCAAGAGCTTCCAAATATATTTTGAAGGTATTGGACCGTTTACAAAGGAGAGCGTTGATGCTCATTAATGACAATAGGGCATCCAACTCTATTCACCCATTGGAACATCATCAGAATGTGTGCTGTGTAGCACTCTTCTATAGATAATACCATGGGAAATGTTCTTGTGGGATTAGCGAACTTACTTCAAATGCCCGAGTTTCAGCTCACTCTACCCGCTTCTCTTGTATATCACATTATTTTGTGATCTATTGTCCAGTTGACCGCACAACGCATTACAGAGAGAATGCACTGCACAATGCACTGCATTTTTAGGGGCGTCCCCTGAGTGTTGGTCAATAATTAAAAAAAAAATACCCAAAATGTTTGTTAATTATCTTATTAATTTTAAACATTATTGTAAAAAAATAGAGCCAATGTAATTTTAAATGTAGCATTTCTTGTCTCTTAGTGCTAACAACCTTGGTTGTAGTATTGTGTTTAAAACTCAGGATGGCCGGATTTACTTGCTTTTAAACTCTTTCTTTTAACTGATACTCTCTGTCTGTCTGTCTATCTGTCGTGGGTCAGCCCCATTCCCCCTTATTAAATTGATCTAAAACTTGGCCCATAGTCCTGGTGAGACTACAGATTAATTTTGGGATAATCGCGAACAGTCACGCATAGTCACGCACAGTCACGGAGTGATCTAAACTTGGTCGATATACTTGCTGTAAAGAAGAGTTAACTTCGACATAGTCACGCACAGTCACGCATAGTCACGCACGGTCACGAAGTGACTGAAGACCCATTTCCCCTTATTCGATCGATCTGCAACTTGGTCGATAGACTTGCAGTGAAAAAAGATTAATTTTGACGTAGTCACGCTCAGTCACGCATAGTCATGCATAGTCACGCATAGTCTCAGAGCGCTGAAAACCTCACTTCCGCTCATCCGATCGATCTGATAGATTAATTTTAAGATTAAAGATTAATTTTAAGATTAAAGATTAATTTTAAGATAGTCACACACAGTCACGCACAGTCACGTGATATATTCAAAAGAAGAAGGAGTTTTAATAAAAACTTTGTTTTTATGGGTTAGATAACTTAAACGTTTTGAAAGAACTAGCTTTCAGGATGGGTGCTAAAGAGACACTTAAGACAACTCCTTTATACTTTGAAACATTTTGTTAAAGGTTCTGGTCTTTTAGTTTATTTTGCGCAATCGAATTTTACGCGATCATCTAAAAGTGGATGTATATATATATATATATATAGTGGATGTATGTATATAAAAAAAAAGATCAAAATTATTTATTTTTATGCTATACTAGAGTAACACTGCCCGCGTTGCTGGACAACACAATAATATACATTTACGGCTTTGTATTAGAACTAAAATCTAGAAATAATTGATATTTTCTTAAAAAAGAAGAACAAAAAAGGAAAAATTTTTTAAAATGCGAACATCAAAACAGAAAAAATTATAGTAGTGGCGGTAAACGATGTATTTAGTATTGTCATCTTCACACTAAATGAATTAAGGCGACGGTTCCCATCTCGAGAATATGCAACTTACAGTTGGCTGTGTGAAAATACAGGAACTTCGAAAGTTATGCTTCAAACTTCCAACGACTGACCTAGAGCTCTATTAATAGTCATTTCAAAAGCCAACTAACGGGAAACCGTATTCACTGCAATTCAAATGGCAAATCAGCGGGAATCATTGGGATGCGTTTGAATTTCCCATTTAAAATTATTGCTTCAATTACATAACTCATTAATTTTTAACCACAAGTTTTGTTCCGTTGCATAATTTGAGTGGATTTATATCAAGAAGCTTAATGGTTGGAAATCCGATTTTCAATTGTAAATTATGCGGTGTTATTCTTGGAAAATCAAGAAAATTCATAAAGGCAGTTGGATTGTGTAATACGTCTTCTTTATTCATCACAGTATCAACAGATTAATATGTGATCAATTCGCCAAATATTTGAGTTTGAACGATGAAATTAAAAACATTGACATCCTTATTTTTTCCTGCCAATATAGATTTTTTACTTAAACAAGCATGCTTTTTGTATTGCTGTTGTGTATTTGGGAATGCAAAAATCTTCCGGAATTGTAATGAGACCGTCATTACTAATTGGCATTTTAACATCTCCCATTAAAAGCACTTGCTTTGAAAATGTTGCAGCTGATGAATTATTTTACAATCGCACACATACATTGGTAGTAAGTCTTAACGTTTTAATGTACCTCGATAGATGGTGTTGATTTTGAAATAATAGGTAGTGTTTGTCTGAAGTCTCCTGCTAACAATATCAAAGCACCACCAAATACATTTTGATTTCCATGGAAATCCTTCATTGTACGATCCAAAGCTTATATTGATTTCTTGTATACCATTGTGGATGCATCGCACAACAAAATACCAATTAAACTCGTGTCATGCCAGAGGTAATTGAACCATTGCGTGAATGTGCTTCATTTATTGTCATATTTAAAGGCAATTTTAGCACAGAATTCGCTTTCCTTCCACCATCCAATAAAGTGGCTGAAATTCCGGAAGGTGTAAGTGTCACAGAAATAACACCACGTGCTCGTACACTTGCTAAAGTTAAAGTGGTGATGGTATACCCAACTGAGTCACAGCTTCATTCGTCATTCCTAAATACATATTCTCAATCAATATCGATGTATCATTATATATTTCCGCTGTATAAGAACAATTTTCAAAGCTAAGGTAAGCATTCGATGTAAAATATCTTCCGCCATGTAATCACCAAATTTCACCCATAAATCATTTGGTTTAGTCGGATTGCAAGTTGAGATAATAACAAAAATAAAATTGTAATTTGTTGTGGATATGCTGATACCAACGCATAAATTAATGTTAATCCTAATTTTTGATATGCTACGATAAGTGGCGCATAATTGTCAATCAAGAGTTCTCGAATAATTAAATGATGTTTCACCATGAACATTAGTGAACTGTGTAAATTCAACCTAAACCATCAATTTCAAACACATTTGGAGGACCTTTAATAGGTTTGCCTTACTCTCGACATTCTGAAATTCCCTTATTGATGCATTCAAAGTATAATATGGTGGAACCTGAGCATAAAGCAATGTTCTTGAAAATGAGTCCTCTTGGCACAATATAAAAAATGCGGTCAATGCTGCATTTGGTGGCGTAATTGTTCTATGTGCTGAATTTTGTTCATTAAAGCAAATACGCCGACCATTTTCCAAATGAATTGCTAACTGTTGATCGGTCGGGTATTTTTCATGTATTGCAAAATAGAGTGTATGCCATACTGCAGCAGATGTATTGACCAGTTCGGTAATGTGGTATTTCATCTTTTTCAACAACACTACCTTTCGAATTATATTTACAAATATATTTGATCGTTTTATCAATCAACCAAATTAAAATGTGAGCGCGCGGTAGTCTTCTCCTTTGCCATTCAATCGAATACATCCAGCCAACGTACTTAACCAAATATTTTTAATTTTATCAACATGTCGATTAACGATTTCATCTTTTGCCAAAATATTCGTGCAGTTATATCATGTCGGTGTCTTAGCTTGGTCTGTCTGACCTTCAAATAAATGTTCTGTAACTTCTTTTCATTGTGGATTGAACGTAAAAGTTATAAAAGTTATAAAAAAAGGACTGCCATAATGACGAACATAACACGTTGCATCTTGCACGTATTCATCATATGTCGAAGTCCACCAATACGACGGTGGTAAAATCACAATATTGCGAACACCATTAGGACCCACATCATTATTTACAGCATCACGCAAATGAGTGCATTCTACCGAAAGAAGTTTTGGTTGGTTATATATGATGTAATTTAAACGTTCAGTTTCAACAATGTATTGATACAAAAACTTATGGCAATGCAAAATGTGACTGTGTTCATTTTGTCGCAAAATTAATCGATATGCGTAATAATTCACAGTGTTTACCTTATTATCAGTTGCCCCACCTGCCATAAAAATAAATTCTATTATAATTTCACACATTTTATATGGGAAAAACACAAAATAATATTTCGATGTTATTTGCTTTCGAACCATCGGTGCAAGTAGACCTTTCCAACCATACTGCGCACAGTGGACCATTTGACGAGAAGGCGGTCAAAAATCTATAACTTTTTATTGGATTGGAATTTTGATATGCTGTTTTTTTTTTTTTTTTGTTTGGTAGGTGAGACTTTAGCCTTTAAGTAATTCTCGACCGAAAATAAAAAAAGTTACGGAGGGTTTAAAATACATTTTCATTTGTAGTTGAATTCTAGTACAAAAGTGAAGTGTTAAAAGGTAAAAAAAGGTTTTTTTTAATATAATGTCTTATTTTTTAAGTTAATTTTACAACTAATACTTTTTAACAAAATTTTAAGTTAATTTTTTCAGAAAGTGCCAAACTTTGGCCCCCGTAAACTTGTTAGTCCTAATGTGCACAAGGGGCAAAGGTTGCTTTTTTTAAAGATCCCGAGTTAAAATATAATTTATTTAGCAGCGAACGAAAAAGTTACCTTATATTGGTTCAAGATAGAGAAGTTTCAATGAAAAACTCGTATGTTTTTGCTTTAGTTAAATTTTTTTTTTTTTATTGTCTTTTTAAATATTTCTATATCAATTTTTATGGTAAATTTATGAAATATAACAATTTTTATTGTAAATATACAAAATATATAAATTTTTAAATCAAGAAAATTTTTTAACTATATAAAAAAAAGTGTAACTTATTGTTAGTGTAATGAAAAAGTACTTTAAATCAACCAATTTTAGTAAATATTTCTTCTAAATAGCCTTGATTTTCATCTTCTAGAAGTTGTTTACCATCTTCGTCTAATTCAATAGAGGTAGTTTTCCATTTTTGACGAATGTTGGACATATATGGATCTGAAGTGTACAACAAAATAGTGATAAGGTCTTCATTAGTACAACATCTGGACATTTTTCTTGTGTTGTGCTGGCAAAAGAATCTGTAGTCTTTGTTCCTTTTTTCTTGCGCTTCTTCAGATAGATCTCCTATTGGTAGCATATTGTTTTGAATTATTTGTTCCCCATGGTACAAAATTTTATGAATTGTGGATGGCATATATCTCCAAGAGTATTTTTCATTATAAAGTATAGCTGTTTTATTGGCGTACTCTCCAAATTTTTTTGCATTTATCTTTCTGCTGCATGCTAGAACTTGCAATATGATTTTGAATCGTCTTATTAATTCATGATCTACTCCTGTGATAGATGCTGCAGTTTTCGGAACGGAAAAAAATCTCGTTGCAGTATTTCCATCATTTGTGTTTCCTTCCCCTTGTTTTGGTTGGTCGATTACGAGGCCTAGCTGTAGATATTTTTGTTGAATTTGTTTTTTTTTTTTGCTTTCTTTTTCTTCATTTTCTTTGTTTTTTCTCACTGTTTCGCCTAACGGACCAAATTATAAATCATAACCCAATTTAAGAATATGCTCCATGAAACGTATTTTAGCATGAAGAGGGGACATTACAAATTCGTAGGCTTCCTTAAAATTTCGTCTTCTGGTGGGGGTTGGCTTTGTTGACTTGATGTCTTTTGGCATATAATGCAGCTTGACGTTGACTTTGTTCCAGTTAAAGCTTGTGCAACTTTTCCATCAATCATTGTGAGACACATTTTAAAATGTACTTCAAAATCTTGGTCATCAAATTTAAATATTAGTTGTTGGAGTTCCTTAATTTGATCTTTTATTTTTTTAACTTCTTCAGTTATGACATCTTTGGTTTCCTTTTTGAATGCAAATTTTATTGGTCTGCAATACTTTGTTGAAGAAGGAATTTCATTTTTCTATAGATCAATTTCTGTTGCTCTACTGGTTGACGGCTCTAAGACGCTATACCTTTTTGTTTAGCGCAATGGAACGAAAGATACCATAAATAAATTAGCATCTGATGAATTTTCGGCATAAAATTGCTTGTATTGTTTCTGACCAGAGGATCCATCACATCCCCATTTAGAAATTAAAGTAATGCTGCCATTACCAATTTATTTTAAATGATCAGTATCAAACGTATTTAGCAATCGTTCTGCAGTATGTTCAAGGAGATCTTGCAATTTTATTTCTGCTGATGTTGAAGTGACACTAATAGCAGATTGTGAAGGTTAGCATTCTTTTTTTGGCAGAAACTAAATCTCGATACTCTGGAGAAATCCCACAATTATTTTCATTGGTTCGCTTCCGCAATTCCTTAGATTGGTTTTTGGTCAATTTCAAATCCAAAAATAGGGCGAACGCTTCTTCCGGCGTAAATTTTTAACCTTCAGTTGGTGTAGGAATGCTTTTCAAAATCCTCTTTGGGCGCCTTGGGCTCGCTTCTACTATTTTTTCAATTTTATTTTTTTTATTTTGGGTTGGTTGAATTTGGTGCAAAAATGGATAATTAATAATTCTTTGAGAAATTTCTTCATTGATATTCTCCAGCTTGCGCCTTCGAGATCTTTCACTACATCCGTAAATTGGTTTTGTTGGTCGACCCTTTTTCCACTTTCGTTGGCAGTTGCACTCTCAAAAATAAGTCCCCTTATTAACCAGTCTTGGTAACGTTTGTACATCTTTGCCTTGCTATGAGAGCATTCAATGTACCGTCTTTTCAAATTCGATGCAAAATTAGTAATTTTTCTTTTGTGCATTTCAATGTCTTCTAGGTTACAATTCTTAAAGAAGTCGTTGCTCACTATGCGCGAAATTACATCGTCTACATCATTTCGTTGAAAATAAATATCTGCCAGATCTCTGTAACAGTACTTAGCCATTGCACATATTGTATTGAATAATAATTGTGGAAACATTATTATAAATACTCTTTCTTGCAATTATGTAAAATAAAAATTTTTATCTTTTATTACCACTTTTAGAAGCATAAAAAACCCACACCCTAACACCTTTTAAAAGGTGAAGCATACCTGGTCATATCTTAAAAGGCTATGTCGCAATAGTTCTTTTTTTTACCATTTACAAATTTTTATCTTTTATTACCACTTTTAGAAGCATAAAAAACCCACACCCTAACCCCTTTTAAAAGGCGAAGCATATCTGCTCATATCTTAAAGGGCTATGTCGCAATAGTTTTTTTTTACCATTTACCTGTTATTTATTTTGTTTCCCATATTGTCAGGTATTTAAACTATATAACCCTAATTCAGACTATTAATGTTTTTGAAAGATACCTATGTAAATGTACCTGTAAGAATTAAGCGCATTATATCTCAACCATTTTTTATAAGTATACAAGTAAGAAAATTATAATCGGTCTAGACCGACTATACGATACCCTATACCATGCGTTTGGAAACCCTATCTCTTAGGCCCAACTAGCTGGACATAAAAAATAAGCAAAAACCAAATTTGAGTGGGATTTTTATTAACTTTTTTGGCTGCAGATATGAAAAAGTTCATATCGGATGCTATATCTATATGTGGACTAGGTCCAAAAATGGACGGATCCTGACCATGGTTGGTAACGTCTCTTGTATTTTGCAAAAACATATACAAACAAAATTTGAGAAGAATCAGTGCAATATTTTTCTTTTTAATAGATTTAAGTTAATATCGGGAAGCAGCTCTATATGAGATCAAAGGGATCATTTTTGGACTACTCATTAATGGATGTAATGAACGCATACAAACCCAATTTGAGTAAGATCTATATGACAATTTGGATCTTATGGCAATTTATGTCGATTTCATAGCGGTAATTTGTATGGGGGCTATGTCTGAACATGGACCGAATTCCACCAGTTTCAATAGCGTTCTTCCCGTGGCCGATAAAAGCTTATATACCAAATTTCATCAAAATATATTGATATTTGCGCCCTGCAGTTTGATTAAAATGTTTACATGGACACACAGACGGACGGACGGACGGACATTGTTAAATCAACTCAAAAAGTGATTCTGATTCGACCGGTATAATTAAAGATGGGTCTGGGTCAAATATTTTTGGTTGTTACAAACAGCAGCACAAAGTCATTATACCCATATAGAGCTGCTTCACCATCTTCACTTAAATCTATCAAAAAAACAAAAATGTTGCACAGATTTTTTTCAAATTTGGTTTGTATATATTTTTTCAAAATTTAATTGACTTTACCAAATATGGTCAGGATCGGTCCATTTTCCGAACTAGTCCGCTATGAATATAACATCCCATATGAATATAACATCCCAAAAAAATTAATAACAATGCCACTCAAATTTGGTTTATGCTTATTTTCTATATGAAGTTAGTTGGACCGAAGAGATAGGGTCTCTAAACCATGGTATAGGGTATCGTATAGTCGGTCTCGCCCAACTATAACTTTCTTACTTGTTATTTATATAGATTTATTATTTAGTAATAATATTAAAATTATTTAAAACGTTTTCAAAAATTGTTCAGATATTTTTATATTTATTAGAATATTAAATATTTTTTTTTAACATCAAGAAAGCTAATGGCATAATGTAAACAATTGAAACTGAATGGGGAAAAACTTTTTGTGTTGATGTGGAAATATCTATATGATAATAAAATTGTTCACTTTATTTTATCTAACAAGGACTTCCAGTTTCTTTAAAAAAAAAAGATCTCCAGACGTAGAAAAATATAATTTTGTATGTAATAGTTACAAAAAAGACGACCAATAGATATTATTTTCAAACGAAGAGAAGAGATCGTATTTTAATAAATCTTTACTAATTGATAAACAACAGTAATATATATTAATAAAATTAACTGCCAACTTTATTTATTAGTGCTTACAAGTGTTAAATATAATTTATTTCTATTATACACTTTATATTTACTTTGTAAAAAAAATAATTTTATCGATATTTAAATTTTTTATTTTTTTGATTTTCTATTAGATCCAACTACAACTGCTGACAAGTTCAATGTATAACTTCAAATTCAATTCAAATATTTTAAAGCGTGACAGCTGAGAAAACAGAACGAAAACTTCCATACTGTGAACAGAAAGTTATAAAATACTAGCTGACTCGGCAAACGCTGTTTAGCCATGTAACCTATTTCTAGTAAATATTTTAGTTGTTAATTAAAAAATAACGAATGTATTGTATCGTAAGTATGTAGGGATGGGTTTTATAAAAACAAAAAATGAGAAAAAAAAAAGAAAGACATCAACCATTCATTTTCTCAATATAATATATTTCTTTAACGTAACGAACATATTCATGGTTATATCTCTCAAAAGTTAAACATAAAGTAAAAAAGTAATATATTTTTCTCCTAAAGTATGAAATATAAACAAAGAAAATCAACATTCATTTGGTAACTTTTGTGTTTCGTGGTTCTCGGTTTTGGTAATTTTTACTTTTGGCGGTTTTTATAGTTCAGCGATTCCGCCCATATTTTGCACATTTTTAATTAATGTACTAGTCAAACATCTCAAGACTAATTATATTCCGCCCATTTCTTGTCTGACTACTCACATTCATATATGAATGGACTCGTACAAAGTGTGAATCCTCTTTCAATTATAGTAGCCCAGCTATATGATATTATATATTTGCTTTGTGTGGTCGGTGCCACGCCCACTGCTCCAATCACAAGAACAACTTATTGGCTCACGTAATGTCCCAAGGCTCTCATTGCTACAGTACGCCAGATATATAATATTTAATATTTTCTTTTTATGGGAGATGCCACGCCCCTTGCTCTGATTTCGCCCATTTTTATACATTATATATATGATATTATATATTTACTTTGTAAGGGTGATGTCACGCCCACTGCTTCGATCACGCCCATTATTTGTTCGACTAATCATATGGGCTCATGCATGATCTAAAGGCTCTCACTATCACAGTACTCCAGATATATGACATTTAAAATATATTTTGTATGGGGGCTGCCACTTCCACCTCTTTTTTGTTCAACTACTCACATTAGTAATGGATAACCTCAGACAAATATGCAATGCTGTCGCTGTCATAGTATACGAGATATATGACATTTAATATTTACTTTATATGTGAGGTGCCACGCCCACTAATCCTATTCCTCCCATTTTTACAAATTTGCAAAGCTCTTCCTCTCATAGTACTCAACATACATACATGACATTTAAAATTTACTTTGTATGGGGGCTGCCACGTCCATTGGTTCGATCCCAACTATTTTTTGTTCAACTACTCACATTAGTAATGGATTACCTCAGACAAAGCTGTGGCTGTCATAGTACGCGATATATTAATTCTGTATGTGAGGTGCCACGCCCACTTATCCGATCTCGCCCATTTTCGGCATGGCTACTAAAATCAATTATAGGTGGCTTCACATGAATTTGCAGAGCTCTTCCTGTCATAGTACTCAATATATATGATATAAAAAATTCACTTTGTATGGGAGGTGCCGCACTCTAGTCACCTAGAGATATGAAATATACCTTACGACCTGTTCGCATTACAACCAAACACACAAAGAATTTCATAAAAATTTGTCAATCCGTTTCCGAGGAGTTCGATCACAAACACCGAGACATGATAATTTTACATATTAGATTTACCAGTACATTTGTATTTTTTTTACATTTTTTGGTTATGTTATGGAAATATGGTTTATTTTTATTGAATTTTATTTTGGATATTAAACTAAAAACTTGAACCGTGTTAATGATATTTTTTTTTTTTTAATTCATCAATAGGTCTCTAGTAACGATAAAAGAGAATTCACAAAATTCCTTTATAATACTACATAAGATTTCCTTGAAGCAAAATTTCCTTTTTTCAATGTAATTTTCTTCAATCCAACAAATGTATATATATATGTATTATTAGATTATTTGTAATGATCATAGAGAACTTCCATATAATATGAATAAATTTCATAAGAGGTTGATAATTTGAAAATCTCATTATGAAACATCTTTTAATTCATGAAACTTTAACATATCCACTCAGTTTTTATTCGCATTTTCCATAAAATTTCAATACAAACAAGAACATTATTTATAACACGATATCAAGTTCAACTCACGTTTTGTCATAAAATATTCTAATTGCCTTTAAAGAGCTTTAATCCCTTAAAAAAGCAATTAAATTCCTCTTGGTTATTTGGTTACAACAGTAACAACAACAACCATAACAAAATTAAATAAAGATTGTAATTAACACAGTTTTATTGTAAAAACCTTTTACATCTATAAATCACCCTAAGGACATGCATCATCTTTAGATGATCTTCAAATTTATTCATCTTTATACAGCCACATACATGCACATGAACCAAATATAACAATAAAATATATATGTACATATATTAAAGTAAATACAAATAGCCAAAACAGTACACAGGAGTATTCAAGTGAAATCCAGACAGCAGATACTTCAGATATAATTTTACTCAAGCACTTAGTCTACAATCCTCAACTTAAAAGGTTAGCAACCAGCATCTTGAACTTCTACGTTTATATTATTTAATAAATGAAATATTAATTAATCCCGAAATTTCTATCTCTTTTATTTCGTATGCAAAATTGGATAACCTTCAAACCTTGCGTTTATAATTTCTCCATTTTTCGAGAAATTATAAATAATCAAGGCATAGGTTCTCAACTGTCCACTATTTAGGTTCCAGCAATTACAGCCCACTCTTGCATTCTGCAACCTCAACCTAAATACTAATCAACCAGGAGAAACCTGTTCAAATATAATGAACCCCCCAAAACTCTACTGAACGCAACCCAGTCACTATCAATGTAATGACTATTAAAAATATTATAAACAAGTAAGAAAATTATAGTCGGTCTAGACCGACTATACGATACCCTATACCATGCGTTTAGAAACCCTATCTCTTAGGCCCAACTAACTGGACATTGAAAATAAGCAAAAACCAAATTTGAGTGGGATTTTTATTAATTTTTTTGGCTGCAGATATGAAAAAGTTCATATCGGATGCTATATCTATAAAGGGACTAGGTCCAAAAATGGACCGATCCTGATCATGTTTGGTAAAGTCTCGTGTATTTTGCAAAAATATGTAGAAACAAAATTTGAGAAGAATCAGTGCAATATTTTTGTTTTTTAATAGATTTAAGTGAAGATCGGGAAGCAGCTCCATATGGGTCAAAGGTATCATTTTTGGACTACTCATTAGTGGATGTAATGAACGCATACAAACCCAATTTGAGTAAGATCTATATGACAATTTGGATCTTATGGCAATTTATGTCGATTTCATATGGGTAATTTGTATGGGGGCTAGGTCTGAACATGGACCGATTCTCACCAATTTCAATAGCGTTCATCCCATGGCCGATAAAAGCTCATATACCAAATTTCATTAAAATATATTCATATTTGCGACCTGCAGTTTGATTACAAGCTTTACATGTACACACAGACGGACGGACGGACGGACGGACGGACGGACATTGTTAAATCAACTCAGAAAGTGATTCTGATTCGATCGGTATAATTAAAGATGGGTCTAGGTCAAATATTTTTGGTTGTTACAAACAGCAGCACAAAGTCATTATACCCAAACCACATAGTGGTATAGGGTATAAAAATCTCAAGAAAAAAAATTGCCTGGTTTAGATAAAATTTCAGATAAATTTCTAAAGTATCTTCCTTCATGTGCGTTGGATACAATTACACGTATTCTTAAATTATGCCACTTTCCGCTCGTTTCGAAGAAGGCAAAAGTAACTGATATTCCCAAACGAGGAAAAAATCCATCAAACCCCGACTCATACGGACCAATGAGTCTGCTAAGCTCAATGAGTAAAATATTGGAAAAAATAATTCTAGATAAGCTTGTCAATTTTTTTGAAAATAATAATATTCTGCCACTTCAACAATTCGGTTTTAAGTCTGAACATAACACTTCACAAACTTTGGTTACAATAAAAAATATAAAAAAAACAACTTTATTCATAGTAAGTCAACAGCCGTGATACTGTTAGATATTAAATCTGCATTCGATTCTGTCTGGCATGATGAAATTATACACAAATAATTTAACATTGGCAAAAATATTTACACAGTCAAAATAATTAAAAGTTATTTGACAAATCGGTCGTTTAGACCTCAAGGCTCGAGTCTTTCTCCAATTCTTTATAACATTTTTACTGCTGAATTCCCTACACTAATAGGTTGCGAGTCCTCGATTTTCGCTGATGATACAGAATTCTATGTTCAGATATATTATCAGCTGGTGTCCTAAGTTAACTGCAAAAATCCTGAACACCGTGATAGATTATTTAAAAAAAATGGTAAATATCTGTTAACCCAACGAAAACTCAAGCTATATTTTTTTTTTTTCCAGAAAAAGAAAAGAATGCATCCTACCACAACAGAATATTGAAGCAGATAGAATTGCAGAGCAGTGGCAAACAAAGGTGAAATATGTAGGTTTTCACTGTATCAGAGTGCATTGCCAATTTCTTTATCTAATTTACGTCATTTTCCCTTAACTATTGAAATTGATTCTTACCAGTTATTTAAAATTTCCTATGTTTAAATTCTGTTAGTTTCAAATTTAACCGTTATAATTTTGAAGTGCTTAATTCAATACTGATGTTAACTGGATTACGATTTTTTTGGGTCAAGTAAAATCATCATGTTATGACATATTTTTATACCCTATACCGCTATGTGGTTTGGGTATAATGACTTTGTGCTGCTGTTTGTAACTACCAAAAATATTTGTCCTAGACCCTTCTTTAATTATACCGATCGAATCAGAATCACGATCTGATTCGATTTAACGATGTCCGTCCGTCCGTCCGTCCGTCCGTCTGTTTGTCCATGTAAAGCTTGTAATCAAACTTCAGGTCGCAAATATGAATATATTTTGATGAAATTTAGTATATAAGCTTCTATCGGCCATGGGATGAACGCTGTTGAAACTGGTGAGAATCGGTCTATGTTCAGACCTAGCCCCCATACAAATGACCCCTATGAAATCGACTTAAATTGCCATAAGATCCAAATTATCATATAAATCTTAGTCAAATTGGGTTTGTATATGTTTATTACATCCATTAATCAGTAGTCCAAAAATGATCCCTATGTGACAACTCTTAGTCATAGGCCCCATATAGAGCTGCTTCCTGATCTTCACTTAAATCTATCAAAAACAAAAGTATTGCACTGATTCCTCTAAAATTTTGTTTGTATATATTTTTGCAAAATACAAGAGATCTTACCAAACATGGTCAGGATCGGTCCATTTTTGGGCCTAGTCCCCATATAGATATAGCATCCAATATGAACTTTTTCATATCTGCAGACGAAAACATTTATAAAAATCCCACTCAAATTTGGTTTAGCTTATTTTCTATGTCCAGTTAGTTGGGCCTATGGGGTAGGGTCTCTAAACGCATGGTATAGGGTATCCTATAGTCGGTCTAGACCGACTATAATTTTCTTACTTGTTAAATACTGTTTTGGATATTTGTAATGCAAATATCCCTCTTAAAAAGTCTAAGACATATAAGCTTCCGTGGTATACGAGGGGTTTAAAAAAGCTTAAGAATCTGCGGAACAAGTTTCATAAGTGTTTTATTAAATCTGGTAGTTCAGAAGATAATGAGAAGTTCATGTGTTGTCACAGGGAATTCTACTTTCTAAATAAATTTTTATATAAACAATTCATTTTACAAAAAGAATGTGAAATTAAATCTAATCCTAAATCGTTCTGGTCTTATGTTAAATCTAAAAAGCAAGTTTCAGATATTCCAACTATCATAAAATACGACAGCTCTGTTTCTAAATCTAGTAGTGATGTTGTAGAGATACATGCCAATTTTTTCAGCTCAAATTTTGATTCTTCAAAGATTCATACAGCTAGATACAGAAATTCATTTGACATGCTAGATATTGGTATCATTAAAGTCTCCGTGATGGAATTATGCAGTTAAAAAACATTCTAAATAAGATTCGGATGGTCTATGTACCTATTTTTTTGAAAAAGTGTGCTTTTTCTATTGCGTTTTCAGTTGAATATATTTTTAATTTATCATTAAAAGAAGTAATTTTCATTGACGAGTGGAAACCGTCGACTATTACTCCAATTTTTAAAAATGGTAATAAAGATGAAGTTACTAGTTAAAGACCGATATGTAAATTATCATGTGTTTCTGAAGTTTTTGAACATGTTATTTATAAAAAAATATTTTTCCTTTCAAAATCCATTATTCCTCCTTATCAGCATGGATTCTTTTCAGGTAGGTCAACTATGACCAATTTAACTATTTTCTGTGAGTATTGCATATCTGCATTGCATTCCAACTATCTTATGTGGATAAGATCATATTTATCTAATAGAATTGGCAGAGTGTTAGTTGAGGATTTTGAATCGTTCCCATATGTTCAAACCTCAGGCGTCCTCAAGGCAGTGTCCATTGTTGTTTAATTTGTTAATAACTAAATGATGTATAAGTGTTTTTTCAAGACACGCTTTTCGCTTTATGCTGATGATTTAAAAATATACTGTCAGTTATCCTCTTTGCTTGATATATATAACTTACAAAATGATTTAAATAATCATCATGATTGGTGTTTGGTTATTAAATCTTTTAAATCATTCAAAATGTCGTTATGACTCTTTTTCTAGAACTCGCAATTCGATACCATCTTGTTTTAGTTTGGGTGGTCACAGTTTAACTACCATTAACATAGTGACAGATCTGGGAGTTGTTTTTGACTCTACAATGTCTTCCATTCCCCATATAAATTATATTGTACCGAAAGCATATAAAGTCCTTGCATTTATTAGAAGAAATTTCTCTGATTTTTCTGATCCTAACACATTAAAATTGATCTAAACATCATATGTTAGATCAAAATTAGAGTATGGTGCTGTCGTGTGGAGCCCCATTGAGGGAAACATATCACTCGCATTGAACGAGTGCAACGTGTATTCCTCAAATACGCTCTCTCGTCAATTAATTTTATTGATCCCTTATTATACCCTCCACACCAGTGTGCAAAGGGTATAAATAAGTTTGTCATTCCGTTTGTGATAGTTTGAAAAACAATTTTGGACCCCATAAAATATATATATTTGTGATCCTCATAACAACCGGAGTTGATATAGCGATATCCGTCTGTCCGATGACAGCATCAATCGGGCAGCTAGGGTGCTCGTTGACATAAAAAATGAAAATAATATAATAAAAACTAACCCTTTGTACAATTTTTTATTAACTCTGGCAGGAAAATTTAAAATTTTCCATTGTTTTGGCATCACTCTAAAAATTCGTCAGATCATTTCTGTTATTACCACGAGCCTGCCTGAAAAATTTTAGATCGAATGGCTCACGGGAAATTTGTTAAAATCTATCCAAATTTTTTTCGACAAGCAGACACTACGAGTTAATATAAAGGGAGTAAAAATTCACCAACATCTAAAGCAAATAATGCGAAAATACCTAGTTGTTAATAAAAAAAAATCATGTGAGTCCGATCACAAGGGAGATGTGTAAACATCTAATAATTAAAGAAAACATCAACATCATATTTTCCAGTGCATAAAAAATAAGTCGATTATGCTGTTTTCTGAAATTCAATTGATGTTTTCTGAAATGCAATCGATGTTTTCTGAAATTCAATTGATGTTTTCTGATACACAATTAATGTTTTCAGCAATTCAAATGATGCTTTTTGAAATTCTATTGACGTTTTCTGAAATACAATTAATGTTCTCAGCAATCCAAATAATGCTTTTTGAAATTCAATTGATGTTTTCTGAAATTCTATTTATGTTTTCTGAAATTCAAATGATGTTTTCTGAAATACAATTGCTGTTTTCTGAAATACAATTAATGTTTTCTGAAATTCTATTGATGTTTTCTGAAATTTAATTGATGTTTTCTGAAACTCGAATGATGTTTTTTGAAATTATATTGATGTTTTCTGAAATTCTATTTATGTTTTCTGAAATTCAAATTATGTT
Source organism: Cordilura impudica (assembly GCA_963682025.1). NCBI lineage: Eukaryota > Metazoa > Arthropoda > Insecta > Diptera > Scathophagidae > Cordilura > Cordilura impudica. The sequence goes on along the minus strand of OY821517.1, from coordinate 86,612,662 downwards.
TTCTGAAACTCGAATGATGTTTTCTGAAATTCTATTTATGTTTTCTGAAATTCAATTGATGTTTTCTGAAATACAATTGATGTTTTCTGAAATACAATTGATTTTTTCTGAAATTCTATTGATGTTTTCTGAAATTCTATTTATGTTTTCTGAAATTCAAATGATGTTTTCTGAAATACAATTGATGTTTTCTGAAACACAATTGATGTTATCTGAAATTCTATTGATGTTTTCTGAAATTCAATTGACGTTTTCTGAAACTCGAATTATGTTTTCTGAAATTCAAATGATGTTTCTGAAACTCGAATGGTGTTTTCTGCAATTATATTGATGTTTTTTGAAATTCTATTGATGTTTTCTGAAATTCAATTGATGTTTTCTGAAACTCGAATGATGTTTTCTGAAATTATATTGATGTTTTCTGAAATTCTATTTATGTTTTCTGAAATGATGTTTTCTGAAATTCTATTTATGTTTTCTGAAATTCAATTGATGTTTTCTGAAATTTTATAGATGTTTTCTGAAATTCTATTTATGTTTTCTGCATTCAAATGATGTTTTCTGAAATTATATTGATGGTTTCTGAAATACAACTGATCGAATGATGTTTTCTGAAATTATATTGATGTTTTCTGAAATTCAATTTATGTTTTCTGAAATTCAAATGATGTTTTCTGAAATTATATTGATGGTTTCTGAAATACAATTGATGTTTTCTGAAATTCTATTGATCCTTTCTGAAATTCAATTGATGTTTTCTGAAACTCGAATGATGTTTTCTGAAATTATATTGATGTTTTCTGAAATTCTGTTTATGTTTTTTGAAATTCAAATGATGTTTTCTGAAATTATATCGATGGTTTCTGAAATACAATTGATGTTTTCTGAAATTCTATTGATGTTTTCTGAAATTCAATTGATGTTTTCTGAAACTCAAATGATGTTTTCTGAAATTATATTGATGTTTTCTGAAATTCTGTTTATGTTTTCTGAAATTCAAGTGATGTTTTCTGAAATTCTATTGATGTTTTCTGAAATTCAATTGATGTTTTCTGAAATTATATTGATGGTTTCTGAAATACAATTGATGTTTTCTGAAATACAATTGATGTTTTTTGAAAGACAATTGGAAAATGTTTAGAAAAGAACATATCATAATTTTTTCACAAATATAATTAGATAAAGTCACACCGATTTACACTTCAGCTCACACCGATGTGTTACGCTGTTTTTGCGATTGTATTGTGAAATACAAATTTACCCCCTGCGCGTATAGATGTTTACACATCAAAAATATTCAAAGGCTAGAATTCTTATTAAATGATGAACTCATCTATAATATTAATAGGCTAGGCGATTTCTTGTGACCGATGTTTTCTTCCACCGTTTTAGCCCGATTTTGATCAAACTATATTATTTGAAAGGTATTTCTTTTTAGCCGTTTTGCAGATTTACAGATTTTTAAATTTTTTCCTTTATTTTGAGTAAATTGCATTTATATTTGCTACTAACACATACATAAAATTGTACAATGCTATGTGTGTGTTTATTAAATTTGTTAATGTGTTTGTAATAAAAATGAGTTTGTTTTTTTTTTGTGTTGATTTGTGAATTGGCTTTAATTGATTAGCATACCTTTAGGGTCTTCATTTAATGAAAAAATAAAATTTCCTAGAATTTGCATTCGAATTTCGAGGGCTGGAATCTGCTTGTTTAAATTATTAGAAGAAATCTAAACTATTCAATTTTCTATATGAAGAAAAAATAGTTTTTAAATAAAACACAATATAATCATATAGGCATAATTAATTTTTGCAAACATTATCCAGAATCTAAAATATTATAAAAAAAATTTAATTTAAATTTACGAATTGTTCTATACCATTTTCAGCAGTTCGCTTCATTTGAAAGCTCTGGTATCCTTGGTTTAACAATCTGGCTACAAAGTTAACATCTGTTTTATTTTTTGAAGTTGGCAACTCGAAATCAGATGTTTGTATAAATTTGTATGATTTTGTGAGATTTGTGAGATTTTTTGAGTGGTAGCAAGCGATAGTTATTGTGTTTATTAATTAAATATAAAAATAATAAAAGTGAAATTTATTAAAATAGAATGTTACAAACAATAAAAAAAAGTGTTAAAAACACGAGTTACTTAGGTTTGTCTCTCCTACCACAATTCCAATTTCGAATGCATTGGGTAATTGCCCATGAACAGTTTCTCCTGAAAATATTTTTTCACCAATACAATCATAAGTCACACAGCGTTATCTCCTTCAGCTCACACCGATATAAGTTACGCTGTTTTTGTGATTGTATTGTGAAATAGAAATTTACCCCCCTGCGCGTATAGATGTTTACACATCAAAAAACAATGTAAATATAGCAAAAAAAAAAATGTTATCTATAAATTTATTTATAAATTTATATAAACATATTAAATAATACAAATAATATACATGTATATCCATAACAACTGCATGTTATAAATAAGTCGGTATATTATTTTATTTACATAAAATTCTGCAATATTTTGTTGTGGGGAAAATACATTTCTTTTGCATTAACAGAGTGCACTTCATTTTGCTCAGCGTGACTATGCCACAGTAGATTGCGCCACAATTTTTGTTTTTCTAATTAGCTTTGAAATAGTTATTTCTATTTTAACATGAATGTTAAATTTTCAACTAGATATCATACAGAAAAATGTTAAGAGTATACACGGGCTGGTCTTTTATTTCATACGTATTTTCATTATTCTTTTACAAATATGAACATAAGTTTGGCATATTAACTTTTTGTTGTCTTTACAAAATAGAGTTACCGAGTTCATCAATGAGTTTTTTGCTTTCAAAGCAGTTCTACATACACACAGAAAAAATATTTGCCAACCGAATTGGTCTTAAGTGGAACAACTGTATTTTCGATTGTATCAACAGAAACTTAATAGCATCTGCAAATTTTCTATTATGATAAAGTATTTACTGTTAAGGCAATAGAATTGTAGTCACAGTGAACCCGAAAATCGGTTACTAGCATTATCCCAATTCGGTTGGCAATAAATTCGGTAGCCACAATGAATCTGTTTTCTGTGTGTAGTTATATAGAATTATTATCCTGCTTTACCTACAAAATATCTGATTGCGATTACATCTAATTTTTAAAAATTGTTTATAATTACTAAAGCATTATTATTCACATAAATACAAAATTGAACTTTTTAAATTTTCCATTCAAATTTAAAAAAATATCAATTCTTAAAACTGGAAAAATTTCCAATTATAAATTACAATTAATTGAATTTCAGAAAATCATATCAAAACGTCGAAAAAAAAAATTTTAAATTTAGAAGACATCAATTGCATCTTTAATACACAAATTTTATTCTTTAAACACAAATTGAAATTCCAAAAAAAAAAACACCAAATACCTATGTTTACATTTAAAAAATTTTTACATTTAAAAAAATCTTGACATTCAGGAGAAATTAATAGCTTTTCAGTACCGCGATTCAGTAACTTCTTTTAACGATAGTCCAATCGTTAAAAAAAGAAAATAGCAAAATTATCAGTAAAATTTTTAAACGATATTCGCTATTGTTAAAGTCAGCTGTTGTTGTTATCTAAACGACAACCATTTTTGTGTTGTTTATTCAATCGATAAAAACTTAAATTTTTAGGTTGAAATGTCGTCATACATAAATAAAAATCATAAAATAGTGAAAATATTTTACTTTAATTAAAAAAACTTTTTTTATATAAATAAAAAAATTAAATAGCATATTCGATTCATTATTTCATTTTCAAATAAATACACAGAAATATTAGTAAAAAAATAAAGATATCAAACATCAACATAAAATGATCCTGTCACACACGAATTATTTTTTTTACTATTCTTCTTTGTGTTTTTCGCTTATTTTGAAAGAGATGCCACTCGTTCACAATTTAAATAAATAGAAAAATAGATTTGGCGACTGTCGTTAAGATGTATGTACTTAGTGAATCACTTAATACTTAGTGCAAACAACAATAGCTGTCGATATATTTTGCGATTATCGGATCGTTGAAATTTACAGAATCACACTACAGAAAACATTAATTTAAATTCAATGAATTTTAGAAAACGTCAAATGATATTTAAGAATTGCGAACATAAAAGGTGTTACATAAATAAACGCAATTTCATGAGAATGTTATTTTTTATTTATAAATTTTCACAATTTTTTTTGGATGAAAATTTGAAGTTTTTCAGAGAACAAAAATGTTTGGGACTTTTGGTTTTTTGGTTTGGCATCCCTAATTTGAATATTTATTATTATAAATTTATTCTCTATGTTTTCCAAATATGGCAATATTTTAATAAAAAAATTGAGAGAGTTTTTCTTGGTTATTATTTTGTTATGGCCGCAATGAAGAAATATTTGGCCAGTTAAAAGAAACTATGCAGCCATCTCCAATTAGCACGATTTAATGTATATAGCCACCCTACACAACCATTACCTTTGCAATGGAGGTTAGGGCGAGCTATTTAATTAGCAAAAACAGAGTTATATAACCGGAAACGCATGCATATAGGTATATAACCTAAATGCAAGCCGATCAGCAACCACGATGACCAAAAAGCAAACACCGAAATAAATCCGAAATAATAGAAAAAACGAAAACCAACCCAAAGAATTTGCTGAAATAATTTGGTATTAAGTTTAACAAATTGTTTACTTTTTCATTCACATTTATTATCAAAACTCAAACCGAGGTGGAAGATATCAAAAATTCGGCACAGCCGAATTTAACACTCTTACTTGTTTAATTTATCGTACCATCGCACTAATTATGTAATAAACAGTACGTTAAATCATGCTTGTAACGATCTCAATAACATAAATGAAATGGTGGTCGTTAAAAAAATTTGAATCGCACTATTGAATTTTGCACTTCAAAAGAAATTTTAAAGCTGTACCTCTTTGAGTTATTAAATTTAAATTAATAACACTGTTCAAGTTTTTAACACGAAATTTCTGGTACTAACGTGAAAACCATATGGTTGTATTCGGATGAGCCCCCTGACTACTACTCCTGACTACTACTCCCTGACTACAATTTGGCTCATTGGGATAAATTAATGGCGTTTTGTTTGAATTTCGGTCAATTTGTCAATTTTTGACCATTTTCAGCCTATTTAAGCCCATTTAAGTCGCTTTTACAGTATTCAAAATTTCTTGTGTTATCTTTATACGGCTCGCAATTATTATTTCCACCATTAGAACGCACATTTCAACTGAGAAAATCAACATTTTTAGCTTATTTTCATGATTTTTGCCCATTTTTCATCGATTTTCCCCATTTTTTTTGCTGTTTTTATGCGCTTCTTGTAGTTCTTGCGCAAACTTATCGACATAATTCTTACCGTTTTTCCTTTTTACAATATATTATGCATATTATTGCCATTTCAAGCAACTCAACACACTTTTAAAATACAAAAGCCATCCTTTTTTACGCTTTTTCGGTATAAAAATGAATGGAAATGCGTATTAATGTAATTAATTTTAAATTGGCAATTGAAATGAAGATATATGCAATGGAATATTATTCGTTATCCTGAAATATTTTGCATAACTTTTTAGCATTATTTTAAAGCAGTTGGCATTATTTTGGCACAATTTTAACAGTGATTTGGCATATTTTGTAGAAGAACTGATGGCAACACTTGTTGTTGAGTAAACAAACTGCGTTTCTTAATTTTTTGATTTCTCGTTAATAAATTGAGTTTTCCAGTTTGAAGTGATTACTTTTTACGGTAAAAAATGGATAAATGCCTGAAAAACTTCAATCATTACTGTTATATATGTGGGAAGTGGACCATTATGTCGTCTAAGAAAAAAATTACTGAGGAAATTGCAACATTGTACGAGCAGTACTTCCATATATTCCAGTGATTCGTAATGTTGACTGGGTGCCTAAAGGTGCTATTACATGATGTGTTTTTTACATATGTACTGTCAAAATTTCCCACAACAAAAGTTGTACACATCGTGTGATACATATGAAACATTTTTTATGTACAATACATGAGGAAAGTTACATGTACATTTTTAAATTAGAACAGGTTCTATTTTTGAATGACAAACATATGAAAATACAACACTGCTTGTGGCGAAAGAAAAACAGAATAAGCAAATAAATTGTTTATTATTAGTTAACAATTAAAAAGTATATAACTTTTTTTTAACAATAAATTTTTGTAAATTCACAAATTAAATCAGCTATTGTTTACATTTAGAGGTTATGTCATACGGAAATACATATGCACGTGTGAGAGCAAAAATTATGAATCGTATGTAAAAGACAATTATAACAGACATGAGGAATTTCATATGGATAAAAAAAGTGACAGTACATATGTAAAAAACACTTCGTGTAATAGCACCTTAAAATGGCTTCTGCATCGTATGTAGTACGTTTGTATGATTGGCGAACAGGTCGTCGAGAAAGCATACCATATGGAATACCGATGATTTGGTCAGAGCCACTCGACCACGGAAAAACATGGGCTACGTATGTAAAAATTATGTTGAGGGTATGAACAGAAGAAAGGCGATGGAATATGGTTATGTTCCGTCAGCTCAAACCGCTCTTCCCCAAAAAAATTTATTTAAATCAATAAAAAAACGCGAAAATTGAGCCAAATTGTCACTTTCATCGGTGGAGTAGTAGTCAGGGGGCTCATCCAAACACAACCATATGGTCTTCACGTTAGTACCAGTTTACAACTTGAACAGTGTAATTATTATTTAATTTATGTGTTAATTTTTAATTTAAGTTATAGTTCTGTAAGGAACTCTTGAACACTGACTGAATATATAAATGAAATGAAAATGAAAAAATTAAATATTAGGACTGGTCTTAGGCAAAAAAGATTTATTTAATGAACATACTAGATACATTGTTCATAAAATAGACATAACTAAAAAAATAATTTATCCATTTATAAATCGTAAAACAAGTCTAAGCATTGAGAATAAATTGTTAATTTTAAAAGTTGCATTTCATGCTATAATATTTTTTGCTGCTCCTGCGTGGCATGATATATCTGATTGTCATTCATGTTTGACAAAATAAATTTTAAAAATTATCAATATTTTACCACCACTCTACTCAACATTACGTCTTCACTATCTTTCTAATATTCCTTTAGTCAAAGATAAAATAACTTTTATTGCAGAAAAATGTGTTAATAAATGTGCAAACTCCTCTTATGAGCACGTTAGCTCCATTATTTCTTAACTTGTTGCTTCTTTTATTCTTTAACTCTTTTTTTTTTTTTTGGTTTTATAAAATTTAAAAAAAATTTTAGTTTTTGGTAAAATTTTCTTTTTTCATCTAAGAAATTCGGCTAAGTTGGTCACAATTTAAATGCAAATAACTTTTTTGCAGTTTTCTCCCAACGTTTCGAAGCTTGTATGGCTTCTTCTTCAGGGGATGTCTTTATTTAATCTTATAAATCACAATTTTTTACTTATAAATAAATACAATTATTTCCTTAACTTACGTGTTATGTGTTTTCTCTTGTCCTAATTGTTTTTTGTCATGTTTAATTTTTTCACATTTTCATTTTATATGTAAAAATTAAGACATGTTTGTCTATATGTTCAAAATGTTAGTTGATAATGATCCTCTTTAGTATTCATCGTTGTTGTAAGTTTTTTCTGTATGTGTAAGCTTTCTAAGGTAAAGCGTTTGTTTGTATTATTTTCTATGTCCAATATTTTAATCTTGTCAAAATCAGCTGAGTGATTATGTTCTAGTATATGTTGTGATAATGCTGTGCTTATTCTTTGGTGTTTTATGTCTGCTTTGTGTTCTGTCATTCTCTTTTCAAGCGATCTTTTTGTTGTACCTATGTACACTTTTTTACAGTTTTCGTTTTCGTTACCTTTGCATGTTATTTCGTAAATAACATTATTTTGTTTTAATATGTCTATTCTTGTTTTAGTTTTTGTGAATAGTTTGTTTAGTGTGTGGTTCGGTATGTGCGCTAGCTTTATGTAATTGTTATTAAATATTGGTGTCATTATTTTTTATTATATTTTTTTTTCTCATAAAGGTTTTTGTAAAATTTTTCCTTAACTTATAATAACATCATTAAAATAAAAATTTACAAATTGTAATCCATAAATTTAAATACAAAAGTCAGAAAAGACTAAACCCTTTACTGCTTGTATCTTTAATATTAATAGGCAAGGCGATTTCTTGTGACTGATGTTTTGTTCCACCGTTTTATCCCGATTTTGACCAAACGTATATTATTTTAAAGGTATTTCTTTTTTCGCCGTTTTGCAGATTTACAGATTCTTAAATTTTTTTTTTATTTTTAGTAGATTACATTTAAAATTGCTACTAACACATACATAAAATTATACATATGCTTTGTGTGTTTTATTAAATTTGTTTATGTGTTTGTTAATGAGTTTGTTATGTAGGGTGTTTGTATTGTTGACCTATATTGAAGTTTGAAAATGTTTATAATTCGGCTTAAGATCTTTTTATTGTGTGCTATAAAAATAAAACACACAAGATTGATTATTTAAATTTCTTTATTATATTCCGATATTTCGGTAAAATTGTTTAACCATCTTCTGGGAGTTTAAGTTCAAATATTTTTGTTTAAAATTTAAAGCTAAGCTTCATCTTCACCGTACAATAGCTTTTTTCAAAGTTTGTTATCTTCAATCACAATAATTATAGACCATAAAAGTGTGTTTGTGAATTGGATAGGTTGAAAAATAAAGCTGCCTAGAAATTGCACTCGAATTTAATCTGCAAGTTATTATAATTTTTGCCGATAAATATGAAAATTGAAAATGAAATTGATAAGCGGTTTCAACAAAGAATCATTTCGCTTTTTGTCTAAATATTGTCTAATTATGGTTTCGGGCAAAATAAGTACAATACAGATGTCTGTGGCTGAAACTGTCCCAATTTTTTTTTTTTACTTATTCTTATCGTTCCTGATGAATACTATATGTACCAAATTGCGTCAACCGTCAAAACTTTGGCACGATAATAATCTCTGATATAAATGAATTTAATGCTCTCTGAATGTCCAGGAGTAGTATCTAGTTTTTGTACTGTTTGAATTGCCATAAAAGAAGTAGGGCTGATTCTCCTCAAAATAGACAAAATATCGCTGTAAAAAAGTGTAAGAAATTTTTATCTTTCGACAGTTTTAGCAAGTCTAAAATTTAAGTGAATCTTATATTTCTTTTTTGTGAAAACATCGTTATGCATAAAGTACATTTTCTATAAAACGAACCACTAACGACATGCTGCAGGACAAAACTAAAGAGTTAGTGTACTTTACTATGAGTTCGTTTTCTGTATGATGAGTATAAATTCAACAAAAAAAAAAAAGTAAATACTAAAGATGACTATTCTCCAACTTACACATACACATACTCGTATATTTACAGTGAGTGGTGATGAGTGGTTTGTGAGACTTATGATGATGACAATCATAACTTTGTCATCAAGTGTATACCCAAAAGCATACAAAAATGTATGTTTGAGGATTGCACATATGTATATACAGATGTAACAAAAGAAACAAGGAATATAACATACACTTACAAGACATACACAAAAGAGGCACATTTACTTATATACGACTACATACATACATAAATATGAAAGAAGTCTAATAGAAAGTTGAAATGTATCCAAAAGAAAAAATATGAATAGAAAAAAAAATTATGAATAAAATAAAATAAAAAAGACAACTTGACAAATGTAAATGTCATACACTTTTAAAGAAAGTAATATAAAGAAAAAGAAAAAAGAAATTTTTTTACTAGTTGGTAACAATGTGCACAAGTCAGATTTGTTAAGCTTAGCTAAGACATAAATGAAAGTTCACTTACTTACAACCAAACATAGCCATCATAAGACATAAAACATAGTTCTCAAAACGCGGGAGATGAGGCATAAGAATTACTTCCACTTACTTATATTTTGCATACTCTGTGGCAGTAGTATTTATTCTTGTATAACTTTGTATCGTATTCGTTTTAACTATTTTATCTTTGTAGATATATCTACAGACAATACATAAAATAAGTAACATATGCTAACAGACATTCATAAAAATATAACATAAGTATTTAGGACAAAGTCCTTTGGTTTTGTAAGTACTCTTAATTACATTGTTATATATATTTGTTTTTAGACCCATGACATTATTTGAATGATTTAAGTGTATTGAACTGAACACATCCCAGCAAAAAAAAAACAGCATCCAAAGATAGATAGATTTTTTTCTTGAGACATTCTAAGTCATCGTGCAATAGTTGTTTGCTTAGTTTTACAGATATAAATCTAGAACCATTGATGACTTCTAATTTAATTGTTCAGCAAAATTGCAGCTAAGGCTTAAGTAAATTATTTTTACTAATATATCCATCTAAAAAATAAGATACAAAATTTTGATATATATTCGATTTAATATTGAAAATATCACTCATACGTATGTATGTAAATAATATTTTATTTATTTTATTTATTTATTAGAAATTAACTTACAATTAAAATTATAAGCTAATTGTGTATAGGAGCAATAGCAACTGAGGCCTTCAGCTCATTGTGTCATATAACAAAATAGTGATAATTACTAAAATATATGTATAATTAAATGCAGTTAAAATTTTTTGTTGATTTTAAGTAATTGATAATTGTTAAAATATGTTCATCAGTTGGATCGGCAAGTAGTTCCATGGATCTTTATTGTTGAAGCACCGAGATCTTTGAGTGTAGAATTTTGGGCATTGTGCTAAGAGATGTGAAGGATCGGTTGGATAGGTAAGGTTGCAACTGCACGGGTATGTAATTGGGAGTTTTAAAATACAGCCATGCGTGACTTTTGTGTGTCCTAGTCGAAGCCGTATGAATTTTGTTAAGTCCAATCGGTTTATATTTGAGGTTATGTTTTTGTCGATAGTTTGTAAAATTCCACGATTACAAAGTGTGACAAATTTTAAATTTTTTCAAAACAACCAAGCTACAATATCCGGAATCGATAGTGCTACCCAAACTGAGTAAACTCCTAGCTGCGTTTGTCTAAGTTACAAGCACTTTTTTTTTTTTGGACCCTCAAAGTTTTTGAAATTGGGTGTGACCACCAAAAAAAGGTGTCATTAGAATTGGGCAAACAACTCATTCAATTTTGGTGATAGCCATAAACTGTCTTCGACAAAGTTGTAGCTGACAGTCTGCTGAACAATTTTTGTTTTCAAAGGTTTTCAAAAATATCATGTTCTCAGGAAGTTTTTTTCTTAAAAAACTCTATTGAAAAAGCGTATTTTTTTACTTTTTCGAGTATAACTTTTAAAAAATGAAGCTCTTCAAACACCAATTAACTCTTCTGAACAAGGTTTTACAATCTGAACACTTTTACATGCTACAAAATGACCCCAAAAGTGCATGTTTCCAAAAAAATTCCCTTTTTCTGGTATCTTTCTTCATAAGGGTGTGTCTAATTTTCTTTATTTCTACGTGGGGACTTTTTTTTTATAGATTTTGGGCTGAAAAAGCCGAAAGTTACCTAAATTTACCGGTAAAATTATGTTTAGTTACCCGGGTTTGGGTCCAAATTTCTAAAAATGGGTTTATATGGGATTATCGAGTTTCTTTTTATAAAAACCGCAATTGTGCCACCTTGCCGCGATATTTCGGTAAGTGTTCCTTCCAAAAAGTTTTTTGCAATAAAAACGTGTTTTTAAATTGCCCGAGGTTATCAAAATCGGTCAAGGTTTGTAGAAGATATGATGAGCTGAACTCTGAACCTGAATTTTTCGTCCAATTTTTTTTTCATTGTTACCATTTTCTGAATCAGAGAAAGAAATAAAAAATTAATTTTGCAAAAAATTAAAAATCAATTGCACAAGCAAAGTTTTTGAGAACAAAACTCAGAAGTGAAGTCATATAAATAGCTTATCTGATAGCAAAGCTTTGTTTTGATCAATTCACTCTTCTCTATGTCTTATGTTTTCGAAGTTAACACGTGAAAGAAAGAAACCAAGTGTTTAAATAAAAATAAAAAAATAAAAACAAACAAATTTTTAATCGAACAACTTTTTTGCAACCAGAATTTGCATAAATAGATTTTATAAAAAAAGCAAAATGAACAAGTGCAAAGGAATCATTAACAATTTTTGCTATGTGTGTGGAAAATTTATTAAAAAAATCAACTCGCGCAAACGATACAAAAAAAATTCTTGCGGTCTCAGTAAAGGTTTTAAAAAAGCATACATAAAATGCTATAAACAAAGCATTAATGGAAAAAACTGGGCACCGAATTCAGTGTGTATGGTATGTTAAAAAAATGTCATCGAATACGAAAATGGAAGGCAGCGGTTTCTTCGCTATGATGTCCCTGTCATTTGGACGAATCCGGGAAGGAAACGCAAACCCGAGGATTGCTATGCTTGCAAAAATACAGTTTGGGGCATGAATGCTAGAAAAGCAAGAAATTTTCAGTACCATGCGGTTCCAAGTGTTCAGTTGCCGAAAGCGCGTTCAGTAGACACTTCATTCCCACTTGAACTTCCGAAAACTGTGTCCACTGAAAATCAAGCTGCCGGAGTCATGAGCTGCGAGAATAGTCCGGGACCATCATTCTCACAAGGGGGACCAATTCCGATATCGCAAACCCGGCTCGATTTTATTGTAGCAAAATTAGAATTGTCTCAACGCAAGTCGGAAGAACTGGCTAAACTGTTAAAGGAACAAAATCTTTTGATGCCTGATGTGAAGCTAACTGGTTACAGAAAACGCCAAGAAGATCTTCAACAGTATTTTACCATTGATAACTCCAAAAAAATGGCATTTTGTCAAGACATTAAGAAACTCATGAATTGCATGCAAATTTCTTATGCTTCGGTCGAATGGAGGTTATTTATAGACAGCTCAAAACAAAGCCTAAAAGCTGTTTTGCTGCATAAACTAAATTTAAAGCCTAGTATACCAATAGCGTACAGTTTAGACACAAGAGAAACGTATGGACAAATGGACCATATATTGAAGTCAGTCGACTACGACAACCATAAGTGGCGAATTTGTTGTGACCTCAAAGTAGTGGCAATGCTGAGTGGCTTGCAAGGTGGCTACACAAAATACATGTGTTTTCATTGTAACTGGGATTCACGCTTCAAAGGCAATCAATACAAGAATCATTCTTGGAAAGATAGAGCGGAGGCTAAACTGGGCGAAATGAATGTGGTACAGAATGCGCTGGTGCCACGCGACAAGATTTTAATGCCACTACTACATATCAAGCTTGGGCTTGTCAAAAGCTTCATAAAGAGCATCGTTGGGAAAAAAACCAAAAGAAGAATCTGGATCACGCTCTTGAGGTTTTGGATTTCTTAAGATATCAAGTTTTCCAAGAGAAAATTAGCATTGACAAATTGAAAGAAGGTGAGGTAAAAATTGTTCATATTTTTTACAGTTAAAAAAAATTATCCTTTCTAGGTGTGCTGAACGGACCAAGTATTCGGAAACTCATCAAAGATGAACGATTCGATGACATTTTGTTCGGCGCCGAGTCTTTTGAAAAGAGTCATACAAAGCTTTCACGGGAAACATCGTTCACACGACTATGAGCGATTGGTGCGCGCTATGTTGGACGCATTTGAGGTGATTGACGTACGAATGTCTCTGAAGTTTCATTTTCTTCACCACCATTTTGAGTTCTTCAGCCAACAACTTCCAACTGAATCCGATGAACAAGGCAAGGGGTTCCACAAAACTGCTTTACCATTTGAGTTCAGGTAACAAAGTTTGTTTGTATTCCTTTCTTATTTTCTAAATCCTATTTTGTTTTATTACAGATATAAAGCAAAGGGCCGTCCAGATGCGGTCATGGCAGAAATTTGCTGGCGTGCAAAACATTTATTTCAAGATCCAGAGTTTGAAACGGCAACCGAGCCAATAGAAGTAAAAGAGCAAGTCGAGGAATATGTTGACATTTTCGGGGACTATATTGATTCTGATAATGACGATGATGATGAATCCTATGATGATAACGATTCTTTCATTACTGAGTAAATGTTTTAGTTTTGTTTTGGGAAAATTAAAAAATATATATTTATGCTAATATGATCTCAATTTGTTAAAACATGTTATGCAGTTTTAAATAGGCAACCTTTTTGCTGATAAATTAAAGAATTTTCAATATACCGTCAAAAAAGCAGTTTTTTCTTTATTCATAAATAGAGTAGCACTTTTGAGGAATATAAAAAGTAAAACGCGTAGTGTTTTCCTCTAAAAGCTTAAAAATTTTTCTTTGGCAGCTATTTTGGTGCAAAACTATAGTACATAAAAAACTTGATTACATAAATTTTTTTTGGAAACATTCACTTTTGGGGCCATTTTGTAGCATGTAAAAGTGTTCAGATTGTAAAACCTTGTTCAGAAGAGTTAATTGGTGTTTGAAGTGCTTCATTTTTTAAGAAGAGAGTATGCAAAAAATCCTGATTTTTTAAAAGTTATACTCGAAACAGAAAAAAAATACGCTTTTTCAAAAGAGTTTTTTAAGAAAAACTTCCTGAAAACATGATATTTTTGAAAACCGTTGAAAACAAAAATTGTTCACCAGACTGTCAGCTACAACTTTGCCTATGGCTGTCACCAAAATTGAATGAGTTGTTTGCCCAATTCTAATGACACCTTTTTTTGGTGGTCACACCCAATTTCAAAAACTTTGAGGGTCCAAAAAAAAAAAACTGCTTCTGACTTAGACAAACGCAGCTAGGAGTTTACTCAGTTTGGGTAGTACTATCGATTCCGCATAGTGTAGCTTGGTTGTTTTTTTACTGTTGCACTGTGTTATTAATATTTACTTTTTTAAACCAGAAATATGTTCGTTGATAGGTTGTATCCTTATGTTCATGATGAGATATTATGTATCTGCATAAATCTTTAGATTTGAGGTTTTTAATTGTAATTAGAGGCGCTTTTAAGGCGTATTTAGCTACAGTGTCAGCATACTCGTTCCCAGGTATATTGCAGTGGCTGGGTATCCATATTAATTTGATGTTGGGACATTCTCTAATTATGTTGTCACGGCTTTTTGAGACATATATGTTGTTGTTAGAGATGTTTAAAATGGACTTCAGAGATGAAAGAGAGTCGCTACAGATAGCGTATTGGCCAATTTTATTTCCAACATATTCCATAGCTTTGGTTATAGCTATTAATTCTGCAGTAAGTATAGAGCTGTGTTGTGGTAAGTTTCCTATAAAGATGACGTTATTTGCTGTTGTAATGCTAAACCCAATGTTGTTCTAATTTTTTGACCCATCCGTGTATATAAAGTGGTAGTCTTTTAATTATTGCTTAATGCCATTAAAAAGAGAGCGAAATTGCTGAGGATTATGATCGGTTTTTATACCCTATACCACTATGTGGTTTGGGTATACTGACTTTGTGCTGCTGTTTGTACAATCCAAAAATATTTGACCTACACCAATCTTTAATTATACCGATTGAATCAGAATCACTATCTGATTCGATTTAATGATGTCCGTCCGTCCGTCTGTGTGTCCATGTAAAGGTTATAATCAAACTGCAGGTCGCAAATATCAATATATTTCAAGGAAATTTGGTATGTGATCTTCTATCGGCCATGGGATGAACGCTATTGAAATTAGTCAAAATCGGTCTATGTTTAGACCTAGCCCCATACAAATGACCCCTATGAAATCGACATAAATTTCCATAAGATCCAAATTATCACATAGATCTTACTCAAATTGGGTTTGTATGTATATATTACATCCATTAATCAGTAGTCCAAAAATTATCCCTATTGGACAATTCTTAGTCATAGGCCCCATATAGAGCTGCTTCCCGATCTTCACTTAAATCTATCAAAAAACAAAAATATTGTACTGATTCTTCTCAAATTTTGTTTGTATATAAAGGGTCCGCCAAATAACTTCTTTTTTTTTGAAAATGCTATAAAAAAAAACTACTGAATATTATCTCAAATTTCTTTTTTTATTTGAAAGTACAATCCTTCCGGTTAATAATGGAAAATAATTTCATTCAAACGGCTGCCTCGGCTGGCCATGCAGTAGTAGCCTACACGATCGGTCCAATTTTTAAGCACATTATCGATTGTGTGCAGCTGTATTTCACCAATGGCTTCACGAATATTGTCCTTTAAAGCGTCAATTGTCTCTCGATTGTTGGCGTAACACTTATCTTTGAGGGCACCCCATAAATAATAGTCCAACGGTGTCAAATTGCAGCTCCGAGGTGGCCAAACGACATCAGCTCTTTGGCTGATAATGCGATCTTCAAATACAGGGCGCAAAACATCGAGTGTAGTTTCGGCTGTGTGGCACGTAGCGCTGTCCTGTTGAAACCAAATGTTGCCAATATCCTCCTCTTCAATTTTTGTGAACAAAAATTCATTCAACATGGCCCGATAACGATCGCCATTGACTCTAACGGCCACTCCTTGCTCATTTTCGAAGAAGAATGGCCCAATTATGCCTCTGGACTAAAATCCGCACCAAATAGTGACTCGTTTTGGGTGTTCGGCTTTTCAATGTATGCGTGCGGGTTTTCTGTGCCCCAAATGTGGCAATTTTGCTTGTTTACATACCCGCCAAGATCAAAATGAGCTTCATCTGAAAAGATGATTTTTTTTTTTGCCAAAATTGGCATCTTCTGTAAGTCGATCGCAGGCCCACTTAGCGAAGCGAAAACGCATTGGATGGACAGATGGCTTCAACTCCTGAGCCAATTGGACTTTGTATGCCAAGGTCTTTATGCAAAATTCGTCTCAATGATGCCTCCGAAATGTTCAATTCTTGAGAACGACGGTGAATTGATGTTGATGGCGCTTCACGCACACTTTCTGCCACAGCAGCAATATTCTCGGGTATACGCACTGTTTTTAGCTTTTAATGCTTTGGCTTATCGATGAGGATGCCAGTTTCTTTCACTTTTTTACCAAGATAACGAACATACGGAGCTGACGGTGCTTCTCTTCTTCCAAAATCCGTACGCAATTTTCGCACACATTCTGCAACATTACCATGATTTTCAAAGTAATGTCGCAATATTTCCCAGCGTTGTTCAAGCGTATACACAACCATATTCGTTCAGCGGAAGCATAAAACTAATTATCTGTCAAATAAGACATGAGCTGAGTGTTACCATTCACGAAATAAGCACTAGATGAAAAAAAAACCTTAGATGGCGGACCCTTTATTTTTTGCAAAATACAAGAGACTTTACCAAACATGGTCAGGATCGGTCCATTTTTGGGCCTAGTCCATATATAGATATAGCATCCGATATGAACTTTTTCATATCTGCACCCGAAAAAATTAATAAAAGTCCCACTCAAATTTGGTTTATGCTTATTTTCTATATCGAGTTAGTTGGGCCAGAGAGATATGGTCTCTAAGCGCATGGTATAGGGTATCGTATAGTCGGTCTAGACCGACTATAATTTTCTTACTTGTTTTTTTTTTTGTTTTTGATTTTTTTACTCTAACGAGTATTTTTTTAAGAGGAGTTGTGGTGTCATAGAAGGACTTATATAATTTTGTGGTGAGGATGTCCCTTTGAATTTCCAGAGGAAGAATATTAGCCTCAGCGTAAATGTTATGTATCCGAGAAGTGCAAAAAGCACCTAGTGAGCATCTGATGGCAGAATTTATTTAATTTCACAAACACGATCTTGAAATGCAACCAAATATAGGTAGGCTATAATTGACTTTAAATACGATAAGCGCTTTAATGATTTGAATTAAGGTATATGTATTGTAGTTGAACTTAGGACTGGAGAGGCATTTGATAATATTTAGATGCTGCTGTAAAGATTGAACTAGATTTTCAATATGATCTTTCCATCCGTATCTTTTGTTGATAATTAGACCTAATAATTAAAGATTTTTAACTTCAGTGAGTTGTAATCGATTAGATATAATTTCACATTTGCAGAGTTTTTTACGGCATATATGAATGTATTTGCATTTTGTTGGGGAGTAGTTATAATTAGGTTAAATTCATCAGCGTAGGACGTAAAATCAATTTCGCGATGGATTCATATAACTTGGCACAGTTTGTTGAGGCTATAAGAAACAGTATTACAGAAAGTGGAGATCCTTGTGGGATGCCATTATGAAGTGGGAATGCATTTGAATAATGGGACCCAACACTTACTTTAAATTTTCGGTTTTTCATAAAATCTATAATATAGTTAATTATGTTTGGTCCGACTTTCCAAGCAATTAGTTCGTCTATTATGGTGTGTTATCCTATTTTGTCGAAAGCTTTTTGGAAATCCAACGATACCGTATAGTTAAAAACTCTATATTATTTATGTTAGTTAAAAATTTTATTAAAACGTTGAAGTATTCGTTGTTTCATTATGATAGGAAGTTGCTTAATCAGCGAATATGAAATTCTGTACAACCCTATTATTTAATACTGCATTTAGTTCGGACATATTAGAATCTATCTCAATTTTACTAGCCTCTAAGCTTGGTTCTGTTATTGTTGGGTTCAATAATAAATTAGATTTTTTTGATTGAAATTCAGAGGGAAAGTTGCAGTCGGATGAGTTTTTGACCAGAATTTTCCTAGTTTGGGGGCTATTTCAATTTTATTTGTTATTAGGTTATTAGGATTTGTTTGTGAAGATATTCCATGTATAGTTTGGATTGATTTGTAACCAGTAAAAGAGTTTATATTTGACCATATGTTTTCAACTCGAGAAGTTGGATTTATGGTGGAGGTAAATTTAAATATTTATTCTTTTTTAGCTTTTTTAATTTCACGTTTAAATAGAGCGTTGTTTCTTTTGTAGTTTATTAGGTTGGTGGTAGTTAACTTTTGTTTGTAAACATTCCAAGATTTGTTTTTATTTTTTTTTAGTAGCTCTAGATTGCAGTTCTACCAAGGAACCTTATTGGGAATTGTTGGATGAGTTTGTGGTATTGAAATATTCGTGGCTTGATGAATAATTCTGCATATATTGGCAGCTTCTTTGTTTTTTTTATCACTTCTGGATCGTTCAAGTTCGAAATATATGCATTGGTTTTGATATGCAGTACAGTTTGCTTTGTTTATAATAACCGGTTGACGAAATAGGGTTCTGATGGTGGGAAAGTGGTCGCTACCATGTAGAGTATTTTCTATTTTCCATTCTGTATGTAGGGAAAGCGAGGGGGAATGGAAGGATATATCGACATGTGAAAAGGTGGAATGAATGAACAGGGTTGGGGAGCAGTCATTTAAGAATACAAGCTCATTGTTGTTAACAAAATTTGCTAGTATTTTGCCTCTTCTGTTGTTTGATGGTGAGCCCCAATTTAGGTGCCAACTGTTAAAGTCTCCCGTTATCATAATCGGTTGGTTAATGTTACTAAATACATTAAAAAGATTTTCATGAGTAAAATATTTATTTGGACCGATGCCGGATGACGCTATTTTAAAATTTAACTTTGAGTAAATTTCAATACATATGATATCAAAATCAGTTCTGACATCAATTTTTTTGTGTTGTAACGATTTGTGGATGAGCAATGCAACACCTCCATATCGGATGGTGGATGTGTTCAAGCAGTACATTTTGTAGTTTATTGGAATGGGAATACTTGTCAAATTGTGAATATGTGTTTCTTGTAAAGAAATTATTTTTGGACAATAAAGTTTTACCAGTAGCTGTAGCTCATTATAATTGTTGATAAAACAATTTATATTCCATTGAAGTATATTTAATGTCATATGAAAAATAGAAATAAAATTATGATTTTGGATGGTAAATTTAGTTTTGGTTAGGTAATGAACAATTTTTTTTTTACTTTGTTCAACATTACACATTTTTGCTACGTTTGCTGGCATTACCAGCGGCCTTTCGTATTTGTCTTCTGGTTCTTTTGGAGGCATTTTTAGGTAAGATTTTGGGGGAAGTTTTTTTGTACTGCCGGATAGTTCTGCATCTGAAATAACATCAGAGTATTGAATTACTTTACATATTGCTATTGTTGTTTTTGGAGGAGGCATTTTATGCGGTTTATCATGAGAAGAGTTGGTAAAATTAAGAGATATTGTTGTTTATGGTTGAAGATTGTTGTTGGATGGGTACAGATGATTGGTTGTTGGTACTTCTTGTTATTGATGAGTATGATGAAGCAGCGAGGGGCGACGATCATTGTATTTATTTATAGCAGTTTTTTTCTGTTAGTTTTTTCTACTGAGATGATTGCTTGAATCTCTTTCTCTTTTAAAAATATAGGGCATGATTTAGCGTTAGCAGGACGATTATTGTTTTCTTTATTTTCTTCTTTACAATTAATACACATTTGGGTATGAGAGCAAATTTCGTTAATCTATTCATCAAGATAGTAATCGGATGAGCAATTAAAGCATATTTTAATGTTTTTGCAAAACTTAGATAAATGTCCAAACCGAAGGCAGTTTTTGCATTTTAAAGGGAGAGGAATGTAATGCCTTATATTAACTTTCTCATAGCCGATAGATAATTCCGTGGGTAGAGAAGTAGAGGCAAATGTTACGATTATTAAACCTGTTTCTTTAAGTTCGTTATCTATTTTTCTTAAAATTTTGTTTACTTTATGTACGTTTTGTTTTTTGAGTTCATGTAGAATTTCTTCTTCTGGTATATTGCGAAGGTAATTTGAATATACGACACCTCTAACAAAGTTAAGAGATTGATGTTCGTACATTTCAATACAAATATATTCGGTGAGCGAGGTTAATTGAATTAAACTTCTGGCTTGAATAAAATGTTTAGTTTTAATTAGAATTGTTCCATTTAATAGAATTGTTCCGCTTACATTATCTGTGGCTTTTTTAGTTAAGAAAGGTGACACTTCTGATAAAGTTTTTTCACTGTTCACACGATTCATCAAAAGGTATTTGGGCCGGGTGTTAAAATTGTGCAAGACTTATTTTTGTCCATAGTAATGGGTGGTTTATTCTTTTGACCTCGGTCCGGCGGGTCTCCCATTATTACTAATTATAAAATAACACAAAACTCAGATATGCAAATGAAAAGAGGTATATGAATAAAAAAGAAAGAAAAAAACACAGCTCGCGTTACAGTGATCACGTTTTGTGTAAACGACTTTACTACGAACACTGACAAGTAAATAATAATCATACGCCCTGAGTATGTATTGCAATTCAAAAGTTGATTTAGAAATGAGCAAAAAATTTAAAATTTTTATACCCTATACTTTGTGCTGCTGTTCGTAACAACCAAAAACATTTGACCTACACCCATCTTTAATTATACCGATCGAATCAGAATCACTATCTGATTCGATTTAACGATGTCCGTCCGTCTGTCCGTCTGTGTGTCCATGTAAAGCTTGTAATCAAACTGCAGGTCGCAAATATGAATATATTTTGACAAAATTTGGTATTTGATCTTCTATAGGCCATGGGATGAATGTTATTGAAATTGGTTAGAATCGGTCCATGTTCAGACCTAGCCCCCATACAAATGACCCCTATGAAATCAACATATATTGCCATAAGATCCAAATTATCATACAAATCTTAGTCAAATTGGGTTTGTATATATATATTACATCCATTAATCAGTAGTCCGAAAATTATCCCTATTGCATAACTCTTAGTCATAGGCCCCATATAGAGCTTCTTCCCGATCTTCACTTAAATCTATCGAAAAACAAAAATGTTGCACTGATTCTTCTCAAATTTTATTTGTATATAATTTTGCAAGATACAAGAGACTTTACCAAACATGGTCAGGATGGGTCCATTTTTGGGTTTAGTCCCCATATATATATAGCATCCGATATGAACTTTTTCATATCTGCAGCCGAAAAAATTAATAAAAATCCCACTCAAATTTGGTTTATGCTTATTTTCTATATCCAGTTAGTTGGGCCTAAGAGATAGGGTCTCTAAACGCATGGTATAGGGTATCATATAGTCGGTCACGACCGACTATAATTTTCTTACTTGTTTAAAGATGTCATTCTCTAAAATAAGTCCAACTTGATTTGCTGAAGAATGAATCCATCAATGGTTCCTGTTATAGTTGAAAAACTATTTCGAAGTTTTGCTTTACCGGCCTAGTATTTTTACCGTGACTTGGAATTTCACAAGAATGGTCATTGCACTATGCTTTCAATCAATTAACATAGACTGGTCATGAATTGAAGTCGTTGCTTATGAATCATCTAAATTAAAGATAAAATAGCGCTTAGACCGTCATGCTAAAGCATTGTTCTGAACAGGTATTTTTTGGAATATTTCTGGTTGGCACTACCTTGTTCCTTTAATCATTTTGAACTCTTAAAATTTCATATAAACATTTTATCTTTTGGCACTATATATACTTAATTACGTGAATAATTGAGTGTATTACTTTCTTAAGCTAATAAGGCCTAACGTTTTATGTAATTAAAGTCAATTTTAATATAATTTTGCTCGATGTTTCGTCGATTATATGTCGACTTCCTCTGGAGCTAGTCTATTTATTAATAAAAATAGGAAAACAATTTATTAATACAATAATTTATCACCAAAACATTTAAAAACTTACATTGCATTGTTGACGGTATTATATTAAAACTAGCTGGACCAGGCAAACATTGTTTTGTCCCCAATGAATTTTTAATTTTAGTTAGAATCTGTATATATCTATATAAAAAATGTTTGTGCATTTGTTAATATTAAAACTGTTAAAGAAAAACCATGTTTTGTTTATGAAAATTAAAATAAATATTTATTGTAACATACATATGTATAAGAATGATCAATATATTTCTATCATTGTAATTCTAAAAAGAGTGAACAATATTTTTAGTTTCCTTATTCTGGCAGTAAATTAATAAATTTGCTGGCTTTCCGACACGGGAAAAACAACTGTTTTCGAGGTTCAAACCACATATTTGCAATGACTGTCCTTGAGATTTATTGATGGTCATCGTAAAGCCCAATCTGTTCGGAAATTGCAATCTTTTGAATGTTATCAGTGTATCGGTAGGAATCATAGGAATTCTTGGCAGCAAGACATGTTCTCCTTTAGATTTTCCTTTGAGAATTGTGGCGTCAATAACACTGAGTATTATCCTCTCAACAATTAACCTGGTGCCATTACATAGTCTCGGAGCGTTGAGGTTACGTAGCAAAATTATTGGAGAACCAACTTTTAATTTTAATAAATGTGGAGGTCGATCGGGTACATCAAGTGAATTCAAAAATTCTGTTGGATACTTGACTGCTTCATTTTCTTCAACAACACTATCCATAGATTTGAAAAAACACTTTCGGAATCAATCATGTCCTTGAAAACTGGTCAGCCGTTGGATCATGGATAATAAAATGAGAGCTCCACCAAAAAGTCTTTTAGTGCCTTTCAAATCTTTTAAAGTTCTATGTAGTGCTTCTAAGGAATGTTTGTAAGCCATGTTATATTCATCGTAAATAATAATATTGCATTTTTGCAGAACTTTTGCCATACCGGAATGTTTTTTTTATATTAATACGGCATTCTCATTCGCTTGTACATTTAATGGTGATTTGAGTGCTGAATGAGCTGTGCGACCACCATGCAATAATATTGCGGCTATTCCGGATAAAGCAATAGCCAATGCAATTTTTCCTTCCTTTTTGGTTAGGATATTTGTATATTAAAATGTTTGTGAATTTTGG
This sequence comes from Cordilura impudica, assembly GCA_963682025.1. Lineage (NCBI taxonomy): Eukaryota > Metazoa > Arthropoda > Insecta > Diptera > Scathophagidae > Cordilura > Cordilura impudica. The sequence continues at coordinate 86,588,933 of OY821517.1, read as the reverse complement.
AACTTATAAAATTTAATTAAATTTGACAACTCATTATTTTTCGAAGGCCAGCGCCATCTACCGGGTCCAACAAAAAAATGCTTGGCATCATCTAACATACATATATGTACATTCTTAGTTTCAGTATAATCGCACCGTAAATAAGAATATTCAAATTACTTTACCCCAGCGCCACCAATCGGGTCGATTTATACATACAAAAATTTCCTATGATAAAACATACATACTTTCTGAATTGAAGTCAAATCGATCTAAAAAAAAAAATAAAATGAAAAAGAAAAAAAGGAGGAGTTTAACTTCTTATATATAAAATTCTCGTGTCGCGGTCTCTGTAATTGAACTCCTCCGAAACGGCTTGACCGATTCTCATGAAATTTTGTGTGGATGTTGGGTAGGTCTCAGAACCGGACAACGGGTATTTTTGTTTTGATGTCTCAAGTGGACGTGGCACTTATGGCTATCATAGTACTCCAGATATCTGATTTTAAAAGTTCACTTTGTATGGGGGGTACCCCTCCCAGTGGCCCTATCAAAAAAAAAATAGACGTTGTCCGATTATCAGATCTATCCAATATGCGCACAAAATTTCATGAGAATCGGTCGAGCCATTTCGGCGGAATTTTACCACAAACACCGCGACAGAAGAATTTTATATATAAAATATAAAAAATTTTTTACATTTAATAAACAACAAAAAACATAAAAACACTGACATAATAATAAACACAACTTAATTTAATATCACAGCTAATTTAATGGCAACTCTATAGCTTGCATTTATATTGTTTGTGTCTTCTTTCAAATTTAGTGTTCTCATTATCTGCTGTTGAATTCGTAAACTTTCTTTTGTATACCTTTTATTTTAGTTCTTTTCCTTATCCAGTATTTTTTCTTTTTCAAAGTCAACTGTGTGACCTGTTTTTAGAATATGTTGTGCCAATGCTGCCGACTCTTTCGCTTTCGTTATGTCTGTTTTATGTTCTAACATCCTAGTGGCTAGTGTTCTCTTTATTGTGCCTATATAAATCATATCACATTTCTGATTGTCATCTCCCTTGCACGTTATCTCATACACAACGTTGCTTTGTTGTTGTTTCTCTACTGGTGTTTTTACTTTAGTAAATATTACGCTAAGTGTTTGATTTGCTTTATAAGCAAAGCTTATGTTATTCTCCTTTATTGTTGTTCCCAAATTCTTATTGTCAGTTAGCCCAGGGATGTATTGTACACTGTAAAATTGTTTATCCTCCTTGTTTTTAGTGTTGTCACGTTGTTTGTTATATTTTAAACGCTGGGTCATATCGTCGATTAACATTTTAATAATGTTATTTGGAAAACTATTTTCTAAAAGTATTAGTCGTATTTTCTGTTTATTCAATCTGTGAAACTTTTCATCACTAAGCGTTAAAACTCTTTCGAGGAAATTTCTTGCAGTATTAACAATCTGGTTTTTGGGTTGCGTCGCACATTGGGTTGAAAAGCTCAAAAGTGAAGATTAATTCAAAAATTGAAATGAGTATTTTGTAATAAATTTTTATACCTGGTAACAGAGTACAAAATGGGTCATCACTAACTGTCAAAATTATTGTTCTATATTGTTTACTTTTCTTGCTATACTCTCTCAAAGTTCAACAATTTTTTTTAATTTGGCTCGAAGTGGTAAAAAGTGAAAAACGAGATATTTCAAGTTTAATTTTTTTTTCATTTTTTTTTTTAATTCTAACTTTTTTCAAATGGATGCATAAACTTCAGGTATTTGACCGTTTTATTAAAAAAAAAATTTTAAATACATTTTTTAGAAATGTTTTCAATAATTTTTTGAAAATTGTCCTAAAAAGAGGGTATTTTTTAAAAAGAGATTGAGTTTCATCGTAATTCTAGATGAGATCTGGTAAAATTATTTGCATTGTAGCAAAACATGGGATTTCTGCTTGTGTATTCCAAAAAACATTTTGCCAACACTTGCCAACGAATGTAATATTCAAGTTTTTATTAAAAGTCCCCAGTATAAAAATAAAAAAAAATGCTTGAAAACACAACAGAAAAAATCTTTTTTTAGTTTTTGTTTTGTGTTTATTTTCGTAGCTGTGATTGTATTGTTGCTGTTGTTAATGTGTAATCTAGTATTACAATAAATAATTTTAATGATCATGCACATTATAGTTCACATTATAGTTCATGCACATTATAGTTCATGGATGGATACGATTTTTTGAATGTCTTCTTCACTTATCATATAAAATTCCAGTCAAAAAATGATATTGATAAAATGGTTTCAGTAACAAAATTATGGATTCAAAAAGACTTTAGAGAGAAAACTGGACTGATCGTGGACCAACCAAAACCAGGTTTTGGAAACTCTAACGATGGCAACACTGCCAGACGGTTTTTTCAAAATGCAGATGTTTCTGCTCAAATCACAAAAGTTGATGCAGAATTGATAGAAAGAATGCATGTGATGCTTATTGCTGCATCTTGCGGGCACGAGATTCACGTAGAAAAATTTAAAAAAATATACTCAGAATACAGCCAGACATTTTGTTAAACTCTATCCGTGGTATTATATGCCTCCAAATTTACATAAATTCCTTATTCACGGGCCAGAAATAGTAAGATACACTTTGTTGCCAATAGGTCAACTATCTAAGGAAGCTCAAGAAGCTAGAAAAAAGATTTTAAAAATTACAGAGAACGCTATTCTCGTAAATGCAGTCGGGAGAAGTCAAATGAAGATATATGTTCAATAGGTTACTTCTTAGTTCGGATCCTTTAATTACCACTAAAAGCAAAAATTATGCCAAAAAAAATTTATAATATACCACAGATGGCACTTGATTTATTAATTCTAACCAAGATTTCTGATTCCTGATGAAGTAGAGATTAATTATGAAGATGCTGAATATATTTATGAAGATGATGATAATACGGATCCTTGATTTTAGTTGTATATATATATATATATATATATATATATATATGTATATATATATATATATATATATATATATTTAAGTTTCTCTTAAATAAGAACAATATAAAACAAAAAGTAAACAATAACAATAAATGCATACAAAATTTTCAATTAAAAATGTAGCAATATATTCAATATTAATTGAATTAATTTTTTTTAAATTTTTTTTCAATTTTTCTTAAATGGTTGTTTGTTTTGTGCTTATAATTATTCATCAATAAAAACATAATATTATTTTATAATGTGAATTTTTTGAGTTACATTTGTGGAATTGTGGAATTTGGAAAATAAAATCGGATTTTAAAATTCAATTTTTATAATATAAATACATATTAAATATTTATTCCTTTTTGATTTAAAAAAAATTTATTTTTTCTAAAACCACATTAACTAAGTTCTAACTTACAATTTCATTTACTAATTTATCGCTATTTATTCCAAAGTTACAGTGAAAAATGTAAGAAAAGATCATTTTTTCCAAAACACAATAAAGCTCCTAACGGTTTAAAACAAATTTTTTTCCACTTTTTTTTAAATGTTGGTTTTTTATGCATTAATGAATATCCATTAAAAAAAATTAACAATATTTTGAAATTACGTCTTTCCTGAATTAATCCTCACTTTTCATGCTTTTCAACCCACTGTGCGTCGCATTAAAATTCATCAATCTACCAGATGCCGTTGCCTTAGAATACCAATTGAACGTGATTTTGTTGCCATCTCTCCGTAGTTTCATGTCACGGTATGCAATTTCGTTGTTTTCCTCTACTTCTATCGTAAATTTAAGATTCGCATGATGTCTGTTTAGTGTATTGAGAATTTCATCCTTGTCACCAAAATGCATTATAACTATTATGTCATCGACATATTTTGCTATATATTTAATTTTTATATTTTTATCTTTTAATTTCTTTATCGCATCGTCAAGTAGAATGTCAAAAACATATCTGCTATGGTGGGTGAGAGCGGGTAGCCCATTGGCATTCCAAATATTTGATTAAAAACCTGATTGTTGTATGTAAAATTATTATTATCAGTCAAACAAAATTTTAAAATTTCAAGAAATTTTGTACTGGAGATTCTTGTCAATTCCTTAATTATTGACCATTTCATCATAATATTCCATATAGCAGTATGTACGAGGATATTTATAAATAGGGAAACCGCGTCAGAAGATACTAAAATCTCTCCATTTCCAAGTTCGATATTTTTTAAATTGGTTTTTAATTCTGTTGAATTTTTAATATTATATGTTTCAGATATTATATGCTTTAGAATTTGTCCAATATGTTTTGAAAGATTGTAACAAGGAACCTGGATTGATGCGACTATAGGTCTGAGTGGCATATCAGTCGTGTGGATTTTGGTTAATCCGTATATTCTCGGTGCTGTGGCACCGGAGCAGGTAAGCTGTCGTTTTTGCAATAAGTCTATATGTCAATTTTTCGCTAGATTTGATACAATAGTGTTATTTTTTTTTTGTAATTTTAAAGTAGGATCCGTCCCCATTGTTTTATAGGTGTTTTTGTCATTCAAAGGTTCCTGCATTTTCTCCTCGTATTCGTTTTTGTACATTGCTACCGTCTTTAACAGTTTTTCTTATTTAAGTGTCAGTCAACTTTTCCCAATATCAGTTTTTTATTTCAATACTAGCTGCTTTGACCCGGTCTTACGCGGGATCCGAAGGCCTTTGCCTTGAAAAATGGATCACTATGCTTACCAGGTGCTGAGTACTTAATCCCCCCAATGAACAAATTACCCAAAACAATGAACTTTCTACCCAAAAATTTTTATGGGATTGGGGAATTTGTTCATGATGAAAAATTCTCAAATGTTTACGTTTTTGGGTAAATTCGTTTTTTTTTTTTTGCAAGAATTTGAAATTGGGTCGCCAAGCCGAGTTGAAATCGAGTAACTAGAAGCGAACTTTTTCTGCTAAAATTTCAAACTTTTCTTGGTTTGTTGAATTCCGCGAATCGTTTAGTTTTAAGATAGGGATATTATTAGTCTTTTTCTTCAAAATTGTTTGAAAAATTCCAGAAAGGAGGAGAACTTTTATGTACGGTTGATAGTAATTTATTCCATGACTTGTTTCTAAACAATTCAATTTGCTCACGAATTCTAAGATTTAGTAACTCTACTTGATAAAAGTTGTTCAGATTCCTGTACCTCTGCCAATAACGCCGATAATTATTTCTCCGTTTTACTATATTTTTGATATAGTAGGGCAGTGATTTCCCTTTTAATTAAGGGTATATTTGAGGAACGCTAAATGCGATTGCATCGTTTGAAACATTTTCAAAATTTACAAGAGTAGAATCAACATAATCCATATTTGAAACATAGTCGACATTACGTAAACTCAAGTGTTCATTTAAGAACCTAGTGAATCTGCCTCAATTTGTATTATTTAAATCATACCTAAAAAAATGTGAGCGATTGTAACTGCCATTTAAGGAAATTTTCACGGGTAGGTGGTCCAAACTCAGCTCTTTTATGGCTATCGCTGGACATTACGAGTAACTATTAGTTAGGAAAAAGTCAAGAGTAGAATCTTGCCTATTTGCGCTCGAAGGTATACGCGTATTATCGTTGGGATAGATGATATCAATATTGTATGATTCTAATTTTTCGAATAAAATATTTCCGCAACAGATTGCTCTAATACATCGCCGAGAGCGGTGTCTGCTGTTAAAATTACCCCCTAATATGAAATTTTCGTTGCCATTGAGTCTATGAATGTCAGAACCGATCTGTTGTTTTTTTTATATATATGGTACATTAGGGTGGCCCTTAATAAAAAAAGTGTTCAAACTGTCGGTCTCACCCTCCAGAAATATGCGAATAGCAAAAAAACTGAGAAATACAAAGTTTAGGGCCACTCAGAAAATGTTTAGTCGTGGCGCAAAGCGATTGAAAATTTCAAGTGTGTTTATATGGGGAAAATATGACTTTTTTTTTCAGATTTTACGAAAATTTCGTTCTACATTTCAATCCGACCGACAAGCTGTTATATAATTCGGGATCAGTATTAAATTATCCTTTCAACAGGTTATAAAACTTCAAAATCGAATTAAATTTCGCCAAGAAATAGCAAATGCCCCAGACCACTTTTGTGCCAAAAAAAACTAGTTCATGAAAATTGATGACTTTTTTTTCAACTTTGAGAAAGTGATTAAAGCCATCATTCTTTTTTGGTCTCTGTACTTATGGGTATTTAGATATGGAGTATGTTTTATTACCAAGCTGCTAACCTATTGCGCATTGAGACCGAAAATTGGAAATTTTTTTGATAAAATTTTTAAAACTCCTTTTTCAAGTTTGAAAAAACTTTCTTAAACAAAATTTAAAAAAATGAATATATTACTTTAGGGTTTTATTAAGTGCGTGTTGCAGATTAACGGTGTTAATTCTTAAGTAAATCCCTCTTCCAGAATTTTTTTGACAAGGATTTTATTTTTGCGGATTTCGAGAAAAATTGGATTTTTGAGAAATATTCTGTAAATGTACTCTTTCTAAATACTTTGTATCAAAAATTCATCACTTTTCTACTTTTATATGTTATATTTTATCTTAATAGCCTAGGGTTTCGGAAAAAATAATATGACTCAATTAACCCTTTTGGAATTTGGGTCACATATGACCCCAAGCTAATAAAAGACAATTTATTCAAACAATTCAAATATTTTGTAAGTGCTGTCCAATTTATATATGCGACGCATAAAATATAACAACTAAATGTGTAGAAGTTTCGTTCCAAAAATTTGGGATAAATCCGAGAACGTAAACCTATTATTTGCCAAGGCAAGCTTTGGATTTTAAGATATTTTTAAATAAAAATGACCTAAAACGAGTTTTTCTATTAAACTCGTTGATACCACTATTTAGAATTTAAGAAAAATAATTCGGCTAATTTTTATTTATTTTACCTTTCAGTGCTCCTGGGATCAATATAATCCATTGTGATATATCTTTGGTGCAATTATCTGCTTATTGCTCGCGAATATAAATTAAAACAACTTTGGAATTTAGAACTGGGGCCAAATCACCGCATTCGATGTCAAGTAAAATCAATCGAAATTCCATATTTTGCTTTATTATTTAGGGAAGATAGACAAACGTCAGCACTCGTTTAATTTTAACTCTAACTAGGGGCCATAATTCGTTAACAGTGACAGAGTAAAATTATTTTTTGTATATTATTTTGGAAAATAAAAAAATAATTTCGATCGAAAAATTTCGTTACCGAATGCGCTGATTTTGGCCCTGTTTCGGTTGCTAAACAAATATGGATACTATGACTAGTTACAAATTGAAATAATTCCAAATATTTGTTATGAATGCCTCTTGCATTCCAAGTTATAATATTTTTGTCAGACGTATTTGTATTTGTATTTATTTAGTAAATGCAATTTTCCATTACAACAAGACACAGTATCTTATAAATTACAGTAATGGAATCAGATAAGTTATTCACTATATATTTAACATCAGTAACTCTTAATATAAATTTAAAATATTATAAATTACAATTAAAAAACATTAAAAAAAAATCAAATAAAATCAATTAAAGTATTGGTATAGTAATTTTTTAAACCCTATTGCGTTGCTTGTATTTTGCATGACATTAGGAAGCTGATTCCAGAGACGAATAGTTAGAATAAAAAACTGACATTCAGAGGCATGGTCCCGGTATTTAAATTGAATTATTCGATTCCCTCTGGAAGATCTTGCGAACTTTAATCGTTCAAAAAAATATTTTGGAGCCTTTGTTATAATAATTTTATGTAGGAATATAATGTTCTTGAATTTAATATAGTTGTTAAATGACATGTGTAAGACATAACACGAGTATTGGGATACATGATCAAATTTTCTTAATCCAAAGATATAGCGAATAATGTTGTTGAAAGTTACAGTAAGTTTTCTGTTATCCCTATAAATTCTGCCACAGGATTGATTAATATGATCTGACCAAGTCAGAGTTCCATTAAACACAACTCCTAGATTTCGTACAGAGTCCACGATGTCAATTTTAGAGCCCCCAAGGAAGACATTAATCTCATTCTTCAAACGCATCGCTTTCTTCTTTATTATAATACACTTAGATTTATTTGGAGTAAGTCGTAGACCATTTGCCGTTGCCCAATTTAGAATGCGTTTGAGATCATAATTTAGTTCTTGAGTTTTGGAAATAATTGAATCCTTGGTACTACTTAAATATAGCTGAATATCATCAGCGTACATCTGAACCTTAGAGAATTTAATTTGTTGTGGAAGATCATTGGCATATATCGAATAAAGTAGTGGTCCAAGGATTGAACCCTGTGGTACCCCTCTTATAACATGCAGCGGGTTTAAGATGGAGCTACCATCAGCAACAGATTGGGATCTGTTTGTGAGATATGAAAACATGAGTCTAACTGCTAATGTAGAAAAGTTAAAAAACCTCTTCAGTTTGAGGCATAAAATTGAGTGGTGCACCGTGTCAAATGCCTTTGAGTGATCCAATAAAACCAAAAAAGATATTTTTCGATCATCCATGTTACTTCTTAACTCCTCAACTACATCAGATAAAGCTGTTATACAGCTATGTTGTGGCCTGAAACCAGATTGATGCTCTGTAAGTAAGTTGTTGTCGTTCAAATACCAAAAGATTTGTCTGTGTAAAAGGTGCTCGAAAACTTTTGAGAGATATGGAAGAATTGCAATAGGGCGGTATTCGTTACCCGTTTTTGGTATTGGTATAATTTTGGCATGTTTCCACTCCATTGGAAAGATGCTAGTAGTGATTATGGAGTTAAACAAGTACATTATGAAACGGACAATCCATGGTAAAATCATTTTTATAAATCTGGGGTGTATATTATCAAGGCCCACTGCATTCGATTTTGATAGCATTGAAACTTTCAACTACCTCTGTTAGTGTTACACACTGAAAGTTAAATTTGGGAATTTTTAAATTATTACAGGGAAAATCATCATAAAATTCGTTATTTACGGCTGGTAGAGGAATAGTTACAAAAGCTTCATTTAGCGCATTAACGTCAACATTCACTGATTGATTAATTGTCTTATTTATTCCAATTTCGCGTATTTGTTTCCAGGTTTTTTACTTCCAATAGCTGTATTAAATTTATTAAAATAATAGGAAGACTTATCATGCCCTATTTTGGAAACAACCGCTATCCTTGCCATCTTATATTCGTCGTGATATTCTGATATCCTGTAACGTTTCCACTTCTGATACAGATTATCACGGTGTTCTATTAGCATCTTGGTTTCCATTGCGAACCAACTCTATCTCTATTTTTAATAGTTTTCGTTTTGTTGAGGACATGTTTGTTGTAAGTTCCTAAAATTTTACCATTAAGAAATGACAGTTGTTCTCCAACAGTCGGTAAATAGAAAATTTGATCCCACAGAGTAGAACAAAGATCATATCCCAAACCAGGATATCAATATTATTAAAATCACGATAAGTAAATGTTTGGAGCTGGGTTTCTATTGCAAAATCATATGAAAAGAAGAGTAGATCGTGCTTCGAAAATGCTGGTGCTGCTAGCTGATCATAATGAAGGACTTTACTTTCATTACTGGTAAAGAAAAGAATGATATTAATAACATCATCATTTTTCATTACGATAAGAAACAGCAAGCTAGGCTGGTGATGACCTCGAACTGGTTTGCTTTATTTCTGCAATTTCTGCGATTTGTTATTAAATTCAACGTTAAATCCTTAATTTTTTAAGGGTGAATAGTTCATTATCATATCATATTTATGAGCTTACCAGATACTAGCTGGCGTTGGTTAGCTTTGACGTAGTATATTTGGGAAGTTGTTGCTGTAATTTCTGGCAGTAACTCTACGAATACTACGATATAAACGCAGTGGTATGGGTTGTGTCCGTTTTCTAATATTTCGATAATTTATCTTGCTTGAGCCTTGGTCGTACGTTGATTTGTGGGCAGCACTGAAATTTGCACAATTAGGCTTAGATTCTATGTAATCGGATACCTTGTGCAGATAGAACAAAAGCTTTTAACCTTATGGTTATAGCCATGGCCAAACATTGGCAATTATAACATTGTGTAATCTGGTTCCTTTTGGCTGACTGTAACTCCCATCTCACTTTCATAGTTTTTTCTGAGTTCTTTAATTGTAATTGTTTGTCGTTAAAACTAAACGACATAAACTATATACTCCGAGTTATATGCATTCTTTTTTATAACGATTTTAACCTCTAAACACTGCAGTCCCACCTCAGTTATTATTTTCTTAGTAAACATAGAATCATGCTTGTCCAACCCAAATAGAAGTGTCTTTTATGGCTTATCCTCTTTTGTGGCATAACTGAAATATTCGTATTTCCCTCAAGTATTTTACAGAATGTATCGTATTCAGATTTAGTATTAAGAAATAACTTTAAGCCGATAGAAATTTTTTTATGCACAGTAGAGCCCTGCACAAATGAATTTGCTTTACTAAGACAACAAATGACTTACTGCTGTGAGCAATGCTTATTAGACATTTGCGACCAAAATAACAGTTTTACATTAATGCAAAGAGAAACAAAACGTGCATTGTTAGTGTTTTGTTTTTTTAAACCAAACTAAGAACACTTCTTGCTCACTATAAGCTCTTTTAAGCTCTCTTCTCTCAAAACCAAAACAATAATAGCTACCTGATAGGTCAATGAATGCAGTAGATCATTTGAATGTTTTAAAGTCTGCGTTTTCTTATTTTTTTTTTTTAATAAAGTAACGGTTTTGCACATGTGGGAGAAGCAGAATGATAATGAAAGGAATTTTGACAGTCTTTAAGGGTGCATTCGTTAACAAGGAGCGTGTACAAGTGAAATATTACAAAATAAAAAAATTAATTTATTCAATATAACATGGAGGACGTAAGTATTAAATCTGCTTATAAAATATTATTAAAAATACTTTTCCAAAGTTTTCATAACTGGGATTAGGATTATTCATTGTAAAATTTTTAAATTAAATATAATTTTTAACTTTAAACAATTATAGTGTTCACCGCTCCATTACATAATTGTGAAAATTAAGTGATCAACAAAAATAAAACATTCAAAACTTTTTGTAAATTTAAAATGATATTTTCAATTTTTAATTCAGGAATCTACTACAGAAACTATTGATACGGAATTGCCGAACATAAGTGAAAACACAGTTTCACAGTTCAGCTATGAAACATGAAAATCAAAAATAAGGAACGGTGAACTCAAAATAACGAACAAAAGAGGAAGAAGCAAAATGTGGAATATTTTCGGAAAAATTGAGAATAGTGCTGGCGTTGAAATTCCAAACCTAGTGGCTTGCCGAAATTGCTTGAACATTTACAAATTTAATATAAAATGCACCTCCAATTTGGTAAGACACAAATGTTATGTAAGATCGGTTACCGAAAGCGAAGAAACACAGAAGATTGATGTAGAAGCAGAAATAAAAAACAAGGAATCGTAGTTTTTGCTGAGTGGATTTTGCAGAATTGCAGACCGTTTCTCATTCTTCAAGGCGCGGGCTTAATAAAAGTTGCAGAGTTTTTAGTTTCGATTGGGGCCAAATACGGGAAAAAAGTCGATACAAAAAAGCTCCTGCCTCACTCAACAACAATATCTCGCAACATAGAAAGTATTTATCGGACACATTTTGAAAGAATTAAATGTGAACGAGAATTAATTGAAAATATTGGGTTTGGACTAACGGCTGACATTTGGACCGACAATTATTTAAGGAATAATTATTTAGCAGTGACAATTCATTACATTTTAAATGGAAAACTTTTTTGCCGCCTTTTGGGTATGCGGTGTACGAAAGGGGAAAGATGTACACATGACCTTATTGCAATGAAGGTTTCCAATTTACTGCAAGCGTTCAATTGTGAATTAAATGAAAAAGTAATAATGGTTACCGATAGGGGGAGAAATATGCGTGCTGCGTTTCGCGATAAGAACCATATAAATTGTGTTAACCATTTACTACACAACACTATGCAAAAATCTTTGCAAGAAGTTGATGATGTAGCTGGAATGTGTAGCATTAGCACAAAGCTCGTTAAATACTTTAAAGTGTCAGGCCTGAATGCAAACGTCCAATCCACACTTAAAAGTTTTTCTCCAACACGGTGGAATACAATTTTTTATGTGTTTAAATCTATTTTTAAAAATTGGGGAGAAATAACTCAAATTCTTCAGGAAAAAAACCAGCTCAACAGAATTAACCAAATTAATATAAATTTAATAAACGAAATAATTAAAGTTTTGGAAACTTTTGAAGTAACATTCACAAAACTAGAAGGCGTAAAATACCCCACTATTAACTTGACATTTTTATACATATACAGACTTAAAAATAAATGCTCAGCTTTAACAGAAGATTTCGATACCATTAAAAAGCTTAAACAAACTTTAAACAACTATTTAGATTCAATAGTCATTCAAAATCTGTCAATTTTCCATAAGCTGGCAATTTTCCTCTTTCCCCCAACAAACAAATTAATGCATTTCAACGAAACTGAAAAAAACAATGTAAAACAGAAATTTATTGATTTAATGCAAAGTTATGTTGCTGAAAACTCTTGCAATATAGCTCGAGAGGAGACCAGTAGGGTGTCAACCCTTCATACTGAGCTCTTGGAAGGTTTCGCTCAGCAATCTGCAATAGTTACTTCCGAAAATCAAATAAGCAAAGAAATGCAAACATATTCAATGGTGGGAAAGTCGCAAAATTGAATTACCGCTGTTATATAAAGTAAGCTGTAGAGTATTGGCGGTTCCAGCAACAAGCGCAGCCTCTGAAAGGGCATTTTCAGTAGCTGGCAGTTTGCTTTCAGAAAAACGTTCTGCAATACTCTAACGAATGAAATAATGTTTCTTCATTCTAATTTAAATTGCAATAAACTTAGAAAATTAAGCATAACTTTATAATAACATTAATACCTTACCAAAACTCCTACATTGTATTATTATTTAATTACTGATTTAAACTTACTTAATTAATTTACTTAAATAACTACAGAATTAAACATACTTTTTTTTAATTTAACTAATCTATATATATAAAATTGAATGTGTGTTTGTTTATTTGTTTGTTTGTTTGTTTGTGTGTACCTTATAGGAGACCAAACCTCTGGACCGATCTTACTGAAATTTTCACAGCATTTAACTGGGACTCTGGCATGATTAATAGGGTACTTTTTTTGACCACGCCCACTTTTACGCCCACTTTTTTAAAATTATGTAATTGCTCCCATATATTTTTTAACAGATTTACTTCAAATTGTATACACATTATACTCCAAGCGAGGTATAAATAAACATTTCTTACGCCACGCCCCCTTTCACGCCCCTTTTCATGCCAAATTTTGTTTGAAAGTTTTAAACTTTTTTTTCTCTGTACAAATTTGTTCCTTCCAACGGATTTTTTTATTTGGTAGTATATTGCTCTTAATACTGTTAACGTCGCCATATAACTATGAACCACGCCCATTTCACCGCCCCCTTTTTTTTTACTTATACCACTAACAATGTTTGCTATACAAAATAATTTTTTTGTAATATGTATTTATCTAAAGTTTTATACACTTTTTATCTACAGGTAAGGTAGCCATACATTTTTTTATTACCAAGTCCCCCTTTTTCGCCCCATTTTACCTTAAATCATAATTAATCTGCTTTCAATCTATCTATATATATAAAAATGAATGTGTGTTTGTTTGTGCTTTATAGGAGGCCAAACCAAAGAACCGATCTTCCTGAAATTTTCAGAGCGTGTTACTGTGACTCTGGAAGGAATAATATGCTATATAAATTTTTGATTGGACAAAGGGGCGGTGCCACGCCCATATAACCCAATATTTGAAAAAGTCATATCACGGGAATTTTTTTACCTACAGCAGTCATATTTGGTACATATGGTATTAGCATGAATAGAAATACATACAAGAAGAAAAGTGGGCGGGACCACGCCCCTTTTTAGAAAAATAAAAAATCGTAATATCTTCTAAACTACTGGAAGGATCGTCATGAAATTTTCACAAAAGGATATTTTTGCGAAATAATAAGACCTTAGATATATAAAGTTGTTAGTGGGCAAAGGGGCGTGGCGTATATATAAAAACGTTGATGCATTTGATTGTAACGAATGATCTCCGGAACCATAAGAGCCGTCGAGGTAGGATTTCCAGCATAGGTTCGGTTCGAGCTCTTCTGTGTTTTTTTTTAGTTTTAACCCTCTAGCTGGCGTTGGGGTCAAGTTAAAAACAAAAATTTTTACTTTCAGCGCGATTTGACTGCAATTCAGAATGAACGTATGTTTCGTCATAAGAAATTTTTGTATGTATAAATGGACCCGATAGGTGGCGCTGGGTAAAGTTATTTCGAATATTCTTATTTATGGTGTGATTTTAATGAAACTAAGAATGTACATATATGTATGTTAGAAATATTTTTTTATTGGACCCGGTAGATGGCGCTGTCGTTCGAAAAATAATGAGTTGTCAAATTTATATAAACTTTAATAAATAAACTCACCAACGTTTTTATATATAAATATTCTAACGAAAAAGAAGGAAAAAGCCGCTACATTATTGCATGGTGGCCGCACAGCTCATTCAGCACTCAAATCACCGTTAAACGTACAAAAAAATGAGAATGCCGTCTGTAATATCAAAAAACATTCCGGTATGGCAAAAGTTCTGCAAAAATGTAGTATTTTTATTTGGGATGAATGTACCATGGCTCACAAACATTGTGATTTGATTTGATAAAAGATTTGAAAGGTAATGAAAGATTTTTTGGTGAAGCTCTCATTTTATTATCTGGAGATCTTCGTCACACATTTTATATAGGTATATACAGATTCTAACTAAAATAAAAATTCATTGAGGGCAAAACAACGTTTGCCGGGTCCAGCTAGTTTACTTACAAAACTACTGAATTAAACTTACTATATTTTTTTAATTAATTTACTTACATAATTGCTGAAGTAAATGTACTTTTGAATAACTTACTTGATTACTGAATTTAAATTACTTTACTTAATTACTTAAACTTTATACCTACACATTCATTCATTATTATTTTTGCTTATGTACAATGTACATTGTACATAGAAAACGGAAATCAAATTGAAGTTAATAAAAAAAAATCACTTTGTTGTTTTAATGCAAATGGCTTTCGCACTTACAAATTTTGTTTTGAATCATTTAGTGTTGTGTATAGCAAATTCAAGAGCATTTGTTTTACAAAATACTGCTTTGATCAAAACTCACACTCTTTTTCTCTTACGCTCTCTTTCTTTTGTTTTGCTTCTGTACCAAAACAACCCCGTTGTCGTGTACATGGCTTGTTCGCACAATCAAATCAATCACACGTATTAAAAAAAGCAAGTCGTCTTGAAACCGTTTTAAGATCACTTGTGCAGGGTTCTATTGCACAGTTTGTGAACTTCTTCAGTTTTACATTTCAGTATTGTAATTGGAGATATATAAAGCTTATCTGTTTTAACTGCTATAATCTTATCATCATCTTTGTCTTCAATATTTTCATCTTCAATTGTTTGAAGAGGAGAAAAATAATTATAATTGATTGATGCCCTTGGTGTATTATTCTGTTTTCTTTGTTTTTTGTTCATATTGTTATTTTTAATGCTTAAAGCGTCATCATTGTCTCTAGTAAGTGCACGTTTAATATTTTTTTTTTTTTTTGTTTTTCTGTTTATTTATAACAGCTTTTCCGATTTTTACCAGTTTCAGTAGCATTCACCCTATGGACGACATAAGCCTATAGACCTAACTCTATCGAAATATATAATTAAAGTTATGACCTCTGGTTACATAAAAGATTTACATTGTCACACGGATGTTTGATATGCGAAGGGAGATATAGAGCGATGGTCAAATGGACGAACATCGCTAAATCGACCCCAAAATTAATTGAGAGTCGGTATAATGAAAGACGAGTGCAGGTCAAACACTTTTGGTAATTGCAGACATCAGAAAAACCCACCGAGTGGTATTGGATATATATTGGATATATCGAAAATTAATATAAATAGCAGCTAAGAAAATTATGATCAATCAACCGTGCAAAAATTTTAGGCCAGGCTTTGCCTAAACATATTTGGATATAGAGAATTCTAATAAACCCACTTTTTCTGGAATTGTTGTTACCTTTCACCACTCATATATGAAATAGTTGAAATCGGATTCTATTATAATATGGAGACCAAGTCTACAAATTCTATAAAACTGGAGTCAGTTATTTCACTTAAGAATATATATTAGTCAAATTTGAGAATGATCTATTTAGAACTTTTGTTTATGGAAAGATTCTAGTGAATAGAGGGAAGCAAAATTTTATGGAAATCATGTTTGTTCATATAAGCTTTATTTGTTAACTACTTATTTCTCTCCGTAATGAACACACAAGCCAAATATGATTTTAATGTGATCTTCTAAATTTTTCGGTAAATTTATCCGATACCATAGGAGTTATTTGTATGGGAGCTAGGTCTGGGCATGGTCAGGATTTCATAAAAATATACCTATTTTACATGTGCGACCTGTATATTTTCATGGTTATTCAGGCAGTCAGACAGACTGATGGATAAGCATTGCTAACTCGGCTCTGAAAGTGATTCTGGGTCGATCGGTTTAATAAAATTGGGTTTAGATCAACAAAATTTCGCAGTTCCAAGCTCGTAATGCTCTTAACAAATGTTGATATAGGGTTTAAAAACTTTTGTGCATATAAATACGAGTGTGGTGTGAGAACAGCAGGATTGGCCGTATGTTTTTACAACATTGCCGTGGTGAAAACTGGCGACGTTATTAAACTGAAGTATTAACTTCAAAAGCACTATAGTGTTTTCCAATATAACCGAATTTTTGCTTCGTTTGATTTCTATGCGTTAAGATCTAGCCGCTGTTCCATTCCTCAGTTGATCAAATAAGAGGGAGAACCGGGTCCAAAGACCACAAAAATATCACTATATTCATTCCCAAAAATATTTGGTATGCGAGTGTGATAGTTAGTTTTTAGTGATGTAAGATAATCAAAGATGCATATTGTGCGAAATTATTGAAGAGTTTAAATGAATAAATAAGGAAAGTAGGCCAGTTCATTTATATTCCAGTCTTGTGGTCAAAATCAATCAGTTAAACTTCGAAATGTTTGATCAGTCCCTTACCGTCAGATTCTCCGTCAGATTCTTTTTTCTAAATTAAAAAATAATGAAGAAAGACTTGTTCATAACAAAATGCTAACTATTGTGAGGAGCGCTGTGGTTCTCATTATAAACAGTACTAGAGGATTGTGTGGCGCCTAGGCGCCCGTTTGTTTTGACTTTAACAGACAAATTTTATTTTCCATTTCAGAATTTTCTTATATTTTATATATTTAAAAAAAATTAATTTTAATGTTTTTAAAATTTCTTAAAAAAAAAAAAATCGAAAAAAAGTTGTAAAAAATACAAACCAAAAACTTCGATTTTCAAATGAAGTTTTACAAAAGGTCCAGTAGCCAACCTTTGCTTTATACTTTCTGCTTCTATACATAAGGAGTTTTTCATATTATATGATTTTAGAAAAATATTTTATTTTGATAGAAACTCGGAAATTTTAGTCTTATTAAGACAAACTATTAATATGTATCTTTTTAATAATTTAATTTATGTTTTATAACTTTTTCAGATGCATCAAAATAAATAAACTTATTCAACTAAAAAAAGTTTTTAAACCTTTCGGACAAAACAAAAAAATACTACGGTTATAACGAACTTAGTGTATAACGAACTAATTTGGCCGGTCCCGCCGAGTTCGTTATAACCGAACTCCATTTCATTGTAGAAAAAATAAAATAGCATAGAAAAACAAACGTTTTAGAGCAAGGTTCCTAAAAGGTTTTAAGAGTTAATAAATGTCGTATTTTGCATAATTTTTTTTTGATGACATGAATACACGTTATAGCATAACATTTGAAGAATCTTTGACAAAATTTTCAACTAAAAATTTTAATAAATAAGTCTGTAACAGCCAATATCAGGAGGCGTTGTTATTTTGCGGTGACCACCAAAACTCGTTACCGGACCAAGTGAAATAAAAAAATTGAAATGCGTCCAAAAGGTGACATGTTTCCTGAAGTAGTGACGAAGAGTTTTTCATTTTTTTTTTTTTTTGCAGAATTTTGAAGTGAAAAACGATTTTTGCTATACAATTTCGGGAATTTGTTGTTAAAAAATGGGGAAGAAATTGGAATTAAGAAAACTTCGAGGTTACCTTATGATTTATGTGTAGATATAGTGTCTAAAATTTCAAAAGAATCGGTCAAGAAGATTTTGAGTTATGATGTTCACGGACTTCGAACATTTATTTGCGAGAAAATCGGCTTAAAGTTTTTTAAAAACGGATTTGTATAGGCCGGTCGCTGGAAATGCTGTATCTTCTTAAGTTTTGCTCTGATTTACTTAAAATTTTGACACAACACTCTCGACATGTTGTGCATTCAGGAAGAGAAATGCAAAAAAAGGTTTTAAAATCTACCACCCCTTAAGGAAATGCAAACACCAATACACCTACACAAAAAAGAAAAAATATTTCATATTTCATCATACTGTAAACTGAAAAAAGAGAACTACATTTTTTGCAAAGTTATCTATAAATCCAAAAAAGAAAAAATAAGCGCGTATTAGTTTTATTTAAAAAAAATCGCCTTTAATTCTTCCATGATAATTTTGATAAATTATTCAAACTAAAATCTTAAATATACCTATTTACGTAATTTATGTTTGTCTAAATTTTTTTTAAAGCAAATTATGCAAAAATTAATATTATGAGTGAAAAAAAAATTATTTTCCCACCTCTCTCTAAAATTACAATGTAATTTAATTATGCAAAGATAACAATAATTTAAATTTTAAACTCAATATTGCACTATTTTTTCAAGGGCTTTTCAATACAGAGCTATAACGAAATCATACGTTGGACAACAACAAAATCCACATTGAAGATCTCTTTTTTCTCAAATATTTATCAAAAAAGCATACTCTTTGGTAAGTGCTGGCCATCAGAGAACCTGAGCGAAAGCACTCTTAACAATACAAAACAATTTTGAGATGAAAAACAAAACAGACAAACGGATAAGTTTAGTTTGATAAAAGAAGTATGTATGCATATCGCACGACGTTAAATGAGAAAAATAAAAATGTTTAAAATTTCATTCATTCCTTTTTTGCAGAATTTTCTCATTGCCCAACAATGGGAATTTAAAGAAGAATTTGAATAGATATTAGTTTTTTTGATGCATTTTTTGGGCTCAATTTATTCCATATATAGCACGAAATCTGCATATGTAGTGCTATTGTCGTTAGCAGTGTTGCCAATTTAGACAACTTATTGTAATTTCGACGATTTTTCAATTTGTTAAAATGATTTGTTAAATTTGTTAAAATGATGATTGAAGATTTAAAATTTTCAGTAGTATAAAAATTTCGATTTCAAGGGTTAAAAATTAATGGGTTGTTTATCGAAAATTGATAGTTTTTGTTCAGTGTAAATGTAAATTACAAAATATGTATAGATTTAATTCTGGGTCAAGTCGCTTCAAAACGGAAATACCTTGAATAGCATCTCTATTTAAGGTTTAAGTTTTAATTACGGCGATACTTTAAGCCTATATTATATGTTTCAGTTATAGATACATATCAATAAAATTATTTAGTTGATTGCTGTGTTAAATTTTTTCCGTTGAAATTTCACCACTAATACATTTTTATATGTAGAAATAACCAATCCTGTAATAATATTCGTAATATGAATTATATAAATATATTTTATTGTTTCCTTTTGTAATATTTTTGTCGAGTTTTATTTTTATTTTCTTGACAATTTCTTGTTTTAAAAATGACGATTTTGGCGATTTAGTTTCCAAAATTGTCGATTTTCAGAAGATTTTATTAGCAGCACTGGTCGGTAACATAGAAGAGAGAAAATTGTGTGTGGGTTTGTATAAAATGAGAAATATTAAATTTTGTTTGTGTATTTCGCATAGCTTTGTAGGGAGTGCTATATGTATTATTTCAGCGTTACAGAATCAGTCAGTCAGTCAGTGAGTCAGGGATCGCCGGAAAATGTAACGAGATATTATACTTTTCCTAAGCTTTTTTATTTTTTGCTTATTAGATTTTCTAGCAACGCTCTCGTACGTTAACGCTTGCACTCTATAGTTTAGGAGAGAGAAAAGAGTTTTCAATGCAAAATGTATGTAGTCTAATAGATTACATCTGTTATGAGACTATAACTAAGAAAAAGAAAAAATTATATCTATCTTAAAATAAAATGTTTTTGTAGAAGTCAATGAACATTTTGACAAAAACATCTGAATATTTATCATATACTAACTTAATTAGTCAGTCAGACTCTTTACAGTTTGCATTTAGAATCTGTTTTTCTGCAATATTCGTTTTTTTTTAACGTTTATTTAATCAAAGAAAAATATATATTAGTAACTATAAATAAACAAACAGTTTAAAGATATATATATATATATATATATACAGTCCCTCTATGCAGGCTCTCAAGTATAATGTATTATAATATTTAAATAACTTATTTTTAGTAATAATTATAATTTGATATAAAGAGAAAAATATAATTATTTATTTCAGATCATTTATGAGAAAAAATTTGAAAAAAAGCTCACTTTTATATAACAGGAGAATAAAATGAGTGGTCTAAGGGTAAAATAAAAAAAAGGTAAATTATTTGGTAAGCCACCAATATTTTTTAGTATTAAGGTCTGATTTTTATTTTTATATATAAACACTAGTGTTGAATCTTGAATTTTCGTTTGAAAGTAGTTTGCATGTTATGGCTTTAATCTTTGGTCTTCTATATTTGTGGTAAATTATAGGTATGCCTATTTCATTCTGGATGTATCCATTCTGATCTAGGAAGAGAAAGGCTTCCGGTGGAATGTAACCCGATTGTAAGGTTTTAGATATGTATTCATAATTTGAATAATATGGGCCCATAATTGGATTATTTTCGAAATATTCTGTGCTTTTTATATGGATATGTTTTCTTATAAGGTGTATTATAAAGTTATCAATCCTGCTTACTTTTGCTTCATTGTACAAAACTTTGTTTGATATAAACTTTTTATAGTCGCTATTTGGAGATCTGTAAAGGGATGTACAGTTCCTTAGGCATTTTCTTTCAAATACCCTCAGTTTTTCCATATACCTATATGCCTATATTCGTGAAAATGAAAGTCTGACATATTTAACTGTAGAATTTGTAATAAATTCTATTTTTTTAGTAAATTTTTTTAACCAGTCAGTGGTTTATATTAACAAATGATTTTTTATTACTGCATATCTAATTTTTATTTCTATTTAAGCTTTCAGATTTAATTATTAATTTTTTGTAATTAATTCCTTTTACATCTTTGTAAGAAGGACCCAATACTAAAGCTAATAATCGACTGTTAAACCATAAAAAATTGGAAGTATATTAAATCGTAAAAAATGGTGTGATATTCGATAGTGCCATTGAGTACAATTAGGACATTTGAATAGACAGGGAGCATGCAAAAGTTACATTTTTACTCTGTTCCGACTATGCAAAAAAACATACCATTTGCCAGGTATTTGGTATATTTCATTAAGTAAATTGAAGCGATTTGGTCTTTATAATTCAGGCATATCCAATTGTTAGACGTATGAGCACTATTTTTTTCAATATTGCTTATACAATACAGTAAAAATATTATATTGCAGCCTAATTTTTCTTTGATTGGTGTTTTCCGCTATTTGGAATGTTGATGTAAATATTTTATGTAATCATTCTTTTATGACCTTATAAGAATATTGTTTATTATATTATTCCATGTTTTTAATTAATTTTCTAAGAATATCTATTGTTACGGCTGTTTTTGTTGTTTCTGTAATCATTAATTTCAGCATTTTATTTTGTGATTCGTTGCTGTTTGCTGTAGAAGAATATATTAAACATGCAATGCTTTATTATATTCTAATATTCATACATATATATTACTTAGGAATTAATAAGTTATTATAATTACAAACAAAAAAAAAATAAAAAATAACGTTATAAATATGACTTGAAAATACCAACACCCCACATCCTCCTAATGCCAAATTGATTTTTATAGATCACAAATTAACTGTAATAATAAAATACGCTTTAATAAATTGTTGCTTAGCGCGATTCGAGATTTAACATTATTTATAATTCTACTCGCAATCAAAAAAACTATCGCTTTAAGCTGACGTTTCATTTAGTACGAAATGAAATTAAGGAGGTTTTGGTTAAAATTCATATAAAAAAATTTAAATTTAAAAAATTCACCTTAAGTTTTTCTTAAAAATGTTAAACCATAGCTTTCATTAGCAACCTAAACCATTCAGATCCTCCCCACTATTAACGTTTTCAACGTTTGTTTGATTAATTACATATAAATCAACTATATAATAGGTTCTGATATTTATCGGTGTAGAATGGCTGCCTGATTCAGATATTCCAAATAAGTTTAGCTAGGAACTTTGATATAGGGTTTTCGTAAGTTCTTCATGAAAGTCAAGCGCTCAAAAATATCCAAAATGGGAAGAAGTGGCACACTTTATGTCTTCATAATAAATGAATGTAGAAATACGAATTTTACTAATTTACTTTATTTGTGTGTGTAACAGGTAAAGCCGCCAAAAAAAAAAAGAACAAGGGTATCTTCAAACAAATGGCATTGAGAATATAAAATACCATATAAAACATAAACATAAAATCTACTATAAACATAACTCGACCGCTTAAGAGTTTAAAAGGCCAAAAGAGCGAGTATGTAGATTGCACCACTTCTCTCAAATGTACCATACAAAAGTACCTTAAAAAAGTACCTTCTCTTACAAAATATGTTTTTTTAAATTAACTTAAAACCCGTTTCCTAAAAAGTGGATTCAAGTAAGAAAGTAGGTTTGCATAAAAATGTATCCTTTTTAAAAATTGTTTTTCATAAAAAAATTTGATTCTCTAAAAAAAACTTTCTCTTCTTAAAACGTAAAACTTTCTTAGAAAAAGATACTTTTGTAAAACAAGCACTTTTCTGAAGGATGTACAGTGAAATGACTACCACTACCAAAAATATTTGACCTAGACACATCTTTATATATACCGAACGTCTCAGAATCAGTTTCTGTGCCGATTTCGCGATTTTCGTCAATCTGTCCATTTGTGTGTCCATGAAAACCTTATAATCAAACCACAGGTCGCAAATACGAATGGTTTTTTCAGAAATTTATTACATAAGCTTTTACTGTCCAAATACAAATGACCCCTATGAGACTGACTTAAATTGCCATAATACACAAACTATCATACTGATCCGGGTCAAATTGGGTCTGTATATGTTTGTTTCATCCAAAAATCAAAAATAGACCCAAAAATAAACAGATTTTTCTCAAATTTGGTATGTATATGTTTTTGCAAAAAAAAAAAAACTAAAACTAGTTTCCATTTTATATTTCAAAAAACTTCTCCTCCAAGTAGCGATGAAATATATGAACCAAAATTAAATTGGTAATTCTCCTCTTATCATAAGTGTACATGCGCATGTTATAACAGTTGGGGATAGCAATGAAGTTGATTTTTAAAACTTTCTACATAATTGTTTATCTATCTACAAGCCATAAAATTTAACAAACAAGCAAATACTAAGTACTAAAGAAAAATTGAAATTAATAATGAATATGAAAGAGAGAAATTTTTCAAGCGCGAAATTGCGAAAGTTAAATTTTCTTGTCTTTTAAAATGCAATTGTTTACAATTTTTTTTTTTATTTTTTATAAAAAAAAAACGAGAATACGTTCATTCCACATGGGAGTCTGAAATAAAGGTTAATCGAAATATGATGTTTTTTTAACCGGTTGACTCAGAAATCGACAAACTATAAGACTGCATGCCAAAATATCCTAATTTATGGTCCAACTGTAAAGAATAAGGCAGGTGAAATAGCAGCGGAATTGGGTGCATCTAAATTTCCTGTGTCAGATGGATTTTTACAAAAATGGCACAAATGGATCTTGAGTCTAAGCAACCAGATCTGTTGCGTGGACAAAAGCCGGGGATCTTTACAACGAAGAAAAGAGTTTTTTTATACCCTTAACACGTCAGTGGCAGAGGGTATATATAGGTTTGTCATTCCGTTTGTAACGCACCGAAAAACTAATTTCCGACCCCATAAAGTATATATATTCTTGATCCTTATCACAGCTCGAGTCGATATAGCGATGTCCGTCTGTCCGTCTGTCTGTTGAAATCACGCTCATTCACAAAAAAAGCCATCTAACTGAATAAGGCTACAACAGTATCATTTGCCATATTTCCCAGCAGGTTGGTATTGAAAACGAGCTAAATAGGGCTTCACCGTGATTAGAAATAAGCAAAAATATGTAGATACCTCTAAAAAAAACATAAAACCCAGTGTGTTTGTTGAAACAGTTTAGTGGTTGAACATAATAATTGTAAAACAACATAAAAAATTATGCATATATCTTAACAATACCAAGACCACAATAACATACCTCTTGTTAGTACTATTGCCACATATATTTTTATCGTTATCCCGTTATAATAAAAAAATCGCCAATATGAAAGACAAAATGAAAACGAAAAATGGAGAATGGAAAATGAAAAATGGTAGATGAAAAATGAAAAATGAAACTGGAATATGGAGAATGGAAAATGAAAAACACAAAATTGAAAATGGAAAATGTAAAATGAAAAATGAAAAATGGAAAGTGGAAAATGGAAAACAAAAACTGAAATATGAAAAATGGAAAATGGAAAATGAAAAATGGAAAATGGAAAATGAAAATTGCAAAATGAATAATGGAAAATGGAAAAAGAAAATTGAAAAATTAAAAATGCAAAATGGAAAATGGAAAATGAAATTCAAAAATGGAAAATGAGAATTGAAAATGGAAAATGAAAAATGAAAATTGGAAAACGGAAAATGGAAATTGAAAATTGAAAATTGAAAAATTAAAAATGGAATCTGAAAAATGGAAAATGAAAATTGAAAAATTAAAAATGGAAAATGGAAAACGCAAAATGGAAATGGAAAATGGCAAATGGGAAATGAAAATTGAAAATTGAAATATTAAAAATGGAAAATGAAAATTGAAAAATGAAAAATGAGAAATGGAAAATGGAAAATGAAAATGAAAATTGAAAATGAAAATTGAAAAATTAAAAATGAGAAATGGAAAATGGAAAACGCAAAATGGATAGATGGTAAATGGAAAATTGGAAATGGAAAATGAAAAATGAAAAAGGGGAAATGAAAATTGAAAATTGAAAAATGGAAAATGAAAAATGGAAAATGAAAATTGAAAAATTAAAAATGAAAATTGAAAAATGGAAAATGGAAAATGCAAAATGGAAAATTGAAAATGAAAATTAAAAAATGAAAATTGAAAATTGAAAAATTGAAAATGGAATATGGTAAATGAAAAATGAAAAATGGAAAATGAAAATTGAAAAATGGAAAATGAAAATTGAAAAATGAAAAATGTAAAATGGAAAATGAAAATTGAAAAATGAAAAATGGAAAATGGAAAATGAAAATTGAAAAATGAAAAATGGAAAATGAAAATTGAAAAATGGAAAATGAAAATTGAAAAATGGAAAATGAAAATTGAAAAATGAAAAATGGAAAATGGAAATTGAAAAATGAAAAATGGAAAATGAAAATTGAAAAATGTAAAATTTTAAATGGAAAATGAAAATTGAAAATGGATAATGGAAAATGAAAATTAAAAAATGGAAAATGAGAATTGGAAAAATGAAGAATGGAAAATGAAAATTGAAAAATTAAAAATGGAAAATGGAAAATTGAAAAATGAAAAATGGAAAATGAAAATTAAAAATTGAAAAATGAAAAATGGAAAATGAAAATTGAGAAATGAGAAATGGAAAATGGAAAATGGAAAATGAAAATTGAAAAATTAAATTTGAAAAATGAAAAATGGAAAATGGAAAACGCAAAATGGAAAATGGAAAATGAAAATTGAAAAATGGAAAATGGTAAATGAAAAATGAAAAATGGAAAGTGAAAATTGAAAAATGAAAAATGGAAAATGAAAATTGAAAAATTAAAAATGGAAAATGAAAATTGAAAAATGAAAAATGGAAAATGCAAAATGGAAAATCGAAAATGAAAAAGGAAAAATGGAAAATGAAAATGGAAAAATTGAAGAATGAAAAATGAAAAATGGAAAATGAAAATTGAAAATTGAAAAATGAAAAATGAAAAATGAAAAATTAAATTTGAAAAATTAAAAATGGAAAATGGAAAACGCAAAATGGAAAATGGAAAATGAAAATTGAAAAATGGAAAATGAAAATTGAAAAATTAAAAACGGAAAATGGAAAATGAAATAAATAAATATGATAAGTTTAAATTTCTGTATTGAGTTTCTTACCTGTTATTCTTACCTGTTATTAATGTTTCAGTATCGGCAAAAGTTTTAAAGTGTAGTCATACTCTACATTGGGTGTAATATATAGTTTAAGACTCAGGTGTAGTGTATGGAAAAATTCGGCACAGCCGAACTTAACACTCTTACTTGTTTTTTACTACATTACCTAACAAAACTCTGGCTTAAAATCCCAAAATTGCATTGGCAAAAATTATTGAAAGAAAGACTAACAGTTTTATTTGCACAAACTTGGCTTGAAAGAAAGAGCTGCTCTTTGTCATGCCCTTGAAGTGGATTGAAAGCAGAAATGACTCCAGACATTATGGCTGAATGGTCACATCAGTTAAATAGGAAAACGAGATCTCAGAAACGTAAAATTCCCTTGTTCTTGGATAGTGCGGTACCTCGTTATAGGAAATTAAATTTATCAATACATGCCTCGTTTTTTCGCCTGCAATTCAGTTTTACAATTTTCAGATATATTGGAATTAGTACCGTATTTAAAATGCTATTTTATACCTTATACCGCTATGTGGTTTGGGTATAATGACTTTGTGCTGCTGTTTGTAACCAACAAAAATATTTGACCTAGACCCATCTTTTATTACACCGATCGACTCGGAATCACTTTCTGAGTCGATTTAGCAATGTCCGTCCGTCTGTGTGTCCATGTAAAACTTTTAATCAAACTACAGGTCGTAAATATCAAATAAATATATTCTGATCAAATTTGGTACATAATCTTTCGTCGGCCGTAGGATGAAAGCTGTTGAAATTGGTGATAATCAGTCCAAGTTCAGACCTAGTCCCCACACGAATGAAATCGACATAAATTGCCATAAGATCCAAAATATCGCATAGATTTTAGTCAAATTGGATTCGTATGTGTTCATTGTATCTACTAATCAGTAGGCCAAAATTAATTCCTTTAGGACAACTCTTAGTCGTAGGCCCCATATAGAGCTGCTTCCCGATCTAAACTTAAATCTATTAAAAAAGCAAAAATATTGCACAGATTTTTTCAAATTTGGTTTGTATATATTTTTTCAAAATATAAGTTACTTTACCAAATATATATATGAACTTTTTCATATATGCAGCCAAAAAAATTAAAAATAATTCACCTCAAATTTGGTTTATGCTTATTTTATATATCCAATTAGTTGGACCGAAGCGATAAGGTCTCTAAACCTTGGTATAGGGTATCGTATAGTCGAGCTAGACTACTATAATTTTCTTACTTGTTATATTTTGTTTTCAGTGGTGCATGGTAGATAAGAAGAAAACATATATTTCTAAACTTCGTAACTACACTATATTCTTAATCGGATCGGTTTCCGTTATTTCAGCCTTCATCAGCAATTTATTGAACATTGGTGATAATTGATATATTATAATTTAATAGATGGTTTATATATGATATTTTTCTACTTAGGACGACCGTGAGGTTTGAACCTGCGCCTATTTCACATACAATCGTATTTGCAGTTTTTGGTCGCGTCTTTTAATACACTAAAGTCAAGCCTGCGAGCAGTATCGTTAAGATTCAGTTTACATATCGTACAGCTTTTACTTCGTATTATTCTCAGAAGATACAACTCTATTCAAACAAACAATCATTATTTTTGAATTTGAATTGAATATTTATGCATTCATAGTTCTAATTTCCCGTATTCTCAGTTTCGTAAGAGTTGCTGTATGTGATGTTTGGTATGTCCATTCCACATATTGTACTTTTTACATATATTAAAGATGTTGCTCTGAAGCGAATTTTCAAAAGTTTGTTAGATTTTGACGTGATTTTCAGACATATTGCAATTATAATGTAATTAGTATGCAAATTTTGATTTTTGTTTTCAATGGTGCGTTGTAGAGGTGAATAAAGCAAAAAGTGCAAGCGCGAATGAATGTGAAATAGACGCAAGTGAAAACCTCACAGCTGCCCTAAGTAGAAAAATTTCATATAGAACAATCTATTAAATTATAACATAACAATTATCACAATGTTCAATAAATCGCTGATGAAGGCTGATATGATAGAAACCGGTTCGATTAAGAGTACATTGTGGTTATGAATTTTAGAGATATATGCTTGAAAATCTATTAATATTCTTGAAGTTTTGTGCGTTATCCAATCTCCTTGGAAGAAAGTTGAAGGCACAATCATCAAAAATTGTTTTCGTAATGCTGGATCCTTAAGACTTAACTGTAGTCTCTCGGATTTTGATACCAAGAAAGATATACCACTGGCAACATATGAAAATTTTCAAGAATAAGCGCAATTAAATGTTTTTGCGAATTCTTAAAAACCGCCGAAACTATCTACACTGAACCTGACTATATTGAGATATTTCAGTCCAGTGCGACTGTGAAGGTAAGTGAATCTGAAGACGAGGTTGACGTGGAAACATCTAACTGCGTAATTTGGTAAGGTCCAGCATTAACACATACTTCCCGTTTGAATCATTTTGCATGCTGTGAATTTATAGCATTCCAACACATCAAAGACATAGAGAGCCATTTCGAAACAGCTCACGATTAACGAATCTATGTTAAAGCACTCTACTACTATATAGTGTCAATATCGACCATTAATAAAAAAAGTTATGGAGGGTTCAAAATAAATTTTTCAATTTTAGTTGAACTTTAGTACAAAAGTGAATGTCTTTTCACTTAATTTTAAAAATATTAAATTTTAAAAATTTTGTAAGTTAAGTTTTGTCAGAAAATGCCGCACTTTGGCCCCCGTAAACTGTTTAGTCCTAATGTTGACAAGGGCCAAAGGTTGGCTTTTTTTCAAGAGCCCGCGTTAAAATATAACTCATTAAGCAGCGAACGTAAAAGGTACCTTATATTGGTTCAAGATAGAGAAGTTTCAATGAAAAAGTCGTATATTTTTACTTTAGTTCAAAAAATTTTTATTGCCTTTTTAAATATTTCTATATCAATTTTTATTGTAAATTTATAAAATAAATAAATTTTTAAAGCAGGAAAAATTATTAACTATATACAAAAGAGTAAAAATTAGTGTTAGAGTACTGAAAAATTACTTTAAATTAAACAATTTTAGTAAATATTTCTTCTAAACAGCCTTGATTTTCATCATCTAGAAGTTGATTAACTTCTTCGTTTAATTCGGTAGAAGAAGATTTCCATTTTTGTCGAAAGGTGAACATATGTGGATATGAAGAGCACAACAAAATAGTGATAAGGTCGTCATTAGTGCAACATCTGGACAATTTTCTTGTGTTGTGCTCGCGAAATAATTTGTAGTCTTTGTTTGTTTTTTTTTGCGCTTCTTCAGATAGATTTCCTATTGGAAGCATATTGTTTTGAATTCTTTGTTCAACATGGTACAAAATTTTATGAACTGTGGTTGGCATATATCTCCAAGAGTATTTTTCGTTATAAAGTATAGCTGTTATTGGCGTACTCTCCAAATTTTTTTGCATTTATCTTTCTGCTGCATGCTAGAACTTGTAATATGATGTTGAATCATCTTATTAATTCATGATCTACACCTGGGATTAATGCAGCAGTTTCTGGATCGGAAAAAAATTTCCTTGCAGTATTTCCATCATTTTAGTTTCTTTCTCCTTGTTTTGGCTGATCGATTATGAGGCCTAGCTGCAAATAGTTTTCTTGAATTTGTTTTTTTTTTTTTTGCTTTCTTTTTTCTTCATTTTCTTTGTTTTTTCTCACTGTTTCGCCTAACGGACCGAATTCCAAATCATAACCCTATTAAAGAACATGCTCCATAAAACGTATTCTAGCATGAAGAGGGGACATTCCAAATTCGTAGGCTTACTTAAAACTATCATCTTATGGTGGTGGTTGACTTAATTGACTTGATGCCTTTTGGCATATACTCGTAATGCAGCTTGACGATGACTTTGTTTCGGTTAAAGCTTTTGCAACTTTTCCATCAATCACTGTGAGACACTTTTTATTTTTTGAACTTCTTAAGTTATGACATCTTTGGTTTCCTTTTAGAAATACATACGTAAATAACTATGTATTTATTAAAAATCTGATAAGATGAAGCAATCCCAAAGTCATATATGGACTTTAGAGTCAGGGTATAGGAATCATTGTGAGACACATTTTAAAATTTAATTCAATGTCTTGGTCATCAAATTTAAATATTACTGGTAGAAGTTCTTTAATTTGATCTTTTATCTTTTAAACTTCTTCAGTTATGACATCTTTGGTTTCCTTTTTGAATGCAAATTTCATTGGTCTGCAATAGTTTGTTGAAGAAAGAATTTCATTTTTCCATACATCAGTTTCTGTTGCTCTACTAGTTGACGGATCTAAGCATCTATAAATGTTTACTAAGCGCAATTGAACGAAAGATACCATAAATCAATTAGCATCTGATGAATTAAAATGCAATAAAATGCTTGCATTGCTTCTGACCAGATAATCCATCACATCCCCATTTATAAATTAAAGTAATGCTGCCATTTCCAATTTTTTTAAAAAGCGTATTTGAAGCATATTTAGTAATCGTTCTGCAGTATGTTCAAAGAGATCTTGCAAAATACACCGGTACCACCAACTTTTGTATTCATAACACAAAAGCCGGACGTCCTGATATCGTTAAGTCGTTTCAGAAAGTGGCTTTGAGTCGATCGGTATAATAAAAGATGGATGTAGGCCCAATATATTTAGTAGTTACAAACATCAGGGCAAACTCATTATACCCTAACCACATAGTAAAAAATTTTATGTTCATAAATTTTGCACACAATATTTGACCTTGGGTCAGAAAAATAGTTCTGGTCCAGACGGGCGGCAACTGGCGGGTATGTAATGGAGTACAGGAAGGTAAAGGGGGGTTCGGACTACAGAATAGTGCAATATTTTTTCAAGGATTTTGATTGGCAGGAATTATGTAGGAGATTTTCGGGAAATTTTTACCTTTTTTTTTTAATTTTATAAACGAATCAGTGTCTTTATATTTAATAACTTAGGAGTTACAAAATTATAAATCTGTTAAAACAAAAAAGTCGCAGTCATTTAAAAATTAAAATTTACGAAGAAATTTTTAATTTTAGCAAAATACTGGGGAAGTCCATTTTCGAAGACCCTGGTCGCTATAATATAGTTGAAATACAGCCGCAATTTGTTGGTTCCCTAGGTTCACTGGTATTTATTTTCAAATTAATAACATAAAATAAACAAGTGAAAAAATTATAGTCGGTCTAGACCGACCATACGATACCCTTTATAATGGTTTAGAGGCCCAATCTCTTCGGTCCAAGTAAGTGGATATAGAAAATAAGCATAAATCGAATTTGAGTGGCATAGTTATTAATTTTTTTGGCTGCAAATATGAAAAAGTTCATATCGGATGCTATGTCTATATGGGGACCAGGTCGAAAAATGGACCGATCTTGACCATATTTGGTGAGGTCATTTAAATTTTGCAAAAATATATACAAACCAAATCTGAGAAAAATCTTGGAACATTTTTGTTTTTTAACAGATTTAAGCGAAGATCGGGAAGCAGCTCTATATGGGGCCTATGACTAACAATTGTCCTATAGGGATTATTTTGGACTACTGATTAGTTGATATAAAAAACACATACAAACCCAATATGACTGAGATCTATATGATAATTTGGATCTAATGGCAATTTAGGTCGACTTCATAGGGGTCATTTGTATGGGGACTAGGTCTGAACATGGCCCGATTCTCACCAATTTCAGCAGCGTTCACTTTATGGCCGGTGAAAGCTCATGTACCAGATTTTAGCAAAATATATTCAAATTTGCGGCCTTTAGTTTTATTACAAGGTTTACATGGACCCACAGAACTACTTTCTGAGTCGATCGGTTTAATAAAATGGGTCTAGGTCAAATATTTTTGGTAGTCACAAACAGCAGCACAAAGTCGTTATAACCAAACCACCTAGTGTTCAGTGTCCTACCTTTTCCCGAAAAAGTTACATTTTCTTAAAAAATAACTACGTTGAAAAGTTTATTTTCTTAAAAGTGTACCTTATCTTAAACAAATACCTCCCTTAAAATGGACTTTTTCTTAAAAAACGAATCTTTTCTAAAAGCAATATTATTCTTGAAAAGCATTTTTTCCGAAAGAGTTCATTTTCTGGAAAAATTACATTTTCTGAAAAACAAACTTTTCGTGTATATACGCTTTTTTTTAAATTTAAGTTCTTTAAAGGGCGACCTAGGACCTAAATTCTACATCAGATGTTATATTACCAATTAGAATCTCGCCATATATAATTCAATTAAATGTCACCACTATGTGGTGAGTATATAATGACTTTGTGCTGATGTTTGTAACTACTAAAAATATTTGGCCTAGGCCCACCTCTTATTATACCGATCGACTCAGAATCAGTTTCTGATCGACTCAGAATTCTTTCTGAGTCGATATAGCGATGATCGTCCGTCCGTCTGTCCGTCTGTGTTTCTATGTAAACCGTTTAATCAAACTACAAGTCGCTAAAGTGTACACATTTTGATTAAAATTGGTAAGCCTCTATCAATCATAGGACGAACGCTTTTTAGTTGGCAAAAACCGGTGCACATCCCCACACAAATGATAAATACGAAAACTACTTAAATTACCAAATTATCATGTGGATTTCGGTCAAATTGGGTTTGTATGTCTTTATTACACCCAATAATCAGTAGTCAAGAAATAAACCATATAGGACAATTCTTAGCCATAGCCTCCATTTAAGCTGCTTCCCGATTTTCACTAAAATGTATCAAAAAACAAAAATATTGCACAGATCTTTCTCACATTTGGTTTGTACATTTTTTTTGCCAAAAATAAGTGACCTAACCAAATATGGTCAGGATCGATCTATTTTTAGACCTAGTCCACATATAATTATAGCATACGATATGAAATTTTTCATATTTAAAGGAAAAAAAATTAATAACAATGCCATTCAAATTTGTTTTATGCTTAATTTCTATATCCAATTAGTTGGGCCTAAGAGATAGGGTTTTTAAACGTATAGTATGGGGTATCGTATAGTCGGTTTAGACCGACTATAATTTGTTTTATATATATATATTTACTTACTAGTTTTATATATACATTTAAAATTTTTTTTATATTTTTATTATTTACAGTGGCTAAATAAACTATTTACGAAGCTACAAATATAAAAACTCCAATCAAAATTTATAATCAGGTTTGAAAGTATTTGTTTTTTATTTGGTTCATGCAAGTATAAAATATATACTCGTATGTTATATTGCACCATCACCAGCAATGCAAACAAATTAATATGTGCATACGTAAAGGATTATTTATCAATTCATTGTAATTGTCTGAATGCTTTACAATAAAGCTAAACTAATATCTTCCAATAAACGCCTATTAAAACATTTATTTAGTACATGCTGTGCCAGATTAGTCATAGTTATAGAATATATTGGATATTTCTACTCGAGCAGGCCACAGCAAAATTTTATGTCTAAGGCACAACACACGTGTACACAATCGAACAAACCTTAATAAACAAACTACCACAAACCGGCAAGTGGGACAGAAGTCTAAGCGCCTTTCATAAAATAAAAATTTATGGTTTAGTAACGATAACCTACAAATACAAACAATAGATTTTAGATTTTTAAAGCCACAAAACAAAGGCGTAAGAGATGGCTATTATCGATAGAGGTCGTTGCCCATTAAAGACCAGAAACATTTCAATAGACTGCAAAATCGGAATGAACAATGAACTGGATTTAATCATATACGATATTATAATTTAAAGCTGGTTCTACAAACACATGTACACAGATACAGAAGTTCAAATAAAATGACAAAAGTATATTGGTTGTGAGTACAAAAATGTTTAGTAAATCTTTAAATATAAATTGTAAAGCAATATCTTTTAATTTGTGTTCATGTTATTTATATCATGATGACAAATGTATTAAAATTAGGTTTCCCTATTACCGACACTGAAAAATTTTCTTAAATAACAAAGTTTACAGGTCACTTATTTGTGAAATTTGTATAATTAAACATACAAAGAAGTATCGTTGTGGCAACTGAATTTGTTGCCAACCAAATTTTGATAGCCTTCTGTACTATAGAAATATTCTTTGTGAATACTGGATTATATTTTCAAAACAGCTGTTCGACTGAATGAATATCTAATTCAGTTGATATAATGGAATTTAGATTTTATAATATGATTGCCAGAACTGTTTATTAGAGTTATCTTTTCCAAAGGAGCCGTATATATAGATCATATGAAAATGTTAAAAGCAACTTTATTTATAATTATTAATTTTCAACAAGAATTTAAAGTCATGTAAATTAACATGTTGACGTTTATGGCAATTATAGTTGTCCAAAAAAAGTTTAAAAATAGCAAATGTCACAGAATAAATTGCCTCTAAATATTTCAATAATGCCCATTCTCACTGTTTTGATTTTTTTTTGTGTAGGTAGACATAAACCGAATTCAAATATCTAACAGCATTGGCCATATATAAGTGTAACGCCTTGTAAATGGTCCGCCATCTAACGTTTTTTTTTTTTTCATCTAGTGCTTATTTCGTGAATGGTAACACTTATCTCATGTCTGATTTGACAGATAATTAGTTTTATCCTTCCGCTGAACGAATATGGTTGTGTATACGCTTGAACAACACTGGGAAATATTGCGACATTACTTTGAAAATCATGGTAATGTTGCAGAATGTGTGCGAAAATTGCGTATGGATTTTGGAAGAAGAGAAGCACCGTCAGCCCCGTATGTTCGTTATCTTGTGAAAAAAGTGAACGAAACTGGCATCGTCATCGATAAACCAAAGCGTGAAAAGCCAAAAACAGTGCGTACACCCGAGAATATTGCTGCTGTGGCAGAAAGTGTGCGTGAAGCGCCATCAACATCAATTCACCGTCGTTCTCAAGAATTGAACATTTCGGAGGCATCATTGAGACGAATTTTGCATAAAGACCTTGGTATGATGCCATACAAAGTCGAATTGGTTCAGGAGTTGAAGCCAACTGATCATCCAATGCGTTTTCGCTTCGCTAAGTGGGCCTGCGATCGACTTACAGAAGATGCCGATTTTGCAAAAAAAAAATCATCTTTTCAGATGAAGCTCATCTTGATCTTGGCGGATATGTAAACAAGCAAAATTGTCACATTTGGGGCACAAAAACCCACACGCATACATTGAAAAGCCGATACACCCAAAACGAGTCACTGTTTGGTGCGGATTTTGGTCCAGAGGCATAACTGGGCCATTTTTCTTCGAAAATGAGCAAGAAGTGGCCGTTACAGTCAATGGCAATCTTTATCGGGCCATGTTGAACGAATTTTTGTTAACAAATGTTGAAGAGGAGGATATTGGCAACAAATGGTTTCAACAGGACGGCGCCACGTATTTGTGGGGTGCCCTCAAAGACAAGTGTTACGCCAACAAGCCAGAGACAATTGGCGCTTTAAAGGACAATATTCGTGAAGCCATTGGTGAAATACAGCTGCACACAATCGATAATGTGCTTAAAAATTGGACCGATCATGTAGGCTACTGCATGGCCAGCCAAGGCAGCCATTTGAATTAAATTATTTCCCATTATTAACCGGTAGGAATGTACTTTCAAATAATAAAAGAAATTTGAGATAATATTCAGTAGTTTTTTTTTTATAGCATTTTCAAAAAAAAAAAAGTTATTTGGCGGACCCTTTATGTGGTTTAAGTTTGGGGAGATCCCTTATTTCTTAAATATACGGAAGAAAAATCAAATGACAACTTTAGTTGACATAGTTTCATACAAATTCATTCAGTGTGTAAAATACATACTTTGTTTCTGAGAGGCCATTTGTTTTAAAACTTCATTTATTACACATATGTTTATTTATTTGTTGCCCTTCTTTTTTGCGATTACGTCTTATTGCTGTTTGTAATAGCTTTTATAACAAAAGTGAGTAATTTTATATTTTATTTTTTTATTATTTGTAATTGTTTAGCTTCTTTTAGAAAATAAGCCACGAAGAATTTCAAGAAAAACTGCGGAAGCTATTGAATGAATCACAATTAAGTGATGAAGAGGATAATTTGGACAGTTTAGGTTCTGAATCAGAAAAAGAATCCGACGTTGATATTTTCGAAGATGATGATGAATATGGCGATGATCCAAATTACTTACCTAACACTAGCGATAGCGAGGATTATGAAATTTTAGGTTCGAATGAAAGAAGAAAAGATAACAAACACTGCAGAACTCCACCTAAAAGTAACAACAGATCATCGAAAAGGGTTTTTTCTGAATTATCACCCGATACAGAAAACACAGTAGAAGCGGAAAAAATATGGATCCTGATATCCTTATGCAAGTAATTAAAGATACTCTTAATAAAAACCTAGAGGAAAAGTTAAAGACGTTAACAACAAAGAATGATCTGGAAGAATTAAAGGTAGAAATAACGGGTGCAAACACCGAAATAACAACATTGCGACAAGAAAATCAAGATTTAAAGGAAGAACTAAACAAGGTTAAGAAAGAAAATGAAGATAAAGCGAGAGATATTTGCTGGCTGTAGAGTCAAATATAGTCTACCAGATTATTTATCAAAGGATTATCAACGTCCAAAAATCCTATGGCAGAAGTGAGGAATATGTATAAAGAGAAATTGGACATAAGCCCTAACATAACCTCTGCAAGAAAAATGTTTGAAAGAAATAAAACAATGGCGGTTATAATTGAATTAAGTTCTACAGATGATATTGAAAACATTTTTAAAAATACAAGAAAGTTGGCCGGAACTAAAATAAGTATTTAACGTGATTTTATTCCAAACAGGCAAGAGCGAAAAAAAGTAGCCCTACATTTGAAGAAAAAAATATTGGATATCAGTAAGGAATTTAAAGTAACTGTGCGGGAAGATAAAATGAAAATAAAGGATCAATTGTTCAAGTGGAACCATTTTAATAAATTTGTATCTGGCAATGCTGATGATAAAGAAGAACTAATAAAAATATATGGAGATATGATGATAAATATAAATTCAGATTATGATGGTAACCTTAAGAAAATTATGTCAAAAAACTAAGAAAAGTCTGTCGGAAAGAAATACATTATAGTAGTAAATCAAAAATAAAACAAATTATCTATAATATTTCAATATTGTCTTACAACATACATGGTTTTGAAAATAAATATTTGCATCCCTCCTTTTTCAATTATATAAATAATAACGACATTTTTGTGCTGCTGGAAACACATTTAATCGAAAACAAATTTGAAAATGTTAGAAAGTATTTTTCTAGATTTAATCTTTATTTCCAAGCAGCTAAAATATTTTATGGTTTTGTAAGAGCAAGTGGTGGTATGATGTGCGGCATAAATAAAAAATTACAAAAATTGGTATAACTTACGTGATCAAAGATATAAGTAATATAATGTTCATCATATTTAATACAAAAATTATAAAATTCACATTAGTTCCTTTTTACTTAAGGCCAGCAAACTGGAGTGAAGAATTTAATAATTTGAAAGGGTTCTTTGAAAATAATGATATTACCAATACGATTTTAATTGGAGATCTCAATGTGAGAATTGGGGAGTTAAATCAGAATATCGATCAAATTTACCAAGAACTTTTTGCAGCAGGACTTGAGAAAAGAAAATCTAATGATAAAACAGTAAATTCACAAGGAAAGCAACTTATTGAATGTGTACTGATAACAACTTATTGATTAAATGCAAAAATTAAAGTGATGAAGAAGGTTCTCTGAAATATATTAGCTGCACGGGAGAATCCGTCAATGATATATGTACTATTTCGCAAGATATTTTACAACACACAGGGGATTTTACTATCCTAAATCACATTTGGTCAGATCACATGCCAATAAGGTTGGGATTACAGGTAGCAAATATGGATGATAAAATTAAGAAATTGAACTTAATACCTAAACTCTATTGGAAGGATAATACAAAAGATGAGTACCAGCGAAAACTGAATATCAATTTAGAAAGCTTAAGTTTAATGCACGTAGATCCGAGCCTAAAAACGCTGTTTGATATAATAAAAAAATCTTCACCTACAACTGGTAAACAAAACCGAAGTTTTGATCCAAAAGATAGTTGGTATAACTACAAATG
Organism: Cordilura impudica; assembly: GCA_963682025.1. Classification (NCBI taxonomy): domain Eukaryota; kingdom Metazoa; phylum Arthropoda; class Insecta; order Diptera; family Scathophagidae; genus Cordilura; species Cordilura impudica. The sequence continues at coordinate 86,550,322 of OY821517.1, read as the reverse complement.
CAACGCTGCCAGAGAAAAACCATTCAATTTTTTAAATATTTTTAGAAACACAAAATGTCTACAAGATAAATATAACTATATAAAAACTCAAACAGAATATAAACATATATGCAAAGAAAGCAAATATAAATAGTACCAACAGCTGGAAAAAAAGATAAATAACATACACGATAGTAGACAGTGGTGGAGAATTGCAAAGGAAATTCGAAATCATAACTATAAAATTTGTCCACTTATATCTGCGGAATCTTTTAAAACTTATTTTGATGAACTATTGAACCTATAACAAAATACAGTTGAGTTTCAATACGCACCTTTACTTAATTTCGATTCTTTTTTGGATTGCCCAATAGCGATGATAGAACTGAAAAATATACTAAGAAATGTAAAAGTAAACAAAGCTCCTTGTGAAGACCGTGTGCCATACGAATTTATCTTAAATGCAACCGACAATTTTCTACAACAGCTTTTGCAAATATATAATAAAATATTTTAAACCGGCCAAATTGATGATTCCTTTTCAAGGACTATAATCTTTCCAATTCATAAAAAGGGAGATGTAATCCAGCCTTCGAATTACAGGGGTATATCTTTCATGAATTCTGTTGTTAAAATAATGGTGGGTATTCTCAATGAACGTTTATTTAACTGGGTGGAATGCAATAAAATAATGACGGAGTATCAGGCGGGCTTTCGCAGAAATTATTCAACAGCTGACAACATATATAATCTTTCGGCTATTGGTAGTCTCAAATTAGCAGAGAAGAAAAAATTATACGCATTCTTCGTTGATTTTAAAGCAGCATTTGATAAAGTTTCAAGAATTGCATTAATATACAAACTTTTTACGATTGGGATTTCATATAAATTTGTCAGACTTATTGAAGGTATATAAGGATACTAGGTCAGCAGTTTGGACGGGTGTTGATATGTCTGAATACTTCGAGACTAAATCCGGAGTAAAACAAGGTTGTTTGATGTCGCCATTGTTATTTGCGCTATATATTAATGATTTAAACGATTACCTAGAAGGTGGACTTTTTGCCGGTGATTCAATATGCGTTTTTTATTATATGCCTACGATATAGTCATACTTGCAGATGAAGCTGATGTACTTACAAAAATGATAATTAACCTAGCAAAATACTGTAATATATCGAACTTAGAAGTTAACTTAAGTTAATCTGAAATTTTAGTCTTTCGCAACGGTGCACAATGTGGTAAATCGCAAAACTAGCTGGATAAAATTATAAAAAAAGTGTCTGGCAACATTCCTTAATGAGCTTCTCAATATAATAGGTAACTGTAATTCATGTTTTGTTTTTTTTGTTTTAAGCTCTGATTAGAAAAGGTAAGCCTTAAAGTCAGTTGTTGTCAACAAGTGCATTCAGATTTCAAAGAGAGAGTATTTTTTGTGTGATTTTGGTTTATGATTAAAAAGGCTACGGTGATTTTAATGTCATATTTTTTTATTATTATTATTAAGCCATATTTCAAGAAAATATATTACAAATTTCATTTAATTATTTACATTGTAAGTATTAAAAAAAATTTTTTTTTGTGAGAAGTTCAGAAAGTGCAAAAAATAATATATTTCCTTTTTTCAAGTAGAGTTAAAGCTGTTTATTCCGAATAGTTCCGGTGTAGAACTTTATTTGTGTTAATCTTTGAAGTGTTCACTTTAAGGTAAATTCAAAACATCTTGCTCATTTTTGAGACCGCCATACATGTTTTTTTTTTACTTTTCCAGTATGACTTCCACTCCTTCGCGAAAGGAAATTTTTGAAGAATGGGTAAAAACTCCCCAAATACATCGCAAAGACGTCTTATTGACATTAATAATGGTTAGATATGATCTTCGAGATATACCAGAAGACGTGAAAATAAATCTTAAGGTAAACATAAATATTATTTGTTTTAAACTAGCCGATAAATGGATAAAAAGTGGAAGACATCGTGACCGTTTCTTAACATCAAATTCAATTTGGCTTGATGCACCGTATGTATTGCCGAATCGAAAGAAAGAAAGATACAAGGACTTTTAGATTCACCTGACCTTCGAGAAATTATTAAAGCTAGTGAGCAAGTGTTTCGTAAAATGGGAAAGCAAGATTCAGCCAGGCTTGTTAAAGATCTGTAAGATTTCATCCAGTAAAGGTACGGAAGTGATAAAAATTTGTAAGAGATTAAGCTCTGAGCCTGTGCCTTTAGGGAGCCTTTCTCCTGATGAAGCCTTATCTTTAATGGTTGATGCTAATTTGTCGAAACATCAATACTATGTTGTTCGGCTAAAAGTCAATGCAAAATTCAAAAATATTTTTCCCTCTTACACTAATGTTCAAAAAGCTAAACAAAAATGTTATCCAGCTGAAACAGAAATCACGGTGATGCATGCAAAAAGTTCACTCCAGTCATTGGTGAATCATATTATTGAAAGGCTTTGTTTGGCTCAGTATTGATGATCTGAAAACTGATGAAAATCGTCTTAAGATTTTGATAAAATGGGGATCCCATGGGGCTCAGCAAAGGCAGTATAAACAGAAGTTTTCTTTGGAGGAGGGCCAAACAGATGGAACTTTATTTAGTATTTCAATGGTTCCTATTCAAATGAAATTTATTTCTACACAAAGAAAAATAATTGTACGGCAAAATCCTGCTCCTTCATCTACAAGATACTGCCGTCCAATCAGGTTTGTTTTTGCCAAAGGGTCCACTCAGTTAATTTCTCAAGAAGTTAATTTAGTACAGCAAAAACAAATAAAGAAAACAATTATTATCAAATATTTATTAAAAATATTAAAATTATTTTAATATTAAAAATGATTACCTCCGACTCCTTACGTAAAAACTCATATCATAATTTTAATAAACATGAATCTTAGTTATATTCAACCTAAATACTAGTCAAGATAGCAACAAATAAACACATAGGATGTTTTAAAGAAACTAATTTTTTATTTTCAAAAAAAAAATTTTTTCTTGACATTGGATCCTTTTAGTTTTTGCCTCATTTTATTGAAAAAATCTTCTTTTTTGGAAAAAAAAATTTTATATAATCATTTATATATGTATTTGAATTCATTTTTTTTACATAATTCATAAGTGAAAAGTGAACCCAACGCGACTTATTAATTTTGTTCAGTTAGATTTGCGATCTACAACACTGTGCGGTGGTCGACCCGCACGAAGAGAAAAAAGATACTTTAAAGGAGATCCGATAAAAATATCGTCAGAATATAACTATTTAGGAGTAGTGTTAACAACTAAACTCTCATTTAACAAACATGTTACAAAACGAAACAACCAAGAAAAAAAGCCATAAATACAACCTGGAAAAACTTCGTCGGAAAGAATGATATTAGTTTAAAAATGAAATGGAAACTTTTTTTTTACCTGTATGTAGATCTATACAATCATATGCAGCACAAATATGGGGTTTTTAGTAATTTTGATGCAGTGGATAATCTCCAAAGATACTTCATGAAGAAAGTTCTCAAACTTCCAAGAAATACACCAAACTACTTCTTAATGCTAGAAATATCTGCTGAAGAAGGTCACATCAACACGTTAGCCCTTCATTTAAAATACATTGGAAATCCATTATATTATTATGGAGAAAGTAGGCTGCCGCATCGATTGACAAAAATCTTGTTTTGGAAAAGATCTTAAAAGAAAAACTCGTTAATTTAAGCATACTTTGGCAGGGGTGAACTCCAACAGAAGAGCAGTGAAACTTGTTAAGTACAGAACTTTTGAGCAGTATTAAAACACACAATATACAGTATAACTTGCAAGAGAAATTAAAAAGCAACACTAGACTATACAAATACCTCGATCACAAGAAAGCAGAACATTATCTTAAGGATGATATGAAAATGGAAGACATAACACTGATCATGAAGGCACGCAGCGGGATGATATTTCTTAATGGTAATTGATTTGGTGTGGGAGAATATCAAAAGCTATGTACTTTATGTAATCTTCGAGAAAAGGAAACACTTAAACACTTTCTAGGAATTTGTCCAGTTCTTAAAGAATTAAGAATCCGTTGTTTTCACCACCCCTTAATAAATAAAACCTAAATGAAATGCATTCTTGATGGCAGCGCAGAAGATGACTGGTTCAATTTAGATAGCTAATGATATCTGAATACAATTAATTAAAGTTGCTTACATAATTAGACCGACAAACGTTTTAAATAAACATTGTCAATTATTATTATATTTATCTTTTGTTGATTAAAATTTATATGAAAAAGAAACATTTGAATTATAGAAAATATGTTTGTATATAAAACATATAAAACAACATTAATTGGACACAAGATATCAAACAACTTTTAAATTTCCCGTTCAACGAGAATAAATCTGGAATAAAAGTCAATGTTTCGAAAATTAAAGTCCTCGTGATGTCTTTGACTTACTTTTTACAAGCAATATAGCTTAAAAAATTGTTAACTGTACAACACGTTCAAAAAAAAGATGGAAGTTTTTAAGGAAACAAACAAAATTGAGTTATTGCAGTATTGGGTTGTGCCTTTTACAGGCTCAAAATAAATCACCGAGTATTCGCCATTTGTTTGCTTCACATCCTGTATATTTTCAACCGATTTTTAGATTCCTCTGTCCGGTTTATGCTTTCAAAATTTATTGAGATGTTTGAATTACCACATTCACAATATCATAAGCATTAATAAAATTTAAATTCAATTCAGTAGTAAACTCTTTTTTAAATAATTTTTAAACCGCTTATCAACCATATAAATCACTTTCACTAGACGAATCTCTTCTTTTATTTCGTGGACGCTTACGCTGCTGGGTTTATAACAAAGGAAAAAAGGCTAGATATGGTATCAAGTTGTATGAACTCACCACGCACGACGGTTATGTGTTAAACGTAGAGATATACCAGGGTACGCATGAAGAAGATAGTGAAAGTACAACTCCAAAAACACGAAATTTTGTGTTTCGCCTTATGCAACCATATTTGAATAAGGGACATTATCTATAAATGGACAATTATTACAATAGTGTTTCTTTATCTGAATAGCTTTTAGAATATCAAATGCATACTCTAGAAACTCTTCGTGCAAACCGGAAGGATAATCCAAAAGACGTTATAAAGGGAAATGTTTACGTCTCAAAATGGAAAGATAAGCGGGAAGTACTTTCAATACGTACTGCTCATCATCCAGAATTGATTGAATCTGAAAACAAATACCAAAAAAAATAAAAACTAAACCTAAGGATATTCATGATTACAACTCCAACATGTCGGATATTGATCGGTGTGCTGAAATGATCGCATATTATTCGAGTCCTCGCAAGACATGTAGGTGGTACAAAATAAATAATTTTTCACACGATAGACGCTTTTTATATTTATCAAAAATTTCACAAGAACATAAAGTTTCTGGAATTCAGAGATATGCTTATTATAAGTCTAATAGATCTTCCGTAAAACATAATAAATGGAACAACGTTAGTTGCAGAAATGAATTTAGTCGACCGACCACGTAAGATAAGTAAAACCGAAGCTTCTCCAATGCCGTCATCAGTTTATCCATTAACCCCTACATCAGTTCACTCATCACTGTCAGTTTTTCCATCTAGTTATGCGCCATATCTAACATCTTTAACATCATCAAATTCATTCGGTCCTCAACATGTTATTGAAAAGATACCAATACCAAAATGTTCAAAACGTTCTTGCGGTGCAGACATTGCTATAAAAACAAGAAGCGATCCAGTACATCCAACAGATGTAAAACTTGTCTAGACAAATTGCCTTTGTGCATTAGTTTTGAGGATTTTCATAAAAAATTTATAAAATATTTATATAATATTTTGTGATTACAATGTAAGTTTTTTAATAAAACTTTTCATTTATATTATTGTATTTTGTCATGACAACTATAGACGTCATTTGAATTGTAACTCATATTAGAGTATCATATAGCAAATGACAGCAATAGTTGTCAAAAAAAAACTTAAAATTTTAATATATTCTGATTTCTTTTCAGATTCCAAGAGTTTTGGTGTTAACGGCATCGATTTATTTTAAAAATCAACGAAGTTACGTGTAGCTTGTTTCTGAGTGGGTCAAAGTATTTTCTTAGTAAGCGGTAACGTGTTAAGAATTATTTTATATGATAAAATAAATTTACAACATACTAATCTTATTTTGCATATTGTTCTTAATATACCACAATTTCGTGAATATAAAAGTGTACATTTTTATTTATTTTTCAATTTTGTACAGGATACCACACTTCACTTAAATCATAAAAAATCCACTCTCCAAAACTACATCAATAATTTTTATCTGCGGATATTTGAGCTGTTTTCTTGCATGCTGAATAGGTAGAGTCTTGGTTCGTCAACCTTAATAGGTTTAGTACATCACTGGGTGACAGTTTTCTGACGCTCGTATAAACTGATTCGTTCGTATAGACCAGTAGGTTGAAAAGCATTCAACTTCCCTTTACATTACAGTCTGCTTTTTTCTTTAAAAAAATCCTTAAGAGTAAATTTTTTTAAATAATAATCCAGAATCCACATAATAACTATGGCAAAATATTGTCCGCGCATGCACAGTCGCGATTGGCAATGCTGTCAGCAAGCGTTTTTATACCCTATACCACTATATGGTTTGGGTATAATGACTTTGTGCTGCTGTTTATAACATCCAAAAATATTTGACCTACACCCATCTTTAATTATACCGACCGAATCAGAATCATTATCTGATTCGATTTAACGATGTCCGTCCGTCCGTCTGTGTGGCCATGTAAAGATTGTAATCAAACTGCAGGTCGCAAATATGAATATATTTTGATGAAATTTGGTATTTGATCTTTTATCGGCCATGGGATGAAGTCTGTTGAAATTGGTGAGAATCGGTCCATATGCATACCTAGCCCCAATACAAATGACCCCTATGAAATCAACATATATTGCCATAAGATCTAAATTATCATACAAATCTTTGTCAAATTGGGTTTGTATGTATATATTATATCCATTAAACTGTCATAGGCCCCATATAGAGCTGCTTCCCGATCTTCACTTAAATCTATCAAAAAACAAAAATATTGCACAGATTCTTCTCAAATTTTGTTTGTATATATTTTTGTAAAATACAAGAGACTTTGCCAAACATGGTCAGGATCGGTCCATTTTTGGGCCTAGTCCCCATATAGATATAGCATCCGATATGAAATTTTTCATATCTGCAGCGAAAAAATTAATAAAAATCCCACTCAAATTTGGTTTATGCTTATTTTCTATATCCATTTAGTTGGGCCTGAGCGATAGGGTCTCTAAACGCATGGTATAGGGTATCGTATAGTCAGTCTAGACCGACTATAATTTTCTTACTTATTTTTTTTTTTTTTTTTTTTTTGTTCAATGGAGATAACGCAGCGTCGCACAGGGGGTATTGGAACTTGTTTTTGAGCCAAAATTCGTACAAGCCTTTAATTGAGGACATTATGGCTTTTTCACATAAAATACTTTGAAGCAAGAAAAAAACATGTTTTGTAGATATGTTTCAGTTGAAAAATTTTTTTAATGATTTTTTTAAGAAAAACATAATTAACTTTATATGTACATGCTATGAAATTACACAGCCCTTTAAACATTTTATGTTAATCTGGTAAGCGAATCAATGAATTTTAATTCGCTAAATCCGAATATGGGATCAAAATTTACTTAACTGGTCTTGGATCAGCCCTAACCTCAAAAAACACAATTTTAAAGGAGCTTTTTGCATTTATATTATTCTAATCATAAAACTCGATCTCACAGTTAAAAAAAAATCGCATTAATTACAATGTTCATATTCATCAACCCAAATTCGCATCGAGTCACAACGGGTTAGCCAATCTGAGTCGAGAAATGCTGAAACACCTGAGCAAACCATATAACGTCTTGAAGCCCAAAGATCAAGACAAACTTTTTAAGAGAAGTGGAAATGCCTGAATGTACTCAAGTGCAGCTAGGAATACAGTGGCTAAGACAAGCTGTCTCCAGGGAATATAAAACTCCTGAAACGACTGTAATATCCCTACCAGAAAACTTTTGTAAGTTGGTTCCTTCATTTTAAGAGATGGTGCAAATATTTTTTCCTAACATAAAGTACATAAGAGGACAACTTAGAATCTCCCTGCCTTTCTCACAGACACTTATATATCGCCTGCTCCAGAGTCTGGAGGCAGCACAATCTTTTCGTGTATGCGCCAGAAGAAAAAAGCAGAAATGCTGCATATCCCAAAGCTCTAGAATAACTAAAATTCATTACTTTTCGACATCATACGCTCAAAATAATCCATGCATTAACATAGTTAGTTGTAATGGTAAGCCGGCGCTGAGGACTTAGTCCCCAATAAACAAATTCCCCCAAAAAAAATGAACTTATTCCCCGAAAAATTGGGGAATAACTTCACGATGAACAAATTCCCCAAATTGAAAAAAAAAGGTCCCCAAAAGAAATTTACTGCAAATTCCCTTTACTGCTCTCAATATCTGTCCTGCAATAAACGTATTTAAAATCTGTATTCTTTTCACTAGCATCATTTCGGTACGCGGACGCGACGCGCTCGCGGAACACAGCTTAGCTGAAATATCGAAATGATTTGAAAAATATATTTTGGCACTTAAAATAAGTTGACAACAACTGCGCGGCAGCACTGGTGTGGCTGCCATACGCAAGGAAACGGCGCGCGGATGCGATGGGACGCGTTCGCGGAACACAGCTTAGCTGAAATATCGAAGTGATCTGAAAAATATATTTTGGTGATTGAAATAAATTGTGGCTGCCTAACGCGCGGAAGAGGACGCGACTCGCTCGCGGAAAACAGCTCAGTGAAAAGTTTTATGATAAATTTTATCAACGTATGTGCAATAATTACCTGTTGATCCAAATAGGCCACACATATACTACAAGTAGTTGCTAGCAACCTTGAGGCGCAATTTTAAAAGTCGCATTCGTTTTCATTTTGAATGAAGTAATTTAATTTTTTAAAGTTCTCGTTACTTTATTTTTGATGTTTACAAAAAAAAAAAAAAAAAAAAAAAAACTTCAGAAAAAACCTAAAGTGGTTTCGCAGCTTATTTTTGAAGCATTTTTGCTGAAAAAATTTTAAATTGAAATAAAAAATGAATTTACTCCTCAAAAAACGTAAACATTTGGGAATTTTTTTCATCATGAACAAATTCCCCAATCCCATACAAATTTTTGGGGAGAAAGTTAATTTTTTGGAGAAATTTCTTCACTGAGCACTAATTACTCAATGCCTTTTAAGCATAGTGAACCATTTTTCAAGTCAAAGGCCTTTGGATCCCGGGTAAGACCGGGTAAAAACAGCTAGTACATGATAAATGCTATAGCGTATAGAAGAGAATTAATTGCTAATGTTTATATAAATATATAAATTTTTTTATTTTAATATCACCGAATGACATTTAAATTTATATACATACTTAATATTTTAATTTTTATCGCATAAAATACTTAAATGAAAATAAAGGGCAACAGTAAATTAACTAACCTCATTTTTGGATAAATCGAATTTAGCGACCCCGCACCGACCTCAGAGGTATTAGAAAACTATTACTATTACGCAAAATTATTATGAAATCCTGGATAGAAATTACTTATAATGAGTGTCGTCAATCTATAATTATTTGTTTCACAATGTGAGCTTTTTAGAATTAACCTTATTTCTGTTAAATATCAAGAAGGACTTCATAAAAAAAAAAAAAAAAATAAAAAAATAATAATAAAATTGGTTTGTCTCACAAACGTGTTTTCATTGCCAAGTTAAACCATAGAAAAATTCAATGATGACCATGTCTTTTTTTTTTTTTTTTTTTGAATATGCATGTGCAGTAATTGTTCTCCAAAAGTCACGTCTATGTCCAAATGTCTAGTGTTTGTAAAAGAATTGTAATGAGACAATGACTAGGAAAACTAGCGTATAATAGTGAATAGAGCTACTTACATATGAATGAAGTACAAATAGAGTTTGTTTGCAGAATACCTCTATTCGGTTGAGTTCTTTACCAAACAAAAATCTATGAAAAGTTTGATGTGACTTTTTTTATTACTCTCTATGTACAGTGGTCGATTTAATGTAAAATTTATACATACCTTTGTCGGTCATTGCTATTGAAGTTTTTAGAAATCATTGCCCTCCTATAGAATTACATGCATAATAAAATTGTCAAAAATGCTAATGTATTGAATTTCAATAATGCTCAGTCGAAAATTTTTTTCATATCGGATAAGTGAGGTACAACAAAGAAGTAGTAATAACAAGTAAGAAAATTATAATCGGTCTAAACCGACTATACGATACCTTATACCATGCGTTTAGAGACCCAATCTCTTAGGCCCAACTAATTGGATATAGAAAATAAGCATAAACCAAATTTGGGTGGCATTTTTATTAATTTTTTTGGCTGCAGATATGAAAAAGTTCATATCGGAAGCTCTATCTATATGGAGACTAGGTTTAAAAATGGACCGATCCTGACGATAATTGGTAAAGTCTCTTGTATTTTGTAAAAATATATACAAACAAAATTTGAGACGAATCAGTGCAATATTTTTGTTTTTTTATAGATTTAAGTGAAGATCGGGAAGCAGCTCTAAATGGGGCCTATGACCAAGAGTTGTTCCATAGGCACCGTTTTTAGACTACTCATTAATGGATGTAATAAACACATGCAAACTCAATTTGACTAAGATCTATACGACAATTTGGATCTTATCGCAATTTATGTCGATTTTATAGTGGGCATTTGTATGGGGGCTAGGTCGGAACATGGACCGATTTTCACCAATTTCAATAATGTTCATTTTATGGTCGATGAAAGCTTATATACCACATTTTATTAAAATATATTCATATTTGCGGCCTGCAGTTTGATTAAAAGTTTACATGGACACACAGACGGACGGACGGACGGACATCGCTAAATCGACTCAGAAAGTGATTCTGAGTCGATCGGTATAATAAAAGATGGGTCTAGGTCAAATATTTTTGGTAGCTACAAACAGCAGCACAAACCACATAGTGGTATAGGGTATAAAAACACAACATCTAAAATACTCGCAAGTTTTGAAGACCACGTTTCGGGAAATTGAAAGATGTAGGCTTTTAAAATATTTGTAGATATATGCTTTAACACAGCGTGAACTACACCGACCCAAATTTGAAATATGAAATATTTTATTAATTGATTACCAATTTTCAATCTACATATAGCTTAACAACAAAGCATGCTTAACCTGATATTGTTTAGGCGATATTATATCAGTTTGCTATACCTCAAACTGATAAGCAGAAAAAAAAAACTATGTAAGTCCGTTCATAGGGGAGATGTGTAAACATCTATTTAGACATCAATTAAAATCAAGCAGTCTATATATAGCAAGCAGCTGCTATGGTTGTTATACTTGATGGTTGCAGTAATTTGCTATACATTCATGGTGCTTTCTGTTGGTTGTTGAATCAGCTAAATAAATATAAATCATAAGCTTTGCACCAGTATACTTACATATACCTCACACCGATTTTAACTCATGCTGTTTTATTGATTGCTTACACATCAAAAATCTGATATTCGACGATTTGAAGCGGGTCCTGAAAAATTAAAAAACGCATAATATTTTCACATTTTTCTTTATATTTTTATGCTTCGCAGGAAATGGCTTTAAAAATATTTAAACTAAAATTTGTGGTAGCTTTGGTTGAAATTTTGATTTTTCGAAAAAAAAAAAATACAAAAGAGTCAATTGCTTTATGTTGTCGACCTGATCTATCAAAAGGGGGATTAAGTGCCATAAACATAATTTTCTACCTTTTTGCCGTTTCAAATAGAGTACGAGATGCTCTTTTACACGAGGAGAACCATAGTCATAGTTTGTGGAAAAGTTTATTAAAAATAATGGGAAAGCTGAATACAAATGCGATAAAACTGACTTTAAAGAAAACATAAAAAAAGACGTTTTTATGATACAAAGAAGTAATAAAATTGCAGCAGGTCCACACTACCTATGCGATATCCTAAACCATGCGTTAGGGACCCTTTATCTTAGTTTTATCTAATTGGATATTGAAAATAACCCTAAACCAAATTTGAGTGTCATTTTTATTAATTATTTGGATTTTGGGTAAGAAAAATTTCATTACAGATGATAGTTTCATATGAACTCTAGGTTTTAAAACTAACCAATCCTGACCATAATTGGTAAGGTCACTTAGTTTTTGATAAAAATCTGTGCAATATTTTAATTTTTTTATAGATTTAAATGAAGATAGGGAATCAGCTTGCCAAGAGTTGTCTTATGGGTTCTATTTTTGGTAGCTTGATTAACACATTTTACAAACACACACCAAGCGTATCTGACCGATACATATATGTGAATTTGACTCTTGTGACAATTGTCATTTATATGAGGGCTAGGTCTAAACATACACCAATTTTCAGCAATTTTAACAACGGTTGTCCTATGGTGATGTCACATTTTATCAAAACATATGCATATTTGTAACTTATAGTTTAATTAAAAGATTTACATGGACACTAGAGTGGTCCTTAAAAATTAAAATGCGATTTTGGGGATTTTCAAAGTTTGGCCTGGGCAAGGAATGGGTTAACGTTGCTCTATTTATTCCAAAATTTAGGAACGGATAACATACATATTTCGTTATAATATTTTAAGAAACGCTTTTAAAAATTCAACAGGTTTTGCAAAATATTTGAATTTTTTGAATAAATTATCTTTTATTAGTTTGGAGTCACGTCCTGAAACCTTATGCTATTGAGATAAAATATTGTATTTAAATGTAGATAACTAATTAATTTTTGATATAAAGAATTTAAAAATATTACATATGCTGAATATTTCACAAAAATCCCATTTTTCCCGAAATCCACAAAAATAAATTCCTTGTCAAAAAAATTCTGGGATACGGATTTACATAGAAATTCATACAATTAATCTCTAACATGTATTTAACAAAACCTTAGACTGCCAGATCCATTTTTTTGAATTTTATTTAAGAAAATTTTTTAAAATTTGAAAAAGGAGTTTTCAAAATTTTATAAAAAATATTTCTCATTTTCGGTTTCAATGCGCAATATTTTAGCAAAGTAAAGGGTCCGCCAAATAACTTTTTTTTTTTGAAAATGCAATAAAAAAAACTACTGAATATTATCTCAAATTTCTTTTTTTATTTGAAAGTACAATCCTTCCGGTTAATAATGGAAAATAATTTCATTCAAATGGCTGCCTCGGCTGGCCATGCAGTAGCCCATACGATCGGTCCAATTTTTAAGCACATTATCGGTATTTCACCAATGGAATATTGTCCTTTAAAGCGTCAATTATCTCTTGCTTGTTGGCGTAACACTTATCTTTGAGGGCACCCCACAAATAATAGTCCAACGGTGTCAAATCGCAGCTCTGAAATGGCCAAACGACATCAGCTCTGCGGCTGATAATGCAATCTTCAAAAACAGCGCGCAAAACATCGAGTGTAGCTTTGGCTGTGTGGCACGTAGCGCCGTTCTGTTGAAACCAAATGTTGCCAATATCCTCCTCTTCAATTTTTGTGAACAAAAATTCATTCAACATGGCCTGATAACGATCGCCATTGACTGTAACGGCCACTCCTTGCTCATTTTCGAAGAAAAATGGCCCAATTATGCCTCTGGACCTAAATCCGCACCAAACAGTGACTCGTTTTGGGTGTATCGGCTTTTCAATGTATGCGTGTGGGTTTTCTGTGCCCCAAATGTGACAATTTTGCTTGTTTACATACCCGCCAAGATCAAAATGAGCTTCATCTGAAAAGATAATTTTTTTTTGCAAAATCGGCATCTTCTGTAAGTCGATCGCAGGCCCACTTAGCGAAGCGAAACGCATTGGATGGTCAGTTGGCTTCAACTCCTGAGCCAGTTGGACTTTGTGTGGCGTCATACCAAGGTCTTTATGCAAAATTCGTCTCAATGATGCCTGCGAAATGTTCAATTCTTGAGAACGACGGTGAATTGATGTTGATGGCGCTTCACGCACACTTTCTGCCACAGCAGCAATATTCTCGGGTGTACGCACTGTTTTTGGCTTTTCACGCTTTGGTTTATTGATGAGGATGCCAGTTTCTTTCACTTTTTTCACAAGATAACGAACATACGGAGCTGACGGTGCTTCTCTTCTTCCAAAATCCGTCCGCAATTTTCGAACACATTCTGCAACATTATCATGATTTTCGAAGTAATGTCACAATATTTCCAAGCGTTGTTCAAGCGTATACACAACCATGTTCGTTCAGCGGAAGGATAAAACTAATTATCTGTCAAATCAGACATGAGCTAAGTGTTACCATTCACGAAATAAGCACTAGTTGAAAAAAAAAACGGTAGATGGCGGACCCTTTAGCAATAAAGCAATGCTTCATATCTCAGTACTTATAAGTACAGAGACCAAAAAAAAATTGTGGGCTTTCATCAACTTCCCAAAGTTGAAAAATGCCATCAAATTTCATGACCTAGTTTTTTTGGCACAAAAGTGGTATGGGCCATTTGCTATTTCTTGGCGAGTTTTTATTCGATTTTGAAGTTTATATGTTTTTGAAAAGATAATTTAATACCGATCTCGATTCATATAGCTATAGAAGCTATAGAAGCTATAGAAGGAAATTTTCGTAAAATCTGAAAAAAGACATATTTTCCTATATAAACACACTTGAAATTTTCAATCAATTTCCAGCGCGATTTTCTTTTTCCGATTGTCCCCAAAATTCACATTTATTAGTTTTATATAGAAAGGAAAAAACTGGACCCCGCTTCTCCCCAAAATCGCAATTTTAAAAATGTCCACATAACGTAGGACCACTCTTATGGACACACACGGACAGAAGAACCTAGATGAGTCTGGGTCAAATATTTTTGGTAGTTAAAAAGATCACCACAAATTAACCTTAACCTTATATTATATATCAATCGAAAGGTCTCAAAGTGCTGTTTTCATAAATGCAAACAAATTTTGATAATTATCCTCTTGGAAGTCATAGGGAGAAAATATTCAAAAAAGGGGAACAATGGGGAAATATTCTCACACTATGACCTGAAAGAAGGCAATGGCTGGAATTTTTTGTGATTTACGAGGGCTCTATTTTGATACCTTTCGATTGATGTATAAGATAAGGTTACTCTTAATTCAGAATATATAAAAAAATACACTTTTCGAAAAAACGGCAAAAAAGGGCGACATTTTTTGTCAGAAAAGAAAACGCCATAAAATCATCAATAAATTAATAAATTAATAACTAATTACAAATCTTCTTTTTATAAAATGCAAAGAACAATAAGATTAAATTTATAGGATAAAGTTGAGATATCTGAAATTTAATTTAATCAAATGTATTATAATATCAAATAATATTTAATGTTTTAAACTGTTAGCCAAAAACAGTTTAAAAATATTTTCTCTAAATTTTCGTGCGTTACTTAAAAGTTGAGAGCTATGGGATATAGAATTCCAGAGAGATACTGCGAATATGTAGAAATGCCACTCCGATATTAAACTTTTATATCTAATTGATCTAATTCCTTTTCCCCTGCTTATATCTGAAATATAAAGTTTGTCGTACAGAGTATCCGGTTTGTGACTATACACTATTTTATGTAAAAACAAGTAAGAAAATTATAGTCGGTCTAGACCGACTATAGGATACCCTATACCATGCGTTTAGAGACCCTACCCCATAGGCCCATCTAACTGGACATAGAAAATAAGCTAAACCAAATTTGAGTGGGATTTTTATAAATTTTTTTGTCTGCAGATATGAAAAAGTTCATATCGGATGCTATATCTATATGGGGACTAGCCCCAATAATGGACCGATCCTGACCATGTTTGGTAAGGTCTCTTGGATTTTGCAAAAATATATACAAACAAAATTTTAGAAGAATCAGTGCAATATTTTTGGTTTTTGATAGAATTAAGTGAAGATCGGGAAGCAGCTCTATATGGGGCCTATGACTAAGAGTTGTCCCATAGGGATCATTTTTGGACTACTGGTTAATGGATGTAATAAACACATACAAACCCAATTTGACTAAGATTTATATGATAATTTGGATCTTATGGCAATTTAAGTCGATTTCATAGGGGTCATTTGTATGGGGGCTAGGTCTGAACATGGACCGATTCTCACCAATTTCAACAGCGTTCATCCCATGGCCGATAAAAGCTTATATATCAAATTTCATCAATATATATTCATTTTGCGACCTGCAGTTTGATTACAAGCTTTACATGGACACATAGACGGACGGACGGACGGACGGACAGACATCGTTAAATCGAATCAGATAGTGATTCTGATTCGATCGGTATAATTAAAGATGGGTCTAGGTCAAATATTTTTGGTAGTTACAAACAGCAGCACAAAGTCGTTATACCCAAACCACATAGTGGTATAGGGTATAAAAACTAAAACTCTTATATTTAAAAGATTATCTAAAGAAATGCCATATAGCTGCGATGAAAACAAAGATACACTAGAACGTCTATACACATATCTGATTATGTTGTTAAATGCAACGTTCAATTTCTTTTTACTAATTGTATCACATTTCGCAAATAGCTCACAACCATACAGTAAAGCAGGCATCAAAACATCTATACAACGACTAATAATATGTATAATCTCACTTCAATAATACACCTTAAATTACAGGAAAAGAAAAAAGTGTATTCATTCTTCGTAGATTTCAGAGCAGCATTTGACAAGATGTCAAGAAAGCTCTTAATGTATAAACGTCGCCATTTTAGAATTTCTTTGAGTCTGGTCAATTTTATTGAAAAATTGTATGCAAATACAACCTTAGTTGTCTGGACAGGAGATAGCTTTTAAGAAAAATTCTGTTCTTACACAGGAGTAAAACAAGGCTCTTTAATGTCACCCTTATTGTTTGCTATATATTTGAATGACCTTCATGATTGTCTTGGAGGTGGACTATATGTGGATGGGTTGAAACTTATATATGTAGGTGATATAGTTATACTAGCCGATGAAACAGCCGCATTACAAAAAATTATAGATAATTTGGAATTATACTGTGAAAACTTGGGTATGGAAGTAAATCTTAGCAAATCTGCTATCATGGTATTTAGACGTGGAGTTAGATTATCCAGAAACGAGAAATGGACTTATCGTGGAAGCGATAATTTAATGGTAAATGAGTACTGCTACCTTGGAGTCATGCTAACACCAAAGTTGAGTTTCAAACAACATTTAGAAACCAGAAACAATTCAGACAAATATAGTATAATGGCAGCCTGGAATGCATACTTGTATAAAACCCATATATCTCTGGCAGCAAAGTGGAGGCTATTTCAAGCTGTCTGTAGATCCATCCAGAGCTACGCAGCACAAATATGGGGTGGGTCACTCTTTGAGGAAGTTGACAAATTGCAGATATTTTTTATTAAAAAAATTTTAAGTTACCAGACTGCACACCAACCTACTGTATAATGCTAGAAACCGGTTTGGATAGTAGTCATCTGTATACGCTTGATTTGCATTTGACATACCTATATAAGACATTTTTTGAATTCAAAAATAACACACTCCCAAATAAATTGTCGACGAAAATTCTCAAAAGAAATGTATATTAGGCTAAAGATATAAATGCACTCGGTAGACACTATGGGCTAGAGTGGACGATAGAAAACTTTAATATAATTCTCTGGTCTGATGGTTTTGATGGTTAAGCCAGATTAGAAATCATAACCAAAAAAAAATTTGGATAAAGTCTTTGCAAAGCAATGCAAGAATCTAGAAGTCGCTCGACCATAACATTGGCAAAATATATTTTAAACAAATATATGGAAGAAGCAAGATATAATGGATATTCAAGGCAAGATGTGGTCTTATCGTTCTGAATGGCAATTATTTTAATAGCAACAACTCTAATAATACATGTTCGCTATGCAATCTAGATGAAGCTGAAAATATAACCCACTTTTTGCGAAGATGTCCGATTTTAAAGTAATATAGGGAAAGATTTTTTGGAAAAGTGGTTATAAATGCATTAAATGGGTTGAGAGATGAAAACTCGAGTAATTTAGTAATTTTTATTTTCAATGCCTTATCATATAACAGGTCAGTATTAAGCGGAATTCACGCTGATTTGAAAAATTTGAAAAATTTTAATTTTATTTTTATATTTATATTTATATACATATTTATATTTAAGGAAAAAAATCAAGTCAAACCTCCGACAGACGACGTAATGACATTGTCGTAAGTTCAACATTTCAATTTAGTTTATAAATGTTATTGTAAATAATTTTATGAAATAAAGAACTATCTATCTCTCTACTCCTAATTAGCTCGATATTATTGTGTGACATTTCCATTGATAATGCAATTTGACATGCTTTATCAAAATTGTGCAATCCACTTTCATTTAGAACTCGAGTTTGTATGTTGTCATTTGTTAAACCACGCACAAATTTAATCAGGAGCGCTTTATCCAAAAAAAAAAACCCAAACTCACACTCCTGTGCTAGATGTTTCAGATCTATGATATAATCGGCTAAAGTTTCAAATTGTTTTTGGTCCGTCTTGAAAAATTTGAAACACTCCATAATGATATTTTTCTGATACTTAAAGTGAGTCAGCTTTTTAATGATTTCTTTGTACTTAAAATCATTTTCACTTTTTGGTGTCAAGATTGAACACATTGTTTTGTAAAGGTCAGCACCACCAAGACTTATGAGAAATGATACTTTATCTGCATCATTTTTAATATTGTTCAATGACAAAAGAAGCTTTAACCGATTTATGTACAGAGTGAAATCGTCACCCATATTATACACATCTATTGGCCCACTAACGCAATTGGAGCTACTGCCATTTTCAATATAGTTCCGAGATAAATATTCACAAAAATGCTTTGAATTTTCTGTACTTTACACTCGTAGCCAAATATAATATTCCTCAAAGTATATACATATATATGCACACGTTGAACTTCATTGCTACACTATAGTATTCATTTATTAAACTACTAGATGTAACCCGGTGTGCTTCGCTACACCCTCCCCCGAATCGTTATGAAAGGGCTCACGCAAAGTCCCAAGGCTTTCACTAATACAGTAATTCAGATATATCACATTTAATATTAAGTTTGTTTAGGGGTGCCATGCGCATTTGTCCAATCCCGCCCATTTTTTGACTGAATACTCACGTTAATAATAGATGAGCTGAACTAAATTTTCAAAGCTCTCTCTATCATAGTACTTAATATATATGATATTAAAAATTTACTTTGTATGGGAGGTGCCACGCCCACCAAAAATATTTAAAAAAAATACAGCCTGTAGCACTTCCGATATCCGCAGTAAGAATCAGTGAAAATTTCAGGAAGATCAGATAAGTCGTTACGCAGATAACCTCCTACAAACAAACAAACACATTACCTCTATATTATGCTAAGTATTGATTATTAATATAGATTCCTTTAATTTGATACTTGCTGATATAAAATGTTTTTTTTTTTTAATTCGGTACAACAATTATCAGATTTTTCGGCGTTCCTGCCCTGGAGGTACACTGTAGCTGCCGATGAGAAGAACATGTATTTTCCACATTAGATCTGGCACCAATCAACTATTGGCTTTGAACTTAAAATATCACTTGGCAATTTTTATTTTTAGCGATTTTTGATTTTCCCAATTTTTGATTTTGAAGATTTTTGTTTTTTGGCCGATGTTTATTTTTCGCGATTTTTGGGTTTGGCGATTTTTGATTTTGACGATATATTTTCCACGACAAATCACATTGATAACTAATTTACGTGTCAAAAGAATGCTGCTTTCGTAGTACATCATATTTTTATATAGGAGGTGCCACGCCCACTTATCCCATCCAGCCCAATTTTTATTGGACTACTCACATTAATATCTGATGGACTCGTGCAAAATGTCGAGTCTTTCCCAGTTATATGATATTAGATATCTACCCACTGCCTCGATCACGCCCATTTTTTTATTTGACTAATCACACAAAGAACCTATTTGTATGGACGGTGACACGCCCACTGCTCCGATCACGACCATTTTTTGTCTAACTAATCATATGAATAACTTATGGGTTCACACAAAGTCCCAAGACTCTCACCATAATAGTACTCCAGATATATGGCATTTTATATTTTATTTGTATGGCAGGTGCCACGCCTATTGGACCGACACTGCCCATTTTTTCCGACAGCTCACATTAATAATTGGTGCCATCAGACAAATTTGAAAAGCTCTCTATATCATAGTACTCGAGATATATAACATTGAATTATTACTTGTATGGGAGGTACCACGCCCACTTCTTAGATCCCGCCCATTTCCGGCGTGGCTACTAACATTAACAATAGGTGACCCTACACAAATTTGCAAAGCTCTCCCTGTTATAGTACTCAATATATGTATATGATATTAAAAATTTACTTTGTGTGGGAGGTGCCACGCCCACTCAAAATATTAAAAAAATTATAGCCTATAGCACTTCCCATATCCGCAGTAAGACTCTAGTAAAATTTCAGGAAGATCAGATGGCCAGTTACGGAGATTACCTCCTACAAACAAACAAACACACATTACCTCTTTATTATATTAGTATAGAAGTATAGATAAGCTTAAACCTCATTATTACATGAAGTAATGTAACGGTATCGTACATAACAAATATAATGATAATAACAAGATTATCAAAACGCTTAAATATAATAATGGTGTCGGATTTGTAACATACATATCACACACGTGAGGTAAAAGAAAAGTCAAAACAGTGGAATGACATGAGAGAATCGTGTCATAGAAAGAAAACACACTTTCATCTGCAGGCAAGGTTATGGAGTCCTTCCTTAGAAATGCACGTGGGATAATTTGTATTCATTTTTTGTACCTTCAAAAAGGAAAAGAATCGACGGCGATTATTTATTATGCAAACTTATTGCAGCATTTAAGTGACAAAATTAGGGACATCAGGATAATGCATCAGTTCAGATATCCACATAGCGGTGGCAAAATTCATGAACTATAGTTCGACTTGCTTATTCACAAGATTTAACACGATCTTATTATTTTGTATTTTCAAACTTAAACAAATGGGTTGCCGGTAAAGGATTTATCAGCTATGAAGAGACTGAGTCTGCGGTTGATGGCGATAGTAAGGAGCTAGACAGTTCTTGCTATAAATAGGGAATCGAAGCTATTGAATATCGCTGGGAAAAATTTATCAAGCATAAAGTAGATTGTTTTAAGTAATAAAGAAAATGTTCTCAATATTTGCTTTATTTTCATTATTAGGTCGAGTTATTCTGGGACCGCCCTCAAAAGCTTAATAACTGTGCTTTCGATTGTACATACAGAAAACAGATTCATTGTGGCTACCGAATTTATTGCCAACCGAATTGCGATACTGCTAATAACCGATTTTGGAGTTTACCATGATTATAATTCTATTGCCCTAACAGTAAATATTTTATCATAATAGAAAATTTGCAGATGCAAAATTTGCAGATGCTATTAAATTTCTGTTGGTACAATCAAAAATACAATTGTTCCACTTTGGAGCAATTCGGTTGGTGAATATTTTTTCTGTGTATATGAACAGAAATTTAGAACGAGCTGCATGTTTTCTATTTTGATAACTTACTGTAATTACAATAGAACTTTATTCATTATTTACTCAAAAATCGAGTATTTCCTCCATCATACTTCGGTTGTGCAGTAAATTCGGTAGCATTAGTGGATCTGTTGTTTGACAACAGAAGACAACAACGAAAGAGAAACTGACACAATGAGTTTTTTAACTTTAACAACTATTTTCTCGGTAACTTTTATTTTCCATTTTCAAAGACCAGGTAACATAATATGCATCTTTCTATCAAAGGCCCAGGTATTCTTATTTTTATTTTTTTTTTTTGCCTTAATCAAATTAACTGGCAAGGCATTACCGTGGATTGTGAAAAAAGTAAATCGTTGTATGATTTCCTTTTTTTATATAGTAGGTTTATTGTTTTATAAAAACATTAAAATGATGTCAAATATTTGCTAAAACCATATAGATTAATGAGAGTCTCCTTTTTAATTTTATTTTCTTTTTTCTGCTAAAGTTTTTTGTTTGACAAAATGAATAAAAAAATGTGCTTGCAGAGACAGAATAGCAATGCCATTTTACTTTTTCAGAAAAAATTGGAACAACATTGATTTGTATATATTATACATAAATTATCATTTCAGGGTGTAGGAACAATTTTATTTGAAGTCCTTGTATAAAGCAGTCTCCCGATATGCACATTAGTCTTTTAAAGGTATTTTTTAAGGAGTCATATTTTGAAAAAAAATTTTTTTGCTTACATTTTAATATTTTTTTTTATTATTCCTAAAAAATTCCGACTTACTCAAAAACATAGCTTAGAATAAAGTCCTCTATATTTATTAATGCCAAATTCTCATAATCCCACTGTATAAATATGAAGAGAATAAATGATGACTGGCATGCATTAATCGTCTTTCCAGTAAAATCAAGAAATTGTGTTAATTGTTGCCGTATTTGTCTTTGGAATAAACCATTCTAAGGAAGAGTCATGTCGCATGTATGCAAAATATTTCATTAAGTATTATTGTTTCGATTTAACATTTGTCATTTACTGTTACCAAAGGTACTTCGTAATCGAATTTACTTTAGTGCTTTAAATATTGCTTTGCTAAAAAATTTATATCAGTTGAAAAAATTTCTTTTGTAAAACAAAAGAAAATGAAAACAAACTTTAATCCATAAATTAGCCGATATTTGTACAATAAAAATTCTCAAATGAAAATATGAAGCGCATGTATGAGTATGTCTTCTTTTGAAAGCCATAAACTAATTGTAAGCCAAAAGTTGAATAAAAGAACAGCTGCATAAACTAGTTAGTGTTTGTAATCGCACAATTGTATCACACTGCATACAAACATTCCTTATTCATATGTTACCGCACTCTCGTGCATTTGTACGAGTATGTACGTAAGTTTTGGGCACAATATGATTTACAATTACAACGGCTATTTCAACATACGGTTACGTACTATAATATTTTCAACATATTTTATTGTCTGCAGGCTCCCTGCAGTAATGACAAAAAAAAAGGTGGAAGTAGTTCTTTACATTTATGTGTTATGAATGTAGAATTCGTACAAAATATTTCGT
The DNA here is from genome assembly GCA_963682025.1 of Cordilura impudica. Lineage (NCBI taxonomy): Eukaryota > Metazoa > Arthropoda > Insecta > Diptera > Scathophagidae > Cordilura > Cordilura impudica. The sequence continues at coordinate 86,527,047 of OY821517.1, read as the reverse complement.
TTAACAATGAAAGTGTAAAGCGAATTTGCAGGAGTTAAATTCAAAAAACACTGAAAAAAAATTGCAGAAAATTCTGCAAATTTCATGATAACTAAATAATTTGAAAACTTTTAATGGGTTAGCATTCAAAATATTCAAAAGCTTAGATGAAAATGATTTCAAATCAAAATTTTAGAATTCTACATATACAGTGACTGTTTCCATAGAAAAATTATTTTTTTGTTGTAGATGCCAGAGGATAACTAAGTTTCGTAAATATGAATGAAAAGAGAATAATAACTTAAAACTTTTCTAAAATTGCTATAACATAAGTCCGTTAAATTTTACTCCACCAATATATGCCACCTAGTCCTCTGAGCTGTATTGTCTTTCTAGAGCTACGTTGGCAAATCGCTTAAATGTACCACGTAACGTGTAAGATAAAACACAGTACTGTGAAACAATCAGAATACCAAATATTTAAAAATAAGGTAATCAATATTGCTGGATGACTTATAATCCTAATTTTCAACGTAGGCTTTGTTCTAACTTACTAAAAGTAATTTAGAAATCTTTTGTAGAAATATTTCGCAGCCTCTAAATGCTGATCGCTACGACATGGGTTGCGATTAAAATTATATAATTATCATTCACTATATATTAAAAATGTGCGCTTAAAATATGCACAATAAAATTGGAAATATGCACTACAAATATGCATTACTAAAACAATAGGCATCAGATACCAAAATACGTACTCAAAACTTAGGTTTTTTTAATTTTTTCTGTTGAAAACCGACAACATGCAAACTTAAGTAATCACCACAACGGTTGTATTTGTTGATGCCTCGGTAAGATATAAGCCTGTGGTTTTCTAAAATAACCGCGTATGTCATAAAATCAAAATAATCAGGGGAGCCAAAAAACGTTATATTTGAAATTATGGGCTCGGGCAATAAATACTTTATATAAAATTTTGACTCAAAAATCTTCAGAGGAATAGATCCTAGGGAAGGACGAAAAACTATATGTAAACTACACCTAAAATGTGTGCAGATAAAACAACTTATGTCAACAAACGTCGTTTTCTTTGAAAACTAAAACTACCAATGCAACCACCCATGTAGACATAAGTTATTGTTGCTTGAAAAATGGATTTTTTTGTTCGATGAGAATATAACAACGTATCAAAAAAAATAACAGAAATAAACACACAAGTTTTTATAAGTGGTTCTAATCTGAAAGCTAATCCAAAATTATTTTGCATTTTTTTTCTATTTATAACAACGTATGTCGGTATGTGTCGTTTTCTGAGAAAATAATTTGTCAGCGATCAAACGCACGTTGACATACGTCGTTAGTGCTGCAAATTAATTTAATAAATATTTAAGTTACGTCGTTATTTAAAGAAAAAACTCAGAAATGGTCAATATTTTTTTTTTTAAATTGAACACATGTTAAGAGCGTTAAAGATTATTATATTTGGCATCGTTAACTCAAAACTGACAAAAATTCGTGGTTATTCCAGGAAACCACAGTAGTAGGTTGACACAATTTTCCAAAAGTTAAATTAAATTCAATATAATAATCTTTTGACAATGTTCAAAGAGCAATAATAAAGCTTTATTTTGAAATTATTTGATTAACACTTGTTTTAGACCAGAGCACACTTTTCTGAAGTTTTCGGCATGCAGAAACTGAAAATAAACTCAGAATAAGATTTTAGCAAAATCTTAACTTTTGAGCTTTTTTCGTGCAATTTTTATACTCAAATTTGAATACAACTTTCATTCGTATAAAAAATAATTAATTATATTTTTCTATAAGCCATAAATTTGTAAACCATTGTCTGTTTTCAGAAGTTTAAATATATGCAAATATATGGACAAAAAAATTTGCAATGAACTAATCTTTATTTAGGATGGCTAACACAATTTTACGTATATGTAGTAATATTTGCAAGTTAAAAAAAATAAATAATAATAATAATAATAATAATAATAATAATAATAATAATAATAATAATAATAATAATAATAATAATAATAATAATAATAATAATAATAATAATAATAATAATAATAATAATAATAATAATAATAATAATAATAATAATAATAATAATAATAATAATAATAATAATAATAATAATAATAATAATAATAATAATAATAATAATAATAATAATAATAATAATAATAATAATAATAATAATAATAATAATAATAATAATAATAATAATAATAATAATAATAATAATAATAATAATAATAATAATAATAATAATAATAATAATAATAATAATAATAATAATAATAATAATAATAATAATAATAATAATAATAATAATAATAATAATAATAATAATAATAATAATAATAATAATAATAATAATAATAATAATAATAATAATAATAATAATAATAATAATAATAATAATAATAATAATAATAATAATAATAATAATAATAATAATAATAATAATAATAATAATAATAATAATAATAATAATAATAATAATAATAATAATAATAATAATAATAATAATAATAATAATAATAATAATAATAATAATAATAATAATAATAATAATAATAATAATAATAATAATAATAATAATAATAATAATAATAATAATAATAATAATAATAATAATAATAATAATAATAATAATAATAATAATAATAATAATAATAATAATAATAATAATAATAATAATAATAATAATAATAATAATAATAATAATAATAATAATAATAATAATAATAATAATAATAATAATAATAATAATAATAATAATAATAATAATAATAATAATAATAATAATAATAATAATAATAATAATAATAATAATAATAATAATAATAATAATAATAATAATAATAATAATAATAATAATAATAATAATAATAATAATAATAATAATAATAATAATAATAATAATAATAATAATAATAATAATAATAATAATAATAATAATAATAATAATAATAATAATAATAATAATAATAATAATAATAATAATAATAATAATAATAATAATAATAATAATAATAATAATAATAATAATAATAATAATAATAATAATAATAATAATAATAATAATAATAATAATAATAATAATAATAATAATAATAATAATAATAATAATAATAATAATAATAATAATAATAATAATAATAATAATAATAATAATAATAATAATAATAATAATAATAATAATAATAATAATAATAATAATAATAATAATAATAATAATAATAATAATAATAATAATAATAATAATAATAATAATAATAATAATAATAATAATAATAATAATAATAATAATAATAATAATAATAATAATAATAATAATAATAATAATAATAATAATAATAATAATAATAATAATAATAATAATAATAATAATAATAATAATAATAATAATAATAATAATAATAATAATAATAATAATAATAATAATAATAATAATAATAATAATAATAATAATAATAATAATAATAATAATAATAATAATAATAATAATAATAATAATAATAATAATAATAATAATAATAATAATAATAATAATAATAATAATAATAATAATAATAATAATAATAATAATAATAATAATAATAATAATAATAATAATAATAATAATAATAATAATAATAATAATAATAATAATAATAATAATAATAATAATAATAATAATAATAATAATAATAATAATAATAATAATAATAATAATAATAATAATAATAATAATAATAATAATAATAATAATAATAATAATAATAATAATAATAATAATAATAATAATAATAATAATAATAATAATAATAATAATAATAATAATAATAATAATAATAATAATAATAATAATAATAATAATAATAATAATAATAATAATAATAATAATAATAATAATAATAATAATAATAATAATAATAATAATAATAATAATAATAATAATAATAATAATAATAATAATAATAATAATAATAATAATAATAATAATAATAATAATAATAATAATAATAATAATAATAATAATAATAATAATAATAATAATAATAATAATAATAATAATAATAATAATAATAATAATAATAATAATAATAATAATAATAATAATAATAATAATAATAATAATAATAATAATAATAATAATAATAATAATAATAATAATAATAATAATAATAATAATAATAATAATAATAATAATAATAATAATAATAATAATAATAATAATAATAATAATAATAATAATAATAATAATAATAATAATAATAATAATAATAATAATAATAATAATAATAATAATAATAATAATAATAATAATAATAATAATAATAATAATAATAATAATAATAATAATAATAATAATAATAATAATAATAATAATAATAACAATAATAATTTTTTTTTTTTTTTAATTTATTTATTTATTATTATATAACATAGAAATACAATTCAATTTTCCTTGCGAAGCCTTAATGGCTTGTCTGCAGGATGTTACAAATATTTTGAGTTAAAAATGATAATGCATTCATTGCTGAGAGGAGAAAAAAAATACTAAATTAAGTTTGCTTATTTTTTATCCTTTTTTTATATTGAGTGTAGTGTATTTGTTGTGTGTAGTGTTGTTGTTGAATGTGTTGTTGCTGTTTTGTATAGTGTTGTTATTGGGTGTAGTGTTGCTGCTGAGAATAGTGTTGTTATTGGGTTTGATGTTGTTGTGTTTTTGTTGTTTGGTGTGTTTTTGTTGAACATTGTGTTGTTGTTGAGTGTATTGTTGTTGTTTGGTGTAGTATTGTTGTTGTGTGTAGTGTTGATGTTGGGTATAGTCTTGTTATTAGGTGTGATGATTGTAGGTGGTTATGATGTTTATGTTGGGTGTGATGTTGTTGGTGAGTGTAGTGTTGTTCTTTGGTGTAATATTGTTAGGTGTGTAGAGTTGCTATTTGATATAGTGTTGTCATTGCTGACTAATGAAGTGTACTTTAAGTGTCTTTTTCCTTATACTTTTATTGTTGGACTTGTTTAGGACCTGACCCGGAATGTTGTTAAAAATTTTAGGTAGCATAACCGATAGGGTGCTTTTCCCGTAATTGTTGGTGTATTTTTGTACTCGGTATCTTTCTCCGACATTTCTTTTTGTTTGGTGGTTGTGGTCAATTTTTTGTATGAATCGGGCATCGTTATAAAATTCAATGGCCAGCGTGGTATTGTATTTGTTATTTACGTTTAAAATATGTACATCTTTTGTCACATCATTGTTGACACTGTTGCCGGCAAGTGTTGTTCTGGTATTGTTCGTGAGTACGTTTTGCAGGCGATTACTGTTTGTTGATACATTACTTTGATTAGCTGTACTCGTATGTGATTTTAGCGTTTTTAGAAGTTGATTCTGTGTCTTTTGAAGTTTGCGACAGTGAACAGAGTTTCCCCGAGCTATAATACCATGTCGAATATGTGACTCGGCTAAAGAAAAGTAAACCTGTCTCATTACCATATTGTTCGAGCAATAGCCTAGGTGGTGCAGCATATAAGCAGCTTTTCTTAACTTTTTTCGAGTTTCTTCTATGTGTATATTCCATTTGAGATTTTGGTCGACAAATACTCCAAGGTATTTATATGTATTTACAATTTCCATCGTTGTTGAGCATTGATCAAGATCGTTGTTGAAATCTATATTTTTATTTTTGTGAAGACATTCAGTATTATGGAAGGTAAGTTTTATATCACTGTACCGAAAATGTGAAGGTTTAATATGCATAAGTTTAGTTTTGGATGAGTTGATTATCAGTCCATGATCATGGCACCACCTAATCGCATTATCAAGTTGATGTTGCATTATATTTGTGGCATCTTCTAAATTTCTATGGGCAACAATAATATCAGTATCGTCCGCGTATGCAAATGTTTTGCTTCTAGTCAGAATGTTGATGAGTTCATTAGAATAGATAATGTATAGAATGGGACCTAATTTTAAACCTTGAGGTACACCATATTCTGAGGCGGTTTCATTACTCAGGCTACCGGACACATTAACATAATGTTTCCTTAAAGTAAGGTAGTTTTTAAACAACTCTAGACATTGTCCTCTAATTCCAATCCTTTCCAACATTATTAGCAGTTTTGTGTGAGACAATGTATCAAATGCTTTGCTGAAGTCAATGAACAACGTGAGGCAATGATGACTTTTACTTGGCTGTTCATTTACATAGTTTGCAAAATTACCAAGAAGTTTGTTTATATTTTTTCCTGATTGGAGTCCATATTGGTTGATGTTTATTACTTTATATTTGTTTGTGTAATCTCTCAATTTTCTGCATACTATTTCTTCCATGGCTTTTTCAATAACGGAAAGTATTGCGATTGGGCGATAGTTGTTAAAATCAGATTTTTTACCGTTTTTATATATTGGGCGCACATAAGATATCTTAAAAGTTTCGGGTATAATTGTAGTGTCAATGATAAGATTTATTAATTTTGTGTCATTATTTCAGCATTATTTTTTAAGTCTATTGGTCTAATTCCGTCGGATCCAGCACTTTTTTTGATATTTAAAGTATTTAAAATATGATAAATTTCTTCATTAGTTGTGTTTCGTAAGTAAAATGAATTTTGCATTCTATTGGGAGAGTGATTAATTGTTTTTAGTTCACAGTTGTGTATAATATTTTTAACATTTTGATTAAAGTTAAACGCAAAACAATTACATATTTCATTTAAATCTATATTTGTAAAATTTTTCTGTATGATTTCATCAATATTATTATTTTTTTTTCAATTAACTCGTTTATTAATTGCCACGTTACGCGTTTATTGTTTCTGTTTTCAAACAAACTTATTTTTGTAGTAGTAGTTTTTAGCATAACTCAATTTTTTATCTTTTAACTAAAGTTGTGCAAAACCGATTTGATGGAAGCCAAGATCTTTTTAGCATTGTTTACAGTCCGTACCCACCAACTCCTTCTTAAACGCTGCCGTACAAGAAGAAAGGCTTTTACCATCGTGAACATCATGGCGTTTACAATTGTAATAACCCGTAAAAAGCTGAAAATTCTTTTATTCATATTTTTCCAATATGTATTTATATAAATTACAAACAATTGCAAATGACGTTACAGCTGTTGTGTGAATTCCTCGTAATTGTATATCATTCGACGAATTTACGCAACGAATTGTTGCCAACAAATTCATCGAGCTGTGCGAAATTCGTCATTCGTCCCAGTTGTGTTTCCACCTTTATTCAATTGGGTGTTCCATTAACGCATTTTAAGTACTATTTATATAATATTTTAGTTTAATTGTAGTACCAAACAAGAATACAACGTAATAAATATTAGCGTAACTTTAGTGCGCTAAAAAATATATTAAAAATCAAATCTCTGTTACTGACTCTCATACTACACTGAAGTAAATTTAGTTATTTGTTGGACTTGGTTTATATACCGGCTCGGTATTAAAAAAATCGGAAACTTTTTACTGTGTACGAAAAAGAAAATGAACGGGTCTAGGTCCAGTATTTTTTGCATCATTAACACAATCTTATTATATTCTGGGCACAGAGACTCATTATTTTCTATTTAATTTTAGAAACTTGAAACTTGATTCAAATACTCCTTACATGAGGTGACTTACGACCATGTCCCTACCTAAAACTTGCAACCGATATACATAAGGTTAAGGAAACGTTTTAGTACTTAATCCAGTAATAGCTCTAGTTCATGTTAATTAAAAATTTTCAACATGTTTCATAGAACATATGTTGGAAAAGAGAGTTTGTTAATCCCTAATTGCTTTGCTAATCTGCTATACAATAGCAAATAATCACTTACTATATTGCCGTTAGAAATTTCGTCCTTTAAACACGGACGACCGACCATTTCAATAAAGAACTCATCATAAACTTGTTGGTGCTTCGAAATGTTTTCTTCCAAAAAAAAAAAACAATTTTTTGCTGAGTGTTACGTTTTCTACACAAAAGTTTGTGCTGAATATAAATGTTAAGATAGTTATAAAAGTAACTTGGAAGATATAAATGGCTTTTTAAGTATTGCCCGAAATGGCATAAAAAAATTGTCTTTTTGCCGTATCACACAAGACTTTATGGGAGATTTTAATGACAAATTATGACTGCGTAAATTATGGTTTTACTGTATATTTAAATATATATTTCGTTTATTTCCATTTTATTTCACATTGTTCATGCATAGCCTAATTTAAAATATTATATATTGTGGATGTATTATGTATTTATTTATATATAAAATATTTCATTTTTTCGTATTGTAATTCTTTCATATTGTTGCTGAAAACATTTTTATATACATAAAAAAGAAATACAATTTATCATTTTACAGCCATTTGAATGGATGTTTACGTATGCATGTAATAATTTTTATTACCAAAACGCGGCCAAGAAAAAGGACTTATTTGGGTGATATAGATTTGGTTGGCTTTCTGTGGCTGTAAAACATACTGCTTGCTGCTTGAGTTTGGTTTAATAATAAGCAGAGGAGGACTTGACTTTGTAGTATTTTGTTACCTTTTGTTGTTATTGTTGGTTATTCATTTTGTTTCGTTTTTTTTTTTTTATTTTTTTTATTGTACTGTTGGAAATTTAACAATAAAAGTATCATTATTGCTTTACAAGACGGTGTTAAAATATCACCTTATCCTTATTTTAACTACCACCATCAAAATCACCATCATATTACATTTAAATTTGTTATTATTGTTGTTTTTGAATATTGTTGCTTCTAGCTACCTCGACACGTTGCTAAAATACAGTTGTTGACTTTCCGCTTTCCTGTTTCCTGCTTACTTTGCCTTTGCTTTACTTTTCTTAACTTTAAATTGTATCACTTCTGTATGACAAACAAAGAGACACACTTTCTACTTTAGTTTATTTCCGTTTTATTGTCACTCAATTTGAATTTTATGTGTTCGAAAGCCTTTCTTTTATATCCTTTTCTTGTCGTTATTATATATTTTATTTTTTTAACAATAATTTGTGTAACACATTTTCTAATGTTCCATCGTTATATACATCAACAAGCTTTATTTTATTTTAGGATTGATTTGGGTATTTACCATAGCATAAAATTACAGGCTGTGGACAAATTTTGAGATATTGTGATAGGTCAATTTCGTTAAACTATATGAAAGCATCAATGATGTAAGTCACAAGTTAATTCTGTAAGAAATATTTCTCAAAATGTATGAAAGTGTTGGCCCCTTACAGTAACAATATACACTTTTACCTGAAGAGACAAAGCCACTGAAACCGTGTTTATACCCTATACCACTATGTGGTTTGGGTATAATGACTTTGTGCTGCTGTTTGTAACAACCAAAAATATTTGACCTAGACTCATCTTTAATTATACCGATCGAATCAGAATCACTATCTGAATCAATTTAACGATGTCCGTCCGTCCGTCCGTCCGTCCGTCCGTCTGTGTGTCCATGTAAAGCTTGTAATCAAACTGCAGGTCGCAAATATGAATATGTTTTGATGAAATTTGGTATATAAGCTTTTATCGGCCATAGGATGAACGCTATTGAAATTGGTGAGAATCGGTCCATGTTCAGACCTAGCCCCCATACAAATGACCCCTATGAAATCGATTTAAATTGTCATAAGATCCAAATTATCATATAAATCTTAGTCAAATTGGGTTTGTATGTGTTTATTACATCCATTAATCAGTAGTCCAAAAATGATCCCTGTGGGACAACTCTTAGTCATAGGCCCCATATAGAGCTGCTTCCCGATCTTCACTTAAATCTATTAAAAAACAAAAATATTTCACTGATTCTTCTCAAATTTTGTTTGTATATATTTTCGCAAAATACAAGAGACCTTACCAAACATGGTCAGGATCGGTCCATTTTTGGGCCTAGTCCCCATATAGATATAGCATTCGATATGATCTTTTTCATATCTGCAGACAAAAAAATTTATAAAAATCCCACTCAAATTTGGTTTATGCTTATTTTCTATGTCCAGTTAGCCGCGCCTATGGGGTAGGGTCTCTAAACGCATGGTATAGGGTATCCTATAGTCGGTCTAGACCGACTATAATTTTCTTACTTGTTTTTATGATACAGACTTTTTCCATTATATCCAAGAAAATATCCAAATATATCCGGTACACAATGGGAAAAAACAAATCCAACGTATTGATATCAAAACAATTTTTTTTTACTCCAACACTATATTTTTTAATGCAGAGTCATTTACAGTAACTCATAGTGACGATTATTATTGGATGTTATCCATAAAAAACAATATATAAAAAGAGTGGAAAAAAAACTTTTTTTAACCTGTTTGGCAATTTTTTGCATTTTGTGAAAAATATACTTATTTTAGAATTTTCATTGCAACTTAGGAATGAAAAGAGATATATTAGTAAATTAAATTCCAAATTAAAAAATTAATGCTTTTTAAAAAATAAAAATGGAATAAATATATATGGTTGTATCAATATTAGTACAATTTTAAATCAAAATCCGATTTTTTTCAAAATTCCATAATTCCACAAATTTAACTCACACAAGTCAGCGGAAAGCTTTAAGGTACGAGCACTATCACACGATGTATTTTTATACCCTATACCACTATGTCGTTTGGGTATTATGACTTTGTGCTGCTGTTTGTAACTAACAAAAATATTTGACCTAGGCCCATCTTTTATTATACCGATCGACTCACAATCACTTTCTGAATCGATTTAGCGATGTCCATCCGTCCGTCCGTCCTTCTGTGTGTCCATGTAAACCTTGTAATCAAACTACAGGTCGCAAATATGAATATATTTCGATAAAATTTGGTATACAAGCTTTTATTTTTATGAAGTCTGTTGAAATTGGTGAAATTCGGTCCATGTTCAGACCTAGTCCCCATACAAATGACCCCTATGAAATCGACATAAGTTGCCATAAATTCCAAATTATCATATAGATCTCAGTCAACTTGGGTTTGTATGTGTTTATTATATCCATTAATCAGTAGCCCAAAAATAATCCCTATAGGAAAATTCTTGGTCATAGGCTCCATATAGATCTGCTTCCCGATCTTCAATAAAATCTAAAAAAAAAAAAAAAAACTATTGCACAGAGTTTTCTCAAATTTGGTTTGTATACATTTTTTTCAAAATATAAATGACTTTGCCAAATATGGTCCATATTTCGACCTAGTCCCCATATAAATATAGCACACGATATGAACTTTTTCATATCTGCAGCCAAAAAAATTAATAACAATGCCACTCAAATTTGGTTTATGCTTATTTTCGGTCTAGGCCGACTATAATTTTCTTACTTGTTTTACATATGGTACTGTAAAATTTTCCAACAGCAAAAGTTGTACACATCGTGTGCTACATATGAATCATTGTTTATGAACAATACATGAGGAAAGTCAGTTTTAAATTTTTTCAATTAGGACAGGTTCTATTTTTGCCTGACAAAATACAACACTGCTTGTGGCATAAGAAAAACAGAGTAGTTTATAAAGATTAATATTTAAACAAAAAAAATTGTTTAATATTAATTAAGGATATATATTTATTTTTAAAAATAAATTTTGGTAAATTCACAAATTAAATCAGCTCTTGTTTACATTTGGAGGTTATGTCATACGGACATACATATGCATGTGTGATTTGAAACGATAATTTTGACAGACAAACATAATTACGTATGATAAAAAAAAACAGACACTACGTATGTAAAAAACACATCGTGTGGTATCAATTTCTCATTTAAGTTATCATTAACTTCAAAATTATTAATTACCTACTGAGCACCATTTACTTCATAATCATAATTAGATTCATTATAATAATCTTCATAATCATCATGGTACCCATTTTCTTTATGGGGAAGAATAATAAGACTGTGGTATTTGCTCCATTTTCTTTTTGCAACTATTACTCATGCTTGTAAAAAATGGATCAGACCTAAAAAAGATCTATAAACAAGCTTTATAATAAATTTTTCTTACTAAGTTTATGCCTTGTGAGGCAAAGATGAAAAACATATAATTTCTGGACCGTAAATTAATAATTTAAGAAGAGCAGGAGGCATAAAAAGAAGGCCTATAGCTTCATTAAGCTTTAATTAAATAAACATTACCTACTTACATATGTTCAAAATTGTATTCATAAAGAAGAAACCAGAATTATTTTATTTTATTTTTTAGTGACAACAAATAACAAAATTATGGTTGGTCTAGACCGACGATACGATAACCTGTAGCATTATCCAACTAATTGGTTATAGATAATAACCATAAACCAAATTATAGTGGCATTGTTATTAATTTTTGTTTACCTTCGGATATAAAAAAGTTCATATCGAATGCTATGTTTATATGGGGTATAGGTCGAAAATTGGACCGATCCTGACCATCATTGATAAGGTCACTTAGTTTTTTGCAAAAATATATAAAACCAAGTTTGAGAAAAATCTGTGAAAAATGTTTGTTTTTTGATAGATTTAAGTGAAGATCGGGAAGCAGATTCTTATTAGAGCCATAACAAAGGATTGTGCTATAGGGTTTATTTATGGACTACTGATAAACAGATGTAATAAACATACACAAACCCAATTTTACTGAGATTCATACGATAATTTGGATATTATGGCAATTTAACTCGACCATATAGGGGTCATTTGTATCGGGACTAGGTCTGAATAAGAACCGATTTTCACCAATTTCAATAGCATTTGTATACATACGATATTTGCTACCTGTATTTTGATTACACACAGACAGACGAATAGACATCGATAATGGAACTGAGAAAGTGATTCTGAGTGGATAGGTATAATAAAAGATGGGTTTAGACCAAATAAGTTTGACAGTAACAAACATCAGCCCAAAGTCATTATACCCTGACCACACAGTGATATCGGATTTAAAACCAAGATTATTGTTTGTTATACCCCATACAACTTTGTGGTTAGGGTATAACAAAGTTCTGATTTTAGTAGCTACCAAAAATATTTGACCTAGGCCTCGTACCGCTTTGACATTAATTTAAGAGGGCATAACAATAGGCGAGATGCAAAATGTAAATTATTTCAATTTCTTTAAAATTTTGAGCTCGATTTTCTTAATCAAGTGGTCTGCGGCGCATTAATTGCCTGGGGAACTTGATATAACGTGGCAGCTTTTCAACCGATAATAGATTTTGTTGTTTTTTTTAAGAAAGATAATTTTCTCTAGATTATGGTTTATTAACTAATTTAATTGAAACGAAATTATTTATATCAAAATTTTCGTAAAAAATTATTTTTTTTTGATAATTTTTACATATAAATGCATATTTGAACTTTGAACTCAATGCGCGTCCAGAAAGCAGTTTCCGATTTGGCCCAAATTTTTCGCACTAAAGTGCTAGATCCAATGTCACAATAAATTCTTGAAATTCCAAAAACAAATTGGCTGTCACCCTAGTGTATATAAAATAAATAATCTAACGTTATTCATAACTTCAAACAAAAAAATTATGAAAATAACTATTGACTAATAACTATTGCATTTGCAGCATATTTTGATTTGCAACTGGAGTTATTTAAGAGAAGATTACATAAATGCAAATATAAGCAAAATTTTTTTTTGGAATCCACATTTTTCTTTAAAAAAAATTATCAATGGGATAATCAAATGCCTGGAGTTGAAGCTTGTATTAAAAAAAGTTTTGAGAACGAACAACCAAAAAAAAATATACTTGAAATTGGTAATTTTTTACTTTTTATAACTTTGCACTTAATTAGAACTTGGAAAGAGAATAACAAAAAAAAAAAATAAAGAACGTGTGAAAAATTTTTTTGACAGCAGTTGATGGTGAATTTTAGCTGCTTAAACCCAGTGCCAAAACTTATTACAATATATATTAACTTCAACTTTTGAATTAATGATAACTTTTGACACATTTCAACCGAATGTGCGCCGCACAGTGGACCATTTGACGAGAAGGCGGTCAAAAATCTATAACTTTTGATTGGATTGGAATTTTGATATGCGGTTTTTTGTTTGGTAGGTGAGACCTTAGCCTTTAAGTTTTGCTATAAAAAGTAATTCTCGACCGAAAATAAAAAAATTACGGAGGGTTTAAAATACATTTTCATTTGTAGTTGAATTTTAGTAAAAAAGTGAAGTGTTAAAAGGTAAAAAAAGGTTCTTTTAATATATTGTCTTATTTTTTCAGTTAATTTTACAACTAATACATTTTAACAATTTTTTAAGTTAATTTTTTCAGAAAATGCCAAACTTTGGCCCCCGTAAACTTTTTGGTCCTAACGTGTACAAGGGCCAAAGGCTGTTTTTTTTTTTTTTTGAAAGATCCCGAGGTTAAATATATTTAATTAAGCAGCGAACGTAAAAGTTACCTTATATTGGTTCAAGATAGAGAAGTTTCAATGAAAAACTCGTATGTTTTTGCTTTAGTTAAATTTTTTTTTTGTTTTTTTTAAATATTTCTATATCAATTTTTATGGTAAATTTATGAAATATAACAATTTTTATTGTAAATTTACAAAATATATAAATTTTTAAATCAAGAAAATTTTTTAACTATATAAAAAAAAGTGTAACTTATTGTTAGTGTAATGAAAAAGTACTTTAAATCTACCAATTTTAGTAAATATTTCTTCTAAATAGCCTTGATTTTCATCTTCTAGAAGTTGTTTAGCTTCTTCGTCTAATTCAATAGAGGTAGTTTTCCATTTTTGACGAATGTTGGACATATATGGATCTGAAGTGCACAACAAAATAGTGATAAGGTCTTCATTAGTACAACATCTGGACATTTTCTTTGTGTTGTACTCGCGAAAGAATCTGTAGTCTTTGTTCCTTTTTTCTTGCGCTTCTTCAGATAGATCTCGTATTGGTAGCATATTGTTTTGAATTATTTGTTGCACATGGTACAAAATTTTATGAACTGTGGATGGCATATATCTCCAAGAGTATTTTCCATTATAAAGTATAGCTTTTTTATTGGCGTACTCTCCAAATTTTTTTGCATTTATCTTTCTGCTGCATGCCAGAACTTGCAATATGATTTCGAATCGTCTTGTTAATTCATGATCTACACCTGCGATAGATGCTGCAGTTTTCTGATCGGAAAAAAATCTCCTTGCAGTATTTACATCATTTGTTTCCCCTTGTTTTGGTTGGTCGATTACGACCAACCTTTTTTCTTCATTTTCTTTGTTTTTTCTCACTGTTTCGCCTAACGGACAAAATTCTAAATCATAACCCAATTTAAGAATATGCTCCATGAAACGTATTCTAGCATGAAGAGGGAACATTCCAAATTCGTAGGCTTCCTTAAAACTATCGTCTTCTGGTGGGGGTTGGCTTAATTGACCTGATGTCTTTTGGCATATAATGCAGCTTGACGTTACTTTGTTTCAGTTAAAGCTTGTGCAACTTTTCCATCAATCATTGTGAGACACATTTTAAAATGTAACTCTGTGTCTTGGTCGTCAAATTTAAATATTACTGGTTGCAGTTCCTTAATTTGATCTTTTATTTTTTTAACTTCTTCAGTTATGACATCTATGGTTTCCTTTTTGAATGCAAATTTTATTGGTCTGCAATACTTTTTTGAAGAAGGAATTTAATTTTTCCATATATCAATTTCTGTTGCTCTACTAGTTGACGGCTCTAAGACGCTATACCTTTTTGTTAAGCGCAATGGAACGAAAGATACCATAAATAAATTAGCATCTGATGAATTTTCAGCATTAAATTGCTTGTATTGTTTCTGACCAGAGGATCCATCACATCCCCATTTAGAAATTAAGGTAATGCTGCCATTACCAATTTTTTTTTAATGATCAGTATCAAGCGTATTTAGCAATCGTTCTGCAGTATTTTCAAGGAGATCTTGCAATTTTATTTCTGCTAATGTTGAAGTGACACTAATAGCAGATTGTGAAGGTAAGCATTCTTTTTTGGCAGAAACTAAATCTTGATACTCTGGAAAAATCCCACAATTCTTTTCATTGGTTCGCTTCCGCAATTCCTTATATTGATTTTTGGTCAATTTCAAATCCAAAAATAGGGCGAACGCTTCTTCCGGATAAAATATTTCTTATCATCAATTGGTGTAGGAATGCTTTTCAAAATCCTCTTTGGGCGCCTTGGGCTCGCTTCTACTATTTTTTCAATTTTATTTTTTTTATTTTGGGTTGGTTGAATTTGGTGCAAAAATGGATACTTAATAATTCTTTGAGAAATTTCTTCATTGATATTCTCCAGCTTGCGCCTTCGAGATCTTTCACTACATCCGTCAATTGGTTTTGCTGGTCGACACTTTTTTCCACTTTCGTTGGCAGTTGTAGATGAACTCTCAAAAATAAGTTCCTTTATTAACCAGTCTTGGTAACGTTTGTACATCTTTGCCTTGCTATGAGAGCATTCAATGTACCGTCTTTTCAAATTCGATGCAAAATTAGTAATTTTTCCTTTGTGCATTTCAATGTCTTCTAGGTTACAATTCTTAAAGAAGTCGTTGCTCACTATGTGCAAAATTACATCGTATACATCATTTCGTTGAAAATAAATTTCTGCCAGATCTCTGTAACAGTACTTAGCCATTGCACAAATTGTAATGAATAATAATTGTGTAAACATTATTATAAATACTCTGTCTTGCAATTATGTAAAATAAAAATTTTCGGAAAATTTTGACCTTTTTTAAAAAATTTGTTTTTTAAATTTCGGAATGCCTCAGTGATTTTACATTTTTAACATTAATTGCATGGAAGCCACAAAATTATACAAAATTTATTTCGCTTCTAAATCTTTCAAATCAAAAAAGTTACAGACATTCAAAAATAAAAATTTACAAAGAAATTTTTAATTTTAGCAAAATTCTGAGAAAGCCCATTTTCGAAGACCCTTTTCGCTGTGATATTGTTGAGATAGTATTTACTTTCAAATGAATAACATAACTTTAAAATCAGTAACAAAAAAAAATGATTTTTGGCCGCCTTCTCAAAATATGGTCCACTGTGCGCCGTCACCAAATAATACAATAATTTACAAATGTGTTTTAAAATGCTCTCTATATACAAATATTTGCTTTGTTCCAATATAACTAATGAAAAGTACTAAACTGTCATTATTATTATTATTATTATCATTATTATTATTATTATTATTATTATTATTATTATTATTATTGTTATTGTTATTATTATTATTATTATTATTATTATTATTATTGTTATTATTATTGTTATTATTATTATTATTATTATTATTATTATTATTATTATTATTATTATTATTATTATTATTATTATTATTATTATTATTATTATTATTATTATTATTATTATTATTATTATTATTATTATTATTATTATTATTATTATTATTATTATTATTATTATTATTATTTTATTATTATTATTATTATTATTATTATTATTATTATTATTATTATTATTGTTGTTATTATTATTATTATTATTAATATTATTATTATTATTATTATTATTATTATTATTATTATTATTAGTATTATTATTAGTATTATTATTATTATTATTATTATTGTTATTATTATTATTATTATTATTATTATTATTATTATTATTATTATTATTATTATTATTATTATTATTATTATTATTATTATTATTATTATTATTATTATTATTATTATTATTATTATTATTATTATTATTATTATTATTATTATTATTATTATTATTATTATTATTATTATTATTATTATTATTATTATTATTATTATTATTATTATTATTATTATTATTATTATTATTATTATTATTATTATTATTATTATTATTATTATTATTATTATTATTATTATTATTATTATTATTATTATTATTATTATTATTATTATTATTATTATTATTATTATTATTATTATTATTATTATTATTATTATTATTATTATTATTATTATTATTATTATTATTATTATTATTATTATTATTATTATTATTATTATTATTATTATTATTATTATTATTATTATTATTATTATTATTATTATTATTATTATTATTATTATTATTATTATTATTATTATTATTATTATTATTATTATTATTATTATTATTATTATTATTATTATTATTATTATTATTATTATTATTATTATTATTATTATTATTATTATTATTATTATTATTATTATTATTATTATTATTATTATTATTATTATTATTATTATTATTATTATTATTATTATTATTATTATTATTATTATTATTATTATTATTATTATTATTATTATTATTATTATTATTATTATTATTATTATTATTATTATTATTATTATTATTATTATTATTATTATTATTATTATTATTATTATTATTATTATTATTATTATTATTATTATTATTATTATTATTATTATTATTATTATTATTATTATTATTATTATTATTATTATTATTATTATTATTATTATTATTATTATTATTATTATTATTATTATTATTATTATTATTATTATTATTATTATTATTATTATTATTATTATTATTATTATTATTATTATTATTATTATTATTATTATTATTATTATTATTATTATTATTATTATTATTATTATTATTATTATTATTATTATTATTATTATTATTATTATTATTATTATTATTATTATTATTATTATTATTATTATTATTATTATTATTATTATTATTATTATTATTATTATTATTATTATTATTATTATTATTATTATTATTATTATTATTATTATTATTATTATTATTATTATTATTATTATTATTATTATTATTATTATTATTATTATTATTATTATTATTATTATTATTATTATTATTATTATTATTATTATTATTATTATTATTATTATTATTATTATTATTATTATTATTATTATTATTATTATTATTATTATTATTATTATTATTATTATTATTATTATTATTATTATTATTATTATTATTATTATTATTATTATTATTATTATTATTATTATTATTATTATTATTATTATTATTATTATTATTATTATTATTATTATTATTATTATTATTATTATTATTATTATTATTATTATTATTATTATTATTATTATTATTATTATTATTATTATTATTATTATTATTATTATTATTATTATTATTATTATTATTATTATTATTATTATTATTATTATTATTATTATTATTATTATTATTATTATTATTATTATTATTATTATTATTATTATTATTATTATTATTATTATTATTATTATTATTATTATTATTATTATTATTATTATTATTATTATTATTATTATTATTATTATTATTATTATTATTATTATTATTATTATTATTATTATTATTATTATTATTATTATTATTATTATTATTATTATTATTATTATTATTATTATTATTATTATTATTATTATTATTATTATTATTATTATTATTATTATTATTATTATTATTATTATTATTATTATTATTATTATTATTATTATTATTATTATTATTATTATTATTATTATTATTATTATTATTATTATTATTATTATTATTATTATTATTA
The DNA here is from genome assembly GCA_963682025.1 of Cordilura impudica. Lineage (NCBI taxonomy): Eukaryota > Metazoa > Arthropoda > Insecta > Diptera > Scathophagidae > Cordilura > Cordilura impudica. The sequence goes on along the minus strand of OY821517.1, from coordinate 86,507,489 downwards.
TTATTATTATTATTATTATTATTATTATTATTATTATTATTATTATTATTATTATTATTATTATTATTATTATTATTATTATTATTATTATTATTATTATTATTATTATTATTATTATTATTATTATTATTATTATTATTATTATTATTATTATTATTATTATTATTATTATTATTATTATTATTATTATTATTATTATTATTATTATTATTATTATTATTATTATTATTATTATTATTATTATTATTATTATTATTATTATTATTATTATTATTATTATTATTATTATTATTATTATTATTATTATTATTATTATTATTATTATTATTATTATTATTATTATTATTATTATTATTATTATTATTATTATTATTATTATTATTATTATTATTATTATTATTATTATTATTATTATTATTATTATTATTATTATTATTATTATTATTATGATTATTATTATTATTATTATTATTATTATTATTATTATTATTATTATTATTATTATTATTATTATTATTATTATTATTATTATTATTATTATTATTATTATTATTATTATTATTATTATTATTATTATTATTATTATTATTATTATTATTATTATTATTATTATTATTATTATTATTATTATTATTATTATTATTATTATTATTATTATTATTATTATTATTATTATTATTATTATTATTATTATAATTATTATTATTATTATTATTATTATTATTGTTATTGTTATTATTATTATTATTATTATTATTATTATTATTATTATTATTATTATTATTATTATTATTATTATTATTATTATTATTATTGTTATTATTATTATTATTATTATTATTATTATTATTATTATTATTATTATTATTATTATTATTATTATTTTTATTATTATTATTATTATTATTATTATTATTATTATTATTATTATTATTATTATTATTATTATTATTATTATTATTATTATTATTATTATTATTATTATTATTATTATTATTATTATTATTATTATTATTATTATTATTATTATTATAATTATTATTATTATTATTATTATTATTATTATTATTATTATTATTATTATTATTATTTGTTTGCGAATTAAATGGACTGTAAAAGTTGGTTAGTTTTGTTTTATTTACTTTTATTAATTTTATAATGTTCATTGGTAGAGTTGTAAAGATAGACTGACTAAAATTAACAGGTTAAAATCCACACACAATGAGTTGCAATAAACTGAACAAGAGTTGTGTTTTAAGGTATGAATAAAGGGTTGTATTATATAAAAATAAGATAAAATATATGAATCGTTCAGTGATGATCGTCAACATATCGGCCCACCTTGAAAGGACACCTTTCAACCATCAATAAAGAGAGGGCACAGCTTTGATACAGAGCGTTTCAGTAGACCACTTTTCGTCCTCACCGTTGCGACACGCACGAGCCCGTCATTACCAGGATGTATTGTTGCAATTCTACCCAATAGCCACAAATTTGGGGGTAAATTATTGTCTTTAATGAGCACCATATCATCTACTTGAAGATTTTTCAGTTTTTGCACCCATTTTGGCTTTTTCTGAAGTTGACTGAGGTACTCTGTTGACCATCTTGACCAAAATTGTTGTACAAGTTGTTGCATGTATTTCCACCTGGTAAGTCGATTGACATTAACAGCCATCAAATTTTCGTCGGGTATGGATGTCATCGGACGAAGAATCAGGAAATGGCCCGGAGTTAATGGATCAGTGTCACCTTCGAACTTTAAACATAATGGCCGTGAGTTAAGGCAGCACTCAATCTGGCAGAGTAGTGTAGCTAGCTCCTCATATGTCGTAGTAGAATTTCCTAGAACGCGTTTGAGATGAAATTTTATCGATTTTACACCCGCTTCCCAAACGCCGCCAAAGTTAGGTGCTGAAGGGGGTATAAAATGCCACTGAATCTGTTGATTTGAGAGTTCTTGGCCTATTACATTCTCATTGGTATGAAGAAAATCGAAAAGTTGTCGTAATTCCTGGTTGCAACCAACGAAGTTGGTACCGTTATCGGTGTAGATGTGAAGTGGTTTTCCGCGTCTGGATACGAAACGACGCAGAGATGCCAGCATTGCCGCAGTGGAAAGCTCAGTCACTGCCTCAAGATGAATGGCTTTTGTACTCAGACATACAAAAACAGCTATCCAGCACTTGTAACTTTTTGAACCACGACCTTTCCAAGATCTTATGAATATTGGACCCGCAAAGTCAATTCCGATGTTGATGAATGTCGAACCTGGTTGCACACGACAATTTGGGAGATCACCCATGCGTTGATGGTACGGTATTTGCCGAAGTCGCATACAAATCGTGCATGAATAATATATGCGCTTAATGAGATATGTAACATCTGGGATCCAATACTTCAGACTTAGTAAGTACTGCATTTGCCGCGTACCAGCATGAAGATATTTGATGTGGTAATACCTGACTATGAGTGATGTAAACTTGTTGTCCTTGTTTAGAATGTAGGGATGTTTTTGATCGTAATTGATGTAAGCGTTCTCAAGACGACCACCCACCCTCAACATGCCTTGGTTATCCAAAAAGGGAGTTAGTGCAGCAAGTTTGTGTGTTGATGAAAGTGGCTTATTTGAAGCCAATTGTCGTATTTCCTTCTCGAAGGACATTTTTTGAGATAGTTTTATTATCGCTGCATGAGCCTTTTCGAGTTCTTCTGTAGAGATGAAACCAAATTTTCTATCAGTATGCATATTTCTAGCGTTACAATTGTTGGCGAACCGAAGTAACAATGCAGTAATTGTAAGCAACCTGCTGTAACTAGAGTACCGATCTGTTAAATCTATATCCCCAACTTTGACAGAAATCGCAGTTGCAATAAAGGTTTTCTTTTTCTCAGGAACATTATCATCAAGAACCAAGTTTGACAAATAGGGCTTTACTTGAAATTTCTGTAGAATTGGTGGTCCTTGCCACCATAAGGTATTTTTAATGATATCAACAGATGATATACCTCTTGTTGCTAGGTCAGCTGGGTTTTGTTTCGATGGAATATGATTCCACTGACTAGCAGGTAAATGTTGTATAATGAAAGACGTACGATTTGCCACAAAAGACTTCCATCGCCTCGGATGATCACTGATCCACGCCAATACGATCGTGGAATCTGTCCAACCAAACGAATCGACATCTTCCAAGTGTAATGCTTCCTTTACCTTTATCATGAGTTTAACCATCAGGTGGGCGGCACAGAGCTCCAAACGAGGTAGTGTGATTTGTCGGATTGGAGTAACTTTAGTCTTGGAGGTTAATAAAGACGTTGATGTTGAACCATCTCGTCCAATGACACGTATATATATCGCAGCCGCATAAGCTAGTTCGGAAGAGTCTGAAAATCCATGTAGTTCTACGTGATCACCCATTTTAAAATTAAACCACCTTGGTATCTGAAGATCTTTTATGTGTTGCATATTCTGTTTTAGTAATATCCATTCATTTTTTAAATCGTTAGGCAAATCCTGATCCCAATCAACTCCTTTCAGCCAGAGTTTCTGCATGAATATCTTAAACATAATAACCACTGGCGATAACCATCCAATTGGGTCGAAGATTTTGGATATGTCTGATAAAACACGACGTTTTGTTATTCTGTCAACCGATTCCTGAAAACAAACGCTATATTCAAAGCAATCCGTTGTGGTGTTCCATAATAAACCTAAGGTTTTCACAGTCTGTGAATTATCAATGATCGTCTCAGATACAAAAGCTCTATCTTCAGGACTGATGGCTTCTCTAAACTGCTGTGAATTGGATGACCATTTACGTAGGTTAAACCCCGAACTCGATAGTATGGAAGATATAGTTAAACGAAGTGCATTGGCAGTTGGAACGTCAGGTGCACACGACATGTAGTCATCGACATAGAAGTTGTTTATTATCTCATTTGCCTCGGCTGGATGTTCTGCGCAATTGTCAAATGCCGTTTGTTGTAATGTACGTGTTGCTAAAAATGGAGCTGCTGCAGTTCCATACGTAACTGTTCGGAGTTGATAAGCTGCAGCATGTTCATTTGGAGAAGTCCGCCATAAAATACGTTGGTAGCGTCTGTCCTCGGGGTGGATTAGTACTTGGCGATACATTTTTTCAATATCAGCAGTAAAGCCTATTTGAAATTTTCGAAATTTAAGTATAATTGTATATAAATCATTTTGGACAGTTGGTCCAACTAAAAGATGGTCGTTCAATGAAGAATTGTTCGAGCTTCTACATGAAGCGTCAAACACAACGCGTAGTTTCGTAGTTGAACTAGATGGCTTCAAAACTGCATGATGAGGCATGTAGTAACCCTGTTCTGTTTCCTGTGGAACAATCTCCATGTGGTTGAGATCTAGATACTCATCCATAAATTTATGGAATTCGACTTCAAGATCTGAATTTCTTGCAAATTTACGTTCCGTTGACTCGAGTCTTCTCATAGCAGCTGATCTTGATTCACCAATCTCAATTTTATCAGTCTTAAATGGCAGTCTAACCATATATCTTCCATCTTGTTGTCTTTGAATATTGTCCCTAAAATGTTTTTCGGCTTTCTGTTCGTCGGGGCTTTGAAATTTATGCTGAAGGTCACACTCTTCTGTTTCCCAAAACTGCTGTAATTGTAGGTCTAAGCCTGTATGAACATGAGCTATAAATGTCGAGTGTTTAGTATCTACATTAACGTTTCCCATAACGATCCATCCAAATATTGTGTTAATTGCAATTGGAGAACCTGATGGATGTGATTTTTTGCCTTCTGATATACAATGTGCGAAAACGTCTGCGCCAATAATGATATCGATACGATTTTTCTTGTTATAAGCTGGATCTGCGAGTTCCAGATTCTGAAAATACTGCAGTTTTTTACTGTTGATCGTCTGCGTTGGAAGATACTGTGTCAAATTAGATAAGCAATAAGTTTTGACGAAAATTGTTTTTTTAACATTTTTAGCATATATTTCAAGCTGAACTTTTCCCTTTGTATATGTGGGATTTAAACCACCAACACCATAAAGTAATGTATTGTCATGACAGCGATCTAGCTTCAATCGTTGAACACAAGCCTCAGAAATAAGCGTCGATTGTGCTCCAGAGTCAATAAGAGCACGACATGGTTGCAAACTGTTATTCTTATCTCGGACCATGATGATTGCGGTTGGTAAAAGCGTTGCCTGATGTGCAATTTGTTGACAAGAATTTATACTAATCGATGATGGAACTTCGTTATGGTCACTAGATTGTAGAATGTTGTTAGATGTTGTTATATTACCACCTATATGAAGTAGGGTATTATGTTTCAAATGACATATTTTACAAGAACCTGATTTGCAATCCTTTGAAAAGTGTTTATCCCTAAGGCAATTAAAACAAAGTTTATTTGCACGAGCTACCTCTCTCCGTTCATCGATAATCAATGATTTAAATTGTTGACAGCTATATAAAGGGTGGTCCCTGTTGCATAGTGGACACGTTTGAGTTGTATAGGCCATTGTTACGACTTTTTCCCGTACAGCATGTCTCGGTGGTTGACTGGTTTTTTGAATATTTTCAAGCTCGATTGCACGTTTTGATAAAAACTTTAGTAATTGTGGAAATGTTTGAGTTTCATCATCCTTCTGTTGTCTATGCCAAAGAGTAAGTGTATCCTGATCTAATTTTTTCTCGATTAAATACAATAAAACGCAGTCCCAGGAATCTATGTTATCGTTCATAACTTTCAGAGCATTGTAACACTCAATGGTATTGTTGTAAAATTGTCGAAAGTCAACTGAATTACCAGATCTTACAGATCTTTGATCAAATAATAATGCAAAATATTTCCTCTGAATGACGTCAGGTTTATCGTAGTTAGCTTTTATAAGATCCCATGCAATCTTATAATTATCATTAGTGGCAGTTAAATGTTTAACGATTGTAGAAGCTTCACCCCTTAATTTTGTTCGTAAATACTCTAACTTTTCGACGTTAGATAAATTTGTCTTAGAATCAACTAATGCATTAAACAAATCTTTAAACCTGACCCAATTTGAAAGATCACCATCAAAATCCGGCATTTGTATGGACGGTAAACGTAATTCAGAATGAATGGTACTTGGCGAATGTTCGGTCGTATGCAAATTGGCAAATGTTGATAAGGTGGCTGACATAGTTTCAAGCAATGAAGTCGTTGTTGACTGTTGTTGTACTATGGCCTGTATTGTCAAGTCGTTATTATTTGGACTACTGGCCGCAGCACCTTCAACAATGGTATTTTCCAGATTATCTTGAGATTGTGCAGCCCAAATAGATTTGGTTGAGAAATACATTTCCTCTATTTCATCCCTGTACTCATTCTCTTTTCTAATTTCATCTTCAGTTACACTCAAGATATCAATTTCATCTTGCAAATCTTTGAATTTTTCATAAGTCTTATCAATTTCTACAATACGTACCTTTGTGTCATTATAGCTTGCTTGTGGACTGTTAATAAACTTGTGAATTTTTATAATTGTTCTTTTGATTTGTGTACGTTTTTTCTTTAATTCCTCCATTTCGAAATTAAATGTATTTCCGCTCAAATTTTATTTTAACAATTGTTTCGAACTTTGCTCGCTGTTTTCAGTTGATTTCAATTGTACTCTAATTGCAGTTTTATTTTTCTAATTGAGTTTAAAAGCTACTGCTGTGTGCAAATTTTATCGTGATTGAATTTTCGACATTCTAATTGGATTCTGACAACTTTGAATTCAACTGATTTTAACTTGTTCACATTCACGATCACACATTTTTTTTTTTTTTACATACTTTGGATATTTGTTTAGGGGAGTCACATCTAAACACTAGTATTTTGCTATACTAAAAATTATGTTGCTGTTTTTCTAATGACACTTTTGTTGCGACGACGAAATGTTCACTGCCAGTAGACACTTGTACTTATTTCCAATAAACCGATTGTCTGTTTGCACGATTGTCCGTACCGTCGAAATGGAAGCAACGAGAAAACTACGCCTTTATGCACGTATGTATGTTTTCGATTATGTATTTTTTCCACAATACCGAGTCTTTCACTTTTTAACACTACCGATGATATTCGGTTCGAATGGACCAAAAAATGTTTGCGAATTAAATGGACTGTAAAAGTTGGTTAGTTTTGTTTTATTTACTTTTATTAATTTTATAATGTTCATTGGTAGAGTTGTAAAGATAGACTGACTAAAATTAACAGGTTAAAATCCACACACAATGAGTTGCAATAAACTGAACAAGAGTTGTGTTTTAAGGTATGAATAAAGGGTTGTATTATATAAAAATAAGATAAAATATATGAATCGTTCAGTGATGATCGTCAACATTATTATTATTATTATTATTATTATTATTATTATTATTATAATTATTATTATTGTTATTGTTATTATTATTATTATTATTATTATTATTATTATTATTATTATTGTTATTATTATTATTATTATTATTATTATTATTATTATTATTATTATTATTATTATTATTATTATTATTATTATTATTATTATTATTTATAAAAAAAATTTAATTGTTAATATATCATAATAGATATTGTAAAGATCATTCATTCAAATAAATAAAATTTATTTTTTTTTTGGCTTTTTTTCATTTAGAATGTGAAAGAAAAATTTATGCATTAGATTTATTTTATATCAATGCCAATACGAGCTGCGTCCCGTACTGAAGCAACTTGTATGGAAATACAACATTTAGCAAGTTCACGTCATCCCATAGAAACCCTTCCCCCCTAAGATACGTTTTATAACATATGAAATATTTTAAATATTAAATATTAAAGATTTAATTTCGTATACAATGGCTTACCGTTAAGTAATTTGGTTCTAGGTATCTAATTATAGCCTCCATACCAGTGTATAGAAAGTATGTATAATAATAATAATTTGAAATAAATTCTTGGTCCTTATAACAAGCGAGGCTGAGATAGCCATGTTCGTCTGTCCTTCTGAGAACTCACGATCATGCCCCCATTAGGTCAACTGAATTATTAATTTTGAGTGTAAATGATTTTCTAATTTCTAACATTAGAGAAATCAGTTCAATAAATCCCTAAATTTCAATTAACACAAAAAAAAAAGTTGAAAAAATTTGATTTTTCTATGTTTTTCTTGCTATTGTTATTATTATTAATTTTGTGATTTATGTGTCATAGCTGTAATTGTCTCGTTTATTTCAGAAACCAGTCAAGCAACAAAAAACATAGTAGTGAGTTATTGAGAGAAATATTTTTTTAAAGGTAAATAAACTGTTTAATGAAAAAACAATTAAAATTTTGCCCCCATATCATGTTGAAACAGAGTCGATAAATTTTTGTTTATTGTAGAAGGAAGTCGAGTGACAGTTTCTATGAAGTTTTCTTTGATTTACTCAAAATCAACAATTTCTTGCTTGACTGGTTTCTCAAATAAATTGTTGTTCTTGTTGTTTTAGTAAATATTTCTACTTTTTTCTGAACTAATATTTTTTTTTTTTTTATACAGTTTATGACTTTATATGAATTCAGAATATCTGTTTTCTAAAAAACTCCCAGCATTTTGAAGGCAGTTCTATAAAGTTTTTCAGATTCTAAAATTATTGCTAAAGAACTACTTCAAATTTAAAAAAGTTTTACTTTAAGACAATATAGACAGATAGATAGACAGATAGATAGATAAATTTTCTTTATTTTTTTTCTACAATTCATTACAATAGTTATTCCTAAATTCTAAAATCAAATTATAAAGCAAAGTACGGCATGGTTTATAAAAAATCGTTTGACGGAATGTTGGGTATTTATTTTTGTTTTGCCAAAAATACTTAAAAATTAAATTCTTTTATTAATATACACTACCAGATTCTAGCACTCGAAATTCGAGTGCAACTTCTAGGAATTTTTATTTTTTCATTAAATAAAGACCCGAAAGTTATGCTAATCGATTATAGCCAGTTCACATATCAACACAAAAAAACAAACTCATTTCTATTACAAACACATTAACAAATTTAATAAATACACACATAGCATTGTATAATTTTAGGCATGTGTTAGTAGCAAATTTAAATTCAATGTACTCAAAATAAAGGAAAAAATTAAAAAATCTGTAAATCTGGAAAATGGCTAAAAATAAATTTCTTTCAAATAATATACGTTTGGTCAAAATAAAATCGGGATAAGATGGTAGAACAAAACGTCGGTCACAAAAAATCACCTAGCCTATCAATATTATAGATACCGCTATATTTTAATTCATATTTTGCGTAATAAAAAAGGTTTAGCCAATTAATATCTTCACCACCGTTCAGTAAACTAATCAATTCGTTTTCTGTGAGTACTGCACGCTGAAAATATCTCTTTTTTATCGTTCTTAATATAGGATATCTGCCCAAGAAATGCTGAGGGGTTTCTATTTCTTTCGTATTACACATGGAGCATAATCTATTGTCACCTTCCCTAAAACTGGTATCATTCAACCACACTAAATCACCTCTAGTATTCATTATATAGCTTATTTGAGTTTGGTTATACATCTCATTGCAATAAGAGAGCCCTTTGGTGTGATCTAGGAATTTGTAGAATCGTTGTTGTCTCTCTTGAGCTTTAACCAAGTGTTCTTGCCGTTATATTGTTTTCATCGCTTCTATTAGATTCATACAATTCTATCTTGTTCCAAATCTCCAATATCAATGTTATATTCCAACATTCAATTTTGCAAATCCCCATACCAGTAAATATTTCTTTTTCTTATTTTCATAGCTTATGTGGGAGTCTTAAATTACCGTACACAAAAATAGTTTTGGACATATATGATATATGCAGACTATAATTATGAAAATGGCACTCTTCTTGGCCAGTTTCCAGCATTAATACATAATTGTGTGTATTATCTCCAAGTTTCAATACCTGTTTTGTGAAAAACTGCTGTAACTTATCAACTTCATCGAACCATGAATGTCCCCATACTTGAGCTCTGTAAGATTGTATAGCTCTGCAAACCGTAAAAACATTTTCTATTTTGCCTTTAAAGCTATTTCATTTTTGCTGATAAAATGTTTCCAAGTGGCATTTAAACAGTTTTTGGCTGCATTGTTTTTCGCTGCGATATGTTTGGAGAAAGCCATTTTTGGGGTCGGTGTAACTCCCAAGTACTTATACTCTGATACCACTCTAACTTTCGCACCATTAAAATCCCACTTTTAATTTGCAGCAAGTCTGCCTCCTTTTCTAAAAATCATTATATCGGATTTTGCTAGATTTACTTCCATAGTTCATAATGTACAGTATTTCTCTAAATTTTCAATCATTTTCTGCAAAATCGTGACATTTTCCGCTAATATGACAATGTCTTCAGCATACATAAGAATTTTTACATTCATATCTTCTATAAATAACCCACGTTCTAGACTGTCATGCATATCATTCAGATATAAGGCAAATAGCAATAGTGATAGCAAGCATCCTTGCTTTACACCGGAATGAGTTTCAAAATAATCGGATAGCTCGGATCCTGTTCAGACAGCCGATTTTGTGTCCTGATAAATATTTTCAATAAACTTAACCAGTTTTGATGGCGATCGTATTTGTTGTAACTTATATATTAATAGGTTTCTTGGAATGCAGTCAAAAGCGGCTTTAAAATCAACGAAAAAGGCGTAGACTGTTTTCTTTTCTTCAAATTTTATATTGACGATTGTTGCGTGATTATATATATTATTAATGGTGGAATAGGCTTATCGAAAACCCGCTTGAAATTCATTTAGAACATTATAATTTTTGACTCATTCTGTTATTCTTTCTTTCAGCAATTCATGAAAGATATCCCTTTGTATCTACTTTCTTGGTTTATACCTCCTTTTTATATGTAGGAAATGTGATACTTGTTTTATATGAATCCAGAGAGGCATATCCATGGAGTACGTTTGAAAAAGCATCAGCCAAAGCTTTCAAATACTCGTCACTGGTATTAATGTAGAATTCGTATAGTATCCTGTCTTCTCCCAGTGCCTTATTTGGTTCCGCCTTTTTAAGCTGCAGTTTTATTTCATCCACATTAAATGCGCTATCCAATTGCTCCTTTGTAACTAAATTTAGTGCATACTCTATTTTAAAGTAATCAGCAAACTTGTGAGTGTCTATGTTGCCAATAGTGTAAAGTTCCTGTTGCCTGTTCTTTTGCCAAGGTCCACCATTTTTTACTGTCATTTGTATAATTCAATTTATTTTCAATGCAAATATAACTTTATTTTCGTTTCCTTTCACAAAGCTTTTGATATAAATTTTTATTTTCAGTGTATTTTTGAAATGCCTTTAGCAAAAGCAATGACTCCTCTCTTTGACTTTGCTACACTGTTTATCAATCCATTTATTTTTATACTGAAAGTTATTGGGACTAACTTGTACTGCATAAGACTTCACTATCAAACTGCTCATATCTTGTAGTCCTATATGTGTTTCTTGTTCCACCAGGTATTATTTAACTGTTATGTTATTAATCAATTACACTGTGGATTATTTTCGGGGTCATTGTCTGGGGCTGAGAAATTCCAAATCAGGGGGAAGGACTGAACAAATATAATAAAACCTTCCAAGGGTATGGCATTCTCAGGGCAAATTTTTATATTGTTTCCTTACTTTGATGATTGTTTGCTTAGCATTTCAGCTATAACTCACTCTTCAGCTAAATTGTAGCTAAGACTTAATTAAATATTTTATATTTTTTCATCCATGTAAAGACCTGATCAAAAATACTGATCTATATTTGATTTATTACCAAAAGTATTGCTCATACGTACACATCGCTTCTAATTTACTAATAAATAATAATCATAAATCCTGAATATGTTATTGTATGTTTAAAATTGACAAAAAAAAAAGGGGGGAACCAATAAAAGACATTGATTTGCTGAAGCTATTTGCTCAAGAATACATTGATATCTTCATCAATGGGTCTTGTGTTATAGGTGAAGATCTGAGCAAACTAAAACCACGAAAGGGAATTAATACGAAAGGTCATAAGAAAAAATTTATAAAAATTTGTAAATATGCTTAAAATTGTTTAGGTGTCACCAAAAATCGATGCAATTTTTTCAAATGTGCTTATCTGGAGCCTTTCATTTTCGTTTTTTAGCGCTTTAGAGCTTTTTAAATACAACAGCTCATGTTAATCAAAATTTAGTATATCTAAACATATGATCGTACTTTTTGTTTTGAACTGCTCAGTTGAAATATAATCAATTCTTCGTTATTTATTGAAAGTTTTTTAAAGGTAAATACAAAAAGTTATTTCTAAGAGACCTTAGTAACTACAAATTCTTTTTACCTTAGATGGATCGTAATGTACAGGAGTATAGAAAAAGTGGATAACACCACTATTATATGTAACAAAAGCTTATTTGTATTTATTTCAAAATTCAAATCGATGCAAAGAACTCCAACCTGCAGTATCTACTTTTTCTGTAAACTTTTGATAGTATGGAGCTGTATTTTAATGATGATTGCACTAATTTCTCCTTTAAGCCGGTTGATTAGCGTAACAGTCATTCTTAACAGCCACCAACAAATAACAAATTTAATAAACCTACACAGACCATTGTTTATTTTTATGTGTTTTATGTATAAGTTAGTAGCAACTTTAAATGACTATTACTAAAAGCAAAAATGTACCAGATGGTGCACATCTGCAAAGAAATACCTTTCACATGGTATATATTTTTTCAGCATCGGTTAATAACTAAAAGCGTAGATGAGGTCACAACAAATCGCCTTGCTTAATAATATCTGTGGCCACAAGCGATAACCGCCTAAGTCGATTTAAGAATGATTTCAGTTATATTTGCTATCATATTCTAGCGATAACCGCCTAAGGCCGAGGCCACGCAATGAGCGGCAAAGCGGCAGAGCGGCAGCGGTGGCCGGCAGACCGGCGAGTTTGAGCGGCAAGTGGCTTATTACTGAGCGTCATTTCTGAGCGGTTTGTTGTCAAAATACCATTGTCAATGTTATTATTTATTATTTATATAAAAAATTTTTATAACAAAAGCAAGAGATTTTCACTATTTTATGATTTTTATTTATCTATGACTACATTTCCACCTTTTTCATTTTTTATCGATTGAAAAACAACACAAAAATAGTTGTCGTTAAGATAACAACAACAGCTGACTTTAACAATAGCCAATATCGTTTAAAAATTTTACTGAATACCAAAATCAATAATTTTGTTGTTTTCTTTTTCTAACGATTCAATTATCGTTAAAAGAAGTTACTGAATCGCGCTACAGATTGACAAAACAAAGAAAAGCCATTTTTTTTTGCAATTTTTATTCTTTGCCGCTCAGAAAACAACTGAAAATTAGAACAAGTTCTATTCCTGACGGCGCCGCTTAGACGCTCATAAATGCCACTCACATGCCGCTCATTGTGTGGCCACTTCAGTAGTATTTCATATATTTTAATTTTTTTCCGCTCATCGCTCTGCCGCTTTCCCGCTCATTGCGTGGCCTCGGCCTAAGTCGACTTAAGAATGATTCGATTTATGTATGCTATCATATTCTACTAAAAACGTTTTATATTTACGTTAAATCCTTATTTCTGTATCACTGCTTATTAAGAAGTTATTAATGAAAACATGCTGACCTAAGTCGTAATGAATCCTCATTACATTTATATAAAAAGTTATTTTTCTCAAAAGCATGATTTTCGACTTAGGCGGTTAATGCTTGTGACCACAGATTTTATAGATATGTAGTTACAAACCCTTCATTAGATATTAACTTTATCGAATTATTTATTTGTTTGTTGCTATAAATAGTTAAATAAGTCGAGACATTAATTTAATATAGGATACATTTCGAATTTTATATTAAGCCAGAAAAATATCAGAATAATGGAATATAGACTATTTTATTTGCACTTGTCAATCAATCTCAATCTCAATCCCACACATATTCCAAAGAAATGGTATGCCCTTTTAAGCACAAGAATTTACGATTTGGCGACCATTAAAATCAAATACCCGAAAACGTTTTTTTTTTTTCCTTTTTTCGTCTTTCTTCAAAAAAAAAATATAATTTCGTTGATATGACTAAATTTTCTCACTTGATTGGCCAATCGCCATACTGTTCATTTTATTTTCACTGCATCTCCGAAAATCAGCTGATGTGGAAAATAAATATAATTTTCAGTGGAGTTCAAAACAATACCTCATGTTTGTTTCATATACAAAATTTCAAGTTAAGCTGTAGCAAATATAAACACATTACGTTGGACAGATCCTATATCGTGTTCATGTTTATTAGTAAACAGGATATAAGACCTGCTCTGTGTAGAATGAAGCAGCATATGTATTACACTTAAATATAAATAATGTTTGGTATAAGCATGAAATGTTTTGTCAAAAGTTAAATTATATAACCAGGTATATGGTTATATAATCTTTTAATAATATAAGTATATAGAATGACATACCCATGCGTTGCTGGTCAATAGAAAAATAGATTAAAAATATTTTGAAGATGTTTTTTTATGTTATAGTTGATATTTTGTTTCATTAATTTTTAATGTTAAATGACATAAATATCTTATGCATAACCTGATTATATTATTAACAAATATATCCAATTAAACAGCTTATTGACAATTTGAAACAGGTTATCGTTGATAAAAGAGAGAAAATCGTAAAAAAAAAAAAATACGACACAAATTTGTTTAAAAATTCATTTGAAAAATTTGCCAACTACAAACAGAAAAATGAAATATTTTATTATTATAAAGGTGTAAGCATTTTTAATATAGAAAATATATGTACATAATATGACATAACTGAACACGAAAAAAGCCCATGCCACTTTTTTAAGGCACACGATACTGGCTATTGAATTACTTAATGGGCCCAGTCATTGCTAGTTTGGTAACTTAATGTATGAACAAAGAAAGAGAAATAGAAAGAGAGAAATTTAAGCAACTAGATAAATAAGAACGAATAAGCTTTATTGACTCAATATTTGTTCATTTGTAATTTACGAAAGAAAGGTAATCTTTTTAAAAATCTATTTGTTTTCGAAATTTTCGAAACTTTAGATACGGTTTTTATATTTTTCTTGCATTAATGATGTTAAGCTACTTTTTTCAATTTCTACGTTAAACCGTTAACCGTTTTGAACCATATCTATTTCTATTTACTTTTATTTTACTTTGGCCAAAAGGTTTCGACAGTTCCTAGATGGGCACCTTTAGGAGTTAGATAACTTTTGGCGAAAAGCGTTTTTATATTTATTATAGCCTTAGCATAATGTGAGGACAGCAAAGCGGATTGTATTTATTGCATTTTTTCAACTACCCATAGCCACACACAATACAATTTTTTCTGGGAACTATACCTGCGGACAAACAATTAAGCCATTTATACAGTAATACTAAACTTTTTGAAAATAAAACAGTTTTAATCAGAATTTTAGCAAACACAACTTCCATTTATTAGTTTAAATACCTAACAGTTAATTAACTACAAAAACTTAAAAAAATACTCATTGTAAATATTTTTTTTTTTTTTTTGTTCAAGGCCAATGTCAGTCTTATATTTTATGTGGACATATAATTAAGTTATCTGAAAAGAAATTGTTAAAATTTGTTTAAACTGTTTTATTTTTAATTCAAACTATTTCGACCATTTAGTATTTTGTTGGGCCTCCTCTTTGGAGGATTATTTCGGCACATCTGTTTGCATTGTTTTAGCTAAAGCGTAATACTGTTGCGAAGTAATATTGTTCCATTCTGCCCCAGAGTGCATTTTTGTTTGTATGTTTTCAAGCCGCAACTGCCCGTTTTACAATCCACCATAGATCTTCTCTGGGATTTAAATCGAGACTTTGAGCTTGTCACTCAATATCCTTTGTTTTGTTTTCATCAAACCAAGTCTTAACGACCCGAGATGTATGCTTCGAGATATCCTGCTGAAATATGCATGTTAGTGGTAAATCATCAGTGCATAAACATTGTCTACATTATTCCTTAGGCTATCGTTGTGCATTTTCCGAGTAATTTTCCCATCGATTTTAAATAAGGGACCAACCCCGGACGAGGTAAAACATCCCCACACCATTACTGACGACCCTCCGTGCTTTACGGTTTATTTTGGTGTACTATGGGTCCAACCATTTTTGACTGGTCGTCGCACATAGGGTCTGCACTCGTTTCCGAAAACGTTAAACTTTATTTCATCAGTCCACAGTATTAATTTCCAAAAATTTCGACCCTTACGGAGGTAGGTTTTTGCAAACCGCAAGCTGTGCGGAATATTTTTCTTTGACACATTTGGTTGTTTTCTCGCTATACGACAATGATGATTAATTTCAGTCAAAAGCCTTCTTACGGTCCTTGCCGATATTTTAGTGCTAATATCAGACTCCATGCACGATCTTGTTTGAATTGATATGAGGAATGGTTCAATTTTAGGCATCCTGGCCCTAAGCCTATCTTGGTTATGTCTCTGCAAATTATCAAAAGTCTTACATTTTTGATAATGTTTAATAGAATTAACAAAATTTCCGCGCAATAATTATAATATTTTGAAAGCAATTCCAAATGATCTCCCTTCCAGCGGTAGTGGAACTATTATTTTTAACCCTTAATTTAACATCGTCAAATGGAACTACAGCAAAAGGTGCTAAAACGTTTTAAAACACCAATAAAACCCATTCGGTTACCATGAAGTTTTCTTAATACAAATATTTACCTGCGATAATTAAAATGATTAATTTCTCCACTTAACTTCGACGATGTGTTAAGAAATGACTGATTATCTTCAGAGAATCATAACGGTACTGCATATTTGAAAAAATTTGAATGAATTAACAAATAACGTCCAGTTATTTTTTCACCCAGAAAAATATATTGCATGAGTGACTTAATTGTATGTCCACAAGTGTACATCTCATAAACATATTTGACCAATATATAAATTAAAATTTTGATAAATATATAAAAAAATAATAAAAAAGATTTAAATGAAATCAACATAGAATCATAGTTATACAACAATTAAAAATGGGGAAAAATTAAATTAGTTAAATTAAAACAACAAATAACTTAACCCATAAAAACAATTCAATTCAACTCATTTTATTTATAGATAATATTTACATTTTTGTACATTTATAATTTCTTTCTTAAGTGTTCAAGAATTTTTCTTTTCAACCTTAATATTTAAAAATATTTCATAAAATTATTTTGTATTATTTTTATTCAAGGAGAAAATTTGCAAAAAACCTATTGAATTTACTTAAAACTACTAATAACTACAGACTAGATGAATTCCCAAGATGACGTCAGGTCATTAGTATGAGTAAATTCTGAATTTGAACATCTAATATTGAAGTTATGGGTAAGTCTATTTATCCTATCTGTAACTAATTCCAGGCCTGCAATATCGTGAAGTCTTGCAGTAGAAAATAACCAAGGCAAGTTATATGTTGTTTTTAATAATTTATTTTGAGCCACTTGAAGCTTTTTGATATGGCATTTTGCGCTAGATGACCACAAAGGGGCTGCATAAAATATGACAGCCTGGAATATAGTCTTAAGGATAAGCATTTTGTTACCAATGCTGAGGCTGGATCTTCTGTTTATAAATGAATATAAGATACGGGTTAAGATATTAACTTTGTTTATTATATATGGTATATGGTATGTGAAATTCAATTTGGGATCAAGTATTACACCTAGATATTTGATTTTTAGTTCCCATTGTACACTATTTTTATTATAAACTAAGTTAGCCTGTGGGATGTAGCAGTCCTTACGTTTCCTCGTAAAGTACAACGCTTTTGTTTTTCCGCAATTAACACATATTTTCCACTTATTAAAATATGATAAAATATCCGTCAGTGATCTTTGTAAATTTGCTAAAATACCTGCAGCCCGAGCATGATACTGCTGTATCGTCGGCGAAAATTGATAAGGTGCAATAGTCAAACTGTGGAAAATCGGAGGTATAAATATTGTATAGGATAGGTGATAAGCATGAACCTTGGGGACAGCCAGAAAACAGAGATTGTCGCTCAGAACAGAGTGAACCAATATATATTTGAAAGTACGGGAGGTGAGGAAACTATGGATTATTTTAATTAAATGTGTAGGAATGTTTAAGTTTATCATTTTAAAAACGAGACCTTCATGACAAACTGTGTCAAAGGCTGCTTTGATGTCTAAAGGAGCCATTCCGGTTGATTTTTATATAGTAAAGTTGGTTGACTAAATTTCGTATTCTTATTAGCGGGTGTACTGTGTTGTGTTCCCTTCGAAACCGGTACTGATGTGGTGGAATTATATCATTGTTCTCTATGGAATCTGTTAATTGACCTTTAGTGACCTTTTCCAAAACTTTACTAACACACGACAATAGGCTTATTGGACGATATGAAGAGGGTGACTCTGGTTGCTTACCAGGTTTTTTAATTGGAATTACTTTAGACTCCTTGAATTTTTGGGGAAAGTAACAAAACTTTAGACAGGCATTAATTAAAATTGTTAAATATTTAATCGCTTTATTAGGAAGAACTTTGAGACATATGTTGTTAATAATTTTAGTTTTCTTTTTTTAAGCTTTTTGATTATATTAGCGACATGGCAGGGGTTTAATAACTGCACATCTGTGCCCTATAAAAATTAAAAACAAAGTTTTTATTAAAACTCTTTCTTTCCTTTTCAATATCTCCGTGGCGGTGCGTGACTGTGTGTGACCAACTTAAAATTAATATTTGGCCATACGTCTATGGACAGAGCTTCAGATTCATCGGATGAGGAGATGTGGGGTTTTAATCTCTCCGTGACTGTGCGTGACTATGTCGAAGATAATCTTTTTTCACAGCAAGTCTATCGACCAAGTTTTAAATCGATCGGAAAATGGTTTTTAAATCACTCCGTGACTGTGCGTGACTATGCGTGACTGCGCGTGACTATGTTAAAGATGATCTTTCTTTACAGTAAGTATATCGACCAAGTTTCAGATCGGTCGGATGAGGGTAAATGACATTTAGATCACTCCGTGATTATGCGTGACCATGCGTGACTGTGCGTGACTACCCCAAAATTGATCTGTAGCCGCGACAAGACTTTGGGTCAAGTTTCAGATCAATTAGATAAGGGGGAATGGGGTCCACCCATGGCAGACAGACAGACAGAGAGTATGAGTTAAAAGAAAGAGTATAAAAAGAATTAATTAAAATTTTAATTTTAAAATAACATGTTTATGCACTACTATAAAGATCAAAAATTGACCATTTAAAATGCATGGCATTGGTTATAAGTTGTATGTTCGGAGGTAGAGAGTTCCAAAAACGTACAGAATGGATATAAAAGTGACAATCAGACTGTGAAATTCGATGTAGAATTGGAGGCAAATCGTTTTTCCTATGTGATAGCGGAAACGTTATTCTGTTATAGAGATACGAAGGTTCATGAGTGTATATAATTTTGTGGAGCATAGTTCGTATTTGTAACAAAACAGCAAACATAACACCATACAAGTTTTTGGCAACTTATGACACACGGTCATATTTACCCATACCATAAAAATATTTAACAACAGTATTGTAGGCAACATTTAGCTTATTAAAGCTTATAGTATCAGTTTTTTGCAAAAATTTCAAATCCATATAAAAGAGTGGGCATTAAACACGTTTTTGCTAGTAGTAAGCGAATTTTAAGTGGGGTGAAATATTATGTTATCCATAAGATTTGCAACGTAGAGTAAACTTTTCCTGCAGTAGAATTTATATGGTCTGGCCAGGTAAGAGTATTATTAAATATTATACCAAGATTTTTGGCTGTTAATACGATTTCAATTCATCAGATTTGGAAACTTTTTTTTTTTTTTTTTTTTTTTTTTTTTTTAAAGCCTAGTTCCGCGAAGCCGAGTGGCTTGTCTGCAGATTCTAATTTGGCCAGTTTTTTTTTTTTTTTTTTTTTTGCAGCGACAGACCAAAGCCTCTGGTGGGAATCGAACCCACGACCCCCGCATGATAAGCGAGCACGCTACCTACTCACCTACCGGGGCGCTTTGATTGTTGAGAATAATTGCTGGTTCCGAAAGCAATTTCATAGATTTCTTGGTTATAATTACGCATTTTGACTTAGAGGGATTTGGACATATGTGAATTCAGTTAAGTTATTTATTTATTTTCCGGTATGATTTTTGTGTCATACGAATCAATCTCTTAACGTACGGCACGATTTTTATACCCTATACCACTATGTGGTTTGGGTATAATGACTTTGTGCTGCTGTTTGTAACAACCAAAAATATTTGACCTACACCCTTTAATTATACCGATCGAATCAGAATCACTATCTGATTCGATTTAACGATGTCCGTCCGTCCGTCCGTCCGTCCATCTGTGTGTCCATGTGAAGCTTGTAATCAAACTGCAGGTCGCAAATATGAATATATTTTGATGAAATTTGGTATTTGATCTTCTATCTGCCATGGGATGTACGCTATTGAAATTGGTGAGAATCGGTCCATGTTCAGACCCAGCCCCCATACAAATGACCCCTATGAAATCAACATACATTTCCATAAGATCCAAATTATCATACAAATCTTAGTCAAATTGGTTTTGTATGTATATATTACATCCATTAATCAGTAGTCCAAAAATGATCCCTATTGGACAACTCTTAGTCATAGGCCCCATATAGAGCTGCTTCCCGATCTTCACTTAAATCTATCAAAAACAAAAATATTGCACTGATTCTTCTCAAATTTTGTTTGTATGTATTTTTGCAAAATACAAGAGACTTTACCAAACATGGTCAGGATCGGTCCATTTTTGGGCCTACTCCCATATAATAAAAATACCACTCAAATTTGGTTTATGCTTATTTTCTATATCCAGTTAGTTGGGCCTGAGAGATATGGTCTCTAAACGCATGATATAGGGTATCGTATAGTCGGTCTAGACCAACTATAATTTTCTTACTTGTTTCTTCTGAATTTACTATGCTTCTAACCGATATATCTCATCCAAAACAGATTTTGTTTAATATTATTTTCCACTAGTTCACTGAATACGATGCTCTAGTTCATGTACTGACATTTTAAATTTTAATTGATCAGAAAACCTTAAAATTGGCAACTGGACACCATAATTATAATTTCAGAAAAAATTGTCTAGGAAACACAATAGATAATTCTGTTGTTCAGATGTTTTATTAAATTTTAAAAATAATAAGATATCATGGCTTGAGTTTTAATATAGGATCGACTACGAAATAGCATTACATAGTTCTTCAAAGAAAACATTCCTGGTTTACTTTTGTCTACCTATAAGATGTAATATTTGCAAAAAAAAAAAAAAAAAAAAATTTAAATCTTTCGAAAAACATATAATGTGATAAAAGTACTTCTCGGATATTGAGAAATGCAGGTTCAGAGTTCAGCAGAAGGTTTTAGTGAGCAGTTTTTGGAGAGAGGAATACAGTTCACATAAAAGAAAGTAGGAAAATTATGGTCGTTTTGAACCGGATGCAATCTGAAAAGTTCGAAAGGTGAAACGATCATAAGCATATTTGGTTGTCGCTTATTTTTCGTAAAAACATAGACCAAAATATACAAATATCAGTGGGAGATTTGTATGGGAACTTGTTCTGATCATGCACCAACTTCAACACATTTCATTCCTTCCTTGGCAACAAAAGCCTGCAAAAAAAAATTACATCAAAATATATGTAGTTTGATCTCAAAGCTTATATGGATGTACAGACATAGACTCTGAAAACGATTATGAGTGGATCAGCACTAACTCATTGCACCCTAACCACAAAGTAGCATATGTTATAAGAAACAGTGGTAAGAAAATTACATTTAGTCTAAATCGACTATATGATACCGCATATCATGCGTTTAGAGAGGGCGTCTCAGGCCCGACTTATTAAATATAGAAAACGAAGCATGTAACAAATTTGAGGGGCATTGGTATTAACTTTTTTTTGCCAGCACATATGAAAAAGTTCATATCGAATACTAAATATTTCTACAAGGGCAAACAATTATATAAACTCACTTAATTTTTACAAAACATATTTTTTTGATAGAATTAAGTGAAGACCGGGAAGCAGCTTTATATGGGGGCTATGACCAAGAATCCTTCAACAGGGGGTTTTTTTAGACAATTAATGGGTGTAACAAACACACGCAAACCAAATTTTATTGATCTCAAAGGGGTCATTTGTAAGGAGACCAGGTCCTATGGCTGATAAAAGCTTATGTAACAAATTTTATCAAAACAAATTCAATTCATTACAAGGTCTTCAGCACACACAGACGGACGAACGTACGGATGAACAAACGAGCAGATGGATGGACGAATATCGCTAAATTGACTAAGAAAGTAATTCTTTTTCGATCGGTATAACAAAAGGTCTAGTCAAATATTTTTTGTAGTTACAAACACGATCACGAACCCATTATACCCTGCCACACATAGTGGTGTAGAGCATACCAAGTAAGATAATTATAATCTCCTATAAAATACTGCCGTATGCCATATATCCCGGAATGGATGTTAGGTACAACACGCACTATACGTTCTTAAATTGTACACCAATCACATGTGAGTAAAATCTTTGTTCGAATGTTTTTAGATATATTTACTGGACTATCGGGAAGTATCTTTATATGGCGACCATGCCAAACAAGTTCCTATACAGATTAACGGGTGTTATGCATATACACATGCAAAATTTAGGAAAATTCTTAATGATAATTAAGTTGTCCTGATAGGGTTATGAGAACACAACAAGGAGTGATATCGAAATAATCTTTACACATTATTTTCGTTTTAATTTTTTTGGCAAGAATTATTTGGATTTTTATTTATTTTTTTTTTTTATCAAGTAATTTTTCACAAATATCTCACTTAGGTTAGGTTAGGTTAGGTTGAAAGTGGAAAAGCACACTTAGACTCTGGGGTCCATTGTGATACCACGGGACGAATAGGTGTTCCCCTCAGTCCCCACCGTAGAAACAGTTTGAGCTCCCGATGAAGCCCCTGATATGTGAAATGTCCACATTTGAGAGATCAGAGAGATCGTGAAGAAACGGCGATCCCAATGTTCGAAGTCTCGTTCTGGAGAGCGCGGGGCAATAGCAAAGGAAGTGCTCTATGATCTCCACCTCCTCCACATCCATGCAGCTTCGACGGAAGTCATTTGACGAGACCCTGAGGCGTTCAGCGTGTCTCCCTATGAGGCAGTGCCCAGTGATAACAGCAACTACTGTTGAAATCTCCCTACGGGGAGAAGGTAGGTATCTTATACTTCCTCGTGAAAAGAACAAGTTCCGTTTTGGTCGGATTTACCCCCAGACCGCAACTACTTGCCCACCTAGATAGCATAGTGAGAGCCCTCTGTAGAATGTCTCTAAGTGTGGATAGAAACTTCCCATTTTCGGCTATGGCCACGTCATCAGCATAGGCGACCACGTTGCAGCCTTGTCTCTCCAATGAAAGTAGCATTGAGTTCAGCGCTAAGTTCCATAGAAGTGGTGACAGAACGCCTCCTTGTGGCGTTCCCCTGTTCACGAATCGGGATATTAGAGTCGTTCCCAATTTAGATGTTATCCGCCTGTTGGCAAGCAGATTTCCAATCAGTGAGATGATCACGGAATTCACTCTTAGACTAGATAGTGCCGCTAATATCGAGTCCGGTGTGACATTGTTAAAAGCCCCTTCTATATCCAAAAAGGCTGTCATGGTGTATTCTCTTACCGAGAGCGATTTCTCGATGGTACTCACAAGCTCGTGAAGAGCTGTTTCGGTTGACCTTCCCTTGCTATAAGCGTGTTGTCGCGTCGACAGCAGTTTAGGATCAATAACTCTTCGTAAGTAAGAATCTATCAAGCGCTCCATTGTCTTCAATAAGAACGATGATAGACTTATTGGTCTGAAGTCTTTTGGGATGGTGTGTGAACTATTTCCAGCTTTTGGAATGAACACCACTGTCGTCTACCTCCACTTCAGGGATATATAAGCTAAGTTGATACAGCGAGTGAAAAGCCTACATAGCCAAGGCGAAATGTAGTCCGACACGTGCTGCAATTCAGCTGGAATGATACCGTCAGGTCCTAGAGATTTGTAAGGTCTGAAGCTTCCAATCGTCCAGTTCAGTGTTGGTATATTGACTATCTCCGAAGCAATATCCATCGTACTAGCGTCTGAGTATCCTGACGCCTGAAGCGACGTAGGGGAGTTGCCCGGAAAATGGGTATCCAGTAGCAGGCTAAGTGATTCCCCACTAGAGGTAGTGCCATATGCCATATATTATGACAATTCACGTTCTGTGAAGAATGTATTTCGTGCGATGTGTTTCAGCGATGAGGCCCATTTCTGGCTCAATGGGTATGTAAACAAGCAAAATTGCTGCATTTGGAACGAAGAGCAACCTAAAGAGATTCAAGATCTGCCACTTCATCCAGAAAAAGCAACGGGTTGGTGTGGTTTGTGGGCCGGTGGAATCATCGGTCCATATTTCTTCATTTCGACATTTGGTTTCAACAAGACGGCGCCACATCCCACACAGCGCATCAATCAATGGATTTATTCAGAGAACACTTCGGTGAGCAGATTGGCCACCAAAATCGTGTGATATCACATCGTTAGACTTTTTCCTGTGGGGATATGTAAAGTCTTAAGTTTATGCGGACAATCCCGCTTCGATTCAGGCCTTGGAGCAAAACATCACACGTGTCATTCGCCAGTTACCAGTCGAAATGCTCAAACGAGTCATCGAAAATTGGTCTCAACGGATGGACCATCTGAGACGAAGCCGCGGCCAACATTTGATAAACATAATCTTCAAAAAATAAATGCCAAAGAATGTTATTTCAAATGATAATAAACATTCTCCATTAAATTTGAACTTTCTGTGCTTTTTTCTTTAAAAAATTAGGGAGCCTCGAAATGGATCACCCTTTATCAGGTGAATTTGACCATTGGCAGGAAACATGGTTCGGGTAGAAAGAAAGGTCCACTTAATATTTTAGGGCCAAGTAAAAAGAAAGCACATTGAAAAGAGCTCCCAACACAGACAGAAATACTGCAAAAAAAAAATTAGAGGCCAGGAACAGATCACAGAAATTGAAATCGTATTTAACAAAAAAGATACTGCGGCTGCATAATGACCGATGTATGTACATTAGGGTGAAAACGGGTTTGTATGAGGTGTGCGGGTCGGATTATTGTGATACTGGATCAAAGGCTTTAGTGCGAAAAATTTGAACCAAATCGGACAATGCTTTCTGGACGCGCATTGCGCTTAAGGCTCAAATATGCATTTAAATGTAAAAATTATCCAAAAAATTAAGTTTTCACAAAAATTTTGTTATTCATAATTGCTCTTCAATCAAATTTATTAATAACCCATAATCTAGAGTGAATTATGTTTCCAATAAGATAACAAAATCTATTATCGGTTACAAAACAGCCAAGTTGTATCAAGTTCCCCAGTCAATCAATGAGCCGCAGTCCACTTGATAAAGAAAATCGAACTCACATTTTTAAAGACATTGAAAAAAATTACAACAACAATATATTTGCATTTCCCTGATCCAAAAATGATCTTATGTAAAGTATTTTGCATCTGCTCTATTGTTACGCCGTACTGAATTAATGTCAAAACGGCACGTATTTTTTAACGCCATTTCAAAATCTCCAATTTCACTTTTAAAAAAATTTTGTTCAAGAAATTTACTGAAATCAACGGTTGGACTTCAAGGTTTTATTGACAAGGTACATGCGATTAAAAATGCCGAATATTGTAGGTATTCTGTTTTTAATTTGGCGAGGGCAGCGTTTTAATTTCAGCGGATTTGAAGAAATATGTGATTTTTCATACATTTTCAACTTTTAGTCTACATCTTTTTGGTGTTTTCATATTTCAAATATCTTTTGTCAAAAATATTATACTACTTGATACAGGTTCTCAATCCTGTAAATTAAGGTTAATTAACTATAAATTGTCCCTCTTTAAGATCATAGGTCAAATTTAAGGATATTAAAATTTTGTTAGAACAAAATATCGAAATAAGATATATTTGTGGAAGGATTTCGACAAAAGTTGTTGATAATATTTTAATAATTCTAAAAAATAATATTCTGCACTTATTTTCTGAATTTAACCCGTGGGGTACTCTTGATGTCAAATTGACTCTATATGAAAATCTATAAATATTTTCTTCATCAGGATTTTTTTTTTTTTAATAAAACAAATTTAATGTGTTCATAAAATTTCTCAAATTTATTCGTTATTTTATGGAAATATTTATTAGTTTTAATATTTAATACAGTATAAACAAATTTGTATATCGAGGACTTATATTCAAAAAGTGCTATTTACATTTGACAATATAAAATTTGAGCAATATAAATTTTTTATTTCAAACTGTTCTCTGATAAAACTGTCAAATATAATATTAATTTTGATATCATACATGATTAGTAAGACTATTTCTTAATAGATGTTGTAGCAAATCGATCGACAAATACTTTAAGATCTTATTAATAAATTGGTTTTACACGCTCTCTTTAAAATAATTATTGAATATAAGCCCTCGATGTACAAACTTGTTTATACAGTATTAAATAGTAAAACTAATTAATCTACACATTTTCATAAAATAACGAATAAAATTGAGGAATTCTATGAATACATTAAGTTTGTTTTATTTAAAAAAAAAATCATGATGAAGCAAATATTTATAGATTTTCATAAAGAGTCAATTTGACATCAAGAGTACCCTATGGGTTAATTTTAGAAAATAAGTGCAGAATATTATTTGATAGAATTAATAAAATATTATCAAGAGTTTCATCGAAATCCTTCCACAAATATATATTATTTCGATATTTTTAAATTTTTCTCAAATTTCTTTTGTAGATTTTTTTATAAAAAAAAGTGACCTTTCCAAATATTGTCAGGATCCGTCCATTTTTCGGCCTAGTACCTATATAAATATTCATCCGTATATGATCTTTTTTATATCCGAAAGCAAAAAATTGAAAACAATATCGCTTAAATTTGGTTCATGCTTATTTCCTATATCTATTTAAACGCGTGGTATAGGGTATCGTATAGTCAACCTAGACCGACTAAAAATGTCTTATTTGTTTTTTAGTGAAGAAAGTAGAAGCTAAATGAAATGAGATTGTTGGCATCTTGGAGTTATCGATGAAACGTGTTGGGTGTAAAAAAAGTCTCTTTGTGACGGGATGCGGTGTTGGATGACAATTAACCAAAATTATTCATGCATTCATTAATATTCTACAGGTTTAACTTCTAGAGAATACTAGTGGTTCAAAAACTTAAAACGATGGCTCCAGGAAAATATATATCACATGATTGAGAAAGTCATAGCCAAAAGAAATTGATACTAGAAAAGGGTTATAAAAATGTTAGGGAAATATTTAAGCAACTACATAAGACTTCACAACGGTCATGATAAAGAACTAAATAAAACCGATTCACAAATAACTTGTTTTTCATTGCTGGCCCCGGACATGCAACTGCTTATCTGCTAGAAGCGTACTGTTTAAAAAAAACATAATCACATATTTTGTGTAAAAATATCACAACATTAAAATTAATATTAAATACATGATTTACACTCAATTCACTTGAGGTAGAAAAAAAAATAATATTAAGTTGAAATCATCAGTAATTGCTGCTATTTATATTGTTTCAGCGTACGTTAAATGTACTAACAATCATAAATGATTAAAAACAAAACTTTGGAAATCCGCAGTTTGAATCACCGTAGGCTTTGCGTACATAACGTAAAACTGACATCTGTTTTGTGTAAGTATTCATTCAGGCAGACAGACAGACAGGATACTTACAATGACATTTAAATGATGTTATAGTTGTGAAAAAAAAGAGGGGAAAACTACACAGAGAAAACTCATGCTTTGCTGTTGATCTTTATCGACATATGTTGGTTGCCTTAGCTTTTCTATTCTGACAGTAGTTGTTCCTCTGCATTTTTTCTGTGTGTATATAAATATAAGTATTCATGTTTATTTTTTTTTTCTGTCGTTGTTAATGCGTGTAGCATATGCAAACTGTAGTACACTCAAGGAAAAACGATAGTTTTTAGATAAGACTTTCGCTAAATCGACTCAGAAAGTGATTCTGAGTCTGTTCAACCTTCGCAAAGAAATTCTTTCAGATGTATATGAGTGTGTACGTATTCTTGCATAAAATACAAAATAACAGCATTTAATTGCTATCGTTGAATATTATGTACAAGTATATCACATCTTAGAATTTATTATGTATGTACAAGGTGGGCCAAAAGAAGTCATCCGATGTTGTTTGGCTCTCATTTTTGCAAATGGCAGCCAATGTCAAATCTGTTGTGACATTTGTGAACTAGACAGATGTAGAATACAAGTGAACAAGCCATGGAGCGATACATTCCCCAAGAACGCGGAATAATCATGTCTATTTTTTTGCGTAACATTTCGTCTGTGGTGTTGGCGCAGCTCGAATTCCATCGCCGATTCCCCGGTCGTCCGACACCAACTGCGCAGACACTGCGCCGTTTGGCCACCAACCTTGAGAAGAGTATGGGACCACACGAGACGCTGCCAAGAGTGACCGGCCCCGGAGCGCCCGTTCTGCCGAAAATATCGCCGCTGTTGCCGAGGATGTCGAGCTGTCGCCAGAAACATCAACCAGACACCGTGCCTCGTAATTAGACATCAGCCGGTAGTCCCTAAGGCGAATTTTGGTCAAAAACTCACGCATGTTCCCGTATAAAGTCCATTCCATGCACCAGCTGTAGCCTGTCGACCGCCAAATGTGTGTAACCTACGCCCAAGGTATCCTCTATCTCGAGGACGAAGTGGACGATTTTTCGACCAAAATCATAATGAGCGATGAGGCTCATTTTCACCTCAGCGGGTACGTGAACAAGCAAAACTATCGCTTCTGGGGCACCGAAAATCTACGAGTGATGCACGAGGAGCATTACATCCGGTCAAAGGGACTGCATGGTGCGCTGTTAACGCTGGAGGAGTCATCGGGCCATTTTTTTTTTCGAGGACGCCGCTGGTCAAACGACAACAGTGGACGGAGCGCGCTATAGGGCCATGTTAGCCGATGTTGTCTGCCGCAATTGAACGAATTAGGACTGGAGGACATGTGGTTCCAATAGGACGGAGTAACGGCACACACTGCGCTAGCCACAACCGAATTCTGCAGGCGGCGTTCCCGGGTTGCCTCATCTCTCGTTTTGGCGATTTACACTGGCCTGCAAGATCGACCGACTTAACCGTTCCAGACTATTTTTTGTGGGGTTTTTTGAAGTCCCGTGTTTACGTGAACAAGCCCGAAACCCTGGAAGCCCTCAAGGACAAAATTCGACACGAGTGCGAGAATCTGTCGCCCGAAGTTCTAGCCGAAGTGAAGAAAAATGCCATAAAACGAGCCTGTAAAACAATCAATTGTGACGGCGCCCATTTGGCCGATATCATCTTCTCGACTTGAGCAATAAAATTCTAAAGGTTCAAATAAACAAAATCAAAAAACAGAATCGAAGTTTTTCATTTAGAAAAAAATGAGAGCTAAACAACATCGGATGACTTCTTTTGGCCCACCTTGTATATGTCCAAGTCTGTCATAGACATCTTAAAATTATTGTGCAAGTAATTTGTTTTCGCTGTAGGTCATTGCCCAGTTTTAAAAGCAAACACATCAAAATCGAACACAATCTAATGCAAAATGTAAATCAGCAATAATTTGGCAAAAGTTAATAAACGAAACAGAAATTAATGTAAAAGTGTAAATCAGCAATAATTTAGTATTTAAGAGTCAATCAAATCAATAAAAAGTTGGAGAAACATTAAAACCATTGTTGTGTTCATTTCTTTATTTCCCCGTCTGACCAAGTTTCAAGTGCTGGCGTTAACTTTTACACAATCTGGGTGTATCGCCTTGATAATAAACAATAAAAACTAAAACAATTCGATCGGCAAAACAGCCTTCCAATTAAGTCATTATCCCGGTACATTCGCTTGGACAAGGCATTCAACGACAGTTAATTAATCGGCAAAACAGCCGTTCATTAACAACAAAAAGGTGGGTGTATGTCAAATGACCACATAGTGGTATAGGGTATAAAAATTACCTGCCAAGCAAAAAATTCCATCACAAGGAGATCGAAGAAGATAAACAATGACAAAGTGTTTTATTTTTAAATTCTTTCTTTTAACCCTTTCGGTACCATGGTGACAACGGTATCACAAGATTAATTTTTATTTTATTTAAAAAGCTATTCATCCAATTTTTATAAGTTTTGGGTTTTTGGACAGAAAACTAATGGTTCTTTAATTTGTATTAAAAAATTTTAAAAACTTTTTTTTGATAACGTTACTGGATCGGATCAAGATGACATAATTGAAGTTTTTTTTTTATTATTAAGTTTCAATCGCTCTGAACATCTACAAATTTATTTCGTGTGATAAACTCTTTGAAATGTTGTAGCGAAATCTATATTATAAAACACCAATTCTCAGATTTTTGAAACTTTGCTTAGTTTCGTCACAAATTTAAATTTTATATTGTGACACCGGTGTCACTATGGTATTCAAAGGTAATTTTTTACGAACTTTTAGCAAAACTACAAATTTTACAGGTTGGCCATGAAAATTCAAAATATCGATTTGTTTTGCATAAGCGTATTTTTTGGTCTTTGTCACGATTTTTTAATTTCAATACAGTACAGTGTGGTGGTTTGAGTGAAGCGTTTCATGTGTATAGTGACCCTAAAAATAATAAGCAGCGAAGCAGGAAATTAAAATGAACTGTCAGCGTAGATTCTTGATTAATGGGCGAGAAATTGCCCAAATATTAATGGCATCAGACAGTGAAGACGATGAGGGCAACATATATATGGATGAAGTCGTCAAATTTTTAGAACAGGGCGAAGTTTTGAATTCCGAAATAGAAATAATCATTAAAAATATTGTAGGTCAGTGACTTATTGCTCTATTATCTGATAAATTAACACCAACCCCGAAAATGGAGAAAAATATACCCTTTAAATGGAAAAATAGGCCTGAATATGCCAGACCAGAAGATATTGAAAGTGATATTGATTATGTTTACGTAAAACCAGAACCATCATACCATTCGTCTATATCGTTGAAGAGATCGTCCAAATTGAGAACAGTGTTTTTTCTTCTGTCAGATCTGATTACTAAATTAAAGTCATCACCGTAGGCACAAAAATCAAATTCCTTATAAATGGATATGACAAAACATAGCTTGTTATAAGCTATTACGTAAAGAATGACAGATAACGGCGAACCCTGGGATACCATTGCGTTGGGGGAAAGATTTAGAATAACCATTGTCTACTCGAACAATTATTTTTCTCTTATTCATGAAATTCATGTCATATCAAATGATGTTAGGTCACATTCTCCGCTCGATTATCTGATACAGAAATGAATGAATAGCTATTTTGCCAAATCTCGTTCGAAGTCCAGAAAAATTATTGTTGCATGTTTCCGTAACGAGAATAGAATAGATTATCAGTTGTCGAGCTACACTTTTTAAAACCAAATTGTCGGTTATTCAGTAGTTTGTTGGTAGTAACAAACCACCACAACCTATTACCTACAATTTTATCCAAAACCTTGGACATGCAGGGATTTAGGGAGATAGGACGATAAGATTCACCATGGTTTTATCGGTTCCGGGCTTGGGGATTGGTATGACTACGCTATTTTTGAATTGCTAATTTAGAAATATATTGTTGAATAATCTTAACACCTTAAGTTTCAATGTATATGGCAGCATTTTCAAAATTGGGTATGAAATCCTATCTAATCCTGGACTTTTCCCCTTTAAATTTCTCAAGGGTGAAGTGAGCTCGATGGTTAGTTAGTTAATTGTTCTTTATTTTTTTCGAAATAAGTGATTTACAAAAATTTTAAACTAAATATAAAATTTAATATCTCCAGATTTGAATAAGTTTTAGATAAAAAAAAGAAAAATATGAATTAAATAAGAACTTACGACTTTGACATATTGTCGACTTTGACATACTTACGACGGTGAAGTTTGTATTGCCTTCTATAGTAAGTGCTTCTGGAGATGGTGTAGTTGAATGGTAATTTTGTAATGAGTTTTATTTGTTAATTCTGAAATTTTGCGAATAGTTTTAATCGGAGGACAAAAATCTGCCGAATTCTTGGCCAATTTCCATTCTATCGGTTATCATAACAAACGGATCATTCAATGTACTTATAAAGTGTATTCTATGCGTTGTTTTGTATCTCGTGAAGTTGCGAACGATTGTGTATAAGAATCATAATTAATTTTAAAAAATTTATTCAATTTATCTTAAATGCTTTTATGAAATATACTAGAGAGCTCGATTATGGGTCAGTGTATAGCAATCTATATATGTATATGTATATATATAAAGAATTGTACATTTTGAAGTCAACACTAACTGCGGAAATGGGTTTACCAGTTTCAACCAAAAAGGGTACGTTGGGGATGGTTTGTACATAAATGGTTTATGTGAAGTTTGCACGAAACTGACAAAGTGGTACCGGAGATATGTCATTTTAAAGATATTCCCATATACTCCCATACAAATATCAACATTTTCCATATAGGGATTTTTTATTGTCAGTTGAAAAGTTAGAAATGTCAAATATGTACCATGAAATTCGGTCTTTCTAATAGGAGTGTTGGGCTATACAATATTTTTGCGCATACTCATGTCATTATTTTAAAAAAAATTCAGGAGCATTTACAAGCGATAAATTTGGAAATTTTTCATGTAAGTATTTTCCGTCATTGATTTAGAGTGAACAATAACACAGTGGAAATAAGTAAGAAAATTATAGTCGGTCTAGACCGAATATAGGATACCCTATACCATGCGTTTAGAGCCCCTACCTCTTCGATCCAACTAATTGGATATAGCAAATAAGCATAAACCAAATTTGAGTGGCATTTTTATTAATTTTTTTCGCTGCAGATATGAAAAAGTTCATATCGATACTATACTTCTTTGGGGACAAGGCCCAAAAATGGACCGATACTGACCATGTTTGGTGAAGTCTCTTGTATTTTGCAAATATATATACAAACAAAATTTGAGAAGAATCAGTGCAATATTTTTGTTTTTTGATAGATTTAAGTGAAGATCGGGAAGCAGCTCTATATGGGGCCTATGACTAAGAGTTGTCCAATAGGGATCATTTTTCGACTACAGATTAATGGATGTAATATGTACATACAAACCCAATTTGACTAAGATTTGTATGATAATTTGGATCTTATGGCAATATGTGTTGATTTCATAGGGGTCATTTGTATGGGGGCTAGGTCTGAACATGGACAATTTTCCACCATTTTTATACCCTATACCACTATGTGGTTTGGGTATAATGACTTTGTGCTGCTGTTTGTAACAACCAAAAATATTTGACCTAGACCCATCTTTAATTATACCGATCGAATCAGAATCACTTTTTGAGTTGATTTAACAATGTCCGTCCGTCCGTCCGTCCGTCCGTCTGTGTGTCCATGTAAACCTTGTAATCAAACTGCAGGTCGCAAATATAAATATATTTTGATGAAATTTGGTATATAAGCTTTTATCGGCCATGGAATGAACGCTGTTGAAATTGGTGAGAATCGGTCCATGTAAAGACCTAGCCCCCATACAAATTACCCCTATGAAATCGACATAAATTGCCAAAAGATCCAAATTGTCATATAGACCTTACTCAAATTGGGTTTTGTATGCGTTCATTACGTCCACTAATGAGTAATCCAAAAATGATCCCTTTGGCCCCATATAGGGCTGCTTCCCGATCTTCACTTAAATCTATTAAAAAACAAAAATATTGCACTGATTCTTCTCAGATTTGGTTTGTATATATTTTGGCAAAATACAAGAGACTTTTCCAAACATGATCAGGATCGGTCCATTTTTGGACCTAGTCCCCATATATATATATAGCATCCGATATGAACTTTTTCATATCTGCAGCCAAAAAAATTAATAAAAATCCCACTCAAATTTGGTTTTTCCTTATTTTCTATGTCCAGTTAGTTGGGCCTACGAGATAAGGTTTCTAAACGCATGGTATAGGGTATCGTATAGTCGGCCTAGACCGACTATAATTTTCTTACTTGTTCATTTTAGTCGTCGTTAAAGATATAAAAACAAAGATGTCAAATGCCGACAATGCGCTTTACATCATTGAGTTTACCAAACCAAAATAAAATACTTCTATGGTATTTCTATAACTGGCAAACACCTTAGAATATTTTTATACCCTATACTACTATGTGGTTTGGGTATAATGACTTTGTGCTGCTGTTTGTAACTACCAAAAATATTTGACCTAGACCCATCTTTAATTATACCGATCGAATCAGAATCACTATCTGATTCGATTTAACGAATCCGCCCGTCCGTCCGTCCGTCCGTCTGTGTGTCCATGTAAAGCTTTTAATCAAACTGCAGGTCGCAAATATGAATATATTTCGACGAAATTTGGTATATAAGCTACTATCAGCCATGGGATGAACGCTATTGGAATTGGTGAGAATCGGTCGATGTTCAGACCTAGCCCCCATACAAATTACCCCTATGAAATCGACATAAATTGCCATAAGATCCAAATTGTCATATAGATCTTACTCAAATTGGGTTTTGTATGCGTTCATTACGTCCATTAATGAGTAGTCCAAAAATGATCCCTTTGGACCCATATAGAGCTGCTTCCCGATCTTCACTTAAATCTATTAAAAAACAAAAATATTGCACTGATTCTTCTTAGATTTTGTTTGTATAAATTTTTGCAAAATACAAGAGACTTTACCAAACATGATCAGGATCAGTCCATTTTTGGAGCTAGTCCCCATATAGATATAACATCCGATATGAACTTTTTCAGATCTGCAGCCAAAAAAATTAATAAAAATCCCATTCAAATTTGGTTTATGCTAATTTTCTATATCCAGTTAGTTGGGCCTAAGAGATAGGGTCTCTGAACGCATGGTATAGGGTATCGTATAGTCCGTCTAGACCGACTATAATTTTCTTACTTGTTAATTTCCCAAAATGGGTACAAAGCATAAAAAGGAAATTACTTTGGAACGGTAAGAACAAATTCAGTAATTTTTTTTTAATGACTCAGTATTTATCCACCTTTTAAACTGCGTCATTAGTTTTTATAACTTTGATAGAAATTTTAAAAGTTACAACGCATTACTTTCAAAATTTAAAATGTCATTAAGGGTACCCAAGTGAGCAAAAACTTTCCGAAATTTCCACACATGGAAGTAAAGTTAGAGCATTTTTCTTCTCAAATATTGGCGTCGTAACAAAGAAAATCGTGGTTATGGGCAAAGTAAAAAGTAAAACACCAAAAATGTACGGAAAACCCAATTAGTGGGTAAAATTCGGCTTCAGCGACCTCTAAACCTCTTCCGAAAAATATGAAAAAAATCACAAAATTCTTTACCCTATAAGCTTTTCAGCAAATTGTGACCAATTTTTATTCTTTGGTGCACCCTAATGTCCACATTGTAATGAATCCGAATTTCAAGCTGACATGTGTTGTACTAATGGAAATGCGAAATTGTTATAATATGAATTTCCACCCGATCCACCTCTTGCATTAATTTCTCGAACGTCAGCAACGTTCAAGCAGTTTTTGGCTCATATTCAAGAATATACAATACGGCATTTCAAGTGACATCTTTTGGTGCAACAGAAATGATAAGAGATAATTATATGCCGACGGAATATCTTGTGAAAATGCCAATCTGAGTTGCATTTTTTTTTTTTTCGATATTTTCAAAAATTCTGACTCGGCATTAATATAATTTCTCACGCAATACAAATGCAGGGTCAGATTTATCATCTAGATGGCTCATTGTTACCATTTACTGATGCCGGTAATCAAGTTTTGCAAATATATTTTATTGGAGCTGAAAATCATGAATTGGATCATCGTTGTGCAATTGGTTCACATAAAAGACGACAAATTATTGCCCAGCTTCAAACATTTTTCAATCAGCACAGTAAATTAGTTTGATTGTTCAAAATCACTCTCGATCATATGATTATCCCACAATATTGACTGGCAAAGCGAAAAGTGAAATTGTGCTTATACCGCGTATTCCAATGATACCAACCGACGTGCCATTTGAATTCATGCGCTTGAAATTCTCATTGCGTCTAGGACAAACACTTTAAGTATGTGGATTGAACTTTGAGCTGTAATAGCGCTTGCATCGATTAATGATTTTTCTTTCTAGTTTCAGAATTAAATATTTTGATAACAGTTAAAAACATTTCCCATAGTATTTTCATTTTGTATAAAACGCCATCTAATAGGCACTGCCTAATTTTGTCTACGATTGGTGGTATTGTAATGTATTCATATGCTACTTGTTTTTAGTAATTTACTAAGAATTGGAAAGAAAGCGTTATTTCTTCAAATTTGCTAAATCACGTTCAATAAATGCAGCTTACATGCCGTCATAAAACAAGTTTTTCTGCCATTTGTTTTGCAAACAGCCAAGTGTAAAGATATAAACGTCTTTAAAAATAAAATCTTTCATCCTAAAATTATATTAAATCATAAAGTTTTTGGTAGTGAATGAAATTGATAAATTCATATTCTATTAAAAAGCCATTTTTTATTCAAGATGCATTCAAAATAAAATGTCTTTTATTTTATATAAATCCTTCAATAGTTAAACGTGAGTACAGATTTTTTTTTTATTATATACTTTTTCCATTGAACCTATAAAATAAGTGGTATTTTTCTTTCTCCTGTTGTTTCCAACAGTTGAGAACTTTTTTTTTCCGTAAAATTCGCTGTTGGGGTGTACCTTTTTGCCAAGGTACATTTTGGCAACCTTACCAGCCACCGAAGTTACACACTTGGATAAAGTTGTTAGACATAGTTGACCAACTAAATCTCCCTTTGCGGCAAAATTTCTTGGTAAATGGAAGTTTGGTAGATTGCAGAAAAAAATCCCTCAGCATTACTTATTGTGTTCTTCTAGAACCAATTCGGAACTTTTTCCCACAAGTGCCATCTCAATGGTAATTTAATTAAAAGGAAAAAAAACTGAACAAATAATAATAAGAAAGAAACTATTAAATTTGTGTAGGCACTTTGTATGTAATGTACAAAAAAACAAA
Source organism: Cordilura impudica (assembly GCA_963682025.1). Lineage (NCBI taxonomy): Eukaryota > Metazoa > Arthropoda > Insecta > Diptera > Scathophagidae > Cordilura > Cordilura impudica. Next base: position 86,470,204 of record OY821517.1, on the reverse strand, counting down.
AATAAAAGCTTTACATCAACAAAATATTAGCTTGGAGACGAATTATAGAAAAAAAATAACTGTTACGGCCATCTCTCAATTTTTTCTTGGCAGTTACTAGCAGAGCAATTCATATGCAAATGCTGTGTATCGATCAGCAACATCACTCCATTTACAATTTAGAAGCCGTCATTAACTTAACCTAGTGCTAAAAAAACAAAAAAACTATAAAATTATACATAAATAGATCAATGAATCAACCAACGCAAAATTATAAATAATCCTCCTGTACTTATTAAACCAAATGTGGAAACGTTCAAATCTAAATTCGAGGTATTTCTATATAAAAAAAAATTATCTTAATCATAATATACAACAAAGAAAAGAATGCAATCGCTTTAAAATAATTACGCTAAAAATTTTGATGAGTGTTTTGTTCATAAAAGAAAAGAAAAACTTGCTTAAACCTAAATCAACATAAAATTTGAAAATTATATTTTTTTTTTTGTTACAAAGTATTTTTTTCCTTCTAAAGTAATTGTAATGTGTGAAATCATGTTTAAGCGAAAATTTTTATTAATTTTTCTAAAGAACTATAATTTTGTACTCTGGTGTAAAAATTTTTTTTTACTTGTGTATTCCTTTTTTTTCCTACATGTTACTCAAACCAAAGTTCATGCAAATATTCTGTAATTTACTCACAAACATACAAATATTCGATCACTATGAATGTTAATAACAGTGGTAATAATATGCCAATTTTTTTTTTTTGCTATAAAGTGTGTTACCGAAGCTTTGTATAAACTTTGGATTGGTTATAACCAAGGTTCAGAAAATATACACATGAAACACACAATGTTGTGTTCAAAAGCAGCCAACAGATATCTTTATTTTCATATCAATTATGTGCGTTTCTAAATTTTCTACGGTGCCCAACACAATCATGACTGTGTTCGTTTTAATATTTCGTTATTTACACGAACATTTTTGTATCACGTACTTTTTGTTTCGATCACACATAAACCACACATATTGGAGTGTTGCTTTATTTGAAGTTCGTGTTCTGGTACTGTACTGGAACAAAAAACAGAACATGTACAATAAACAGGTTCGAGTTCAGTTATATTTTAAGTCATGTTGTGGCTCGTGTACTAAGAAAAAACAGAACATGTACAATAAACAGGTTCGAGTTCAGTTATAATTTAAGTCGTGTTCAGGCTCGTGTACTAAGAAAAAATAGAACATGTACAATAAACAGGTTCGAGTTCAGTTATATTTTAAGTCGTGTTCTGTCTCGTGTACTAAGAAAAAATAGAATATGGATAATAAACAGGTTCGAGTTCAGTTATATATTAAATTCGTGTTCTGGTTCTTGTACTACGAAAAATTGAAACATCAATTTGCGATCTGATACACCCCAATAAAAACTACAACAATTGTTTCAACCAAATTTATTAAAATTTTATTGACCTTTTTTATGACTTACGTTGCAAATTGTTTACAATTGTCAAATATTTTAAAATTTTATTGGCCATTTTTTTTGTGATTTACGTTGAAATTACTTACAATTGTTTTTATTGACTGGTTTTTATTTTAATAAAATATGGTAATAAAATACTTAAGACACAAAAACTATTTAGCATCATAAAAGTTACACTTGATCGTTGTTAGGTTTTTTTGCATTACCCACCCCTATTTTCGCAACCAATTAGTGTCACAGACGAAAAACCCAATTTTGCGGCATAAAAGACACACTTGTTGGTTGTTAGGATCTTTTGCAAACATTTTTTTTTTTGGTAACAAATAACTTTAGACCCAAACAAATTTTGCATCATAAAAATCACAATCACCCACCCTTAATTTGCGAACCAATTAGTGTCAATGCACAATCCTTTACTCAATATTTTTTTGGGATTTTTTGCATAAAAACACAATGAGTGTCAATAAAAAAAAACCCAAAAAAATATTTTCATATTTTATTGTCCCTTTTTTATGACTTACGTTACAATTTCACGCAATTGATTTTGCAATAAATAGCGAGTGCGTGCGTCATTTATTCATTAAAAGTGGTTCAGTTTTCATTAGATCGTGATCTATAAGTGTATTGTGTTATTGTGTAAATTGCAAATATTTTGTGAAAATTAAAACAATTTGAAAGCAATAACAGAAATAAGTTTTGCTATAAAAAATACGCAACTTTTAATAGCGAAACGATAAAATTTACACGTCTGATTGAAACCTGCAAAAAAGATTTAAGTGCAGTGTGCAGTTTTTGTGTCTTAAGTATTTTATTATTATCTTTTATTAAAATAAAAACCAGTCAATAAAAACAATTGTAAATAATTTCAACGTAAATCACAAAAAATGGCCCATAAAATTTTAAAATATTTGACAATTGTAAACAATTTGCAACGTAAGTCATAAAAAAGTGTCAATAAAATTTTAATAAATTTGGTTGAAACAATTGTTGTCGTTTTTATCGGGGTGTATCAGATCGCGAATTGATGTTTCAATTTTTCGTAGTACAAGAACCAGAACACGAATTTAAAATATAACTGAACTCGAACCTGTTTATTGTACATGTTCCATTTTTTCTTAGTACACGAGCCAGAACACGACTTAAAATATAACTAAACTCGAACCTGTTTGTTGTACATGTTCTGTTTTTTTTGATGTGTAAACATCTATACGCGCAGGGGGGTAAATTTCTATTTCACAATACAATTACAAAAACAGCGTAACTCATATCGGTGTGAGCTGAAGCAGATAACGCTGTGTGACTTATGATTGTATTGGTGAAAAAATTATGATATAAAATTGTTTTTTGATGCCACTTTTTTAAAAGCACCATCTATGTATCACTTATATACGTTTATATTAGGATATTTTTAATGTTTTACAGCAAACGGTTGTTGAATTAGCTGAAACAGTTTTTGCTATAAGTGATACATAGATGACGCTTTCTGTTTGATTTAAAAAAATGACATAAAAAAATCTTTAATTACTAGATGTTTACACATCTTCCCTGTGATCGGACTCACATGATTTTTTTTAATATACGAGCCTGAACACGACTTAAAATATAACTGAACTCGAACCTGTTTATTGTACATGTTCTGTTTTTTCTTAGTACACGAGCCACAACACGACTTAAAATATAACTGACCTCGAACCTGTTTATTGTACATGTTCTGTTTTTTTTTTAGTACACGTACCAGAATACGAGCTTCAAATAAAGCAACACTCCAATATGTGTCGTTTATGTGTGATCGAAACAAAAATTACGTGATACAAAAATGTTCGTGTAAATAACGAAATATTAAAACGAACACAGTCATGATTGTGTTGGGCACCGTAGAAAATTTAGAAACGCACATAATTGATATGAAGCTAAAAATATGTGTGTGTTGGTCTAAACTATGTTTGTTTACATATATGTACGAGTTTTTTATTCAGTGTGTGTTTTTTTCTGAACTCTGGTTAAAAGAGCTGAAAAAAATAATGGATTTAAATAAGCCTTAATAAGTTGATTTCAATAGCCTTAATTTGAATTTAGTAATTAATCAATGTTATTTTTCAGAGAGTTTATACACAATTTAAAATTCAAAGCCAAATTTACAAAAATGTTTCGCTACATTTAGCAGCAACATTACTCAACTAAGAGAAATTTCAATAATTATTTAGAAAACAACAACAACAAAGTACCTGCATCGAAAGATCTTTCGACGAGGGAGCAGCGGTGAAATGCTTATGTAAGTTGTCAGATTCTCATTACTTTTAATTTTAATTTTTTTGTTGCTTTGCGCAACATTTTTTTTTTTTTTTGTTTATTTGCAATTTCATTTTACCAAAAAGAATAAATCTTCAAACTAGCTTAATACAATTATGAATGTTTATTCTTTAGGGTGACCAGATGAAATTTAATTTTAAAAAACTGTTAAATGGTATAAAATGATTATTTACTATTAAAAATAATTTTCTTGTTCATATACGATTAAACATTAGAAATATTATACGAAATTACAATTATTTTTAAACATTTAATTTTTCTTCCATTATTGTTAGAAATTATATAAGATCTAATTACAGTTAAAAGGGTAGCTAAGAAGTTAGTTATGATTAATTTTTTTTTTCTATATTCTTCTAATAATTATTTAAAATTTAATGAATAACTTAAATGAACAATTTTATGCTTTCATTTAAGATAATTTGTAAGAATGTTTAATTTGAATTTTATTATTAAATTAATTTCTTTACTCTTAATAAAATCAATATGATTTCGTGCTGAATTTTGAAGCATTTTGTTTGATTTATAGGCTAGGGTAACACAAGCGGTTGTAGAACTAAATATAGGGATCATAATAATATAACTATTTTGGAATATATTGCTATATTTTGATCATGGAAGGTAAGGCTTTTTGGCGAATACCTCATCATCTCGTATCGTCATTCGAACTTTTGCATTTCTTCTTTTAGTATTGGTATTTTCTTTTTCCTATTTCCCTTCGATAATTAGTTTTCCTGCTTTTTTCCTATTTTTCTCTTTGATTTTAAACGCACGCTTTCAAATAATTTTATAATTAACATTGTGGTATTGAGTGTATTGAAGCCAAGAACCCCTCCATTTCGACGAGCAATAAGGCCGGTGGTACAGCGTGCACCTGCTGCAAGTTATACTTATCAACATCTACTATTTCAATAATTTTTAAAAAAAACTATCGTTACATGCTACAGAGCAGCTGTGCTTTTCGCATGGGCCCTTTCAAGAGCTGGTACTCCAAATTATTTGTTTATTGATGCTTTAGATGGAAAAATGAAAAATTTTGAATATGCATATGTACTGTATTAATAATTAATATAAAACCTCACAAATTTTGAATTAAATCAAATGATTGAAGTTTTCGTATAAAACAATCTGGGACTTTTCATTTTTTTAACAACAATTGCTTGGGTATAGTGAAGCACACTGGTATCACGCTAGTTTTTATTTTAAATTCTGTAACTCTAAAAAAAACCTGTTATGTTTGGTAGTTACAAGTATCAGCAGAATTTGCTTATAACCCGACCAAATAGCGGCATTGGGTATAATTATTCGGAGTTTTCGCAGAAGGTGTAAAAATTTTTATTTTTCTATACACTTTAGGGTCAGTACAACATTTTTCCTGTCATTTCGCCGGCTTCTAGTAAAGCGTTTCTTATAATTTTAAATGACCCATGAAACTTTTGCTTCACAAGCGATTGTTTGAAGAGCCACTTACGATTTTTTATTAAAAATTTTAATAATCTGTTCAAATACTTTTCTTTCAAAATTCGTAATAAATTAAAATATTTATAGTATGATTAAGAAACTGTGAAATAGCAAGAAACTGCTATTATTAGACTAGTAAGTTATATAAACTCTTGTTTTGTTCATTTATAGTTCAACTATAATAAAAAAATTTGTTTAAATTAACATTAAAAAAAATATAAAAAAATAAATAAATGTCACAAATCTGGAATACTGTTATAGTGAGAGCTGTGGGAATTTGCGTGAGCCCTTTCATGATGTGGGATGGCAAAGTACACCGGATTACATACAGTTTAAAATATAGTAGCGTACAGGTTATCAGAAGACAATTTTGAAGCCAGTCCTGTTATGGCAACATCCCCACGGTATAGTTGACGTCATATAGACTCATTATCTGAGGTAAACTCTCGCATTTTCTCATTAACCATGACTCAATTCTGCTTTAATTTGTTTCAAATCTAGAATAGTTTGTGTAATAATGGCATTAACGCAAGGAATACATCTGAAGATAATAACTCCCTTACTCGCCGTAATGGGCTCAATCATTGTTATAGTAAAATTCGGATTCATTGTGGCTGCACAAGTGTAGTGTATTGGTCACGATACTTATAAGTGGCTGTTCTTGTGGCAGTAGTTTTGCAAACAACACACTCCATTGATGATGACATTTTACACAAACCTTTTAAGAATTGTTTCCAATTAAAATTAATTAAATATGTTTACTGTTTAAACAGGTTTAAAAAACATTTTTTTTTTTTTTTTTTGTTTTGCAATTGAATTTTTTGTTTAGTTTGGCGAATATTTTAAAATAGTGTAAGGGTCAAAATTAAAGAATGTCAAAGCAATGCGCCTAAATACAGAAAACTTACACAGAAACATTAAACCTCTACTCGGTCATGGCGGTACCAGAATTCTCTGTGTAACTCTGAGACTTTAGGATAAAGTCTTTGGATTAACTATTACCAAAGCAGTCGATTTACACTTACAAATGGTAGTTGCCAATTTCGTCTAGTTTCATTGGCCTAGAGCTAATTAGGTAAAAGCTCCTACCATTGGTATTCCTGTACTTTATTGCAACTAAAAAGCTTTACAGCAAATTCTGGTGCGAGTAATTTTGAAAAATGTAAAAATAAATAGCTAGAATAACTGTCATCTGAAATCTTATTATATGTATGTTCAACAGCGCTTGTATGTTTTGACCCTATTGTTCAGATTTGAGCTTTCGATGCATATTTTTCTTCGAGAGAAATTTAATATTTTTAATTTCTTGATGATTACATTGAGTACCACGATGTTTGTTAAGTATTTTTTTATATTATTTTCATTATTATTATTATTTTTTATTTTTTTTTTACATTAACCACACAAAACTATATTAACCGCATACGTATGATAAAATTCATTTATATTTCTGATGTCAATAGCATTGCAATAAAAGTGTGTGTGTGCTTTTCATGTCCATATGAATATAATCATATGTGGGTGCATTCTTATATACATATAAACAATGAATACACATACTCGTATGTTCAATATTTCAATACACAAATTCAATATAAAAATCATATGTTCGCGGTTTTTGTGGCTACCGTTGTTTCAGCGTTAATATGGTAAATATTTATTTTTGTTTACATGGAAATAAATATATAAGTAAAAAAAAAACTCTAAAGGTTATCAGTGCAGAGATCAAATAAATTTATTAAATAGTTTATAAGTCATTTAGTTTTATTAAAAATTGCAAAGCTACTCTCTGGCTAATTGAACTAAATAATTAATAAGTTTTCAAATATTTTTTACTGATGTTCTTAGAATTCCTAATCACAAAAAAAGCAGAGTTTGCTATAAACAACATTAATTTTCTTAAATTTTAAATTTTCTTAATTTAATAATTCAATTGACTAAAAAATAACAAACTTATTGATATTTTTCTTTTCTCTTTAATAATTCAACATTAGATTTTATGGAACCTTATAAGAGAAAGAAGAATAAACTTGAACCACATTTTCAGAAACTTAACATCTTTAGTAAATGCTAACAAAATATTTATAAAATTTAATTGTCTGTCTCATAAAAATGTTTATAATTATTTTGAGCGAATTACCTCTATACATAGTTAATATTACTTTATTTACTTTACGAACAAGTGTCATATCAAAGTTTTGAGCAATAGTTTTGTGGTTATCCACAGTTTACATAAGTTTTGTAAAATAGAATTCATCTATTTTAAAATAAAGAAATATTTGAAAATAAAAAAAATAAAATTCTTCTTCATTATTCTTCTTTAATATTTTTCGAAGATTGTCTAGCATGAATTTTTACCCACAAGACATTTAAAACCATCGCACTTCTAGGGTGAACAATTTAGAAACATTTTCTGTGCTGTCAAGTGGCAAAAACCCCAGAAGAAGCAAAAGAAAAATGGTAGAAAAAAGTCAAGGAAAGTTTTGTTTTCAGTTTAGTGCGTGTAATATTTTCTAACAAGTGAACAATTACAAGAACTATACCATACACACATACACGCATATTAGGAAATGCCGCTGGATAAATGTAAACTAAGTTTGAAAAGTATTTGCAGATTCATGTGAGCATTAGGTACCGCTGTAGAAATCATTTTAACAATGTTCGTCAGTCAATACTTGATTATTGTCGATAGTCTTACTAAAGAATAAATAAAATCAAAAACAAATTTTAATAAAATGACATCGATATGTTAATGTATATTTTTGCATAGTTTGCTGTGAATGCATATTTTCTTATATTACTAAAAACTCATAATATTATGCATATGTTGTTAATAGCACTGCGCTATAGTGATACTCTACCTATAGAAAGTTTTATGTTGCATTTTTTGACACCCTCAAATATAAAAAAAATCCGGAAACATATTTTCGTTACATTCGCCACTAAATAGTTTCCATCTCCGTCAAATTTTAACCGGCTTTGGAATTTTCGAACATATACACAGTTTTATACAAAGTGGAATATTTTTTCGGTCTTTGTCTGAGGGTGAGAAAAACGCAAGGCCAAAGCGTTTGCCATGCTCAGGTTAAGCTTTTTTGGCCTTTTATATTTTTTCCTTATCGTGATGTTTGTATGCTTAGTTTTTCAGCTATAACTGAAACACCTTTGATGATTTCTCATTTCATTCTTCCAAAAAATTGTAGCTTACTCTTAAATAAATAATTTTTATTAATATATCCATGAAATATATAGTATACAAATACTGATGTATGTATGAGTCTCCTCGGCGCACTGCTCTTGAAGCGACAAGAAGTTGGGTGGATCCCAAATCGGGTTTCATATTACTTTTGTGATTCATTGGCAAATTTAAAATCTGCAGAACTGAAAATTTTAACTGACCTCTCTCAAGTGATATGGCCATTTTAATGCCCCAGAGTGAGATCGCTTCATACATTTATGGGCAAAAAGTATAAGGAGAGCTCGTAGAACACTGAGCCTTTTATCAATTCTGATAGGAAAAATTTAAAGTTTCATAAAAATTGACCATGCCCATCGTCCCCTGCCAATATAAACCAAAAAGACTGTTTCAAATTTTTGTTTCTTCATTAAAAGTCTTGCAACTTGACTCAAGCCATCAGTAATACGAAGTGAAGATGGTCGCAAAGTTTTACAGAATGTGTAAATTTGTTTTTGAAACAAAATGAAAAAGTTTTGTAATTCGTCTTCAAAGGCTTCAAAGTAAAAATATTTTTCCATGAAAAAAACTAGCAGTAACAAGATAAACGATATAATGACTCATAAATATTTTTACTTGTATGCAAATATAGACTTTCATTCATCCTCTATCATTTCATTAACGATATTGTCTAGTTCCAAAACAAGTTTATAAGGTTGACGTCTATGCTAGTAATACAAAGATCTAACGATAAAGGAAGATGAAACATCAGTATTTGCTGCGATTCTGTTGCACTTTCGGGAGAACATTAGTCTATACTTACTATAGTCCTTTTTTCGAGCTTCTTCAGCTTGTAAAAACATACGGGCGTAATAGTAATCACTATTTTCGTGTTGCTTTGAGTCACAGCAGTTAAATTTCGTGTGACTTTTTTTTATAGAATTCATAATTTTGTTCAACAGTATACAATTTCTGCAGGAAATGTCAATAGTGAAACAATACTGATTCACTATTGACTTTGTCACCAGTACTACTGACCAACTTTACCCCAGACAATGTAATTTTCTATAGACATGTAACACGTACGTATCATTGCAAATCACTAGCGACATTGGTATTATTGATTAGGTGGTGACTAGGTAGTTCCCATTGGACCATATGTAGACATTGCAACCAGAGATTCTTGTACAAATTTGATTGTTCTTTCACTTTTCTTTTATAACTTCGTTTACTTATTATGCTTTTTATTTGATTTATTATAAAATGTATTTTTATTTACATTTATATTCAATTTTTCTATATCTTGTTTTAAAACTTTAGTTTTTCGGCCAACCACGTGTTTTTCAAACAAAACTATAGAAATCAAGAAGAAACAGAACTCCCAACTTGTCAGCTGCATTAACTCCTTGAAAATTCTAATTGAAAATATTTTAATTGTATTAATCCATACCTTTACCAACTATCTGAAAACATTAGTTGCATACAGATAACTAGAAAGCTTCAGTATTATCTGTTAGTTTTGAATCAATGCGCTGATAGGTTTTCGATAATTAATTTCCATAAAATCCACTGGATTTTTCAGCTCGTTTTTAAAATTTCTTTTGTGGTGATTCCAAAATTATAATAGGTAAATCATTTTGGAATCACCATTAAATCGAGCAGCCATACTTATATAGCAGTTACATGTATCTCTGAAAAGTAGAGTTTCTTTTGGTAAAACGATATATCGATGTATCGGAGGTGGCACACCCTAATCTGCTAGTGACATGAAATATACCTTACACCATATTCGCATACCTACAAAACACACATAAAGAATTTCATGAAAATTGGTGAAGCTGTTTCGGAGGAGTTCGATCACAAATAAGGTTTATTTTTATTAAATTTTATTTTTAGTATTAAACTAAAAACTCGAGCCATGTTAATGATAAAATATTTTTTTTTAATCCATCAATAGGTCGCTAGTAACTATCAAAGAGAATTCACATATTTCCTTTACAATACCACATAAGATTTCTTTGAAGCAAAATTTGGGATATCTTACATGGGTCTTTTAACCTTCCTATACCCGCGCGTTGGCCTGTGAGGACGACAAAACACATTTTTATATATATCTTTATTTCCAGAAACGCTAGAAAATTGAGTTTTCTGTTAGCTGCCGGATTTTCTATAAGCTTTATTTTAGTGCATGCCACGTATTCGTAAGATACGTACGTGTTGTGTATTTAGTCACAGATCGGTTTGTGAGATCGACGCGGGTATGTCCTGATTTTAATTTTAAGGCCAGAAACTAAGTCAATATATGATTTATGTATTGCACAAGAAGTGGTTATATGTTTGTGAAAGTTAATTTTTATTTTAGTAAAGAAAAAAGTGTTTTTGTTTTGTTTTTGTAGAAAAAACCATCGACTTTGATGACTATTTGGTAAAATACTGAAAATCAATAAAATTAATGAAAATAAATTAAATGCGTAGCGTAATTTTTTTTATTATATCTACAAGTTTTATACAGGGGTTAAAACTTTTGGTCCGTTAGACCGCGCGCGGGTATATGTGTTACAAAAATTAGCACGGGTATAGGAAGGCTGAAGAGACCTTTTTCGAAATCAAGTGGAGTAGGACAACAAGTTCTACGCATATTAAGCAATTTTACCAATTTTTCCATTTAGGGCACGTACCTTTTTTTATTCTCTTAGTGAAAACATGAACTTCTGTTCATTTCCAAAATCTAGATGTTTCTTTATTAAAGTGAAGATACAGACTAATCTATATATACATATATATATATATATATGTATATTCAATTTCTGTTTGTTTGTTTGCTACACAAATTTTAATTTTTCGACGTATTTCTCTGAAATTGGGTACACAAGATTTCTATGCTCCAGGGAAGTCAGCATATGCTTTTAACTGGCTACGCATTCTTTTGCAAACGCTTTTTTAAAATTTTTACGGGTTTCGCTCAAATTTACTGCGCATTATTCACATATCTCATATATATTTTTTATCGGCCACGCCCACCTTTTTTAATTTGTTTGTTACACATATTTTAATTTTTCAATGGACTTTTCTAAAATTTGTGTATAAATCTCTTTAGTTTCTACTCTTGAGTTACGTCATTAAGTAAATATTGTAAATCGACCAATTACAAGTATTTCCGTCTTGCCTTTTTTACTATATGGGTTGTTACACCCACAAATTATTGCTGATTTATTTCATGGTAACTACCGCCGTAGAATTACCCCGATGAGTTACATCATACAAATATTTACATCTCGCCTTTTTAACTACATTGGAAAACAAAATATAACATTTATTTTCATCTCGCTTTTTGGCTACATTTGAAAGCAACCTATTGCAAATATTTCCATTTCATCTTTTTCACTAAATGAATGAGTTGCAAAGGTAGAAAAAGAATTATCTGCAATTGTGACTTGCATATGAAAGCATAGTATATAGGCAAATGCACATGAAAGCATACAGCGCATACATCCACGAAACATGTTTGATAAATCTAGTTCCTTTAATTGAATCATACCTCATAAAAATCGTAGTTATATAGGCCGTACTACCTCAAATGCAAAAAGGCTTAGGCCAACCAGAACTTTAGAGACCTCCGATCAGACCCAAGTTTGTATCGAGTCTCAACGAGTTAAGCCATCTGCGTCTAGAAATGCTGAAACAACTGAGCAAGCCCAAAAAAATCTTGAAGCCCAACAATCAAGACAAGCTTTGTTACGAAGAGCGGAAATGCCTGAGTCTACTCAATTGCATGTAGAGTCCAGAGAATCTGAAACTCCTGAAGTGACACAGCAACGTCTTGAAGCTCAACGGATAAAACAGGCTGACTCCAGGGAATGTGATACTCCTGAAACGGCTTTAATACCCCTGTCAGATAACTTTTGTTAATTGGTTCCTTCATTGCAAGAGATGGTACAACAAGTTTTTTCTAACATAATTTACAGAAAAGGACAATATCTTACGGCATCAGTTACTAATTTAGAGTCTCCCTGTTTTTTTCATAGGTAATTAAAGGAAAAACCTGAAATGTATATCCCAAAGCTCTAGAATAACTAAAATTCGTAACTACTAAACATCATATACTCAAAATAATCAATGCATAAACATAGTTAATTGTAATGGTAAGCAGGCGCTGAGTACTTAGTTCCCAATGAACAAATTTCCATAAAAAAAAACAAACTTCTTCCTCAAAAATTGGGAATAAATTCACGATGAACATATTGTCCAAGCTTTTTTAAAAAAAGGTCCCCAAGAAAAATGAACAAATTCCCCAATTTTTCTAAAAAGAAAATAAAAAATTAACTTAATCCCCAAATTCATTCTTAAATTTTTACATATTTTTAATAAAGAATTTTGTTAAATATTTATTTAAGTGAAAATGGGCATACTGCTCTCCATATCTATCCTGCAATAAACGTATTTAAAATCCGTATTATTTTCAATACCATCATTTCGGTGCTTTATCTCACAACCATAACATATCTTGCAATGTTTGCACGGTAAAAAAAGAGAACGCACGATTACATTAATAGCATTTTGCATTTTCTTATCCATCAAAATGCTAAAACATCAGAGTGATCTGAAAAATATATTTTTGCGATTAAGATAAGATGACGACAAGATACTGCAGCATGGGTGTGGCTGTCAAACGCGCGGAAGCGGCGCACGGTTCATGGCCGGAATAAATTGTATCTACGTATGTGCAATAATTACCTGTTGATTCAATAAGGAATACACTATGCAATGTTTTGAGAGCTTAGAAAGTATGCGATATTTCCACAAAAAAAAAATCAAATCAGTCTTGAATAATAATCTTGGCAATTTTATTTTAACTATATAAGTAAAATGTTAGCTTGAAATATGTTAATTTAAGGGTAAATGGATACTTAAATTCATTATAAAAAAATAAAAAAAAAAAATCAGCTAAAAAGTCATTTGCCCTACACTAGTAGATTTAGAAAAGAAAAAATTTCGTAAAAAATAATATTCATCTTTAAATGGTGAGACGAATAAATGAAAATTTTATCAGATTTTTATCCCATTTTTACCAAAAAAAGGCATTTTTTAGCAGATCTAAATAAACCGAGTGTTCGATTATCTTCAAAAACAAATATAATAAAAGCTATCCCAAAGAAAAATGTATATAAATTTATTTTATTGCTATCTCTAGGCTTTATAAGGTTAAGGTTAATAAACAATTGATAAAATCCGATCCTCAAGTTTTCCGTCAAACTATCGAATGTGTCAATAACAATAACACGAGAATTAACGAATCAACAATAAATTTGATCTAAACAAAAAATTTTTTACAATAAATCCATGTAAGAGAAGATATACGTTGTTGTTAGGGTTGCCAGACGGGCTGGATCTGGCTGGATTGTCCAGCTTTTTAGAAGCTTGTCCAGCGTCCAGCTAAAATTAAATTTGTCCAGCCAAACAGAAATTAAAAAGAAAATCCTTTAATTGCTTTATCTATAGATAAAAAATATTTCATATGGAAAGATGTTCTAGAATATGCGAAGTGGTTACAAAAAAAAAGATAATTACACAAATGTAAATTGTGTGAAAGTAAATTGTGTCAAACAGAGATTTTAGTAAAACATGAAGGTAGTCGGTCGTTAAAAAAGCATTTAAAAACAAAAAAACATGTTAAAATGGAGATGTCGCAGAAATTGTGTCAGCGCATTACAAGTTTTGTTGTTCCTTCTGAGCAAAAATTAAAACTCAAATTGCCAGAGCGGAATTGGCATGTGTTTACCACAACTTCAACTTTATACTGTGATAGTAAAATCGCCAACAAAATATCTTGTGGGCGTACAAATGCGGCAGCCATAGCTAGAAATGTTTTGGCTCCTTATTCACAACAAATTACAGTTAATGCCTTAAAAAAGAACTATTACTTTTCTGTAAGTAGTGATACTTCTAACATTGGAAATGTTAAAACCTACCCATATACTGTTCAATATTTTGACCCGGAATACGGTATCCGAAAACAAATTTTGTGTTTTTATAACGACCCATACGAAACATCAATGGATATTTTTTTAAATATAATACGAATAACATAGGATTGTGATTTGAATATAAAACAAATCACAGCTTATAGTGCGGATAATGCTGCTGTCAATTACGGTATTCATAATTCTGTATACCAAAAACTTAAAAACGAATGTAAGCAAATTATTAAAGCAAATTGTAACTGCCACGTTATAAACAATTGTGTTAAAAGAGCTCTCAATGCTTTATCTATAGATATCGAAAATATCGTAATAAAAATTTTTAACGAGTTGAGCTCATTCTGAAATTGAGTATAAAGAACTTTTGCGACATATTGCACCTCGGTGGTTTTCTCTTTTACCAGCTGTAGATCATTTAATCTATTGTTGGCCTGCGGTAAAAATGTACTTTTTAAAAAAAGGAAATGCCAAAAAGGCCTATGGGAATTTATTTCTTATGGAATTTCAGATGACAATGTAGTGGATGAAAATGATGAGTGTAAAGTGGAAGGTTTTTCAGAGGCATAACTATATTTCTTACACAATATAATGCGAGAATTTCATTAAAACTATTTTGTCTCTTGAAAGTGACTCTTTTACCATTTTAGAGTTACACGATGTAATGACTAGACTCATGAGTCGCCTTTAATGTAGAATAAATGATAAATTTTATGATAGCAAAGTCAGTAATGTTTTAAAAAATCTCTCTTCTGATGAACAAAAAGTGTTTACATCAGAAGCCGATGAATTTTTAAAAACAGCTGTTTCATATTTAGAAAAACGTTATGATTTTGGAAATAACTGCCTTTTTAAAATAATTTCATTTTTAAGTTTAAAAACATCTTTCTTTTCGTGGACTGACTTACAAAACATACCACATATTCTAGAAATATCTGAAGCTATAGACAATGATAAATTATATAATGATTTTTGTTGTCTTCGAGCAGTTTACTACCAGTTACCACACGATTTACCAAATGATAAAATATGGTCTTTCTTTTTTACAAAAACAATTAATGGTAATTGCGAAAATTTACGAAAGCTAATATCTTTTATTTTTTCGATTCCTATAAGCAATGCCTTTTGCGAAAGAGTTTTCAGTATTTTGAATAATTTATATAGCAAAGAAAGAAACAGAATGTCTTTTGACTTAATACAGGCAGAAGTATTTATTAGAATATATTTGGAGAAATCTTGCAAAAATTTCCAAAAATTTTTGCAAACGATCGCTGGTTCAGAACTAGCCAAGTCAGTTTGTGGAAACACAAAATATATGTGGCAATAAAAATTATTTTAGAATAACTATTTTGAAAATATTATAATAATTTATATAGCACCTATAACCTGAACTGATATTTTTTTTTTTGGTAATTTTGTTTTTGTTATTACTCTTTTTTTAAAATACTTATATTTTATATTTTTAAAACTTTAAGGAATGAACTGATTAGCTTCATGTTTTGTTTATACGTTTTTTACCATACTTTATGTTCCTAATTGGAAAAAAAATAAAATAAATTATTTTATTAAAATAAAAAACTTTTTTTCGATAAGACAAAACTTTTAAAATGTCCAGCTTTTTTTTAAAAATCCAGCTTTTTTATGCCGAATGTCCAGCTTTTTCCAAATCGGGATCTGGCAACCCTAGTTGTTGTATGTTCGATTTTTATTCAAAATGTCACTCATACGCATACATATCTTCAACTCTATACTATAATATACTATAAATAAATAATATAAACTATACTACTATATAATAATCATCCGTCCTTAATAAGCTATGGTATTCAAAAAAAAAAAAAAAATAAAAAATAATACTCTTATATAAAAAAGGAAGAAAATTACAATATTTTGAAGATTTCATTCGACAAAATTGCAAATAATTGATTTGCTAAAGAATGAAATGAGAAATCATCAATGGTTCTTGGTTTATAGCTGAAAATTATGCGAACAAACATCAAAACATAAAAGGTCTCAGAACACCAAACCCTTAGGAGGTTTCATTATACTGGTCTGGTATTCTCAGCCAGAAGAAAAAAAAACTAAAATATTTAGTTTCAACAAAAAACCAGACTTAAATAAAACATATTTCTGATCCTAAAGTATGATTCATAAAAAAACAACTAAGAAAATTATAGTCAGTCTAGACCGACTATACGATACCCTATACCATGGCTTAGAAACCTTATCTCTTCGGTCCAACTAACTGGATATAGAAAATAAGCATAAACCAAATTTGAGTGCCATTGTTATTAATTTTTTGGCTGCAGATATGAAAAAGTTCATATCGGGTGCTATATCTATATGGGGACTAGGTCGAAAAATGGACCGATCCTGACAATATTTGGTAAAGTCTCTTATATTTTGAAAAAATATACACAAACCAAATTTGAGAAAAATCTGTGCAATACTTTTGTTTTTTGATAGATTTAAGTGAAGATCGGAAAGCTGCTCTATATGGAGCCTATGACTGAGAGTTTTCCTAAAGGGCTTATTTTTGGACTACTGATTAATGGATATAATAAACATATACAAACCCAATTTGCTTACGATCTATATGATAGTTTGGATCTTATGGCAATTTATGTCGATTTCATAGGGGTCATTTGTATGAGGACTAGATCTGAACATGAACCGATTTTCCCAGTTTCAATAGCCTATAAAAGCTTATATACCAAATTTTATCAAAATATATGTTCATATTTGCGACCTGCACTTTGATTAAAAGGTTTACATGGACACACAGACGGACGGACGGACGGACGGACGAACATCGCTTAAACGACTCAGAAAGTGATTCTTAACTGATCGGTATAATAAAAGATGGCTCTAGGTCAAATATTTTGGTTAGTTACAAACAGCAGCACAAAGTAATTATACCCAAACCACATAGTGGTATAGGGTATAATAAAATCAATACTCATTTGCCAATTTTTGTGTTTTGCGTGATATTTGATTTTTGTAGTTGGGTGATTCCACAAATATTTTTCATGACTAATTATTTTATGCGAAAAAATAATAATGTAGAAAACAGTCTGACGATAGACAGAAGGGTGCATGAAAATTAACAAAACAGCAGTGTCTCTACATATAACTATTTGCAATGAACGTCAATTCTCGGCTTTTGGACTTGACCTGAAACGAAAAATCTTAAAAGATTTCTCGAAAATAAAGTGGATAGTTAGTAATAAGGCGTCCTCCCATTGAGAAATTATGAAAATAATATTTTAAGAAAAGATGAAGAAAATATTGTTTTTAATAAAAGGTACTTTTTAAGGAAAGATATATATACATTTTTTGAGGATAATTTTTGAAAAATTTCCTCTTTCAAGACAGCGACTTTTTGAAGGGAAGGTATTTTTAAAATAGGGTGTTTTCGTTAATATAGGTTTTTTTTAAAGACCTCGTACTTTTTTAACAAGAGGATTTTTTTCAAAGAGGATTTTTTAAGAAATTGTGCTTAGTTAAGAAATTTTTTTATTTTTTTTATTTATTTATTTGAAAATTTATTATTTTTATGAACATGTGCTTTTTTAAGCAAAATCACTTTTCACAAATGGAAGATCAAAATTAAACCAAAAAAAAACCCAAGCAGTAATTCTTCCTTTCAACAAATGTCCCAAAAGACTACCAAGGCGTCATCTTCTTATTGGAAATAATACCATAAATGTACTTAACGACCTCAAGTATCTCGGAGTTGTCTTGGACAAACTGCTTACACTTAAACAACATATTATGGCTATGTGCCAAAAAGCTATAGCACCATTTAAAGCAATATGGCCAGAAGGTGATTCTAAACCCCAAAGACAAAAATCTACACTTCAAAGCTATTGTAAGGCCAATTTTAACATACGCGAGTCCTATTTGGAGTGACGCTGCCAATAGCCACCTAAAACGCTTACAAATTATACAAAACAAATGTCTTAAAATGATAAATAAAAAGCCCTGGAAGTATCCTACAAATCTTCTTCATGAAGAAACAGGTTATGAAAAAATTATAGATGTCATAACAAAGATTAATAACAATTACTTTGCCAAAATTTAAAAATCCTCTTACCGGTTGATAAGAGAATGTAGAGAAATAACGTAAAATTAAAAAGAAATCACCAAATTGAAAATTATGTGCTTATAGAGGTATATTATTTCTAATAAAACTCCTATAAGCATATAAATATTTTTAGATAGTATTTGAATATATTAAATCATATAAATTATTTTCCTCCCATCTACCTTTAAAAATCATTAAAAAATTAAATAAAAAGTGTTTAATATCTTTAGATCCTCAATATTATTTGTTGCAATATCTATATGTCAAGACAAGATCTCATATATAAATATCAAATTTGTTAAAATATGTAAATAAATTAAAAATATATAATTGAATTGA
Organism: Cordilura impudica; assembly: GCA_963682025.1. Classification (NCBI taxonomy): domain Eukaryota; kingdom Metazoa; phylum Arthropoda; class Insecta; order Diptera; family Scathophagidae; genus Cordilura; species Cordilura impudica. The sequence goes on along the minus strand of OY821517.1, from coordinate 86,451,401 downwards.
GTAAAAGCACTTATCCCAGAAAATGCACTTTTTAAAAACAGAGCTTTTTAAGAAAAATCAATTTGCAAGAAAATTTAGGAAATATATTTTCTTAAGAAAAGTTAGTTTTTCAGAACATTTAATTTAAAAAAATTATGACTAAGAAAAGATACTTTCTAAGATAATCTGAATATTAAAGAAAATGTACTCTTTAATAGAGCATATTTCTTAAGAATAGTGACTAAATCTACATAAAATAGTTTATTTTACTATACCCTTTTGATATGAATAAACAAAAATGATACCCTTTCTATATTCTTACCAAATCAGTATATAAATATTAAAATTTGTATATCGATTCCATCGCAATTTTTCCCTCATATGGGCCATTTTTACCCTAGAATTGCACAAAGATATTTTCACATAAGATGTTTTCTTGTTTCAGTATTCCATATTAGTGGATCAATATCTTAACCTTTATACAATTCTCTTTGTACGTATACAATATACAATTTATTACACTACCAAATATCAAAAACAATTTCTCTTTCGAATCTTAACTGCATGTGATAAAAATTTCAAAAATGAGGCTATTTCATCTATATTCGCTTTTTTATACTCCTAAAGGTAGAAGAAGTGCATTTCAAATATTAAGTTCTTTGTATAAAGCACTTGGGCAATACGATTTAGACAAATAACTTACAGCGCTTTATATCAATAAATTGGTGAGTGAGTCACTGATGAGCGTAAGTATCATATTGATAATTTGAAATTAAATATAATTTAAATTAAAAACTCCACATTGATAATTAATGTTAATGTAATGTTGTTAAAAATCTCAAGACTAATCATATTCCGCCCATTTTTTGCCCGACTACTCACATTAATACATGAATGGACTCGCACAAAGTGTAATGCCTTTTTTCTATTATAGTAGCCCGGCTCTATGATATTATATATTCACTTTGTATGGTCGGTGCCACGCCCACTGCCTCGATCACGCTCATTTTTTCTTCGACTAATCAGATGAATAACTAATTGGCTCACGCAAAGGTTAAGGCTCCCACTATTACAGTACTCTAGATATATGTCATTTATTATTTATTTTGTGTGGGGGCTGCCTCGTCCATTGATCCGATCCCAGCCATTTTTTGTCCGACTAATCACATTAGTAATAGCTGACACGAGAATTTTATATATTGGATTATTACACTTCTTGAACATAGTGTACCTTTAACAATACCATGACATAAAAACAGTGTAACTTCCAGTTATGAAAAACTTTTGTTTTAATTTTTCTTATAAATTTCTTTCTCTTTTTTTCTTGCTAAAGAAAAATAGGGGATAGAAACTACATCTTATATGAATTTTCTTTTAAATAAGTTATAAAACATTTGAAGAAAGACCCTTAGAAAATTTAAAATTATATTGTTGTATGGTGGGGGATTAAACTGTAAAGATTTTTGTAAGAGTGCAAGAGACAGTTTGGTTTCGGTTTCGGTTTTTTTTTTTTTTTTTTTTTTGTTTGAAATGTCTCTAATTTAAAATGAGAAATATATTTATAATTGTTACATTCACGTAGAACAGTTTTCTTCGAAAGTATGCGTGATCAAAAATCCACAACTTTTGAACGGCTCTTAGCTTTGACTCGCTTTTTTGTGTGTTTTATTGTAAAGTAGCTTCAATAAAACAATGAGAAAATTGTTAAAATTGTATAAAAAAAAGTTTTCTTTTAAACCTAGACTAAGGTCAGAGTATAAAAAATTTATCTTAACGTTTATAATTAACCTAGACCCACCTTTTATTATGTGGCTGAATTCAAAATGTCTCTCTGAGTTGCTTTGACGATAACAGTACATCCTTTCCTATGTATGTAATCAAACTACAGTTGATAAATACCGGTAAATTGGTATTGAAATTTGGGAAAATGTTAAGACCTAGCCTCCATATAAATGACCTGCGACACCAACTTTTTTGAAGTTCTTATTATTCCTGTTTTCCCATAAGCGTTCTCGTAAGTAAATGAACTTTCGTTTAGGCACAACGAGTGTGTATATAATCCAGAAAAATAATAAATTTTATATAAACATTTTACATAATTTAGACATTTTACATAACTTCGTAATGTATTATAACATGGTACGTATCTTGGCTAATCATAGACGGGGTTTCAGTATTTGTAAATTAATTTAAAAACTCGTAAGTTGACGCTATATTAATTTCAGGGACATGGTTCTGTGATAATGTTAGCGACAATATATATGAACTGAAGGGTTACTATGTCTTTCGTTCTGATAGAGGTGATCATACTGTTGGTGTCGCAATTTATATAAAAAAAATCATGTGAGTCCGATCACAAGGGAGATGTGTAAACATCTAATAATTAAAGAAAACATCAACATCATATTTTCCAGTGCATAAAAAATAAGTAGATTATGCTGTTTTCTGAAATTCAATTGATGTTTTCTGAAATGCAGTCGATGTTTTCTGAAATTCAATTGATGTTTTCTGATACACAATTAATGTTCTCAGCAATTCAAATAATGCTTTTTGAAATTCAATTGATGTTTTCTGAAATTCTATTTATGTTTTCTGAAATTCAAGTGATGTTTTCTGAAATACAATTGCTGTTTTCTGAAATACAATTGATGTTTTCTGAAATTCTATTGATGTTTTCTGAAATTTAATTGATGTTTTCTGAAATACAATTGATGTTTTCTGAAATACAATTGATTTTTTCTGAAATTCTATTGATGTTTTCTGAAATTCTATTTATGTTTTCTGAATTCTAATGATGTTTTCTGAAATACAATTGATGTTTTCTGAAATACAATTGATGTTTTCTGAAATTCTATTGATGTTTTCTGAAATTCAATTGACGTTTTCTGAAACTCGAATGATGTTTTCTGAAATTATATTGATGTTTTCTGAAATTCTATTTATGTTTTCTGAAATTCAAATGATGTTTTCTGAAACTCGAATGATGTTTTCTGAAATTATATTGATGTTTTCTGAAATTCTATTGATGTTTTCTGAAATTCAATTGATGTTTTCTGAAACTCGAATGATGTTTTCTGAAATTATATTGATGTTTTCTGAAATTCTATTTATGTTTTCTGCATAAAAAGTAAGTCGATTATGCTGTTTTCTGAAATTCAATTGATGTTTTCTGAAATGCAATCGATGTTTTCTGAAATTCAATTGATGTTTTCTGATACACAATTAATGTTCTCAGCAATTCAAATAATGCTTTTTGAAATTCAATTGATGTTTTCTGAAATTCTATTTATGTTTTCTGAAATTCAAATGATGTTTTCTGAAATACAATTGCTGTTTTCTGAAATACAATTGATGTTTTCTGAAATTCTATTGTTGTTTTCTGAAATTTAATTGATGTTTTCTGAAACTCGAATGATGTTTTCTGAAATTATATTGATGTTTTCTGAAATTCTATTTATGTTTTCTGCATAAAAAGTAAGTCGATTATGCTGTTTTCTGAAATTCAATTGATGTTTTCTGAAATGCAATCGATGTTTTCTGAAATTCAATTGATGTTTTCTGATACACAATTAATGTTCTCAGCAATTCAAATAATGTTTTTTGAAATTATATTGATGTTTTCTGAAATTCTATTTATGTTTTCTGAAATTCAAATTATGTTTTCTGAAACTCGAATGATGTTTTCTGAAATTCTATTTATGTTTTCTGAAATTCTATTGATGTTTTCTGAAATACAATTGATGTTTTCTGAAATACAATTGATTTTTTCTGAAATTCTATTGATGTTTTCTGAAATTCTATTTATGTTTTCTGAAATTCAAATGATGTTTTCTGAAATACAATTGATGTTTTCTGAAATACAATTGATGTTTTTTGAAATTCTATTGATGTTTTCTGAAATTCAATTGACGCTTTCTGAAACTCGAATGATGTTTTCTGAAATTATATTGATGTTTTCTGAAATTCTATTTATGTTTTCTGATATTCAAATGATGTTTTCTGAAACTCAAATGATGTTTTCTGAAATTATATTGATGTTTTCTGAAATTCTATTGATGTTTTCTGAAATTCAATTGATGTTTTCTGAAACTCAAATGATGTTTTCTGAAATTATATTGATGTTTTCTGAAATTCTATTTATGTTTTCTGAAATGATGTTTTCTGAAATTCTATTTATGTTTTCTGAAATTCAATTAATGTTTTCTGAAATTTTATAGATGTTTTCTGAAATTCTATTTATGTTTTCTGCATTCAAATGATGTTTTCTGAAATTATATTGATGGTTTCTGAAATACAATTGATCGAATGATGTTTTCTGAAATTATATGGATGTTTTCTGAAATTCAATTAATGTTTTCTGAAATTCAAATGATGTTTTCTGAAATTATATTGATGGTTTCTGAAATACAATTGATGTTTTCTGAAATTCTATTGATGCTTTCTGAAATTCAATTGATGTTTTCTGAAACTCGAATGATGTTTTCTGAAATTATATTGATGTTTTCTGAAATTCTATTTATGTTTTTTGAAATTCAAATGATGTTTTCTGAAATTATATTGATGGTTTCTGAAATACAATTGATGTTTTCTGAAATTCTATTGATGTTTTCTGAAATTCAATTGATGTTTTCTGAAACTCAAATGATGTTTTCTGAAATTATATTGATGTTTTCTGAAATTCTCTTTATGTTTTCTGAAATTCAAGTGATGTTTTCTAAAATTCTATTGATGTTTTCTGAAATTCAATTGATGTTTTCTGAAATTATATTGATGGTTTCTGAAATACAATTGATGTTTTCTGAAATTCTATTGATGTTTTCTGAAATTCAATTGATGTTTTCTGAAACTCAAATGATGTTTTCTGAAATTATATTGATGTTTTCTGAAATTCTGTTTATGTTTTCTGAAATTCAAGTGATGTTTTCTGAAATTATATTGATGGTTTCTGAAATACAATCGATGTTTTCTGAAATACAATTGATGTTTTTTGAAAGACAATTGGAAAATGTTTAGAAAAGAACATATCATAATTTTTTCACAAATATAATCAGATAAAGTCACACCGATTTACACTTCAGCTCACACCGATGTGTTACGCTGTTTTTGCGATTGTATTGTGAAATACAAATTTATCCCCCTGTGCGTATAGATGTTTACACATCAAAAATATTCAAAGGCTAGAATTCTTATTAAATGATGAACTCATCTATAATATTAATAGGCTAGGCGATTTCTTGTGACCGATGTTTTGTTCCACCGTTTTAGCCCGATTTTGATCAAACTATATTATTTGAAAGGTATTTCTTTTTAGCCGTTTTGCAGATTTACAGATTTTTAAATTTTTTCCTTTATTTTGAGTGAATTGCATTTATATTTGCTACTAACACATACATAAAACAAGTAAGAAAATTATAGTCGGTCTAGACCGACTATACGATACCCTATGCCATGCGTTTAGAAACCCTATCTCTTAGGCCCAACTAACTGGACATTGAAAATAAGCAAAAACCAAATTTGAGTGGGATTTTTATTAATTTTTTTGGCTGCAGATATGAAAAAGTTCATATCGGATGCTATATCTATAAAGGGACTAGGTCCGAAAATGGACCGATCCTGATCATGTTTGGTAAAGTCTCTTGTATTTTGCAAAAATATGTACAAACAAAATTTGAGAAGAATCAGTGCAATATTTTTGTTTTTTAATAGATTTAAGTGAAGATCGGGAAGCAGCTCTATATGGGGTCAAAGGGATCATTTTTGGACTACTCATTAGTGGATGTAACGAACGCATACAAACCCAATTTGAGTAAGATCTATATGACAATTTGGATCTTATGGCAATTTATGTCGATTTCATATGGGTAATTTGTATGGGGGCTAGGTCTGAACATGGACCGATTCTCACCAATTTCAACAGCGTTCATCCCATGGCCGATAAAAGCTTATATACCAAATTTCGTCAAAATATATTCATATTTGCGACCTGCAGTTTGATTACAAGCTTTACATGGACACACAGACGGACGGACGGACGGACGGACGGACGGACATTGTTAAATCAACTCAGAAAGTGATTCTGATTCGATCGATATAATTAAAGATGGGTGTAGGTCGAATATTTTTGGTTGTTACAAACAGCAGCACAAAGTCATTATACCCAAACCACATAGTGGTATAGGGTATAATTATACAATGCTATGTGTGTGTTTATTAAATTTGTTAATGTGTTTGTAATAAAAATTAGTTTGTTTTTTTTTGTGTTGATTTGTGAATTGGCTTTAATTGATTAGCATACCTTTAGGGTCTTCATTTAATGAAAAAATAAAATTTCCTAGAATTTGCATTCGAATTTCGAGGGCTGGAATCTGCTTGTTTAAATTATTAGAAGAAATCTAAACTATTCAATTTTCTATATGAAGAAAAAATAGTTTTTAAATAAAACACAATATAATCATATAGGCATAATTAATTTCTGCAAACATTAACCAAAATCTAAAATATTATAAAAAAAATTTAATTTAAATTTACGAATTGTTCTATACTATTTTCAGCAGTTCACTTCATTTGAAAGCTCTGGTATCCCTGGTTTAACAATCTGGCTACAAAATTAACAGCTGTTTTATTTTTTGAAGTTGGCAACTCGAAATCAGATGTTTGTATAAATTTGTATGATTTTGTGAGATTTGTGAGATTTTTTGAGTGGTAGCAAGCAATAGTTATTGTGTTTATTAATTAAATATAAAAATAATAAAAGTGAAATTTATTAAAATAGAATGTTACAAACAATAAAAAAAAGTGTTAAAAACACGAGTTACTTAGGTTTGTCTCTCCTACCACAATTCCAATTTCGAATGCGTTGGGTAATTGCCCATGAACAGTTTCTCTTGAAAATATTTTTTCACCAATACAATCATAAGTCACACAGCGTTATCTCCTTCAGCTCACACCGATATAAGTTACGCTGTTTTTGTGATTGTATTGTGAAATAGAAATTTACCCCCCTGCGCGTATAGATGTTTACACATCAAAAATTACATTTCATGTAAATTAAATTGTACATATAATGTATATGTTTTTATAGATGTAAATTGTCATGGTGATAAGCTTCTTCCTGGATGTGTATAGAGTCCACATAAATGGATAAAGAGTGACAGTCTTATCGATGATTTCAATAACAATCTTTTCCAAGACTTAAATCTCACCAGTATAAGGTCTATGTTTAACTTGTCAACTGCCAACACGATGAGACCTACACACTTCACATCAACAAATAGCACTTTGCTTGACCTTTTCTTTACCAGTGATGAAAGTAAAGTCTTTAAGTATAACCAATTAGCAGCACCACCATTCTCGAAGCATGACCTACTCTTATTATCATACGATATTGCAACAGAAACCAGCCCAATCATTTAGTTATCGTGATTTTAATAATATTTTATGGTATCAAATTTTCCATTTATTGAATGTGGGAGAACAACTGTCATTTTCTAATGTCAATATTTTAGGAATTTACAACAAACATGTCCTCAACAAAATGAAAACTATTAAAAATAGAGATAGACTTTGGCTAATAGAATACCGTGATTATCAATATCGGAAGTGGAAACGTTACAGGATATCAGAACATCACGACAAATATAAGATGGATAAGGTTGTTTCCAAAATAAGGCACGATAAGTTTTCCTATTAGTTTAACAAATTTAATATAGTTATTGGAAGTAAAAAAACCTGGAAATAAATGCGCGAAATTGGAATAAATAAGACAATTAATGTGTAATGTGCTAAAGCTTCAGCTTTTGTAAATATTGTCCATCTATCAATTCAAACATTACCAAATTTCTGTGGTTTTCTGGAATAACCGCGTATGTCCATTTTTGTCAGTTTTGAGTTAACGATGCGAAATATTTTAATTTTTACAATTTCTGAGTTTTTTCTTTAAATAACGACGCAAATTAAATGTTTATTAAATTAATTTGCAGCACTAACGACGTATGTCAACCTACGTTTGATCGCTGACAAACTATTTTCTCAGAAAACGACACATAGCGACATACGTTGTTATTAATGAAAAAAACATGCAAAATAATTTTGTATTATTTTTCAGTTTATAACCACTTATAAAAACTTGTGTGCTTATATCTGTTATTTTTTGTATTCTTTTTCAAAGAAAACGACGTTTTTCGACATAAGTTGTTTTATCTGCACACACTTTAAGTGTTATTGACATATTGTGTTTTTCGTCCTTCTCTAGGATTTATTCCTCTTAAGATTTTTGACTCAAAATTTTGTATAATGCATTTATTGCCCTTATCTGCAGGAATGTTAAATAAAAAGCTCTAAAAACTTTATATCGAGCCCTAATTTCAAATATAACGTTACTTGGCTCCCCTGAATATTTTAGTTTTATGACATACGCGGTTATTCTATAAAACCACAGATTTAGCTTTTAATGTGTAACACTTATAGAGGTGGTTGAAAGTTTAAATGCTATTAAATCAAATGCAATGGGCCTTGATAATATATAGTACACCCCAGATTTATAAAAATGATCTTACCATGACTTGACCGTTTCATAATGTACTAGTTTAACTCCATAGTCACTATTAGCATCTATCCAATGGATTGGAAACATGCCAAAATTATACCAGTACCAAAACAAGTAAGAAAATTATATTCGGTCTAGACCGACTATACGATACCCTATACCATGCGTTTAGAGACCCTATCTCTCAGGCCCAACTAACTGGATATAGAAAATAAGCATAAACCAAATTTGAGTGGGATTTTTATTAATTTTTTCGGCTGCAGATATGAAAAAGTTCACATCGGATGCTACATCTATATGGGGACTAGGCCCAAAAATGGACCGATCCTGACCATGTTTGGTAAAGTCTCTTGTATTTTGCAAAAATATATACAAACAAAATTTGAGAAGAATCAGTGCAATATATTTGTTTTTTGATAGATTTAAGTGAAGACCGGGAAGCAGCTCTATATGGGGCCTATGAATATGAGTTGTCCAATAGGGATCATTTTGGACTACTAATTAATGGATGTAATATATACATACAAACCCAATTTGACTAAGATTTGTATGATAATTTGGATCTTATGGCAATATATGCTGATTTCATAGGGGTCATTTGTATGGGGGCTAGGTCTGAACATGGACTGATTCTCACCAATTTCAATAGCGTTCATCCCATGGACGATAAAAGATTAAATACCAAATTTTGTAAAAACATATTCATATTTGCGACCTGCAGATTGATTACAAGCTTTACATGGACACACAGACGGACGGACGGACGGACGGACATCGTAAAATCGAATCAGATAGTGATTCTGATTTGATCGGTATAATTAAAGATGGGTGTAGGTCAAATATTTTTGGTTGTTACAAACAGCAGCACAAAGTCATTATACCCAAACCACATAGTGGTATAGGGTATAAAAACATGCCAAAATTATACCAGTACCAAAAACAGGTGATGAATACTGCCCGATTGCAATTCTTCCATGCCTCTCAAAAGTTTTCGAGCACCTTTTACACAGAAAAATCCTTAAGTATTTAACCGACAACAGCTTACAGAGCATCAATAGGGTTTCAGACCCCAACATAGCTGTATAGCAGCATAATCTGACGCAATTGAGGAGATAAGGAGCAACATGGATAACGGAAAAATATCTTTTTTGTTTCTATTGGACTACTCAAAAGCATTTGATATGGTGCACCACTCAATTTTGTGATTCAAACTGAAGAACTTTTTAAACTTTTCAGCATTAGCAGCTAGACTCATGTCGTAATACCTCACAAACAAATCCCAATCTGTTGCTAATGGTAGCTCCACCTCAAATTCCGTGCAAGTTATAAGATAGGTACTACAGGGCTCAATCCTAACTTTATTCAATATATGCCGATGATCTTCAAAGAAATTAAATTCTCTAAGATTCGGATATACGCTGATGACATTTAGCTATATATAAGTGGTACCAATAATTCAATTATTTTCAAAACTCAAAAACTATATTATGATCTTAAATAAATTCTAAATTGGCAACTGCAAAGGGTTTACGACTTAATCGAAATAAATCCAAGTGTATTATAATGAGAATGAGATAACTGTTTTATTGGGTGTTCTAAAATTGACATCGTGGAATCTGTAAAAAATCTCTTTGTTGTGTTTAATGGAAATCGGACATGGTCAGATCATACTAACCAATCCTGTGCAGAATTTATAGTGCATTCAGAAGCACTTTACAGCACAACATTGCTACTTGCTAAAATGTATCTTTTACCTACATTGCTATACTCATCCGAGGTTTTCACAGGTTGCAACTTTAGGGATAACAGGAAACTAAATGTAACTCTCAACAAACAATATTCGCTATATATTTGGATAAGGAAAATTTTATCATGTATCCCAATACTCGTGCCATGTCTAACACACGTCTTTTAACAACTATATTAAATTCCAAAAAATTATATTTCTACATCAAATTATTATTACAAAGGATCTAAAATATCGTTTTGAACTATTAAGGTTCGCAAGATCTTCCAGGAAAAATCGAATAATCCAATTTAAATATTTATTCTAACTATTCGTGCCTGGAACCAACTTCCTAATGTAAGCAACACAATATGGGATGGAAAATTACTATACCAATACCTTAATTGATTTTATTCGATTTTGTTTTCTGTTTTAATGTTTTTAAATTGTAATTTATAATATTTTAAAATTAGATTAAGAGTTGCCGATATTAAATGTAACAAATAAATTATTTGTTTCCATTACTATAATTTATAAGATACTGTGTTTTGTTGTAATGTAAAATCAAATTTAATAAATAAATACAAATATAAAAAAATTTATTTTCTTATCAAGATAAGACTAACCCATTAAAAAATTTCTATAGACCAGTGCACTTATCGAATATCCAAATAGTAGCTTTATAATGTGTGGCAATAAATTTGATAAGATCGCATAAAATTTTTGTTGAATTCTAAGGCTTAAATTGAGAAATTAGCATAGCTTTTTGCATTGGTAAATTAGTGAGAGTCTATTGGACTCATTATCATCAGTTAAGCCATTAATTTAGCCACAAAAATTTGAATTTGAATATAAGTAACTTATTATATAAATTTTTCATTTATGACTTCTTATCATTATTAAGAAATTTCTTAGCGATATTACAGCAATTCCTTTAAATATTCCCTTCACAGGTTTTATTAGCCAAATACAGATTTTAGAAAAATTTAGTATGGAATTCAACTCTTGATTCACTTTGAAACAAAAAATATTGGCTAAAAATTTAACAAAGACAAAACGTAAAATTACTTTAATAATATCTATATATATTCTTAAATACTAATCTTTATACGACGGAAATATTAATGGCTTACTGTAAGATTTTGATTAATTTGTTTCACATCTTCGTCTTAGATCAAACTGGAATTGTAAAATTTAAAGTAATCAAAGAACTTACTAACTTAAAGTTTTCAATATATTTTGGTCACCATATAATATTAAAACTTTAGCGGAGATAGATTGAGTTCTTCTTAAAAATACATTAAAGTCTAGTAAACAAGTTAAATTCAGAAAAAATAATATCCGCCAAAATAGATACGATTGCAAAACATTATTAATAAATTTAACAATTGAGTAGAACTTTAAAGCTGTACGGTATGAAAACTGATTCGTAACCACACTACTCGTAGGCCCGACTTTAGGCGAGTGTGGTAAAGCGCTGACCAAAAAGTACAAGTACGAGTCTATGTGAGATAGACGCATGTTCAAACCTCAGGCCGACCTAAGCAGATGAATTTCATATAGAAAGAATCTATTAAATTAAAATTTATCACAATATCCAATAAATCGCTAATAAAGGCTGAAATGCCAGAAACTGGTCCGATTAACAATAAAGTTATGAATTCTAGAGATATATGCTTTCTTCTGCTCTACCACGCACCATTGAAAAGAAAATCGAAAAAATTTCATGTTAATTACAGTATTAATTGCAATATGTCTAAAAATTACGTCAAAATGTAATCAACTGTTAAAACGTGTGTTTTTTCCAGCTTTGAGTTGGTGACACTGCTTTATTTGACAACCAATTTAACAGCTTCTAAGCCTACATGACAGATATGCTTGCAATTTGTTGTATTTGGTAGTCATAACCGTGAGCAGCTAACTTGAATAACTGTGGATCGGTTTCACATCACGCTTACTCTTAAGGGCAATATGCTTCCCACACACATCGAACAAGCTCTAGCGGCTGATTTTGAAAAAGGCCCACATCTATCAATTCGGGAGCCGTGCTCAATAAACGTGTCCATTCACTTTATTGAAGATTTTACGAAAGGATATTAGTTTACAAGCTTTCTGGATTGAACTTTTGTAGCAGTACTAGCGGCTCCTCTTCGGCCAATGGGCTGAAGTACAAATTTATATTAATTTTGATAATTTTGTTTAGCGATGAAGCTTATTTTTGATTGAGTGGATACATAAATAAAAAGAATTGTCACCTATGGTGTAAAAATAATCCACATGCTTTTCTAAAATCACCATTGTATACACAAAAAATTTCTGTTTGGTACGCTTTATGGGTTTGCGGAGTCATTGGTATATATGTCTTCAAAAACAAAGATGAGTTGAATGTTACTATCGACAGTATAGAGAAATTATTACAAGTTTTTTTGGTACCCCAATAAGATGTCATTAATCTGGCTGGCATGGGGTTCCAACAGGATTCAGCCACATAGCACACAGCACAGACTACAATTATTTTACTCAAAGAAGCTATTAACGAACAAATTATTTCTTGTAATGGCCCAGTTATTTTTCCAAAAATATAGTGTGATTTAATCCCATTGGATTACTTTATTTGGGATTAGAAAGTCACTCGCCTAAACCGGAAATAATTGAAAACTGGCCGCATGGCATGGCCAACTCATAAATCTATAATATTAATAGGCAAGGCGATTTCTTGTGACGGATGTTATGTTCTACCATTTTATCCCGATTCTGACAAAATGTATATTTTTTGAAAGGTATTTCTTTTGAGCTGTTCACCAGACTTACAGATTTTAAAATTTATGCCTTTATTTTGATTAAATTGCATTTAAAGTTGCTACTAATACATACATTAAATTATACAGCGCTATGTGTGTGCTTATTAAATTTATTAATGTGTTTGTAAGTTTGTTTTCTTCATTCACTAATAATAAACCAAAAAAGTGTTGGTTTGTGAATTGGCTAAGTAGAAAAAAGTAGTCGGCTAGAATTTGCACTAGAATTTCGAACGCTGGAACTAATAGCATAAAATTGACTGTTCAATTATGCCAGCTTAATTGATATTAAAAATATTTTTCTTTAATAAATTGTTGTTCTTAATTTTCGTAATTCTAAAAAAAAAAGTAAGAAATTATAGTCTAGACCGACTATACGATATCCTACACCATGGTTGGAGACCCTCACTCTTCGGTCCAACTAATTCGATGCAGATAATAAGCATAAACCAAATTGGAGCATAACCTTTTGGTATTTATATAAAATTTTTTTAGTGATATTCTCATTCTTATATATTAAAAGAATTTATGAATAAACTTTGCATTCAAGATTTATTTCAATATTTTTCTTCTCTCAAACCTCTATAACTAGAGTTCTAATTAACGTAGGCTGTTGATATAGGACTAAGAACATTCAGTGGATCAAGCTCCTTCATTTGAGCTATTAACTGCTAAAATTCGCTGGGTTTGAGGAAAGTTATGGATGGAGAATCAACTGTACGTTAACTTATCTTGCTGTATTTTGGCATTACTGTACGTTAACTTCTCTTGGCAAATTCGTTGCGTTTGAGGAAAGTTATGCGTGGACAATCAACTTTACTTTTATGTACGTTAACTTCTCTTAGCATATTTTGGCATTACTGTACGTTAACTTCTCTTGGCAAATTTTGGTATTATATTATAAAAATTAATATAATATAATATAATGCTGCGGAGCAGCAGGGGTCCTCTAGTTATATATGATTTTAATTTTATTTTTTCTAGTTTTTTCAACTTTGGCGACATTGTTTTAAATAAGTTTGTTTAGAAACATACCCTTATGTATATAACTTATTAACGCTAATTTATTATTGAGTTAAACCAGCTTTCAACAAATAAAATCAGGCAAAAAATAAGAAAGCTATTAAGGTTTTTCAAAAGTGATATATTTGGCTCATACAAAACTTTATCAAGAACTATCACTTTATTTTATTTTACTTAATTTTTTTAGTTTTATAATATGACGTTATACACGTAAATATTTTAAAATAACGGAATAAAAATTCTTTTGTTTAGAAATTTAGAATATTTGAATAAAAGTGGTCTAGCACTCTTACGCTTGCACATCAAGTCGTCTGTTTATCGCTTATGTGACCAGCAGTAATTTGAAATCATTCTTGGCTTTTTCCTTCGAAGCGTCTTTCGATATCCAAAATGTTTTGGTGAAATCGTTCGTCCTGCTACAGTGAAAATATACTTGGAAAGTGATCTAGTGTAAGTTGTAGGCCTTGTTGAGTAGATCTTAAATCAGTTTTAAAATGTTCGGAAGCACCCTCAAATTTCGGAGTTATTTTGGGTACACACAGAAAACAGATTTGTTGTGGCTATCAAATTTATTGCCAACCGAATTACGATGAAGATAGTAGCCGAATTTTGAGTTGATTACAATTATAATTCTATTGTATTAATCGTAAATATTATATCACAGTAGGAAATGGTTAGTTGCTATAAAATATCTGTTGATACAATCGAAAATGGAGTTGTTAAACTTTAGAACAATTCGGTTGACGATTTTTTTTTCTGTGTGTAGGTTCGATCACTTATGAACACGTAACTCAGTTGATTTTAATCCGATTTAAAACTTTTAAACGCTTTATGAAAGTCAAGGAATAGATCTTTCCGTATACATTTTATGCTATATTAATTAAATATTTGTAAGCATTTTATGTCAATTTTACCATTTATGATAAACACTCAAACTGAGCGCATAAATGAAAACGTAATGACGAAACATACATACCTAAGAAATAAATGGTTTATTATTTTAAAAATAAAGTCTGACTATTTTGAATTTGTTAAAAGATTAGTGTTACTTAAATATTTTAATTTGTGTTATTTTTTTAATCTTTAATATAAAAGTATAAAGTGGATTTTTACTTCTATTGCAGTGTGTGATAAGCGTAATAATTTTTGTATTATCTGTGGTTTATTTGCTGACAAAAAACATCGATTAGATTTTAAAAATAATAAAGCCTTGGTTAATTCTTTTAATATCTTTTTTAAGTATTTGTATATTTTTAGCAAAGGGTATGAACCCAAATGTGTTCGCATAACCTGCTCTATTGCGCTTAAGCAATTTAAGTCTAAAAATTTTATGAACCAACCTTTACCATTCTCTGCTCCAATGGTTTGGCATCGTCAAAATTTTCATAAACCAGAAGATTGTTACTTTTGTCAAACAAACATCGTTGGTTATAAGTACAAGAACCGTGATCGTATTAATTATGCAGATGTGTCAACTGTATCCAAGCCAGAAATAATCGAACATAATGCAAGTACAACTGAAGAAGAACATGAATCCGGCGAAGAAAACTCTGCAAACATCGAATGTGACCAGACATTTGATGCACACTCGGAGGAACCACATTTAGTGAAATGAAGATTTCAACGATCTTGTTCGAGATTTGAAACTATCTTGGAGACAAACAGAGATGTTAGCTTCTCGACTAAAACAGTGGAATATCACTATAAGTAACTTAAAGCAACATTGCAAGAGACAATCCCCAAATACAGTTTGAGCACATTTTTAAAGCTGACAATGATTATAACAACAAGAACAATGATAATAACAACCTTGTATATTGCTCAGATGTAGATGCGTTATTCCATTGTCTGAATTACCAATATCAACCGAACGACTGGAGATTATTTTTGGACGGCTCGTGTAAAAATAGTTAATATGTTTTTGCTATTCGAAAACCATTAACATATTTGTTAGGTTTGAAAGCCGTTTTAATACACAACGGCAACCAGATACCCACAGCGCCATGAAAGAGTCGTGTACAACAATGGAGAAGATACTGAATTTAATATGTTATAAAAAGTATCAATGGCAAATTGTTTCAAATCTAAAAGTTCTGACAGTCTTATTCGGAATGCAAGGAGGCTATACTAAATTTCCTTGGTATATTGAAAAAAAACTGGTCAACAAGTTTTGAAATTGGCAAGAAAAACGTTTTAAAAATTTAACTAGTGAATATCGATAAAATAATTTTGCCACCATTACACCTCAAATTGGGATACATGAAGCAGTTCGTGAAACGCCTGAATATGGAAAGCGATGTCTTTTTACACTTAAAATCAGATTTTCCAATTTTCCAAAAAACTGGTCAACAAGTTTTGAAATTGGCAAGAAAAACGTTTTAAAAATTTAACTAGTGAATATCGATAAAATAATTTTGCCACCATTACACCTCAAATTGGGATACATGAAGCAGTTCGTGAAACGCCTGAATATGGAAAGCGATGTCTTTTTACACTTAAAATCAGATTTTCCAATATAAAAGAAGTTACAAATGTTTAATGATTTCTAACCATACTTGTATTGTTTTTTTTTTTTTAGTTATTTTTGTAAGACCTCAAATCCGGAAAATCATGCTTGACGAAGAATTTACAATGAAACTAAATGTTGTTGAAAAAAGAGCATGCAGAAGCTTTATTAGTTTATGTTAAAATTTTTTGGGAAATAAAAAAAGTGAAAATTATATTGACGTAGTAAACGAATTTCTTGAGGCTTATGCAGAAATGGGATGAAGAATATCCATAAAAGTTCATTTTCTGAATTCACATTTAGAATTTTTGCCCAGAAAACCAAGGACAATTTAGTGATGATCAAGGTGAATAATTTCACCAAGACATTTTGGATATCGGAAGACGCTTCGAAGGAAAAAGCCAAGTAAGAATGATTTCAAATTACTGCTGGTCACTTAAGCGAGAAACAAACGACTTGATGTACAATCGTAAGAGGTGTAGTAAACACTTTTAATCAAATATTTTAAATTTCTAAATAAAAGAGTTACTGTTATTTTAAAATATTTACGAGTATATCATCATATTATAAAACTAAAAAAATAAAGTAAAATAAAATAAAATGGTAGTTCTTGATCAAATTTGAAAGCTAGTTTAATTCAAAACTAAATTAGCTTTAATTAAATATATACATAAGGGTATGTTTCTAAACAAACTTATTTAAAAAAATGGCGCCAAATTTTAAAAAACTAAAAAAATTAAATTAAAATCAGATATAATTAAGAATATCACTACAAAAATTTTATACAAATACCAAATGGTGTATACATTTGGAAAGGCACATATTTCTTCTTTCCGAAACCAGCCAAAAAATAAATATCGGCTAAAAACCAACTAAGTTACACGGTCATAAGTACTTGTACCTACCCAAAAATGGTTTATTCGGCATAACTCCGAAATTTAAGTGTTTCCGAACTTTTGAAAATTGATTTTTTATCTACTCAATAAGGTCTATAACCTGTACTAGGTCGCTTTTCACGTATATTTTCACTGTAGCACCGTGATATTAACCAATATTCTAATCTACCGAAACAAATATATACCAGTTGCCTACATTGTTTTTTCTGGTTTAACCAAGATATGGCGGTGGCGAAAATAATGCAACGGAATAATGTGATACAAACTTACCTACCCTTTTTGACTTTTGGCTCTAGGCATGCATCCGCCAACCATTGTCCAGATTCACGCCTCTCAAAAACTCGCCTCTTGCAGCCATACACTTCACACTTTGATTTATCGCAACAAAGGACTTTTGGACTTCTTGATCCACCCTCGTATAAACAATATCCTATGAATTTGACGAAACAAAAAAAGTAAACAAAATATACGATTTAATTCTTTATATCTGTATTTGTAAACGATTTAACCATTTTTTCATTTGTTTAACAAACAAAAACACAAAATAACACTGCACTGATACTTTCTGTAAATAGCAATAATAAAAAGTGCTCGCACATGGCAAATAACTATTATCGATAACAGTTTTAAGCGATAGCAATAGCAATTGCCAACTTTATGTATATTAACCGAATTTATAGCGCAATAACAAAAAACTTTTACTGCAACGAACTGCAATAACAGCAACTATTGCAACGATTACACCGAAAAATATCTTAGCAAATAAGTGGGTGTTGATTTTTTACTATAATATGTGGCATTAAAGCATATATACATATATACACTCGTAAACATATGGATATTGCAGTATGGATAATAAAAAAGAAATTATGTTAAAAAAAAATTGTTATAAACCCCACACAAAAAATGCACAGCAGAATGTAGTTAAGATAGTAGTAAAATACAACTTATGGTAAAAATCTGTTGAAACAGTTTTTTTTTTTTTTTGGTAAATCGTTGTTGATACTTTTCACACAATTAAAATAAGTACAAATAAAATCACAACAGTTGTGCGATTCGGCGATAGTAAAGTATACAGAAAAAATAAAATAAGTAAAAAAGTTATAGACGGTCTAAAACACGATAACTAAGCTACAATATACTTGAAACGATACAGTAAAAAGGCATAAATCGAACTAAAGTGAGATTGTTAGGCATTTTTTTAACTTCAACTAACTATGTTCAGACCACATTTAACTAAAACCAAATTTTAGTAAAATATGTTACACTTGCAGATTTTTAGATAAACTTAAGTGCTTATAGCCTTAAGTAGCCTCCTTTCGATGGGGTCTTTAACAAAAATTGGTCTTACCCTATTTATTTTTCGAGTAATAATTTATTATCTAATATATCACATTCTAATTCGGTTTAACTGATTTTTACGAAATTTTTTATGTGTATTTGGTAGGTATCCGAAGAGGTCGTAAGGTACAGTGACTCGCAGCCTATTTCGCTTGAGACAATATTTTTACTTCTTATGGAAAAAAATCAACAACAATGGTCGACCAAAAGTCCTCTCTGTCAAATTTCCAGAATGGCTTCAAACACTGTACGTAGCGCTCATATGATTTTATGAATGCGTCATAAAATGAGACGTTTAGAATTTACGAAAAAAAACACATGTCAACTAACTGGCATCAGGTACTAATTTTTTACAAACTGGCACCAGGTATCAATTTCACTAATTTTCTATTTTTTTGTTTTGAAGATTATTTTTTCAGATGAAAAAAAATTTAATTTCGATGGTCCAGATGGTTTGAGAGATTATTGGCGAGTTTTGAGAGAGGAACCCATGTATTTCTCAAATATTAATTTCAGGGGTTCACTAATGGTTTGGGGAGCGTTTAGCATAAGTGTAACCCTGGTATTAGCGTTTCCTTCCACTCGAATGGATAGTCTGGAGTGCCAACGGGTGCTCTCAAATAATTTGCTGCCATACTTGGCCGCACATCGCGAAAAAAATTTTAAATTTCAGCAAGACAACGCCGTAATTCATGTTAGCAGATCAACTAAAGCCTGGTTTGAGGAACATGAAGTGTCTGTTACGGAATGGCCGGCACGTTCTCCAATATTACTGTTATGGAGAATATGTGGGGACTACTTGTGCGGGAAGCTTATGCTGAAAACCATCAGTATAAACCGGTGGGAGAGCCAAAAGTAGCAATTTTGAATGCTTGGCAGGATATAAGGCTAGAAACTCTATAAAATATGTTAAATTCTATGCCCAATCGCATTTATAAAACAACAAATAAAAGTGGTCAATGTATAAATTAAATTAAATTAAAAAAAAAAAAAAAAAAAAATATTGTTTTATTTGAATAATATGCACTGACTTTATCACTTTGGCGCATGTTAAAATGCACGTTTCATATTTTCCTTTATGATTAGAACTAACGCTAAACAAATAGGAGCTAATGATGCTTTTATAAACAACGTCTAAGCAACAGGTATTTTGGGAGAATTTAAATGCATTTCGCTTTGAACTTTTTCTTAAACCGAAAGAAAGTATATGACATTATCATTATGATGCACACCCTATACTAAACTCAAAAACAATTCTTATTTAAAAATAAGGTGGTGTAAGTAACCTTTTTGCTTTGTCACACTTCTTAAACCAGAATTCATCGAAGAAACCAATTTTTCATGTAATCCGGGGAAATCTTATACCATTCAGTTTTAAGGGCCTCTTTTAGGTCTTTTACGTTGGATATGTTATAAAGTCTGATTTTTGTTTCAAGCAGATGCTATAAATTTTCAATTACATTAATTTGGTGGTGGCGTTTGGAGCACAATTCCAAGTCAACCACGTTTAGACTACACCCGACTTGTGCTTTTGGTCGTTGTCTTCATAGAAGCTGAAATTCTCTCTTATGCCCAATTTTTCAGTAAATTTGCCTTCAAAATATTTAGGTATTGAATTTTGTCCTTTATCCCTTCAATAAGGTGCAAACTTCCAACTCCTAGAGAGAACAGCGAATAAACTGCAACAAAAAATTGTTTTGTTAAATTCCATTGTTGTTGTTTTTTTTTTTTTTCAATAAAAAGTAAAAATATTCTCTCACGCGAAATTTCATTCTCTCGAAAATTCTCTCACTGTATATTTCATATCGCTAGGTAATTAAGGCGTGGCACCTTCCACAGAAAGTGAACATATAATATCACATATTGAGTACTATGACAGGGAGAGCTTTGCAAATTGGTGTGAATTCATCTATTATTAATGTTAGTAGCCATTAAGAAAATTAGTGGGATCGGATTACATACATACAAAGTAAATATTAAATGTCATACTATGACAGCCACAGCACATTTGTCTGTGGTTATCCATTATTATTGTGAGTAGTAGGACAAAAAATGGGTGGGATCGAACCAGAAGCTGGGCTACTATATTAGAAAAAGGCTTTACACTTTGTACGAGTCCATTCATATATTAATGTGAGTAGATGGACCAAAAATGGGCGGGATATGATTTGTCTTGAGATTTTTGACAAGTATAGTAATCTCCAATGTGATTAGTTGTGGAAAATATGGGCGGAATTGCCCAGCTACTAAAGTCGCCAAAGCAAAAATCACCAAAACCGCGAAACGGAAAATACAAAAATTGCCAAATGAATATTGATTTGCTTTGTTTAACTTTCATATTTTAGGATGAAAAATATATTTATTTTTTTTACTTTACTTTATGTTTAACTTTTGAGAGATCTAACAATGAATATGTTCGTTACGTCCGAGAAATACATTGTATTGAGAAAAGAAATGGTCAGCTAGTAAATGTATGAAACATTATAATCTGGATCATACGGCAATTTTGACCGATCTCATTGCAGACATTTGTCTGGCGGCTATATCTAAACCGGTAAGGTTTTCACCAATTAGAATAGCTACCGCTTACGTGACAAATTTTATTAAAATATATTTCTATTTGCGACCTCTTTTGCGAACAAAGTTTCATGGACAGACCGATAAAAGAGAAGGAAGGATAGACGGACATCTTCCAATCGACTGGGAAAGCAATTCTAAGTGAAACAGCATAACGAAAGATGATTCGGGATCTAGTATTTTCGGTTGCTACAATCATTGGCACAAACATCTTAAACTTTGTCCACTTTTTGTGTAGATTATAATGATTTAATAAACGCGTGTAAAAACGCGTTTTTTATTTGTAAAAAAAAATTATTGTATCAATTTATCTTAGTAACTGAAAACATTAAGAACAACTAAGAAAATTATAGTCGGTCTAGACCGACCGATTGATACCTTATACCATGCGTTTAGAGACCCTATCTCATAAGCCCAACTAACTAGACATAGAAAATAAGCATAAACCAAATTTGAGTGGGATTTTAATTAATTTTTTTGGCTGCAGATATAAAAAAGTTCATATCGGATGCTATATCTATATGGGGACTAGGCCCAAAAATGGACCGATCCTGACTATGTTTGGTAAAGTCTCTTGTATTTTGCAAAAATATATAAAAACAAAATTTGAGAAGAATCAGTGCAACATTTTTGTTTTTTGATAGATTTAAGTGAAGATCGGGAAGCAGCTCTATATGGGGCCAATGATTGAGAGTTGTCTCATAGTAATCATTTTTGGACTACTCATTAATGAATGTAATAAACGCATACAAACCCAATTTGAGTAAGATCTATAAGACAATTTGGATCTTACGGCAAATTATGTCGACTTCATTTGGGTCATTTGTATTGGGGGTAGGTCTGAACATGGACCGATTCTCACCAATTTCAACAGCGGTAATCTTATGACCGGTAGAAGCCTACACACCAAATTTCATCAAAATAAGTTCATATTTGCGACCTGCAGCTTGATTACAAAATTTGCATGGACACACAGATCGACAGACGGACGGACGGCGGACATTGATAAATCGACTCACAGTGATTCTGAGCCGATCGGTATAATAAAAGATGGGTCTAGGTCAAATATTTTTGGAAGTTACACACAGCACCCTAACCACGTAGTGGCATAGGGTATAAAAATTTTATTTTTTTAAAAGCGACCATGCACAGTGGCTTAAAATCGATTTTCATTGGCCAAGATTCTGTAACTTTTGAACC
Source organism: Cordilura impudica (assembly GCA_963682025.1). NCBI lineage: Eukaryota > Metazoa > Arthropoda > Insecta > Diptera > Scathophagidae > Cordilura > Cordilura impudica. The sequence goes on along the minus strand of OY821517.1, from coordinate 86,428,810 downwards.
GATAATAATCTTTTAGTAAATATTTAGTTCAACTGAAACAGTTTCAATATCATTAAAACTATGGAGCACTTTTTATGGAATTCTAGGTCAAAGTTGAACTTTTAATTTTTTTTTTCAACTTTTAGCGTGAATTATGGGGTTTTTATTTATTAAAAAATATCATATTTGGAATTTAATAATATTTATAAGCATTTTTTGTCATAATGGGATTTTTTTAAAGTATACACTCAGAAAATATTTTGCACTCAAAAAAAAAAAGTAAAATCAATTGGAAATTTTGCTATTACTACAGAAAAATTAAAAATTTTTTGCGGTCAAATTTGTTGATTTTAGCAATATAAATCTGCTGAACATTAGCGCAATGATTCTAATTTTGATATGAAAATAAGGGTTTTTATATTTTGAATCTCTTATTTATTAAAACATTTCATACATATCGCACCTGTACCTCTAAAGTGAGTCAACTCAATATTTTTCAATTTTCACTTTTTGCAAAAAAACGATACACAATGGTCATATCTATCCACTGTAAATATCTTACATCGGTTTTCTAGTCTTTCGTAAAAAAAAAAAAGTTGTAACCCTCTTTGTGTTATAAGAGTAGCTTCTTTAGAATCCACTAAAAAGACATATTTTGAGTTGCACCCAAAAATTGTTATTTTTGATGGTCACTGAAAAAATCGCGAAAACAACTACTGTTGTATACTTATTATTCGCAATTCTTTACAATGAAACAACTGTTTTTAAATGTTATAGTAAATATTAAAAAAAAGTCGTTTTTTGCCTCTACTGAAAATTTGTAAATTTTGAGTTGACTCACTTTAGTGGTACAGGTGCGATATATAGGTAAACAAATCTTTGAAAAATACACACTGCATTAGATTTTAATAGCATTTGTAACAATGGGAGGTTTTCTGTATTATGACTTTTTGCTAATGCTATGTTTTTCGTACTTAAACAACAACGAAAGGCAATTATAATGATTCAAATATTGATTGCAAATATTCCATATTCTGGTCTGTGTTATTTCGTTCTTAAGTAGTTTTTTGAATTCTTCATCTAAATCCCGATGTTCCATTTTCCATTGATTTCGAATACTTGATATGAACGAATCTGCCGTTACCAATAATATATTAAATAGATCTCCATTTGTGGAATTTCGTGTAATTTTTCTAGTATTGTGCTCTCTATAAAATCTGTAATCCTTATTCCTTTTTTGCTGAGCCTCCTCTGCTAGATCTCCAAATGAAAACGTTGGTGTGTCAGATTTGTGCTCTCGGCATTTTATAGCTTATAATAGTCATTATTGGTTCTATTACCAGTAATGATATCTAATTACAAAATACATCACCGTTTAAATATATTTGTGAATAAGAATGTCAATACCCAGAGAAAGAAATTCATATGTAACCTGGGTTTTTTATTATCATATTTTTTTTGTAACTTTTTGTTTTACCTAACAAGGCACTAGTGCAAGTAGGAAAGAAAACACAGGGCCTTCAGGTTCAATAGGAAACAAAGAAACTAAAAAGGAGTGAAGAACTTCAAAAAAGAAATATATTCAAGACGAATATCGCAAATTTGCATTGATTATATATCAGCCAAAATAAGTGTCAGGCACTAAAAACAAGTAGGAAAATTATAGTCGGTCTAGACCGACTATACGATAACCTATACCATGGTTTAAAGACCCAATCTCTTAGGTCCAAATAATTGGATATAGAAAATAAGCATAAACAAAATTTGAGTAGCATTGTTATCAATTTTTTTTGGCTGCAGATATGAAAGAGTTCATATTGGATACTATATTAATATGGGGACCAGGTCGACAAAAACAGATCGATCCTGACCATATTGGCAAAGTCACTCTTATTTTGAAAAAATATATACAAACCAGATTTGAGAAAAATCTGTACAATATTTTTGTTTTTTGATAAATTTAAGGGAAGATCGGGAAGCAGCTCTATATGGGGCCTATGACTAAGAATTGTCCTATAGGGATTATTACTGATTAATGGATATAATAAACACATACGAACACAATTTGACTGAGATGTATATGATAATTTGGATCTTAAGGCAATTTATGTAGATTTTATAGGGGTAATTTGTATGGATACTAGGTCTGAACATGCACCGAATTTTACCAATTGCAACAGCGGTGATTTTATGGCTGACAGAAGCTCATATACCAAATTTCATTAAAATATATTCATATTTGCGACCTGTAGTTTGATCACAAGGTTTACATGGACACACAGGCGGACAGACGGACGGACGGACATCGCTAAATCGACTCAGAAAGTGATTCTGAGTCGATTGGTATAATAAAAGATGGGTCTAAAGCAAATATTTTTGGTACTTACAAACAGCAGCACAAAGTCATTATACCCAAACCACATGGTGGTATAGGGTATAAAAAGTGAATCTGACAGTCGAAACCAAAACTACGGATCAAATAGGATAATAATAATTACAGGATAATTGTACCTGCGCGGAAATTTGATTATTTAGGTTATAGTTTTCAAGAGGCCTGCTTTGTCAATAATATTGAATAATCGGACAAACAAATTTATTAAACAAAATTTAATTGAGTTCAAAAAATCTCCTCAAAAACAACGTATAACGCTTTCACGACCAATGGGACACATATGTCCCATTTTTACTTTTTATTATATCTTCCACATTTTCCAACCGATTTTTTTAAAGCTCACTTGAGTCCACAGAAGATACTTTTAGCTTTCAGACCATGCCAAAAAGTGTCACATGCATTCTCAGGACCTAAGACGGTGACCCCAAAGTCTGAAAATTGTGTTTTTTTTTAATGATAGTTGGATGTCATTAATTCGGACGTTATTGAACCGAACACATTAAAATTTTGGTATAGCATGGACCAGTATTTATGGTTTTCAGAACCACCAAAATATTTGGAATCGGTTTATTATTCAGCAAAATTCAGTACGGGTAAAAAAAGATGTTTTATAGTTTTATATTTTTATTAAATTAAAAAAATGCATAATATTAAATCAACTATAAATATAATTTAACTATAAATAAAAAGGCTGAGGAAAAGATTAATTCTAAATATCTCAAAAATATAAAATCAGTTATGGTAAACTTCGAAGCAATTAGAGTTTATTGTGAAACAAAAAGGTTTTTAACAAAAGGAACGATTTTCCTTTCCAGACTAAAAAAGTAGTAATCGATTCTCTGTGATTTATATTCAGAAATTTGCAACAAATACAAAACCAAAGCTACAGTTATTTATGTAAAAAATAAAAACACATATCACTGACTTGCTTCGAACGGAGTAAATTAGTTGCTAATTTTGACCGTTGACGACCAATGGGATATATATGGACCATGGATTTTTTCCTTGAAGGAATTTAAAAATGAATCCACAAAAAAAAAATTTTCTGCAGTTTAGGTTTGGTCGTGAAAGCGTTAAATATATCATGGTTAAATTTGGTTGGTATACAGATATATATCAATCATCAGTTCAGAATAGAACTACAGAGAACAACTTTTCGAAAAATTCCCTATATAACGTGCCTTTCCGATGCTCAACTAAATCTGTCTAAAGACATTCAACCAATTTAGATTTTACTCTAAATTTAGTTGATATCTGATCACAAAACATCTATCTAACTAACCAACTGATATTATATTTATACCTGCTATGAACTCTCCGTTAGTTGCAAACCACATCTATATGAAAATCTCGCATAAAATTTGTTTATAATAATTTTCTATGTCATTATATAACCTCAGATCCTTCACGGAAACTTTTAATATAGTGTATCTTATAGATGGCCTAGCCTATATATACCAATATGTAGTCAGGATATAATAACTTTGTGCTGATGTTTGTAACTACGAAAAATATTTGACCTAGTCCGTCCGTCCATCTGTTTGTCCATGTAAACTTTGTTATAAACCAAATGTCGTAAATATTAATATCATTCGACAAAGCTTGGTACAGAAGCTTTTATCAGCCGTGGGATAAACGCTATTGAAATAAGTAATTATCGTTGCGTGTTCAGAACTAGTCCCCATACAAATGAATCATAGGAGATCAACTTAAATTGCCGTAAAACCAAAATTATCATTTATATCTTGGTCAAATTTGGTTTGTTATTGTTTATCACATCCATTTATCAGTTGTAAAAAAACCCTTCCCGATCTTCACTTAAATATATCAAAAACACTAAAAATATAACAAACTTTTCTCAAATTTGATTATACCCTGCACTTCAGTGTGCAGAGGGTATATATAAGTTTGTCATTCCGTTTGTAATAATTAGAAAAAAATTTTGGACCCCATAAAATATATATATATGTGATCCTTATAAAAACCGGATTTGATATAGCGATGTCCGTCTGTCCGTCTGTCCGTCTGTGGAAATCACGAAGGCGGCATCAGTCGGGCAGCTAGGGTGCTCGCTGATATAAAAAATGCTTCACTGATATCCTGAAAAGTGTGCTATTTAAAATCGTCCAAATCGGTCGATTAGAGCCCGAGATTTGAATGAAGAACTAAAAAAAGTCTTAAAAAATATAATTTTCTATGTTGTTCTTGTCACGATCACGCCCTCAATAGGATCGCTAAGGTGATCGTTTTTAGTGAGAATGATTCTCCAAATTCATGGGAAGATTTCTGTTGCAAAAATCATTAAAATCGGTGGAACAGATCCAGGGAAATCTCTGAGAAATTAAAAAAAATATGAAAAATATGAAGTTTCAATAATGTTCTCGTTGTTATTCTAAATGTTATATTGTTGTCATAGCTGGACTTGTTGTTTTGGTGGTCATTGTGGTAATAATATAATAAAACTTAACCACTTGTACATTTTTTTTTTATCAACTTTGGTAGAAAAATTTAAAAGTTTCCATTGTTTTGACATCACTAAAAAAATTTACTAGATCATTTCTGTCATTGCCGCGAGCCTGCCTGCAAAGGTTCAGACCGAATAGGTCACGGGAAAGGGGTTCAAATTGATCCAATATTTTTTCGACAAGCAGACACTACGAGTTAATATGAAGGGAGTAAAAATTCGCCAGCGTCTAAAGCAAATAATGCTAAAATACCTAGTTGTTAATAAAAAAGACAATGTAAATTTAGCAAAAAAAAATTTTATTTATTAATTTATTTAAAGAGAAAAACACATACATACACATATTAAATAATACAAATAATATACATATATTCTATATATGTATATCCATAACAACTGCATGTTAGAAATAAATCGGTATATTATTTTATTTACATAAAATTCTGCAATATTTTGTTGCGGGGAAAATACATTTCTTTTGCATTAACAGAGTGTGACTTCATTTTGCTCAGCGTGACTATGTCACAATAGATGGCGCCACAATTTTTGTTCTAATTAGCTTTGCAATAGTTATTTCTATTTTAACATGAATGTCAATATTTTCAAATATATATTATACATAACAATGTTAAAAGTATACACGGGCTGGTCTTTTATTTCAAACGTTTTTTCATTATTCTTTTACAAATGAACATAAGTTTGGCATATTAACTTTTTGTTGTCTTTACAAAATAGAGTTACCGAGTTATCAATGAGTTTTTTGCTTTCAAAAAATTTCTTCTTAGTTATATAGAATTATTATTCTGCTTTACCTATAAAATATCTGATTGCGATTACATCTAATTTTTAAAAATTGTTTATAATTACTACAGCATTGTTATTCACATAAATACAAAATTGCACTTTTTAAATTTTCCATTCAAATTTAAGAAAATATCAATTCTAAAAACTGGAATTAAAATTTCCAATTATAAATTAGAAAATATTAACAGAATTTCAGAAAATAATATCAAAACGTCGGAAATAATAATTTTAAATTTAGAAGACATCAATTGCATCTTTAATATACATATAAATTTTATTCGTTAAACACAAATTGAAATTCCAAAACAAACACCAAATATGTTTACATTTAAAAAATGTTTACATTAAAAAAAAAATATTGGCATTCAGGAGAAATTAATAGCTTTTCAGTAACTTCTTTTAACGATTGTCGAATCGTTAAAAAAGAAAAGCAAAATTATCAGTAAAATTTTTAAACGATATTCGCTATTGTTAAAGTCAGCTGTTGTTGTTATCTAAACGACAACCATTTTTGTGTTGTTTATTCAATCGATAAAAACTTAAATTTTTAGGTTGAAATGTCGTCATACATAAATGAAAATCTTAAATAGTGAAAATATTTTGCTTCTATTAAAAAACTTTTTTATATAAATAAAAAAATTAAATAGCATATTCAGTTCATTATTTCATTTTCAAATAAATAAATAGAAACATTAGTAAAAAAAAAATAGAGATATTAAACATAAACATAAAATCATCCTGTCAAACACGAAGTAATTTGTTTTTTTCTATTCTTCTTTGTGTTTTTCGCTTATTTTAAAAGAGATGCCACTCGTTTACAATTTAAATAAATAGAAAAATAGATTTGTCGACTGTCGTTAAGATGTGTGTACTTAGTGAATCACTTAATCCTCAGTGCAAACAACAATAGCTGTCGATATATTTTGCGATTGTCGGATCGTTGAAATTCTGTCGGATCGTTGAATTCGCACTACAGAAAACATTAATTTAAGTTCAATGAATTTTGGAAAACCTCAAATGATATTTAAGAATTGCGAACATAAAAATTGTTACATAAATAAACGCAATTTGATGAGAATGTTATTTATACATTTATTATTTTTCACAATTTTTTTTTTTTTTTTGATGAATATTTGAAGTTGCTTAGAAAATAAAGATAACAAATTATTTTATTTAAAATGTTTGGGACATTTGGTTTTTTGCGTTTGGCATCCCTAATTGAATTATTTATTATTATATATTTATTCTCTAGGTTTTCCAAATATGGCAATATTTTAATAAAAAAATTGAGAGAGCATTTTTTTGGTAATTATTTTGTTACTCCATCCGACCTATGTGGCCGCAATGCAAAAATATTTCGCCAGTTAAAAGAAACTATACAGCCATCTCCAATTAGCACGATTTAATGAATAAAGCCACCCTACACGACCATTACCTTTGCAGTGGAGGTTAAGGCGAGCTATTTAATTAGCAAAAACTAAATTAAACGAGAAGTTATTTCATATAACCGGAAACGCATGCATATTTTTCCAATATTTTGTTTACATTTATTATCAATACTCAAACCGTGGTGGAGGGTATCAAACATTCGGCACAGCCGAATTTAACACTCTTACTTGTTTTTTTTTTTTTTTTTTTAAATTAAGTGACTTTGCCAAGTATGGTCAGGATCGGTCCATTTTTATATCTGCAGGCAAAACATTTAATAACAATGCGACTCAAATTTGGTTTATGCTTATTTTCCATATCCAATTAGTTGGAACTGATAGGGTATCGTATAACTAGTCGGCCTAGACCGACTGTAATTTTCGTATTTGTTCTCACTAAATATCTGCGTGTATATCTAAATATTTTCAAAGATTTAATATCACTTATTTTTGGGTATTTCTGAATTAAATACCTCATACATTTGTTATTTCGAATTTGTGATGTATTTACTTCTTTGTATTAAGTAATTTTGTTTTAACTTTTATAAATATTTGTACTTAAGACTTTAAACTATAATACTGTCGGATTACTATATACTTGATAACTACAAAAAAAGTATTAATCCTGCCTAATAACCTCTTTAACAACTATCTATCATATTTATTAGTTTTCTATTGTTTTAGATAAATCTAATGCAAAACACTTTGCCAACACAGTGGTATTACACACATACCTTCTACCTGATTTGTTTTATATTTAAATCGATTGGTATTATCCATATTGCAGTCTTTTGTTATAAAATTAATTTTACTTTATATAACTAATTTAAAGATTTCTTGAATCTGACCTTTTTTTATTTAGTTATTTGTCATCATACAATGGAAATCTCTTTATCTTATTGTATGCAAAAGACGTATTACTTCGTTACTAAACTCAATAGCATATTTGTTTGTGTTAGAACATTATTTCAATTTACTTGCATCAATGTTTTACACTCTTGCGATTTAAATATGTATTTTTATATCTATGAATACTATCTGCCAGATCATAAGCTTAGAATGCAGTCAAGAAGAATGAGAAGGTCATGTGAATCTTTTCTTTTTATATATCTTTTTACATATACTTCTTTTTACAGAAGTAGAATAAATGAACAAACAAAAGAAAATATTTTACTAGTTTAGTTTTGTACACACGATACGATATATTGTTTGAATACTTATAAGAATTTAATACTTGTTCAATATTTCTTAAGAGTTACATGCAACCCAATCAACATAATTTTTGAACATACTCAATAATTTCAATTTAGATAAGTACTCGCAAGAACAAATCAGCACAACAAATAGACGACTACCGAGCACTCAAATTATGAGAACATATTATAGATTGAAGCAACCATGTAATTACAGATCAAACATAAGATTGTTTTAGATTTAACTGCAGTACCTTTAGGTAATCTCTGAAGTTTAATATATACGTTGCTGTTATTCCATTCTAACTAACCAAATACTCTGTTCCTACTGCATGTACTCGTATGTACTAATATTGGGATATTATGAAAACGTATGTATTTAAAATTTCCCATATGTTAGTGTTAGTGTTTGTTTGTGAATTTAAGTTAAGGCTATTATGCACTTTATACAATCGAATGACTTTTGTAATCATAGTTCAAAATATTAAGTTGAGTATGCATTTTATACTTTGTTGATTGGGAGCAGCTTATTTATTAAACATATTACTGTGGATAATTTATTATATGTAGACAAATTCAGGCCTTAATAATAATAAATAAAATGTGTAAAAATAATTAATGTATTTACAAGAAAAACACAATAATAAACATTCAACAATAAGACTGAATTTAAGTTGGACAGTTGCTCAAAAATATTGTTTTTGAAATACCGATTCTGAGCTCTCATATTACTTAATATTCTAATTATACCCTATACCACTATGTGGTTTGGGTATAATGACTTTGTGCTGCTGTTTGTAACAACCAAAAATATTTGACCTACACCCATCTTTAATTATACCGATTGAATCAGAATCACTATCTGATTCGATTTAACGATGTCCGTCCGTCCGTCCGTCTGTGTGTCCATGTAAAGCTTGTAATCAAACTGCAGGTCGCAAATATGAATATATTTTGACGAAACTTGGTACTTGATCTTTTATCGGCCGTGGGATGAAAGCTATTGAAACTGGTGAGAATCGGTCCATGTTCAGACCTAGCCCCCATACAAATGACCCCTATGAAATCAACATATATTGCCATAAAATCCAAATTATCATACAAATCTTAGTCAAATTGGGTTTGTATGTATATATTACATCCATTAATCAGTAGTCGAAAAATGATCCCTATTGGACAACACTTGGTCATAGGCCCCATATAGCGCTGCTTCCCGATCTTCACTTAAATCTATCAAAAAACAAAAATATTGTACTGATTCTTCTCAAATTTCGTTTGTATATATTTTTGCAAAATACAAGAGACTTTACCAAACATGGTCAGGATCGGTACATTTTTGGGCCTAGTCCCCATATAGATATAACATCCGATATGAACTTTTTCATATCTGCAGCTGAAAAAATTAATAAAAATTCGACTCAAATTTGGTTTATGCTTATTTCCTATATCCAGTTAGTTGGGCCTGAGAGATAAGGTCTCTAAACACATGGTATAGGGTATCGTATAGTCGGTCTAGACCGACTATAATTTTCTTACTTGTTTTGATTAAATTAATGCATCTTTACTGGTTGGGAGTTAGTAAAAAATTGTTTAATAGAGTAAATTGTTTAAAACCGGAAACAGATGACTTAGAGCAACAATATTTTGGAAAGTGAATTTTTAAGGCCCTTGAAATGTTTCACCCTAAGAAATGAGTTGAAAAACAAAGTAAAGTTTTTATACTCTATACCACTATATGGTTAGGGTGTTATGAGTTTGTGCGGATGTTTATAGCTACTTCTTTATAACTTTTATTATACCGATCCACTCACTTTCTAAGTCAATTCAGCAATGGCCGTTCGCACATACGTTCGTCTATCCGTCTGTTCGTCCGTACGTGTGTCATTGTAAACCTTTTAATCAAATTACAGGTAGCAAATATTAATATATTTGGACGAAATTTGGTATGCAAGTTAATTGACCATAGGACGACCGCTACTGAAATTGGTGAAGATCGGTGCATGTATAGCCCTAGCCCCTATATAGGACCCTTTCTCTAAACACATGGTATAAGATATCGGATAGTTGATCTAGACCGACCATAATTTTCTTACTTGATATTTTTATTAAATTATTGCATAAATTTTTTCCTAGAATATTTTAACTTTGTAACCATATTTAAGGAAATTTTAGTCTGGTTATTTTAAAATTTTTTTCGCTGGCGATTTCACTAAAAAAATTTAAATAACTTACTGTAATTTAAGTAAACGTGGGGACTTTTATTTAAAATCAAGAAATGTGTTTTACTGATATTTTTTGTAATCAATAAAATTTTGTGAAAAAAGGCACCTTAATTAACTAAGATATTTCAAACAAGTAAGAAAATTATAGTCAGCCTAGACCGACTATACGATACCCTATACCATGTGTTTAGAGACCCTATCTCTCAGGCCCAACTAACTGGATATTGGAAATAAGCATAAACCAAATTTGAGTCGAATTTTTATTAATTTTTTCAGCTGCAGATATGAAAAAGTTCATATCGGATGCTATATCTATATGGGGACTAGGCCCAAAAATGTACCGATCCTGACCATGTTTGGTAAAGTCTCTTGTATTTTGCAAAAATATATACAAACGAAATTTGAGAAGAATCAGTACAATATTTTTGTTTTTTGATAGATTTAAGTGAAGATCGGGAAGCAGCGCTATATGGGGCCTATGACCAAGTGTTGTCCAATAGGGATCATTTTTCGACTACTGATTAAAGGATGTAATATATACATACAAACCCAATTTGACTAAGATTTGTATGATAATTTGGATTTTATGGCAATATATGTTGATTTCATAGGGGTCATTTGTATGGGGGCTAGGTCTGAACATGGACCGATTCTCACCAATTTCAATAGCGTTCATCCTATGGCCAATAAAAGCTTATATATCAAACTTCATCAAAATATATTCATATTTGCGACCTGCAGTTTGATTACAAGCTTTACATGGACACACAGACGGACGGACGGACGGACATCGTTAAATCGAATCAGATAGTGATTCTGATTCGATCGGTATAATTAAAGATGGGTGTAGGTCAAATATTTTTGGTTGTTACAAACAGCAGCACAAAGTCATTATACCCAAACCTCATAGTGACGGTTGCAGTTCGCAAGATATGGTTCGCACACAGTGTAGAAATCTACAAAAACACTAAAACATAGGTGGCTCAACAAGGTTAAGATTAACTTTAAAAGTGGCTTACCTGCACTCATAGAAGCAATCGATTGCTAGAACAGAATTCGGCTACCGCAACCAAAGTTTGGTAGCAACAACAGATATTCGGTTGATTCTACAGAAATTCTGCTCAGAATCGCTTTCTGAGTCGATTAAGCGATGTCCGTCCGTCCATCCGTCTGTGTATCCACGTAAAACTTGTAATCAAACTACAGGTCGCAAATATGAATATATTTTGTTGCCATTTGGAATATGAGCTTTTATCGGCCGTAGGATAAACGCTATTGAAATTGGTGAAATTGGTCCATGTTCACACCTAGTCCCCATACATAAATTGTATGCCATAAGATCCAAATTATCATATAGATCTCAGCCAAATTAGGTTTGTATGTGTTTATTATATCCACTAATCAGTAGTCCAAAAATAATCATTATAGGACATATGTAGCTGTTTCCCGCTCTTCAATTAAATCTATAAAAAACAAAAATATTGCACAGATTTTTCTCAAATTTGGTATGTAAAGGGTCCGCCATCTAACGTTTTTTTTTTCAACTAGTGCTTATTTCGTGAATGGTAACACTTAGCTCATGTCTGATTTGACAGATAATTAGTTTTATCTTTCCGCTGAACGAATATGGTTGCATATACGCTTGAACAACGCTGGGAAATATTGCGACATTACTTTGAAAATCATGGTAATGTCGCAGAATGTGTGCGAAAATTGCGTACGGATTTTGGAAGAAGAGAAGCACCGTCAGCCCCGTATGTTCGTTATCTTGTGAAAAAAAGTGAAAGAAACTGGCATCGTCATCGCTAAACCAAAGCGTGAAAAGCCAAAAACAGTGCGTACACCCGAAAATATTGCTGCTGTGGCAGAAAGTGTGCGTGAAGCGCCATCAACATCAATTCACCGTCGCACTGTGGCTCAAATTTTGATTTCATTGGCCAAAAGTCAAATTTTTTTTTTGTCATCGATTTTTAAAATTTTTACTCCTTTTTGTAGCTTGTATATCCAGATTAAGGTAGCCAAAAAATTAGGTTAAACTATTGATAATTGTGGGCGTGGCATGCTGTCAAACTCAACTGTTTTTTTTAATTCAGCAAAAGGTGTTTTTTTTTTGTTTTTTATCAAAAATAAATGGTTACTACTCGCAAGCTATCATCGATATTGGCCTGCGGTCTTTTTTATAATGTTAGTAGGATTATAGTCTTTAGTTTTTGTAAGTAGTCACAGTTCTAACGTTTGATATTAGGGGCGTTATGAAATATTTATGAAACCACTATATTTTTCTCAAATTTAAACTTTAGTGGAATAGAACTTCTAAAGGAAGTAAGGGAACAAGAAACGTATACCACCCGGAGAAAGGCGAATGTATCCTGTTTAACCCTATATATACTTTTGCACCCCCCACGAGCCCCCGGTAGAACACTTTTTTCATTTTAATGAAATTACTCTAAAAAAATTACTCTAAAAAAAATTTTGTTTTTTTACTTTAGACTACGTAAAAGTAAAATAATTAAATAAAATACCTGCGAAAGGGTTTATTGGCTTTGTTTTGATCAGCAAAAAAATAAGTCATAAAATGATCACAATAGGTTCTACAGTAAACAAATGATCTCTTTCTTAATTTACCTGTTGTCAAATTTAAGGGTCAACCAAAGTCATAAACAATTTTATAAGTTTGTCAATAATCGCGGCACTAAACCACTAAAGATAAAAAACCACCCCATATTGGCGAGAAACTAATTAGTTTTACCTGATATTGAAGTCTGGATAACAAGTGCAGTTTTGTTCAATTTAAGTACTACCTGCTATGAAATTAAAGATCAATGTGTGAATAACATGTACCTAAAAATGTATAAAATGACGGATTCTATAAGGGATTACTCAATAATAAGTTAATACTTCAAGTGTACGGACGTATATTCGCAAGTGATAAAAAGTGATAAAAAAGTGATAACAGACGCAAATAAAAATATTGAGAAAAATATGGAGAACTTTAGTTATAAAGAACTGGCCGAAGAGTATTTTCGAAACAAAAACCAGGAAGATGTTCTTAGTTACGTTAAAATAAAATTAAACTTAAATTCGTCTAGTACCGAAATACAAGAGCAATTATCTAATTTCGTCAAAGTACTAAAAAAACGATTGAAAGAAGTTAACTACTGTAAACAAAAGTTTTATAATAAAAGTGCAAACTGGTTAGAAGGCCAACTTAATGTTGGTGGAGAAACAGCAAAGCTAGATAAGGCTGGAAGACCACGCAAATCATTGGACAACTGCAGCGATAGATCTAAGAGGCGGAAACTTAAAAATTTTAACGAGGAAATTGGTTCTACAAATATAAAAGAATCTTTTCTACATCAATTACGAGCACAAAACCAATTAACAAAAGTGGATATCATTGAAAAAACTTGTAATGCTAGTCCAGTGAGAACAAAGCGAATTCTTAAAAGTATACCAACTCCGAGCGATGCAAAACAGTTCACAAATGAGGAGGCATTAGCATTATTTCTGGATTTGAAATTAACAAAACACCAATATATTCAGCTCAGATTGCGTGCGATTGAAAAAGGCTCAAATATGTATCCAGCATATCATCACATAACAGCTGCTAAAATAGACTGTTTGCCATCAAAGGACACTATTACACTCACACCAATTTCGGCAGAAGTACAACTACAATCTTTACTTGATCACACAGCCAAACGCTTGCTACAATCAATAACAGGAACTGAGTTAAAGAAATATGGAAACACAAAGTTAATTCTATTTTGTAAATGGGGATGTGATGGTTCTTCGGGACAAAAACAATACAAACAAGTTGTATGTGAAAATATTTCGGACTCAGATATGTTCATGGTATCATTTGTACCATTGCGATTGAAAAAGATTTTGGAAGATTCGGAGCCTTCGAGTAGTACAACGCAAACAATGGATATTTGGAAAAATGAGACACCATCTTCTACGAAATACTGCAGGCCAATCAAATTTGAATTCAAAAAAGAAAGTCATGATGCCATTAACAAAGAAGTTAGTGATATCAAGGCCCAAATAGCAACACTACAGCCATTACAATTACAGTTAGATGGGCAGCAAATTGAAGTAAGCTACCAATTAGTGCTGACAATGATAGATGGAAAAGTAGGTCAGGCTTTGACTAACACGAAGGCTGCATCCAGCTGCATTATATGCCAAGCAACATCAAGCCAATTAAACCAAGTCCCGACAAAATCATTCGATAATACCGATGCCTTCGAATTTGGATTATCACCACTACATGCAAGAATACGACTTATGGAACACATACTAAAAATCAGTTATGATTTGGATTTCGGGCCTTCAGGATCAATAAGAAACAACGAAACCAACAAAGAGTTAAGAAGTTCAAAAAAGAAACATGTTCAAGATGAATATCGCAAATTTGGATTGATTATAGATCAGCCAAAACAAGGGTCAGGCAATACAAATGATGGCAATACCGCAAGAAGATTCTTTTCAGATCCAGAAACAGCATCTGAAATAACAGGAGTGGATTTAAACCTTATTTTCAGATTTAAAATAATCCTAGAAGTACTTGCGTGCAATGAAGAAATTGACTCTAGAAAATTTGGAGATTATGCTAAGGAAACTGCAAAAATATATACAACCAACTACCCATGGAGAAATATGTCTGCAACAGTCCACAAAATCCTTTATCATGGAGAAGATGTCATTAAATATCATTTGGTGCCACTTGGAGATCTATCAGAGGAGGCTCAGGAAAAAAGGAACAAGGATTACAGATTTTATAGACAGCACAATACTAGAAAAAATGTCACGAAATTCCACAAATGAAGATCTATTTAATATATTATTGGCAACGTCAGATCCGTTCATCTCCAGTATTCGAAATCAATGGAAAGTGGAACATCGGGATTTAGATGAAGAAGCCAAAAAACTACTAAAGAACAGAAATAGCACAGAACAAAATATGGAATATTTGCAATCAATATTTGAGTCTAATGAATAATAATTATAATTGCCTTTCATTGTTATTTAAGTACGAAAAACATAGTATTAGTAAAAAATAATAATAAACAGAACCTACCATTGTTACAAATGCTATTTAAATCTATTGCAGTTTTTATTCTTAAAAGGTTTCCCACATATGAATGCAATGTTTTAATAGATAAGAAAGATTCAAAAAATAAGAACCCATATTTTCATATCAAAATTAAAAAAAAAAATTAGAATCATTGCGCTAATGTTTAGCAGATTTATTTAGCTAGTGTAACAAATTAGGCAGCAAACACTAATAAATTTTTCTGTAGTAATAATAATATTCCTTGAGTGTCAGCAAATTGCAAATTTGATAGCAAACATTTTTAATTTTTTAGTAATACTAGTTAAATTTCTAGTGAATTTTACTATTTTGTTGCGTGTAAAAATTTTTTTGAGTGTAAAAATTTTTTTGAGTGTAAGCATTAAAAAAATTTCATTATTACAAAAAATGTTTATAATAATTATTTAACTCCAAATATGACACTTTCTAATAAATAAAAATAAATAAAAAAAAACATATATCACGTTAAAAAAAAATCAAAAGTTAAACTTTGACCTAGAATTCCTTAAAAAGTACTCAATCAATTTAAATGAAATTCACACTGAGTCAAGATCAACTATCTATCTATCTATTAAAAAAAACAGTACTAAAATATTTTGATCGGTTCAAAAGTTACAGAATTTTGGCCAATGAAAAATGATTTTCAGCCACTGTGCGTCGTTCTCAAGAATTGAACATTTCGGAGGCATCATTGAGAAGAATTTTGCATAAAAACCTTGGTATGACGCCATACAAAGTCCAATTGGTTCAAGAGTTGAAGCCAGCTGACCATCCAATGCGTTCTCGCTTCGCTAAGTGGGCCTGCGATCGACTTACAGAAGATGCCGATTTTGCCAAAAAAAAATCATCTTCTCAGATGAAGCTTATTTTGATCTTGGCGGGTATGTAAACAAGCAAAATTGTCACATTTGGGACACAGAAAACCCGCACGCATACATTGAAAAGCCGATACACCCAAAACGAGTGACTGTTTGGTGCGGCTTTTGGTCCAGATGCATAATTGGGCCATTTTTCTTCGAAAATGAGCAAGGAGTGGCCGTTACAGTCAATGGCAATCTTTATCGGGCCATGTTGAACGAATTTTTGTTAACAAATATTGAAGAGCAGGATATTGGCAACATTTGGTTTCAACAGGACGGCGCTACGTCCCACACAGCATTATCAGCCGCAGAGTTGATGTCGTTTGGCCACCTCGGAGCTGCGATTTGACACCGTTGGACTATTATTTGTGGGGTGCCCTCAAACATAAGTGTTACGCCAACAAGCTAGAGGCAATTGACGCTTTAAAGGACAATATTCGTGAAGCCATTGGTGAAATACAGCTGCACACAATCGATAATGTGCTTAAAAATTGGAACAGCCGAGGCAGCCATTTGAATGAAATTATTCTCCATTATTAACCGGATGGATTGTACTTTCAAATAAAAAAAGATATTTGAGATAATATTCAGTAGTTTTTTTATAGCATTTTCAAAAAAAAAAGTTATTTGGCGGACCCTTTATAAGTTTTTGTAAAAAAATAACTGACCTTACCAAATATGGTCCGGATCGGTCCATTTTTCGAACTAGTCCCCATATAAATATTGCACCCGATATGAACTTTTTCATATCTGCAGCCAAAAAAATTAATAAAAATCCCACTCAAATTTGGTTTATGCTTATTTTTTATATCCAATTAGTTGGACCGAAGAGATAGGGTCACTAAACCATGGCATATCGTATCGTATAGTCGGTCTAGACCGACTATAATTTTCTTATTTGTTTTCTTTATTTAAGTTTGCTATTCATGTCCTACGCTACCTTTTAGATATGGTGTAGTGAATTTGTGCTCATTTTTTATACCCTATACCACTATGTGGTTTGGGTATAATGACTTTGTGCTGCTGTTTGTAACTACCAAAAATATTTGACCTAGACCCATCTTCTATTATACCGATCGAATCAGAATCACTTTCTGATGTCCGTCCGTCCGTCCGTCCGTCTGTGTGTCCATGTAAAGCTTGTAATCAAACTGCAGGTCGCAAATATGAATATATTTTGATGAAATTTGGTGTATAAGCTTTTGCTGGCCATGCGATGAACTCTATTGAAATCGATGAGAATCGGTCCATGTTCAGACCAAGCCCCCATACTAATTACCCCTATGAAATCAACATAAATTGCCATATGATCCAAATTATCATATAAATCTTAGTCAAATTGGGTTTGTTACATTACATCCATTATTCAGTAGTCCAAAAATGAGCCCTATCAACTCTTAGTCATAGGTTCCATATAGAGCTGCTTCCCGATCTTCACTTAAATCTATCAAAAAACAAAAATATTGCACAGATTTTTCTCAAATTTGGTTTGTATATATTTTTTCAAAGTATAAGTGACTATACCATATATGGTCAGGATCGGCCCATTTTTTGACTTAGTCCCCATATAAATAAAGTATTCGATATGAACTTTTTCATATCTGCAGCGAAAAAAATTAATAAAAATGCCACTCAAATTTGGTTTATGCTTATTTGCTATATCCAATTAGTTGGACCGAAGAGATAGGGTCTCTTAACCATGGTATAGGGTATCGTATAGTCGAGCTAGACCGACTATAATTTTCTTACTTGTTATTAAAAACTTTGTGTACTCGTATAAGCTTAAATCCAACTTAACATCCAACTTAAATGGCCTAAGATCCACAATAACATAAAGGACCCGGTCATAATTGGTGTATTTGTTTTTATAACTCTTAATAGTCAGTAGTCCAGACATAATGTAGCAAATTAGCAAATTAACAAATTTTGTTTGAATATACTTAGCAATGAAATTTTTCATATCTCTTTCATATTACATAATTATGTCACTGTTTATTTGTAACTCGGGAAAGAACTGAAATTCAGCCAATAAATTTAGCATAATACGCATATGCTCATATGCTATTTTTACCCAATAACAATATATGGTCACGGTAAAATGACTTTGCGCTGATATGTGTAACTACCAAAAATATTTGATCTAGACCCAGAATCACTTTCTGTCTGTGTGGCCATGTAAATCTTTTAATCAAACTACAGGTTGCAAATATGAAAATATTTTGATGAAATTTGGTATATAAGCTTCCATCGGCCGCAGCATGAACGCCGCACGGTGCACTTTTATTGTCATCTGAGTGATCAAAAATGCAAGAACATAAAAATTTTTTTTTCAAGCATTGAAATTTATGTAAGAAACTCCGAGTTTTTCCAATCTGGCCTTCGTTTTGTGCTGTCTTTACTGGTTGAGAAGATATTCGATTTGAAATTGAGTTAAATTTAGTAAAAATTTACAAAAACAATTTTGTTCAAAAAATTTTCATTTTCAATGATGCACTCCGACCAATCTATTATAGGTATTTGATAAATTTTTTTTTTTTTTATTTGAAAGATAAATTTATTTTTTGTAACATATGTAAGCTAAGTTACTTATTTGAGTTTGCTTTAGCTTTTCAAATTTAGCTTTTATAAAACCTTTTTTTTACACAATTTTCATATTTTATATAAGCTTTTAACTATTGTGCGGTTCCGTGCGGTCTTATTCCTTAACTTGCAAATTTGCCCTAATATAGCATCCATGTTCACAAAAAAATTCTGCTGCAAACTCGCCCAAACTTGGATGTTAGAGTGCATCAAACTAAATTTATCGTAATATTTTGAATTTAAAATAGGTTAAAAATATACTGTAAACTAAAAAAAGTTTTCCTTATTTTTAATCAGAAAGATTTGTTAAAGTCAAAACAGTTTGATACTGTTTTATAAACAAATAATTTTTAAATCTAATTTTCGTAAATCTAGTCTATACTAATATATTAAAGACGTAATGTGTGTTTGTTTGTTTGTTTGTAGGAGGTAATCTCCGTAACTAGCCATCTGATCTTCCTGAAGTTTTCGCAGAGTCTTACTGCGGATATGCGAATTGCTATAGGCTATAATTTTTAAAAATTTTTGGTGGGCATGGCACCTCCCACACAAAGTAAATTTTTATTATCACATATATATATTGAGTACTATGATAGGGACAGCTTTGCAAATTTGTGTGAGGTCACCTATTGTTAATATTAGTTGCTTCGCCAGAAATGGGCGGGATTGGATAAGTGGGCGTGGTACCTCCCATACAAGCAATAGTACAATATTATATATCTCGAGTACTGTGATAGAAAAAGCTTTTTGCAAATTTGTCTGGTGCCACTTATTATTAATGTGAGCAGTCGGACAAAAAATGGGTAGTATTGGACCAATAGGAGTGGCATCTGCCATACAAAGTAAATATAAAATGCCATATATCTGGAGTACTGTAATAGTGAGAGCCTTGGGACTTTGTGCGAGCTCATAAGTTATTCATGTGATTAGTTAGACAAAAAATGGGCGTGATTGTGGCAGTGGGCGTGGCACCGCCCATTTAAAGGAAATATATGATATCATATAACTGGTGTACCAAAAAAGGGAAGCTATGACACTTTGCACGAGCCCATCAGATCTTAGTATGAAATGTCGGACAAAAAATTGGCGGGTTCACACCATTGGGCATGGCACTCCCCATGCAAAGCAACTATTTAATGCCATATATCTGTAGTACTGTAAAACAGAGAGCTTTGTGGTTTTGCGTAAGCCCATAGGTTCTTTTTGTGATTAGTCGAACAAAAAAATGGGCGTGATCGAAGCAGTGGGCGTAACACCGCCCATGCAAAGTGGATATCTAGTATCATATAACTGGTGCACTATAAAAGCGAAAGACTCGACATTTTGCACGAGTCCATCAGATATTAATATGAGTAGTCAAATAAAAATATAAAATCCTATATAAAAAAAATATGAAGTACTACGAAAGTGACAGTCTTTTGACAATTTCAGTAGCTATCAATGTGATTTGTCGTGAAAAATATATCGCCAAAATCAAAAATCGCCAAAACCCAAAATCGCGAAAAATAAAAATCGCCCAAAATCATTTTCAAAATCAAAAATGGGCAAAATCAAAAATCACTAAAAAGAAAAATTTCCAAATGATATTCTTAGTTCAAGGCCAATAGTTAAGTGTTGCCAGATCTAATTTGGATAATCCATCTACATGTAGCTTGCTCCAGGGTAGGAACGATGAAAAATCTGATAATTGTTGTACCGAATGAAAAAAACAAAAAACATTGTATATCAGCAAGCACTGAAATATAAAAATCTATGCTAATAATCTATATTTTTGGGACGTAATCTCCGTAACTACTCATCTGATCTTCCTGAAATTTTCACAAAGTCTTACTGCGGATATGGGAAGTGCTATTTTTTAGATATTTTTAGCGGGTGTGGCACCTCCCATACAAAGTAAATTTTAAATATCATATATATTAATATGATAGAGAAAGCCTTGCAAATTTGTCTCAGGTCATCTATTATTAACGTGAGTAGTCAGAAAAAAAAATGGGCGGGACTGGACAAATGCGCATGGCGCCCCCACACAAACTTAATATTAAATGTGATATATCTGAATTACTGTATTAGCGAGAGCCTTAGCACTCTGCGTGAGCCCTTTCACAACGATTCGAGGGGGAGGGGAGGGTGTAGCGAAGCACACTGTGTTACATCTAGTTTCTAATATTTCTATTACCTTTCTTAACTTTGAACAAACACCTTCATTGTTTTTTGTTCATGAGGGTGTTATACATTAAATACTTTCCTATAACTAGTAAATGTAATATATTGGTAAAAGATCTGTGTGAAAAATGTTTTTAAATACACTCAGAACAAACAAGTTTTCCGTCTCGAAAATTGCTTTTTAATAATTTGCTTGTAAGATTTTTAAAAAAAATTGGTATAAATACCAAAAATAAAGAATTGAATAAAGACTAGCAGATTACAGCACTCGACATTCGAGTGCGAATTCTAGGAAATTTTATTTTTACATTTAATAAAGACCCTAAAGGTATGCTTCACAATCCAACTCATTTTAAATGAAGAAAACAGACACACACATAACATTGTAGTAGCAATTTTAAACGATCATAACTCAAAACAAGTAAGAAAATTATAGTCGGTCTAGACCGACTATACGATACCCTATATCATACCTTTAGAGACCATATCTCTTAGGCCCAACTAATTGGATATAGAAAATAAACATATACCAAATTTGAGTGGCATTTTTATTACTTTTTTTGGCTGCAGATATGAAAAAGTTCATATCGGATACTATATTTATATGGGGACTAGGTCGAAAAATGGCGCGATCCTGGCAATGGTTGGTAAAGTCTCTTGTATTTTGCAAAAATATATACAAACAAAATTTTAGATGAATCAGTACAATATTTTTTTTTTTTTTTTTTATAGATTTAAGTGAAGATCGTGAAGCAGCTCTATATGGGGCCTATGACTAAGAGTTGCCCGACAGGGACCGTTTTTGGACTACTCATTAGTGGATGTAATAAACACATGCAAACCCAATTTGACTAAGATCTATACGACAATTTGGATCTTATGGCAATTTATGTCGATTTCATAGGGGTCATTTGTTTGGGGGCTAAGTCTGAACATGGACCGGTTCTCACCAATTTCAATAGCGTTCATCCCGTGAACCAAATTTCATCAAAATATATTCATATTTGCGACCTGCAGTTTGATTACAAGCTTTACATGGACACACAGACGGACGGACGGACGGACGGACGGACGGACGGACATCGTTTAATCAAATCAGATAGTGATTCTGATTTGATCGGTATAATTAAAGATGGGTGTAGGTCAAATATTATTGGTTGTTACAAACAGCAGCACAAAGTCATTATACCCAAACCACATAGTGGTATAGGGTATAAAAAATATTTCAGACGATGAAGATCTGTAAATATGTGTAACAGCTCAAAAGAAATACCTTTCAAATGATACACTTTTTGTAAAAATCGGGGTAAAACTGTGAAACTAATATCGGTGGCAAAAAATTTCCTAGCGTAGTTGTATTATATATGTGCTTTTAAGTTTCGATAGAAGATTCTCAGAATATTAGATAAAAAGCTCGCGTTCTAAAAATGTGTTTTTAAATTTTTAAAAATATATGGGAATAGCAGTTGCCTTGCGAGTTCGCTAAGTTTAAAAAAAAGTTGGAGAATCGGTGTCCCTGCAAGTTGAGGAATATTTGGATTTAGCAAAAAGAAAACGTGGCAGACCTCAAAAATTATACATAAATTTAGAACGCTCAACTAAACGCAGAAAAGTATTTGCTCTGGCAGAATATGTAAGTTTAGAGGAAACTTATGAAATATTAAAGCGTGAGTTGTGAAAGCAGAAGGAATTTGAAAAGGTGTCTGTGGTAGAGTCTTTGCAAATAATGACTCTGAGGTTAATGCAAGACTGAAATAAGCAATCAAAGCTCCCGAAGAAATATGTAGTGAATTCACAAATTCAGAAGCTCTTGCACTATATATTGACCTGGACTTGTCACATCGACAGTACAGAATGTTGCGTTCGGCTTTTAAAAAAAAAGCTACAAAGGAATACCGTCTCTCGAAAATCTTACCGAGGAAAAAAATCAAAAAAATTGGTAAGTATATCCTAAATCAAACAGTTTCATATTTTCATATAATTCGGTTAATAAATGAGCACCACTGTGATTCAAATATGTTTATGATATCAATAGTCCCTCTTCGATTAACTGAATAAGTTGCAAGTACATCAAATGACCATGGAAATTATGTTGAACTTTATAGGAATCAACGACCATTATCTGTATGTTATTGTATTCCAATTGTATTTTCGTATTCGAAGAAAACCAAGGAACTTATTGTGGAAAAGTATAATTTTATATCAGAACAAATAAATAATCTCACAGATACAGTTTACAAAACAAAACAAGGGTCGAAAATTAAAATTCAGCACAATTTCAAATTTACAATGGTGGATGGAAAAGTTGCACAAGCTATATCAGGAAAAAGGTGTTTTTTTGCTAAATTTACAAATGTTACATTTTCTGTTTCCGGTTTTGTGCTCAGGAAACAAATCATCTACATCCTGTCATGCTGAACAAAATGATTTTAGTAAAAATATTGAAACACCAGAACATAATGAAATTGAGAGAATGTACGAGTTAGGATTATCACCACTGCACGCACCTATTCGTTTTATGGAGCATTGCTTAAAGATTGTGTATGACTTAGGATTTCAAAAGTATAAGGAAAATACACCAAATTTTGAGAAAATAAAAACCGTTTAAAGAGAAGCAAAAAATAAGAACCCAACTAAGAGCAGACGAAAAAAAAGGATACAGGAGCAGTTCAGAGAAGTTACTGGTTTGAGCATTGATTATCCAAAGCAGGGATTTAGAAACACTAATGATGGTAACACTGCCAGAAGATTTTTTGATAACATTGGTGAGACAGCATCTACAACAAAAATTGATAAAACTCTATTTTATAACTTTAAAAATTGCTGACTGCTACAAATTCACATAATGTTATTGATTCTGAAAAGTCTGGTAAATTTGCTATGGGTGCTAGAGCAAATTATCACCAACTGTGCATAAGGTATTATGCCATGGTGAGAATATAAAAAAATATCACTTCTTTCCTATTGGCGAAATTTCAGAAGAGGCTCAAGAAGCGAAAAACAAAGAAAAATAAGAATTTAGACTTAGGCATACAAGAAAGTGCAGCGGAGAAGATCTAAACGTGGATTTAATGAAAATGTTACAGATCTCTTTAGATCCTTTAATCACATCACTAAGATGTCAGGCGAAGCACAATTTTGAAAAAGAAATATTGCTAGATCTTGAAGATTTAATAGTTTAAATAAAAAAAGAAATTTACGAGATTTTAAGTATTTTCTTTTTATACCCTATACCACTATGTGGTTTGGGTATAATGACTTTGTGCTGCTGTTTGTAACAACCAAAAATATTTGACCTACACCCATCATTAATTATACCGATCGAATCAGCATCACTATCTGATTCGATTTAACGATGTCCGTCCGTCCGTCCGTCCGTCCCTCTGCGTGTCCATGTAAAGCTTGTAATCAAACTGCAGGTCGCAAATATGAATATATTTTGACGAAATTTGGTATTTGACCTTTTATCGGCCATGGGATGAACGCTGTAGAAACTGGTGAGAATCGGTCCATGTTCAGACCTAGCCCCCATACAAATGACCCCTATGAAATCAACATATATTGCCATAAGATCCAAATTATCATACAAATCTTAGTCAAATTGGGTTTATATGTATTTATTACATCCATTAATAAGAAGCCAAAAAATGATCCCAATTGGACAACTCTCAGTCATAGGCCCCATATAGAGCTGCTTCCCGATCTTCAATTAAATCTATCAAAAAACAAAAATATTGCACTGATTCTTCTCAAATTTTGTTTGTATATATTTTTGCAAAATACAAGAGACTTTAATAAACATGGTCAGGATCGGTCCATTTTTGGGCCTAGTCCCCACATAGATATAGCATCCGATATGAACTTTTTCATATCTGCAGCCGAAAAAATTAATAAAAATCCCACTCAAATTTGGTTTATGCTTATTTTCTATATCCAGTTAGTTGGGCCTGAGAGATAGGGTCTCTAAACGCATGGTATAGGGTATCGTATAGTCGGTCTAGACCGACTTTAATTTTCTTACTTGTTATGTTAAGTATTGTTTTTTTTTATTCCAATGACTTAGGTAAAAATTTACATATATTTAAAGCTGTTTTTTTTTCATGAACTCCAATTAACCCGAATCAGCCCAGAAGTACATTTTGAGTTTTTTTTCGTTTCTATGTTAGTCGAAATGGACAAAAATTAATTTATATGCAAAACGGAGGTATTACTGTTTTGAAGCTTTGGGCAGATTCGGGTTAAATTGTTTATAAATTTTATGAAATGTTGACGATATTTTTATTTATGTAACTAAGTGCGTTCAGCAGACAATTGAGCTATGTATAATATATAAAAAAATTTCACAATGGGTCGTTTTGACCTCATTAGCATACAAAGGTTAAATTGTCACAAAATTTATAGGTAATTTATTTATTTATTTATTTATTTATTTATTTTCCATTTCCTGTACAACAAGATTTAATCTTATATTTAAAGTACAGGAATTCAATATCCAAGAATTACATTAAGGCAAACATATAGTAGAACAATTAAAAAAAAAAAAAAAACATATATAGTAAATTACATTTAAGCTTGTTCAAAAAATTTAAATAAAAACTGCTTAAAACTATTTGCGTTGCTATTAAGTTGTTGGGTATGTGGAAGAATATTCCAAAGACGTGAACCACACAAGTAAAACTGCCA
This sequence comes from Cordilura impudica, assembly GCA_963682025.1. Classification (NCBI taxonomy): domain Eukaryota; kingdom Metazoa; phylum Arthropoda; class Insecta; order Diptera; family Scathophagidae; genus Cordilura; species Cordilura impudica. The sequence goes on along the minus strand of OY821517.1, from coordinate 86,402,945 downwards.
TTCAGATGCAAGGCAACGGTGAAATGGAATAATAATGTTTTTTCCTCTTTGCGATGTGGCAAACCGAATTTTTTCGAAAAGGTATAGTGGAGTTTGTGTATAGATAATTTTGTGTAGATAACGAAGTACACGAATCTTTAGAAGGCCATCGAACGAGACGCCATAAAGATTTGTTGATATGTGGGAGACTTGAGAGTGCTTTCTTAATCCATACACATATCTAATAATATTGTTAAATATAACGTTAAGTCTTCTTTTGCTGGTAGAATCGCAGCTTGCAAAAAGCTCACATCTATAAATTAAACTTGGAATTAGATATGTCTTAGCGAGTAGAATTCTTATTCGTAAAGGGGAGAAATATTGTGATGACCAAAGCGTCCTTAACTTATTGTAAGTTTGTCCGACTAGTAGATTTACATGATTTGTCCGTGTTAAATTGCTGTTAAAAATCAACCCAATGTTCTTGGCAGAATTTACAATTGAAATTTTTTCCCCATTTATTAAAATATCATCACTTATGGTAGGATCGATTGTTCTTTTATGAATTGTCAAGCACTTTGACTTACTTGGATTAAGACAAAGTCCATTTGCTGTTGCCCAGAGAAAAATCCTTTGTAAATCAACGTTTAGCCTAGCTATATTAGCGGCAACAGATTGCATTGGACTACTTAGATATAATTGAACATCATCTGCATACATGTGAACTTTGCAATGTGAAAGCTGTTTTGGTAGATCATTTGCATGAATTGACAAAAGTAAGGGTCCTAGGATTGACCCTTGAGGCACTCCTCTGACGAGTCTTAAAGGATTAGACCATGTGTTATTCACATTAACTGATTGCCAACGATTTTTTAAGTAAGAAGAAAGAAGCCTCGTTGAGGCATCAGAAAACTTAAAAAAGTGCATAAGTTTCATGCAAAGTGTTCTATGGTCAACCGTATCAAAGGCCTTCGAATGGTCAAGAAGCACCAAAAAATTTAAATTACCGTTATCTAGTTCACTGCGTATGTTTTCGGAGACATCCAACAAAGCAGATACGCAACTATGATTTGAACGAAATCCTGACTGTGCATCAGTTAACAAATTGTTTTCTTTGATATATAAGCTCATTTCCAGGTGCAAAAGTTTTTCTAGCACTTTTGATAGATAACATAAAATAGCTATGGGCCTGAACTACGTATTTGCTTTCGGTAGTGGAACTATTCTTGCATGTTTCCATTTAGCTGGAAAAGTACTGGACATAATGATAGTGTTAAATAAGTACGTCACATAAGGTAAGACTAATGGCAGTAATATTTTTAAAAATTTAGGATGCATATTATCACAGCCCACTGCGTTAGATTTCATAGACGAAAAACTTGAAAAGACATCAGATTGGCTAACGCAAGAGAATTCAAAATTATTAACATTGTTTGAGGAATAACATGTATTCAAGCATGAAAAGTTGTAAAAGGTTTTATTGATTGGTATCACAGGTATATCAGTAAATGAGTTATTTAGTGCATCAGCATCGACTTGGCCGCTAATTGTCTTGTCTACACTAACAATTCCAATTTCACGAATTTGTTTCCAAGTCTTTCTACAGTCAACTACGGCACTAAAACGACTCGAAAAATATTCAGTTTTTGCAATTCTTATGTTGGCATTAATACGCAATAACTCAAAAAATCGCGAAAAAAAAGTTTAAACCGTTCAATAGTTATAGATTTTTTATCATTCACACCCCTAAAAAAGGGGAATGTGCGCCGCTAGAATTGATGGATATCTGTGCATGTTCAGACCTAGTCCCCATACAAATGACCCCTATGAAATTGACTTAAATTGTCATAAAATCCAAATTATCTTATAAATTGGGTTCGTGTATGTTTATCACTCCCATTAATGAGTAGTCCAAAAGCAAGCCCCATAGGAAAATTCTTAGTCATAGCACCGATATGCAGATAACGGCCGATCTTCACAAAAATCTACCAAAAAACAAAAATATGACACAGACTTTTCTCAAATTTAGTTTTCCGGTCCAGACCGACTATAATTTTCTTACTTGTTGAATCTATACTAGTATAAAAGAGGTGATGTGTGTTTGTTTGTTTGACCGCTATACAAATTTGTATTATTCAACGGGTTTCTCTGAAATTGGGTACATACGATCTCCATACCCCTGGGAAGATATTTCCAAAATATCAAAAATTGACAAAATGGCGCGATTTCTTACAAAAAAAAATTTAAAAATTAGCTGTTTTTGGGGCTTAATGCCTTACCACTCCTCCTATAGTAAAGTTAGCCCAATATCCTGGTTCAGGACCTGCCTGACGTGATTACCTACAAAATTCCGTCTGCCGAATTTCGATAGGACATCTGGTTCTCAAGAAAATGACAACCCAGCTTGAAAAAAGGGATTTCGAGTAAAATGCATTTAAAGTTTTGTTACAAGAATTTTCTATATTTTCATACTAATACATTAGTGACAAAGCAAATCATATTCTAGGGATCAAAATAAGAAACTTTACCCAAGGCACCATATCTCTAAAACGAATACTGATGTCCCGACTTTTGACCTGTCTGTCTGTTTGCCATGGGTCAACCCCATTCCCCCTCAAGCAACTGATATGAAACTTGGCCCATAGACTTGTAGTGACTACAAATTAATTTTGGGGTAGTGACGCAGAGTCACGCATAGTCACGCATAGTCACGGAGTGATCTAAAAGTTATCTACCCTCATCCGATCGATCTTTTTGAATAACTTGACATAGTCAAGGCGTATGATTATTATTTATTAGCAGAGTAGAAGATACGTATACGTACGAGTGTTAATTTTAATATTAAATCAAACATAGTCAGCCCAATTCTAAACAAAAAAAGGTGATTTTTTGAAATGTTTGTATGGGAAATCCCCTGAGGGGGTCCAGTGGGTGTGCCACTGGCATGGGTGGGTCGGCCTTCCAAAGTTGTGAGGGTCGATCATACATTTGGACTCGATTGGGGCACTCTGAATGGGTCAAAGTGAGACAGACAGACAGACAGATCAAAAGTCGGGACATCAGAATTCGTTTTAGAGGTATGGTTCCTCGGCCAAAGTTTCTTATTTTGATCCCTAGAATACGATTTTCCTTGTCACTTGGGCGATTTTTAAATCGACCTGCCCTAAAATACATATATACATACATACTCCAAAACTATTTAGAATTTCAAAAAATCCTTTTAGGGCATTATTTCCGAAGGATTTTAGAAAACATTTATGAAAAAAAAAATTTTTTTAAGGAGAGGTCATACCTTAAATGAATTGTACTTATACGATAGATATAAGAGAATATCTATTGTATTATTAAAAATTTAAGACTTACAATGAAAATTCCTATTACTTCAACAAATTTTCCTAGATGCAACCGAATTCCAAGCAAGGTTTTTCTGTGTGTATGTCTAATTGGTTAGAGCTAAGACCTTTCTCTAATATTCGCTAATATTGGCGAAATGTTTGTTACATAAAAGTGGTAGAAAAAAATAATTTTTTTATTTTCGAACTGAACAAGAGCAAACGAAATATAATTGTTTTTCGTAGTTTGTCGTGATTAAATAGAAGTATTTAAATATTATTTCAAAGTTATGCCCCTAATGTACATACATGTATGTTTGTATGCTGTTTGTTTGCATGCAATAATGTAGAAATTTGTAAATATATTTGCATTTGTAAGTATACTCGTAGATATACAAGTATGAGAACACACTCATATATAAATAAATGCATGTAAGTGTAATGAAATTAATGAACCATTAAGATATTGTGGTGATAAATATTTGCATTGTGCATAAATTGCTCTTGATGACCATACATTTCCGCTTCTTTTTTCAATAGTGGTAAAATGAAATCACAATGAAATGCTGATGGCTGTATGTACACTGTATGTAGCAATGATTAATTGGAGTATTATGTGTTTTGGTAATAAAGATGTAATATGAAGAAACGAAATTAAATTTACTGAACTTGTCAAAGAGAACTTTCAACTGAAACCAAATCAATTAAGAAAAGCATTGTCGATCATGGCTGGATGACATATATATATCTGTATATTCTAGACAATTATCCATTAAATATAGGAAACTAAAAAAGAAAATTTTAGTGGTGGTTACCTCCAATGATAATATTGAAGTATTGTTGTATGTTCATTAGGGGTGTAACCAAAATTCCTAACTTGCAACATGTGATGGTCAATATATATACAGTACAATCGCGGTAACGTGAACTAATTAAAACCAAGGGAGTTCATGTTAGCGAAATTGTTCACGTTAGCGATTGTCGAAATTCATGAAAAAAACATATGTGTTTTACACGCTTGAACGTGAAATTCTTTTATCTTATATATTAAAAGAATTTATGAATAAACTTTGCATTCAAGATTTTTTTCAATATTTTTCTTCTCTCAAACCTCAATAACTAGAGTTCTAATTAACGTAGGCTATTGAAATAGGTCTAAGAACACTCAGTGGATCAAGCTCCTTCTTTTGAGCTATTAACTGCTTAAATTCGTTGGGTTTGAGGAAAGTTATGCGTGGAGAATCAACTTTACTTCTACTGTACGTTAACTTATCTTGGCATATTTTGGGTATTATATTATAAAAATTAATATAATATAATATAATATAATATAATATAATATAATATAATATAATATAATATAATATAATATAATATAATGCTGCGGAGCAGCAGGGGTCCTCTAGTGTATTATTATTTGCATTATTAAAATATAAAAATAAAATTATTAATTAAAATACATTACAAAACAAAACGAGATCACGAGAGGATATGCATTGAAATAAAATTACATAGCAAATAAAATTTCACATTACATTTATGCATCAAAGAAATTCGTTATCTTTTTCTGCTGCTTTTTCTTTTCTAATAGCTGAAATACTGCTTTCTCCCTTAAGTGCCTAAGTACACTCATGTCACTTTGATCCGCCATTGCATCTCCTGCCCATTGCAATGCCTTTTTCCAAATTTCAATTGCGTCACTTGCGGCAATTTTTTTAACAGGATCATTGGCAATGCAATCATCGTCGTCACTTTCTTCGTTTTGCCCAATTTCATGGATTTCAGTCGTATCATCAACACAAAATCATTATTCCACTTTTGAACCATTGGCAAGGTAAACTCAACCTAAAAGTTAGTAAAACAATGCTTTTTTGTGATTTCAAAGTTTATCGTAAAATTCTCACCTGAGGATTCAAGTCCTGAAGGAGATCGGCTGACATTTACATTAAAGAATTTATTTCTGCATCCCACTTCACTTTCATAATACTTAATGGAATGTTGTCTTCAGGGTCGTCTTGGTTTCTAACTAAACTTAAAATATTTTTCCAGCAATCGGCAAAAGTTTCTGTGCTGACCCGATCCCATGCGACAAATAAAAGTGTGACAGCATCTTTCGAAGTTAGATTTCTCATTAATTCAAGCAAATCAGAGTTCTTAGCTGCTATCGAAGCTAACAAGCTGTTTCTGTAGTATAATTTTGTTATTTTAATCGCATTTTGATCCATTGGTTGGATGAGGGGGTGGCATAAACATGGCAATTATGTTTCCATCTTCAGTTTTAATTCTGTTTCGCTTGGATACGTGAGAGCGTTATCGATGAGTAATAGTGCTTTTATTGACAAGTTTTTCTTCTTTAGAAACAATTTCACCTAATCAAAAGCAAAAACTTTTAGTTATATTTTTTAGTCAATGAAGAACTTGTTTACCTGTGGTACAAAGGATTGATGGAATCAATGCTTAAAAATGGCTGACGTCATCCAGGCCACTTTGGAATTCTTATAATCTATAGGACAAATGAAGTTGTTAAAACTGCGTGGATTTTTGGCCTTACCAATTACCAAAAGTTTAAGTCTATGTGCACCTGATGCATTTGCGCAACACAGGAACGTTATACGTTGCTTCTCCGTCTTTGTACCGGGAGCACATTTCTCTTGCATTACGTTTTATTTGGTAAAAGTTTTCAGAATAAACCAGAGTCATCAGCATTATAGAGTTGGTCATTGCATAACTCCATTTCTTCAAATTTTTGTTTCAGTTTTAGCTTAAATGGATCCACCAATTCAGGCTGTGATGAGATTTTTTCTCCGGATACTTAAAGAAGTCTAACGCCGTACCTCTTCTAAAATCGCTGAAGCCATCCGTCACTAGCATTAAACCCGCCCTCGTCTTCTTTAAGTTGGGAATGTAATTCCTTAGCTTTTTCATTTAGCATTAGCACACTTACAGCTCAATTCCGTTCACGCATTCGGATGAACCAACGGTAAAGAGTTTTTTTCCATAACTGGAAGTTATGATGATTTTAAAGTTTTTCTTTTTCCCGGTCCCTGGTATGTGTGGTTTACACATTTTAAAATTGCTTCTTTTTCTTTTTAATGCTGCATATTGTTGACTTAGCAACATTGTACTTTTTTGCTAAACTAGTTACACTTGTCCCTTTTTGCAAACTAACTAAAATGTCTGCCTTTTCTTTTAACTCCAAACATTTAGATTTTTTAACACTCATGCCGACTGATTCATCACTTTGCATAAGAAAAAGACTTCAAATAAAATTTCGTTGCCAAACAAAAAAAAATAATTTAAAGAATACACACATTTTTTATATAAGGGGATTCCCTAAACTTTCAAAATCGAATTTATTGTATTATTTCGTTGCCAAACAAAAAAAAATAATTTAGAGAATACACACATTTTTTATATAAGGGGATTCCCTAAACTTTAAAAATCGAATTTATTGTATTTCAGTGTTGTCTACAAGCTTAGAAAACATATGCAGTGATTAAAAAATTGTTCACGTTATAGAGTTTTCTGAGTTTGTTCACGTTACAGAGTAGTCAGCGTAAACAAAAGATTGTTCACGTTAAGCGGTGTTCACGTTAGACGGTGTTCATGTAACCGCGAGTGCACTGTATATAAAATTGATTTTCTGTTTGTTTGTTTGTTTGTTTGTTTGTTTGTTTGTTTGTTTCACCTCTATACAAATTTTTATTTTTCACCGGCTTTCTCTGAAATTTGGTACACACGATATCTGTACCACAGGAAAGGTCGCCATATACTTCCTACAAGCCATGCCTACTTTTACGCCGACTTTTTATACAAAATTCATTTTCTGTTTTTTTGTTTTTTTGGTTGATATAAAAAATTTTATTTTTTTACGGATTTCTCTAAAATTTGGTACACACGATCTCTGTACTCCGGGACAGGTCCCCATATAATTCTTACCGGCCACGCCTACTTTTACGCCCACTTTTTGTATACAGTTCATTTTTTGTTTTTTTGGTATTTGTTCGCTATACAAATTTTTATTTTTCAATGGATTTCTCTAAAATTGGTCTGCACAATCTCTGTACTCCAGACAAGGTCGCCATATACCGGCCTTGCCTAGTTTTGCGCCTACTTCTATGTATATAAAATTTATTTTTTTCCCTTTTATTTGTTTCTTTGTTTGACTGCCACACCAAGTTATATTTTTCAACGGCTTTCTCTGAAATTTGGAACACACGGGCACCAATTCACGATAAACAAATTCCCCAAATTTAAAAAAAATCCCCAAAAGAAATGATGAAATTCCCCATTGTTTTTAAACGAAATAAAAAAATGAACTTACTCCCCAAATTCGTTCTTAAATTTTTACATATTTTTATTTACTGAATTTTGTTATATATTTATTTATGTCAAAATTGCATACTCGCCTCAATATCTGTCCTGCAATATGCGCATTTAAAATCTATATTCTTTTCAATAGCGTCATTTCGACGCGCTCGCGGAACGCAGCTCCGCAAGCTTTGTTAAGAGAAGCGGAAATGCCTGAATCTACTCAAGTGCGTCTAAAAATCCAGCGGCTAAGACAAGCTGAATCCAGGGAATCTGAAACTCCTAAAACGACTGCTTTTTCTTATAGACAATTTTATGTTGCCTGCTCCGGATTATCAAATTTTCGAATATGCACCAGAAGGAAAAACCAGAAATGTTGTATATCACAAAGCTTTAGAATAACTAAAATTCGTAACTTTTAGACATCAGCCACTTAAAAAACTCCATGCATAAACATAGTTAGCTGTAATGGTAAGCAGGCGCCGAGGACTTAGTCCCCAATGAATAAATTCCCAAAAAAATTAACTTATTCCCTAAAAAATTGGGGAATTTAAAAAAAAAATGTCCAAGAAAGAAATTAAAAAATTCCGCAACTGCTCTCAATATCTGTCGTACAACATATCTGTATCATTTTCAATAGCATTTCAGTGTGCGGAATCGTGGTGCGGACGTGACGCGATGCGCTCGCGGAACACAGCTTAGCTAAAATATCGGAATGATCTGAAAAATAAGTTGACGACAACTGCGCGGCAGCACGGGTGTGGCTACCAAATGCACGGAAGCGGGTCGTGGAACAGAGCGTAGCTAAAATATCGAAATGATCTGCATAATATATTTTGGCGATTAAAATAAGTTGACGCTAACAGCGCGGCAGCACGGGTGTAGCTGCCAAACGCGCGGACGCGGATGCGACTCGCTCTCGGAACACTGCTCAGTGATAAATTTTTTCTACGCAATAATTAACTGTTGATCAAATTAGGCCACACATATACTCTAAGCAGTTGGTTAAAGCAAGCTTGCGGCACAATTTTAAACGTCGCATTCATTTTCCATTTTTTAAACTTCTATAAATTTCAATGAAGATATTCAATTTTTAAAACCTCTGATTCCTTTAATATGCAAACGATTCCGTTATATTTGATGTTTACAAAATAAATAAACTTCAAAAAAAAAAAAATTCAAGCGGTTTCGCAGCTTATTTTTGAAGTACTTTTGCTGCAGCGTCTTTTAAAAAAACTTCTAAATTAAAAAGTCAAAAAATTTTAATTTGAAATAAAAAATGAATTTACTCCCCAAAAAAACGTAAACATTGGGGAACTTTTTCATGTTTGGGGAGAAAGTTAATTTTTTTGAGGAATTTGTTCATTGGGCACTATGTACTCAGCGCCTGGTAAGCATAGTGAACCAATTTCATGTCAAAGGCCTTTGGATCCCGGCCAAGACCGGGTAAAAACAGCTAGTATTTTGTAAATAACGAGAAGAGTTTTTATATCACTTTCAAATAAAAAATTTCCGCAGGCAAAGCATTTTCTAAAACCATTCAGGAACTTTTTTAAGTTTATCTTATATATTTTCAGCTCCTAGATCCGCTTGGGACTTTCTAAAACAATGTTACTCTTTTATTTATTAGAAATATTTTCAAAAAGCTGTAAAGCTAAAATTTAAATTTTTTTAATATTTAAAAAAAAAAATATTATCTCTTCCTTGCAGCCAAATTCCCTACCATTAACCCATTTGCGGCCACGAAACATAAAGCCGTCCGATTTGAATGATACTCGGATTCATAGCTAATTAGAGGCTTATGCAAAACCGTTATTAAAATTTACCTATCCCTCCTGAGAACCGCATAGGTTATGTCATCTTTTTTTTTTTTTGTTATGACAACATGTAACATTGACATTAAAGTAAATTGTAACTCAAATTTTGGTTGCAGTAAATATATATATTTTCCTTTAATAATTGTATATTTATTCAATTGGTACCCAGCTCCAAATATGGCTTTAATGAGGATAGTAGGCCACTAAGAATAAAAAAATTATATATACAATATTTTACTATACAATACAAAACACATAATTATGTTAGGTTAGGTTAGGTTAGGTTGAAAGTGGCTGCTAAACCAAAGGAAAAGCACACTTAGACTCTGGGGTCCATTGTGATACCACGGGCCGAATAGGTGTTCCCCTCAGTCCTCACCGTAGAACCAATTTGAGCTCATGGTGAAGCCCCTGATATGTGAAATGTCCACATTTGAGAGATCAGAGAGATCGTGGAGAAACGGCGATCCAAATGTTCGAAGTCTCGTTCTGGAGAGCGCACATGCAGCTACAATAGAAGTCATTTGGCGAGACCCTGAGGCATTCAGCGTGTCTGCCTATGAGGCAGTGCCCAGTGATGACATCAACTACTGTTGAAATCTCCCCACGGGGGAGTGATAGTAGCGCGCTACTGCGCTTATGATTTAGAGCCGGCCAGATCTGTCTCGTGATCCTACACGTTGATCCATTAGCCCATCTGTTGTCGGTTATGCCGGCGGTGTAAAGCCGAAGTTCCAGCTTGCAAGATTCCAGGGGTATGCCAACACATTCCAAGTCCGCTACATATTATGTTACATTATAAGTATTTTGTTTGAATTTGTAAGAAGAATTTCAAAATTTTGCAAAAAAAATTTCTGTTAAGCTATTTTTAAAAGTAGACAAAACTGAAATGCTTTTCAAATTATCTGGTAGGTGATTGTACTCAACTGGGCCTACAAATCTTATACGTTGCTTGGTTAATTCAAGTCGACGTCTTATTTCACACAAATCCATCGCTTGCCTTGTATTTCTATGCGAAAGTAAGATATTTGGAGTAAATCGTATGGTATTAGATCCAATACCAATAATAGACTTGAAGACATAAATCAACAGCTGCTGCTTCACAGGTCCACGTATTGGAAGTATCATTTTGGCATAATTTTTTAATAAATCAGTAGTTGAAAATCATAATGAAAGATTAAAAACAATTTTCAGTGCCTTATTTTGTGCCGATTGCAAAGATTTCATAGCTGATCCCGTTTTACATCCGTAAATCGTTGGAAAATATGTGAGGTGTGAATGAACTAAAGCTTAATAAAGCAACATTTTAATTGCAATTTTTAATTTATTTTTAACTTAAACAAGATTCCGATCCCTGATGATATTCTCAACTTTAAGTAATTAATATGATTTTCCCACCTGAGGTTATGATAAAGATTCATACCAAGGTATTTTATGCATTCTGTTTCTTCAATCAAATTTCCATCAACATGTATACTCATACGTTCATCATTTCTCGAAATATAAGGTTTAAACCTTATAAATTTGGAAGCATTCAACATTAATGTATTAAATCTAAGATATTAACATAGAATTGAGGCATCATATTCCATTTCTGTTTGCAGTACTTTCTGGTATTTGTAGTTATAACGAATACAAGCATCATCAGCATACATAAAAATCTTTCGTTTAAAATTTATATTCTTAATATCATTAATAAACTTGTACAAATTGCCTTCTATTATTTAAATAATATTTTAAAGGAGCAGTTGTTCCTGTTGAAACACCAATTAAATTTAGTTTTGTAATTCAAGTATTATGATCGAAGGCTTTCGATAAATCGAAAAAAGCTCCACCACTCCTCTGTATTCTTTATCCAACCCATCACTTACATAAACATCACATTTATCACAGCTTGTCCTGTTCCCATGCCTTTTCTGAATCCATATTGCGGGTCGAATAAAATGTTGTTTTCATCCCAGTACCTTGTAAGCTGTTCAAATGTAGTTTTTTCAAAAATCTTTTCTATAATAGAACGAATGGAAATAGGCCAATAATTCATAATTTTATCCGTTTGCTTACATTTCGGTATGGTTGTTATTTGGTGAGCTTTTACTATATCAGGATATTCATCATTCTCAATGATTTTGTTAAATATTTCTGTTAATATATCTGTCGTGCTGTATACACGTTTTACGTTTCTTGTTTCGTGTTAACTATTCTAACAAAAAATAAATCAAAACAAATTTTTGTGCCATTATTTCTTTGTGTAACGAAACAAATTTAGTCTTTTTTTAATTTTTATTTTTTTTAACAATAATTTTAAATAAAATAAATTAAATTTAAATAACATAAAATAATAAAAACGAATCTAAAAAAGAGAACATCTTCAATATATAAATAATACGTAAACCAAACAAAACAATCCATTAAAAAGAATTTGAAAACATACAACAATAACAAACAAACACAGTGCAAAAAAAATAAATTCAACATCCAACCAAACCATGCAAAAATAACCACACAAAATACCCAACAATAAAAATAAAAACATACCATCTAAATAAAAGAAATATTCCAACATATAAATAATACACAAACCAAACAAAATAAACCATAAAACAAAATTAGAAAACATCCAACAATAACAAACTAACACAGTGCAAAAAAAAATTAAATAAAAAAATTCAACATTCAGCCAAACCAAACAAAAACAATCACACAATATACCCAAAAAAGAAAAAAAAAACAACCAACCATAACAAAACAACTCACGCAGGAAAAAATCAACATACTATTACTCTCATCACATGAGCACTTCGACAACATGCAGTTTTTTTTTTAATACTCTTTTTTCTCTGCAATATGACAAGGCAAATTAATTTTTTGCTTACGACGATCAGTGTCATTATTGTTGATTAACACTCCTCTTATTGTTTTTCCCTTTTCTACGTAGTGCAAGCAGCTGGTATCTGTTTTGTTGTTGGGTTAATTAGTAATGAAGGCATAGCACACTGACCACAATTAATCGTTTCAGCAATGAAGCAGATACTTGCACTTGTACTATCGTAGTGAAAGTAATTGACTTAATTTTTATTCTATTTGATGTCAGGTATTTTTCGTATCAACTTCTTAAACATACGTGGACTCAGATCGAATTTTTTCTCTGTATATGCCCACATTTGCTTTAATCGGCTGGGTGTTTTCACCTTATGTGAGACCCAGGTAAGTGGAGATGCTGATCCAGAGGATTTTCACATCAACTTCTATCCCTCTTTATTCTTTATAGGGGCTTTGTTATGTACATTCGGGACAACATTGTGTACCAGTATCAGCAACATCTGAAATGTAATGATGTAGAACTTAACTCACTTTGGGTTAAGTTCAAAATCAGGTCACACATTTTGCACTTCAGGTTCCTATGTAGAAGCCCAAATGCAGAAAGGGAGCATACCTATAATGGCTTCGACGCCCTTTCTGAATCCATTTCTAGAATCATAGAGAGTTGACCGAATAGTAAAATCGTTGTTGCCGGTGCTTTTAATGTCCATAACTCTACTTGGCTTCACCATTCGAGTCAAATAACTCCGAAGGCCGTTTCGTTGAGCTTTTCGTGGCGCATAACAATCTTGCATAACTAGTGAATCAACCAATGCACATTCCGTACATTGAAGGGCAACGACTCAATACTCCCGACCTTTTTCGCACTTCACACCCTGATAAATATGAAGTGAAAATATTTGCACCTCTCGGTAATTCGGATCACTGCACCATTTCCGCATTATTTTCGTACCCTGTACTTCAAAGTGTTTCAGCGCTTAGTTTTTATTTACGAAAAGGCTCATTGGGCTGAGCTCAATGATTTTTTTCAAGCATTTCAACTGGAAACTTTGTTTCCTAGATAAAAATGTTGATGCTGCTGCGAAAATGCTGGAAAAAATAATAGTGCTTGGTATGCGATTATTCATTCGATCAAAGCACATTTCGGCTAAACCAAATCAAAAACTATGGTTTAACCAGACCTGGAGAGATGCAGTTAGATCCAGAGAGGAAGCACTCAGATATTGGCGTGAGAATAAAAATTCCGCCACTGAACTGCAACGCAAAGAGGCAAGAACTGAATGTGCCAAAACACCAAGGCGCCAAAAGTTTCTTTACGATCAGCGTCCTCGTGCTAAAGTTCTCTCTGCTCCTCGGGGTAGTAAGAGCTTTTGGTCATTTGTAAAAAGGGTACAGAACAATGCTAGTTCTGCTATCTCAACTGTTTTAATGAATGGCCAAATATTCACTGAACCGGTTGATAAGGCAACCTCTTAACTGAAATTTTGCAAAAAAAAAACTCGTTTTTGCCGGACAGCGATCAACCTCTGCCCGAACTTGAAAGTGTATCTTGTACTACGCCAACTGCAATCTGCTCTGCACTCTCAAAGGTGATGGAGGGCATGATCAAATTCCATCTTGTGAACTACTTAGAGGTCAATTCACTTCTTAATGATCGACAGTAGTGCTTCCATAGAAATCGTTCCACGGGGGACCTGTTAGCTCTACTTTCTGAGCGCTGGAGTCGATCCATTCGCAATTTTGGCGAAAGCGAAGTGGTTGCTCTGGATATTTCCAAGGCAGTCGATCGTGTGTGGCACCGTTCATTGATGTCAAAGTTTATTGCATTAGGGGCCGGTAATGATTTCTCTCGATTTATATCGAGTTTTCTCGGAGACCGAACAATACGTGTTGTTATTAATGGGGTCTCATCTAATGAGTTTCAGCTAAATTCAGGGGTACCCCAATGTTCCGTTCTTTCTCCTTCTCTTTTCCTTATCTTTCTGAACGACCTTCTTGGTCAAACTTTTAATTCTATTTACTCTTTTGCAGATGACAGCAGCATTTGTCATTCATTTTCCTTTAATTATAGGCCAAGCCTTTTGGAGGTTTGGGTGCCAAAGGCCGACAATGAATGACACACTCAATCAAGACCTGTTAACCATCTCCGAGTGGCGTAAAGCGAATAGGGTTGATTTTAATGCGCTGTAGACTCAATGCTGTATGCTGACCCATAGGGCCATGGAATCAACAATATCATCTGTATATATGGGTGGTATAAGTATTGAGGAATCGGATACTATTGATGTTCTAAGCATGAGAATTCAATGTGATGTTCGTTGGAACGAGCATGTTTTCAGGTGTCGAAAGAAGCACTCAAGTATCTTGGTTTTCTAAAACGGCGTAACAATTATTTCACTCCTTTTGATCTCCTTAAAATCTATACCACCTACTTCCGACCGAAAATGGAATACAACTCCCATATATGGGCAGGAGCTTCAAAATCTATTTTGGAGCTACTGGACCGTGTGCAAAGGAGGGCGTTGATACTCATCTATGACAGAAGGGTTTCCAATTCTATTGACTCATTGGAACACCGTCGGAATGTGGGTTGTGTAGCACTGTTCTATAGATATTACCATGGGAAATGTTCTTCTGAGATTAGCGAACTTATTCCAAGTGCCCGAGTTTCGGTTCACTCTACCTGCTTCTCTAGCTGATTACATCCGTTAGTAGTCTATTGTCCAGTTGACCGCATCAGCCAAACTAGCCCTATGTGGAATTAACTCCCCGCAGAGGTCTTTCCTAACAGTTATATTCTAATAAAATTTAAGTCAAATATCCACAAACACTATTCCCTTTTTCCTTCTTCCCATAACTTATTTTCCTGAAATCAACACAATGCATTTGTAGGGGGCATCCCCTGAGTGTTGGGTAATAAAAAAAAACATATGGTTTCCTTACCAACAACATTTTAGGTGTTATATTGTCGCAACCAGGGCTTGTCATTTTTTAGTTTTTTAGAATAGTATCAATTTTCTCTATCGCTATTGGTTCTAAACTAAATCGGCTAGTAACTTGACTTAATGTACCAAACAAATTTATATTTGCATTCTGATCATGGGAAAAACTAGATCGTAGATTTCTGTATGAATTTTAAAAGTAATTGTTAAATACTGATGCCTTTTCTTCAACCCGCGTTAAAAAATTATTATCAATATCAAACAACTTCGAGGACGATTTAAATTTATTTCCTAGTTGTTAATTCAGCAAATCCCATGTTTTTCTGGAGTCGCCATTACATATTCGTATATTATAACTATAATAGTTATTCCTCAAGTCTTTGTTACATAATTTTATTATCTTGCTTACTCGCTGCAGACGCTCTATAATATTTTTGTTTTGTTCATTCTTCCTTCTTAGAGAAAATTTAGAAATTATGCTTTATCTATTGACTAACATCAATTATTGTTGATGGTACACTTTAAAGCAATGAGGATGGAAATTAACATTGCACTCTCAATTGACAACGCTTTCCTTCTGGCTGTACAATAGGAATGTGCTCAGGGTCCACGCTTGACATGTTGCAAGGCAAAAATTCTGGAGATTTCTGAAGTTGTTTATCATAACATGAAAATTTTTTGTGGCATAGCCTTTTCCTGATTTACTTTCGCAACAAAACAATGTAGCTTCCAGCCGTTGTAATGTAAATCAATACCACCCATGCCTTGGTTATAATTATAGAACGAAGATGGTTCAAATTTGTTTAAATTGTTACTTCCTTATTATAAGCCAATCAACAAATCAATATATTGTTTATTTCCTCAAACTGATAGAAGGATTCACCACGGTTTAATTGGTTTCCTGTTTTAAATGGTGCTTTTCCAGTTCTATTTCTGCGGACAGTTCCAGATGCACAACACTTTTTCTAGCTCAGTAAAGACATTAAATAGAAAGACGTGAAAAACTTATCAAACTTAACTCTATGCTGATTGGGCTTTTCGACATTTTCCAATAGTCTGAGTACAACATCCGCCCCAAACCGAATTGATGATCATAATTATCACTGCACATGCATACGGTATAGGTAGGTCGATTTAAAAATATAAAACGAATTCTGATGTCCCGACTTTTGACCTGTCTGTCTCATTTTGACCTATTTAGAGTGCCCCAATCGAGTACAAATGTATGATCGACCCCCACTAACTTTGGAGGGCCGACTTGCCCATGCCATTGGCATACCTCATGGAACCCCACTGGGGGATTCCCAATACAAAAATTTCAAAAACTCACCATTTTTTTAGAATTGGGCTGACTATGTTTGATTTAATGTTAAAACAAGTAAGAAATTTGTAGTCGGTCTAAACCGACTATACGAAACACTATACCATGCGTTTAGAGACCCTATCTCTTAGGCCCAACTAATTGGATATAAAAAATAAGCATAAACCAATTTTGAGTGGCATTTTTATTAATTTTTTTGATCCTGACCATGGTTGGAAAAGTCTCTTGTATTTTGCGAAAATATATACAAACAAAATTTGTGAAGAATCAGTGCTACAATTTTGTTTTTTGTGTTTGGGGCCTATGACCAAGAGTTGTCCCATAGGGACCTTTTTTGGACTATTCATTAGTGGATGTAATAAACACATACGAACCCAATTTGACTAAGATCTGTACGACAATTTGGATCTTATGGCAATTTATGTCGATTTTATAGGGGTCATTTGTATGGGGGCTAGGTCTGAACATCGACCGATTCTCACCAATATCAATAGCGTTCATTCCATAGCCGATTAAAGCTTATATACCAAATTTCATCAAAATATATTCATATTTGCGTCCTGCAGTTTGATTAAAAGGTTTACATGGACACACAGACAGACGGACGGACGGACATTGTTAAATCGATTCAAAAGGTGATTCTGATTCGATCGGTATAATTAAAGATGGGTCTAGGTCAAATATTTTTAGTTGTTACAAACAGCAGCACAAAGTCATTATACCCAAACCACATAGTGGTATAGGGTATAATTAACATTCGTACGTATACGTATCTTCTACTCTGCTAATAAATAATAATCATACGCCTTGACTATGTTATGTTATGCAAAAAGATCGATCGGATGAGGGTAAATAACATTTAGATCACTCTGTGACTATGCGTGACTATGCGTGACTCTGCGTGACCACCCCAAAATTAGTTTGTAGTCACAACAAGACTCTGGGCCAATTTTCTGATCAATTGCATGAGGGGGAATGGGGTTGCCCCATGGCAGACAGACAGGTCAAAAGTCGGGACATCAGAATTCGTTCTAAAGGTATGGTTCCTTCGGCAAAGTTTCTTTTTTTGATCCCTAGAATATGATTTTCCTTTATGTATAATATGTATATATGTATAATATGTATATATGTATAATATGTATATATGTATAATATACATATATATATATATGTATATACATATGTATATGCATAACGTTGGTCAAAATTTTAAAAATTCGAGTTCTCAAAATCGTCAATATCACATATTCGTTCAGAGCATATTCCAAAAAACAAACAAACTCTTTAATTGGAATATGGTTCCAGTATAAAGAGAACATCCAAAGAAATGAAAACTTCCTATGCTATGACCAGTATGTGGTGAAAATTTGGATGGAAGTTGTCTTCATAGTGATGTGCGTTATATAGTGAAAAACAGATTTTTTGATGTTCATATTAATCAGTGACAGTAGAACAAAGAACATCTTTGAAACAGTTTTTTGATGCGAACATAAATTGATATGTTATATTTAAGCTGAAAATAATATCAAACACATGAAATTGTATTTAAGAAAACACGTTTAGTTATTTAGAAATAAACAGATGGAAATGGTAAATGAATACCTATATATATAAGTTTTATAGTTTTGCTTAAAAATATATTCGCCTATATTCTGCAATTCCCAATTCCACGATAATTAAACCAATACGTATCGTTACAAACAAATATTTTTTCGTTTCACTTTAACATATTTTAGTCATGAAAAAGGTTATAAGTATAAGCTTTTTCCCAAATTAATTAAAATTTTCAATCAAAATGATAACATTTTGCGAAAAAGTCTATAAACTTTTAAAACTACTTTAGTTCTGTTTCACTAAACGCTTTTTCACAAAATTTTAAGAAAAAAAAACTTATTTTTTGATGTCCAACACGAGTAAATCAGTGTAATGAAATCAATGAAAAAATGTTTAGTCAGTTTTCAACTTGGCGACCAGAATTTTGTTTATTATCGAAAAATTGGTGATGCCAGTAAAAATTTGACTTTTTATTGTACATTTCTATAATACAAAATGATATTCTTAATTACTGTTAGCAATAAAAGTAAAATTTTGTAGAAAATCTTTAAGTAGTGGCTGAAAATGGAAAGTCAAAATGCGATTAATCCTAAGCGCGGTCTCGGTTGTGAAGGAATTGCGCCATTGCTTAACTCCAGCAACTTCAGTGATATTAGCGACGCACAGTGGACCATTTGACGAGAAGGCGGTCAAAAATCTATAACTTTTGATTGGATTGGAATTTTGATATGCGGTTTTTTTGTTTGGTAGGTGAGACTTTAGCCTATAAAACTAATTCTCGATCGAAAATAGAAAAAGTCACGGAGGGTTTAATATAAATTTTCATTTGTAGTTGAATTTTAGTACAAAAGTGAAGTGTTAAAATGTAAAAAAAGGTTTTTTTTTAATATAATGTCTTATTTGTTTAGTTAATTTTACAACTAATACTTTTTAACAATTTTTTAAGTTAATTTTTTCAGAAAATACCAAACTTTGGCCCCCGTAAACTTTTTAGTCCTAATGTGCACAAGGGCCAAAGATTGTTTTTTTTTATTTTTGAAAGATCCCGAGTTAAAATTATATTTATTAAGCAGCGAGCGTGAAAGTTACCTTATATTGGTTCAAGATAGAGAAGTTTCAATAAAAAACTCGTATGTTTTTGCTTTAGTTAAATTTTTTTTTTATTGTCTTTTTAAATATTTCTATATCAATTTTTATGGTAAGTTTATGAAATATAACAATTTTTATTGTTAATTTACAAAATATATAAATTTTTAAATCAAGAAAATTTTTTAACTATATAAAAACAAGTGTAACTTATTTTTAGTGTAATGAAAAAGTACTTTAAATGAACCAATTTTAGTAAAAATTTCTTCTAAATAGCCTTGATTTTCATCTTCCAGAAGTTGTTTAGCTTCTTCGTCTAATCCAATAGAGGTAGTTTTCCATTTTTGACGAATGTTGTACATATATGGATCTGAAGTTCTCAACAAAATAGTGATAAGGTATTCATTAGTACAACATCTGGACATTTTCCTTGTGTTGTGCTCGCGAAAGAATCTGTAGTCTTTATTCCTTTTTTCTTGCGCTTCTTCAGATAGATCTCCTATTGGTAGCATATTGTTTTGAATTATTTGTTTATGAACTGTGGATGACATATATCTCCAAGAGTATTTTTCATTATAAGGTATAGCTGTTTTATTGGCGTACTCTCCAAATTTTTTGCATTTATCTTTCTGCTGCATGCTAGAACTTGTAATATAATTTTGAATCGTCTTATTAATTCATGATCTACACCAGTAATAGATGCTGCAGTTTCCGGATCGGAAAAAAATCTCCTTGCAGTATTTCCATTATTTGTGTTTCCTTCCCCTTGTTTTGGTTGGTCGATTACGAGGCCTAGCTGTAGATATTTTTGTTGAATTTGTTTTTTTTTTGCTTTCTTTTTTCTTCATTTTCTGTGTTTTTTCTCACTGTTTCGCCTAACGGACCAAATTCCAAATCATAACCCAATTTAAGAATAAGCTCCATGAAACGTATTCTAGCATGAAGAGGGGACATTCCAAATTCGTAGGCTTCCTTAAAACTATCTTCTTCTGGTGGGCGTTGACTTCATTGACTTGATGTCTTTTGGCATATAATGCAGCTTGACGTTGACTTTGTTCCAGTTAAAGCTTGTGCAACTTTTCCATCAATCATTGTGAGACACATTTTAAAATGTACTTTAATGTCTTGGTCATCAAACTTAAATATTACTGGTTGAATTTCTTTAATTTGATCTTTTATTTTTTGAACTTCTTCAGTTATGACATCCTTGGTTTCCTTTTTGAATGCAAATTTTATTGGTCTGCAATACTTTGTTGAAGAAGGAATTTCATTTTTCCATATATCAATTTCTGTTGCTCTACTAGTTGACGGCTCTAAGACGCTATACCTTTTTGTTAAGCGCAATGGAACGAAAGATACCATAAATAAATTAGCATCTGATGAATTTT
Organism: Cordilura impudica; assembly: GCA_963682025.1. Taxonomy (NCBI): domain Eukaryota; kingdom Metazoa; phylum Arthropoda; class Insecta; order Diptera; family Scathophagidae; genus Cordilura; species Cordilura impudica. The sequence goes on along the minus strand of OY821517.1, from coordinate 86,382,395 downwards.
CGGCATTAAATTGCTAGTATTGTTTCTGACCAGAGGATCATCACATCCCCATTTAGAAACTAAAGTAATGCTGCCATTACCAATTTTTTTAAATGATCAGTATCAAGCGTATTTAGCAATCGATCTGCAGTATGTTCAAGGAGATCTTGCAATTTTATTTCTGCTGATGTTGAAGTGACACTAATAGCAGATTGTGAAGGAAAGCATTCTTTTTTGGCAGAAACTAAATCTTGATACTCTGGAAAAATCCCACAATTCTTTTCATTGGTTCGCTTCCGCAATTCCTTATATTGATTTTTGGTCAATCTCAGATCCAAAAATAGGGCGAACGCTTCTTCCGGCGTAAATTTCTTATCTTCAAGTGGTGTAGGAATGCTTTTCAAAATCCTCTTTGTGCGCCTTGGGCTCGCTTCTACTATTTTTTCAATTATTTCAATTTTATTTTTTTTTATTTTGGGTTGGTTGAATTTGGTGCAAAAATGAATCCTTAATAATTCTTTGAGAAATTTCTTCATTGATATTCTCCAGCTTGCGCCTTCGAGATCTTTCACTACATCCGTCAATTGATTTTGCTAGTCGACCCTTTTTCCACTTTCGTTGGCAGTTATAGATGCACTCTCAAAAATAAGTTCCTTTATTAACCAGTCTTGGTAACGTTTGTACATCTTTGCCTTGCTATGAGAGCATTCAATGTACCGTCTTTTCAAATTCGATGCGAAATTAGTAATTTTTCCTTTGTGCATTTCAGTGTCTTCTAGGTTACAATTCTTAAAGAAGTCGTTGCTCACTATGTGCAAAATTACATCGTCTATATCATTTCGTTGAAAATAAATATCTGCCGGATCTCTGTAACAGTACTTAGCCATTGCACAAATTGTAATGAATAATAATTGTGGAAACATTATTATAAATACTGTTTCTTGCAATTATGTAAAATAAAAATTTTTATCTTTTATTACCACTTTTAGAAGCATAAAAATCCCATACCCTAACCCCTTTTAAAAGGTGAAGCATACCTGCTCATATCTTAAAGGGCTATGTCGCAATAGTTTTTTTTTACCATTTACCTGTTATTTAAATTGTTTCCCATTTTGTCAGATATTTAAACTATATAACTCTAATTCAGATTATTGATGTTTTTGAAAGATACCTATGTACATGTACCTGTAACAATTAAGCGCATTATATCTCAACCCTTTTTTTATAAGTATATAACAACTCCTGACAACTCTACCGACACGCAAAAAATACACCGCGGTGGACCGGTCCGACCAACTTTTGTATTCATAACACTCAGGCGGACGGACGGACATCGTTTAATTGACTCAGAAAGTCTTTTTGTGTCGATCCGTATAATAAAATATGGATAAAGGTCCAATATTTTTGGCAGTTACAAACATCACCTCAAACTTAATATATCCTAACCACATAGTGGACAACTTTTGTATTCATAAATTTTGTAGAAAATATCTAACCTTGGGTCAGAAAAATTGTTCTGGTGCACACGTGCGGAAACTGGCGGGTGTATAGTGTGGCATAGAAGTATAGGGGAGGATGCGGACTATAGAATAGTGCAAGATTTTTTCTGACTACTTTTGACTGGCAGGAGTTATGCTCTATTAAGTAGGAGATTTTCGGAAAATCTTCACCTTTTTTAAAATTTTTTTTTTTTAATTTCGGCATTTGGCACCAAATGATATTTAACGACATCTTCTCCATGATAATGGATTTTTTGAACTGTTGCAGACATATTTCTCCATGGGTAGTTGGTTGTATATATTTTCGCAGTTTCCTTAGCATAATCTCCAAATTCTCTAGAGTCAATTTCTTCATTGCACGCAAGTATTTCCAGGATTATTTTAAATCTGAAAATAAGGTTTAAATCCACTCCTGTTATGTCAGATGTTTCTGGATCTCAAAAGAATCTTCTTGTGGTATTGCCATCATTTGTATTGCCCGGCCCATGTTTTGACTGATCTATAATCAATCGAAATTTGCGATACTCATCTTGAACATGTCTCTTTTTTGAACTTCTTAACTCTATGTTGGTTTCGTTGTTTCTTATTGATCCTGAAGACCCCAAATCCAAAACATAACTGATTTTTAGTATGTGTTCCATAAGTCGTATTCTTGCATTTAGTGGTGATAATCCAAATTCATATGCAACGATATAATCTAATGATTTTTTCGGGACTTGGTTTAATTCGCTTGATGGTTGGCATGTAATGCAGCTGGATGCAGCCTTCGTGTTAGTCAAAGCCTGACCTACTTTTCCATCTATCATTCTCAACACTAATTGGTGGCTTTCTTCAATTTGCTGCCCATCTAACTGTAATTGTAATGGCTGTAGTGTTGCAATTTGGGCCCTGATATTACTAACTTCTTTGTTAATGGCACCATGAGCTTCTTTTTTGAATTCAAATTTGATTGGCCTGCCTGCAGTATTTCGTAGAAGATAGTGTCTCAATTTTCCAAATATCCATTGTTTGCGTTGTACTCGTCGAAGGCTCTGAATCTTCCAAAATATTTTTCAATCGCAATGGTACAAACATATCTGAGTCCGAAATATTTTTACATAATACTTGTTTGTATTGTTTCTGTCCCGAAGAACCATCATATCCCCATTTACAAAAAAGAATTAACTTTGTATTTCCATATTTCTTCAACTCATTTCCTTTTATTGAATGAAGCAAGCGTTCGGCTGTGTGATCAAATAGAGATTGTAGTTGTACCTCTGCCGGAATTGGTGTGATAGTAATAGTATCCTTTGATGGCAAACAGTCCATTTTAGCAGCGGTTATGTGATGATGTGCTGGATTCATGTTTGAGCCTTTTTCAATCGCACGCAAACTGAGCTGAATATATTGCTGTTTTGTTAATTTCAAATCCAGAAATAATGCTAATGCCTCCTCATTTGTGAACTGTTTTCCATCACTATTAAGAATACGTTTTGTTCTCACTGGACTAGCTTTAACAACTTTTTCAATGATATCCACTTTTGGTAATTGGTTCTGTGATCGTAATTGATGTAGGAAAGATTCTTTTATATTTGTACAACCAATTTCATCGTTAACATCTTTAAGTTTCCCCCACTTAGATCTATCGCTGCAGTTGTCCAATGCTTTGCGTGGTCTTCCGCAGCGACTGTAAGTTAGCCTTCTAACCAGTTTGCACTTTTTATATAAAAACTTTGTTTACTGTAGCTAACTTCTTTGTAGCGTTTTTTATTGGTTTGACGAACTTAGATAATTGCTCTTGTACTTCGGTGCTACACGAATTTAAGTTTAATTTTATTTTAACGTAACTAAGAACATCTTCCTGGTTTTTGTTTCCAAAATACTCTTCCGCCAGCTCTTTATAACTGAGGATCTACATGTTTTTTTGAATATTTATTTGCGACTGTTATTGCTGAAATATATTAGAGCAATTGAGTTTGTTTTCAAATTTTGCTTTCTCTTAAGCCTTTTCATAAGCCATCATACTATGTTTCTAGGTAAAATTAAAAGGAATGAAAATGGCATTAGTGCATTACTACCTAAAATGGTATATAAACCACTAAGAAAATTAAAGTCGGTCTAGGGATAATTTTTGGACTACACATTAATGGATGTAATAAACGCAAACAACCCCAATGTGAGTAAGATCTATGTGATAATTTGGATCTTATGGCAATTTATGTCGGTTTCATAGGGGCCATTTGTATGGGGGCTAGGTCTGAACATGGACCGATTCTCGCCAATTTCAATAGCGCTCATCCTATGGCTGATAAAAGCTAATGCACTAAATTTCGTCAAAATATATTCATATTTGCGACCTGCAGTTTGATTACAAGCTTTACATGGACACACAGACGGACGGACGGATGGACGGATATCGTTAAATCGAATCAGTTAATGATTCTGATTCGATCGGTATAATAAAAGATGGTAGTTACGAACAGCAGCACAAAGTCATTATACCCAAACCACATAGTGGTATAGGGTATAAAAACCCACTATACAAATGAAGTACCTGTGTGTGTTTTATTTACTACTTGCATTTTTAGCTAAAATAAAAAGGTATATAAAAGGTATGATAATAAAAAAAACCCAGATTACTAATGAATTGCATCCTCTGTATATTGACATTCCTATTTACAAATATATTATGGAAATAGAACAAATAATGACTATTATAAGCTATAAAATAACTAAGGCACAAATTTAATACACCATTGTATACGAGTACTTATAGGGCTGTTTAAGTTATCTTAATTTGAATTTTTTTAAATTAAAAAAGTGTTCTCCCACGGGTCGTCATGGGTGCAAAAGTATATTTAGGGTTAAATAGGACAATTTCACCTTTCTCCGCGTGGTATACGTTTCTTGTTCCCTTTTGTTGCCTAGAAGTTCTATTCCACTAAATTTGAAATTTGAGAAAAATATTGTGGATTCATAAATAATTCATAACGCCCCTAATATTAAACCGTAGAGCTGGGGCCACTCACAACAACTAAAGACTATAATCGTACCAATATTATAAAAATGACCGCATGTCATTATCGATGATAGCTTGCGAGAAGTAACCATTTATTTTTGATAAAAAAACAAAAATTATCACCTTATTCTGAAATTAAAAAAACAGTTGATTTTGACAGTTGATTAGCAATAGTTTAACCTAATTTGTTGACTTCCTTAATCTGGATATATTAGCTTCAAAAAGGCGTTAAAATTTTGAAAATCGGTGACAAAAAAATTATGCTTTTGGCCAATGAAATAAAAATTTCAGCCACAGTGCCCTAGTGTCTTTCAAGCCGAAATAGAATCAGAATTTTTTATTGATATCAACAATGCATTTGAGTGGAGCACTTAACTCATCAACTGGAAAATCAGAAATTGTGCACAGGTATAGACCAGATGGCTCAGACCGTGTACAGTAATTGAAAAACTAAACGGTGACCATTGTTTTTTTTTTTTATAATATGCTGAACATTGCATCAGTTAACGCTTATGTTATTTATAGCTATAACGCAGTGCAAAAAGGGATTAAGCCAAGCCAAGGTACAAGTTTTTAAACAAATTTTTCATTTCAAAATAAGTTTATATCTATTGTGTATTTTAGTATACAAAACAAAAATACTAATTATTGTAAAGCAATACCTATTCTTATATTAAAAATACTAGAGGGCTCGTTTCTGGGACTTTGCATATTTGTACATATAACTTTCTTTATAACTAGTGTTTATTATAGTTTAGGAGTTTCAAAATTGTGAATAAACAAACGTACAAAAAAAAACTATTTTTAAATTATATACCTTGTTCCACAGACAATTTATTGAAACCCTTCCGAACTCTAAGAATGTAGTCTGATTTTTAGGAACACACCTGCTCCTTAGATAAACATACACATTTTGTAGAAACTGCACAAATTACTTTGACGATAATAAGAATAATGAAAATCATTATATCTGTCTGTCCAAAGGATTAACGGTCAAAAGCAGCTTTTACAGTTCGTTCTATGAATAAATTTCAGCTTAGTGCTTACAAAGTAAAACCATTTTACATATGTTTATACATATGTATACATGCCATAATAGGAACAACACAAATGCATATACTGACATAACTAAATATAAAAATAACAAAAGTATAAAATGTTAAGTATCAATGTGGCCTCAAATGAGTCATTTCATAAAACGTGACTTTTTTCTGTTAAAACTATGGCATACACACACACAAACAATCATACATGCAGATATATACATACATAAGTAGTTGAGATCATTACACAAAAAGATACACAAATGAGTACCACATATACACCAAAATAAGGTATACATGACTACTGTTCTTTAACGTACAAAACATGCTTAGGTTTTCTTGTTCTTCTTAATATTTTTTGTGATAATTCAACTCATTAGTATAACTACTATACTAATATAAAAGTTGATATAGAAAAATATAAAACAAAAAAATAAGAATACCATAACATGAAATCTACTTGTAAGAAAATGATTTGGGAAAAGAACCAACGAAAATATAGATATATGTACCTATGTGTGTATTAGGGCGGGTCGATTTGTAGGGAGGCAAAAAAAATCGCTCAAGTGACAAGGAAAATCATATTCTAGGGATCAAAATAAGAAACTTTGCCGGGGAGCCATACCTCTAAAAGGAATTATGATGTCCCGACTTTTGACCTGTCTGTCTGCCTGTCTGCCATGGGGCAACCCCATTCCCCCTCATGCAATTGATCCGAAACTTGGCACATAGTCTTTTTGTGACTACAGATTAATTTTGGGCTAGTCACGCAGAGTCACGCATAGTCACGGAGTGATCTAAAAGCTATTTACCCTCATCTGATCGATCTTTTTGAATAACATAACATAGTCAAGGCGTATGAATTTTATTTACTAGCAGAGTAGAGGATACGTATACGTATGAGTGTTAATTTTAATATTAAATCAAACATAGTCAGCCCAAATCTAAACAAAAAATGATGATTTTTTGAAATGTTTGTATCGGGAACCCCCAGCGGGTTTCCAGGGGTGTGCCACTAGCATGGGTGGGTCGGCCCTCCAAAGTAAGTGGGGGTCGATCATACCTTTGGACTAGATTGGGGCACTCTAAATGGGTCAAAGTGAGACAGACAGACAGACAGATCAAAAGTCGGGACATCAGAATTCGTTTTAAAGGTATGGTTCCTCGGCCAAAGTTTCTTATTTTGATCCCTGGAATAATATTTTGCTTGTCACGTGGGCGATTTTTAAATTGACCCGCCCTAGTGTGTATGTATTTGCTTATGTATATTTTTTAACACTTGAGGCACGTTTTAGACAATACAAAAAGACCTTCTTAAGTATGTACATTTTGCTATTTCCGTAACACAATTATGCCAGATATTATGATTATTATTATTATTATGCATATAGACAATAATACATGCTGTGTTGTGAATCTATATTCATACAGATATAGATGTATGTATGATAACATATTAAAAAAACCAATATCAGTAAAGACAAATAATTTAAAACATAATAGCTATAATAATAAATTATACATATTTATTTAAGCCATAATTAATTAATAAATTAAAAAAGCTAACTGAAGTTGTGTTCAGAACTTTCTCTTTATTGTGAAAGCTTGTTTTTATTAATTTTTCTCTAACTCTTAATTTTACTTTTTATGTTTTATCTTTTTTATACAAATCGGTCGCATTAATTTTGAGATTTACTGCCAAAAAGTTTACGAGAGAGTTTTTTTGTGTTTTGTTTTGATTTTTTTTATTTAATTCATTTAGAGTTTGTTTTTTGAAGTGTGAAATTTATTTTATTTTAAAATTGGAAACAAACATAATTAATAAAATTGGAAATTGGGAATTATTTAAAAATTAACATATTTTATTAGGTGTGCTGAAATTCTATTTTTATTAAATAAAATATTCGGAAATCTGAATAAAAAGATGTCAGTTTTTCTTTTGGACGCATTGTTTCTTAGTAGAGAAATATCAATCTATAATAAGTATCAACATATTTATTTCGGTTTACGGAATTCTTATGTTTAAGGAGAACTCCATAAAATAGAAGAGGAAGAAATAAGAACATAGGCGGATCCATTTGTTGAACAAATTTCATCCTATTTTTTTTCATTTTATGGGGTTGATTAAATCGAAACAATTTATTCATCAAAAGGAATTCTATGGGAGTGTTATACATTTTCAATACCCTATACCACTATGTGGTTTGGGTATAATGACTTTGTGCTGCTGTTTGTAACAACCAAAAATATTTGACCTACACCCATCTTTAATTATACCGATCGAATCAGAATCACTATCTGATTCGATTTAACGATGTCCGTCCGTCTGTGTGTCCATGTAAAGTTTTTAATCAAACTGCAGGTCGCAAATATGAATATATTTTGATGAAATTTGGTATTTAATCTTCCATCGGCCATGAGATGAACGCTGTTGAAATTGGTGAGAATCGGTCCATGTACAGACCTAGCCCCCATACAAATGACCCCTATGAAATCAACATATATTGCCATAAGATCCAAATTATCATACAAATCTTATTCAAATTGGGTTTGTATGTATATATTACATCCATTAATCAGTAGTCTAAAAATAATCCCTATTGGACAACTCTTAGTCATAGGCCCCATATATAGCTGCTTCCCGATCTTCACTTAAATCTATCAAAAAACAATAATATTCCACTGATTCTTCTCAAATTTTGTTTGTATATATTTTTGCAAAATACAAGTGACTTTACCAAACATGGTCAGGATCAGTCCATTTTTGGGCCTAGTCCCCATATAGATATAGCATCCGATATGAACTTTTTCATATCTGCAGCCGAAAAAATTAATAAAAATCCCACTGAAATTTGGTCTATGCTTATTTTCTATATCCAGTTAGTTGGGTCTAAGAGATAGGGACTCTAAACGCATGGTATAGGGTATCGTATAGTCGGTCTAAACCGACTATAATTTTCTAACTTGTTTTTTATTAATTAATTTATTTATTTTGCTTCAACGTCAGTTAAACTTAATTTAAACGTAATTTTATACATATATTGTTTTTTTTTAATTTAGTTTTAGTTCAGTTCGTTTACTTAGCTAATATTATTTTACGTACGTGAGTCTAATATTTGAAATTTAAATAAATTTATATTCGTACAAAAATCCATACACTAACATATATGGGCAAATCATAACGGGTATTGTATCACTGTAATTGTTGTATCGCGTATTACTTTACAATACTGTTAAATTGTTGTTGGTAACTTTCACTGAAAAATATGATACAACGACAAAACTTTTGTATGTTGTATAACAGCATATCAGTCCCAAGTGAATGGTAGTTTTTGTGAAAAAAAAATACACACAATTTTATTTATTTATTGTGCATTCTTATACAAAAAGAAAAATTATTCTTATAATTACAGTACAGGACTAATAATTATAATGGTAGAATGTGCTAATATAAATAAAATTAATTACATATATTAATTATTTATGAAATTAAATAACAAGAGAATATAAAAAATTATAAAAAAAATTAAAAGGTTTTACTATGCACAATAATCAAAACTTTGTTTCTTAAAAACTCTTGCGTTGTTTGTTAGTTGATAAGTTTGTGGAAGTGCATTCCAAAGACGAACTCCATGCACAAAGAATTGCTATTCTAAGACAAGTGTTCTATGAATAGAAATTATGAGCTTTCTTCCTCAATCAGATCTGGCAAATTGCAATTTTTCTTGTAAATAATTTTTTGAAAAAGAATTATAACTCGAATTTTTAAAAGATTATCAAAAGACACACCAAGTAGTCTTACAGTGAATGGAGTTATATGAGAATATCTTCTTAAACCAAAAAGCATAACGAATAATATTATTATAAGCAACATTGAGTCGACGCACAGTGGGTTGAAATCTCAAAAAATGGAGATTAGTTAAACTACTTATCTGATTTTAAAAATTCTTTCACTATTAGAATGCTACATTATCACAGAGTGACATATGCTACACATATTTTGGAAAAGTGGGCGTGCCACTCCCCCTATTAAAAATCGCTCTAGCGGACATAGTAATAGACCGATTGTCATGAAACTTTCCCAATGTTGTACCGTTGGCCTGCTAATAGTTCTTGTCTATACTTGGTTATGATTGGATAAAAGGGGCGTGGCACCGCCCATATAACCTGAAACTTAGAACTATTAGAGGTATGATGATGAGATTTGGTATATATGTTGATCGTATTGTACGAATTACATCCAAGCTGGAATAGGGCGGTGCCACGCCCCCTTTTAAAAAATTATTCTGGCTCAGTCGGAATTTTTTTTTTTTTTGGAAAAAAGTTATAAAAATTTTACATAGTAATCAATTTATTTTTAATATAATTATGTAGACGAAAGGGGGATTATTGTATCATATATGTAACTAAATTGGGGACTCAAAGCAGATATTAAAATTTTTAGATCGTGTATAGATGTGTCTGCTGAGCGTTTTGTTCAAAAATATAAATAGCTTTTTCCTTCATGTCTAAAAATAGGAAAAAAAAATGTATACTTAAGTACTAATATATATGTATATACTTATTAAAAGACATGTGTTTCTGACCTGCTATATTAAAAAATATGCCCAAAGCCATCATACTCCAATGCATCGCCCTCGTTATAATCATCATCGTCATTGTATCATGATTTGTGCCTTCTGGTGCCACGTTCGCCAAAACTGAGGGCGAAACTAGTAGATCTACTACTGATTTTGGAAGTTGGTGGAATTTTTTTTTTTTGGCAATTTCATTTTACCAGATAGGATTGGATCTGAACTTAGTAGGAACCTATTTAATATGTCTCGATTGTAATCCTCCCGACTACATTTGCGAGAAAAATGTTCTCTGTAGTTTTTAAAATCTTTGTTTCGGGCTCCTGGGCTTCACGTTTCAATACACAACACACTCCTGTCATTATAACACTCTAGTCATTCTCACACACAGTTGTCAACGATATACAAAAACAACAATTATAACAACGAAAACAGAGACAAAGCAAACAAAAGACAGGATATTCTTTACTAGAGTGACTATTTTCACAATTAATTTAATAAAAAAATTTCGCGCAAAAACACACAACATGTTATTACTGAATATGAAAGCCTATGAACTATAGTTTCTTAAAAAATTAATATCCTAACGCCAACTTACACCTTTGATATTTAAATATCCACAAATATTTTGAAAATAGCCAAAATTTAGAAACATTTTAAAAAAATTTTAAAAAATATTTCTGCACAACATTTGCTAACACAATTATTTTTAAAACAACGCCAAAATACCTGAGTTTGAAGATTCCATAGTAAAAGTATTACTTTTGACTTGCAAAAAACTACATATTAAGCGCCGAAATATGCCGAATTTCAATTAACACTATTGTACGCGAATAGCTCAAAAATTACTTAATTTTAATACAATGCAGCTTGACAAGTAAACAACATGTCACATTGAAATTTTCAGTAGTGATGTAGAATTTAATATATTTTAATCGGTTACTAAACATTTTTCAAAAAAGCAAATTTTCATTTTTCAATTAATATTCATTTTTTGCGATTTCAACTCTCTGTGCGACGTTTTCTAAGGGAGTCGCATTTAGCAAAAATTTTACAGCCGTGCAAAATAATAATATACGGAATAATATACGTTTTGGCAAGTAGAACTCTAACTTTCAAAGTTGTGAAATATTGTGTTAACCAAAGAGACCTCAGTTTAACGTAAGTTTTCCCAACTATATTATATGCAGATTTGCCCACGATAGAGAGCTGTTAAAGCTAATACCTAAATTTTTGGCAGATGGAACAATAGGAACCTTTTGACCGTTAATTGCTGTATTAGGAACCATGGTTGGTTATTTAGATCGTTTACTTATCATCAAAAATTTTGATTTTAGTGGATTTAAAAAGATCTGCTTGGCCGTAGCACAATGATGGATGTTATTTAAATCCTCTTCGAGTTTCCTTACATTCCGATTAATTGAATCAGTCAGACTGCTTAAATATAACTGCACGTCATCGGCGTACATATGAATTTTGCAATGGAGAAGTTGTGAAGGCAGATCATTAGCATAGATAGAAAAAAGCAAAGACCCTACGATGGATCACTGGTACACTCCTCTCGTAATACTCAACGTAGTTGAGATTTCATTTTTTAAGTAAATGGATTGGGTACGTTCAGATGGGTAGGATCGAAGCAGATTTACAGATGAAGAAGAGAAATGGAAAAGATGTTTCAGCTTATTACATAGGATTAAGTGGTCGACTGTGTCAAAGGCCTTTGAATGGTCAAGTAGGACCAAAAAATTAACTTTATTATCATCCAGTTCATTCCTTATGTTTTCAGTTACTTCAGTCAAAGCAGTAACACAACTATGATTAGATCGAAAACCTAATTGAGTTAAAGAAATGTGTTAAATAAGGCAAGAGAAAAGGCAGCAGAATCCTAACAAATACTGGATGAATATTATCAAGTCCGATTGCATTAGACTTAGCAGCAACATCTTAGCATAAACCTCTTCATGAGTTACACACGAAAATTCAAAACATATAAGGGTGGTAAGGTTTTAAAACCTTTTTGCATTTCTCTTTCTGAATGCACAACATGTCAAGAGTGCTCTGTCAAGTAGATCGGAGCAAAACTTAGAAGATACAGCGTTTCCAGCGACCGGCCTCATACGGTATATCGTATATAAATAAGCTTTTAACAAACTTTAAATCGATTTTCTCGCAAATAAATGTTCGAAGACCGTGAACACCAGAACTCAAAATCTACTCGACCGATTCTTTTGAAATTTTACACACTATTTCCACACATAAATCGCCAGGTAACCACGTAGAGATTTTTATTATCCATTTTCTTCCCCATTTTTTAACAACAAATTCACCGAAATTTTATAACAAAAATTATGTTTTTCACTTCAAAATGTTGCCGAAAATAATAAAAAAGAATTAAGAAGAAACTCCGTTACTACCTCAGGAAACATGTCGCCTTTTAAACGCATTTCGATTTTTTTTATTTCACATGATCCGGTAACGAGTTACGATGTTCACCGCAAAACAACAAAGCCCCCAGCGATTCGCTGTCACGGACTTATTTATTAAAATTTTTATTTGAAAATTGTTTCAAAGATTTCCCAAATGTTATGTTATAACGTGTGTATATGAAATAAATAATCTAACGTTATTCATATCTTCAAAAAAGAATTTTGAAAATACGACTTTTTTCAACCTTTAAAACCTTACCCCCCTGAATGGAGTTATTATCATTGTTAAAATTGCAAAATGAGGAGTTTTGTTGTGTACTACTGGTAAATTACTGAAGACTGAGTTTAACTCATTGACATCAATACTGCTATCAACATTTCTATCAACTATTTTTTATCAGCATAAATAATTAAGAAATAAAAAAATGCAAATAATACAAATAACGCAAACATATCGGTAAGTTTATTTGCATAAAAATTAATGTTTATATTTGTAATGTGTATGTATTTTCCTTCTCAGTCTCAACCAAACGTTTAAATTTTTTTTTTTTTTAATATTATAAATCAAAATGGCAGAGGTACGTAACCAAAACTCCAGGGTATATATTTTGACCAAAAAACAAACACTAAAATAACCGAAATAATAGAAGCTATGAAGCAACCTTTCCTCGTTGGATCGTTAATTACTAAATAAAACGTTTTACAATGTAAAAATACAATTGACTGTTCCCAACGAATGATTGTATTGTGTATTTTTATAGAACATAAAATATACAACAACTGTTGTAAATTGCCCAATACTACATATACAATAAACATTTTTTTTATATCAAATTGATGTATATTGGAGATCGAATACATTTCTCACCTCAATAGTCTGAATATAGTCTGTTCAACTTTAAAGGCACATTTTTCATATGGTGATTTTTTTAGTTTTCATTTTGAGAAATTTGTGATTCTCAACTTGATAACAAAGAAATTTCTGCAATCGGTATCAAATGGAAGGCGCGAAATTGCCATATAAAAAAAAATAATTTATGCAAATACAAGAAATGAAAACATTTTACTTTTTTGAATTTTTTACCCAGAATACTTATTTATTACATATTTAATTGTATTACATATTAATATTATTTGAAATCAAGAAATAAAAATAGATAAAGTTTTATTCAGGCTCAAGATCAAATGTAAGTTTAGCAAGAACAAATTTTTTTTTTCTTGTTTTTTTCAAGACAAAAACAAACATGTATATTGTAGACAGACAGACATATTTGTTAATATTTGTTTCAAAGATGTTAATATTTTAGTTTGTTATATTGGAAGAGGCTTAAATAGCTCTTTGTTTGTATTCTCATTTGGTTCTTTTCAGCATGTATATGAATTTAACTTTTTACCAAACAAACTACCTACTGCTTTTGGTTACTGATGAGGGTTGCTAACTCTTCCCGAAACAGCTGTATGTTTTTGCTTTATTTAAAGTAAAAACATTCGATCTTGAGCCTGAATAAATTCAAACTCAACCACTAAAATGATAAAGAACGAAAATAAAATTTTTTATTTTTATAGAAAACTAGCTGAACCCGGCAAACGTTGTTTTGCCTTCAATGAATTTTTTATTTTAGTTAGAATCTGCGTGGTGCACAGCATAATGCTGCTTTCGCGATGTCGACACATGTATACTATAAACTTCTTCGTGTGGCTTTCGATCGTCAACTTTCGGCTGTGCTTTGTTCTCATTTTTAAAAATCAAATCAAATTAGTTGCTCATCAGCATTTGAACAAGCAAGACTGCGCTGAGCAACTTTAAAAAAATACACATAAAAAAATGTTTAATGAAAAATGGGAAAATGATTTCTTTTTTTTAGAAAACAACGATGGCGACCCACAATGTATAATTTGTTATCGCATTATAAGTCGCAATGACTTATTTTGTTTGAAAAGACATTTCTTAGGTAACCATAGCAATTTTAATAATTTAATGGGGGGTGATCGAACATTAAAAGTTTTGGAGTTGAAAGCCCTTTTTTTTTTAAATTCATAGTTGATGAAAATAATATTCTTCATCATGAAATAAACAAAAAATCTATGGTTGATAAAAGTAATGGTCCTCTTGATCATTTGCCTTTAAAAAAGGCATCGTATGCCGTAGCTTTGGCTTCAGCAAAGCAATGCCGCCCATTTGATGATGGAATTTTTTTTCAGAACCTTACATTAGATGTTCTAAATTGTTTTGGTGAAAAATGCCAAGAAGCTATGGCACTTTGTAAAAATATTCCATTATCTCGGCGTACAGTGACACGTAGGACAGAAGATATAAGTCAATTTATCCATTCTGCAGCTAAAGATAGACTAAAAAATTGTAAATATTTTTCGATTATGCTGGACGAGAGCACAGATATTAATAATAATATTTGCCAGCTTATTATTTGCACCAAAACGGTAAATGTAAATTCAATATGCTTTGAAGAAATTTTAGATTTAGTTTCTCTTCATGGTCATGTTACGGGTCAAGTTTTGTATGACGCAATAGACTCGAAGGTTTTTTCAATTGTGGACAAAAGAAAACTAAGTTCAATATGCACGGATGGAGCTAAAGTAATGAGAGGGAGAAACAAGGGTCTCTTGGGGTTTTTGCACAAAAACCAAATCTATTGCCCAGCTTTACATTGTGTAATACATCAGCAAGCCCTTTTCTCTAAAGAATTAAATTTGACTAACACCATGAACATTGCTGTTAAAATTATAAACAAAATAAGAGGAGGACACAATTCACTGACTCATAGAAAATTTAAAGAATTTCTAGAAAATCTACATTCAGAGTATGGTGATCTTTTGTTGTATACAGAAGTTCGGTGGCTTAGTCGAGGCAAATGCTTAGAACGACTTTTTAATTTAAGAAAATAAACTGTCATATTTTTAAAAACAATAGCGAAACAGGACACCGAAGAGCTTATTCGTGCACTGGAAGACCCCGACTTCCTATTAGACTTGGCGTTTTTATGCGATATCACCGAAATATTAAACGAACTTAACTTAACTCTTCAAGGCAGAAATATAAAAATTTTTCAATTAGCAACCATAATACACCTTTTTTATAGAAAATTGATTTTATTAACCCACCAACTCCAAAGTAATAACTTTGTCATCCTAAAAAAAACGTCATCAATCTTTTCAGAATTGAATATTAAGAGTTTTGTTAAAATACAAAACTATGCCGAAATCGTCGAGTCTCTAAAGAAGAATTATGAAGGTAAGTTTCAAGATTTAAAATGTATTGAAAAGCTTGTAGAATTACATGATTATCCCCTTATTTGTAAAATAGAAGAACAGGATGTCATGCTACAAGAAGAGCTTAAAAAATTACGGGATGATTTTGAAATTCCTCTGGAAACTGGAGAAAAGTTTTGGACGAACATCGATGATAACAAATATCCAAACTTAAAAAATGCAATGTACGAGCTGTACTCAATGTTTGGCACGACATATAACTGCGAGGTGGCATTTTCCAGCCTTAAAATTATTTTGAGTAAGGTACGTAACAGTATATCCGACAAGCACATAGCCGACCTATTACGCATTAAGGAGTACAGAGGAGAAATCAATTTGGATGAGTTAGCCGAACGTTAACTTTTTATACCCTATACCACTATGTGGTTTGGGTATAATGACTTTGTGCTGCTGTTTGTAACTACCAAAAATATTTGACCTAGACCCATCTTTTATTATACCAAACGACTCTGAATCACTTTTTGAGTCGATTTAGCAATGTCCGTCCGTCCGTCCGTCTATGTGTCCATGTACATCTTGTAATCAAACTACAGGTCGCAAATATGAATTTATTTTGATGAAATTTGGTACATAAGCATCTATCAGTCATAGGATGAATGCTATTGAAATTGGTGAGAATCGGTCCATGTTCAGACCTAGCCCCCATACAAATGACCCCTATGAAATCGACGTAAATTGCCATAAGATCCAAATTATCATATAGATCTCAGTCAAATTGGGTTTGTGTGTTTTTATTATATCCACTAATCAGTAATCCAAAAATAATCCCTATAGAGCTGCTTCCCGATCGTCACTCAAATCTATCAAAAAACAAAAATATTGCACAGATTTTTCCCAAATTTGGTTAGTATATAATTTTTCATAATATAAGTGACTTTACCAAATATGGTCACGATCGGTCCATTTTTCAACCCAGTCCCCATATAAATATAGCATCCGATATGAACTTTTTCATATTTGCAGCTAAAAAAATTCCACTCAAATTTAGTTTATGCTTATTTTCTATATCCAGTTAGACCGAAGAGATAGGGTGTATAAACCATGGTATAGGGTATCGTATAGTCGGGGTATACCGACTATAATTTTCTTACTTGTTTTTTATTATTATTATTTTTAATTTTTATTATTTTATTTTATTATTTTTTATTATATTTTTTAAAAATTTTTTTATTTATTTATTTTTTATTTATTATTATTATTACAATAATTGAAATTAAAATATAATACTAACAAAAAATAATTATGTTATTTTCCTTAATCGAACAATTTTTGCAGTGTACAACAGGAGAGTGTCAAGTTGAACTTCGCTTTTTTCTGCTTCGCACACAAGCGCAATTTGTGATAATTTGTCTGTGCCCAGCACTGGTATATACCTATATAAAAAATGTTTTGTGCATTTGTTAATATTAATTGAAAACTGTTTAACAAAAACCGTGTTTTATTTATGAAAATTAAAATAAATATTTATTGTAACATGTGTATAAGAATGACCAATATATTTCTATCATTGTAACTCTAAAAAGAGTGAACAATATTTATAGTTTATTATTCTGGCAGTAAATAAATAAATTTGCTGGCTTTCCGACACGGGAACATGCCATATATAGTTGCTCGTGGGAAAAACAACTGTTTTCGAGGCCTAAACCACATATTTGCAATGATTGGCCCTGATATTTATTAATGGTCATGACAAAGCCCAATCTGATCGGAAATTGCAATCTTTTGAATGTCGTCGGTGTGTCGGTAGGAATCATAGGAATTCTTGGTAGCAAAAAATGTTCACCCTTAAATATTCCTTTGAGAATTGTGGCCTCAATAACATTGGGCATTATTCTCTCAACAATTTTCCTGGTTCCATTACATAGTCTCGAGGTTACGTAGCAAAATTATTGGAGAAGCAACTTTTAATTTTAATAACTGGGGCGGTAGACCGGGCACATCAAGTGAATTCAAAAATTCTGTTGGATAAATTGACTTCTTCATTTTCTTCAACAACACTATTCATAGATTTGAAAGAAAACGTTTCGGAATCAATCATGTCCTGAATAACAACATTAATATTATCGACATCGACATTTTTGCGGCTAGAATAGCTCTTTCGCTTAACCAATCATGGTTACGATATTGATTTTGAATGTCGGGGAATACATTTTCAATTAATTCAATGCGTGACGATATAAATTGACAAAAATCTGGTGGATATTTTAATAGTTTGACTGGTTGGGTTAATATTGATTTTACCATTACCAAGATCAAGTAGTTGTTTTGAAAATTGGTCAGCCGTTGGAGCGTTTTGTAATCGTACTCGCACATTTGTTTCTAATTTTATAGTTTGAACGCTGCTCCACAATGTTAATGATTTTAAGCAGGCAATTATTTCGTCAGCGTAGGTTGATTTTGGTATGACTGGCAATGCTTGACGAAAATCTCCAGATAATGAAATGAGAGCTCCACTAAAATGAGTAACGTTCTATGTAATGCTTCTACGGAATGTTTGTGAGACATGGTACATTCATCGCAAATAATAATACTACATTTTTGCAGAACTTTTGCCATACCGGAATTTTTTGATATTACTTACGGCATTCTCATTCAAGAATATTCGAAATAACTTTACCCCAGCGCCACCTATCGGGTCCATTTATACATACAAAAATTTCTTACGACGAAAGATACATACATTCTGAATTGCAGTCAAATCGCACTGAAAATAAGAATTTTGTTTATAACTTGACCCCAACGTCAGCTAGAGGGTTAAAAAAACACAGAAGAGCTCGAACCCAACCTATGGTGCAAATCCTATCTCGACAGCTCTTATGGTTCCGGGGATCCTTCGTTACAAACAAATGCACGAACGTTTTTATATATATAGAAGATAGATAATTATCTAGATAATTATTATTAGATAATTATTATTATAATTATAATAATAACAAAAAAAAGAGTTTTTATTTTGAAGCCTTGCTTTCCACCTTTTCTCTCAGATAGTTACCCGCTTTATGATTGTAGGCTTCTGGATAAGTTAATTGAATTTAATTATTATGAATAGAAATTGCAACATAAAAACATAATTACGTTTTAATGCCGTAATAGCACTCAGAGAGTTTACAGTTTTTTTTTTTAATATCGCCCTTGCTAGCAGCATTTGTTGGCTACTTCATCCGCCATAATTTTTGCCATGCAATTTAAATTTCTCATTGAATTGCCACAAATTATAGCCATAAGCTCTGCAATCTGATATCAAGTTGAGTAATTAGCCTTTAGTATTTGTAATATGTAAGTATGTATCATATCTGCAAATGTGTATATTAGCTCTAATAGCTCTTGTCAATCATCCAAAAGTAACTAATAAATTTCCTATCCATAATTGCACCAGGTCCAGACATGTATGAATGGTATCCAATAAAAATTCCATTAATTCAATAATCGTTAGAAATTATCCCCTTTCTGTAAACTAACAAATGTATACATATCTTTAGATTCGTTTACATTAGGTTCACATTACATTCAACTAAAAAATCCAGAACATGTTTAATAGTAGTACGAGTTTTTTAGTTATTGCAGCAGTGAAATAACTTAACATCATCAAGAGGATGTCACAATTGAAAATTAGGCCAAAATGACTGCTGGCCCAAATGACTGCCCTGGAAAGCACTTAACACTTAACAAACTTAGATTCAGTATTGCGAAACAAACCTTTGAAGTACTAGATTCAATGTATGGCACATCCGTCTGCTCCCTACAGACAAAATCTTTGAAAACATTGGTCGAAAATATTGAAAAGCTCTTAGAAACAAGTTTCTCCACTTAGTAACAACTCTTAGCTGTGCTATTCTAATGCAGTTAATTATATTTGCCCTTTCATTTACAAAATGAATTCCAGAAATAGAACATCATTTAAAATAATTGTTCCTGAATACCTATTTCAACAAATCGTAGATGCCAGTTTTTGGCCTAAAACGCATTAATACGTGAATTTATATATAGAGAAGAAGATAGTAAGCCAAGCACCAAATCCGCTGAGCAAAATTCAAAAATATAATATACAAACACAAGCAGGAATAATATCAGGACCAGCAACAGTTTCCGTATGAAAGGTTAAAATACTTGATATCGTTGCACTTTATCTTGAATATGGATAATTACTGACCGCTAATGTATTTAAGCAAAAATATTTTGAATTATCATTGCAAAACATTGAAGGTTTT
The DNA here is from genome assembly GCA_963682025.1 of Cordilura impudica. Lineage (NCBI taxonomy): Eukaryota > Metazoa > Arthropoda > Insecta > Diptera > Scathophagidae > Cordilura > Cordilura impudica. The sequence continues at coordinate 86,362,380 of OY821517.1, read as the reverse complement.
GTGTTTAACACGTATAAAGTTCAAAAAGAACTTTTGATGATTAGCAGAGTTTGATTTTAAATTATCAAAATAACTCGGTGACATTTGTTGAATTAAATATTTTTAATACCCGTATCGTAGATTACCCAGTGCAAGAGCCATTTTGGGACCGAGGAGTTTCATTTGGAATGAGATTTTAATCTTCAGGTCCAAGGACTGCTTAATTTTTCAGACATATCTATAATATTAATATGCAAGGCGATTTCTTGCGACCGATGTAAGTTTCATAGTTTTACCCCGATATTGATAAAACATTTATCATATGAAAGGTATTTCTTTTTAGCTGTTACCCAGATTTACAGATTTTCATCGTCTGGAATATTATTTTGGGGTTATGGCCATTTAAAGTTGCTACTAACACATACATAAAACTATTCTGTGTTTATTAAATTTGTTAATCTGTTTCTGTAAATGTATTGAGTTTGTTTTCTTGATGTAAAATGGGTCTTTATTAAACGAAAAAATTAAGTTTCTTAGAATTTGCACCCGAATTTCGAGAGCTTGAATCTGCTAGCTTTAATTGATGCTGTATTAATATGCAATTTTTTTTATTTTGTTTTCAATGGTGCGTGGTAGAGCAGAAGAAAGCATATATTTCTAAAACTCATAACTACACTTTATTCTTAATCGGACCGGTTTATGGCATAGCAGCCTTCATCAGCGATTTATTGAACACTGTGATAAATTGTTATGTTTTAATTGAATAGATTGTTTCTATATGAAATTTTTCTACTTGGATTTACCCTTTCAAAATTATTTTTATTTAGATTTTCAATATATGTGTAATATTGAATACTAACACAATCGGCAGCCGGTCTTTATCTCCACTCTTCTGGTGGGATATTCAAAGTCAAGGCTAAAGTACGAGGACAGGCCAAAGGGTTTGTAGTTTTCAGGCCATATACTGATTTTGATGTTTGTTTACTTAGTTAGTTTTTCAGTGAAACATTTAAAGTGAAACATATAGGGCGTATACTTTTTTATAGTTTCAATTCGAAGAACTCGAATAAAGATGACATTTTTCAAAGATCAATAATTTTGAATTGTCTTTTGCTTTTTCAGTAGCTTATGACGAGAAATTTGGGGGTAAGTTAACGTGAATCTTTTTTTAAAGATTTCATTCAATAAAATAACTCCAACTTGATTATTTACATGTATATTAGGGTGACCCTTAAAAGTAATTTGGTGGATATTGATAAGAAAAAACACCCAAAAAAAATTTCAGGTCACTCCGTGAAGACAAAAGTTTGACAAAAGGCATATTTTCGCATAAAGTCTAAATTTTATGACTCACAACTTAATAAATATTAATTGTACACAACAACTTTCCCTGAAAAACTTTTCTCTTTTTCTCATATTTAATAACCTTAAATAAAAAAAATATCGAATAAAACCCACAAATACGAAAATTTCATAATTTTTATAAAATATTTATTTGTTTGAGTTACATTTATTCAATTTTGGTAAACAGCATTTTTATTTGCGGATTTTCAATATTATTTAATTATTTTTTCTTTTATTCAACCTGATTACGTACGCCTATAATCGTACCCAACTTGTAAAATATCTTTACTCTGATATTATTTTAAGCTGAGTACTTGTTATTAATATATGTTCAATGTAATTTTGTTGTTTATGGTGGATGCAAATTAAATTAATTTTTAAATGTGATAAATAATACTCATGTTACTGTAAGTTATTGTTATATATATAGTGTATTTTAGAATTGTTTTAACTTGATGTTTTTTATAATTAAATAGAATTTCCTTGAAAAAGTCAACAAAGAATTGACGAAACGTCGGAAAGAAATGTAATTTAAATGCAGTTTTATTTACATTAAAAATCTTAGGCCGTATTTGCTTATTTTGAAATAAAACAAACTAAAGGATATTAGCCAAATAACACAATAACAAATTATTTTTGCTGCCCATCTATTGTGAAAAGTAAACTATATTCCTCCATCAGCGCAACATCCCTTTCTGATGTATCATTGACTGCTCTGAAGCGACCAATAATTCCTTTTGCTTTGGTAAAAGCAGTAATTTTGTTTTTACCAATTTGAGAGTTCGATTTTATTCAATGCCATTAATTATAGTGGTTGACATTTTTTGATTTTTTATTATCGGTCGCTTTATATCATCTTTTAGAGCTTCTACCATGGTTACTTTAGTGGTATGTGGTATTCAAAGAATGCAAGGGCAATATTTTCTAGACTTAAGTACCATAAGTACTATAAGTAACACGTTTGCTGACTTTTTTGCTACAACTTACTCCGGTTCCCAATTTGATAACTCTAGTTGTTATCCTGTTGGTCTTGCTTCAAACCAAACAATTCGTTTACCATTTATTTAACTTGCTGAAGTTGCACGTGAATTAAAGAGATTAAAAACCTCATTTAGCCATGGACCTGTTGGTGTTTGTCTCACATTTAAACCGTAAGTGTTGTTAATTGTATAAAATAATTTCGAGACTTTTTCCGAACGTGATGAATGAATAGTAGAATCGGAAGGATTTTCCCAAATAACTTTGCAAAATGAATAATACTTTAATGTAACCTCCATGATAGACTATACGTAAGTGATCTTAATAAACAAGAAACTCATGGCTATATACTGAAAATACTTTTTGAAAGGTAATATATCGGGCAGGTACTTCAACCAATACTTACATTTTGTTTTAGTGAATCTAAGGATTTGGATTTTACCTATTTTTTTTTTTTTTTTGCATAAAAAGGTATTGTGAATTACAGATATTTTGCAATAGGTATCAGAGTTTCGGGCAATTTTATGATCAGTTGAAACTCATTAGGTAAATATTTCATACACCATTAACTTATAATTATACCTTATTTGAAAAGATATATAAAATTATTTGAAGTAATAAAAACGTATGCAACCCTTTACCAAAAAACAATAAAAAAAAATATGTCATTCTCTATGTAAATGACCATTTATATGAACAAATAGAGAAATAGCTAAATTTTTGCCTGTGGAGTGTGGTTTGGGGTCATTATTTCAGCATGTTGCAATATATTTGATAGACATGTTATATATCGTTGAATAGATAAATATGTCTTCTTTAACAATATATATAATAATAAGTAAAATTCAAAAATTTTGGGAACCAAAAAAACCAAAAAAAAAACGAAAAACCATAGTTTTTCTATATTTTTTTTCGGAAATTTGAATATAAATATCTCAAAAACTATTAACGTTATCAAAATGATTTTTTTAAGTGTTTTAGATAATTTAAATGCCGTTCTTAATTAATAACCAAAATATAAAAATAACTAATCTTAATATGTTTTTTATGTTAACAAAAAAAATTCGTATGGAAATTTGACTTTTTTCACCATTTAAGCCCTCCTGACCACGTTTATGTAATGGCGGTGAATTTTATTGCGGCAAATAAATAAAAATATTTTAATACTGCGGTGAAATATTTGAAGAAATCGAGCGGATATTTTTGTATTAACTTTTAAAACTTAGTTTTTTTTTTTTTAAATTGCCCAATTTCGTCCAATGCTGGACGTAGGGTGCATGTCCTGCGGCATATTCTTTTAAAGTTTGTAGAAAAATATATACATGTTTTACCAAGGTTGTGAGAAAAAAGTGAAAGAATGAAGGGTGTTTTTTGGCAAAAATTTGCAATTTTTAGAACCTGATTCAAAAACTCAACTTTAAGATTTTGTGCTCACTAAACGGTTCGAAGTAATTCAAAAAACACTTCAACGTATTTTTTTAAGAAGTACTGGTTATCGCCACATATTTTTAGATTTTTTTTTTTATCTGTTTTAATAAAAATGTTATTTGCGAAAAACCAAGAAAGAATTTGGTGAAAAGTTCAAATTTTGATTTTTAAAATCAAATATTTTTTAAACCATAACCGATAACTAGGTAGTATAAGCACGTTTTTTGTTAATAATTTAATGGTTATTGGAAAAATTTAAAAAACGTAAAAATCACTTCATATTTATAAAAGTTACAAGCTTTGAAGGCATTTTCCACCTCGAGGTGGTCGATTTTGGCACCCTGTAGCTCACCCTGTGTTACAAGGTATCTGATAAATAAATATTTTGAAAGCCTATATCCTTGCCTCCAATCGCCTAGAATATACTATTCCAATCCAACCAATAGTTTAGAAGTTCCAGATTTATTACCACTTTTTGTTGGTTTTGAACCACTGTGCGACGGTCAGTTGAAATAAATTGGGCATTGTACTCCATGTAAACGATGTATGCTGCTAATGCTGCTACATCGATAATATTGAAAAATAATGCTAACGGCCATCGACATGTCCTACGTTTAGAAGTATATTCTCCCAATAGCTTATCCATATTGTCGACACCTCCTTTAGGATATTTACTTTGCATGGGCCGTGCTACGCCCACTGCTCGTTCATGCACATTTTTTTTCGACTAATCACACAAATAAGCTATGGGCACACGCAAAGCCACCAATCTCTCTCTTTTACAGTACTGCAGATATATGTCATTAAATAGTTACTTTGTATGAGGAGTGCCACGCGCATTGGTGTGATCCCGCCAATTTTTTGTCCGACTACTCACACTAATATCTGATATGCTTTCCCTTTTTTAGTACACCTGTTATATGATATCATATATTTACTTTGTATGGGTGGTGCCACGCCCACTGCTCCGATGACACCCAGTTTTTGCCTAACTAATTACATGGATAACTTATGGACTCACACTAAGCCCCAAGACTCTGACTGTTACACTACTTAATAATAGGTGACATCAGAAAAATTGTAAAAGCTCTCTCTATCACAGTACTCGAGATATATAATATTGAGTCATAGCTTTTTAGGTACAACGCCCACTTATCCGATCCCGCCCATTTCCGGCGTAGCTTCTAATATTAACAATCGGTGACCTCACACAAATTTGCAAAGCTCTCCCTCTTATTGTCCTCAATATGATATTAAAAATTTACTTTGTGTGGGAGGTACCACGCTCACCAAAAATGTTTAAAAAACTCTGTCAAAATTTGAGGAATATCAAATGGGTATTTCTGGAGATTACCTCCTTCAAACAAACACACATTACCTCTTTATTATTTTGGTATAGATGATATAGACTATATTTAATATTTACATTTATTTAAAACTGGGAACTAATTAAGGAGAAAAGTTGTTCAGGGAAAAGTTATTGGCAACTTTAGTAGCAACAATGTTTGAGTGAAAAATGTTTGTGTACAATTAAAATTTAATTCAATTAAAATTTAATAAGTTCAGACTTGATGTAAAATATGCCTTTTGTCAAACCTAGGTCGACGTGAGGCAGGTCACCGATTGACCTGAAATGTTTTTGTTGATAGAATTTGTAACGAGAGTTTTATCTTGCGGCTGGGGTAGCTAGTCGCGTCCAGGGTCTATTTAAGGACCCTCAAAACCTTAAATAATAATTCAGTTGTTTTCCTTCCTTAGGATTAAGTATAAACTGAGTTTTATTGATTAATTGTTATATGTATATATATTATAAATAATGACACACTGGCGGATGGCTCTTCGTCTCTTATTCGGATCTTCCAGGCTTCTTATCGGGGTTGAGATGGTTCGTTTATCCGTAGATCGACAATACCGGCTGTGGTTGGTGGTATCGGTAAGTCGGCTGCGTAATCGGTAGCAGTCGGTTGTGCTGGTGAATCGATTACTTAATCGGCATCCGTCGGGTGTATCGGTAGATCGGCTGCTTAGCGGTTATTCAATCGGTAGCAATCGGTTGTATTGGTAACTCGGTTATTCAATCGGTAGCAATCGGTTGTATGGGTAGCTTGGTATTTCACTCGGTAGCCGTCGGTTGTATCGGGAGATCGGCTGTTCAATCGGGACTAATCGGTTATAATGGCAGCTCGGTTGTTGAGTTGTCGGCTGGCTTGGCTGCTCGGTACAGATCGGTTGTGATGGCAACTCGGTTGTTGAATTGTCGGCTGGCGTGGGTGCTCGGTACAGATCGGTTGTGATGGCAGCTCGGTTGTTGAATTGTCGGCTGGCGTGGCTGCTCGCTGCAGATCGGTTCTTATGGTAGCTCGGCTGTTGAATTGTCGGCTGGCGTGGCTGCTCGGTGCAGATCGATCGGCTGTTGAATTGTCGGCTGGCGTGGCTGCTCGGAGCAGATCGGTTGTTATGGTGGCTCGGCTGCTTCGCTTAGTTGTCGGCTGATTTGTCTGTTCGGCAGGGGTCGGCTGTAATGGTAACGTAGGTTGATGGCAATCGCCGACCTGGAAGTAGAATAAAAAGAATTAGCGAGAGCAGTCAACCGAAGGTTGCTGGAGTAGCGAGAGCAGTCAACAGAAGTTGCTGGAGTAGCGAGAGCAGTCAACGGAAGTTGCTGGAGTAGCGAAAGCAGTCAACCGAAGGTTGCTGGAGTAGCGAGAGCAGTCAACGGAGTTGCTGGAGTAGCGAGAGCAGTCAACCGAAGGTTGCTGGAGTAGCGAGAGCAGTCAACGAAGGTTGCTGGAGTAGCGAGAGCAGTCAACATAGGTTGCTGGAGTAGCGGGAGCAGACAAAAGAAGTTGCTGGAGTAGCGAGAGCAGTCAACAGAAGTTGCTGGAGTAGCGAGAGCAGTCAACCGAAGGTTGCTGGAGTAAAATTTATTGATGACGACCGAGGTCGATCGTCAGTATAAAGTATGTCCTTGGATATATCTACGTGTTGGCAGATTGTTCCGACACAAGGTTTTGTCATTAACTAGACTCAACCCAGAGTCTCGTCATTAACTCGACTTGACTCACTTTGCCTATACCAACCTTGTTTACTTATCTAAACTAATATATTGACTGAATGAGAATCAAAAAGATGGTGTTTAAGTGTAATGTGGTTGGTATAGGTTCAGTTAGTAAATGTGTTGTTAATGTGTATGACGTCATGTACGATTAAGTATGGGTGGTCGTAGTCAGTTAGTGTTATGTATATTATTGAGTTGTTATTGTCTGTGGTTATTAATTATGTACGTTGTATTTCGCGACGTTACAAATTTGATCAAAGGGGGGGGGGGGGGGGGGGGGGGTCTAGAATGAAAAAGTAGCAAAAAAAATTCCTCACATAGATAACAACTACCCTAATGTAAATATTAATGGATGATATATATCTAAGCCGCAGCTACAATAGATCAAAAAAGTGGCGTCGATATAGAATCTTTCGACTGATATCAACCACTTTTTATACACATGTGTGTGAATTTGCTCTTATTTGGAGTTTGATGGTCATTTCCAGAAAATTTCCGAGACATGCTTAATAATATTTTGTATCCTTTAGAGCTTCATCCACAAAAATAACACTCATTGCAAATTTCCGAGTAATCTGCAAAAAATTCAAGTGTGGAACAAATCAGAAAATGAAAAAATTGAATTGTACAAAAACAAATATATATATATCTTCCGATAGCAATGAATAGTAGTTTAGACAAAATTTTTCAACAAGATCGGTCAAGAACTTGTGAGTTAGAGGGTGTCAAAATTTTAAGTTTTGGCCAAACAGGTGTTTTTTCTCATCCATGTAACTCATTACCTATTGGTCTTGGCAAAATTTGTCCCAAATAGTTTAGATAGCTATTTCTTCAATCCTTCGCAAAAAAAACTTGACTTTTTTTGTTAAATGAAAAATTTTTTTGGTTATTTTTTCAAAAAATACCCTTTTTTGCTCAAAACAAAGGTTAGGTTTTTTCCTTTAAGAGCTTTTCGGTCTGTTAGTGGGATGCAAGTGGAATATCCATCAATATAAATGTTTTGTAACTCAAGATAACGGTTTTCAATCTTTTGCATATGCACTAATCTAAATTTTTTCCAATTAAAGTGTAAGTGTTTCTAAAACCTTACAAATAAAACTTAGGCTGAGAAACTAGACAGATTAACCTTTCCGACGGTGTATAACATACCTTGGGTACTGTAAGACCTGCAATATGATCATATCATAAAAAAATACACTTTTTTTTTTTCAATATAATAATAAAATATAATTATTATTATTATTTATTTGTAATAATAATTACATTAATATACAATAGTAAAAACTAGCAGATTCCAGTGCTCGAAATTCGGGTGCACTTTCTAGGAAGCTTTTTTTTCAACTTAGGCAATTCACAAACCAACACTTTTATGGTTTCTTATTATTGTGATTGAAGATAACAAACTCATTAACAAACACATTAACAAATTTAAAACAAGTAGGAAAATTATAGTCGGTCTAGACCGACTATACGATACCCTATACCATGCGTTTAGAGACCCTATCTCTCAGGCCCAACTAACTGGATATAGAAAATAAGCATAAACCAAATTTGAGTGGGATTTTTAATAACTTTTTTGGATGCAGATATGAAAAAGTACATATCGGATGCTATATCTATATGGGGACTAGGCCCAAAAATGGACCGATCACGACCATGTTTGGTAAAGTCTCTTGTATTTTGCAAAAATATATACAAACAAAATTTGAAAGGAATCAGTGCAATATTTTTGTTTTTTGACAGATTTAAGTGAAGATCGGGAAGCAGATCTATATGGGGCCTTTGACTAAGAATTGTGCAATAGGGATCATTTTTGGACTACTGATTAATGGATGAAATAAATTCATAGAAACCCAATTTGACCAAGATTTACATGATAATTTGGATCTTATGGCAATTTAGGTCGATTTCATAGGTGTCATTTGTATGGGGACTAAGTCTCAACATGGACCGATTTTCACCAGTTTCAACGGCGTTCATTTTGTGGCCGATAGAAGATCAAATACCAAATTTCATCAAAATATATTCATATTTGCGACCTGCAGTTTGATTACAAACTTAACATGGACACACAGACGGACGGACGGACGGACGGACGGACGGACATCGTTAAATCGAATCAGATAGTGATTCTGATGCGATCGGTATAATAAAAGATGGGTATAGGTCAAATATTTTTGGTAGTTACAAACAGCAGCACAAAGTCATTATACCCAAACCACATAGTGGTATAGGGTATAAAAACACACATAGCATATGCGTAATTTTATGTATGTGTTAGTAGCAAGTTTAAATGTAATTTACTCAAAATAAAGGAATAAATTTTAAAATCTTTAAATCTGCAATTCGGCTAAAAAAAAAATACTTTGCAAAGAATATATGTTTGGTCAAAATCGGGAACAAAACATCGGACACAAGAAATCGCCTAGCCTATTAATATTATAGATATCTTATATATATTTACGCTGATCCCTGACTCACTGACTGACTGACTGATTCTGTGACGCTGAAATAATACACATAGCACTCCCTACAAAGCTATGCGAAATACACAAACAAAATTTAATCTTTCTCATTTTATACAAACCCACACACAATTTTCTCTCTTTTATGTTACCAACCAGTGCTGCTAATAAAATCTTCTGAAAATCGACAATTTTGGAAACTAAATCTCCAAAATCGTTATTTTTAAAACAAGAAATTGTCAAGAAAATAAAAATAAAACTCTACAAAATATTACAAAAGGAAACAATCAAATTTATTTATATCATTCATATTACGAATATTATTACAGCATTGGTTATTTCTAATGTATTAGTGGTGAAATTTCAACGAAAAAAATTTAACACACCAGTCAACTAAATAAATTTATTGACATGTATCTATAGCTGAAACATATAATATAGATTTAAAGAATCGCCGTAATTGAAACTTAAATCTTAAATAGAGATGCTATTCAAGGTATTTCCGTTTTAAAACGACTTGACCCAGAATTAAATCTATACATACTTTGTAATTTCCATTTACACTGAACAAAAACTATCAATTTTCGATAAAGAACCCATTAATTGGTAACCCTTGAAATCGTAATTTTTATACTACTGATAATTTTAAATCTTCAATCATCATTTTTACAAATTTAACAAATCATTTTAACAAATTGAAAAATCGTCGAAATTCAATAAGTTGTCAAAATTGGCAAAATTGCAAAATCGTCGAAATTACAATAAGTTTTCAAAATTGGCAACACTTACTAAACTAATTCGTTTGTCTGTTTTGTTTTTCATCTCAAAATTGTTTTGTATTGTTAAGAGTACTTTCGCTCAGTTCATTGATGGCCAGCACTTACCAAAGAGCATGCTTTTTTTGATAAATATTTGAGAAAAAAGAGATCTTCAATGTAGATTTTGTTGTTGTCCAACGTATGATTTCGTTAATAGCTCTGTATTGAAAAGCCTTTGAAAAAATAGTGCAATATTAAGTTTAAAATTTAAATTATTGTAACTTTGCATAATTAAATTACATTGTAATTTTAGAAGAGAGGTGGGAAAATAATTTTTTTTTTCACTCATAATATTAATTTTTGCATAATATGCTTTTAAAAAACTTTGAACAAACATAAATTACGTAAAAAGGTATATTTAAGATTTTAATTTGAATAATTTATTGAAATTATCATGGAAGAATTAAAAGCGATTTTTTTTTAAGTAAAACTAATACGCGCGCATTTTTTATTTTTTTCTTTTTTGGATTTATAGATAACTTTGCAAAAAATATAGTTCGCTTGTTTTTCAGTTTACATGTATGATGAAATATGAAAAAAATTTTTTTTTTTTGTGTACATTGGTGTATTGGTGTTTGCATTTCCTTAAGGGGTGGTATGGTAGATTTTAAACGCTTTCTTTACATTTCTCTTCCTGAATGCACAACATGTCGAGAGTGTTGTGTCAAAATTTTAAGTAAATCAGAGCAAAACTTAAAAAGATACAGCGTTTCCAGCGACCGGACGGTATATAGTATATAGTGTTTAAAAAACTTTAAACCGATTTTCTCGCAAATAAATGTTCGAAGTCCGTGAACATCTTCTTGACCGATTCTTTGAAATTTTAGACACTATATCTACACAAAAATCATCAGGTAACCACGAAGTTTTTTTTTTAATTTCATTTTCGTCCCCATTTTTTAACAACAAATTCCCGAAATTGTATAGCAAAATCGTTTTTCACTTCAAAATGCTGCAAAAAAAAATTTAAATATTCTTCGTCACTACTTCAGGAAACATGTCACCTTTTAAACGCATTTCAATTTTTTTTTTCACATAGTCCGGTAATGAGTTATGATGTTCACCGCAAAACAACAACGCCTCCGGGATATTGGCTGTCACGGACTTATTTATTAAAATTTTAAGTTGAAAATTTTTTCAAAGATTCTTTAAATGTTATGCTATAACGTGTATTCATGTCTTCAAAAAAGAATTATGCAATTAATTATTATTATTAACTTTCAAAACCTTTAACCCCCCCCCCCCCCCCCTTAAGAAACTTTTAGGAACCTTGCTCTAAAACGTTTTTTTTTTTCTATGCTATTCTATTTTTTCTACAATAAAATGGAGTTCGGTTATAACGAACTCGGCGGAACCGGCCAAATTAGTTCATTATAGACTAAGTTAGTTATAACCGTAGTATTTTTTGTTTGTTTTGTCCGAAAGGTTTAAAAACTTTTTTTAGTTGAATAAGTTTACTTATTTTGATGCATTTTAAAAAGTTATAAAACATAAATTAAATTATTAAATTATTAAGACTAAAATTACCGAGTTTCTATCAAAATAAAATATTTTTTTTAAAATCATATAATATTAAAAACTTCTATGTATAGAAGCAGAAAATATAAAGCAAAGGTTGGCTACTGGCAAACTTATGCGAAAATATACTTAAAAGGACCTTTTACAAAACTTCATTTGAAAATCGAAGTTTTTGGTTTGTATTTTTTACAACTGTTTTCCGATTTTTTTTTTTTTTTTTTTAAATTCTAAAAACATTAAAATTAATTTTTTTTTTAAAATATATAAAATATAGGAAAATTTTGAAATGGGAAAAAAGATTTGTTTAAGTCAAAATAATCGGGCGCCTAGGCGCCACACAATCCACTAGTATATATATATGCGATAAATAAGCTAGATGAAGGACTGGATATTTAAAAATTTACAAGACTTAAAACATCATCAGCTACAATAGATTAAGTATCAAAATAGTTATGACATTAATCGATCTAATGTGATTGAGATTAAATTTTATTTAATTATTTATCTTTTTATTTTCATTATTATATGTATATTATTTTAATTATTATTACAAAAAAATAAAAATAATCTTACCAATACAGACAAAGTTTTTATTAAAACTCTTTCTTTGCTTATGCATATGAGTTTTGAATCTCTCCGTGACTGTGTGTGACTGTTCGTGATTTTGCGGGACTTAATCTTTCGCGAAGTAAATCTTTCTTTACTGCAAGTATATCGACCAAGGTTCAGATCGATCGGATAAGGGGAAATGACATTTAGATCACTCCGTGACTGCGCGTGACTATGCATGACTGTGCGTGACTACCACAAAATTAATCAGTGGTTACAACAAGACTACGAGCCAAATTTCAGATCAATTGGAAAAGGGGGAATGGAGTTGCCCCACGACAGACAGACAGACAGACAGGGAGTATGAGTTAAAACAAAGAGTTTAATAATAACACTGGTCTACAAATTAAATAAAAAATTTAGTGCAGAAATGAAGCCTGTTTTTTAACTGATCTGGGTGTGCTGAATTCGAATCTGGCATAAAAATTGGGCTATCACGTCTTGTTCATTTTTTATCGCATGCTGGCAATACTGCAAAACAGCCAATACTGACACTATAAATTCACAATTATTAATTTGACATTATCCCACATTCATTCCAAATCTTCATAACAGTAGCGTTCAAACAAGTCAGGGAGATCGTGTGTTACTGATTCAAGCTGTTTTTGCTTTGTTTGGGGTTGATATTTGGTTGGAAAAAAGGATATGCAATATCAGAATCATTAAAATATGCATATTTACATTATTTTGGTTTTGCTGTTGCAGAACTGTTTTATACAAGTGTTCAGATGGCAAGAAGATCTGTTTCGATTTTTCAATTCCAGTACTTTGGAGAGAGTCAAGTAAAGAAACACTCTATTCTATACTGTACTGATGCTGATGGTTTGTTTCAAAAAATGAACCAGCCATATGACAAAACTGAATGGAGATTCTGTATTGATGGCTCTAAGTACAGTTTAAGGCCGCTTCTTTTGCATAACGGGAAGAAAAACCATGCATTAATAGAAAGGAAAATTACGAATCAACGACTGAAATTTTGACAAAATTCAATTACAACTATCATAAATGGAAGATCTGTGGTGACCTTAAGGTATGATTTAAATTTCTTTGTATATATGGTATAGACCATCGTAAATAACTGTATTCTGGTATGCAAGAAGATTTCACAAAATATTGTTATTTCCTTTGTCTGTAAAATAGTCGCGCTACATGTCATCATTACGTGAGAACAGAGTGGCCAGAAAGAACTGAGTATTCACCTGGAAAACAAAACATTTCAAATAAACCATTAAATGATCCAAATTACGTTCTTCTTCCGCCGCTACACATAAAAGTGGGCCTTTTTAAGAACTTTGTCAAGGTTCTGGACAAAGACGGTGCAGCATATAAATATTGGTTAGCGGCGGTTTTTCCTTAAATTTGATATGCTAAAATTAAGGAAGGTATATTTGTTGTCCCTCAGATCAGGAAGCTATTGAATGATGACAATTTTTCACAATGTTTATTGGAGAAAGAATAAGCAGCCTGGAAATATTTCAAGAGCATCGTGGATTTTGGGACAAAAGCATGCTGGGAGAATAACCAACGGAACCAACAAAATACAAGCGACGTTCAAATAACGCCATTCGCTTTTGAAAATTCAATGATTTTTAAATAAACTAATGATTTTTTATATAAAAAACGAATATAAAAATTTTTTTGTATCTCGATAACCGGACGTGATAAAGAAAAACCAATTATAGATTCGAATTCAGCCCACCAAATTACCCTAGCAGAGATATTTGGTTACTCTACTCCAAAACCTTGTTGGGTAGTGTTATATTTTACCTGACACAAATATGTAAAGCTCCCCCTGTCATAATACTCAATATATATGGTATTAAAAATTTATTTTGTATGGAGTTGCCATGCCCCCTAAAAATATTAAAATAATTTACAGCCTATAATTCCTTCCAGATACACAGTAACTGTTTCTAAAAATTTAAAGGAAATCGGTCCAATATGGTGGCATCATATAAGCTACATACAAACAAACAGCACTTACCACTTAGCAATATTAACTCAAAATTAGTTTTCATCTATACAAAGTAGAAAATAGCAATAGTAATGCATGAATTACTAATTTATATTTATAGAAGTTCTACTGAATTTTATAGTATCCCGATTTGTTTAATATCCTCAACATATATTTATTTATAAATCTCTTCAATGGAGAAAAAGAGAATGAGAATATTTTAAGTAAAAATGTACTAAAAAAACGAAAAAAAACGTAAAAAGCCAAAAAAAAAAAAAAAGTCACACAATAAATTCTTAACCTTTGCCAACATTTGTTATTTCTGTTCTTTTGACGAAAGTACCTGTAAAAGTAAGCAAAAAGCATATTTTTGTTTTGCGCTTGAATGAAAATATAATTTTCTTAAGCACATAATTTTACATAATTTCAAGAAACCACAGTTTCCTTTAATTTACTGGTTGATGCACTTAAGAAAATTTATGCAAATACCAAAAATACTAAATTTTCTTTGCGCAAGCACCAGCAATAAACGTTGAATATACAGACCAAGCAGCCATGGCATAGCAGCAAGAACAAAAAAATAAACACCAACACTAGCACAACTACTTAAACGAGCAAGCAACAACATGCTAAAGTTTTATAATGATGACGTGTCTGCTTTCCCGCTTGTTGGCAAAAGCGAATAAAATTTACTAAAGAACTTCAAAAAAAACAAAAAAATAAATAAAAAATTAAATACGATTTTTGAATAGAAACTATAGGAAATTTGTTTAGTTATGGTTTGGTTCATAACTAAGCGGAGTACTTTACAAAAAAACCATTCTATTTAAGTATTTATATACAAATTTTATCTTATACAAATTTTTAGTTTTATTTACATATTTCTCGCAGTGTTGTTTAAGGGAAGTGAGCACTATAGACCTCTTAAATAGATTATAATCTTTAAACAGCTATAAAAAAGGAATATCAGATAGTTTTGTAGTCGTCTTTTTAAGTTTAGCGATACATTATAAAATATACATCAAAAATGTAATAATTTAAAAATTTTTAATGAAAAGATTATTTTGGGGTATCACTGTAGCCTCTTTAATAATTATCCGTTAAAAAAAAGGACGTTTAAAAGACAACTAAACTATTTCTTTGGATTGTTAGTTTATGGGTATTATAATATACGATGGACCAAATGTTTGGTCCCATAAAATTTTTATTAATATAAAATATGGAAATCTGGCCACAAAGAAGCAAACATAATATTAAAATCCACTACCAATTTTTTAATATTTTAGAGAAAATCTTAAAACAAAAATTCTATACTATATTAATATTTTTAATAAAATACGTACACGCACACTCTATAATACATAAAAAAAATGAGTTTGGTCTAAAATCAATATTCTAATATTAAATAATTTTCAACAAACGGTCCAATAAAAATTCCAACTTAGTTAATGGAATTGTGTTTGAAAAATGTTCAATAATTACCTCAGTTTCTGCTTTACTTATAAGCAATTAAGAGTGTAAAATTCGGCTATGTCGAATCTTTGATACCCTCAACCTATGTTGTAAACTCAATATTACAACCATTGTTCGGTATGGCTACAATTGTAATACAGTTAAGTTCTAATACCATTTTAGTTTATAACGGGTGATTTTTTTGAGGTTAGGATTTTCATGCATTAGACATGGTGTCAAAGAGAAAGATGCTCAGTATGCTTTGACATTTCATCATGAATAGACTTACTAACGAGCAACGCTTGCAAATCATTGAATTTTATTACCAAAATCAGTGTTCGGTTCGAAATGTGTTTCGCGCTTTACGTCCGATTTATGGTCTACATAATCGACCAAGTGAGCAAACAATTAATGCGATTGTGACCAAGTTTCGCACTCAGTTTACTTTATTGGACATTAAACCAACCACACGAATGCGTACAGTGCGTACAGAAGAGAATATTGCGTCTGTTTCTGAGAGTGTTACTGAAGACCGTGAAATGTCGATTCGTCGCCGTTCGCAGCAATTGGGTTTGTGTTATTCGACCACATGGAAGATTTTACGCAAAGATCTTAGTGTAAAACCGTATAAAATACAGCTCGTGCAAGAACTGAAGCCGAACGATCTGCCACAACGTCTAATTTTCAGTGAATGGGCCCTAGAAAAGTTGGCAGAAAATCCGCTTTTTTATCGACAAATTTTGTTCAGCGATGAGGCTCATTTCTGGTTGAATGGCTTCGTAAATAAGCAAAATTGCCGTATTTGGAGTGAAGAGCAACCAGAAGCCGTTCAAGAACTGCCCATGCATCCCGAAAAATGCACTGTTTGGTGTGGTTTGTACGCTGGTGGAATCATTGGACCGTATTTTTTCAAAGATGCTGTTGGACGCAACGTTACGGTGAATGGCGATCGCTATCGTTCGATGCTAACAAACTTTTTGTTGCCAAAAATGGAAGAACTGAACTTGGTTGACATGTGGTTTCAACAAGATGGCGCTACATGCCACACAGCTCGCGATTCTATGGCCATTTTGAGGGAAAACTTCGGAGAACAATTCATCTCAAGAAATGGACCGGTAAGTTGGCCACCAAGATCATGCGATTTGACGCCTTTAGACTATTTTTTGTGGGGCTACGTCAAGTCTAAAGTCTACAGAAATAAGCCAGCAACTATTCCAGCTTTGGAAGACAACATTTCCGAAGAAATTCGGGCTATTCCGGCCGAAATGCTCGAAAAAGTTGCCCAAATTTGGACTTTCCGAATGGACCACCTAAGACGCAGCCGCGGTCAACATTTAAATGAAATTATCTTCAAAAAGTAAATGTCATGGACCAATCTAACGTTTCAAATAAAGAACCGATGAGATTTTGCAAATTTTATGCGTTTTTTTTTAAAAAAAAGTTATCAAGCTCTTAAAAAATCACCCGTTAGTTAATTGTTTTTCCTTTTAAACCAGTATTTATTATAATTTCTTATTTATTGTTTTTTTTTTTTTTTTTTTATAAAGACAATGGTGGTTTTTTCATGGAAAGATTTAACTTCTATCTGAAAAATTGCATTATTCAATGGCCAAAACCTACTACCATTAAAAAAAGAGATATTCATCTATTGGTTGAGCCATTGAAAGAACAATTTTATTTATTACTCTTTGCTAGCAGTGTGTTTTTATCTTCAGTGCTTAAATCTACATACATTTTCTCACGCTTCCTAACCATTTTACTAATCATTTTCACTAAAAATGAGGAAACCAGCTGACCTATTGTGGGCATGATCGTTATTCTTAGAGACAGACAGACAAACAGACGTCACACAGTGGGGCCTTTTGACTTTTTTCGTTGCAAACATCATAACTTTTAAACTAATTAAGGTATTTTAAAAATTATAAATGATTTTGAAAGATGACTTCCTTACCTCAAAATGCTGGTGGAGATAGTAGGTGCACAGGGGACTTCAGTATATCCTATCAAAGTTCAATATAAAAATAATGTGCTAAAATTTGGACCAAAGACGAACCTTGCTTATATATATTGGAATCGGCCCATGTTTAGACCTAGTCCCCATTCAAATTTTCCATAAAAATTGGTTTTAATGCCACTGAATGTAGTAAATGTTATTCTATTACGATGAAATTCCAATCATAAGGGTTTATTAGGTCAGTGATGAGATCTATATAAAATCTTTGAAATCCTAGTCCCCGTACAAATTTTCTTAAAAATTTGATTTAAATGCCACAAATATGACAAATTTGCTAATCTCTGTATTATATTTAAGCAATTTACAAAGATAGTGCAAAAAAACACTGTAAAATTTTAATAAAATCGGACCATTTTGGACCTATTTTCCCGATTTTTTTTATAAAAAAAACACACAAAGTTCGCAAAATTCCAAATTTCACATTGAAATTTTGATATTTAATATAACATATTAAACTAATATTAAATTTTTTATTAATATTACAGATAAATATCTTTGAAATATTTTTAATATTAATAAATTAATGATATAGATATGAAGTTATTTAGTTCTCTTTAAAATAATCATTAACATTGGGAGCGATATCTAATATAAAGGGTGATTTTTTAGCTATTATCTTTTTGGCAACACTGGTTTAAACAGCTGACGCACGTTTCGTGTTTTGTTTCATTGTCAAGCATCTTCAGTTTGGTCTATAATTTAACCATGAATCGTCTTACAAACGAACAACGCTTGAAAGTTATTGAATTTTATTATCAAAATGCGTGCTCTGTTAAGAAGGTTCATCGCGCGCTTCTTCCATTTTATGGTCAGTTTAATCGACCCACTGAAGCGGCTATTCGGGCTATTGTGACTAAATTTCGCACCAAATTTTCATTGTTGGACATTAAACCACCAACACGCTTACGTAGAGTGCGAACTCTACAGCTGTATCGGCCAGTGTTAATGATGACCATCAATTATCGATTCGTCGCCGTTCGCAGCAATTGGGCCTCTGTTACTCAACAATGTGGAAAATTTTGCGGAAGGATTTAGGTGTGAAGCCTTTCAAAATACAGCTGGTGCAAGAATTGAAGCCGAACGACCTACCGCAACATAGAATTTTTGGTGAATGGGCTCTTGGAAAGTTGGCCGAAGATCCACTTTTTTACCGAAAAATTGTGTTCAGCGACGAAGCTCATTTTTGGCTCAATGGATACGTAAATAAGCAGAATTGTCGATTTTGGAGTGAATGTCAGCCAGAAGCATTGGAAGAGCTACCAATGCATCCAGTATGGTGCGGTTTATGTGCTGGTGGCATCATTGGACCATACTTCTTCAAAGATGATGCGAATCGTAACGTAACTGTGAATGGTGAGCGCTACCGAGAGATGATATCCAACCTTTTTTTACCCAAAATGCAAAAGCTTGACTTGCATGACATGTGGATTCAACAAGACGGTGCCACATGCCACACAGCACGCGCAACAATGGACTTATTGAGAGGCGAGTTTGGTGAACATTTTATTTCACGTTCGGGACCGGTCAACTGGCCGCCTAGATCGTGCTATTTAACGCGTTTAGACTATTTTTTGTGGGGCTATGTTAAAGCTCATGTCTATACAGACAATCCCGCTTCAATTGACGCATTGGAAGACAACATTGAAGCATTTATTCGTGAGATACCGGCCGAAATGTTGTAAAGAGTATGCCAAAATTGGACTACGCAGATGGACCATTTGAGGCGCAGTCACGGTCAACATTTGCATGAATCGATTCAAATAAAGATTTCATGCATTTTTGTGAATTTTATGTGTTTTTTTTTTGGGAAAACTTTCCTATAGCTCTTAAAAAATCACCCTTTACTTAACATATCGGAGCTATAATTCTGTTCTTCAAAATCCTTTCGCGATCTTACTTGTCTTCGTGATGAAATTAGTGGGTCTGAAAAGGCCGCCAACATATTGAAAAGTTCTTCATTATACGTTGTTTTAAAATTTTAAGTGCAATTTTTTTACTACTCGTATGTTAAATTCATTTTTTGAGCTGGCATCGGGACAAAAGTTTCTAATTGTTGCAAAATACATACATTGTAAACTTTCGACCTTTAAAAAATAATGTATATTTCTTTTTATATTGAATTCATTAACAAAATTTGAACACTGAAAATTTTGAGCCGCTTAAAAATAATTCGGATAGCGCAAGCAAATTTTTATACCCTATACCACTATGTGGTTTGGGTATAATGACTTTGTGCTGCTGTTTGTAACAACCAAAAATATTTGACCTAGACCCATCTTTAATTATACCGATGGAATCAAAATCACTTTTTGAGTTGATATAGCAATGTCCGTCCGTCTATGTGTCCATGTAAACCTTGTAATCAAACTTCAGGTCGCAAATATGAATATATTTTGATGAAGTTTGGTATATAAGCTGTTACTGGCCATGGGATGAACGCCGTTGAAACTGGTGAAAATCGGTCCATGTCCAGACCTAGCCCCCATACAAATGACCCCTATAAAATCGACATAAATTGACATAAGATCCAAATGTTCGTATAGAACTTGGTCAAATTTAGTTTGTATGTGTTTATTACATCCATTAAATAATATTGGTTTGGGCATCGGAGAAGAACCAGAAAAACTAAATTTCATAGATATTTTATCCATAACTTTTCCAGATATTAAAAAAAAAAAAAACAATTATACTATGTATACAATTACTGTAATCTAATTACAAACCAGAAAAACTTCATTACTCTTTAGTTTTTTATATCAAAAATATTTATTTCAAATAAAATAAGACATTTTCATATTCACTTCATTCTTAAATTTAGATATAAAAGCTAAAATAGTGTCACTAGGAAAAAGATAAGAAAATTGTATTTATTTGAATTTTATATTGTAATTTTAATTTTATAAGTAAAATTAGAAAATTTTTTAGGAAGAAAATAAAAATATAATTTTAGATATTTTGATTGAAAATTTTAAAAGGGTCTCCCACGCATATAGCTGGTTTGTCTACACATGATTCGCAAAAGTATCTAGTTTCCTTTCGACGTGTAGCTTTTGTACAAACTCGGCATGGTTTTGTTGGATTTTTTTTTGCCAGTTGGAGGAAGGACTTTAAAATAATTCATTTCTGATAACTGAGAACTGGTACGAGGGTGCCTAGTTGCTGAGCTAGTAGATGCTTGTACCTCCATACCTGATGGTCCTGGGGTCCTTGTAGTATGCATTTTTTCTAAAATTAAATGAACCACAAATTGTTCACGAAATTGCAATGATGTAATTTTTTGGCATTTGGTTGGTTGAAGTACATAATATATGCATTATGTATATATATTTCAAAGAACTGAATGCCAAGTTTCTTATACCATCGTAGTGTTTTTCTCAAACATGAATAATAAGAAATCATCTGATCGGATTTGTCGATTCCAGACATTCCATCTATATAATCTTTTATTATATTTGGTTTTTTTTGAAACTTTCCCATTTTTATTTGTATAGTTTATCATTTCAACTATATGCATGTTAGAAATTGACAGCACATCTCGTTTGTCTTTTCATTTGCATACCACAAAACTATCAGATTTCATCCATGAATGTTTACCACGTTTAAATTTTTTTCCTACAAGCTCTGTCAGATTCTCTTTTCTATTGTACCTACGAGTACCACATATGTAAGTAGAACGATCAGTCATTGTTTTTATTAATGATACGGAATTATAAAAATTATCAGTATATAGACTGTGTCCTTTGTCAAGGAATCCGCCCATAAGAGTCATTACCACTTGCGAAGTAAGGCTTAGTTCGCTGGATGGATTTTTTGATTTTCCGCAATATATTTGAATTTTTAAGACATTGCCAGTGGATTCGTACAATTCATATAGTTTTATTCCTTATTTATGCCGTTTGCTTTTTATATATTGGCGAAACATTAATCTTCCACGCCAAAGCACCATTGACTCATCAATGCATAATTTTTTTCCAGGAGAATATATTGTATTCATTGTATTATTGATGTGATTCAGAATCGGTCTTATTTTATGTAATCTATCCGTGGAAGCTGTTGGATCGTTATTATCTACACAATGTAAAAAATTCAACAATATCTGAAATCGATTACGACCCATTATACTTCGCCAAAATGGTACATTGTAAAATGCCCTAGTGTTCCAATTAGGCTCAATAATTGGTAGCGAAAATGGGACCATTTTGAAAAGCAATCCTGAGAATACTTTCATTTCAAGAACATCGCATTCTTACCAGCGTTTAAAACGAGATAATCTGCGAATAGCACCCACTTTTGCGATTTCTTGTGCAGCATATCTATTAGTTTCGTCCACTAACGACTTCGTAAAATTATCGTTGAAAAACAAATCAGCAAAACATTTTTACTCCTTGATTAGCTTGAAACTCGAAATTCGGTGGTTCTTGTCCAACCGAGTTGATACACCTGTGGTACAGGTGCAGATTGATTTGGTTTCGTGGGGCCAATCTTACGTGTACCTACAGGGCTTTCTAAATCTGAATCGCTTTCTTCAGAAGAACTTATTACCTCATATTCAGAATCATCAGAACTACTAAAATCCATTGAAAATCCAATTTGGAATACATCATAATCTTCACCGGTATCATCTATCAACATTTTTTCAATTCCATTTGTACTTAGCGCCATATTCTAAGTAATCTATTTATATTAATATCGAGTATATTTGAATATTTTTGAATATTTATATTAATATCGAATATACATATTTGCTCAAATAATAGACAAAATATTTACTGACAATTTACTTACCGTTATAAAGAACTTATAATGTAAAATTATAAAGAAATTATTCAACCAATTGTTCACATATACATAACTTAACTATTCCAAACAAATGCCACTAAGAAAGCATAAATTAATTATCACAGAACACTGCAAAATTACAAATATACAAATATACAAAAAAACTTATAACAATTCGGGACTTCACAACACACTGCAATATTACAAATACATACTTCACAAAATTCACAAAACACTGCAAAATTATGCAAATTACCGCAAATATACAAAAAACTTATAAAAATTAGGGAATTCACAAAATATTTTTATTGCTTTCTTATTGAAAACGTCTCCATTGCCAACCTATGAGTAAACTCTTATGTCCTGCTCTACGAGTTAACTCGTAGTTGGCAATGCGAACTAAAAGTAGATTTTCCATTGCCTCGTGTGAGTTAACTCGAACATCCTTTTTTTGTAAATATGAATTCTGAATTCAATTTAATATATGTATGCACAGAAAACCCTACGTTTTAATTTTTTATATTTTATGGAAAATTGGTGTTGGCAAATAACGTACACACAACAAAAACGAGTGGGCAGTGCACCTGTAAAATTGTTTTAGTTCTATTCTATCAAAATAGAAAAAACTACCAAAATACAGTATATTTGAAAAACTGAGACTGTAGAAAAAGTAAATGACCAATTAACATCGTTTTCATTTTTTTTTTAAGCTAAAAAGCTTTCAAACGACACCAAAAGCATTATAATCCGTTCACCATTTTGCCTACAATCTGATTTGCAAGAGGATATTTTTCAAAAAATTTTTCGCCTTTTTCTAAAAGCTAAAAAATTCCAAATTTGCGGAGCTCTATCATCCATAATTTTTATCCAACTTTAAAGCCGTTTATTGATTCTAAATCTGTGAGAAATCCTCTACCATATACATTCATTGATTTTACTAAATTCTTCTACCAAATTTTTTATTTTTGCCACGCTATTTGGGGAAAGGCGCCACTGTACATCGCTATATTAACTCCACTTGTTATAAGGATCAATAATATATTTATTTATATATATTTATTTATAATTTTTATCCAACTTTAAAACCGTTTATTGATTCTAAATCTGTGAGAAATCCTCTACCATATACATTCATTGATTTTACTAAATTCTTCTACCAAATTTTTTATTTTTGCCACGCTATTTGGGGAAAGGCGCCACTGTGCATCGCTATATTAACTCCACTTGTTATAAGGATCAATAATATATTTATTTTCTGGGGTTTGGTTTTTTTCTTCTTATAATTACAGCAAACGTATATATACCTTCAGCACACTGGTGTGCGGGGTACATAAACAAGCCAGGCCAAAAACAAAAGAACTGAAGCCCAATGACCATACAAAGCGAGGAGTAATGATTCACATTATCACCTTGAATTGTATTTTTGAAAATTTTAATTATATTGAAGTGGAAGACATTTGGTTTTAGAGAGATGGTACCACATGGTGTACAGCCTGTGAAAAGATTCAATTACTGTATGAGACTTTTCTTGGTCGTATACTCTCCCGTATCGTTGATCAGAATTGGCTCCTTAGATCCTGAAACTTAACACTATTGGATTTATTTTTATGGAGTTATGTAAGGTCAAAGATCTTTGACAAAAAGCCAACAACCACCAGCGCATTGAAGGAGGAAATTCAGTGCTTCATCAACGAAATTGAGCCACATTTATGGAAAATGGTCACGAAAATTTCGACATAGGAGCCCATGTATTCCAGCAAAGCCGTATTTCCGTAGTTTGTTGAGCCGCTCCCATTACTTTTCGACTTGTGGACTTTAAGCCCAATTTGCTGCCATAATTGTTCTCGAATCTCACATTTACTCTCCTATATCAGTAATTTACCATCATCACTTGCAAGGTAGAGATTGCCAAATAATACTTTGGAATATTTTCGGGGTAATTGTCTGGACGGTGAAAATTTGCAAGTAAGGATGAAAGTACTAGACTGTTTACAGAAGAATTAAATGAGAAATAATGAGTAACACTCGTAGCTAAAAAAAATAAGCAAACAAACACCAAGATAATTATAAAAGGCCCTATAAGAGTTTAACCTGAGAACGAAAAACCCTTTGAAGTTTCACCTTGACTTGGAATTTCTCACCCTCCAATAATGACTGTTATATAGTGAAAATTTAATAATGCAGTTCAATTTTTAGGACCAGGAATGGAGTGAAAAAATCTTGCACAGCATAATTCCGTCCTATAGGAACTTAAACAAAACTCCATATTATTGGTTGGTGCATATTTTCTAAATCCATTTATGGTGGCCAAATTTAAAATAAATATGTTTAAGTTCTCGTTAAATTGGGCTTTTGGTAAAAATAAATTACAATATAATTATCCTACAAATTTACAAACAAATGTTATATTTAATATTCATCTCATATGGCTATAGGTCATATCGAAAAACTAAGAAAAGCCGCTTATAAATATTTAGTCTCTGCATGCCATTTTAACTATCACAGTAGTTTGCATAAGCTTTACAAGGCCACCAGGTGCGCTTTTCAAATTTTCCATAAAAATTATATTTCACGTAGAAAATTTCCATCGACAATATTCAATATACGAAGAGTGCAAAAATATTTACTTCATACAAAGTGCATTGAATCACCAAGAATAAGTTGCCATTAACATACTAGCAATGGTGCATGTAAAACGCGGATGTTACAAAGGATTATGTAAATGAATTAATATCCATGTTCATTTTATGCAAAGGATCCTTTTAGACGTACTCAAATAAAACTAAAATGTGAAAAAAGGACAAGTTAAATTGCTCAAGTATTACAGAATATTTAGAGGAAAATATTTTAGCTAAGCTTAAAAAAATTATCAATGTTTAATAAAAAAGAAATTGTTTTTTTGAAATATCTTTATGAGAAATACATATTTATTTAAGCTCTTTAAAATATGCAAATTTTAATTGTTGTAATATGTAGCCTACATATAATTAATTGCAATCAAGATTTCTATTTATTTATGTTTTAATGTCTTAATTGCTTTACTTTTATTGCATTTTGATAAGAATTTAATTTATTTTTTCAACGCATTTGTACAATAACAGAAAACAGGCCATCCGAATATGAAATATAGTGAACTTTTTAATTGACGAATATGTAATAGACTGAGTATTTTTATATCCTATACCACTATGTGGTTTGGGTATAATGACTTTGTGCTGCTGTTTGAAACTACCAAAAATACTTGACCTAGACCCATCTTTTATTATACCGATCGACTCAGAATCACTTTCTGTGTCGATTTAACGATGTCCGTCCGTCCGTCCGTCTGTTCGTCTGTTCGTCTGTTCGTCTGTCCGTCTGTGTGTCCATGTAAACCTTGTCATCAAACTACAGGTCGCAACTATCAATATATATTGATGAAATTTGGTATGTAAGCTTTTATAGGCCATATGATGAACGCTGTCGGTGCATTTTTCGACCTATTCCCCATATAAATAAAAAAATTAACAACAATGCCACTCAAATTTCGTTTATGCTTATTATACCCCTCACTCCAGTGTGCAGCTGGTATATGTATATAAGTTTGACATTCCGTTTGTAATAATTTGGAAACAAATTTTGGACCCCATAAAATATATATATTTGTGATCCTTATAACAACTGGAGTTGATATAGCGATGTCTGTCTGTTCGTCTGTCCGTCTGTCCATCTGTCCGTCTGTGGAAATCACGATGACCGCATCAATCGGGTAGCTAGTGTGCTCGTTGACATAAAAAATGATTCACTAATATCCTGAGAAGTTTGCCATTTAAAATCGTCCAAATCGGTCGATTAGGGCCCGAGATTTGAATGAAGAACTAAAAAAAGTCTTGAAAAAATTTAATTTTCTTTGTTGTTCTTGTCACGATCACGCCCTCAATAGGATAGACAAGGTGATCATTTTCAGTGAGAATGATTCACCAAATTCAAAAATCATTAAAATCGGTGGAACAGGTCCAGGGAAATCTCTGAAAAAGTAAAAAAAAAATTAAAAATATGATGTTTCTATATTGTTCTTGTTGTTATTCTAAATGTTGTATTGTTGTCATAGCTGGACTTGTTGTTTTGGTTGTCATTGTGGTAATAATATAATAAAAACTAACCCTTTGTACACTTTTTTATCAACTCTGGTAGAAAAATTTTACAGTTTCCATTGTTTTGGCAACACTAAAAAAATTCATTATATCATTTCTATCATTGCCATGATATCATATCATTATATCATTTCTAACATTGCAAACTTTCAGATCGATTGGGTCACGGGAAAGGGGTTAAAATCGATCCAAAACTTTTTCGACAAGCAGACATTACGTCTTTATATAAAGAGAGTGAAAATTCACCAGCATCTAAAGCAAATAATGCTTAAATACCTAGTTGTCAAAAAAAAATGTAAATTTAGCAAAAAAAAAAAATTTATTTATTAATTTATTTAAAGAGAAAAACACAAAAATAACGTTTGATGTTGCATTTTAAATAATACAAAAAATATACATATATTCTATATATATATATGCATAATAACTGAATGTTAGAAATAAATCGGTATGTTATTTTATTTACATCAAATTCTGCAATATTTTGTTGTGTGGAAAATACATTTCTTTTGCATTAACAGAGTGTCACTTCATTTTACTCATCGTGACTATGCCACAGTAGATGGCGCCTCAATTTTTGTTCTAATTAGCTTTGCAATAGTTATTTCTATCTTAACATTTATTTATTTTTATTTTTTATTTAATTCAGCTACAATAAAGCAACAGCTGAGCAATATTTACAAAAATATTTTATAAAAATAATACTGACTTTAAATACAATTATAAACATAATCATTAGAGTTCAAATATGTCGTTAATCTTCTTTTAATAACATCAACATCATCGGATAAATCAATTAAAGCATAGTGTCTGTTCACTTCGGTGCAAATTCTTCGGAATGGATCGAAATTAATGAAATTTGATCTGTGGAAATTCAGGTAAACCGGCTCATACGATCGAAGTTGTCTCTTAGGCACATTTATATAAATTTTTCCGAGAAGGCATTCAGAATCAATTTTACCATGAACCAGGTTGAGGAAGAATGTTATATTAGAAATGATCCTTCTACTTTTCAAAGTTGGAAGCTTTATTAGAGCCAAACGACTGCGATATGATGGAAGACTCAATTCCGCATTCCACTCAAGATATCGTAGACAAAATAGTAAGAATTGTTTCTGAACTGATTCAAGTTTTTTGATGAAAACATTATACTGTGGATCCCAGATTACTGATGCGTATTCAAGTATCGGCCTGACCAAAGACGTGAATAGATTTTTTGTTATATAAGGGTCATTAAATTCCTTTGCCCAACGCTTTGTAAAAGATAAAACACCATTTGCCTTATTAACAGTCATTGTTACGTGAGAATTAAAACTTAGTCTTTTATCAAAATGAACTCCCAAATCTATGAACGATTCAACTGAGTTTAGTTTTGTGTCAGGGATGACATAGTGGTTCGAAGATGGCGAATATCTAGAGAAGGTCATAGACTGACATTTTTTTAGATTTAATTCCATTAAGTTGACACTGCACCATTTGTAGAAGCTATTTAAGTCAGACTGGAGACGTATACTGTCTTCGTTGTTTATGATGGTGGAGTAGATTTTTACATCGTCGGCATACATAAGAATATTGCTATATTGAATAGGCTTTGGTAGATCATTAATAAACAGCAAAAATAGGAGAGGTCCAAGGTGACTCCCTTGAGGGACACCGGAAGTAACATCTATATATTTCGATTTAGAGTTATTGAAAATTACGCATTGCTTACGATGTTTTAAGTACGACCGAATCCATTTTAAGAAGTTCCCGGAGAATCCAATAGCATCAAGTTTCGCTAGCAGTAGATCATGGCTAACCTTATCAAAAGCGTTGCTAAAGTCCGTGTATCAATTTGTTTATTTTTGCAGAATCCAGAGTTTATATAGGAAGTAAATTCCATTAGATTAGTAGTCGTAGACCGTCCTTTGCAAAAGCCATGTTGAGCTGGTGATAGAATTGATGATATTTCGTGTGATAATATATCAGTTATAATTTTCTCAAAAAGTTTAGGTATAGCATTAAGCTTTGCAATTGCTCTATAATTATAGCATCACTGCGGCTACCAGATTTGTAGTGCGGAATAATAAATGAATTTTTCCAACACTTTGGAAAGAAGCCGAATTTAAGAGAGTTATTATATATAAGAGTTAACGGGGTAGCCAATATTTCAGCACAATTTCTTAAGATACTGCTGGGAATACCATCTGGACCTGGATTAAGTGAACTTTTTATACTTCTTAGATTCTTCAGAACAGTCAACATGTCTAAGGATGAAATATTAATTGATGTCAGCCTTGGAATATCATAAGGATATCGTGTGTTGTTTAACGTCATTGTGGAAAATGTGGACGCAAAGAATTCAGCAAAAAAATTTGCAATATCAACATCGTTTGAAAGGACAGTACCATTCATTTTCATAGTGGTTGGGTATGATGAAATTTTACGTTTAGAATTTACAAAGTTGTAAAACATTTTTGGATTTTGTTTTATATTTGAATTCATTTTACTAAGATAACTATCGTAACATTTTTTATTTTCTAGGTTATAATGACTTCTAGCTATAATATATAGACTTTGATCAATTTGATTATTACTTTTCTTAAATTTCCTATAGAGCCTGTTTTTCCGATTTTTCAACCATGCTAGTGTGATTGTATTCCATGGAGGAGCATTTACATTAGCTATTTTTATTAAAGGAACAGTTTTCGTTATATTTGTTGAAATGATCTTATAAAAAGTTTCGATTACCTGATCAAAATTACTTCCATCGTTTGAAAATGAAATGATTTCAAGCCAGTTATAATCAGATAGTAATTGATTTAACAACTGGTAGTTAGTTCGTTTAAAGCACAATGATTCAGAAAAACTAGAAATATTAGGTCTCTGTGGAAGTGGTGTGGATATTAAAAGTTTTGGATGATGACAATCCTCAGGAAAACTTAACGGACTTGTTCTAATTACACTGAATAGTGTAGGGTTATTTACGAACACGAGATCCAGCATTCTATCATTGCAGTTAGGAACGTCATTTATTTGGAAAACACACATATCAGCAAGAGATTTAAGGAAATCATGACTCCAATCAGTTTGGGTAATTGGAACTAGGAAATCAGTATCATCTAAGTTTATCCAAGATGTTGTCGGTATATTAAAGTCGCCAAGTAGGATCAGGTAGTCAGTTGGTCTTATTTTATTTGCAACAGATCTAATAGCTAAAGCGTGGTTTTCATAAAGTTGGAAATCGGAGTTGGGAGGTATATAAGAGCAAGTAATAAATAGTAAATTCTTTCCAAATTTTATGGCCACAACCACTAGCTCCAAATTTGAAGATAATTTCTTCAGCAGGATACATACTCGACACAGCAATTAAAACACCTGCACCAAGCTTTCCATTTCTGTCTCGCCTAAAGGTTTGATATTTATCACACATTATTTCGGAGTTATTAATATTACTTTTTAGCCAGGTTTCCGTTAAAGCAACAATATGAAATTCAAAATCGAAACTGTTCAGGAATATATTAGAGAGCTTAGAATTTATCCCATTGACATTCTGGTAAACAATGTTAAGAGTTGAGGTTGTTACTAGTTTTTTGGGTTCAGGTTGGCAGAAGTTGGGAGACGTGCAAAGTTTTCGTCACGATAAATAAATTCACGTACCAGTGCATTTTTCGGCCAAAAGTTAGTATTTACAATTTGATCAAATAGGTCTACTGGAACAATTATTTTGAAAGAGGCCCTATTCCTTGAATTCATTTTATAAACGAGAGTGTCATCAGGTAGTGTATTATTGAACTTAGTTTTTAATTTCTTCGGCAGTCGTATCGTAATGGAAATGTGTAGCAAAAATGGTTCTTCTGGGTGGAATAGTACGAAGTTCTCTAAAAATTTCCGCGGGTTTTGGTACTAAAGTGTTAACATTTGGAGACGTTATCGAGGGCAAAGATGGATTAGGAGATCCAACATCAGTTTCCAGAGAAGGGGCATAAACTTCTATTGGAGGTATTGGAGAATTCACAGACGTAGACGGCATAGGAGAGACATCACCAGTTTCCATTGGAATTTGAGATGCAGTTCCCGATGAAAGAGTTAAAATATGTATAATTGGAGGGTTAACTACTGTCTTTTTGCGTTTTGGAGAAGAAATATGTTGCGAATTGGCAAATTTATCTAAATTAGGATAATTTAATGAATGTCAACATTTTCAAATAGATATCATCATACAGAACAATGTTAAGAGTATACGCGGGCTGGTCTTTAATTTCATACGTTTTTTCATTATTCTTTTACAAATATGAACATAAGTTTGGCATACTGACTTTTTGTTGTCTTTACAAAATAGAGTTACCGAGTTCATCAATGAGTTTTTTGCTTTCAAAGCAGTTCTACATAGGTATATAGAATTATTATTCTGCTTTATCTACAAATTATCTGATTGCGATTACATCTGATTTTTAAAAATTGTTTATAATTACTAAAGCATTTTTTTGCACATAAATACAAAATTGCACTTTTTAAATTTTCTATTCAAATTTTAGAAAATATTCCAATTATAAATTAGAAAACATTAATTGAATTTCAGAAAATCATATCAAAACCTCGGAAATAATAATTTTAAATTTAGAAGACATCAATTGCAGCAAATTCCAAAAAAAAAACACCAAATATGTTTACAGTTAGAAAATGTTTACATTTAAAAAAAAATATTGGCATTCAGGATAAATTAATAGCTTTTCAGCAACTTATTTTAACCATAATCGAATCGTTAAAAAAGAAAAGCAAAATTATCAGTAAAATTTTTAAACGATATTCGCTATTGTTAAAATCAGCTAAACGACAACAATTTTTGTGTTGCTTATTCAATCGATAAAACTTAAATTTTTTGGTTGAAATGTCGTCATACATAAATAAATATCATAAAATAGTGAAAATATTTTGCTTCTATTAAAAAACTTTTTTATATAAATAAAAAAATTAAATAGCATATTCAATTGATTATTTCATTTTCAAATAAATAAACAGAAATATTAGTAAAACAAGTAAGAAAATTATAGTCGGTCTAGACAGACTATACGATACCCTATACCATGCGTTTAGAGACCCTACCTCTCAGGCCCAACTAACTGGATATAGGAATTAAGCATAAATCAAATTTGAGTGGGATTTTTATAATTTTTTTGGCTGCAGATATGAAAAAGTTCATATCGGATAATGCATCTACATGAGGACTAAGCACAAAAATGGGCCGATCCTGACAATGTTTGGTAAAGTCTCTTGTATTTTGCAAAAATATATAGACACAAAATTTGAGAAGAATCAGTGCAATATTTTTGTTTTTTGATAGCTTTAGGTGAAGATCGGGAAGCAGCTCTATATGGGAAATATGCCTAAGAGTTGTCCCATGGGGATCCTTTTTGGACTACTGATTAGTGGATGTAATAAACACATACAAACCCAATTTGACTAAGATTTATATGATAATTTGGATCTTATGGCAATTTATGTTGATTTCACAGGGGTCATTTGTATGGGGGCTAGGTCTGAACATGGACCGATTCTCACCAATTTCAATAGCGTCTATCCTATGGCCAAAAAAAGCTTACACACCAAATTTCATCAAAACACATTCATATTTGCAACCTGCAGTTTGATTACAAGCTTTACATGGACACACAGACGGACGGACGGACATCGTTAAATCGAATCAGAATTCAGATTCAATCAGAATTCAGATTCGATATAATAAAAGATGGGTCTAGGTCAAACATTTTTGGTAGTTACACACAGCAGCACAAAGTCATTATACCCAAACCACATAGTGGTATAGGGTATAAAAATAGAGATATTAAACACAAACCTGATGTTAGGTTAGAAAAAACTTACGAATGTTAGGTTAATGGACCATTGATCCATACTTCAATATTCATACAAAATAACCATTTAATCTTATACTTGTATCTATTTTGGCTGAATCACTCACTCGAATTTTTCTTTACTCACGCACTACTCACGTCAGTAAAATTAAAATAACTCACGCTCACGAGTGATTCACGTAAACCACGCAAATCACGTGACCAGCGCAAATCTCTAATCAACACTGCTAATGTAAAAATTTGTTGAGGGTTTCCCTCTTTTTTGATTTTTTTTGTAAAGAAGCACAAATATTTGTACTGCTTGGTTCATTTTGTGAGTTGTTGTCAATAGTTCAGACGTGTTTTACTTACAACATGGCAAACTTTAACGAAGATCAGATACGAGAACTGCTCAATGCATAAAGTGACTCCGATATTTCAGATTCGGAATTTGAATCCGGGTATCCGTCCTAGCTGCAGCTAGCTCTGTTGATGCGTTTTTTATTGCTAAAAACATAATGGTTTGTAGCTACGGCTGAGAATATTATCTAAACGCAACCACGACCAACTCGGTTTGCAGTGTCCAGACGCAACGATATTCTGTCAGCTTTTGTGTTGTTTTTTGCGCCTCCAATAGAATGAATTATCATCGAAAATACTAACAAGTACGGCAGTGTCAAGTTTGGTGGCAAGTGGAAAGATATTGATGAAGACGTCGATATGTATAATCTTGTTTTCTTTATTTCATCAAAATATGTAGTTGGCTAATATAAAATCTATTATTGAAAGTGGAAAAAATGAAGATGTTCATGGTTTATTTGATGCAAAATTTTGTCGCCCCACTTTCCGAGCAGTTATGTCTGAAGATACATTTCATATAATAAATGGTGACATACGTTTCTCTTTTAGGTGGCGTAGATACTGCTGATCAAACGGTTGGTTCCTACAGCACAAAACGCAAAACAAATCGATTGCCGAACATTGTATTTGCAAACATACTTGATATATCCGCATTGAATGCGTACATAATATTTTCTGAAATCGACGTTTCATAGCCTCCAGCTAATCCGAATCGCAGGAGACCAGAGTTTTTGCGGCAACTATCACTTTCTCTGACTAACGCGTATATAATATAGCGGACTAGATTACCTCAACAATAGTTCTCAGTACAGTTATTGACTGAAATACGATCACCATGCATAGTTCCAGTGGCCTCTTCATATAATACTTCTAACTCAGCGGCTCGAAAGCGTGGAATCTGTAGTTGCTGCAAGTCTAAGTCTGATATAAAATGCTCCATTTGCAGCAAGTTTATTTGCAAAACTAACCGAAAAACATGTTGCTTATCATGCAATGACAATTATTATAAAACCAAGTAATAAATACTTTTTTATAATAATATACTATGGATCAAATGGTCCCTTATTCTAAGATTTGTAATTTTTTATTTTTCTCAATCCTGTTTTAAGTCAGAACCTTGAATTTTTGTATATAACATGGTTTTATAAAAAGACCACATGAGCAAAAAAATTAAGTCACCATATGTCACCATTCAAAAATTACAAAGGAAACAACCCAAAAATTGGGCCAAATGAGTTTAACCTAACAGTAGGGATAAACATAAAATCATCCTGTCAAACACGAAGTAATTTGTTTTTTTCTATTCTTCTTTGTGTTTTTCGCTTATTTTGACAAAGATGCCACTCGTTTACAATTTAAATAAATAGAAAAATAGATTTGCCGATTGTCGTTAAGATGTATGTACTTAGTGAATTACTTAATCCTTAGTGCAAACAACAATAGCTGTCGATATATTTTGCGATTGTCGGATCGTTGAAATTTACAAAATCGGACTACAGAAATCATTAATTTAAATTCAATGAATTTTAGAAAACCTCAAATGATACTTAAGAATTACGAATATAAAAATTGTTTCATAAATAAACGCAATTTGATGAGAATGTTATTTATATATAAATTTTCATAATTTTTTTGGATGAATATTTGAAGTTTTTCCGAAAATAAAGATAACAAATTATTTTATTTAAAATATTTGGGACATTTGGTTTTTTGCGTTTGATTATTTATTATTATAAATTTATTCTCTATGTTTTCCAAATATGGCAATATTTTAATAAAAAAGTTGAGAGAGCATTTTTTTGGTTATTATTTTGTTACTCCATCCGACCTATATGGCCGCAATGAAAAAATATTTCGCCAGTTAAAAGAAACTATACAGCCATCTCCAATTAGCACGATTTAATGCATATAACCACCCTACACAGCCATTACCTTTGCAATGGAGGTTAGGGCGAGCTATTTAATTGGCAAAAACTAAATTAAACGAAAAGTTATATCATGTAACCGGAAACGCATGCATATAGGAAACGCATGCATATATTTTCAATATTTTGTTTACATTTATTATCAATACTCAAACCGAGGTGGAGGGTATCAAAGATTCGGCACAGCCGAATTTAACACTCTTACTTGTTTTCCATATCGAATTAGTTGGATCGAAGACATTGGGTCTCTAAACCATGGTATTGGGTATCGTATAGCCGGTCTATACCGACTATAATTTTCTTACTTCTTTTTTGTGTCTCATTATTTAACGTTTATTTATTTTTTATATTTGTCTCTTATTTTTCTCGTACAATAAGCAATTGTTTCACCTAATATAATAATTTTTCTGATTAAATA
The DNA here is from genome assembly GCA_963682025.1 of Cordilura impudica. Taxonomy (NCBI): domain Eukaryota; kingdom Metazoa; phylum Arthropoda; class Insecta; order Diptera; family Scathophagidae; genus Cordilura; species Cordilura impudica. The sequence goes on along the minus strand of OY821517.1, from coordinate 86,327,317 downwards.
ATATTGTTCAGTGCATTTTTGAAATATCATCATATTCGGCACATTATATACCGTATATGGTTTTATTTTCAAATTCGGTCGAACACATAATTTTACTTTTATAAATTGTTTTGTAAATGAATTTTCAAAATTATGTTGATTAATGGTGCTTTTGCAATTACTGAAACATATACTTATTTACCAACATAATCACTTACTGTTATTTAAATACTGCGTGGAGTATAAATTGTGCAGGTAATTAAATTCTAAATCAATTGTTGGTTAAAATTAAATAAGCACTTTAATTTTAATCAACCATTGTATATATAAAGTGTTTAGAGTTTTTAGTAACATTTAATTTAATGACTAAAATATGTAAATTTTAATACATACATTTTTAACGCGGAGAATCATCTTTCAGATTTCTGGCACCCTTCAGATATGATTTATTGGTTTTGCAAAAATAAAGTAAGGAAGGAAAAATATGTAGAATTCTTTTTCTTTTGTGATAAAATTTACATCTGTTACACTATACCGACATTTAAAATATTAAAAAAAAAACTCTGATGAAACTTTTCGACCCTAAAAATTCATATTTTAGTACTCTCGCACCATTGTGCATCAGGCTATTATTCCATTTTATCCTGCCAACTGGAGTTGGCATAGCGATGTCCGTCTGTCTGCCTGTCTCTTTACATGGAAGAACTTATAACAATGTTGGGTGATATTGTTTCAAGCAGGTTCGTATTTGAAATGGGGTATTGTATTGTATTTTATAAAGAGGTGTTGAAGAACCGAAGTGATTTATTGTACTGCCCTCTGCTAAGAGGTCGTCCCTATAAACGCTCATCCAACCCTGAAGACCTCAGTTATTCGAGGCTGTTGGTTGGTTCTAGTAATATTATGTCGCTACCTAGTATTTGTAAAGAGCCCAGGTGCTTTTTTCTTTTGTGCATTAGCGCTCCACAGTTCCCAAGTATGTGCTATCGTGATTCGGCTTCCTCATCACAGAATCTGCACATTCCTAACCTGCTCATACATTCCCTGAGCCTACAGAGACCAGTTAGCCCAAATCTTTTCTTGTTGTAGCCACCCAGCAAGATTTAGGATTGAGTTAAGCCGAAGTGGCTCGAGAAAACTTCCCGTCTAACACAATTTTCGTATACCCTGAGTCCGCCTTCCCATACTCCCTTTCCTAATCCACAAAATGTTTCCGGCCCTATTAATTTGGGGAAGCTCCCCTTCTGGCAAGTCCATCAGCTTACTCATTACCTTGAAACCCAATAAGTCTCGGGACCCCACAAAGGCTCACCTTGTTGTGTTTACCTAGCTCATTTAGTTTCTGTAGACAGTCCCATACTAACTTAGAGTCTACTTCGTAGGAGCTTAGTGGTCGAATAGCAGCTTGACTATCTGATAATATGGTAATGCTCCGTCTTTTTTACTTCCTATTCAAGTTGCATTGTGCATATCTATCGATGGCATAAATTTCCGCTTGCAATATTCTTGTGTGTATTCGCAATGACTTTAAGTATTTGTTTATAGGCCCGAAAACTCCCGCCTCTGTGCCAATTTCGGTTTTTGACCCATCTGTGTATCATTTGATTGTACCTTCTCTTAGAGAATATGCTGTACTTAACACGCTCCATTCTCTCTTATTGCTAACTTCTGTAACAAAGTATTTCCCTAAATCATATATCTTCTCAGTCTTGTCCATGGGGTAATCTAGGAGGAAGTAATCATTAACTTGACTTATTCTGTTCCATTGCCCTTCATAAAGCCTGACTACAGGTTTAATCTCATATCGTAAAAAAGAAAAGACACGAAATTCTAAAAGCTCCGTGAAATTATTGAAAAAAAAAATATTAAGTGTTGTTTTAAAAGATAGAGACTTTACATGCAATAAATAAAATAAGCTGTAATACGTGGAAGTAAAATTTAAAAAGTAAAACATTAATTTTTTTACCAATAAAGATATTTTTATGACCCAGCCATGGCTGAGTGTCACAAATGCAAAAATGCAATACATGGTGAGACTGGAATGAGTTGCGAGGGTATATGCAAGAAGGTGTATCACTCGGCTAAATGTACTGGTGTTGACCAGTACACAGCAAGAATTTTGGAAACAGCCAATTTTGTGCGATTTATGTGTGATGATTGTGTTCAATATATACATAACGTGGATTTGGTATTAAAAGATATCCAAGATGGTGTCTACAAAAACAAACAAAATTTAGTTGAATATCAAAAAGAAATTGAATCATCACTGAAACAAAACAAAAATGAAATTAAGCAATTGTTAGAAGCAATTGAAAAACGGTACGAAGAAAGACTTAAAAAAATAGATAAAGCACAAAAAATATGCGAAACAAATTTTGATGAAGTAAAAAAACTTTGCGGTATCGTAAATGAATATGAAAACAATAATAAGGATATGTGTAACACTATCGAAGAATGATTAGTAATAATATCTGATGAACAAATTCTCCATGCTGCTCTCAATATCTCTCCTAAAACAAATTTATTTAATACCTGTATTCTTTTCAATAGCATAATTTCGGTGCGCGGAAGCGACGCGCTCGCGGAGCACAGATTAGCTAAAAAATCGGAATGATCTGAAAAATATATTTTGGCGATTAAACTAAGTTGACGACAACTGCCCGGCAGCAATGGTGTGGCCGCCGAACGCGCGGAAGCGGTTCGCGGAACAGAGCTTAGCTAAAATATCGAAATGATCTGAAAAATATAATTCGGAATTACCATAAGTTGACAACAACTGCGCGGCAGCACTGGTGTGGCCGACAAACGCGTGGACGCGGTCGCGAGTCGCTCACGGAACACAGCTGAGTGAAAAGTCTTATGACAAATTTTATCTACGCATGTGCAATAATAACCTGTTGATCAAAATAGGCCAAACATATACTATAAGCAGTTGTTTAAAGAAACCTTGCGGCACAATTTTAAACTTCGAATTCAGCTTCCATTTTTGAAACTTCTATAAATTTGACGTCTCTTGCTCAATGGCGATGATTTATTGAATGAAGTTATTCAATTTTTAAAACTTCTGAGTCCTTTAATTTGCAAACGATTCCGTTATATTTGATGTTTACAAAACAAATAAACTTCAAAAAAAAAAACTTCAAGCGGTTCCGCAACTTATTTTTAAAGTATTTTTGCTGTAGCGTCTTCAAAAAAAATTCTAAATTAAAAAAATCAAAAAATTTTAAATTGAAATAAAAAATGAATTTACTCCCCAAAAAACGTAAACATTGGGGAATTTTTTTTCATCATGAACAAATTCCCCAATCCCATAAAAATTTTTGGCGAGAAAGTTAAGTTTTTTGAGGAATTTGTTCATTGGGCACTAAGCACTCAGCGCATAGTGAACCATTTTTCAAGTCAAAGGCTGTGGATCCCGGGCAAGATCGGGTAAAAGCAAATAGTATAGAATATATATGCAAAAAAAAATTGGCAAAAAAAAATCGAGGTTTTTAAAAGGATACGTAATAAAATATCTATAATAACGGCTATAAATATTTACAGTACCATGATAAAACCACACTTTGAATTTGGTTGAACAATTTTATATACATGCTGCTCAGTAACACAAATAGAAAGACTTCAAAAATTACAAAATAAATCAATGCGATCCATTTTAAAATGTAACATTTCTACGCCTATAGAAAGTATGCTTAATGCGCCAAAATGGCTCAATATAAAACAAAGACTTGAAATGAACACACTTCACTTTATACAAAAAACGAAAACTGGAAACGCACCAGAATATCTAATAGAGCGACTAAACTATGTTGGAGAAATACAACCCTTTCATGTTAGAAATGTTGACAACTTCAGACTTCCAAAAGCAACAACAACGGCGATGCAACGATTTCTTTTTTTACAAGGGGTTACACCTTTACAACATGCTTCCCAGTAATATAAAATCTGAAAATAATACTAATGCGTTTAAACGGGGAATTGTACATTTTATAAAGAATAATAATATTCACCAGAGCTTTTGAAAATAATAATTTTTTTTTAAATACTACTAATTTAAGCTAATAAAAAAATAAATAAAAATATTATCTCCCTTGACTCTGATTGCCGTTGACAGGGCTTTCGTCAGCCCCACTATATGTAGTAGGTTTAGGTCCAATAGTGCTTCAAGTGATGCCGTTGGGCACGTCCTCATTGCACCCGTTATCCCAATGCACGCTAATCTTTGTATCTTACTTAGCTCCATTTGAATCGACTTTAGATCTGTTCTTTTGGCCCACGCTATAGTTTCATAGGTCACATAGGCCAAGGAACCTCTATAAAATTACAAAAAAAAATTGCAGGTCGGAACCAGACAAACGTCAAGCCTCTGACCAACGATAGCGGCGAAGTTGTAACCGATAGGAAAAAACTCAAAGTAGTGGAAACAATACTATAATAATATATAAGAGAATGAATCCAATCCCGACCACGATCTACTACTTTGCGATCACAACTTCTACAGCCAGAGAGCAGAAATCGACGGCGCAGCTTCCGACATAAAGGACCACAAATCAGCTGGCCCAGACGGCACACCAGCTGAGTTGTTCAAAGTTGATCAGCAACTCACCGCCTCTATAATCGAACCAATTGTCCGCAGATATTGACACCAAGAACGGCTTATCAACAGCGCCAAATGCGGCATAATAATAAACCTGCCAAAGAAAGGAAACTTGCAAAAATGCAGAGAATGGTGGGGCATAACGCTCCTGGAAACGACCAACAAAGTCTTTGTCCAAATAATTCACCAGATCATATAAACTCCCTCCGTATTATCGTCGAACACTCGGTGGAAATGAGATCAAGCCTCTATTTGGTCTTCATTGACTTCAAACGAGCTTTCGACACTATTCATCACGAAGCAATCATGAAAGCCTTAGAGCGTAAAGGAATCCCCGGAAAACTGATCAGGCTCATAGGCAACTTGTATGAGGACGGTTACTGCTCAATCTTACATGAAGGCCAAGTAAGCAACTGCACTCAACTCAAGAAAGGCGTAAGAGAAGGATGCATACTCTCGCCATTACTTTTCAACATTGTTCTGGACGTCATAATGCGACAAGCAATCATGAGTCAAGACGGTATCAACTTCGGTATCCAGGGTAAAATAAGTCATCTAGATTACGCAGGACATATGCAAAATACTCATGGACAAATGCGAAATATGCTTGATCGTGTTGGTGCCACGGCAGCCCGTGCAGGCCTCTCAATAAACGCTTCAAAAACAAAGGCACTACGCATAAACGCATCTAACTAGGGAACGAGCCAATTGAAAGCGTTGGAAGCTTTTGTTACTTGGGCAGTATAAACTCCGCCAACGGTGGTTGTAAAGAGGACGTAAACAATCGCCTTAACAAAGCCAGGCGGGCTTTTGTGACTCTAAAACATGAAGATATTCAACAGCCACGTAAAGAGTGTCTTTCTATTTGGTGGAGTCATGGAACCTCTCCTCCTGCGAAGTTTGCATGAATCAAACCTTCACTAATAAATGCTTAAGAAGCATTCTTCGAATATTCTGGCCACGTACCATGAGAAACACAAAACTCTGGTATATAACAAGGTCAGCGCCCATTGCCAACGAAATCCAAAGGCGCCGCTATCAATGGCTCGGACATACTCTCAGAAAACATTCAGGCGATATAGCTCGCATAGCGGCAGAGTACAACCCGCATGGTGGCAGACGCAGTGGACGTCCAAAAAGCACCTGGAGGCGCTAACTTGACAAAGAGCTTAGACTAGCAGGAAAAACATTTAGTGAAATTTAAATTATACCCTTAAACAGAATTTAATGGAACTCATTTGTTGAAGCCCTATGTTCTACTTAGGAATATAAAGGAATAATAATAAACTTAAAATTGCGCAGTGAGTCCACACCGTAATATAAACTTATAACTCAGTTGGAGCTTATCAAAGACTTGGCATAGCTGAATTTAATACTTTTACTTGTATTTTTTTTTCATCCTTTTTTTCTTTGAAACGTAGTACTAAATTTAATATGACAAGTATCTCCAAAAAAATTCGAATTTAGCGATACAGAATTAATGTCTAAAAAAAAACTAGCACAAAAGAAAATAATCTAACCAATAAAAATAATCTAAGCCATAAAAACAAAGTTTTTTATTAAAACTCTTTCTTTCCTTATGCATATGAGTTTTGAATCTGTCCGTGACTGGGCGTGACTTTGCGTGGCTATTTATACCCTATACCACTATGTGGTTTGGGTATAATGACTTTGTGCTGCTGTTTGTAACAACAAAAAATATTTAACCTACACCCATCTTTAATTATACCGATCGAATCAGAATCACTATCTGATTCGATTTAACGATGTCCGTCCGTCCGTCCGTCCGTCCGTCTGTGTGTCCATGTAAGGCTTATATCAAACTGCAGGTCGCAAATATGAATATATTTTGACGAAATTTGGCATTTGATCTTTTGTCGGCCATGGGATGAACGTTATTGAAACTGGTGAGAATCGGTCCATGTTCAGACCTAGCCTAGGACAACTTTTAGTCATAGGCCCCATATAGAGCTGCTTCCCGATCTTCACTTAAATCTATCAAAAAACAAAAATATAGCACTGATTCTTCTCAAATTTTGTTTGTATATATTTTTGCAATATACAAGAGACTTTACCATACATGGTCAGGATCGGTCCATTTTTGGGCCTAGTCTCTATACAGATATAGCATCCGATATGAACTTTTTCATGTCTGCAGCCGAAAAAATTAATAAAAATCCCACTCAAATTTGGTTTATGCTTATTTTCTATATCCAGTTAGTTGGGCCTGAGAGATAGGGTCTCTAAACGCATGGTATAGGGTATCGTATAGTCGGTCTAGACCGACTATAAATTTCTTACTTGTTTTAAATTAATATTTGGTGACAGCAAGTCTGTGGACCGAGTTTCAGATTGATTGGATGAGGGGAAATGGGGTTAAATCACTCCATGACTGTACGTGGCTATGCGTTTCTGTATGTGAATATCTTAAAATTAATCTTTGGCCACAACAAGTCTAAGGACGAAGTTTCAGATCGATCGAGGGGAAATGGGAAATGGGGTTTAAAACACCCCGCGACTGTGCGTGACTATGTGTGACTTTGCGTGACAGTTAATCTTTTTTCACAGCAAGTCTCTCGACCAAGTTTCAGATCGATCGGATAAGGGGAAATTTGTTTTAAATCACTCCGTGACTGTGTGTGATTGTGTCGCAGTTAGTCTTTCTTTACAGCAAGTATATCGACCAAGTTTCGGATTGATTGGATGAGGGGAAATGCGTTTTAAATCTCTCCGACTACCCCAAAATTAATCTGTAGCCACAACAAGACTATAGGCCAAGTTTCAGATCAATTGGATAAGGGGGAATGGGGTTGCCCCACGACAGAGAAGAGAGAATATGAATTAAAACAAAGAGTTTAAAAAGCTAGAGTAAATTATTGTTTCAGTTTTTTTAGAAAAAAAAACAAGTAAGAAAATTATAGTCGGTATATCGGATGCTATATTTATATGGGGACTAGGTCGAAAAATAAGCGGATCCTGACCACATATGGTAAGGTCACGTTCTATTGGCAAGCACATATACAAAACAAATTTGAGAAAAATCTGTGCAACAGTTTTGTTTTTTGATATATATAAATGAATATATGGAAACATCTTTATACGGGGACTGTGACTAAGAATTGTCCTATTGGGTTTATTGTTGGACTACTGATTAATGGATGTAATAAACACACATGAACCGAATTTTATGGCAATATAAGTAGATTTTATAGTGGTCATTATATGGGGAGTAGGTCTGAACCTGGGCCGATTTATACCAATTCAAATAGCGTTCATGCCATAGCTAATAGGAGTTTATATACCCAATTTATTTGAAATATATTCATATTTCCGACCTGTAGTTTGATTACAAGATTACATGGATGCACATACAGACGGACGGACAGACATTGCGAAATCGACTCAGAAAGTGATTCTGAGTGATTCTGAGTCGATCGGTATAATAAGAGTTGCCTCAAATATTTTTGGTAGTTACAAACATCAGCACAAACTCAATATACCCAAACCACATAGTGGTATAAGGTATAATTAATTTATTTATTACTATTTTAATTTTTGTCTTTTGGAATACTATAAATTGTTTATTTTTGATGCAAACAATAATAATATTATTTATTATTTTTTAATTCGGAACTATGGTTTTTTATAGGAGTAACACAGTGGTGGAAACTCCAATTTTATTAAATTTACATACATGTATTTTCAAAATAACTTCAGATAAGATGAAATCAGATTTGATTAAGAAAGTGTAAGAAGCTGGAGATGAAATACAGACCCTGAAAATATTTCAGACTGATCCCATTCGTGTTACACAGGAATTTTAAGCGAACAACTTTTGCTGTGTAACATCAATCTGTAATCTTAAAGAGTCATATATATAGCCAGAAAAATTTTATCACAGATTATAAACAAAAGGCTCTCAACTGCATTCGATTGCGATGTTCGCATCGTGCCTTGGCCATGTGAACAGTCTCCTTCACCAATATATCATTAATGCAAGCCCTCTAGATTAAAAAAGCTCCAGCATCGGCTGACTTCCCTCGCTACACTATCGGCATCGGACACACCAAGGTACCACGATCAAATTAGCAAATAATTTTTTCATTAAAATCGTGGAGCCATACTTTGCCAACTTTCCAACCACTAACGACACCCCATTTGGTGATTGTCATCTCTAGAGGGGTAGCGAATCGCTTGCCATAAAGTGATAAGAAGCCAAGGGGAAACAAAGGGTTACCGCCGATTGTGCTATAATACATAGTATTTTGAATTATAAATACATTGAAAAGATAAATAGAGATAAACAGTTGTATTTAAAAGCCAAAGGGTCCTTAAGTAGACCCTGGACACGCCTCATCAAACCTAAGTCGAAGACAAAACTCCATGTTAAAATATCTTGGCCTCAAATAGTACCAAACAAAAGACTATTGAGGCATGCCCTAAGAAGGCATGCCCTAAGAAAACCACTTAACGATAAAATAAGAAACGATATTGAATGAAATACCCAAGTTGGCCGTAGAAGGGTAGATCATCACAAATATGGCGTCGATAAATTGATCAGAAAGCTACTAACGTCAACAAGAGCTAGATCGAAAATGAAACACTTGAGCTGGACAAAATTGAATCGAAGAGATATCTATGATATTTAATAAAGGTTTTTTTTTCTATACCAGATGCAAAAAAAACAGTCATAGCTTCAAAAAAAAGGCGCTATATAGGCGGGGATAGCCATAACTTTTTCAGATCCATGCGGAGCCTTCTAAGTTGAAGGACGATTTTAATAATATATTTCCGCGCTAATTTCTTGTCAAAAAAAGTACTCTGTCCAATTAAGTTATACATTTCATCATCATCTATTTGCCTAATTTTTACCGCTGTATCTATATCTCGTTTCCGTACCTGAAGAAACGTCTCGGCAGAAATAGATTTAACTCCTTCTCCTTCTTCGCAATATAAAAATAAAACATCGGAATTTATTATTTCAAAGCACGTACGCTTCAGATTCAATGATAAATTCAATTTATTTATTACTAATGCAGAAAAATTTATTTTTTTCGAAACTTTAAATTTATTATCCTACAGATATTTACGAGTTATTAGAGTAAAGATAAAAAATATAGATATTTCAATTAAAAAGTTATGTTGGAATATCAAATATATTAATTTTGTTTATATTAGGATTTAATTTAATGACTTAATTTATTGATTTTGCGTTAGTTGAACCGATTGCATCATTAAATTTATGCTTCGTTTTCCTTTAAAATTGCATAGACGAATTAGCGCAAATTATAACAGAAGCAATGTTTATATTTATATAAAAAGTCAAATCTCAAAGTCGATCCTAAAGCGTCTCTAACTTATTATTTGGCAAATCACGTAAAATCAAGTGGTAACTGTATACAACATTATTCAGTTGGCTTATACAAGTCACTATATTTTAAAGGCAGAATAAAAACTTCAATGCTGTCCCATTTACCGTATTCACATATCGCGAAGTATAAAATAATATATATTTAAAGGGAAAATATAATAGAAAAAAACTAACCTTATTGAAGTTTATTTAAGCATGCTGGTTGGTATTAAAAGTACTCGCGTCAAAGATAAATCGTGCGGAAGTTAAAAGCAAAATACACATACAATGCAACAATTCCAGAAAAATTCATTTGACAAATCTGCAATGACAAAAATAAAAAACAACTAGTCTGATAATTGTAGTTTTTTACTATTTCACAGTCCAGATATTTTTCCTTACACATATAACATATAACACAAGGCAAAAAAAACAAAAAAAATTTAAACCGATCAAAAACCACTATACAATTTTGATGTAAATATTATGGAGAGCTTGTTTTTAAAAAAAATTTTAAGTAAAATTTATAATTTTTTTAAAACGTTTCTCCACATAATTAGTGATAACTTCAAGAAGGTTAGTCCGATATTTTCTGTTTATATATTGAGTTTCAATCGGAGTTATAATAAACAAGTAAGAAAATTATAGTCGGTCTAGACCACCTATACGATACCCTATACCATGCGTTTAGAAACCCTATCTCTTAGGTCCAACTAACTGGACATAGAAAATAAGCAAAAACCAAATTTGAGTGGGATTTTTATTAATTTTTTTGGCTGCAGATATGAAAAAGTTCATATCGGATGCTATATCTATATGGGGACTAGGTCCAAAAATGGACCGATCCTGATCATGTTTCGTAAAGTCTCTTGTATTTTGCAAAAATATATACAAACAAAATTTGAGAAGAATCAGTGCAATATTTTTGTTTTTTAATAGATTTAAGTGAAGATCGGGAAGCAGCTCTATATGGGGCCAAAGGGATAATTTTTGGACTACTCATTAATGGATGTAATGAACGCATACAAACCCAATTTGAGTAAGATCTATATGACAATTTGGATCTTATTGTAATTTATGTCGATTTCATATGGGTAATTTGTATGGGGCTAGGTCTGAACATGGACCGATTCTCACCAATTTCAATAGCGTTCATCCCATGGCCGATAAAATCTTACATACCAAATTTCATCAAAATATATTCATATTTGCGACCTGCAGTTTGATTACAAGCTTTACATGGACACACAGACGGACGGACGGACGGACGGACGGACGGACATTGTTAAATCAACTCAGAAAGTGATTCTGATTCGATCGGTATAATTAAAGATGGGTCTAGGTCAAATATTTTTGGTTGTTACAAACAGCAGCACAAAGTCATTATACCCAAACCACATAGTGGTATAGGGTATAAAAATTGAAGCAAAAACAAGTAAGAAAATTATAGTCGGTCTAAACCGACTATACGATACCCTATACCATGCGTTTAGAAACCCTATCTCTTAGGCCCAACTAACTGGACATTGAAAATAAGCAAAAACCAAATTTGAGTGGGATTTTTATAATGTTTTTTGGCTGCAGATATGAAAAAGTTCATATCGGATGCTATATCTATAAAGGGACTAGGTCCAAAAATGGACCGATCCTGATCATGTTTGGTAAAGTCTCTTGTATTTTGCAAAAATATATACAAACAAAATTTGAGAAGAATCAGTGCAATATTTTTGTTTTTTAATAGATTTAAGTGAAGATCGGGAAGCAGCTCTATATGGGGCCAAAGGGATAATTTTTGGACTACTCATTAATGGATGTAATGAACGCATACAAACCCAATTTGAGTAAGATCTATATGACAATTTGGATCTTATTGTAATTTATGTCGATTTCATATGGGTAATTTGTATGGGGCTAGGTCTGAACATGGACCGATTCTCACCAATTTCAATAGCGTTCATCCCATGGCCGATAAAATCTTACATACCAAATTTCATCAAAATATATTCATATTTGCGACCTGCAGTTTGATTACAAGCTTTACATGGACACACAGACGGACGGACGGACGGACGGACGGACGGACATTGTTAAATCAACTCAGAAAGTGATTCTGATTCGATCGGTATAATTAAAGATGGGTCTAGGTCAAATATTTTTGGTTGTTACAAACAGCAGCACAAAGTCATTATACCCAAACCACATAGTGGTATAGGGTATAAATATATTTTTTACGTGAAAATATCAAATTTTTTTGTTTTCAAAAAATCATAAAAAATCGAAAACTGCAAATATTGTTCGGATTTATTGCTTCCGGTAGAGCCACATGTAATAGGAATAAAATTAGATATTATTATTATTATTATTTCTTTATTAATTTCCTGTTCAACAAGACATGTCTTATAATTAAAGTACAGGATTTTCATCGTTCAAAATTCGCCACAAAATTAAAATACAATAAAAAAAAAAAATTTATAACTTATTTAAAATAAAGTAAAATAAATACAAGAAATTATTAAAATTCATGAATTTAAAGAAATGAAAATTAAATATATTTAAACAAAGTAACTAAACAAAAATTTCTTAAAATGTATCACGTTGCTAACTAATTGTTGGTTGTGTGGAATTGCATTCCAAAGACGTGTGGCGTTTATGAAAAATTGCCATTCTGACACAAGGCATCGACACATAGAGATAATAAGTTTTTTGTCCCTTCTGGATCTAGCAAACTGTATTTGATCATAAAGATATAGGGGTTTCTCAGTGTAAATAATTTTGTGCAAAAACATTAAAACACTTATATTAATAAGGTTATCGAATGAGACTCCATAAATACTTTTTGAGAAAGTCGAAACGCTATCACGTTTCTTCAGTCCATAAACACATCTAACAATATTTTTGTACAAAATATTTAGTTTTTTCTTGCTGGCGTAGTCGCAGTTGCCAAAAAGTTCACAGCCAAAAAGTAGACCAGGAATTAAGTATGCCTTTGCAAGAAGATGTCTTACTCTTAACGGCGTAAAATACTGAGTTACCCAAAGCGATCTTAGCTTTATATACGTTTGAACCACAAGTGTATCTACGTGGCTTGACCAAGTCAAGTTGTTATTGAAAACTATGCCAAGATTTTTTACCTTTTTTACAATCTCGATTTTCTGATGGTTTATTAGTATATCATGTTCAAGAACAGGCTGAAAAGTTTTTTTTATGAATAATCAAACATTTTGATTTATGCGGGTTGAGACAAAGTTCATTTGTAGCGGCCCAAAAATGTATTTTATTAAGGTCATAGTTTAGCTTTTCAACATTTTCTTCTATGGAGCTTACTGGACTACTCAGATACAGCTGAACGTCGTCCGCATACATGTGTATTTTGCAGTGAGATAGTTGTTGTGGCAAATCACTGGCATAGACGGAAAAAAGAAGTGGACCAAGAATCGATCCTTGAGGTACGCCTCTCGTGAGTGTTACAGGTCTTGAGGTCGAATTATTAACGTATACAGATTGAGTCTGATTTGTGAGGTATGAATGCAAAAGCTGCGTAGAAGTGGATGAAAAGTTAAAAAAGTGTTTTAGCTTCATACATAGTGTTTGATGGTTTACTGTATCGAACGCCTTTGAATGGTCGAGAAGTACCAAAAAGTTTGTGTTACCACAATCAAGTTCACGTCTTATGTTCTCGGTTACATTAACCAAAGCTGTAGTACAACCGTGGTCAGAACGAAATCCGGACTGCTTGTCAGACATTAGTTGATTTTCGTTTATATAATTGCTCATTTGTAGATGTAGTAGTTTTTCCATTACTTTTGATAGAAAGCTTAATATAGCTATTGGGCGATACTCCGTTTTCGATTTTGGAATAGGTATTATTTTTTCATATTTCCATTTAGTAGGGAAAGAACTTGATGTAGTAATGGTGTTAAATTGGTGTGTTATATAAGGCAATATTAATGGCAAAATGATCTGGATAAACTTGGGATGTAAGTTATCGAATCCCACGGTGTTTGATTTTATTAATGAAAAACTGGATAATACATCAAACTGACTAACACAAGAAAACTCGAATGCAATTTGTTCAAAAGAGGAGCTATTACTCATAATATTGTCGTTCGAATCTGTACTGTTCACTATTGTCGTCGGAAGATAAGTGAAAATGCTATTAAGTTCGTTTGCATCAATTGGGCAGCTTTCATTTTTATTATTTTTGCCAATACCAATATCTCGAATGGTTTTCCATGTATCCTTGGAGTCAATAGCGGATGAAAATCGCTCGGAATAGTAATTAGTTTTAGCCATTCTTATTTTAGAATTAGCCTCACTTCTAGCAGTGCGAAAATCGAGTTTCAATTCATTCGTTTTGAAACGTTTCCACCGGGAATAAACAAAATATCTGCGTTGTATTGATTGCTGGATATCAGTTGAAAACCATGGTTTACTCTCTGTGGTAACTTTTTTCTTTTTTAACGTAACTGCATCATCAAAGAGGCTTAATATATTATGTTCTAAAAACTCCAACTGGTCATCAACAGAAGTCATTTGGTATATTTGGTTCCAATTGAATAAGTTGAAATTTTCATACAATAAAACTATAGTTAAGATTCTTGTAATCAAGATAGGAGAAAAAAATTTTATCTTCTTGGTGAAGCTGGAAATCATAGGCTAGAAAAACCAGATCATGTTTAGAAAAAGTGGAAGCTGAGATTTGATCATACAGCAAGACCTTCGATGGATTAGCGACAAATATTAGATCAATCAATGTACTGCTGGACGTTGTAAAGTGTGTTGGTGTTGTAATATTCGTTGGTGTAAGTCCCAATGACTGCATACTATCTTTATACGACGCACTGTGGTCAATATTTTGAGATAGCGGCCAAAACTCCTTTTGGTTTTTGTTCTCCGATTTTAAAGTTATTAGACCCGTATGAAAGTAGACAGAAGTAAACCTTGGGAGCCAAAAAATTAGAACTCTATTTCAACTATTTCACTGAGAAAAGGGTGGTCCAAAATGGGCTTTATCAGAATTTAGTAAATTTATGATATTTTTAGTTAATTTTTAAAGTTTAAATAATCATAACTTTTTTGTTTTTCAAGGTTTTTGGACGAAATAAATTTTGTGTTGTAACATGACTTATTTCCTATTACTGTTAAAAAAAATTGAAGCTCTACTGTTTTCGGAACAATTTATATTTTTTTTTTTTAAAAAGGTCAAATTTCTCGGAAATTTCCTACTTCATAGAGCACAACTCCTGTAGTCAAGCTGAGTCAAAACACAAATTTACTATTTTGTAGTCCTAACTCTCCCCTACATTCCTATATATACATGTCCATGCATCGGGACTGCACTTTTTGAGCTACAGCAATTTTTCTGACCCAAGGTAAGATATTCGGTACAAATGCACGTCATATTTTTTGAGAAGTTATTTGTATGTGAAAGTGGCTATTATGCATATATTTTGATGAAATTTTGTACAAGAGTTCTTATTGACCCAAAAAATAATTCTGTTGAAATTAGGAGAAGTTGGCCCATATTTGGACCTAGTCCACATAGAAGGGTGTATCAAAATTTTGACAAAAATGACAATAGAACTCTCAAATTATGTGGTATCTGGCAATTTATTTGGAAAAGGTAAAAAAGATTTTATTAATATTACACAACTTAAATACGTGAAAATTGCAAATAAATTTAAAACCAATGGAAATAACTGGTAAAACCAACTACCTGTTATATTATGTTTCAAAGAGGTAAAAAAGATCATGTTGAAACTTCGAGCAATAGTATGTTAATCCATGCATTCATTTTTTTTTCTTCATTATTGTTTAAACAATGGCTAAATTCAGTTATAGTGTTCTATCTGATATATATTTTGAACGGAAAGATGAAAACGACATTATTTTACATATAATGAATAATCCATTCTTCAAAATATGCGACAAACAAGAAATTAAAATTCATAACTTAAAAATAAAAAACTTTTTAAATACTTTAAGAAAACGGTACAATCAATGCTCCAGAAACAAGTAATTGTTTTACTCACGCAACCAAGAATGGCTAAGAAATAAACTTATTTTTAAAAAGCCATCAGTAACTACCACGGAAACTGGAAAAGGTGGTCGACCAGCAAAGCCAATTGATAATTGTAGTGAAAGATCACGAAGACGCAAGCTTAAACATATCAATGAAGAAGTTTCTTGTAGCATCATAAAGGATTCATTTCTGCATCAAATTCAACCATAGAAAACTAAAAAGGGTAAAATTGCTATCATTGAAAAAATAGTGGAAGCAAGCCCCAGACGCACAAAAAGGATTTTAGAAAGTATGCCGACACCAACTGAAGAAAATAAATTTACACCAGAAGAAGCATTTGTACTATTTTTGGATTTGAAAATAACTAAAAACCAATATACAGAATTGCGGAAGCGAACCAATGAAAAAAATTGTGGAATTTTTCCATCATATCGAAATATAGTTTCTGCCAAAAAAAGATTGCTTACCTTCACCAACTGCTATTAGTGTAACTTCAAGTTCAGCAGAAATAAAATTGCAGGATCTTCTTGAACACACTGCAGAACGATTATTAAAGACATTTGATGCTGACTATTTAAAGAAGTTTAAAAATTGCAGCATGACTTTAATTTCTAAATGGGGATGTGTTGGGTCCTCTGGCCAGAAACAATACAAACAATGTAATGCGGAAAATTCATCAGATGCCAATTTATTCATGATTTCTTTCAATCCATTACGTTTAACAAAAACTTATATTGGTTCAGAGCCGTCAACTAGTAGAGCTGCAGAGATAGATGTATGGAAGAATGAAATTCCCTCGTCAACAAAATTTTGTAGACCAATAAAGTTTGCTTACAAAAAGGAGACTCAAGATGTCATAGATGAAGAAGTTCGAAAAATAAATGATCAAATTAAAGAACTTCAACCAGTAACATTTAAATTTGATGACCAAGACATTGAAGTAAATTTTAAAATGTGTCTCACAATGATTGATGGAAAATTTGCACAAGCTTTAACCAAAACAAAGTCATCGTCAAGCTGCACCATATGCCAAAAAACATCAAGGCAATTGAGCCAACCACCAACACAAGACGATAGTTTTAATGAAGCATATGAATTTGGAATGTCACCTCTTCATGCTAGAATTCGTTTTATGGAGCATATTCTTAAATTGGGATACGATTTGGGATTTGGACCGTTAGGCGAAACAGTGAGAAACAACAAAGAAAATTTGGAAAAAAGGAATCAAAAAAAAAAGATATTCAAGAAAAATACCATGAGATAGGCCTTATAATTGACCAGCCAAAGCAAGGAGAAGGAAATTCTTATGATGGAAACACAGCAAGGAGATTTTTTTTCCAATCCAGAAACTGCAGCTTTTATAACTGGAGTAGATTATGATTTAATACGACGATTCCAAATCATATTACAAGCTATAGCGTGTAGCAAAAAGATAGATGCAAAAAAATTTGGTCAGTATGCTAATGAGACAGCATATATTCTTGGAAACATATGCCAACCACAGTTCACAAAATTTTGTTCCATGGGGAACAAATAATTCAGCACAATATGCTTCCAATTGGAGATCTCTCAGAAGAAGCCCAAGAAAAAAAGAACAAAGACTACAGATTCTTTCGCGAGCACAATACAAGAAAAATTTCCAGATATTGTACTAATGAAGATCTTATTAATATTTTGTTGTGCACATCAGACCCATATATGACCAGTATTCGACAAAAATGGAAATCAACCTCATTAGAGTTAGATGAAGAAGCTAAACAACTACTGCAAAATGAAAATCAAAGCTATTTGGAAGAAATTTTTACTAATATTGTTTAATTAATACTAGTTTAAAGATTATAATTTGTTTCTAATTTTAGTATATATTTTTATTAATACATTTAAATAAAATATATGTGCACTTTAAATCAATAGTAAAAGTTTACTTAAAATTTTATCGATGTTGTGTTCTGTATATAATATATCCAAATGGTATTGATATTGTTGGGAATTTCAGTGTTATTTTTCAGTTTAATCCTCACAAGAATTAGCTTTCTTCCAAAAAAACCAACCTTTGGCCCCTGTGAATATTGAGACTAAATAAATGTCAGGGGCCAAATGTTGGCATTTTCTGACCAAAATTAAGTTTAGGAATAATAAATAAGTATTGGTTGTAAAATACGATTGAAGAAAATAAGAAATTATAAAAAAAAATACCTATTTAAAATGTCAAAATATTCAACTTTTACATGGAAACTCAACAAAAAATTAAAATGCATTTTTAACTCCAAATTACTTACGTTCCTATCAGTCGATTTTTACATTTGAACACGCAAATTGAAGCTTAAAGCCCCTCCTATTGAACAAAATATATTGCGTAAAAAAATACCAATCCGGTCAAAAGTTATAGAGTTTTGACCGCTATCTCGCGAAATTGACCACTGTGCGACGATTCTTTTAGTATATTCGAATTGAAGTCTCCCAAAATTGCTATATCATTGTAAGGCATGGTTAAGATTTCCATTTTGTTCATAAAATCGGCAAAGTATACATCACGTTTGGGTCGGTAAACACAACCAATCAGCATTTTTCTTCCAGATAATGAGATTTCAACAAAAATATAATCAATTCTGTCATTTTCTTCCGCCTTGCAACGAAAACTACATGTTATAGTATTTTTGACGTATATTGCCACACCACCTCCTCCTCTTCCACTTCTATTAACCCGAAATACTTTATAACCATCTAAGCAAATGAGGCTATCCGGAATTGATTCATCGAGCCATGTTTCAGAAACACACACTACATCAATATTTGACTTTTCGAAATCGAATCTGAGCTCGTCAATTTTGCACATTAAACTTTGTGCGTTTATGTGGCAGATTTGTACTCCTTTCTTTTGTTTCGCCAAGATTTTTACCATATTAAACGTCACATCTTTAGAATTTCCACTTATGTTACCAACAATGTTCATTAAAATAAAATTAAAATACTGAACTAAAAGCAACGCGATATAAAATGAAACTAGTCCAAAAATAAAAGTATGATATTTTAAAAAAGTTGCTGTGTACAAATTTAAATGAGATAAAAATATAAGGTTGTCTAAATATTTATGTTTATAATTACGAAATAAAAAGAATGATAACAGTGTAAAAATAGCAAGTTAAGAAGAAACACTGTTGGAGAATATATAATCATCATGCTGAGAATTAGATCCTTCATCCAGGCGAAATAAATGATTTAGGGCATCTAAGCTTTCAATACAAATTGGCTCATCCGTATGCATTCGTTTGATGTAAACAAGTCCCCGAAACGAATAGGCTGAGTGCATTAATTTTCGTTTCTTAAGATTAACTGCTTCGCAAAGAATTTTAAAGTTGCCGTTTGTTAGGTTTTCGTTGATGTAAAAATATTGACTTTTTTCATAAGTCAAAACCCAAAATATTTAACGTTAGATTTCTATTTTCTTTCTTATATGCATTTATCGATCATAAAAATCGATTGATTATTTACGAATTTATTCACACTTAAGAGAATTCGCTCATTTTCACAAAATTTTAGTTTTTTGTTTGATACACATAAAAATAAGATGTTAATGTTCTCCTTTCGGTGGACTAAATTATAAAAACAATTTGTTTTTTACTAAATCTATATTTTATTATTTAAATTTATTATAACACCCTTCACACAAATATGTTTGTATATGAGTACCCGAAACAGCTGTATAACATGTCATCAGAATAAAGATCAATTTTTTAAACAATTGAGCCAATGTTTTTGCATTATTTAAAGTAAAACAAGTAAGAAAATTATAGTCGGCCTAGACCGACTATACGATACCCTATACCATGGTTTAGAGACCCTATCTCTTTGGTCCAACTAACTGGATATAGAAAATAAGCATAAACATAATTCGAGTGGGATTGTTTTTAATTTTTTTGCTGTAGATATGAAAAAGTTCATATCGGGTGCTATATTTATATGGGGACTAGGTCGAAAAATGGACCGCTCCTGATTATATTTGGTAAAGGCACTTATACGTTGAAAAACTATATATAAACCAAATTTGAGAAAAATCTGCGCATTATTTTTTGTTTCGTGATAGATTTAATTGAAGATCGGGAAGCAGCTCTATATGGGACCTACGACTAAGAATTGTGCTATAGGGACTATTTCTTGACTACTGATTAACGGATGCAATGAACAGATACAAACTCAATTTGACTAAGATCTATGCGATAATTTGGATCTTATGGCAATTTATGTCGATTTCATAGGGGTCATTTGTATGGGGACTAGGTCTGAACATCCAATGGCCGATGGAAGCCTATGTACCAATTTTCATCAAAATATATTCCTATTTGCGACCTGCAGTCTGATTATAATGTTTACATGGACACACAGAGGGACGGACGGATGGACGGGCATCGCTAAATCGACTCAGAAAGTGATTATGAAAGAAAATGATTCTGAGTCGATCGGTATAATAAAAGATGGGTCTAGGCGAAATATTTTTGGTAGTTACAAACAGCAGCACAAAGTTTTTATACCCAAACCACATAGTGGTATAGGGTATAAACATTTGTCTTGAGCCTGAATAATTTCAAACTCAATCATTAAAATGATAAAGATCGAAATACAGTTTTTTTATTTTTATAAAAAAAAAAATTAAATTAAATTTATTATAATTAATATAAATTACAAACTCTGGAATATTCTTTCATACGATTTTCAATTATTGTTGAATGACGAAGTGTTACTCTTAATACTCCAGCAAAAACAAGTAAGAAAATTATGGTCGGTCTAGACCGACTATACGATACCCTATACCATGCGTTTAGAGACCCTATCTCTCAGGCCCAACTAACTGGATATAGAAAATAAGCATAAATCAAATTTGAGTGGGATTTTTATTAATTTTTTTGGCCGCAGATATGAAAAAGTTCATATCGGATGGTATGTTTATATGGGGACTAGGCCCAAAAATGGACCGATCATGACCATGTTTGGTAAAGTCTCTCGTATTATACAAAGATATATACAAACAAAATTTGAGAAGAATCAGTGCAATATTTTTGTTTTTTGATAGATTTAAGTGAAGATTGGGAAGCAGCTCTATATTGGGCCTACGGATTAATGGATGTAATATATACATTCAAACCCAATTTGACTACGATTTGTATGATAATTTGGATCTTTGGCAATATATGTTGATTTCATAGGGGTCATTTGTATGGGGGCTAGGTCTGAACATGGACCGATTCTCACCAATTTCAACAGCGTTCATTGCAAGGCAGATGAAAGATTAAATACCAAATTTCATTAAAATGTATTCATATTTGCGACCTGCAGATTGATTACAAGCTTTACATGGAGACACAGACGGACGGACAGACGGACGGACATCGTTAAATCGAACAAGATAGTGATTCTGATTCGATCGGTATAATTAAAGATGGGTGTTGGTCAAATATTTTTGGTTGTTACAAACAGCAGCACAAAGTCATTATACCCAAACCACATAGTGGTATAGGGTATAATCAGCCATCATGTGAGCATCGCGGCGATCCTGGTATCGTTCCTCCATTGTTCGGATATCTTGGTGAAATCGTTCGCCCTGTTTATCGCACAAGATTTTCAGGAAAACGATGTAAGTGACTTTGCAGGTAGTGTACTTTGATACTCATGTTTCATCCAAGTCGACGAAGGTGAGATAACATCACTTCAACGTTCGCAACGTAATCATCACCCTTGTTATTTGCTTAGACATTTTTAATAACCCATACAAACGAATCCCATGCAGTTTCTGACATTGAACTGCCAAAATCAGTATCGTTCACCAATATGCGAATTTGTGGGCCGTCAGATATGCCTGCTTTTAGCTTTTCCATACTCAGATTGTTTTTACTTACAAATATTCTGGCTTTCTTTCTCATTTCTATTAATACTTGAAAATTGTTTTTAATTTGTAAGATGAATGATTCCAATCCTTATGTAGGGATTAAATGATGTTTCCGTTATCTCAAACACTTCTTGAATGAAATAAAACGGCTCAATGTGCTCTTATAAATACTGAGCGTGATTTCTAAGTGCCATATCTATGGATCTGGGGCCGAATTACGGCATTTGTTATCGATCCAAATTTCTTGCCATTTTTGCTTTTGAGATTACAGCATTCGATATCAATTAACAGCTTACAAAATTTGAGATGATAGCATTCGGTAACGTGTACGTTAACGAGTGCAAAATTACAAAAAGTTACTCGTTAGCCAATTTGAGATCGAGAAAGGTTGTCTTAAATCTTTTTCTGTGCAAAAGAAAAAATGGAAATGTAAGTTTTTAAGATTTAAATAATAAAAACATATCTTACAATATGTTTTGTTCTTCTTAAGGGCTAATCTTAATAAATTAACTATGAAACAAAAGGATTTTATGGCCGAATTTATAATTCCGAATTGTAGCCAGGGTAAAGCTACGGCAAACCGACTGTGGGAGCACCTTACGGTTACTCTAAATTCTTATGGACCACCAATTAAGGATACTAAGTCATGGCGAAAGGTAAGAAGAAAATTCATATGTTGAATGGTTTCGGTAATTTTTTTTATTTTTGGTGTTTTCTGATCAAAAATTTAACGCCAAAGAGAAAATGTCTTTTAATAAAGTTTCCAAGAAAAGAACCGGTGGTAGTCCGTATGAGGAAATGACCCTGACCTCTGCAGAGGAGCAAATCATTCAGGCCAGTGGCATAGATGTTGCTGTAGAAGGACTTTTGTCCGTAAACTACTTTTGGAAAAACAAAAACTTCAAATGAAAATGTAATTTTGCAGTCGATTATAGAGGATGAAGATGACAGCGATAAAGCAGGCGATGATGCCATGAACAAATCTTCAGAGAAAGAGAAGCCAATGCAAAAAGTAAAAAATTACAACAAAAAACCGAATCTAAATTAACAATACTAAAGTCACATATCCAAACAACGGAAAAATTTCACCGTGATCACAATTCTTATCACGACCATATAGTAAGCCTGAAGAAAACATCTTTAAAAAAAGAAAGGGACGTATGGCAAACATCAAGGAATGGTCTCTTAAAATAAAAGAAGAGGAGCATGATGCCAACATGGCTATTAAAGAAGTTGACCTACAAATAAAAACTTTGGAATTGGAAATGTTTAAACAAAGTAATATTTAAAAAGATGGAATGTAACATCGAATTCCTTTTTTATTTTTCATTCATGTATTTTTTTATGCACTTTTTTTGGTTTATTACACTTAAATTGAATCTACTGTGTAGTACAACTCCATTTTAAATCAAAACAATTTTAGTTTTAAGTAATTTAATGAACTAATTTAATTTGAATTAAATTTTTATTAATTTTAATTTTTAAAAATCACAAAACTGAAATATTTTTAGTTTATTTGTGCCATTGAAAGTTTAATTTGGTCTCTTATTTTTTACCATTCTTGTTAGGTGAGTTTCACTTACAATGTCTGGGTTAATACTAATGGTGTTAGAAGCAGAGTATGGGGTATACAGGGGAACTATAAAATGAATGCATTAACTATGCAATGCTGCAGACACATTGCCGAATTTCGCCATTTTTTTGGGCGATAACGACTTCTTTTATCATTGCTTAGAATTTTCCACCGAGTTTTAAGAATCCGAATAGTTCTCTCAACAATACAACGGGCCTTTGAATGGACATCATTAAAATTTGAATCCAAAGAGTCATTTTCAGGGTTTCTATAAGGTGTCAAACTCCATGGCTCAGGAAGATACCTCGAGTGGCCTGAAATTTTACAATTATTTAATAAAGTCTACATTTAATTTTGAAAAAATTACCCAAAAGCCAAGCGGTCTTTAACTTATTGGTGTGTTACATCTCCTCCAACAAATTCCTTTCATCTGACTATTTCCATACAAACGAGTCATGACATGCTCCACCATATTTCGAATTTATGGATAAAATTGTATATTTGTGGTTACAAATATGCATATAAATAATACATAAGACATTTTAAAAATAAAGTTTTCATTGTTTTACAATAAACTACTATCATACAGTTAAGGCTATGAAATCATTTTCGATTAATGAACATTTGTTCATTTGTTGTTGGTTTTTGCAGTCCAAAATGCGTGCCGTCTACACACCCAATCACTAAAAGTCAAAAGCTTATTGTTAAAATGTAAAACATTCGTTCGTGTATTATAACCTCCTGGAAGTTTATCTTTTTGTACGAACGATTCTATCCGTACGTTGAAATCCTCCACTGACCAAAAGGGATAGCGTGGCTGCTAACTGCAGCTTTGCTGGCGATGCTGTTGACATATGTCCCTCAAAATTTATATTGGTCAAAATAAAATTAAATGCTTCTTTAGAAAGTCTAAAACGCTTTACAAATCTAAAAATAAGTTGAATAAAACGATATTGTGATCACATCGGTATATCTCAACGCTGTAGCTGGCAGAGACAAGGGATCAGTTTTGTCCCGAATATTTCTTCTTATACTTATAGTATTATGTTCCTCATCCGAATCGGAAGAGGATAAAGCGAAAAGCAACACAGAACTCATTTTTATACCCTATACCACTATGTGGTTTGGGTATAATGACTTTGTGCTGCTGTTTGTAACAACCAAAAATATTTGACCCAGACCCATCTTTAATTATACCGATCGAATCAGAATCACTTTTTGAGTTGATTTAACAATGTCCGTCCGTCCGTCCGTCCGTCCGTCCGTCTGTGTGTCCATGTAAAGCTTGTAATCAAACTGAGAAATTTGGCATATAAGCTTTTATCGGCCATGGGATGAACTCTATTGAAATTGGTGGGAATCGGTCCATGTTCAGACCTAGCCCCCATACAAATGGCCCCTACGAAATCGACTTAAATTGCCATAAGATACAAATTATCATATAAATCTTATTCAAATTGGGTTTGTATGTGTTTATTACATCCATTAATCAGTAGTCCCAAAATGATCTATATGGGACAACTCTTAGTCATAGGCCCCATATAGAGCTGCTTCCCGATCTTCACTTAAATCTATCAAAAAACAAAAATATTGCACTGATTCTTCCCAAATTTTGTTTGTATATGTATATTTTTGCAAAATACAAGAGACCTTGCCAAACATGGTCAGGATCGGTCCATTTTTGGGCCTAGTCCCCATATAGATATAGCATCCGATATGAAATTTTTCATATCTGCAGCCAAAAAAATTAAGAAAAATCCCACTCAAATTTGGTTTATGCTTATTTTCTATATCCAGTTAGTTGGGTTTGAGAGATAGGGTCTCTAAACGCATGGTATAGGGTATCATATAGTCGGTCTAGACCGACTATAATTTTCTTACTTGTTGTTATTAAATTAATATATTTATTGTAAAATGTCCAAAAATTATTGTCACCACCAAAACTTTTGTTCTATTTTTCTTGTTCTTTTTTCAAAACATATGTTTTTATTCTATTACTTTTTTTTTATTAATTTCGATATGTGACATAGAATGCCATAAAATGTCCATACGATACGTTAGGAAAGCTCACTCGATCACGAATGCCGTAATTCGGCCCCTTTTCGTGATACGATACTATAATATGGGATAACCCTTTGTATGGGTACAGTTTGTATGTGCAAAATTCCGTTACAAGTAGCATCAATAAAAAAAGTGCACTTTAATTTTGTAAGTTTAATTGACTGTGAACGGATTTTATTTATTTATTTTATTTATTTATTTAATTCCATTTCCTGTACAACAGGATAAAATCTTATATTTAAAGTACAGGAACGTATTGCGTTACAAAGAAAAAATTTTACAATATAATTAATTATTAACATAACATTTTTGTATAATATAACAACACTAGATGTAACCCGGTGTGCTTCGCTACACCCTCCCCCAGCCCCCCACACTAATCGTTATGAGAGGGCAATCCTGCCCATTTTTTTGTCTGACTACTCACGTTAATAATAGATGACCTGAGACAAATTTGCAAAGCTTTCTCTATCATATTAATATATATATTTAAAATTTACTTTGTATGGGAGGTGCCACGCCCGCTAAAAATATTTAAAAAAATACTACCTGTAGCACTCCCATATCCAATGAAAGACCCTGTGAAAATTTCAGGAAGGTCAGATGATTAGTTACGGAGATTGCCTCCTACAAACAAACACACACATATTACCTCTTTACTATGTTAGTATAGATTATTAGCATAGATTTTTTTATTCAAATAATTGCTGATATACAATGTTTTTTGGTTTTTTCATTCGGTACAACAATTATCAAATTTTTCGGCATTCCTACCCTGGAGCAAGTTACATGTAGCTGCCCATGAGAAGAAGATGGATTATCAAAATTAGATCTGGCAACACTTAACTATTGGCCTTGAACTTAGAATATCATTTGGGAATTTTTCTTATTAGCGATTTTTATTTTTCGCAATTTTCGGTTTTGGCGAATTATTGGTTTTGGCCATATATTTTCCAAGACAAATCACATTGATAACTAATGTACTTGTCAAAAGACTGTTGCTATTATTTATATAGGAGGTGCCGCGCCCACTAATCCAATCCCGCCCAATTTTTGTTGGACTATTCACATTAATATCTCATGGACTCTTTCAAAATATCAAGTCTTTCCCTGCGATAGAACACCAGTTATATGATATTAGATATCTACTTTGCATGGGCGGTGCTACGCCCACTGCTACGATCACGCCCATTTTTTTTTTTTTTTTGTTCGACTAATCATAGAAAGAACCTATGGGCTCATGCAAAGCCACAAAGCCCTCTCTTTTACAGTACTCCAGATATATGACATTAAATAGTTACTTTGCATGGGCAGTGCCACGCCAATTTTTTGTCCGACTACCCATACTACGATCTGATGGTGTCGTGCAATGTGTCAAAGCTTCCCTTTTTTAGTACACCAGTTATATTTATGATATCATATATTTACTTTTTACGGGCGATTCCACAGCCACTGCTCCGATCACACCCATTGTTGGTCTAACTAATCACATGAATAACTTATGGGCCCACACAAAGTCCCAACACTCTCACTATAACAGCACACCAGATATATGGCATTTTATATTTAATTTATATGGCAGGTGCCACGCCTATTGGTCCGATACTGCCCATTTTTTGTCAAAATACTCACATTAATAATAGGTGACACCAGAAAAATTTGAAAAGCTCTCTCTATCACAGTACTCGAGATATATAATACTGAATTATGACTTGTATGGGAGGTACCACGCCCACTTGTCCGATCCCGCCCATTTCCGGCGTAGCTACTAATATTAACAATAGGTGACCTCACACAAATTTGCAAAGCTCTCCCTATCATAATACTCAATATATGTAGATGATATTAAAAATATACTTTGTATGGGAAGTGCCACGCCCACTAAAAATATTTAAAAAATTATAGCCTATAGCACTTCCCATATCCGCAGTAAGACTCTGTGAAAATTTCAGGAAGATCAGATGGGCAGTTACGGAGATTGCCTCCTACAAACAAACAAACAAACAAACAAACACACATTACCTCTTTATAATATTAGTATAGAAGTATAGAAGTATAGATTGATAAAAAAAATAGACTATTTAAAAAAGTCAAATAAAAAAGTTTTGAAACTTTTAGCATTGCTGTTTTGTTGTTGACATAGTGGAAGATTGTTCCAAAGACGAGCGGCATGTACATAAAACTGCCATTCAGATACTAGGCATTGATGCCTTGGAATTGCAATATTTTGATTTCTTGGCGATTGGAAAAAACGGATTTTGCAAATATATAGTTGGGTGTTTGTCTGTTTATTATTTTATGCAAAAATGTAAGAGTGCGAATTTTCAACAGATTATCAAGAGAGACCCCGTAAAGATTACTGGAAACAGAGGAAACATGATCAAATTTTCTCAGTCCATACACATATCTTATAACATTATTAAACAAGACATTTAGTTTCCTATTACTAACTGCATCACAGCTCCATAAGTGAACAAGAATAGCAATTCTGCGTCCACGAATAATTATTAGCGTTTATTACTTTGCTACCGCAATCACAAAAATCGAACAACCTTTTATTTATTTATTTTCTTTTTTTTAAATTCTGAGAATCATCAAAATGTCATAAAGGTTTTTCCAAACAATTTTGTACATGTAAAGGGGGTTTGCCAAAATCCGTGTCGTAAAATTCACCTACTTTCTATGTTCTGCATGTTTATTATATTATTTTCTATAGAATATCGACGAAAAGTTCTTAAATTCATTCAATAAAAAAGTATTATTTAGTCATTATTATGTAACCCAAAGAAATAATGACAGTGCTTGTAAAAATGCGTTACCTTCAATTAATTATGAATTTAAACCTAAAGCATGCATCGATTTTCATGACCCATATCTCCTTTAATTCACATGATATGTAGCTTCACTGTAAATAAATAAAATTTAATACTTTTTGCAGTTTTCGATTTTTTCCAGATTATCATTTTTTTATTTTTTTTCCAAACAATTGGTTTCATAACTTTTAAACTATTTATTAGATTAAAAACAACAATATACATGATTTAAAGATATTATAAATCTAAATTTTTTTAATTTAATTTAACGAAATTAAAGTCAAATTAGTTATGACAACATAAGTGGAGAAATGTCTCAAAATATTGACAATTTTACTTAAAAGTTATCTTTAAAAAAAAATTCCATAGAATTGAAAAATTTTACCATTTTCGTACATAGGTAGCCATGATGCATCAAATCTATGTAGTGGTTATTGATCGGTATTTTTGCTGTTGACCTGTGTAATAACTATAACATAGAATTTTACTTAATCAATATTCTAAAATTTGTTTAATCATACTAGCCTAGCAATATATGATGAAATGTGCTTTCATATGCTATAAATATCTTACTTCATTACGAATTTTGAACGAAAAGTATGTGAACAAATTAATAGAATTTTTAATAAAAAACCGTAAGGGGATTTTCAAGAAATCGCTTATGAAGCAACAGTTTTGTGGGTCATTTAAAATTATAGGAAATGTTTTCTTAGAGAAGCCCGCGAAATGACATAAAAAATGTTGTACTGACCCCAACATGTATAGAAAAATAAAAATTTTGACAGTTTCTAAGAAAACTCTGAATAGTTATACCCTAAACCACTTTTTGGTCAGGATATAATCAAATTCTATTTTTAATATCGACTTGCTTCATTGGACAAATAATTTTATCCCTTTAATGTTTAAATATTAAATACGCCATACTGCGGGATTTTGCTGGAGAAAAGTCCGTTTTTCGAGCATAAAATACCAAAAATGTAATGATGCAATTTTTTAAATAATTATGTAGTTAAGATAAATGCTATAAATTTATTTTTAATTCAAAATAACGCAGTAGTCACCTAAACGAAACTTTGCAGTAACTGCCTCACATTTTCATACATTTCAATGGTGCGGGCAGGAAATTTCTTTTTGTCATATCTCTTTGATGTAAGTATATTTAAAAAATATAGTATGATTAAATAAAATATAAAATTCAGATAATATTGAATACTGTCGAACATAGTTATAAATTTTATAAAAAAAAAAGGAAAAAAGAAATTTCACATTAGCAATTCAAAGAAACACGATATATAATGGTGAATACTGTGTGGTTTAAGAAGCTGAAGAAACTCGAAATAAGGACTATGATCTCGAGAAAGTTCAGCAGAGTCGCAACGAATACTAATGTTTTCTATCGCCTTCTTCCATCGTCAGATCCTTACATAACTAGCATATGGCGTCAATATTATAAATATGTTTTGGAACTAGATGAAGTCGTTAAAGTAATGATAGGATATGAATAAGAGTCTATATTTGCATACACGTAAAAATATTTTTCAGTCATTATATCGTTTATCTTGTTTCAGTTAGTTTTTTTCATGGAAAAATATTTTTACTTGTAGCTTTGAAGCCGAGTTACCAAATTTTTTCAGTTTATTTCGAAAACAACATTTTTAAATAAAAAACTTTTTTTGGGTTATATGGGCGGTGAGCGTGGCACATCTTTGAAATACTTTGCAAACCTCTTTATTTCAAAAACATTCAAGTTTTAATAAAGAAATATTAATTCGGGTCCAGAAATTAATATTCTGGTATATTGACTGTTGGCTATGGGCGTGGGCGATTCCCATTAAACTCTCCAGATGTCTCTACTTCATAACACTGATGACTTGTGCCAAGTTTAACGACTTTGGATAAAGAAATAAAAAATTTGGGCGAAAAAATCTTTTCGGGTTATATGGGCGGGGGTTATGGGCGTGGTCAATTTAGATGCTACTTTAAATATTAATTAATTTGGTTGATAAAAGGCTTTAGGCTGAATTTCAATGTTCCACGTGCTCTCTTTATATTTTGTGCCAAGTAATTTAAGAACGGATCCCACTGTGCACCATCTGGAACTCCAATTTTCACAAACTTTTCGCCAATAACTCAACGAATGATGACTTCCAGGTGTTCAGTTGTCGCCGGTTTATCGGCGTGGATGAGCTACTTTACACAACCTCAAAGAATATAATATAATGGGGTTAAATCACACAATCTTGGTGGCCAATGAATAAGACCATTACGTAAAATTATTCAACTACAGCGTGCGTTGTGTGGCTTATGGCTCCGTCCTGTTATAACCACAATTCAGCAAGATTAATGCCAGCAAATTGAGTACGAAAAACTTGTAATCATTTCTTACACTATGCCCCGACAGTAACATTTTGTCCATCACCGTTTTGGAAGACTTATGGACCAGTGAATCCGTCAGCCCATAAAGCGCACCAACCAGCAATTTTCTGTGGACGTAATGGTGTTTGAGTAAAAGCTTGTATCTTATCTTCATACCAAGTGTGCGTACCCTTTCAGCCAACGATGAGCTTCATCGCTGAACAAAATTTTGTTTGGAAAATCTAGTTATTCGAATTAACTGCTTTAATGGACGATTATGACACTCCATGAAATCGACAAAGTGCATGATAGGTTAGACGAACAGGACCAGTATTTTTATAGAAAATTTCAATAATTTGCAAGCGATGCTTTCATGTGAGTTTAGACATTATGAAATGGCAAACTAACTAAACAAAAACCCACTATTAGCTCTCAAATCGGTTGTCAAATAAAGCAGTGTTACCAACTCAAAGAAAATGCCAAACAATATGTTTTACTCATTCACTTAGTCAAAGTAATTTTTTATTTCAACCTTTAATATGCGTTAATGTCATATTATATTTGCAAACCTTTTATTTTAATATACGAGTACATACATCAAAACAAACCACTTTGTATGCTGTGGCCACCATACCGACAACAGCAACAGCGCAGTTAGTATCACTTTTAATTACAATAATTAATGCGTAGGTGTGCTACATTCCATTGAAAAAGAAATGATAAAAAAAAACAACTACCAACTTACCTAACCGCATTTTCACAAAAACTTTCACTTTTTTAACATGTCATTCGTCGTTAACTACATTTGCGGTTACTGCAGATGTTGCATTTAAAAACTTCACACAGCAAAACATACAAATTAATCTTTGGGATGAAACATAAGAGAATTTAAAAAAGAAATATGTTGAGTTTTGTTTACGCACATACCCACACACACACAGATAATGTGAAAATGGTTCACATAAAATTTTGGCATAATATTTTTAATCGAATAGCAACAAACTTAAACTGTACTTGATATTTTAGCTCTAGGCACTACGAGCAATATGGTGTAGGAAGCCATATGATCGGGCTTGGCTGTCCTTATTTTTATATTGTGTTTTTTCTACGTCAAGTCTTTCAATCTAAAATTATTTTTTGTTTTAATTGTCATGGCCCTTAACGAAATCATCTCCAAGAATGTATTTTTTTATCCTTATAAATTAGCGAAGTATATTCTAGGCCTATTTGAGTATTAATTTACTGCAATTAAGAAGCAATTTTCGCGACTGTACCAAACTATGTCTAGACAGATTTTTTTGAAGAAAACTAAGTTAGTTAGTTTCGCATACTCTTTTCTAAAATCTAAATAATAGCATATGTGTCCAGAATTTACAAGGACCTTCTTTTGCGTATGTGAATAAATTTATTTGCGCACGCACAATAAGGCAAACAAGACTTGCATTGTTTAAGTTGGGAAACTTGCATAAAAGTAAAGTGCAAAAAAAAAATTCAATTAACTTTTAATTTAAATTTAATTTTCATTAATGCTTTTATAGTTGGAAAATACTGTGTGTGCATGACAAAATGACTGACTTCTTCAGTTGAACTATGTTGCACAGTGACTTCAACAATAGTATTTAACTATCTGAAAAACTTAATTTGTAGTTTAAGGGAAGTGTAAAATATAATATCTGTAATAAAATGAGGAATAACATACAGCTCCCTTTATACCACTATTAACAAAAAAAAAAAACAAAGATATAAAAAATAAGAATAAACCAAATTTTAAAGCCATTGTCGTATGCAATATGGAAGAGAGCAACTGAAATTGGTGAACCCTGAGGTATACTATTTTCAAAAGAAAATATAGTAGAGAACGTTATTAACTCTCACTCTTAATTTTCTGTTGGTTAGAAATTTAAAAATAAACCTGGTGCACTTTGGTGGGTTGAAAGCTACTTTTTTAACGACCGAAACCCACCACATACTTGGTTCGAACCCTGACGGATTCGAAGATCTGGCAAGTAGATTGTGTGGTCGCAAATCAGCTACAGAATATGTCATCAGCTGATATTAGGAATAGAAAAAACATAAAGAAAAAAAATAGTTAATTGAGGTATTCAATTATATTGCGCTTTACTTTCAATACATTACAATTAAAATCAACGAAATTGTGTAACATATTATAATCACGACAACTTCTGAGGAAAGTGCTAAAATATTCCAAATGAAGCGGATTAAAATGTCTTGTCAATCTACAAGGTATTTTAAAATTGATAAAAGAAACTCCAAGTCAACGTCACCATTCGCAAGGTTGAACACAAAGTTGACACCCAACATGGTCCTCCTACTCTGAAGAGTTGGAAATCTGATAAGCCTTAGTCTGTTAGTATATGATGGTAAGTGATCACAAGTCCAACCTAAACCACGTAGACAGAATATCACAGACTCTGCGTGAACCTGGTAATATGGATTCCATATTATTGATACATATTCCAAAATTGGTCTTACAAGTGCCGTATAAAGCTGTTTAGTAGTTTAAAAATTCCTCAGCGAATCTTTTAACGAAAGAGCATACACAGAAAACTGATTCGTTGTTGCAACCGAATTTGTTGCCAATCGAATTTTGTTAGTCCCATTCACTATCAAATTATTCTGTTGTAATTACTGAATTATATAGAACATATTACCGTGAAATTGTGAAATTGTGAAGACAATTGATATTATATATAAATTGTATTGTACGAATGGTGAAATTTAGTTGATACAATGAAATTATAATTTTAAATATAGATTGTTCCAACCATTAGTTGGAATTTTTATACCCTATACCACTATGTGGTTTGGGTATAATGACTTTGTGCTGCTGTTTGTAACAACCAAAAATATTCGTCCTAGAACCATCTTTAATTATACCGACCGACTCAGAATCACTTTTTAAGTCGAAATAGCCATGTCCGTCCGTCCGTCCGTCCGTCTGTGTGTCCATGTAAAGCTTGTAATCAAACTACAGGTCGCAAATATTAATATATTTTTAT
The DNA here is from genome assembly GCA_963682025.1 of Cordilura impudica. NCBI lineage: Eukaryota > Metazoa > Arthropoda > Insecta > Diptera > Scathophagidae > Cordilura > Cordilura impudica. The sequence goes on along the minus strand of OY821517.1, from coordinate 86,293,666 downwards.
GAAATTTGACATATAAGCTTCCATCGGCTATGGGATGAACGCTATTGAAATTGGTGAGAATCGGTCCATGTTCAGACCTAGCCCCCATACAAATGACCCCTATGAAATCGACATAAATTGCCATAAGTTCCAAATTATCATATATATCTCAGTCAAATTCGGTTTATATGTGTTTATTACATCTATTAATCAGTAGTTCAAAATTACTCCTTATAGGAAAATTCTTAGTCATAGGCCCCATATAGAGCTGCCTCCCGATCTTCACTTAAATCTATCAAAAAACAAAAATATTGCACAGATTTTTCTCAAATTTGGTTTGTTTATATTTTTTCAAAGTATAAGTGACTATACCAAATATGGTCAGCATCGGTCCATTTTGCGACCTAGTCCCCATATAAATATAGTTTCCGATATGAACTTTTTCATATCTGCAGCGAAAAAATATAATAAAAATGCCACTCAAATTTGGTTTATGCTTATTTGCTATATCCAATTAGTTGGACCGAAGAGATAGGGTCTCTTAACCATGGTATAGGGTATCGTATAGTCGGGCTAGACTGACTATAATTTTCTTACTTGTTACTAATACTACATATGAAAAAAAAGTCATTATCTATAATATTAATAGGCTAGGCGATTTCTTGTGACTGATGTTTTGTTCCACCGTTTCATCCCGATTCTGACCGAACATATATTATTTGAAAGGTATTTCTTTTTAGCCGCTTTGCAGATTAACAGATTTTTAAAGTTTTGCCTTTCTTTTGAGTAAATTGCATTTAAAATTGCTACTAACACATACATAAAATTATACAATGCTATGTGTGTGTTCATTAAATTTGTTAATGTGTTTGTAATAAAAATGAGTTTGTTTTTTGTGTTTATTTGTGAATTGATTAGCATACTTTTAGGGTATTTATTTAATGAAAAAGTAAAATTTCCTAGAATTTGCGCTCGAATTTGGAGGGCTGGAATCTGCTAGTTATTACTTATTTGCATATTAATAATTTTTAAATTTTACATTAACCTAAATAAAATATGTCGGATAAGATAAAAAATAGTTATCCTTGGTTCATTACATAATACTAAACAAGTAAGAAAATTATAGTCGGTCTAGACCGACTATATGATACCCTATACCATGGTTTAGAGACCCTGTCATTCGGTCCAACTACTGCGATATAGAAAATAAGCATAAACCAAATTTGAGTGGGATTTTTATTAATTTTTTTGGCTGCAGATATGAAAAAGTTAATATCGGATGCTATATCTATAAAGGGACTAGGTCCAAAAATGGACCGATCCTGATCATGTTTGGTAAAGTCTCTTGTATTTTGCAAAAATATGTACAAACAAAATTTGAGAAGAATCAGTGCAATATTTTTGATTTTTAATTGATTTAAGTGAAGATCGGGAAGCAGCTCTATATGTGGTCAAAGGGATCATTTTTGGACTACTCATTAGTGGATGTAATGAACGCATACAAATCCAATTTAAGTAAGATCTATATGACAATTTGGATCTTATGGCAATTTATGTCGATTTCATATGGGTAATTTGTATGGGGGCTAGGTCTGAACATGGACCGATTCTCACCAATTTCAATAGCGTTCATCCCATGGCCGATAAAAGCTTATATACCAAATTTCATCAAAATATATTCATATTTGCGACCTGCAGTTTGATTACAAGCTTTACATGGACACACAGACGGACGGACGGACGGACGGACGGACGGACGGACGGACATTGTTAAATCAACTCAGAAAGTGATTCTGATTCGATCGGTATAATTAAAGATGGGTCTAGGTCAAATATTTTTGGTTGTTACAAACAGCAGCACAAAGTCATTATACCCAAACCACATAGTGGTATAGGGTATAATGATGAAATGGATTTGCACCAATTTAAAATCATACTCGAATCATTATATTCGCATATGTAATGGATGTCCCAAAATTCTGCTAATATTTCTAGAAGAATAAATGTTACTATTTTACTATTAGTGATAAAAAAATAATTATACTATTATTAAATAGTAGTACTATTATTAAATAGTAGTTATTTCTACCTAGAGAAATATCTAGATTTATATTGGATATGAATATAATATGGGGATTAGCTAAAAATGGTATTAAATATCGACATCTACATAAATATTCAAGAGACATTTACTAATTTATGTAATACATATAACATCCAATTTTTTACACATTAATGCGTACTATGGATATTGTGGCTGAAAAAGGTCCTAAGTTGGTTATTTTTCTACCTAAGACAAATCATTTCACCTCAATCTGAACGCATAGGAGGTTTGTAATAGTGTCATTTAAACCGAACTCATTTACAAATTTGAATATATCTTCGTATGTACCATTATTTATTTTTGCTATTCATAGTTTTATTACAGGTGATGAAAAACTGATTCTGGCTCGTCGGTCGACAATATAAAAGCTGTGTCTAGGTCAAATATATTTCTTAGCACAAACATCAGCACAAACCCATTACTTACACAATCTTGCAATAACCTCCTCGTTCAATTGATCGACTTTACAACAACGACTGCCTTCCTTACCTTCTAACCGGAAAAAGAAGCAGTGGTAAGCATCTTAAACACATCTTGGATTTGGTAAGGTCCTAGGAACATTTCATAAAAATTTAGTTATGCGTGCGTTTAACATTGCAGTTAATCATACCAGTTTAAAAAGTCTGTGCTGATCACATCGTGATAATATGGTTTCAGGTTCTGTATATACTCACAAACTTTTGTGCCGTTAATACAGACGTAGGAGGAAGTTTCATATACTGGACGAGTGCCATACATCACGTTGAATTTGTGTTGCTAAATCACGAGCTGCTGCCGAAATAAATGCCTTACAATAGCGAAGGGAGGTTTCCTAAGATGGTAGATGGTATTCTAAACTATAACCATAATTTCAAAAAAAAAAAAAAAAAGCAAGCCATGGGAACTGGGTAACATCTTCATGTTCCATAATAAAGGGTATTTCTTGCATTCCTTTCTATCATTCATATTTTAAAATAATATGGCACTTTTTACACTCTTATGATTTTCAATTATAAAATTAGATAAATTATCACAATATACATTTATGTATTAGTTATTAGCTGACCCGGCAACCGTTGTTTTGCCTAAAAATATCCCATGATCTTCACTATAGATGTACATATATGTATTTAGGACTAAAACATACATACCCCTCCACCAATGAAACTAAAATGAAAAATGCACATATAAATATAAATAATATAATATAGACAAGTAAGAAAATTATAGTCGCTCTAGACCGACTATACGATACCCTATACCATGCGTTTAGAGACCCTATCTCTTAGGCCCAACTAACTGGACATAGAAAATAAGCAAAAACCAAATTTGAGTGGGATTTTTATTAATTTTTTTGGCTGCAGATATGAAAAAGTTTATATCGGATGCTATATCTATATAGGGAATTGGTCCAAAAATGGACCGATCCTGATCATGTTTGGTAAAGTCTCTTGTATTTTGCAAAAATATACACAAACAAAATTTGAGAAGAATCAGTGCAATATTTTTGTTTTTTAATAGATTTAAGTGAAGATCGGGAAGCAGCTCTATATGGGGTCAAAGGGATCATTTTTGGACTACTCATTAATGGATGTAATGAATGCATACAAACCCAATTTGAGTAAGATCTATATGACAATTTGGATCTTATGGCAATTTATGTCAATTTCATATGGGTAATTTGTATGGGGGCTAGGTCTGAACATGGACCGATTCTCACCAATTTCAATAGCGTTCATCCCATGGCCGATGAAAGCTTATGTACCAAATTTTATCAAAATACATTCATATTTACGACCTGCAGTTTGATTACAAGCTTTACATGGACGCACAGACGGACGGACGGATGGACGGACATTGTTAAATCGACTCAGAAAGTGATTCTGATTCGATCGGTATAATTAAAGATGGGTCTAGGTCAAATATTTTTGGTTGTTACAAACAGCAGCACAAAGTCATTATACCCAAACCACATAGTGGTATAGGGTATAATAATATAAATTAATATTTGTCGCCGTCAGTACTATATATCTTCAGCATTTTTGCTCTAAAAAACTCACTTGCCACGTCCCTCCACTGACAAACCTAAAATTGAAATTGCGGCTTTAAACTGATATTCCTCGTCGCCGGTGCTTTATGTGTACTTACTCGTACGAAAACATTTTATTAATTTATTGAATTGTATTTTCCCTCAGCACTCTGTGATAAACGATATGTTTCGATTTGTTGTCAGGTGCCAAAACGATCAAAGCAGATGGTTTTCCGACACGGGAACATGCGACATACAGTTATCCGTGTAAAAAACATACATTTTCCAGATTCATGCAACAAACACTCAAGCATCCGTTTTATAGAAAACGACGAGATTCTGGTGTTGCAGCATGAAGCAAAGAACGGAATAGCTCTGTTGGCAAGGGCAATAGTGGTAATTTAACCTTGCCACTGAGACAGCACTATCCAGGTGTTTCTCCAGCGAACTTCAATGCTTAGCAATGGTTGCACACAACCTCTGTTGGGCCAATTTGAACGGAAGGATGCGAGCTGTATTCAATTCTGCTAACGTAATGAAACGCTACTCAATTCAAATCAACACTTCTTCTTATTCGTTGATTTAGATTATCACGTCGTTGAGTTGTTGGATTTGCCCGACAATGTCTCATTGTTAATGAACCGTTTCTTTTGCCGCCTGTTTTTCTTCTTGTGTTTGTGATGTATGAAGGCGGGCCCTACTAACACGGCGCTCATCTCGTGCGATTTCCGAGTTCTATTTTCGGTTTCAATGCGAAGGATTAGATGTTCTGGCTCGCGGCATTGTGAATTACACTGAGAAATGAACACACAAAATATGAAACATGTGCTCAAAAACTAAACATGTTTCTTGGCAACTTACCGTTTGAAAATGGAATTCCACACCAAAATGATCATTCAGAATGAAATGAACAGCGAATTCGAATTGATTTTCAAAATAATCCACCTAAAAATTAAGTGCACAATCCGAAATTTACGTTTGGGTTTATTGCCGATTAGCACGCAATCATCAAACAGAACTCACCTCTATGAAATCATTTTTCGCTGGTAATCGGAAATTCACAAAAAATCGTTTCAGAACAATGTATTTAATCAAATTGAATTACAATTACTGTCTAAAGCTGATAAAAATTTTATAAACTGTTCAAATCAATCAGCTGTCAGAAGTTGATGCACCCAACGCCATCTACTGGCAATACTGGAACCACCATTGGAAATCATGTTCTTTTTAATGGGTTCTTGAGTTAAGATGGCGTTGTTATATCCCTCCATACGAAATGTATGGGAAAATGAGTTTTCTTCATAATTTCTTTTCGGGAAATTTGCCGGAATTTTCTTGGGTAATCTTATTGTTAGCGAGAACTGTTCGAATGGGTGCTAATCATCGAAATCCGTCCAGGCGTTCTCGAGTTATATGAATAGTAACTAACGTCACTCACTTTTATATATATAGAAGATTTCTTTTTTAATATTTTATTTTATTTGATATATGACAAATTATATCAACAATTCGGTCTAGCTATTCAAATTCGTATCTTTTTTTGGTATTTATAATAGAAATTTATTCATAGAATTTCCTTTCGGTTAGAAATACGAAAAGGGGTTAAAAATTAGTGTTTCTTTTGTTCAAGCGATAAAGAGTTTTTAATATAAATTTTATATGTAATACTATAACCAATTATTTGTTACAATACCTGCTAAAACTTTTGCGGTTTGAAAAATGTTGTTATAATGAAATTAGTAGTTGGTGTCGCCAATATTTAGGATGAGGCATCAATTAAATTAGTTTTGAACATATGCATAAAAACATTGATTGATAAACGGAACTAATTTTATTGTTGTAGATATCTTAATTTTATATGAGTTGTGTTTAGACAATGGTTTTAAGAGAATAACTAGATATTCTCTTAAAATTTATTTAAATTTTTAAATATTACAGAATTTCGATAAAAATTATTATTACTTTAACAAATTATTCTAGTTGCAACCAAATTCCAACCAATCTTTTTTCTGTGTGTAGATCTTGCCTTATTAACAATCATACTAATATGAACAAGATCCAGAAATGTTTGTACGGTATCCAATATTATTCCATTAATATAATACTCGTTAGAAACTATCCCCTTTCTGTGAAACACCATATGTTTACATTTCTTAAGATTCAGTTCCATCAAGTTCACATTACACCATTCAACTAATAAATCAAGCTCACGCTGAAGAGTAATATGTTCATTTATGTCATTGAAACAGTGAAATAACTTAACATCATCTGCATACATAAGGACATTGCAATTCGAAATTACAGTCGGAAGATCATTTATGAACAGTAAAAACAGTAACGGGCCTAAATGACTACCTTGGCAACACCTTGGGGAACGCCAGAAGTAACTTTTATAATTTTAGATTCTATATTGCGAAACATAAGCCTTTGAAATCTAAACGTGAGATACGATTCAATCCACAAAATAATATTGTTATACATAAAGCAATAAAAAGAACCAACACGATCAGCACTGCTTATACAATAATGCAAGAGCCTAGATTTAGAGTGCATAAGCAGTGCTGTGTGCAATTAAGCTGATACGGTGCCTACTGTAACAGTCAACCCTTTTGGTGTTGCACAATGATTGTTGGATTGTATATGTAAAATTAGCCATACACAATTCCAGTTTATATCAAAACAGTTTGCAAGCATAATTTTAGTATACATAACGTTCGATTCTGTTCGATCAACACACTTTGCTATACAAGATCAAAGAGCTAAATTGTTCGGCTATAGCAAAGAAGCAAATAAAACACATTAATTAAACCAAAACAATGTTTATGTTTCTTTTTTGTTTATGTTGGTTTCAGAAGTAAAAAATGTGATCCACCCTATCAAAAGCTTTACTTAAATCAGTGTATATCACATCCGTCTACTCACCATGGACGAAACCGTTGAAAACATGAGTCAGAAATTCTAGAGGATTAGTAATTGTTGATCTTGATTTTAAAAAGCCGTGTTGAAATGATTTATGCAAAGGTATAAAAAATGATTCTTTCCAAGAAGTCGGAAAATAAGAAATTTGCAAGACTGTTAAAAATACACGTAATGGGCACACTTTGAATTTGAGCGCAATTTCCCAAAATACAGGCAGGAACACCATCAGGACCAGGCTTGTATGAAAATTTCGACTAAATCAGAGACTTAAAAACAGTTTCCGTATCAAAGAGCGAAATATTTGATACCGATGCAACTTTTATTAAAAATGGACAGTTAGTGGCGGTTAAAGTATTTGAAATAAAATTGCTATACGTGAGCTGACAAAAATTAGCAAACATATTCGCAATATCAAGATAATTAGAGAATGAATTATCATTGAAAAACATTATATCCGGGATAGACGAAGATTTGCGTTTTATACGTAGAAAGTCAAGGAAGGACTTTGGGTTATTAGCAAAGTTTGATTTTAAATTATATTTGTGTAGCAAATATTTCATATAGCAATTATTATTTAGTAAATTGTAGTCAGCGCAAGCGGTAGAATATTTAGGATATTCTACAGTTAAAGAGGATTTTGCGTATCTTTTAAAAAGGCGAGATTTTCTGTTTTTTATCCTCGAAAATTCCCTTGAATTCCATGGAGGACCAGTATGCTCAAAGTTCTTATGAGAAAGAGGAATGCATTTAGAAGAATAATCGTTCAAAATACAATAAAATTTTACCAAGAGGAAGCCCATGGTGCAAGTATTTAGGAGCCGATTATCAACCAAAAATTACCAGTCAATATGCTAAGGTAGTTAATTCAATTTATTATAATCAGTACGTTTAAAGCAAAATGATTACTAATCGCAGTAGTTGGCCCAGTTATAGGCTCTTCTTGTCCAACGTTAAGAATTATACCAAGAGTAGGGTGATATCGTTCTTCAGGTAAGGATATTGCGGCAATTCAATTCAATCCAAATTTTCAACATTATATACAAAATCTAGATCCAACATTTTTTTGTTCGAGTTTAAAACACAATTTATTTGAAATACCCCCGATCAGATATACTCTCAAAAAGTGTATCATAAAAGAGAAATGTCGTAGATGGAACAAACGATAAGGAACCATCGAATATTGCCATAATACGTTAGGTAAATGGAAATTACTAAGTATTAGAAGTGAATCACCAAGTTTCAGACAGTTATTTATAGAGGATATCGCATTAACAAGAGCATCATATAGTGTAGTGACACTGCATGGGGGAATATGGGAACAAGTGATATAAGTAGTTTTACTCGGGAAAATAGCTTTGGCACATATGAACTCAATACTAGTATCAGTATCATCAAATTCAACCAAACTTGAGGTAAACTTACTATCTACAGCTATTAGAATCCACCTCCACCCTATCAGTCTATCAAGTCAAAATATCCGTATCAAGTATATTCCCGAGAAGGTAAGTTTCCATAAATACGGCAAAATCGAAATCCAAATCAAAACTATTATTATAAAGGTAGCAAGCTTCGTACTCTGATAAGCAATACATAGTTTACATGACCTTCGAAACATTAGTTTCCCAGTGGATTAAGTTGATTTCGGACATTAGAAGGGAGGGATTTAAACTAGGATATTCCCTGTAAACGTACTCGCGACCTAAAATCCTAGTAACCCAAAATTCATGATCAAGGATTTTATCAAATATCCCATATGGGACAATCAACCTGAATGAGGATGTGCTACGATTTAGATCAGCATTAATCTTAAAACACAGGATATCCAAGCCCACATCAACCAATTACTTAACATAGAATAATAAGTCATAGGCTATTATATCCCGAGCAAGACGCGAAACAAAAATGAACTTTCGGGGTTTCACGACGGTCAACTTTTTAGGTACCGAAGACGGTTTTCCCGAAACGTTGTTTGCCTGATCGTTCAATGGAGTAGAACTCTTAGATGAAGATCTTAGAGCACGTTTTGGGTCAATTGAGGCAGTAAAGTTAAAAGAAGACATCGGGGAAGAATTTATAACCGGAGTGGCAGTGACAGATTCAACCGGAGGAGCCGCAATTGAGTTTGTAGAAGTAGGTTATAGAGGGGAAACAGCGTTCATATCAATCAAGTTCAGAGGTTCATAAATCATTGAGAGCGAAGCTTGAGGTATAAAGGTTGTTAATGCCGATGACTTTTTCCTTTTAGGAGACGATGGAATTTAGAAAATATTATTAATTTGTTTAAACTCGTTACGAGAATTTTTAAAAAAGTTATAAAATTCAACGCCAATTATTCTGCAACGAAGGCATGTCGATTGAAGGTATTTACCCATATCAGCTAGGGCATCAGCATCACGTGGTTTAATTTTTTAAGTGAAGATATGAAAAAGTTCATATCGGGTGACATATTTATATGACTTTGGAAAAGTATATTATTACCTGCAAAAGTTTATGCAAAACAATTTTTTTAAAAATCCATGCAATATTTTTGTTTCGAAGAGACTCAATTAAAGATCTAGAAGTAGCTCTGTATGGGAGCTGTGACTAGGAATTGTCTTATACGTTTCCCTTTCAGACTACGGCTTAATGGATGTTATAAACACACACCGAGATCTATATGATAATTTAGATCTTATAGCAATTAAGTCGATCTCAAAGGGGTCGTTTATATAGGCACTAGATTTGTATATGCCCCGATTTTTATTAATTTCAATAGCGTTTATACTAAATTTCATCCAAATATGTTTTATTTGCTACATATAATTTGATTGCAAGGTTTACGGGTGGATAGACGAACAGAAGGACGGAAGGACGGACGGACCGACGCGCTGTCGTCGCTAAATCGAAAACGATTCTGAGTCGATCGAGTTTAGAAATGGACAAAAGATAGCCAACAATTTTACTAATCATAAAAGATACGGTTTTATGCGACTTTTTAGTGTGTGAGTGCAAAAATGCAAAACTGCAAAAATGTAAAATGGCAAAAACACAAAATGGCATAATCCATAGAATGCAAATCAACAAAAATCCAATTTTTAAAAATTATAAACAATTTTAGGAAGTTTTAATTTCATAATAAATAATGAATGCACAACAATGCTAATATTTTAGAAATACCACAACAAATTGGCCTCTAAAATAATCCCAGAAAATATATAATAGAATGAAAACTGTCCTCAGATCCCAAGCAATTTCGATTTTCATGCAACAACTAGTACTGGAGATGAAATTGGAAAATACACATTAGTAGGTGGTAGGGGAGACTCCATCATCGACATATGTGCGATATCACAGGAATTGCTGGAACATGTCGATTATTTCAGTGAGGATGAAAAAACATGGGCAGACCATATGCCATTATGTCTTGACCTCACAGTCCAATTCAAAGCGAGCAAAGCAAGAACATTTTGCTACCAAAAATACAGTGGAAAATCACCTACAAAACAGATATAATGAAAATGTATTAAAGAGCCAAAGCGAGTTAAAGAGAAATAAAGATTTTTTAGATCTGGAAGACATAATAGATATTATACGAAAAACCTGCAACACAAAACAGTAAAAGCAATCAACTGTTTAAAGTCAAAAATAAATGGTTTGACTGGAAATGCTATGCAGCTAGAAAGTCCTCGATTGAATTACTAGGAAACTATAAACAATACAGGAACCTAGAAACAAAAAGAAAATATTTAATGGCAAATGCAAAGTTTAAAATGATTTGTAAGACTAAAAGGGATGAATATTATAAAGAATTAGATCTTAAACTAAGTCACGTAACACACAGCAAATCCTGGTGGAAGATTGCTAACGAAATAAGAAACAAAAGATATCAAGAGTTCCCAAATATACTTTCATCCGTTTTTAAATTATATATCATGAGATTATTAAACCCTATTCAAACCGCAAAAGATATACATTATGCTCCAATGTATCAAATTGATGATATACGAAGTACTTGCAGAGGCCAAACCGGATAAAGCACCAGGAGAAGATAGAATTCCATATGAATTTTTTAAAAACTCACCGAGTGAATTAATTCATGAACTAAGAGATGCGTATAACGCTTTATTCAACAATATGCAAGTCGATATAGTGTTATATTTCCAATATTTAAAAAGGAGGATAGAAATGAGCCAAGTAACTACAGAGGCATATCATTTATGAATGCTATAGCTAAATTATTGATGGGTGTTTTAACGGAAAGATTTTATAACTGGATATACAAACACAACATACTTTCCGAATATCAAGCTGGTTTCAGGAAAACAATTCTACAGTTGATAATATTTATAACTTAACAACAATAGTACACTTAAAGTTAAATGAGAAAAATAAGTATATGCATTTTTTGTGGACTTCAAAGCGGCATTTGACACGGTTGCAAGGAGATCACTAATATTCAAGCTACATGCAATAGGAATGTCCACTAAAATGGTTCGTTTTATTGAAAGCGTTTATAAAAATACATATCCAACAGTTTGGAATGGAACAGAATTATCGGAAAAATTTGAGACCGTATCAGAGATAAAACAAGTTTGCTTGTTGTCCCCACTACTCTTTTCCCACTATATAAATAATCTGCATGAACAGCTAGGTGGTGGTTTATATGTTGGAAATTAAAACATAAGGCTGCTGTTGTATGCCGATGATATTGTGATAATTGCTGATGTCGTTAAAATGCTACAGAAGATGATAAACAATTTAAAAAACTATTGTAGTTACTGGAATCTGCAAGTAAATATATTAAAATCAAAGATTATGGCGTTCAAAAATGATGGAAAGGAATTTAAAAACGAACAATGGACTTATGGCAGTAACGAAATTGAAAAAGTAAATGAAAACAATTATTTTGGTATGATAATCACACCAGAATGTTTACTTTCAAGCATGTTGAAGTCAAGAGAAAAGCTGCAAGAAATTGTATAAATATGAAATGGAGTAACTTTTTAAGCAAAAACTACATTTCTTTTTAATCGAAAAGTCATCTTTTTAATGCCGTGTGTCGCTGCATCCAAACATATGGCGCACAAAACTGGGGTCATTCACATTTCCAAGAGGTAGGTAGTTTACAAAGATTTTTCTTAAAAAGAATATTAAAATTACCAAAATTTACACCAAACTTTGCCCTTATTTTAGAGTCGGGAATAGAAGATGGTTATCTTTTTACGCTGAATCTACATTTAAAATATATTAGCCACACTATATTTGAGTATTCAGAGGCAAGACTGCCACACCGACTAAGTTTATTAGCCTTGGAAAGCAATATTCCTTGGGTGAAGCGCCTGAATGCCTTAAGCCTGGAATATATTATGCGATCGTCGCAAAATATGACTGTAAGTGAGTGGACAACCAACAATTCATGCCTATTCATTGTTTAAAAGCAAAATATCATCGGATGAGAATTGAAAGTGTAAATCGATCAGAAAGTTTCTAAAAAGCTTAGATCTTCTTATTGGACGTTTTTATTTTCAAAACAATAATAAAATGAATATAAGGTGGATTTTCAAAACGCGTTGTGATCCAATAGAATTAAATGGCTCTCGACACTCGAGAAAAGTTTCTCAATACTGTTCATTGTGCAATAAAAAGGAGATTGAGAACTTGTAACAATTTATTGGAAGATGTCCTATTTTAAATAGTTATAGACAACACTGGTTTAACAAGGTAACAATATCAGAAGAACAAATAATTAGAATATTAAATGGAGAAAATAATTGGCACTGCCTAGTACAATATCTTATAAATGCTTTGATTTATTTATTGAAAAATGTTAACACTAGAATACAATTACTAAATTAAAAATTAAGAAATTTTGAACTATATCGAGCTAAACTCTTTTTTCCGGCTAACGACTATGGTCACTGCCGTATATTCTTTTAAAATTTATGAAATGTTATTTTTAGATATATTAAGAATAAATACAATACAATAAAATACAATACTGGAGAAAGCGAGAAATTTATTTATTGGTATGATAATGAATTTATCAAATTGGAATGGTAATTGTTATCTAAATGTGATATTGTATTTTTCTAAAAAAAAAAAAAATAACCACGCGTTCATTTCCACAATAAAATGCAAATATTTCTAAATGGTTAATAAACCCAGTTTTTTGTGAAAATCTATTTTAAAAATCGTTTACTGAACCTTCAAAATTTTTATAAATACGGTACATATCCCATTCATATAAAAACATGGTATTCGAAATTTAAGTGGCATAACGGGATAATAATCACGGTATGAAAAATGTCATGTTATAAATATGTACACCATTTTCTTTATACAGGAAAATACTTCCACTAATAAACTAAAACTTTTTTGATGCAAATATCTTTGTTGCTATAGTCAGCAATGATATTTTTAATTAACAATTAACTTGATTACTGTTTTGCGCAACATGTGCGGGTAAACAATTTGTGTGTATATCAAACTGCAATTATAAGCTAGGTTTTTTAATATTATTTGGAAAAACATGAAGAGATAAGAACTATATTTTAAAGTGCATATGATTTATTGAATTTAATTAATGAATTGGTTATGGTAAATAACTCTTCTACATTGTCTGTCTGTATGAATATGTAGAGCAGCATATGGCCATCAATGAGTATAAAAAGAACCAAATTGACACATTTCGAAATGCGAAAAAAATAAACCATGAAATAAATTTGTAATGGCCATATAAATACAAAATAAAAACAACTTAATTTAAACAAATGGGAAAAAACGCTTTGTTTTTTATAAATTTTATGATTTTCCATGCATTTTGACAAATTAATTTAATGACATATGTCGTAGTTACTTACACACACGAGCCGCAACCAGCAGCCACTTTCAACGATGTCCTCGAATGGTTCTCACCAACATCATTATGTCCCTCAGCAATGGATCATTACGGAAGTATTGCAATGTGTGGTCGTTGTCATGTAATAAAATGTTGACTGGCTTTAGACGCAAATAATAACAATAACAAAAAATACAGATAAATAAATACTCATCTACATATGTTGTCAATGCCCCAATTGTATCAGTTTTTATAGAATATTTTTTATTACTTTTTTTCTTTACATTAAAAGGTAATCATGAGTGAAAAAAGCATTGGCCGAGTATTGATAATATTTGTATGCCCCTGTTGGGAATATAAACGAAAGTTTATTTCAGCATGACATCAGTTAACCATTGATTGATTAAATATGTCAGTAGTGTCCTCTATGAAAAAGGGAAGAGAATTAATCTCAAGCCCAGTTAATATTAAGCGTTTCGCGTGACAGTTTTTCAAAATTTTTTTATATGCAAAAATAATTTTCATCACAACATACTGAAAAATATTTAACTTAATTTACATTGTACATCATAATAAACCAATTCCACATGGGTTGATATTGTGGTAAAAACATCATCATTATCATCATCATCATCACCATCCTTCGTCATCACATCAACATTATAAAGATCATTATTGGTATAAAAACAACATTGCCAAATGACTGATGTCAGTCCGAACATTCATTTATTTTTTCAATGTAACAACTTACTTCGGAAAAAATTTATGTATTAATGGTGGAAAATCTGTTGCAATGGCATCTTTTCTACAGTTTTTGTTTTTTCCAATAATTTATTTCATTTTAAGCCCATTTGTGGTGACACAGTATGTGCATAATTTAATTAGTACTTTTAAGAAATTTATGTGCGTTTATTACAACTGAAAAAAGCAGTGTTGGTTAGTACTGTTGCAGGTGCCTCCTACTACTTTTACAGTATACGCATACGGGTATACGAGCATATTGGTTCCTGACATTACCATAAGAAAGTTATGCCGAACTTGCAAACAAAAGCTTTATTAAAGAATTTATATATAGTTTATAAATTTTTAGTTGTGTACCTTGAAACATGCTCGCGCATGCCATTATGTTTTGTCAATTGTGATGTACAATTAAATGCAATTGTTTATTCACAGCACCGTAAGTTGTGGTAATGTAATTAACGTACTATTTTTTATTAAGATGCCCGCCAAGGTCATTGCAGGAACTTTACGAATTTAGAATATATATATTTCTTAATCAATTTGCTCACTGAGTTAAAGACATTTTAATATATAGTTACGCATATCACTGATTCGATGATTAGTAAGTGTACATAAATTTGCATAATACCGTAATTGCAAAATTCCATAATTCAATAATTGAAAAATTCCAAAGTTCAATAATTCCATGATTGAATAATTCCATAATTCCATAATTCCAAACTAGTAAAATTTCATAATTGTAAAATTCTATAATTTTCTAATTACCAAATTCCATAATGCCGCTCCGAACAATGGCGAGATCGCATAAGTGGACGCGTCACCTCTCATACAAAGCGAATGTTCAATATCCTATATCTTGACCAATACAACAGCGAGAGACGATACTTTGTGTTATTAGCATTAGTGGTCTTGCATAGACTGGTGCCTACGAAATAAACGCTTGCCTCAAATCGGTTATATTTGTATCAAAAATACTGTGGCTTTATTTCCACTGACCATTAAGTAGCTGCACGAATACTGTTTTTTTATATGACTTATTGGAGAAGTCTTTGGAAAAGCGAGAGCATTATTCAGATTTATTCTTTATTTAAGTATATTATATAGCAATTGAGTATTACAATATTTCTTTTAATACGCAACTTTAATATACAAATTTTATAATCTGTATATGCATATAAAAGAGTTGCGTGATTGAGCCCAAACCCTTCGACCCAGACCAGAAATTTGTACTCTAGGTTCAACTATATGCGTTATGATCCACTAAGAAGGCATTTTTAAAAATTCGTACACCAAGGGGTAAAAGCGGACAAAGAGGGGGAACATGGTAATAAATGAATCCAGGAATGTGAAATTTGGTGTGTAGACTCCATCCGAGAAACAAACATGGGCTCAGATTAACATTTTCGAAATTCGGCCATTTAAGGGAAAAACGGCAAAAAAAATTTTGAAAATTCTTAACATAATAATTTATACAAGCAGATTCCAGCCCTCGAAATTCGAGTGCAAATTCTAGGAAATTTTATTTTTTCATTAAATGAAGACCCTGAAAGTATGCCAATCAATTATAGCCAATTCACAAATCAACACAAAGGAACAAACTCATTTTTATTACAAACACATTAACAAATTTAATAAACACATACATTGCATTGCATTTTTTTTTATGTAAGTGTTAGTAGCAACTTCAAATGCAATTTACTTAAAGTAAAGGAAAAAATTTAAAAATTTTTAAATCTGCAAAACGGCTAAAAAGAAATACCTTTCAAATAATATACGTTTGGCCAAATTCCGGATAAAACAGTAGAACAAAACATCGGTCACAAAAAATCGCATAGTCTATTAATATTATAGATATATGTACGAATTTTGGTACACGGACTCCACCGAATACGTGGGCATCAGTCCACATGTATTTATTGCTAATTTAACGTAGGGGAGGAGGAAAAACGAGCATAGAATATAGTTTACGGATTCCACTAGAGATATAAATATCAAATGAGAGGAAAATTTTTGTAAATTCGAATGTTAAGATGGGTAAAAACGGCCCATAAGTGTAAAAGGGTACCGTTTTGTATCCATTTTACAAAGTAATTTAGGAATCTGAAATTTGATATGCAGATTCCCTCAGAGACACATACATACATCGGCCAAGAATAATTTTTTTAATTCGAGCCTCTAGGGGGGAAATGGGCCAAACAATGGGAAAACCGGTAAGTTTTCCTTTGAAAGTAAATTTTGTTGAAGAAACAAGTAAGAAAATTATTTTGTTTTAAGTCCTACTAAGCATAAACCAAATCTGAGTGGAATTTTTATTATTTTGTGCCTCCAGATATGAAAAAGTTCATATAGGATGCTATATTTATATGGGGACTAGGTCGAAAAATGGAGCGCTCCTGGCCATATTTTATTTATTGATTTATTTATTTATTTATTTATTTATTTATTTATTTATTTATTTATTTATTTATTTATTTATTTATTTATTTATTTATTTATTTATTTATTTATTTATTTATTTATTTATTTATTTACTTATTTCATCTACCGGGCAATTGCCCTTATAGATTACATTTAATACATATATTTCAATAACATAACGTATATTTCAATTACTTCTACCACAATATCAGTTAGTAAACAATAATTCAATAATAAGTTAAAATCAGCATCTTCAACCATTCAGTTGGAGTATAAAAACATCTTACTAGGGTTCATCCTCGCCAAGCATGCTGGATAATAACCTCTTAAATGGTAGTCTGCCCACATTAAAATCGATTCGGTCATATACTGATTTAAATAAGACAATACATCTATATATCGGTCATTCTGTCCGTAGTTAGTTCTATGGAATGGAGGCTCAAATAAATGATATTTTCTTAATACTCTCGATTGAGTATGAAATGGTAAAATATATAATAAGGGAGAGCAGTCTATTTTGAAATCCGTTATATCTTTTATAAAAGTAATGCTCTGTATTTTCCTACGGACCATAAGCGTCTGAATGCATTACAATGACATCGATCAAGGTATGAGGGCATATTTTCAAGAGAGTCACGTATTTTTTGCAAAAACATATACAAACCGAATTTCAGAAAAATCTGTGCAATTTTCTTGTTTTTGATAGGTTTAAGTGAATTGTCCTATAGGGTTTATTTTCGGACCGCCGATTAATGGGTGTAATAAACACGCACAAACCCAATTTGGCTGATCTATATGATAATTTAGGTCTTAGGGAAATTTAAGTCGATCTCATTTAAGTTGGGACTATATCTGAATGAGCGCCCATTTTCACCAAATTCAATAGCGTTCTTCCTATGGCTGGTAGAAGCTTACATACCCAATTTCATCAAAATATTTGCGACCTATCGTTTGATTAGAAGATTTGCATAGACATACAGATGAACAAACGGATGGACGGACATCGCAAAATCGAATCAGAGTGTAATTCTGAATCGATTGGTCAAAATTTTTGGTATTGACTGTCCAAGCCATCAAAAATGTATTTATACCCCATACCACTATGTGGTTTGGGTATAATGACTTTGTGCAGCTGTTTGTAACAACCAAAAATATTTGACCTACACCCATCTTTAATTATACCGATCGAATCAGAATCACTATCTGATTCGATTTAACGATGTCCGTCCGTCCGTCCGTCCGTCTGTGTGTCCATGTAAAGTTTGTAATCAGACTGCAGGTCGCAAAGATGAATATTTTTTAACGAAGTTTGGTATTTGATCTTTTATCGACCATGGGATGAACGCTATTGAAATTGGTGAGAATCTGTCCCTGTTCAGACATAGCCCCCATACAAATGACCCCTATGAAATCAACATATATTGCCATAAGATCCAAATTATCATACAAATCTTAGTCAACTTGGGTTTGTATGTATATATTACATCCATTAATCAGTAGTCCAAAAATGATCCCTATTGGGCAACTCTTAGTCATAGGCCCCATATAGAGCTACTTCCCGATCTTCACTTAAATCTATCAAAAAACAAAAATATTGCACTGATTCTTCTCAAATTTTGTTTGTATATATTTTTGCAAAATACAAGAGACTTTAATAAACATGGTCAGGATCGGTCCATTTTTGGGCCTAGACCCCATATAAATATAGCATCCGATATGAACTTTTTCATATCTGCAGCTGAAAAAATTAATAAAAATCCCACTCAAATTTGGTTTATGCTTATTTTCTATATCCAGTTAGTTGAGCCTGAGAGATAGGGTCTCTAAACGCATGGTATAGGGTATCGTATAGTCGGTGTAGACCGACTATAATTTTCTTACTTGTTTGTAAATACTTGTTTTTGCCTGCAGATATGAAAAAGTTCATATAGGGTGCCATATATATATGGGGACTAGGTCGAAATATGGACCGACCCTGACTATTTTTGGCAAAGTCACTTATATTTTGAAAAAATATATACAAACCAAATTTGAGAAAAATCTGTGCAATATTTTTGTTTTTTGATAGATTTAAGTGAAAATCGGGAAGCAGCTCTACATGGGGCCTAAGGATTTTCCTGTAGAGTTTATTTTTGGACTACAGATTAGTGGATATAATAAACACATACAAACCCAATTTGACTGAGATCTATATGATAACTTGGATTTTATGGCAATTTATGTCGATTTCATAGGGGTCATTTGTATGGGGACTAGGTTTGAACATGGACCGAATTTCACCAATTTCGATTGTGTTCGTCGCATGGGACAAAAGCTTATATACCAAATTTCAACAAAATATATTCATATTTGCGACCTGTAGTTTGATTACAAGGTTTACATGGACACACAGACGGACGGACGGACGGACATCGCTAAATCGACTCAGAAAGTGATTCTGAGTCGATCGGTATAATTAAAAGGTCAAATATTTTGGTAGTTACAAACAGCAGCACAAAGTCATTATACCCAAACCACATAGTGGTATAAGGTAAAACAAGTAAGAAAATTATAGTCGGTCTAGACCGACTATACGATGCCCTATACCATGCGTTTATATACCCTATCTCTCAGGCCCAACTAACTGGATATAGAAAATAAGCGTAAACCAAATTTGAGTGGGATTTTTATTAATTTTTTTGGCTGCAGATATGAAAAAGTTCATATCGGAAGCTATATTTATATGGGGACTAGGCCCAAAAATGGACCGATCCTGACCATGTTTAGTAAGTCTCTTGTATTTGCTAAAAATATATACAAACAAAATTTGAGAAGAATCAGTGCAATATTTTTGTTTTTTGATAGATTTAAGTGAAGATCGGGAAACAGCTCTATATGGGGCCTATGACTAAGAGTTGTCCAATAGTTATCATTTCTGGACTACTGATTAATGGATGTATTATATACATACAAACCCAATTTGCCTAAGATTTGTGTGATAACATGGATCTTATGGCAATATATGTTGATTTCATAGGGGTCATTTGTATGGGGGCTAGGTCTGAACATGGACCGATTCTCACCAATTTCAATAGCGTTCATCCCATGGCCGATAAAAGATAAAATGCCAAATTTCATCAAAATATATTCATATTTGCGACCTGCAGTTTGATTACAAGCTTTACATCGACACACAGACGGACGGACGGACGGACGGACATCGTTAAATCGAATCAGATAGTGATTCTGATTCGATCGGTATAATTAAAGATGGGTGTAGGTCAAATATTTTTGGTTGTTACAAACAGCAGCACAAAGTCATTATACCCAAACCACATAGTGGTATAAGGTAAAAAATATGATAGGACTAACAAAATTCGGTTAGCAACAAATTGAGTTGCAAAAATGAATATGTCTTCCACGTGTATTTATATTCCTCGTAGTCCGTCTGATTTTTGGCCATGAAGGTCCTCAACATTTTGGGAAATGAGACAGGCAGATATACTGCACAACATGGTGATACTGGGAATTTGGTTGGTATGGCCACAATGCGCCGATTCTGGGATATTGCTACATTTCTCAGATAACATTCCGTTCCTGAAATATAAAATTATTGGAGCACTGCACCGACTTATGGAATTGGCATGCCTTATTTTACAAAAATCGAAATCAAACTTACACATTGCAAATAACGATAAAATCCCTATAAATGAAAAACGACGCCAAGCTGAGACCATTGTTTGCTATTATAAATACTCGATTTATGCAGTTTTGTGTCTTCGAACCAACTCTTTCGATTAATGAGCAAATGAGCAAATGGTACCTTATTTTGTGTTCATCGAAAGATTATCTGTTCCAATTCCTACCATATGCTAGAGCATCGGACACATATGATTAACAGCTTGTCATAGCATGGTTATGAGTCAGTTTGTGAGCATCGTAGGTAACATACGTTCATTTCGATAACATCTTCACACGATACTATTTGCTTTGCATTCTGGTTTTTTTAAAACTGGCACAGTCCGCGCAAACAGACTGGTAGGCGTATGCTTAAAAAATAAAATTACCTTTACATGATATAGATTTCGCATCCGACCAAGAACATATACCTAATAAAAAATCTTGGTTTAACCAGACTTGCATAGACGCAGTCAGACCCAGAGAGGAAGCATTCAGATATTGGAGTGAAAATAAAAATTCGTCAACGAAGGGCTACGCAAATAGGTGAAAAATGAATGTGTGAAAAGTTCATTTACGAACAGCATATTCATGCTAATATTCCCTCTGCTCCTCAGAGCAGTAAGAGCTTTTCGTTATTTGTTAAGAGGGTAAGGAATAAAGCTAGTTCTGCTATCCCAATTCATATAATGAATGACCAAATATTTACTGAACCGGTATATAAGGCTAACCTTTAGCTAAAGTTTTTGCAAAAGATATCATTTTTGCCGTATAGCGATCAACCACTGCCCGAACTGTAAAGGATATCTTGTACTATGCACGTGCAGTTAAAAAGATTCTTTCGAATCTGAGCGTTAATAAGTCTGCAGGGCCGAATGGTATACCAGCACTGGTGCTGAAACAGCGCTCTTCGATGCTAGCTAAGCCATTGGCCAACATTTTCAGACTTTTGTCACATGCAGGCATCCTTCCCTCTTGCTGGATGATTGCTAATATCCAACCAATCCTCAAAAAGACTGAGATTAATAACACTGAAAATTACCGTCCAATAGCAATCTGCTCTACGCTTTCAATGGTCATGGAGAGCATGATCAATTTTCATCTTGTCAACTACCCAGAGGCCAACTCACTTCTTAATGATCGACAATATGGCTTCCGTAGAAATCGTTCTACGGGAGATCTGTTAGCTCTTTTCTCT
This sequence comes from Cordilura impudica, assembly GCA_963682025.1. Lineage (NCBI taxonomy): Eukaryota > Metazoa > Arthropoda > Insecta > Diptera > Scathophagidae > Cordilura > Cordilura impudica. The sequence goes on along the minus strand of OY821517.1, from coordinate 86,271,825 downwards.
GGTGAAAGTGATATGGCTGCACTAGATTGGAGGCAAAAGACACTCAATCAAGACCTCTTAACAGTCTCCGAGTGGGGTTGATTCGTATGCGCAGAAGACTCAATGTTGTTTGTTGACCCATAGGGCCATGGATTCGACGATGTCATCTGTATATATGGGTGGTATAGGTATTGAGGAATCGGGGTATCCAAGTCTATTGACTCGTTAGAACATCGTAGGAATATCGGTTGGGTAGCACAGTTTTATAGATCTACTATGGGGAAATGTCCTTATGATATTAGCGTACTAATTCCAATTACCCAAGCTTCAGTTCGCGCTATCAGCTTCACATCCGTTTGAAGTCTATTGTCCAGTTAACCGCACAACTCAGTACAGAGAAAATTCGTTTATCAGTCGAACTGTGGTATGTGGAAAAATTTCACGCACATGATATTGCCGGCAGTTACAATTCAATAAATATGAGTCAAATATCCACAAACACTACTCCCGCTTTCCTCCTTCCCATAACCTATTTTCCTATTTTCAACAAAATGCACTGCATCTGTAGGAGCATCTCCTGAGTGGTGGTTAATAACTAAAAAAAAACGAAGATGACATTGATTTGATTGAGAAATAATGCAGAGATCACTTTGGCTAAGAAATATAATGAATCCGATAAGAAATGGATTGCTTACCCGTAAACCAATTTATTGCCAACTAAAAGATATATATATATGGGCAGCATTTTCTTGCACGACAATATTACTGCTAACTGCTAACTATCGGATTGGAATCGGAGTCAAAAACCTGTGGTGTCCTGCTTCAACAGCGTCGGTGTGAATGCATGAAAAATTCATTCCATGTTTGTTGAAAAACCAAACAGAAGCCCATTAGTCAAATTGATTTTAAGAACTCCTAAACAAAAACCCTGTTCTTATACGTCGAACAGGTAACAAACACCGAATAAAGAAATCCGAAGTTGCGACAACTTCATTGGTCATCCAACATCATTATCCAAAATAAAAGACATGCACATGTCTAGCGCAGACGTAAAATATTCCAGAAGCATACTGCATATGCTGACGCCAAGTCTGATGTAACCCTACATTTACAATTATTTTGACTGACTTATCGTTTTTAAATATTCAATGAAAAAAAAAAAATTGAATTGTGACTAAATTCTTCGACATCCTCATTTATGTGTAGCTTTAGGTCTCATATTTACTTATCTTAAGTAACCCTTTATTTGATGAAATTTATCTACCATTTGTTTTATTATATTTCATATCACAACTCATCACATAGAAAATTGACTGCTCTAATAATCTGAGGGGTCGAAGTCTCGACCAGCGTTTTTCACATGTTAAAGAAATCAAAAAATTATTTATGGCCTATTTCTAACTAGCCATGTAAATTTCATTAATGAAAACTTCATTGACAAATTTATATAATTTGGTACAAAATGTGCTAATTTATTAAATTGTAATTAAAATTATTAAAATGTATTTTAAAGAATAGGTGATGCTGAATGAATTACATAATTTTTTTTAGATGTTGTTACTTACAATTGTATCATCTAGAGAAAATATGTAACTTCCCCGAGATAAACCTAAGTCTATTTAAATTATGCACAATCATATGTTACGTACAAAGTGAATAAAGAAAATATTGACTGTGCTTCATATATATGTATGTATATCCATTGCAATGAAATCGTAGCTTATAAATGAGCGGTGATTTCTTTAAACTTTCCACACAAATACTTTTTTACATTATTTTATTGAAAACAAAAGTGAATGTTATGCATATCGACGTAAAATTTAAATTTGATGGTTATTAAAATGCAGCTATTACTCTTATCATAAAAATTAATTAATTACCATGAGATACTACCGTAATACTAACAACACACACAAAATCACACACATACAAAAAGTGGATCAACAAGCATTGAGGTTGATGGTAATATTGATGCTGATGCTTATAAATATAATGATGCTGCTGATGCATTTGGTGAACACTTGAATTTCTATATGTTGGAAATTCATTCCACTTCACCTCATTCATTCAGTACGTATCACAACTCATTTGTATAACTGTATTTTATTTTGTGCCTCGCATTAAATCTATTGCTATGCAAGACAGCATTGGTCTTAGCATTTACTTATATTGCTGTCTTAGCGAACAACAGTATTAATATAAATGCTCGTTTTATATTCATCTATATTATAAGCTTTACCTGATAAAATGTGAAAAACAGTAAATAACATTTTAAGCGGGACTATAGGGGAGATTAAGAGACACTGCCATCTAAACGTGAAAAAATATATGCAAATTTGTATGAAAATGAAGCTTCTTTTAAAACTATATAAGAAAACAACATAAGATCATTAACAAAACATAAGAAATTAAACAGGTAAGAAAAATAAAGGCAGTCAATTCAAATTACTAGATAATCCTAGTATCAATTAAGGAGTGAGATCGAAAAAATTGTAAGCTACACAAAATGTAATAATAGATTAGACCTTCAGTTTTGATTGTTTGATTTATCTGAAATTACACTAAAGCTTAAAAAAGGCAATTATATACCTTCCACACCACAGTGGCAGAGGGTATATATAGGTTTGTCATTCCATTTCTAACGCATCGTAAAACCAATTTCCAAGCATATAAAGTATACATATTCCTGTTCCTTATCACCGTCCGTATGTCTGTTGAAATCACGCTCATTCACAAAACAAAACATTTACCTCGGTCAGGTTAAGAAATAATTATTTGCCATTATTCCCACCAGGTCGATGTAGAAAATGGGGTAAATCAGGTATCACTGTGCTCAAATATGAGCAAAAATTTGTTTACACCTCTAAAAAAAACGAAAAACCCAGTGTGTTTGTTGTAATAGTTTAGTGGTTGAATATAATAGTTGTACAACAACATAAAAAAATGTCACAAAAAAATTATGCATATACATATATTAACAATACCAACAACACAACTACCATGAGCTAGGTTAGTATTATCTTATATATATTTACGCTGATCCCTGACTCACTGACTGACTGACGTAACGCTGAAATAATACACATAGCACTCCCTACAAAGCTATGCGAAATACACAAACAAAATTTAAATAATACACATAGCACTCCCTACAAAGCTATGCGAAATACACAAACAAAATTTAATCTTTCTCATTTTATACAAACCCACACACAATTTTCTCTCTTTTATGTTACCAACCAGTGCTGCTAATAAAATCTTCTGAAAATCGACAATTTTGGAAACTAAATCGCCAAAATCGTTATTTTTAAAACAAGAAATTGTCAAGAAAATAAAAATAAAACTCTACAAAATATTACAAAAGGAAACAATCAAATTTATTTATATCATTCATATTACGAATATTATTACAGCATTGGTTATTTCTAATGTATTAGTGGTGAAATTTCAACGAAAAAAATTTAACACACCAGTCAACTAAATAAATTTATTGACATGTATCTATAGCTGAAACATATAATATAGATTTAAAGTATCGCCGTAATTGAAACTTAAATCTTAAATGGAGATGCTATTCAAGGTATTTCCGTTTTAAAACGACTTGACCCAGAATTAAATCTATACATACTTTGTAATTTCCATTTACACTGAACAAAAACTATCAATTTTCGATAAACAACCCATTAATTGGTAACCCTTGAAATCGTAATTTTTATACTACTGATAATTTTAAATCTTCAATCATCATTTTTACAAATTTAACAAATCATTTTAACAAATTGAAAAATCGTCGAAATTCAATAAGTTGTCAAAATTGGCAAAATTGCAAAATCGTCGAAATTACAATAAGTTTTCAAAATTGGCAACACTTACTAAACTAATTCGTTTGTCTGTTTTGTTTTTCATCTCAAAATTGTTTTGTATTGTTAAGAGTACTTTCGCTCAGTTCATTGATGGCCAGCACTTACCAAAGAGCATGCTTTTTTTGATAAATATTTGAGAAAAAATAGATCTTCAATGTAGATTTTGTTGTTGTCCAACGTATGATTTCGTTAATAGCTCTGTATTGAAAAGCCTTTGAAAAAATAGTGCAATATTAAGTTTAAAATTTAAATTATTGTAACTTTGCATAATTAAATTACATTGTAATTTTAGAAGAGAGGTGGGAAAATAATTTTTTTTCACTCATAATATTAATTTTTGCATAATATGCTTTTAAAAAACTTTGAACAAACATAAATTACGTAAAAAGGTATATTTAAGATTTTAATTTGAATAATTTATTGAAATTATCATGGAAGAATTAAAAGCGATTTTATTTTAAGTAAAACTAATACGCGCGCATTTTTTATTTTTTCTTTTTTGGATTTATAGATAACTTTGCAAAAAATATAGTTCGCTTTTTTTTCAGTTTACATGTATGATGAAATATGAAAAATTTTTTTCTTTTTTGTGTACATTGGTGTATTGGTGTTTGCATTTCCTTAAGGGGTGGTATGGTAGGTTTTAAACGCTTTCTTTACATTTCTCTTCCTGAATGCACAACATGTCGGGAGTGTTGTGTCAAAATTTTAAGTAAATCAGAGCAAAACTTAAAAAGATACAGCGTTTGCAGCGACCGGACGGTATATAGTATATAGTGTTTAAAAAACTTTAAACCGATTTTCTCGCAAATAAATGTTCGAAGTCCGTGAACATCTTCTTGACCGATTCTTTTGAAATTTTAGACACTATATCTACACAAAAATCATCAGGTAACCACGAAGTTTTTTTTTTAATTTCATTTTCGTCCCATTTTTTAACAACAAATTCCCGAAATTGTATAGCAAAAATCGTTTTTCACTTCAAAATGCTGCAAAAAAAATTGAAATATTCTTCGTCACTACTTCAGGAAACATGTCACCTTTTAAACGCATTTCAATTTTTTTTTTTCACATAGTCCGGTAATGAGTTATGATGTTCACCGCAAAACAACAACGCCTCCGGATATTGGCTGTCACGGACTTATTTATTAAAATTTTAAGTTGAAAATTTTTTCAAAGATTCTTTAAATGTTATGCTATAACGTGTATTCATGTCTTCAAAAAAGAATTATGCAATTAATTATTATTATTAACTTTTAAAACCTTTAACCCCCCCCTTAAGAAACTTTTAGGAACCTTGCTCTAAAACGTTTTTTTTTTTCTATGCTATTCTATTTTTTCTACAATAAAATGGAGTTCGGTTATAACGAACTCGGCGGAACCGGCCAAATTAGTTCATTATAGACTAAGTTAGTTATAACCGTAGTATTTTTTGTTTGTTTTGTCCGAAAGGTTTAAAAACTTTTTTTAGTTGAATAAGTTTACTTATTTTGATGCATTTTAAAAAGTTATAAGACATAAATTAAATTATTAAATTATTAAGACTAAAATTACCGAGTTTCTATCAAAATAAAATATTTTTTTAAAATCATATAATATTAAAAACTTCTATGTATAGAAGCAGAAAATATAAAGCAAAGGTTGGCTACTGGCAAACTTATGCGAAAATATACATAAAAGGACCTTTTACAAAACTTCATTTGAAAATCGAAGTTTTTGGTTTGTATTTTTTACAACTGTTTTCCGATTTTTTTTTTTTTTTAAATTCTAAAAACATTAAAATGAATTTTTTTTTTTAAATATATAAAATATAGGAAAATTTTGAAACGGGAAAAAGATTTGTTTGTTAAAGTCAAAATAAACGGGCGCCTAGGCGCCACACAATCCACTAGTTGCCATATATTTTTCATCGTTATCACGATATAATCGTCAATATGGAAGAAAAAATATAAAAAATAAGAAATTTACTCCAGAGAAGTGTTCGCCCAATTTTTGTATTTGAAGTTGACCAAAAATCAATATAAGGAATTGCGGAAGCGAACCAACGAAACAAACACTACTGATTCTATCGCGAGCACAACACAAGAAAAATGTCCAGATGTTGCAATAATGAAAACCTTATCACTATTTTGTTGTGCATTTTAGTTCCATATATATCTCTAACATTCGACAAAAATGGAAACCTACCTCTATTGAATTAAACGAAGAAACTAAACACCTTCTAGAAGATGATAATCAAGGCTATTTAGAAGAAATATTTACTAAAATTGTTTGATTGAAAGTAGTTTTTCAGTACACTAACAATAAGCTATACTCTATTTTATATAGTTAGAAATTTATTGATTTAAAAATTTATGTATTTTGTAAATTTGCAATAAAAATTGATATAGAAATATTTAAAAAGACAATAAAAAATTTTTAACTAAAATAAAAACATGCGACTTTTTCATTGAAACTTCTCTAGCTTGAACCAATATCAGGTAACTTTTACGTTCGCTGCTTAATAAATTATATTTTAAACCAGGCTCTTTCAAAAAAAAAAAAAAGCCAACCTTTGGCCTTTGTGAACATTAGGACTGTTTTTCCTTCACATTGTTTTAGGAATTGTTGCAAAATTAATTTTTGCAACCACTGTTATTTTAATTTAAGGTTAATTTTTTAAAATTATATTTTATTAAATATGGCGGACTATTCTCGGATATATAAATTCGCACGAAAAAATTTCAAGACCAGTCTGTTTCAAATTCAGTACAAGAATGATTTTATTAAAAATTCGAAATGGATCCTTAAAGCTAACAATTCAAATTTCCAAAGCGTTTTGGCATATAATGATGACAATTAAATTGTAAAATTCATTATAGCCGAAAAACTAAATTACTAATACTTAAAGGAGTTAATTCATAAAATTCAAAAATATGAAAAAGAATATAAACCACAATAATATAAAATGATGAAAAATAAAACATAATAAAATACAAAAAAATTCATGAAATGATCGAACAAGGACTAAAAAGTTTACGGTGGCCAAAGTTTGGCATTTTCTGAGAAAATTTAACTTAAAAAATTTCTAAAAAGTATTAGTTGACATTATATAAAAAACCCTTTTTTAACCTTTAACACTTCACTTTTGTACTAAAATTCAACTGAAAATTAAAATGTTATATAATATTTGAAAGGTATTTCTTTTTAGCCGATTTGCAGATTTACAGATTTTTTTAATTTTTCCCTTTGTTTTGAGTAAATTGCATTTAAAATGTCCACTAGCACATACATAAAATTATATAATTCTATGTGTGTGTTTATTAAATTTGTTAATGTGTTTGTAATAAAAATGCGTTTGTTTTTTGCTTTGATTTGTGAATTGATTAGCATAATTTTAGGGTCTTTATTTAATGAAATAATGCGATTTCATAGAAGTTGCGCTCGAATTTCGAGGGCTGGAATCTGCTAGTTATAATTAATGTGTTACACAATTTCGTTGATTTTAATTGTAATGTATTGAAAGTAAAGCGCGATGTAATTGAATGCCCCAGTTAACTTCTTTTTCTGTTCTTTATGTTTTTTAAGTTTGTCTAAATCTAATATTCGCTGATGACATAGTCTGTAGCAATCTACTTGCCAGCTTTTGGAATCCGCCAGAGTTTGGACCATGGTGTGTACGCGGTCCCCACTATAAGCAGCCGTGTCCCCTCGATCGAGTGGGATGGGTAAGTCTGAGGCGGGGTTCGGTCGTTAAAAGAAAAAAAAAATAGAAATCATCACGATAAATTACAATATTATTATAATTTTTATACCCTATACCACTATGTGGTTTGGGTATAATGACTTTGTGCTGCTGTTTGTAACAACCAAAAATATTTGACCTAGACCCATCTTTAATTATACCGATCGAATCGGAATCACTTTCTGAGTTGATTTAACAATGTCCGTCCGTCCGTCCGTCCGTCCGTCCAACTGTGTGTCCATGTAAAGCTTGTAATCAAACTGCAGGTTGCAAATATGAATATATTTTGATGAAATTTGGTATATAAGCTTCTATCGGCCATGGGATGAACGCTATTGAAATTGGTGAGAATCGCTCCATGTTCAGACCTGGCCCCCATACAAATTACCCATATGAAATCGACATAAATTGCCATAAGATCAAAATTGTCATATAGATCTTACTCAAATTGGGTTTGTATGCGTTCATTACATCCACTACTGAGTAGTCCACAAATGATCCCTTTGACCCCATATAGAGCTGCTTCCCGATCTTTACTTAAATCTATTAAAAAACAAAAATATTGCACTGATTCTTCTCAAATTTTGTTTGTATATATATTTCCAAAATACAAGAGACTTTACCAAACATGATCAGGATCGGTCCATTTTTGGACCTAGTCCCTTTATAGACATAGCATCCGATATGAACTTTTTCATATCTGCAGCCCAAAAAAATTAATAAAAATCCCACTCAAATTTGGTTTTTGCTTATTTTCTATATCCAGTTAGTTGGGCCTAAGAGATAGGGTTTCTAAAAGCATGGTATAGGGTATCGTATAGTCGGTCTACACCGACTATAATTTTCTTACTTGTTTAGTTTAAGGTCGAAATTGAGAATTACCAAATCATGTTTCGAAAACTAAGCCGTAGAGTAATAACGTATTTAGTGAAACACAATCATATGTATGGTATGAAATTGTATAGTAGTACTTACGTTAATAAACAACGATCCATTAGTTTTCAATCATCTTCTTGCACTTATCAAAAGTAGAGCAAATATTAGCAGGAATTAGGTTTTTACACAAATTCTAATTGAATTTAATCTATACTAATATTATAAAGAGGTAATGTGTGTTTGTTTGTTTGTTTGTAGGAGGTAATCTTCGTAACTACCCATCTGATCTTCCTGAAATTTTCACATAGTCTTACTGCGGATATGGGAAGTGCTATAGGCTGTAATTATTTTAATATTTTTAGTGGGCATGGCACCTCCCACAAAAAGTAAATTTTTAATATCATATACATATATTGAGTACTATGATAGGGAGAGCTTTGCAAATTTGTGTGAGGTTACCTATTGTTAATATTAGTAGCTACGCCGGAAATGGGCGGGATCGGATAAGTGGACGTGGTACTTCCCACACAAGTAATAGTTCAATATTACATATCTCGAGTACTGTGATATAGAGAGCTTTTCAAACTTGTCTGATGTCACCTATTTATACCCTATACCACTATGTGGTTTGGGTATAATGACTTTGTGCTGCTGTTTGTAACTACCAAAAATATTTGACCTAGACCCATCTTTTATTATACCGATCGAATCAGAATCACTATCTGATTCGATTTAACGATGTCCGTCCGTCCGTCCGTCAGTCTGTGTGTCCATGTAAAGCTTGTAATCAAACTGCAGGTCGCAAATATGAACACATTTCGATGAAATTTGGTATATAAGCTTTTGTCGGCCATAGGATGAACGCTGTTGAAACTGGTAAGAATCGGTCCATGTTCAGACCTAGCCCCCATACAAATGACCTCTATGAAATCAACATAAATTGCCATAAGATCCAAATTATCATATAAATCTTAGCCAAATTGGGTTTGTATGTGTTTATTACATCCATTAATCAGTAGTTCAAAAATGATCCCTATGGGACAACCCTTAGTCATAGGCCCCATATAGAGCTGCTTCCCGATCTTCACCTAAATCTATCAAAAACAAAAATATTGCACTTATTCTTCTCAAATTTTGTTTGTATATATTTTTGCAAAATACAAGAGACTTTACCAAACATGGTCAGGATCGGTCCATTTTTGGACATAGTCCCCATATAGATATATCATCCGATATGAACTTCTTCATGTCTGCAGCCAAAAAATTAATAAAAATCCCACCCAAATTTGGTTTATGCTTATTTTCTTTGTCCACTTAGTTTGGTCTAAGAAATAGAGTCTCTAAAGGCATGGTATAGGGTATCGTGTAGTCGGTCTAGACCGACTATAATTTTCTTACTTGTTTTTCCACAAAATTGTCTAAATTTTAGCAAATTGAAGTTAGCAATACTTTTTTTAATAAAGAACTATTGCCACCTTAAAACCGAAGCTATGATCCCTGGCATTCTTTTAATAGGATTACCTTAAAATGCACCAAGGTCATTCAAGGGTTAACTTTGATTTATATCTTCTCTTCAATCAGTGTTAATTGTTAAATCCTTAATTGTTTCAATACATATTTATTAATTACGGCATAAGTCAATTCATTATTTAGCATACACATACATAGACGCTTTCGTTGCTTTGTAGCTTCCGTAAAACATATTTGCAATAGTAAATCAACCAAACAAGATGACAACGAATGTTAATAGCAGCGTACAAAGAGCCACTTAATAATTTTTTTTTATATATAAAACTAACATCTTTCAGCTACTTTCACAAACTAAGTCAAACGATTCATGCCACTTAACAGCAGCATATTAAGCATCGAATCGATTGCATATGCATGGAGATAAACGTATTCATATACCCGTGAGTATATCAATATCGATGTGCTAGGAGAGTTTAATTTAACACATAACATAACAAAGCCGTCTATTGATTTATTATTCCTACACTTGTATATGTTTGCATACGGACATACCTTTATATTCCATTTTAGTGCTATATGAGGCCATAAAGCACAGTTGGACGAAGAGTTGAAAAGTTTAATTAGATATAGATTTAAGCAATATTATAAAAGAGGAGGGTGAAATGGTATTGATCCTACGAAGTATACAAATCTGACATATTGCTATAGCATTATTGGTTCACAATCTTTACTTAGTTGGATAAAGTCGTGTGACTCAAATGTTACATATTAAAAAATTCCAAAATAGCAATCTAGAACCGAAAGCTAGGAAAAAGCCGATAAGAAAATAAGTAGGAATATTATACTCGGTCTACACCGACTTTACGATACTCTATACCGTGGGTTAAGTGACCCTATCTCTTAGGTCCAACTAATTAGGTATAGAACATAAGCATAAACCAAATTTGAGTGGCATTCTTATTAATTTGTTTGCTTTCGGATATGAAAAATTTCATATCGGATGCTATAGATCGAAAAATGTATAGATCCTGACCATATTTTATAAGGTCACTTATTTTTTGTATTATAAGTATTTTATATATAAATACCAAATTAAGGAAAAATCAAAGCAATTTTCTTGATTTTTGATACATTTAAGTAAAGACCGGGAAGCAGCTTTATATGGGGGCTATGACTAAGAATAGTCCTATAGGGTTTATTTTTGGATTAGTGATTAGTGGGAGTAATATCATAACAAACCCAATTTGACGAAGATCTATAAGATAATTTGGATTTTACGATAAATTTAAGTCGATTTCATAGGTGTCAGAAAGTGATTCTGGGCCTAGGCCAAATATTTTTGGTAGTTACAAACATCAGCAGACCATATAGTGGACCATATAGTGGATTTTTTCAAAAAATTCTGAAGTAAAAATATGCTTTCCTTTATTTCATTCAAATCTTAACCCTTTCACGACAAAACCTAAACTGCTGGAAAATTTTTATTTTTTTTTGTGGATTCGTACTTAACCACCCAACATTTCTAAACAAAAGTGTCGTCAAAAAAATTTTTTTAAATTCCTCCAAGGAAAAAATTCATGGGCCATATATTGGTCGTCAACGGTCAAAGTTAGCAACTAATTTACTCCGCTCAAAGCAACTCAGTGATTTGTGTTTTTATTTTTTACATAAATAACAGTAGCTTTGGTTTTGTATTTGTTGTACATTTTTAGATATAGATCACAGAGGATCGGTTACTACTTTTTAGTTTGTAATAAAAATGGAAAGGAAAATCGTTCCTTTTGTAAAAAAACTTCTTGTTTCACACAAAACTCTAATTGCTTCGAAGATTACCATAATTGATTTTAAATATTTGAGATATTTAGAATCAATCTTTTTCTAAGTCATATTATTTATAGTTTGATTAATTGTTTTTTAATATTATGAATTTAATATTATGAATTTTTTTAATTTAATAAAAATATAAAGCTATAAAACATATTTTTGACCTGTACTGAATTTTGCTGAATAAAAAACCGACTCCAAATATTTTGGTGTTTCTGGTCCATGTTATAACAAAATTTTAAAGTTTTCGGTTCAATAACGTCCGAATTAATGACATCCAAATATCATTAAAAAAAAACACAATTTTCAGATTTTAGGGTCACCGTCTTAAGTCCTGACATGTGCCATTTTTTTTTTTTTTTTTGGTATGATCTGAAAGCTAAAACTATTCTCTGTCGACTCAAATCAGCTTTAAAAAAATCGGTTGGAAAATTTGGAAAATATAAGAAAACATAAATATGAGACAATATATGTCCCATTGGTCGTGAAAGGGTTAAACAATTTTTATTTTAATATAGCCGCGAAATTAAGGCCATGCTTTTGCACCTCAAAACAGCCAACTTAACTTTGAAATAAAATAAATAATAAAATATGTAATAGGGCTTGCATCTATTAACGAATTTTCTTTCTAGTTTTAGAATTCAATATATTGATAACAGTTAAAAACATTTGCCATAATATTTTTATTTTGTATAAAACGCCATCTAGTAGGCACTGCCTAATTTTGTTTACGATTGGTGATATTGTAATGTATTCATATGCTACCGTTTCTAGTAATTTACTAAGAATTGGAAAGAAAGCGTTATTTCTTCAAATTTGCTAAATCACGTTCAATAAATGCAGCTTACATGCCGTTATAAAACAAGTTTTTCTGCCATTTGTTTTGCAGACAGCCAAGTGTAAAGATATAAACGTCTTCAAAAATAAAATCTTTCATCCTAAAATTATATTAAATCATAAAGTTTGTGGTAGTGAATAAAATTAATAAATACATATTCTATTAAAAAGCCAATTTTATTAAAGATGAATTCAAAATAAAATATCTTTTCTTTTATATGAATTCTTCAATAGATAAACGTGAGTTCAGGTTTTTTTATTAAATAATTTTTCCATTGAACCTATACAATAAATGGTATTTTTTTCATTCTACTGTTGTTTCTAACAGTATACAACTTTTTTTTCGTAAAATTCGCCACCGAAGTTACACACTTGGATAAAGTTGTTAGACATAGTTGACCAACTAAATCTCCCTTTGCGGCCAAATTTTTTGGTAAATGGAAGTTTGGTAGATTGCAGAAAAAAAAATCCCTCAGCATTACTTATTGTGTTTTTCTGGAACCAATTCGGAACATTTTCACATCTCAATGGTAATGTAATTAAAAAGAAAAAAAAAATTGAACAGATAATAATAAGAATAAACTATTAAATTCGTATAGGCACTTTGTATGTAATATACAAAAATCCAAAAATAAAAGCTTTACATCAACAACAATATTAGCTTGGAGACGAATTATAGAAAAAAAATAACTGTTACGGTCATGTCTCAATTTTTTTCTTGGAATTTACTAGCAGAATAATTCATATGCAAATGCTGTATGTCGATCAGCCACATCATGCCATTTACAATTTAGAAGCTGCCATTAACTTAACCTAGTGCTAAAAAAAAACTAAAAAATTATACATAAATAGATCAATGAATCAACCAACGCAAAATTATAAATAACACGGTGTTACAAAAAAGAATGAAGTCGAAATCCCAGGGATATCATATTATTTTTCTGGTATGTCTTGTCGAGTAGAACAAGAATCTGTATTTGAAATTTTCAAGGCACGTCAGAATTTTGAGATACGGGTAAAAAACCGGTTTTTCGGACCTCTATGCACTTAATAGCGGGTAACTCAGTTGGTTCTCCACCGAAACGGATTTGGATAGAAGAGACTTATACCTTTAAAATGCTCCAAAAATATGTGTGTATTTCTGCACCAAATTCATTTTTTTACCACTTTTTTCGACATTTTTTAACTTTGGCGATATTTTTACGCACTTTTTTATAAAGGAACCGTAAAGTTTTATAATTTATTTAAATAGCGTATTTAGTTGTGAGTAGTGTTGCCAGATTTGTTGAGCATAAAATCGTCAAAAAAATAAATACTACAAAAATTTTATATTATTTTAACAAAAAAAACAACTTTTAGCCATTTTGGTCAAAAATGTTTGCTGGACCGTCTTTTTTTCAATTCCGTGTCATCGGTTTCTCTCTGAAGTGAACAGCAATATTCAGAAAGCATTTTTATTTTATTTTTTCCCTCATATATGTTCTCAATGGCGATCATCTCTTGATGAAAATGTTCACCTTGCTCATCGCTGAACTGTCCCAGATTGTTTGGGAAGAAATCTAAGTGAGAATGTAGAAAGTGTATTTTTATGGACATATTGCAGCCCATTTCACCATACGAATCCAAAAATTCATTTACAACAGCGACATAGTCGTCGCTTCTGTAATTCCCAAGAAAATTATCACAGAGTGCAACAAAACTTTTCCATGCACGCTTTTCCACTGAATTTAATTTATTAATAAAATCTTCATCTCTCATAATTGTTCGAATTTGAGGGTCAATGAAAATACCTAAAATACATCGAAAAATATATAACTATAAAAAAGTACTACAATTGGAAACAAATATTTTAGTACCTCCTTTTATTTTAGCTTCACTTAGTTTTGGGAACATTTGTTTAAGATGGCAAAAAGCATCGCCGTTTACATCAAGCGTTTTAACAAATTGTTTCATGTATCCCAACTTCAGATGCAGTGGTGGCAGAATCACATCTTCGGCTTTCACTAGTGGGACGTTTAACACATTTTGCCTGCCTATTTGATGAGATTCACGAGATGGCCATACTTTACGTTCATACCGATTTGGTGCACGACTATCCCATTCACATAAATAACAAGGATGTTTTGTGTTACCACCTTGCATTCCTAATAAAATAGTTAAAACCTTTAAATCGGCGATAATTTTCCATTTATGAACGGTATAGTTGATATTTCTAAGTATTTTTGTCATCACTTCGTAGGTTTCTTTTGTGTTTGTAGCATACGCGATTGGAACAGATGGTAACTTATTCTGGTTATGTAATAAAACTGCTTTCAAGCCTAGAGATAACAAATCAGATTTTATAAAACAGAAATAAAAACTTTTTTTGGATTAAACATACTTTTACATGAACCATCAATGAAGAGTCGCCATTCGTCTGCCTTATAGTTTTGATTTAGTGCCGAAAATAATTTGGGTACATCTCCGCAATAAACAAGATTACAATCATTTTCATCCGTCTTAAAACTTTCTTCAATTGACACTGTATGGTCACTCCTTCTACAAGTTGTTACACGAAAATCTTGATCCACCAAATTCCACTGTTTTAATCGTGACCCGAGAATTTCACATTGTCGTTTTGACAAATGTAAATCACGAATAAGATCGCAGAAATCTGCATTGGAAATTAGATGCCGTTCCATTGAAGAATACTTAGGTGGAAGGTACTCTTCATTTTCCAAATCATTTTCAATTTCAATAGTAGCTTTGCTAGTTGTGTGAACTTCATCACTTACATATGTATATCGGTTTTGTTACAGTTAAAACATTTGCGTATTTGACACTTTGCGCATTTTAAAAGAGTAACCTTTTGTATTGGTTTGACAAAAATAGCAATCACCTGGTTTATGGTAGAGCTGATGATGCCAAATCATAGGTGTCGAAAAGTGTAAAGTAACTGACGGCTTTTTTAATGTTCTACAGCAATAATCACAAATAAATTCAGGTTCATACCAGCGACTAAATTTATAAGAGCGATTGAAGAGTTTGTTATATATTTCCACCACTCCACCATTGTTTCTAAAATCACGTCTATGATCGAATATCTACCAATAAACCACAAATATAACAAAATTTATTACGTCTGTCACACATTTTCAATTTTTAATAAAATTTATTTATCGGGATAAATTCAAATTTAATTTTAATTGCACTTCACTATTATAATATTATCAAATGGCTAACTTTTTTATCTATTTAAGTAAACAAAAGTGATAAACAAAATAAATTAAAAAAATTAATTCTAATTTGAGTTTAATATAACAGTGATTTACAATTTATAGTCCTCAGAGTATATCAATCACATTTATGATAGTTAGTATATATCAAAAAATATACAGTGCAAATAAAATACCACTTATGTTTAAAATCATTATTTTATATTAAATAAGAAAACCCCTCCAAAATCTTTTTTAAGAAACATTTTCAGTTTTCGGAATGTAATGTTTTGTACAAATAACAATCTGACTCCAAGCAAAAAAAGTTTGGCAAACTCTGTTGTCCCAATTTGCTCCACATTGCATTTACAAAATTTTACCTGCTAACTTCTAGCAAAACATCACTAGACAGAGAGCAAAAAAAACTAGAAAAATAATGTGCAAGCAATTATGCAAAAATTTAGGTTTAAAAACAAAATTAATAACTCTCTTAATTTCTAACGGATTTTTTAAAACAAAGTTGAATTTTACTCAGTAAAATTTCTGTATAAAATAATGCGTAGGAATATCATATTAAGAAATTTGTATTTTGCAAGAATTTTGGTTTGATACAATATTTAATAACTTAGTCATTTTTTAACGGATTTTAAAACCGTAAATTGCATTTTACTCCTAACTAAATATTCTACTAACATAAATTATAAAGCCTTACGCTTCCTTTATAAAAGTGCGTAAAAATATCGCCAAAGTTAAAAAATGTCGAAAAAAGTGGTAAAAAAATGACTTTGGTGCAGAAATACACACATATTTTTGGATCAAACCATATACTCATGTGCATCATTTTAAATGTATAAGTCTCTTCTATCCAAATCCGTCTAGAACCAAACCAACTGAGTTACCTGTTATTATGTGCATAGAGGTCCGAAAAACCGGTTTTTTACCCGTATCTCAAAATTCTGAAGTGCCTGGAAAATTTCAAATACAGATTCTTGTTCTACTCGACAATACCTAGCAGAAAAATAATATGATATCCCAGGGATTTTTTTTTTTTTTGTAACACCGTATAATCCACCCGCGCTTATTAAACCAAATGTGGAAACGTGCAAGTCTAAATTCGGGGTATTTCTACATAAAAAAATTATCTTAATCATAATATCAAACAAAGAAAAAAATGTAATCGCTTTAAAATAATTTCGCTAAATCAACATAAAATTTGAAAATTATATTTTTTTTTTGCTATAACTTAAAGTATTTTTTTCCTTCTAAAATAATTCTAATGTGTAAAATTATTTTTAAGTGAAAATTTTTATTAATTTTTCTAAAGAACTATAATTTTGTACTCTGGTGTAAAAGTTTTTTTTCTACATGTTACTCAAACCAAAGTTCATGCAAATATTCTGTAATTTACTCACAAACATACAAATATTCGATCACTATGAATGTTAATAACAGTAGTAATAATATACCAATTTTTTGTAAAGTGTGTTACCGAAGCTTTGTATAAACTTTGGATTGTTTAAAACAGGTGAAGAAAATAATGGATTTAAATAAGCCTTAATAAGTGGATTGCAATAGCCTTAATTCGAATTTAGTAATTAATCAATGTTATTTTTCAGAGAGTTTGTATACAATTTAAAATTGAAAGCCAAATTTACAGAAATGTTGCGATACATTTAGCAGCAGCATTACTCAACTAAGAGAAATTTCAATAATTACTAGAGGACACCTGCTGCTCCGCAGCATTATATTATATATTAATTTTTATAATACAATACCAAAATTTGCCAAGAGAAGTTAACGTACAGTAATGCCAAAATATGCCAAGATAAGTTAACGTACAGTAAAAGTAAAGTTGATTCTCCACGCATAACTTTCCTCAAACCCAACGAAATTAAGCAGTTGATAGCTCAAAAGAAGGAGCTTGATACACTGAGTGTTCTTAGACCTATGTGAACAGCCTACGTTAATAAGAACTCTAGTTATAGAGGTTTGAGAGAAGAAAAATATTGAAAAAAATCTTAAATGTAAAGTTTATTCATAAATTCTTTTAATATATAAGATTTAGAAAACAACAACAACAGTGCGTAAATTTTTTTTTTTTTTTTTTGTTTATTTGCAATTTCATTTTACCAAAAAGAATAAATCTTCAAACTAGCTTAACACAATTATGATTCTTTATTCTTTAGGGTGACCAGATGAAATTTAATTTAAAAATCTGTTGAATTATATAAGATGACTAGCAGTAACCCGATGTGCTTCACTAAACACCTCGTAAAGATATAAAGAGCAGGGAATATGTTTTGTACGCCATTAGTCTGATATCGCCCGTTTTATTGGCAACTACTCACATTAATAACTTATAAACTCAAACAAAGTCGCGAGTCTTTCACTATTATAGTACTCCAGTTATATTATATTAAATACTTACTTACGGGGGGTACCACGCCCACTGGTCCAATCCCGCCCATTTTGTTATGGCACTACTCACATTAATAACTCATGAACTCAGACAAAGTTCCAAGGCTTTCACTATAACAGTACTTCAAATATGATATTATATATTTACTTTGTAAGGGAGGTACAACGCCCACTGATCGGATTCCGCCCATTTTTTTTTTCGAGTACTAACGTTGATAACTTATGAACTCACACAAATTCTCAAGGCTTTACCTGTTACAGTACTCTAGATATATGACATGAAATATTTACTTTGTATGGTGGGTACCACGCCCATTGGTCCGAGCGCGCCCATTTTTTCCACAACTCTTCGAATTATTTTAATATGTACATATAGTTAGTTTCAAAACTCTTGCTGTCGTAGTACTTCAGATATTATATGTTAAAATTAGATGTTAAAAATTCATTTTTGTACCGGAGGTGCCATAAGTGCCATAAGTGCCACGCCCACTTGAGACATAAAAAAAATATAGCTGTTGTCCGATTCTCGGAGGAGTTTAACTTCAAAAACTCACTTTGCAGTGGCCCGATCCCGCCCATTTTTGGCAAGACTTTTTAAATTCATACTCTTACATCTGAAACAAAATTTCAGACTCTGGCTATCACAGTACTCCAAATATAGAAAAAATTTAAAAAGAAAAAAAAAAAAATATAAAAAATTTAAAAAAATAAGAAAAAAAAATAAAAAAAATTAAAAAAAAATAAAAAAAAAATTAAAAAAAATATTAAAAAAAATTAAATTAAAAAAATAAAAAAATAAATAAATAAACAATAATAAAAAAATAAAAAAAAAAACAAAAAAGGAGGAGTTATATATAAAATTCTCGTGTCGCGGTCTCTGTAATTGAACTGCTCCGAAACGGCTTGACCGATTCTCATGAAATTTTGTGCGGATATTGGGTAGGTCTCAGAAACCGACAACCGGTATCTCTTTTTTGATATCTCAAGTGGGCGTGGCACTTATGGATATCATAGTACTCCAGATATCTGATTTTAAAAGTTCACTTTGTATAGGGGGTACACCTCCCAGTGGCCCTATCAAAAAAAAAATACACGTTGTCCGATTCTCAGACCTATCCAATATGCGCACAAAATTTCATGAGCATCTATCTAGCCGTTTCGGCGGAATTTTACTACAAACACCGCGACAGAAGAATTTTATATATAAGATTATTAACTGTTCAAAATGATTTTCTTGTTCATATACGATTAAACAATAGAAATATTATACGAAATTACAATTATTTTTAAACATTTAGTTTTTCTGCCATTATTGTTAGAAATTATATAAGATAGAGTTACAGTTAAGAAGTTAGTTACGATTATTATTTTTTTTTTCTTCTAAAAATTATTTAAAATTTAATGAATAACTTGAATGAACAATTTTATATTTTCATTTAAGATAATTTGTAAGAATGTTCAATTTGAATTTTATTATTAAATGAATTTATTTACTCTTAATAAAATCAATATGATTTCGTGCTGAATTTTTAAGCATACTGTTTGATTTATAGGGTAGGGTAACACAAGCGGTTGTATAACTAAATATAGTATAATAATTTCGGAATACCGGCGAATACCTCATCATCTCGTACCGTCATTCGAACTTTTGCATTTCTTCTTTTAGTATTGGTATTTTCTTTTCTTTTCTTTCGATAATTAGTTTTACTGCTTTTTCTCCAACTTTCTCTTTGATTTTAAACGCACGCTTTCAAATAATTATATAATTAGCATTATGGTATTGAATGTATTGAAGCCATGAACCCTCCATTTCGACGAGCAATAAGGCCGGTGGTATAGCGTGCACCTGCTTCAAGTTATACTTATCAACATCTACTATTTCAATAATTTTTGAAAGCTATCATTACATGCTACAAATATCAAAAACGAATATAAGTATATTAAGGATAGAGTCCTATTCAGCTTCGAAATACGAATTGAAAACATATTTATATATCAGTTTTAATTGATAGAATTATTTAATGATTTAAAATAAAATTATTTTCTGTAGTTAGAGTAGTTTCTTGTTTCATGCTTTTACTTTCGTCCCACTGTACAAACTAAGAGCTGGATATTGTATTGACAGCTATGCCGTTGACGCTATATACACTCCTACATATACAGTCAACGTAAACAAAAACATACCGCAACCAATTTGTATTTCATGAATTTGACATTAAACAAACTGTGCTTTGTACCGCAATAAATTGCCTATTGAAATTATAAATACTCATATGAACATACATAAATACAAATTCGTAACCAGTAACTCATATAAACTAATTTGTTAGTTTAGAAATATTCGATAATGTGATGATGTTTTTGCCTAAACAAAACCACAAAATGTGTGATAAAATGTTGTTTAAGTCAAAAAAGTGTTATATTAATACATATATAGAAATCAACTTAATTGGCATTAATATTCAAAAAAAAAGATTGTGATAAGTTTCGTGTGCATTTGAGACTTACAACACTTTCTTATATATGTATTTATAATGATTTGAGTTTGAGTTATTGCTAGCGTATCTTTATTCTACAGCAATTGATGAACAAAATTTTTAACTACTTTATGAATTTCTACAACTTAAAAATTAATACAAATTAAACAAATGTATTTATTCGAGTGCTTGTGGAATTTATTTTAGAAATAATTAATATACGATCTAATTTTTTAATAAATTATTTCACATCAATGCTTCAGAACTCTGACTCAAAAAGGTTTTGTCTTGCCAGGATGAATGAATTCGTAAGTATTTAGTCCATGAGGAATTTATAAAGATACATGACTTTTTGCTGAAATAATGGTAATGTAATAAAAAACGATAAACAGGAACCAAGTATGAGATGAATAATTTTTCTGGCGACTAGGTTTGACGCACACTGATTTTCTGTAATTTTAAAACAACAAGCATTTATATTTGAGCCTATCCATGCCACTGTACTAAATATCATTAAAACATATTTCAATTTGTGAGCTATACCCAGCGAAAATAGTCAACAAAACGGACCACAATTTAATTACTTTCCCACTAACATAAAGTTGTTGTAACAAGTACCAAAACTACAGTCGTGCTATAGGAAACTACCATATGAAATAGAGTGGCCTCAAGGAATGCTATGCAGATACTTTTGCTAATCCTGGAAAATTCCTACAATGGAGCTGCCCTCGCTGCAAAAAAATTTAGAGTTGAGTTTTATAAACTTTTTAAAAGTTCAAAGATTGAATCTGAACACACAATGCTCTTGAAAGGAAAAGAAGTGCGTTAAAATGGATCTAAAATCAGTGTTGAATAAAAAAAACAAGTTTTAAGAGCTAACTCTTCAATAAAAAAAAAATCATGTGAGTCCGATCACAGGGGAGATGTGTAAACATTTAGTAATTAAAGATTTTTTATGGCACTTTTTTAAAATCAAATAGAAAGCGTCATCTATGTATAGCAATCAACTGTCCTGCATATAATATAAAAATATTTTATATTATTTATTATTTCAACCGGTTAATTTTTTTTTTTAATTTTTCGTTTTTCATTTTTAATTTTTCATTTTTAATTTTTTTTTTTTCATTTTATATTTTTAATTTTTTAGACAGACATCGCTGTATCGACTCGAGTTGTTATAAGGATCAGGAATATATACAATTTATGGGCCGCAAATTCGATACCCTACAAACGGAATGACAAACTGAAAAAAAAATCATGTGAGTCCGATCACAGGGGAGATGTGTAAACATCTGGTAATAAATAAAATACAGAAAACAGCGACAAAAAGGTTATTTCATATAATAATTTTCTCACCAAACAATCATAAGTCATACCGATTTGTCTTAATGGTCACATCTTACGCGTAAGATGTGACTCTCACATGTACGCTGTTTTTGTGATTGTATTGTGAAATAGAAATTTACCCCGCTGCGCGTATAGATGTTTGCACATCAAAAAGAACAAACTTTAAGTATATTATTTTACATAACGGATATTTAACTTGAACTGCATTGAAAGCCTGCCCCGTACATATGCTTATTGCGACACTGCTGATTTGGTCATATAGACCAGTGGCGTCCATATCGGCACCAGTGAGCCGAACCCTAATTGATTTCTTATATGTATACAGCCGAACGAAAACAAAAATGATTACCAAAGAGTAAAAGTAAACTACAATTTCATTCAGTCTTATGAAAACTTGTGAACAAAGATGTCTATGTCGCATTGCTAATATTTTATAAATAGTTTTTTAATAAAAATAAAGCAATCATGTGGGATGAAGAATGGGTAATTTTATATCTTTTTAAGTTTTAACATTTTTTGTTTTTCAAAGAAAATAAGAAGTACTTACCTATTTGATTTAATAAATTTCAAACTTATCTATACTAATATAATAAAGAAGTAATGTTTGTTTGTTTGTAGGAGGTTATCTGCGTAACTAGCTATCTAATCTTCCTGAAATTTTCTCAGAGTCTTACTGCGGATATGGGAAGTGCTAGAGGCCATAATTTTTTTAAATATTTTTATTTAGCGTGGTACCCATACAAAGTAAATCGTTAATATCATATATATTGAGTACTATGATGGGAGAGCTTGGCAAATTTGTGTGAGGTCATCTAATACTAAGGTTAGGAGCTACGCATGAAATGGGTGAGATCGGATAAATGGGCGTAGCACCCCCCATACAATGTAATAACTCAATATTACATATCTCGAATACTATGCCAGAGACAACTTTGTCAGACAAATCTGTCTGAGGTCATCTGGTATTAATGTAAATAGTCGGACAAAAAATGAGCAGAATCTGACCAATGGACGTGGCACCTCCCATACAAAGTAAATATAAAATGTCATATATCGAGAGTAATGTAACAGTAAGAGCCTTGAAAATTTGCGTCAGCCTATAGGTTATTCATATGATTACTCAAACAAAAAATGGGCGTGGTCGGAGGTAGGCGTGGAAGCGCCAATACGAAGTAAACATATAATATCATATAACTGGATTACTATAAAAGGAAAGACCTTGACACCTTACACGAGTCCATTTGACATTAATGTGAGTAGCCACATAATAAATGGGTGGTATGGAATCAGTGGGCGTGGCACCTCCAATACAAAAAAATAAAAATTACTATTATAGAGATAATCTTGGAACTTTTGAAAATTACATTAATTACCAATGTGAGAAGTCGTGAAAAATATGGGCGGATTCGCCAAATTGAAATATCGCCAAAATCAAAAATAGCCAAACTCAAAAATCGCCAAAGACAAAAATCTTCAAAAATCAAACGTCGGCAGAATCAAAAATCGGCAAAATCAAAAATCGGCAAAATCAAAAATCGCCAAATCAAAAATCGCTACAAAAAAATGGCAAATGGTATTCTAAATTCAATGCCAACCGTTAAATGTCGGATTTAATGTTTTTGTCATAGGCAATAAAAAAAAAACAAAAACAAGAAAATTATAGTCGGTCGAGACCGACTACATGATACCCTATACCATGCGTTTAGAGACCCTATCTCTTAGGCCCAACTAACTGGACATAAAATAAGCAAAAACCAAATTTGAGTGGGATTTTTATTAATTTTTTTGGCTGCAGATATGAAAAAGTTCATATCTGATGCTATACCTATATGGGGACTAGGCCCAAAAATGGACCGATCCTGACCATGTTTGGTAAAGTCTCTTGTATTTTGCAAAAAAATGTACAAACAAAATTTGAGAAGAATCAGTGCAATATTTTTGTTTTTTGATAGATTTAAGTGAAGATCGGGAAGCAGCTCTATATGGGGCCTATGACTAACAGTTGTCCCAGGGATCATTTTTAGACTACTCATTAATGGATGTAATAAACGCATACAAACCCAATTTCAGTAAGATCTATATGACTAGTTGGATCTTATGGCAATTTATGTCGATTTCATAGGGGTCATTTGTATGGGGGCTAGGTCTTAACATGGACCAATTTCAATAGCGTTCATCCCATGGCCGATAAAAGATCAAATACCAAATTTCATCAGAATATATTCATATTTGCGACCTGCAGTTTGATTACAAGCTTTACATGGACACACAGACGGACGGACGGACGGACGGACGGACGGACGGACGGACATCATTTAATCGAATCAGATAGTGATTCTGATTCGATCGCTATAATTAAAGATGGGTGTAGGTCAAATATTATTAGTTGTTGCAAACATCAGCACAAAGTCATTATACCCAAACCACATAGTGGTATAGGGTATAAATATTGTATATAAGCAGGCAATGAAATCAAAAAGATATAAAATCAATAAAATAAAATATTTTAATTGTACAACACAAATTTCGTAGGAAAAATTAATTATGAAATGAAACATGTCAATAAGTCTAAGTAAGTCGTAGCGAAGCGCTACTCGGCATACAGTGGATAAATAACCTTAACCATAAAATGAAGGTTTTATTAAAACTATTTATTTCCTTATGCATATGAGTTTTGAATCTCTTCTATGCGTGACTTTCTTTAAGTTAATATTTCTTGATAAAAAGTCTGTAGACGAAGTTTTAGATTGATTGGATGAGGGAAATGGGGTTTAAATCTATCCATGACTGTGCGTGACCATGCGTAACTATGCGTGACTAAGTCATAGTTAATCCTTTTTTCACAGCAAGTGCATGGACTAAGTTCCTGATCGATCGGATGAGGGGAAATGACATTTAGATCACTACGTTACTGTGCGTGACTGTGCGTGACTACTT
Organism: Cordilura impudica; assembly: GCA_963682025.1. NCBI lineage: Eukaryota > Metazoa > Arthropoda > Insecta > Diptera > Scathophagidae > Cordilura > Cordilura impudica. The sequence goes on along the minus strand of OY821517.1, from coordinate 86,246,879 downwards.
CAAAATTAATCTGTAGTCACAGCAAGACTATGGGCCAAGTTTCAGATCAATTGGATAAGGGGGAATGGGGTTGCCACACATCAGAGAGTATGAGTTAAAAGAAAGAGTTCAAAAAGATTTAATAATCTCAACATTTTGTTTTAAATTTTCAAAACGTAAGATTAAAATTTGAAAACAACAAAATATATGTAAAATTTTCCCATATTCATCGTGAACTTAACTAGTTTCCCTTTAAGTCATTTCTATTCACATTCATACAAAACCTACACAAACCCATTCAATAACGGCACTGTGTTGTGTCCATAGATATCGATCAGTGTAATACAACTAACACATGCTCATAAACACTACTACTAACTCAATTCTCTCGATGGCCACCACTGACTGATGCTTCTAAACGCAGAAAACTGATTTATTGTGGCTACGGAATTTATTATCAGCCGAATTGCTATGAAGCCAATAATCGAATTTCGAGCTTATTACGACAAGAATTCTGTTGTCTCAAGAGTAGATAATGTAACAAAATAGCAAATGGTTAGCGGTTATTAAATTTCTCTTAATATAATCGATTTTTTCTGTGTGTAGTATCTAATGAAGCACCCGTGACTTCTTATGAAATGTTATTATTTAAAAATGCTACAAACTTGCAATTTGGCCAAACTTTTGTAACAAAATGATGAGAAACAATTCTGTCTTTCAGATATTGTAAGAAAATTTTCAAAATATTTAGTAATTTTGCGCATTAGCGAATATTTCCCGGCATTCAATTTATTTTTTTAGATAATATAAGAAAGTTACTAGAAAATATTACCATTATTAATTCAAATATTATAGTTGGTCCAGGCCGACTATACGATACCCTATACCATGAGTTAAGAGCAAGGGTGTTAAGTCCAAATAATTGGATATATAAAATAAACATAAAACAAATTTGAGAGGGATTGTTAGCAATTGTTTTTCAAGCAGATCTTAAAAATTTCATACCGGCTGGTATATTTATTTGGGGACTATGTCGAAAAGTTGACGGATCCTGACCATGTTTGTTAAAGACACTAATTTTTTGCAACAACATATATAAACCAAATTTGAGAAAAAAAACTGTGCAATATTTTTTTTTTTACGGATTTAAGTGATGATCGGAAAGCTGCTTTATATGCGGGGCTATGACTAAGAATTATCGAACATAGCTTATTTTTTGACTAGTATTTCATGGATGTAATAAACACATACAAACCAAATTCGATCGTGATATAAATATTAATTTTATTTTATGGAAATTTAAGTCGAACTCATAGGGCACATTTGTATGTGGACTAGGTCTTAACATGCAACGAATTTCACCCGTTTCATCAGCGTTCATCGTATGGCTGATAGAAGCCCTCATGCTAAATTTCAGCAAAATATATTCATATTTGCGACCGGCGGTTTAGTAGAAAGTTTACCTGAGCACACATATGGAAAGACGGTCGGACGCACAACGTTAAATCGAATCAGAAAGTGATTCTGAATCGATCAATAGGTGAAATATTTTTGGCAGTTACAATCAGCAGTACAAAGGTATTATACTCTGACCACATGGTAGTATATAGGCTATAAAAAAATATACATTTATTAAAAACTTAAATAAGTTAGGTGCAAAAACTTTTCGAAGAAGTTGCTAAAATAATAAATATTACATTTCTTAGTTTTGGCGACCAATACAGTTACATATAATTACATGTTATATAACTAAAAATTTCATAATATTTCTCGTGACGCACGCAAAAGATATCCTACATCTCGGAATACGGTCCACTCCTGAATATTTCAATCCAAGCCATTTCTTTTCTTTCTTAAGAACACTCTCCGTCTACTCTCGACTTCATGATGGTTTGTAACACTTTGTATTTTGGATTTCTCATAATATGTCCAAGGTGGGCTGTTTTCCATTTTTTTATATTTTTTGTGAGCTCATCATGATATAACCTTAATGCATACTTGTAAAAATAAATTTCTGCCATTATAATCCGGCTAATATGTAGTTTCTAAATTTTCATATATGACCCCAGCCATAAAAATCATATTTAGCAGAAACAAGTAAAAAAATTATAGTCGGTCTACACAGACTATACGATACCCTATGATATGTGTGTACAGACCATATCTCGTAGGTTCAACTATTCTTATATATAAAAATGGATGTATGTATATTTGTATGTATGTTCCATATGGACTCCAAAATGGCTGGGCCGATCTTGATGAAATGTTCAGGTAATCTTCAGATTAGCCTGGCGGGTGACACTGTGAAGTCTGATATTTGATTTTTGGTGTGAGGGAGTGGCGAAATCAAATTTTAGTATTGTACCTAGATATGTTCTAAAACTTTAGGGGGAGTTCGTGTTTTACTTTTGTTCTACGCTCTGCAATAAAATTTATATACAATATAAAACTCAGATCTTTTCTTAGGATCGGCGGACAGGGCTCAGCACATTAGATACAGAAAATAAGCATAAACCAAATTTCAGTGACATTGTTATTCCTTTTTTTTTTGCCTTCGGATATGAAAAAGTTCATATTGGATGCCATATTTTTATGGACTCTAGGTCAAGAATGTACCGATCCTGACCATATTTGGCAAGATCACTTGATTTTTTTTTTTTTTTTTGCAAAAACATGTACTAACCAAATTTGAGAAATCTCTGTGCAATATTTTTGTTTTTCTGTAGATTTAAGTGAAGATCGGGAATCACCCTCATATGGACGCTATGACTAAGATTTGTTCTATAGAGTTTATTTTTAGACTACTGATGAATGAATGTTATAAACATATAAAAACTTAGTTTAATCGAGATTTATATGATAATTTGGATATTATGCAAATTAAGTCGATCTCATAGTGGTTATTTGTATGGGGACTAAGTCTGAATATGAACCGATTTACACCAATTTGAACAGCATTATACCTATGGACTATTGAATCTTATGTACTAAATGATTACAAGTTTGACATGCACACACAGACGGACGGACGGACAATGCTAAATCGACTCCTAAAGTGATAATAAGATAAAAGATGGGTCTAGGCCAAATATTTTTGGTAGTTACAAATACCAGCACAAAAACTTTATACCCTGACCACATTGTAGTATAAGGTGTACAAAAATTACTAAGTTCCCTTGACGGAAATCTTTTAAAATAAAAAAGGTTCTCCACATTACCCGAACTTACCTTGGATTCAAAAACTGATTTTAAGTCATGTATATGATAATATATTGGTGTTGGTATTTTTCATTTTATTTATTTATTTATTTTTTTATTATTATTTTTTTGTGATAGCAACACACATCAGTACATTCTGCCACAGAGTAATGTGCGGTACAATGAGTGCTATGAAATTAGTTTACTTAATCTATATTAACAACAAACAGAAAATATCTTTTTTATACCCTATACCACTATGTGGTTTGGGTATAATGACTTTGTGCTGCTGTTTGTAACAACCAAAAATATTTGACCTAGACCCATCTTTAATTATACTGATCGAATCAGAATCACTTTCTGAGTTGATTTAACAATGTCCGTCCGTCCGTCCGTCCGTCGGTCTGTGTGTCCATGTAAACCTTTTAATCAAACTGCAGGTCGCAAATATGAATATATGTTGATGAAATTTGGCATATAAGCTTTTATCGGCCATGGCATGAACGCTGTTGAAATAGGTGAGAATCGGTCCATGTTCAGACCTAGCCCCCATACAAATTACCCCTATGAAATCGACATAAATTGCCATAAGATCCAAATTGTCATATAGATCTTACTCAAATTGGGTTTTGTTTGCTTTCATTACGTCCATTAATGGGTAGTCCAAAAATGATCCCTTTGGCCCCATATAGAGCTGCTTCCCGATCTTCACTTAAATCTATTAAAAAACAAAAATATTGCACTGATTCTTCTCAGATTTTGTTTATATATATATTTGCAAAATACAAGAGACTTTAACAAACATGATCAGGATCGGTCCATTTTTGGACCTAGTGCCCATATATATATAGCATCCGATATGAACTTTTTCATATCTGCAGCCAAAAAAATTAATAAAAATCCCACTCAAATTTGGTTTTTTGCTTATTTTCTATGTCCAGTTAGTTGGGCCTAAGAGATAGGGTCTCTGAACGCACGGTAGACCGACTATAATTTTCTTACTTGTTTTACTTTTGCAGTTGTAAATCAGAAATATATGCAGGGTTTTAGTAATACACATATACTCGGTACATACATATTTATATACACTCATGTACCCAGTCAGCATTTGAAAGATTGTTGTCTTTGAGCACTTTTGATGAATAAAAACTGATTAATCTCATTCGGGCTTTCGCTTAAACAATAACAAAGTATACAGCAATCGTAAATCGATTATGCAGGCGATTGAAGTGTGGTTTTTTTGAATGTTTTCTTTTAACGATATTTGGCACAGCAGGACGATAAAAAAGAACTTTTTATCTGATTGTTTTTTTATAACGTGACAATGTTTTTGCAGCTTTTGAAACAAGTGTTCAATATGAAGTATAGTCAATTTAAATTTAATAATATAAGTCGAATCGAAGTTTAGCTTTTTAAATTGCAAATGATCAAATTTAAATGTGACATAGCAATTTGGATAAAAATCATAAAAGTTTTTTGAATGCTAAAGACAGGTTGACAAAGATAAAATTTCTGGAGTATTTTAAATTTATAGATAATTTTTTAAATTTAATTCATTTATTAATTACTTTCTCAATGTATTAAATAATTCTGTTTATATATGTATGTAATTATTTTTAAATAAACTTATCTCATTAATATACATCAATTAAATGTATCTTGATGACCAGTAATAGTGCGTTTACATCTAAGCAAAATCTAGTATATACGAGATTTCGAGCTAAATCTAGCTCATTTTAACTAGATTTTCCATACAAAACAAAATCTAGCTCGCTACTAGATTTGTGGAAAATCGTGTCAAACTTTGACACTACCAAATGATACTACTGTGGTTTTTTAATATTGTTGTAGAAAATTACAACGCAGTGACTGAAAAATTTACATTTAAAAACAAAAACAAAAGAAAACAAGTTGAATAAAAAGGATATAAAATATTAATTATTAACAAAAAAAAAAAAAAAATTACGAATCTTTAATAAAAAAATATTTAGTAATTGAAAAGTTATAACTTTTTATACTGATATGTGCCCATTCCAATCTGCTAAATAATAATTGTGGAAAATGAATATGTTTTTGCTGTTCAAACAATACATTTAACAAAACTTCTATTTCAGTTTATGCTTTTTTTATTTTTGATGCATAATCTATACTAATATTATAAAGATGTAATGTGTGTTTGTTTGTTTGTTTGTTTGTTTGTTTGTTTGTTTGTTTGTAGGAGGCAAACTCCGTAACTACCCATCTGACAATCCTGAAATTTTCACAGAGGCTTACTGCGGATATGGGAAGTATTATAGGTTGTATTTTTTTAAATATTTTTAGTGGGCGTGGCACCACCCACACAAAGTAAATTTTTAATATCATATACATATATTGAGTATTATGACAGGGAGAGCTTTGCAAACTTGTGCGAGGTGACCTATTGTTAATATTAGTGGCTACGCCGGAAATGGGCGGGATCGGACAAGTGGGCGTGGTACCTCCCATACAAGTAATAATTCAATATTATATATCTCAAGTGCTGCGATAGAAAGAGCTTTTCAAATTTGTCTGGTGTCACCAATTATTAATGTGAGTAGTCGGACAAAAAATGGGCAGTATCGGGCCAATAGACGTGGCACCTGCCATACAAAGTAAATATAAAATGCCATATATCAGGAGTACTGTAACAGTTAGAGTCTTGGGACTTTGTGTGAGCCCATAAGTTATTCATGTGATTAGTTAGACAAAAATCGGAGCAGTGGGCGTGGCACCGCCCGTACAAAGTATCATATAACTTTGTATCATATAACTGGTAAACTAAAAAAGGGAAGCTTTGATACTTTGCACGACACCATCAGATCTTAATATGAGAAGTCGGACAAAAAATTGGCGTGGCACTCCCCATGCAAAGTAACTATTTAATGTCATATATCTGGAATACTGTCAAAGAGCGGGCTTTGTGGTTTTGCATGAGCCCATAGGTTCTTTGTATGATCAGTCGAACAAGAAAATGGGCGTGATCGTAGCAGTGTTCTATAAAAGGGAATGACTCGACATTTTGCACGAGTCCATCAGATATTAATGTGAGTAGTCCAATAGAAATTGGGCGGGATGGGATTAGTGGGCGTGGCACCTCTTATATAAATAATATGAAGTACTACGAAAGCAATAGTCTTTTGACATGTACATTAGTTATCAATGTGATTTGTCGTGGATATATATCACCAAAATCAAAAATTCGCCAAAACCGAAAATTGCGAAAAATAAAAATCGCCCAAAAAATCTTCAAAATCGAAAATGGCAAAATCAAAAATCGCTAAAAAGAAAAATTGCCAAATGATATTCTAAGTTCAAGGCCAATAGTGAAGTGTTGCCAGATCTAATTTTGATAATCCCTCTTCTTCTCATGGGCAGCTACATGTACCTTGCTCCAGGGTAGGAACGCCGAAAAATCTGATAATTGTTGTACCGAATGAAAAAACAAAAAAACATTTTATATCAGCAAGTATCGAAATAAAAAAATCTATTCTAATAATCTGTACTAGCATTATAAAGAGCTAATGTGTGTTTGTTTGTAGGAGGTAATCTCCGTAACTACTCATGTGATCTTCCTGAAATTTTCACAGAGTCTTACTGCGGATATGGGAAATGCTACAGGCTGTATTTTTTAACGTGACACCTCTCATACAACGTAAATTTTTAATATCATATATATTAATATGATAGTGAAAGCTTTGCGAAGTTGTCCAGGTCATCTATTATTAACGTGAGTAGTCAGACAAAAAAATGGGCGGGATTGGACATATGCGCGTGGCACCCCTACACAAACTTAATATTAAATGTGATATATCTGAATAACTGTATTAGTGCAAGCCTTGGGACTTTGCGTTAGCCCTCTCATAACGATTCGTGTGGGGGGGGGCAGGGGTAGGGTGTAGCGAAGCACACCGGGTTGCATCTATTATAATTATAAAATCCTTTTTAAAATTTCCCATATTTCCATTTTCCTATTGTTTTGTCTATTTTTGGTATTTCTAGTTTATACGTTTTATTTTAATCAGCTGTTAATTTTTGTGGAAACAAAATCTCACAAAATGTCAAAAAATTTAGATGTAAACGGTATAGATTTTGAAATAGATTTCAACTAAAATCTACTAGATTTTCCTCAGATGTAAACGCACTATAAGTGGGTTCTCTGCTTGAGATCACATGCGTTTTTAGAAATTGTACTAAACAATATACGAACCTTATGGATAATTTGCCATGAATCCCAGAATATATGCTTGGCATTACAGGTGCTAGAAATCGTGAGTCCAATGATTTAAAGAATTGAGAGTATTTTTTTTTTCTGTTAATGTGAATCTCGGAGGAAAGTATATCGATGTGATCACTAAGTTTGAGTCAAATATCTTCGGGACAGACAGAAGCCGCCTGAAGGTAATTATCTGGCAGCTCAGACATTAAGTTGTGTTTAAGTCAAGATATGTATAGATTAGATCAGCTCAACATGCTCTGTCTCTAAAGTCTTTGATATCGCACAATGTGTATACTCTTGTAAAGAAAAAACGACGAGTTTTTGGATGAATCTCAGAAACAAGCAGTAGATCAATTCAATTCTACTTTCTTAAGAAGTATTCTAGTTCATATTTATGATGGAGTATGACGTTTGCATTCCATAGCTTGTTCGGTAAGGCTTTCAAGAACGTGGTTTGCATTTTCATCATTACCTGCATCATTTGAGTAATTGAGCCAGTAACAGTGTTGAGAGTTTGAATCTGGAGCCCCATTCTTGCCATAAGTGGACCAGAATTTAAAATTTTGTATAATTCTGTCAAATATTGAATTGGTTTAAATGGTGCGTGGTAGAGAAGAAGAAAGCATATATTTCAAAAATTCATAACTGCACTGTATTCTTAATCGGACCGGTTTCTGGCATTTCAGCCTTCATCAGCGATTTATTGAACATTGTGATAATTGTTATGTTTTAATTGAATAGGTTGTTTCTATATGAAAATTTTTTTTTCTACTTAGGGCGGCCGTGAGGTTTTGAACCGTGAACTTCACATACACTTGGTTGTTTGAGTATTTCTGAGTGTTTGGGTTAAGTTTGTTATTTTGGTATAGTTGCACATCTGGCTTGTGTTGTGTATTCGTTTAGAGTATATTTGCATTAGATCTTAAAACGTTCCAATAAAGTCCAACATTATTACTACCCTGAGCCAATAATTAATACTGGGTAAAAATGATTGGGAAGACTCTCGCACACGTTAAGGAATATGACTGAAAAATAATTATTCCTAATATGACTCGAAAATAAAATTGACCATAAAAGCAAGTAATAAAAGACTCTTCAAGAAAAGTCGCGGCTCAGGTATCATTTTCTCCCGACAAAAGAGTTTTTTATTGTCAGAAAATGATTGTTTAGATCGCACAGAAGAGTTGAAAAAGTCATTAATTTCATAAAATGCTGACTGGGTATATTTGTTTGAACTACAAGCCCTTGTTCGTACATTTGTTGATGCTTCTGACAAACTTAATTCACATTCTCAATAATTAACATAGTTTGATGATAGTTGCATGAATGTACTCATATAAATAAAAAGATAGTGTTGGTAGTAGTTGGTACCAAAAAAACTTTTTCTAACTTTTTCATTTTCTTTGAACTAGCATATTTATATTCTGAACTTTTTAATTAACATAATGAAAAACAAATGTACATAGTTTTGTTGTTAAAATAAAGACATATATAAAATTTATACAGTATTAGTAATATGAAAAAAAAAATAAGTCTTGAACGAATATTACATACCCTTTTTATACCCTTCTCAATGCGGGTACACTCTTTTGAGATGACATTGGACTGTAACTGGATAAAGCAACTAATATAGTTCGTACAAAAATGTATTAGAATATTTAAAAAAATATAATAAATGCAAATCACTTATTTAAGTTTAAATAATATTTTATAGATATTCGCATTACTATTGCTGGCTAAATGCAATTGAATAATTAGTATCAACTACAAAGTCTGGTATAATTTCATTAGCTCATATTATTATTATTAGTATTATTATTATCATAAATATATAAAAAAAAATATATATATATTCCAAGCATTACAAATCAAATACATGCAAGTGTACATACTTCCAATTTTTATATGATGTTTATATAAATCATATATGAATGGAAAAACTTTATGCTCACATACATGAAAATGCATACATGTATGCCACAAGTCAAGTAAATATAAGACTTTTTTATTTACATATTTTCATATATGTTAAAAGTTTTATTTACTATGAAGTAGGTTCTTAAAAGTGTTATAAATATTAAAGGCCTTGCAAATTCATGTACATTTTTAACCTCCACACAAAGAGGAGAAATGTTTTTAAAATATGTTTGATCTTTAGTTTAAAAAAAAAAAATACTGGATAATACTAAACCTAAAAGAATTGAGTTTTTTTTTTAAAACACTTAAAATCCAGTCACAGAGGCGGCCAAACATTTTTCGGTCATTTATGTTTATATTATGTTTATGTTTCCTCATATTAAACAAATGATTTAAGATATGATTTTTACCACTCCTGACTGCTATTGAATACAATTCGAATCCATCACTGTGAATGGATTTTAAGTGCGATAAAAAATGTTTTCTAATTTTTATGCGATTTTGGCTCAGATTTGTTCAATAATTTTTTTTTTATAATTTTTTTTCATATAAATAAATTATTTTTTTTATATATTGTATACTATCTTTCGTAGCACTTCATTCCTAGCAATTTTTACCGGACTACTCACACTAATATCTGATGGACTCGTGCAAATTGTCGAGGCTTTCCCTTTTATAGTACACCTGTAATATGATATTATATATTTACTTTGTACAGGCGATGCTACGCCCACTCTAATTTTTTGTTCGACCAGTCAGGTAAATAATTTATGGTATCTCGCAATGTCACAAGGCCACGCCCATTTGCGTGATCCAGCCAATTTTTTGGCCGACTACTCATATTAATATCTGATCTGCTCATGCAAGGTTTTCCCTTTTATAGTAGACCAGTTGTGTGATATTTTATATTTATCATATAACGGGCGGTGGGGGTGCCACGAATGCCATGAATAACATATGGAATCACGCAAAGTCCCATGGCTCTCACTATTACAGTACTCCAGATATGTGGCATTTTTTCTTTACTTTGTATGGCTACTAACATAAATAACAGGTGATATCACACAAATTTTTAAAGCTCTCTCTCTATCATAGTACTCAATATATATGATATTAAGAGTTCACTTTATATGGAGTGGCACGCCCACTAAACGTATCAAAAAATTTGTAGGCTATGTCGATCCCTAAGGACTATTCTAAATATTGGAACTAACATTTTTAAAATTAGATGAGTAATTATGGAGATTACCTTCTACAAACAAACACATATTACCCCTTTATTATATTAGTATAGACATGTTTTCCATGTGTTAATTGGAGGCCATCTGAGCTCATTTCTGAATTAACCAATGGATGTACCACCAGAGCCACCAAAAAACTTTTATCTCAAGCCCCTTCTTTATCATGTGAATACAATTCAGTTCGGAAAACTCGAAAAAAATTTTCCTGAAAAGTTGGAATATTCTGATTTTTCCTGAAATGTACTATGCACTTATCAAGTCGGTAAACAAAAACTTCGCTGATATGTTATATACCAAAAAAAAATATGAACACTAAAACCAAGGACCATATATAATTCTATATGGTCCTTGCTAAACCTATGTACACAACATTGATAAGTGTCGAATAATTAAACTAATTATACACATGGTTTTATTAAAGCATTTTTCTTGTAGATGTAGTTACTTAAGGTAAGTAGTAGGGTGGGCCGATTTTTTAGGACAAAAATTTATCAATATTGTACCATTGATTTTTCGATAGCTTTTGTGGCGTCCAAACTTCAATTTTTTGACTTTTTCTCAACTTTTATATTTAAGGTTTTTTTAGTAGCTAATAAAAAAAATTGGCTGATTTAACTTTTTTTTTCAATATTATTAACAATTCAAAAAAAAAGATTTTTTTGAGGTTTTGGACGAGTTTTTGTCGAAAAATCGATCTGTTTTTAAGCGATTTTTCAAATTTTTTTGGAAGGGTTAGGGGCTTTTGGGGTGATTTAGGAGAAATAATTTGTTTATAGCGGTCGACCCTACGAGGGCGGATCACTAAGTCCGTGACTTTTTAATCTTCCCTCGTAGTAATATAAAATGCAACACTGCTTTAATCAAGCACCACCTGTTAGTAGACTACTGTAAAATTTTGAGCAAGTTTCGTCATTTACTTTGCTTCTAACAGCTGTTAAAAATATACAACCAAGGAAAAGCTTGATAATTACTATGGGGACACTGCACCATCGACCACCACTTTCATTGTGGTCACACAACACAAATGACGCTGAACGTTCTGGACGGCCAATTGAAGTCAATACACCCGAAAATGTCGAAAAAATACACGATATGGTATTGGGTTTAATAAAGCTGTCTGCAAGATGGGGGCCGAGTTAGCTCTCAATTGACCATAAACGTAATCGTGTCTCAATGGCAAAATTCCTTGTATTGGGCTACGAATTGGTACCCCATCCACTATTTTCTCCGGATTTAGCCCACATTGACTATTTGCTAGTTTCAAACATAAATAATTGGCCCGGTGGAAAGAGATATAGCTCCAACGATGAAATCATTGATCAAAAATGCCAATTTTATGGACCTCGAAAAATCCTATTTTTGGAAAGGATCAAAAATTGGAGATACCATGGACTAAGTATATTGAGCTAAAGGAGATCATGTTGAAAAATAAACTTTTTTTTTGCAAAAAAATGTGTTGCATTCTAAAAGTATTTATATGTAAAAATTATAAAAAAAAAAAACATTTTTCACAAAAATTTTTATATTAATAATTGCGTTTCAATTAAATTAATTAATAAACCATAATCTAGGGTAAATTATCTTTCCAATAAAACCACAAAATCTTTTATGGGTTGAAAAACAGCCAAGTTATATCAAGTTCCCCAGGCAACAAATGCGTCGCAGACCACTTGATTAAGAAAATCGAGCTTACATTTTTAAAGACATTTAAATAATTTGCAACAACAATATTTTTGCCTTCTCCTGATCCCGAAATGATCTTATGTAAAGTATTTTGCATCTCGTCTGTTGTGCTGCCGTTCTAAATTAATGTCAAAATGGTACATATTTTTAAGCACTATTTCAAAATTTCCAATTTTACTTTTTCAAAAATTTTGTTCAAGAAATTTTCCGAAATCAACGATTCAACCATAAGCTCTTATTAACAAGATATTTTTGATTAAAAATGCCAAATGTTGTTGGTATCCTGTTTTTAATTTGGCGAGGGCAGCGTTTTTATTTCAGCGGATTTGAAGAAAAATGTGTTTTGTCATACTTTTTCAATTTCAAATATATTTTGTTAAATACGTATTATACTATTTGATATAAATTCCCAATCCTGTAAATTACGGTTAAATCTAAACACTATACCTAAAGGATATTAAAATTTTTTTTTAAACAAAATATCGCAATAATATATATTTGTGGAAGGATTTCGATAAAACTTGTTGATAATATTTTAATAATTCAAAAAAATAATATTCTGGACTTATTTTCTGAAATTAGTCCATGGAGTCAGGGTATAATGACTTTGTGCTGATGTTTGTAACTACCAAAAATAATTGACCTAGTTTATTTGACCTGTTTTATTATACCGATCGACTCAGAATCACAATATGTAATATAGATATAGCGAAAAATACGTTACACTTTATAGACGTATGCCCAATAGATAACGGATTTAGACTGCAATATTTTGGCATAACTCAACTTGCGAAAAATAATGTAATAAATATTCAAAATGGCTCTAATTTGTACAACTTATAAAAATTTTAGATATTTGCTCAAACTATAGAAAATTAATAATAATTCCAATAACTTTAATATATTTTTAAAATTAAGAAAAATAAAATAAATTGTATTACTAATACCAGTAATCTGCCAGTAATGTCAACACAACTTTAATAAATAAATCAAATAATATCTATTGATAAAAAAAATCATAATAAATGGGTTAATACAACGATGTTCAATTACTAAATTAGCAGGACTACACGTAAATAGTATAAATATTTTTAATGTATTATGCAATGCTCCGCTCTATATTCAGTTAACATTATGTTAGTTAATAAATACATAACTTATAACTATAACTAATTTAAAATTTTACACTTTCATAACATTTTTTAACATAATATATAAAAACTTAACAGTATCGTAAAAGTTACATACCCACAACAGTGCCATGTTAAAAATAGATATATGTTCGAAACCAAGTTTTGTGCTCTTAACACATGGACATTACTCTTAACATTGTTTTACTCAATTATGACACTCTTTTAACCTTAACAGCGCATGTGGTTTTCCTCTCAATTTTAAAGGGTCAAAACATTTTAATTCTTAACCAGAATAGAGTTAACTTTACGAACTATTTTATTCATAAATATAAGAGCATACGAGTATAGAAAATAGTTCATTTTTCTAAACTCGTGTTTTTTTATAGTATTTTGTTTGAAACTCTAACAATCAGAGTGAGAGTAAAGATTCTATAAGAATGAAGTACAATGGCAACATTGAAAGAAAAACAAAACATGGCATGTAACGGATGTATGTAGGCCAATGGGTACATGTCTAAAAGCCGGAGACCAACAAAATAAATATTCTTATATGAAAATATGTCGTCTCCAATGCACACTCTCACATACACATAAAAAATATACAATATTAAATAGTTGCGGCAGGTTATGTTAAACTGTCAACCAATGTAAATTATTGTGACTAGGAGCGAGCATTTCAATGACTTTAATAAATAAATTTATACACAAATGTGATTTAATAAAACGTGTAGGATTTATTTCTTCAATTTATTGCAAAAACTAAATTTTATAGACAACCAATGAAAAGATATGCAAATTATGGTTTTGTATTAAATATTTATATATTAGATATTTTAAATTGGATAAGGATATAATGATCCAATGGAGCTTTTTAACACTTTTACTTAAGCTTAAATTGCCTATTTTAAAAACATACAAAACAACTCTAATTTTAGGGGTGAATATACGAACACAACAGAAGGTTATAAAAATCTTATTATTATTGCTAAATGTTAAACCGTTGTTTTTAACTAACATCAGTTAACCGTTATGTGAGTGATGGTTCCTCCATCCCAAAATGTGTGAACAAATCCCAAGAGACCTGTTATCATCATGCAGTTGATTTGAATGTCAACCTTTAGCTGACAACATATAGACAAAAATATGTGATTTGAATTACATGGGCTACCATTTCTTATACAACACAAACCTAACACATTTCACTAACTTTCCACCCAGAACTAGGGATGAGCATCGATGTTCGATGTTTTCATAACATCGATGGTTTGCATTCGATGTTCGATGTTTTTGCCATCGACGGTTTTGTCCGATTTTTTTCAAACATCGATGATTTTGATCGATGTTATGCAAAAATATATCTATTAACTCTTTGAAGTTACATTATATTAAAAATAAAAAATAACAACCCTGAATAATGCTTAAATAATTGTTGCTGGCAACAATTGCATGCCACACATATCATTAAAGAGCGTCGTAATTAAATTGATTGTCTGGTGTCAAAAAATTGCAAGATGCCTCGAGTAAGTGAGTTTTGGAAGCATATCACGAAATTATCATCCTCATCCTCAAAATGCAATCATTGCGGAAATGTGTTGAAAACTTCGGGCAATACATCCAACTTGAAAATTCATATGCAGAGTGTCCATGTATACTACATCTACTGATAAGAAAGTTGGTAAAAACTTGACTCAAAACCACTCTAGTTATGGACCATGACGACGACGATGACTGTGTTCTGTCTGCACTTTTACCTTCAACAGCACAAACATCCAGTTGTTCCAATGTGAGTGATTTTTTATTTAGTTAGTTTCTCTCAACAATATATACCGTCGGCATTTCAACATATAAAATACTTTAAGGATGGAGGTAAAGGAAACGAAAAAAGATCCCAGGCAATTGTTTTATGATATGCCAAGATGCCACCCATAAGAATGGTGTAAAGAAAGGGTTTTTGAGAGTTATGAAAGTTTGAGCGCCTCACTATGTTTTGCCATGCCGACTCACTATAAAAAATGATCAACGAGAAAGTTGATGAACTGCAACATGTTTAAAAGGAAAAGTTGAGGGAGAAAAATTTTATAATTACTACTGATGCTTGGACTGACATACAGATGCGCAGTTATTTGAGTGCAACCGTTCATTTGATAGAAAAAGGTGACCAAATGTATAATGGAAATCTTTGGCTAATACCGTTGGATGAAAAGCACACGGCTGAATATCTCGTTTCTAAATTAAGAAACCTGTGCGCAGATTGGGAATTAGATCCACAAATCCTTGTTGCGATAGTCACCGATGGGGCAGCAAATATAGTGAAAGCAACACATTTAGCATTCGGCCAAACAAAACACATACACTGCTTTGCGCATAATCTTAATTTAATTTCTCAGCGGGCCGTAGAACGCTCTGCGGATTTGCACATGTTACTTGATCATGTAAAGAAAATCGTTAAATGGTTTTAGCATAGTATGGTGGCAACTGATTAACTAAGAAAATATACTGACAAAAAGCTGACACAGAGTGTGCCGACGAGATGGAACTCTACGTTCAAAATGCTACACGGGTATTTAGAGTTGCGGCCATTTGTCAGCATTATTTTAAATGAATATTCATCAGTGCCGTTAATGGCAACTGCAAGCCAAATAGAGGACATTGCAGAAATTGTAAACAATTTACAGCCATTGCATACAGCTACAGCGAAATATGTGGAATGCAATACTTGACAAGTAGTCTAGCAATTCCCATTGCTCATATTCTGAAAGGAAAAGTGCAAAACATTACGCCAAAGAAAGATATATGCCTCAAGTTTCAAAAAAAGATTTGTTGTATAAATGATTCAATTCAACTATTTTTTTTTACAAATTACTTATATTTCAGAAGCACCTGCTGAAAAAATGGGGCAAAAGAAATTAGTTTATAAAGTTTACTTAAATATTTATCAACGACAGCAACGTCGGTGCCTTCCGAGCGACCCTTTTCAAAGGCCGGTCAAATAATTTGCGATGCAAGAAATAAATTAGATGGAAAATTTGTATTAAAACAAATATTTTGGAGCTCCTTGTCAACGGAACTTTGGTATTATGATTAAAAAATTGAGTGTTTAATATAATCGTTTATATTAAGGAAATATAATTAACAAAAATTTGATGCTTTAAATTTTTTTTTCGATGGTGAACATCGATGGTTTTGGGTCGATGTTTTCATAGCATCGATGGTGTCTTTCGATATCTTTTTCAATGTTGAACATCGATGGTTTTGCTTCGATGCCCATGCTTACCCAGAACTTAAAGCATCGAAAGGTAGTACAGTCTGATTCATTTTTTTTTTACATATATAATTATTGTTACTCAAAAAGTATGTTGAAATTACTTGGTATTACTGATTCTTTTAAATATTTTCAAAAAACAAAACATTCGATAAAACTTTAGACCATAAAACCAAGGTAAGTACAAAAGATTTCAAATATGAATTAATTTCAATGAAATATTTAATATTAAGAACTGAGTAAGACTTGAATAAATATAATTCTCCATCAAACCCAACCGAATTTTCGAATTAATTTTTATTTATTTTTTTTTATTAAGACTGCAATAAAATAAAAATTAAAAATTTAATAAGTTTATTACTTTTAAATTGTTTATAGTCATGTGTTATTAGCACATTAAAGGAGATAATTCTAAATAAGCTTCTGACAATTTTGATGCATTTTCTTAGAAGGAATATTTTGATTAAAAAAATCAATTAAAAAACCAACAGTAATGGTCGTATTTCTGTCATTCAATATGAATTTTATTCTTTTAGGAAAATTTGCAAAATTGAATTTGATAACCTGCAGACCTTCATAGGTCAGTATGTAAATACTAGGCAGACAACGAAGCAAAGTGTAGAATAACATTGAAAATAAATTTGATGCCTTTAGCGGAACAACCAATTGTTTTGACATATTCTTTATTATTGGCAAATGAATCGGAATAATAATACTACCTTTATAATAATGCTTCTCATGATGGAGTTAGCAACTGAATACTGGAGTTCACCTTCTATGAGTTTTATCATGTAACATACTATTTTGCGCTGATGTTTGTAACTACCAAAAATATTTGACCGAGTGCCATCTCTTATTATACCCATCGACTTAGAATCACCTTCTGAGTCAGAATCACTTTCTGAGTCGATTTAGCGATGTCCGCCCGCCCATCGGTATGTCCATGAAAATCTTGTAGTCAAACTACAGATGGCAAATAAAAATTTATTTTGATGAAATTTAGGACATACGCTTCATTCGGCCAATAGGATTAACAGTACTGAATTAGCTTAAATTGCCGTAATATCCAAATTAGCATATAGATCTCGGTGAAAGTGGGTTTAGATATGTTTTTTACATCAATTTATCAGTAGTCCAAAAGTAAACCCTATAAAAATAAACCCGAAGTTCACTTAAATCTATGTAAAAACTAAAATATTGCACAACTTTTACTCAAATTTTGTTTGTAATAGTGTTTGTAAAAAAGAAGTGACCTTACCATATATGGTCGAGATTGGCCCAATTTTCGACCTAATCTCCATATATATATACCATCCGATATGAACTTTTTAATATGCTAAGGCAGAAAAATTAATTACAGTGCCACTCACTTTTGGTTTCTGCTTATTTTCTAAATGTAATAAGTTGGACCTAAGAGATAGGATCTCTAAATGCACGGTATAGGGTATCGTATACATGGTCTGGACCGACTATAATTTCCATAGTTGTTATATATATAGATGCCATTAGTGGTGCAATTTTAAATTTTCAGTTTTCCACGCTCCTCCGTCGACAGACCAAAAGTCAGACTTTACGGTGTCACCCGCAAAGCTATTTGGAAGATTTCCTGAAATTTTCATTATAATCGGTCTATCCATTTTTATATATATATTAGCTAACCCGGCAAACTTCGTTTTGTTCAAAAGGGATTTTTTGATTGAATTAATTTAAAAATTTTTTTTTAATCGAAAATTATCGACCGTTAACAGATGACGCAATAATATAATTTTAATAAAACACTTTACTAATTCAGTTGAATTCAATATCTTATATGGTCTTCGTACCGCCCAAAATTTGGTCAAAATAGAATAAAATCAAGAATTAATTAAAAATAAGAATAGAACAATGATTGTAATTAATTCAATGCGCACGATGCACAAAATGTTTTCTTTTCTGCTCCGGATCGTAAATGAATATTTAGGATGGTTTCCCAACTCGGGAACACGCAACATATAGCTGGCCGTGTGAAAAGCATGACATTTCCAGATATATGCCGCACACTTCCAGGGACTGTCTTGTGGCTTGTTTACTGTCATCACAAATGCAAGTTTCACTGGGAACTGAACATGTTTAAACTGCAACGACAAATCGGTTGAAGTCAAGTTAATTCGCGGAACTAAGCATTATTTTCCCTTGAACCGCCTTTTCAAAATCCTTGCCACTATCACATTACTCATTAATTTTATTGCAATCAGTCGAGTTCCATTGCATAGTTTCATATCATTAAAATTTCATAGCATAAGAATGACAGATCCAACTTTAATACGCAAATGATGAGGCGGCATTCCAGGCAAATCCAAAGAGTTTAGGAATTCCACTGGATAATTTACGACATCGTTTTCAACTCGATCGATCGATTTGTATGAGTGCAATTCGCCAGGAATCTGATAGTCCAATTCAAATCATTGACATCAATATTATTTTCTGCTAAAATTGCGCGCGCGCAACCAATCGTAATTAAGAAAATTTAGGCCAACGTTCGGATATACTTTAGAGATGAATTCATTTTTCGTTGAAGTGAATTGATATTAAACCACTGGAAGTATCTTCCAGAATTTGTCCATTTTCAATTCTCAGCAGTCCTTTGGAGAAATCTTTTGCGGTTCTATCCTGTTGCAGGAACACTCGCATATTCATAGTGAATGGAATGACTTTTACTTGTCGCCACAAAAACGATTACTTCAGACATGCGTTTAATTGATCCTCTGCTGTTGATTTCGGAATCATGGGAAGTGTTTGCCTGAAGTCTCCTACCAATAATATCATCACCCCGCCAAATCTAAGATTTTTGTTACGGAAATCCTTCAACGTTCGATCCAGTGCTTCTAATGATCATTTGTGATAACTGCGTAATCTCTGGCTATTTTGGATTGCAAGTAAACATCGCAAATTAATCCAGCCGTTCATAATTTCTCACGTAAGTCATCGCATCCTGGGTGTACTCGTGCATGTGTCTCTCACTTCCAATGAATGTCAATGGCAAAATTGAGAGACGACAAACATTTATAATATCTGCTTCTCTATTAACCGCAACTCGCAAGTGAATATGTTCTTCAGATCGCAACTTAGCCCGATTGAGTCGAATGTAATTGAGTCGCTCTGTTTCAGCCTGAAATTGTTGGAACAATCGTCGATATATCAGTAGGTAATTGTCAAAGTTCATTGAACTTACCTTCTTATTTGTCTCGACCCCTAAACATTTACAATATGAATATACGTGACAATCAAAAATGTTTTTTGCACTAACCATTGAAGTGATATCCGTCATCTCCACGGCAAAAGATAAGCGGATATTGTAGTGCGTCATACAGCCGACGTGTATCACTTATTCGCTATAGTGCGTTTGTAGTTCGGCGTTTTATGACAATATCACGCGATTCCAAATTTTTACCAACAACAATTGATATTTCAATAACTGTAGGGGCGTTGTATTTGTCGTTCATGAGTCCCTGCACCTAATAACCTATGAACTCACTCAAATTATCTTCACTTTCCCTTGTTCATTATTCACGATACTTTTATTATTTTGAAAATTTATTTTATACGGGAGGTGACACGCCCAATCCCAATCTTTTTCGCCACAGCTAATCCCAGAAATAATAGGTGAACTCACACAAACTTGCAAAGTTCTCCCTATCGTTAAACTCGGTATATGTACATAAAATTTAATCAGTACTTTGTAGGGGATGTACCCCGCCCACTTATCCGATCCAGCCTATTTTCGTCACGTCTACTTACACTAATAACAGAAGACATCACATAATGTATCAAAGCTCTCCCATGATATTGAGTCTGATAATGAGTAATTAATTTGTTTTCCGATACTTTCCCATTTTACCGATACCGCTCATTTTTACAATGGCTACTCACAGCAACTGACAGCAATAATAGATGACCTCATACAAAATTGCAAAGCTCTCCCTACAACAGTACTCAAAATATATAACGTTAAAATTAACTTTGCATGGGAGTTATCACGTCCACTTATCCGATACCGACCATTTTCGGCATTACTATCCATATTAATAATGGATGGCTTCACAAAGCTCTCCCTCTCATAGTACTCAATATATATGATGTTAAAATGGAATAACCACGTACAGCGCCATCTGTTGGGACTTTTTGTACTTTTCTTTTTCCTAAACCTTCGCGAGGCAATTACAAATAAACTCGGTGAAGAAAGTATCTCTTTTGGTCCTGTAGTTTTCAAATTTTAAGCGGACGAACAAACCACGATTCAATTATATATATATAGATATATATATATAGATGTCATTAGTGGTACAATATTAAATTTTGAGTTTGCCACGCCCCTCCGTTCACAGGCAAAAATTAAATATTAGACTTCACACTGTCACCCGCCAGGCCAGGTTCCTGAAAAATTCATTAAAATCAGTTCATTAGTTTTTATACAATAATAAAATTTAATTTTGCCACGCTCCTCCGCACACAGACCAACAATAAAAAATTAGATTTCTCAGTTTTGCCCGCCAGGCTATTCGGTCCATCCATCCATCTTCAGTCAATTAATCGGCTTTGCTTCTTGCGCTACATAAAATTATGGGTGATTACTAATGTGTCATACTTTTCCTATTATTTTGTTTTTGGTTCCTTCCATGGAAAACTCTTTCTTCTCTTCTAGAATATTTATAGCTTCATGCAAGACACAAAGGCTGTCTTACAATAAATCGCGAGGCATTCTAAACGAGAGAAGCAGTAGAAAGCAAAGCACTTGCTATATTTCACGCATGGTAAGGTGTTGTTAATAATATCAGGCTCCAGGTTACATGTGTCCTCGCAAACATTTGTAAAATTAAGTCAAAAATTCTCTAATTCTTTTGATATCTACAGCAAAATTTGAATCATGCAATTTTCTTTCAGTTTAAAATAACAAAACAGGATAAAAGTTTATGTTTTTATACCCTCTACCACGGTATGGTTAGCTGACTTTGTGCTGATGTTTGTAACTACCAAAAATATTTGACCTAGACCCATCTTTTATAACGCCGATCGACTCAGAATCACTTTTTGAGCGATGTTCGTCTATCCATCTGTCCATGTAATACTTGTAGTCAAACTGCAGGTCGAAAATATTAATATATTTTGATGAAATTTGATATATAAGCTTTTATCAACCTTAGCATAAGCGCTGCACAGTGGGGCCTTTCGTCTTTTTTCGTTGTAACAATCATAACTTTTTAACTAATTAAGGTATTTTAAAAATTGTAAATGATTTTAAAAGACGACTTCCTTACCTTTAAAATGAGTGCTGGCAGAGGGTGGAAGATCTACAGGGGGCTTCAGTATATCCTATCAAAGTTCAATATTATTTTGGTGCTAATATTACATGTTGCAAATATAGAGATAATGTGCTGAAATTTGGAACTTAAAGTGTTTTAGACCCAAGGACGAACCGTACTTAGATTTGTTGGAATCGGCCCATGTTTGGACATAGTTCCCATACAAATTTTCCTTCAAAATTGTTTTAACCCTTAAGCAAACACCAAAGTGTACTCACACAAACGAACCCCAGGGCCTGAATGGGACTATTCGTATTATGTATTGAGTTTTATGGCTACCGCAAGAAAATCAATAAAATATACTAATATATTTTTTTTTTATAAATAATATTTATTAATATTGACAAGATATTATATGTTCATATAAAACAAAAACACAACGAAATGAACTGTTGATAATATGACGGACTTATTTTTTTTAGAACATAAGAGGATATTCCAATGTTGTCATGGAATCCACATTCACTGGACAAATTTTTTGATTTTTCTTTTCTAATGGAATACATTGCTTGTTGTCTCTAAGGGTACCAACAAAACCTAGTCCAATAGCCATTAGTCGTTTACACAAATCCAATGTAGTAAAAAAGTTACTCTCTCCCAGAACCCTTATAATACATTGCAAAGCGCATTAGCTGGTTTTTTCCGTTTTTCTGCTCGAATATATCCCTGCTCTCTGCCAGTATATACATTACCTTCTAAAGGTAAATCAGATTTTGAGTTACATGCCCACCATATCTTGATGCCATACTTAGCAGGTTTCGAAGGAATTTACTGTGTAAACTTTGTTCTTCCTCTGAACGGAAAAAGTTGCTCATCTACTGTAATACTTTCATGCAGTTTATATTTATTTGTTAGGCTTATATTTAGTAAGTTCCAAATATCTCGTATTGGAGCTGCCTTGTCAGACTGAGACCGAAATAACCGCAAGAGATTTTGAAATCCCTTCAAGGACATTGTTGCTCTAAATATAGCTATATTTGTATGTTATTGTGGGTTGCTATACCACAAATCGAGATTCCCACAAAATCATCTAACTCTTCCATAGTAATTGAATTCATTTGAAAAAATCTTTTGAATATTTTTAACTCAGTAATATTTTCAGTTGTAGGCCCACCACTACACTTCGTTACGTTATGAGCCATACATTTTCTGGAAACCGGAGGAAACTTAGACAACTTTGTTCCATCCTTTCCGTAGGAAAACCACTAGAGTTGGAAGTTCCCTGATTACCGACATCGTTTTCATTATCTTCTTCACTTTCGGATGCATATTCAATTTCGTTGTCAACTTGTATTATATTCTGAAGAGAATATATGATACTCTATATCATTGGCTATTGCCTTTACCAATCTTTCTAATTAATTAGGATCATATTTGGAAACTGTTTCTAATATTACACCTACTTCCTTACTCATTGTCACCCTTGTCAACTACCAACACAAAACTAAAAGGTCAACCCAAATAAGAACGTTGAGCGTTGATGAAATGTTGCCAACAAAAAGATTCTGCTTTTTATACATAAGCCCAAAAGTTGCCGTTATAAATTGTTATCACAATCATTAGCAGAAAGAATACTTTGTTGTCAACTAGCGTAATTCTTCGAAATAAAAGTAAAGAAAGATTTTTTGAGTTTCGTGTGCTTTTATATACGTTTTGTTTTGATTTTTTTTAGTACAGTCTATATGTAATAGTGCAGGGCCTGGCTATGCCCTGGTAGTGCAAATATGAATAAAAATTTCTTGAAAATGATTACCACGCCTACAGATAAAACTATATAAATTTTTCCGAACTTTTCTGAACTTTATTGAGGAATTTATAAAAAACAAGTAAGAGTGTTAAATTCGGCTGTACCGAATCTTTGATACCCTCCACCTCGGTTTGAATGTTGATAATAAATGTAAACAAAATATTGGAAAAAGTAAACAATTTGTTAAACTTAATACCAAATTATTTAAGAAAATTCTTTGAGTTGGTTTTCGTCTTGTCTATTATTTCGGATTTATTTCGGTGTTTGCTTTTTGGTCATCGTGGTTGTTGATCGCCATGCATTTAGGTTATATACCTATATGCATGCGTTTCCGGTTATATGACATAACTTCTCGTTTGATTTAGTTTTTGCTAATTAATTAGCTCGCCCTAACTTCCATTGCAAAGGTAATGGTTGTGTAGGGTGGCTATATGCATTAAATCGTGCTAATTGGAGATGGCTGTATAGTTTCTTTTAACTGGCCAAATATTTCTTCATTGTGGCCATATAGGTCGGATGGAGTAACAAAATAATAACCAAAAAAAAAAAAGCTCTCTCAACTTTTTTTAAAATATTGCCATATTTTGAAAACATAGAGAATAAATTTATAATAATAAATAATCAAATTAGGGATGCCAAACGCAAAAAACGAAAAGTCCCAAACATTTTAAATAAAATAATTTAATGTTATCTTTATTTTCTGAAAAACTTCAAATTTTCATCCAAAATAAATTGTGAAAATTTATTCATAAAAAAATAACATTCTCATCAAATTACGTTTACTTATGTAACAATTTTTATGTTCGCAATTCTTAAATATCATTTGAGGTTTTCTTAAATTCATTGAATTTAAATTAATATTTTCTGTAGTGCGATTCTGTAAATTTCAATTTCAACGATCTGACAATTGCAAAATATATCGACAGCTATTGTTGTTTGCACTAAGGATTAAGTGATTCACTAAGTACATACATCTTAACGACAGTCGACAAATCTGTTTTTCTATTTATTTAAATTGTAAAGGAGTGGCATCTCTGTCAAAATAAGCGAAAAACACAAAGAATAGAAAAAAACAAATTACTTCGTGTTTGACAGGATGATTTTATGTTTATGTTTAATATCTTTATTTTTTTTTTTTTACTAATATTTCTGTTTATTTATTTGAAAATTAAATAATGAATTGAATATGCTATTTAATTTTTTTATTTATATAAAAAAGTTTTTTAATAGAAGCAAAATATTTTCACTATTTTATGATTTTTATTTATGTATGACGACATTTCAACCTAAAAATTTAAGTTTTTATCGATTGAATAAACAACACAAAAATGGCTGTCGTTTAGATAACAGCAACAGCTGACTTTAACAATAGCGAATATCGTTTCAAAATTTTACTGATAATTTTGCAATTTTCTTTTTTTTACGATTCGACTATCGTTAAAAGAAGTTACTGAATCGCGGTACTGAGAAGTTATTAATATCTCCTGAATGGCAATATTTTTTTTAAATGTAAACATTTTTAAATGTAAACATATTTCTAAATTTAAAATTATTATTTCCTACGTTTTGATATGATTTTCTGAAATTCAATTAATATTTTCTAATTTATAATTGGAAATTTTATTTTCAGCTTTTATTATAACTGATATTTTCATAAAGTTGTATGGAAAATTTAAAAAGTGAATTTTGTATTTATGTGAATAATAATGCTTTATTAATTATAAACAATTTTTAAAAATTAGATGTAATCGCAATCAGATATTTTATAAGTAAAGCAGAATAATAATTCTATATAACTCCAGTTCATTTCAGTCAACGAACACGAACAAACGTCTTGTACACGCGATTGTCTGTCTCCGAGAGTGAATTGTGCATTTCAATAACTATTAAACCCTAAAACTTTTAAGAATATACGCGAAAATAAAAAAATTTTAAAAACTTGTTAAACTTATCACAGATATCTGTACACATTTTATTAATAAACTAATTAAAAAAAAAAAAAAAAAAAAACACCAAAAGCTAAAGTAATAAGTAATAAAAAAAAGTGAAACAAAAAAAAAAAAATCCCTTAAGACAAAATGACTGATCCTCCGGATCGGTTGCTCTCCCAAAATCAACCTGTATTCACTGTTGATAAAAATAAACGTTTAAAAATTTATTCAAATGGCCCCAAATATTTAATTATGTCAAGAACAAAAAGCGATGACACTCTAGTTAACGTTTCTCCCTTTCTTATCAAGAAAGTGATTGATGGAATATGCGGTAGCGAAGTTGAAATATGTAAAAAAATACGCAATGGAAACATATTGATCAAAACCAAAAATAGTGCACAAGCAGCTAAATTAATTACCCTTACTTCACTTTCCCCCACTATACAAGTTGATATTAGCGAACACTCCTCTCTCAACTACTCAAAAGGTGTTATTTACTCCAACGATCTTAGAGGTATAGATGAAAACGAAATTCTACAAGAGTTAAAATGCCAAAATGTTTCAGAGATCAGAAAAATTTTAAAAAAAGTCAATAATGAAATTAAGGAAACTGGACTCATTATAATAACAATAGCAACGCTTGACCTGCCAGAATATTTAAATATAGGCTATGAAAGAGTGACAATTCGCCCTTACGTTCCCTTCCCTCTAAGATGTAGAAACTGCCTTCGCTTTGGACACCCAACAAAAACATGTATTAGCAAGAGAATTTGCACACACTGTGCTCTTGAATATCACTTTGAGGAAGATGACGAAATATGCAATAACCCAATAACATGCAGTAACTGCATCTACAACAACATTGAGAATAACAAACATGACTCTTTAGATAAAAACTGTCCAGTTTTCTTAAAAGAAAAAGAAATACAAACAATTGTCACTTTAGAAAAAGTGGAAAGAAAAAAAGCTATAGAAACATACAAACAACGTCACCAAAGCGGTCAATCGTCTTATTCAAACGTAACTAAACCTTCTGCAAGCAAACAAAACCCAATAACAAACAACAACACTGATGATCCAAAAACTACAAGAGAACTAATAAACTACAATGATATTGAAACACACGAGTGTGCCAATATCAAAATCAATCAACCTTCTACAAAAACAAAAACAATAAACATACTGCCTAAAAATACATCAAATAAAATAAAACAAGCAATGAAGAGGAAAAGTACAAGGAACATCAACAATCAAAAACAACTCAAAACTAAAGCAAATCGAGATGACAACGAGACAGCCGAGTCGATGGATAATGAAGAGTAAAATATAAGTTCATATTTTGACACCCTACAGTATGGGTGATGTCACCCATTGATCGATTGGCTCCGAGTTAGTACAAATGTTCTTTAGACGACATACTTACATCATTCATCGATGTGTAGTTTAGCTTCTTAAGACGTGTACTTTCTTGGGTTTCGATCATCTGGGTGATCTCACTCATGCTGTAGGGTGTATATATATAAAAATCTTTATATGTAATTCACAAACCCAACAAATTTAAATTTTATTTTTTATATATACATATATACAATTATGTCATCCTTGAATATCATACAATGGAATATTAGAGGCTATATAAATAACTACAACGATTTACTAATTCTAATTAAAAAACACAACATTAAACTTATTTCAATTCAAGAATCCCATATAACTAACATGAATACCCTTTTATGAAAATGAAAATCTTTCTAAAATCTTCAGCGACATATGTGTAAATTTAAACATTTCAACGCCTCAAGTTGAAAATGTTTACAGACTGAAAAGAATATATAGGGACAACAAACCTTATTCACCGAGCGATGAAGTTGTAGTTGTGAAATTGTGTTCTCCATACCAAAAAAATTTCCTCTTAAAAACCATTGCCAAATATAGACGAGACAATAAGACAACACTTTGTCTACAACACGCTGGTTTTAATAGTCTGGAGCCAATTTACGTAACTGAAAATTTAACGCCTCAAAACCACAAAATTCTCCAATCCGCCTTGAAAATGAAAAAAGAACAAACAATAAAAACAGCCTACACACATCGCGGTCTGGTATATGTTAAGAAACTTAATTCTGAGGACCCAATCCTTATTGAGTTTTTGGATGAACTCAATCAGTTTTTTGCTTGATGATACATAACACATCTTTACCAATTTTCGTTGTGCCTTTCTGCAGGTTTGCCTTTGCCTTTTTTCATGACTATTGTATCATCGTAACTATTTTTGATTATTGTACTATTAATTTTATTAATTTTATTCTTAATCATATTTTAAATGTAACTGTTTACTTTTATTTTAATATTGATCAAAATGTTAGACTCATAGCTTACATAATTAAATTCTATGGTGTTATATTATTTACATTTCTAATTAGCGTTGCTTGTAGGTTTCCCAATTTATTTTTATTTTTCAGATTATGGCTTTAATGGGAGGCCTTCCAATATATTCTCAAGACGTAACAGCAAACATGATAAAAATTCTAGCCAAACAGAGAAGCGGCTTAAAAATTTGTCATATTAACGCACAAAGTCTAAGAAACAAAATAGACGAGTTTAGATTTATTTTTCAAATTTCTAACGTTAATGTTATATGTGTGTCTGAGACTTGGTTTGATGAATCTATCACAGATGACCTGGTATCGCTGGATGGTTATAATTTATATAGAAATGATAGATCTGACGGCTTTGGCGGTGTGGCAATTTATGTAAAAAAAGGGCTGGGCTGTAAATTGAAAAGTAAAAGTGATGAAAAAATAGACCCTAACAACAAAGTAGAATATCTTTTTCTTGAAGCTTGTAGTTATGGAAGAAAATTTCTTATTGGTTGTGTCTACAGGCCAAGGAATACTATTGATTTCACACATTTTTATAAAATTTTGGAAGATATCACTGCATTATATAGTGACGTTTTAATAGCTGGAGACTTTAACTCTAATCTGCTAACAGAATCATGTTTAACCCTCAATATGCAATCATTTAATCTTGTTTCTGCAAATTCTCTAATGCCAACACATTTTACATCATCAAATAATACTTTGCTCGACCTATTTTTTGTCTCCAATGAAGAAAAAATCTTATTATATGACCAGTTGTCCGCATCGTGTTTTTCTAGGCACGATCTAATTTTTTTAATTTTTGATATTCCTCTAGAAACTTCTACAGAGAAAATCCAATTTCGTAACTTGAAACGTATTAACTATTTCACTCTTGAAGAAGAGTTTGTCAAAATTGACTGGGATTGCGTTTATCATATGCTATCTGTTAATGATCAATTGGCTTTCGTGGAACAAAATATAACAACGTTATTTAATACAATAGTGCCATTGCAAACGAAAGAAGTAAATTACCGCCAGAAACCTTGGTTTACATCTGAAATTAAGCACCTCATAGCAGATCGTGACTATGCTTACTCTCGCTGGAAGCGCTATAAAACTTATGATCTGTATAATACTTATCGCAACGCGAGAAAAATTGTAACCAAAACCATAAGAAACGTAAAGTCAAAATACTATGCCAACAAATTTTCACAATCCATTTCTACAAAAAATAAATGGAAAACCATTAAAGAAATTGGAATAGTTAATAGTAAAAACAGTGATGTTAATATAACATTAGATCCAGATGATATAAATAAAAAATTTGTTAATATACCCATGTCTCAAGCAGACCATAGTTATTATATTAACTATCATGCTACAAATCTTCCACAAAGTTTATTCAATTTCGAAAGTGTAAGTCAATTAGATGTATTCAAAAGCTGCCTATCCATAAAATCAAACGCTATAGGCATTGATGGTATTCATCCCGCTTTTTTTAAAATTATTCTCCCGACACTACTACCAATAATTACAAATATATTTAACAAAATTATTATGACAAGCACTTATCCACTAAGATGGAAGCAGGCTAAAATTCTTCCAATTCCAAAATCACCCACTGAGTATCGGCCTATAGCCATATTGCCATATCTGTCAAAAGCATTTGAAAAACTTTTACATTTACAGATAACTAATTACATTGAACATCATAATTTGTTGACCGATAAACAATCTGGATTTCGGGCCAAACATAGTTGCATTACTGCTCTTACCGATGTAGCCGAAGATCTCAGAAAGGAAATTGACGATGGATGTGTTGCAATGTTGGTGTTGTTGGATCATTCAAAGGCTTTTGATACCGTTGACCATACCGTATTGATTCAAAAATTAGAAAAAATGATGAATTTTTCCTCTACATCTACTAAATTAATTGAATCATATCTAAAGGATCGAGAACAGTGTGTTGAAATAAAATCTTTAACCACCTCAACCTTTCTTCCCGTTATCAGGGGTGTACCACAGGGCTCCATTCTTGGGCCTCTCCTCTTTTCCATCTACGCAAATGATCTTCCTGAACAGTTGCTCCACTGCAACATTAGAATGTATGCCGATGACGTCCAATTATACGTAAGTAATAAACAAGGAAACATTGAACAATGTACTGCAAAACTAAATGATGACTTGCAGCGTGTTTCTCTCTGGGCGAATGTGAATGGTTTAAGTTTGAATCCTAAAAAATCCAAATGTATCGTTATACATAAAAGGACAAGGAAAATTATTGAAAGTCCTAGTGTTTGTATTAGCAACCAACAGATTGAAATCGTTAACAAAGCAAAAAATCTTGGTATCACATTTAATAATACTCTGACCTGGTCAGATCACGTCATAGCTGCCTGTGGCAAAACATACGCGATGCTCAGGACTCTTTGGCCTACGCAATACTACACGCCAATAAAAATAAGGTTACTGCTTGCTAAAACTTATTTGATACCTACTTTAACCTACGGATGTGAGATTTTTGCAAGTTGTGATGCAACCAGCAAATCAAAATTGAATGTTACTTACAACAATATTGCAAGATACATTTATGGTCTCAGTAATTACAGAACTAATGGTGTTTACCTCAATATAACTCCATACTCTAAGAGAATATTTGGTGTGTTGTTCGAAGACCTTCTGAAAATAAGAACTCTAATATTTCTTCATAAAATTATAATAACCCGAGAGCCTTGTCATCTTTTTAATCGTTTGAGATTTAGTCAACTCAGAAGAAATAGAAATTTAATTCAATTTAATCATCGGACGTTAATATCCGAATGGCATTTTTTTATAACTGCAATACGTCTTTGGAATATTATTCCTCCTACAATTAAAGAAACCAGCAACGCGTTAGAATTTAAAAAAAAACTATTTAAATTTTATTCATAGATAACTTGTTTTATTATTAAAATAAATTATTGTTTATAAATTAAAAAATTGTAATTTGTAATTTGTAATTTGTAATTTGCATGTAATTGTTATTTTACTTTTATATTACTTTACTTTTGTTAATTCACATTATAACACCATACGAATTCTACTTTTTAAGACAAATGTTTTGTTGTAGAAATTACAAAATTAATTTAATAAATAAATAAATAAATAAATAAATAAATAAAATTCCCATCCCCAATAGCTTTACCATGTACAATTATAATAACTCCAACTCGTATGGAGGCGTTGCTTTATTAATCCATAATTCCATACAACATAAACTCTTACCACTGAACAATGACTTTGAAGCAATCAGTTTAGAAATTCACTCAAAAATCAAATTTAATATTATTTCAGCATATATTTCACCATCTGTTAATTTCAGTTATCGCAACTTGCAAAATGTTTTATGTAACTCCCAAATACCAACACTAGTGACTGGAGATTTCAATAGCTGGCACCAAACTTGGGGCTCCAGTAAAAATAACAAAAGAGGCAACATTGTCGCCAAATTTATCAACAACTCAAATTTCAGTTTGCTTAATGATAAATCCCCGACCCATTTTTCAACCCAAAACACTTTAACCCACATTGATTTATCGTTCTGTTCACCGGAACTTAGTCTTCATTTAAATTGGTCACTCGAACCTGATTTATGGGGAAGCGACCATTATCCTATAATTCTATCGTTATTTTGTAATAGTCATATAAGAAATCAAACATTCAAATCTCGATTCAAAATAGATAAGGCGAATTGGGAGTTATACAAAATAAAATGTTTAACCTATGAATCAGTTAGACAACCTAACACAAATATTAATAAAGAAGCCGCGAATTTGAAAAAAATCATTATTCAATCTGCTAATGAATCAATCCCTCAGACAAAACCACTCAGGGGACGCACACCAGTTCCATGGTGGAACCAACACCTTGAGGCTCTCAAATCTGAAAAGAATAGATTATGGTATATATTCAGAAGAAACATTAATGATGCAAACATGATTAAATATAAAAGAGCAAGCGCTCTCCTCAAAAAGGAAATCAAAATTGCTAAACGGAAATCGCTAAATGACTTCACATCAGAAATTAATCCAAATTCATCTTCCAAAAAAATATGGAACAATATTAGAAGATTCTGCGGGTATAACATATCTCATAAAATACATTGTATTCAAAGTGAATTCACTCCTTTCAATAATTTAACCGAGCCAGTCGATATTGCAAATGAGTTTGGAAAATTTTGGACTGAAAATTCTTCAGACCATAAGTTTCCAACCAAATTCCGAGACAAAAAAGCCACATTTAGAGATCGCTTAACTAATATTATCCCAAATCACAAGGCAAAACTTATTGAAAACGATATAAATAATATTGAATTTTTATCCACTCTTAACAAGCTAAAGGGTAAGACACCGGGCTTAGATAGAGTATCCTATGATATGGTTAAAAACTCTCCAACATCCGTCAAAAATCGAATTCTGAATTTATTTAACAACATTCTGAAGACTCATATCCCCCAACAATATAAAACAAGTGTAATATTACCAATATTAAAGCAAAATAACGATAAGATCCATACGAAATCATATAGACCAATATCGTTAAATTCTTGTATCGCAAAAGTGTTAGATAGAATTATAGCCAATAGACTGTGGTGGTTTATCTCATCACAAAAATTACTTAACTACAATCAAATGGGTTTCAAAAAAGGAAAATCGACATCAGATGCCCTTCTGTACATTGAACATTTAGCTGCCAGTAGTTTAGCCACAAAAAATCACCTTACAATAGTTTCGCTGGATTTCGAAAAAGCATATGACAAAATAGGAATCCACACAGTGATTGATCAACTTATTGCATGGAAATTAGGACCTAATATAATAAACTATATAGTTAACTTTATGTCAAATAGAAAATTTTTAGTAAGCTTGGGAAAAAGTTACTCACGCACATACGATCTTCATAATGGAATACCACAAGGTTCTCCATTATCGGTTATTCTATTTTTGGTTGCTTATAACAGGTTAAGTGTTATCATGTCACTACATAAAAATATAAAATTTTGCGCCTATGCCGATGATTTTAATATATTAATAAAATCTGACAAAAATAAAAATCCAAATATTAATATTGATGGTATAATCAATTATATATTACAATGGTGCGAAGAATCAGGTGCTGTTCTATCAAAGACAAAATGTAAATTCATGCACATCTGTCGAAAACATAACTGCATCTGCAGTATTACTTCGACTAATATTCAAATTTGTCAAACAGATAAATTAAAAATACTCGGAATAACATTCAGTAAATCACTTAGATGGAACTTTCATATTGAATCAATGATAAGCGCTTTATCAAATCGTATAAATATCATTAAATGTCTGTCTCATCCCAAATTCAATTCCAATATTATTGCTATTATAAATATAATCAAATCATTGATCATATCTAAAATAAGATATGGATTATTCCTGTATGGAAATTCCTCCAAGACATCTTTAAGAAAAGTTAAATCGGTAATTAATGCAGTAACTCGCTGCTCACTTGGTGCTTTACGAACAACACCAATTAATAACATAATGTTTGAAACAAACAGTTTAGACCTGGACATATTATATGAAGCAGAAGTTAAAAAACAAATAAAATCAGTAATGTATTGTCAAGAAACTCCTTTACGGAAAATTGTTGGAAATTTTTCAAAATCAAAAAGAAACGAAAAAATTAAATCTTCTTTATTTAACATATTAAGAATTATACAAGAATTTGACCTCACCACCAAAATTTTAAAACTAACTCCATCAGCTAATCCACCATGGCAATTAAAATCGTCTTCTATAGATTCAACTCTTTCAAATTTTAAAAAGGAAAACACTCCATTGATTCAATACCGCATGCTATTCCATGAAATTAACAATAAATACAATGATAGAACTTTTATATACACAGACGGTTCCAAAACGAAAGAGTATGTATCTTTTGCGGTTACCTTAGTTGACAAAATCATCAGCACCTCAATACTTCCAGAATTCAGTTCCGTTTTTTCTGCTGAAATAATAGCTATATACAATGCCATACAATATTGTCAGAAATCCGGTAAATTCGCCGTGTGCACTGATTCCCTTTCAGCAATTCAGGCTATAAATAATATCAGCAACAACAACTTTTATGTAACTAACATCAGAGACTCCCTAATAAAAAATTTTCCCAAAATCATTATAATATGGATACCAGGGCATTCTCTAATAGAAGGCAACGAATTCGCTGACTTTGCAGCCAAACAAGCATATAAATTTCCGTTGATCAAAACAATCAATAGAAACTTTTCAGATATAAGAAAAGCAGTAAACAGACAAAACGACAACTTGAATCTTGATATATGGAATAAGACTAACAACTGGTACAAGACCATCAACCCAATTAAAAGCAACCTTTATTCTTGGTTACCCCACATAAATGATATCAATCGAATAGATTTAATCAAATTCTTAAGATTAAGATTAGGACACACAAAACTAACACACAGTCACATTATAACAAAAGATAATGCACCTATTTGCAGTTGCGATAGCATTTCCCCTCTTAACATATCACACATTCTATCTGATTGCACATTATTCGATCTACAAAGGAACCAAATATTTTCAGGAGTTAATCCCATTACCCTATTATCCTCCCCGTCATGTCATTCCATAAAACTTATAACACTTTATTTAAAAAACATTAGATTATTTAATCATATTTAAACATTTTTCTTTTTTCACACTATTGTAATTAATTTTCTAATTTTATACATCGTCTTAGCTTAAGGCCTAGTTGCTATAGCTTATACACATATGTATATATATATATATACATTTATTATATTCCATATTTAGTCTATACATTTATGTATTATCTAAATTTTAAATAAATAAAATAAAATAAATAAATTCTATATAACTATGTAGAACTGTTTTGTAAGCAAAAAACTCATTGATGAACTCGGTAACTCTATTTTGTAAAGTCATCAAAAATTAATATGCCAAACTTATGTTCATATTTGTAAAAGAATAATGAAAAACGTATGAAATAAAAGACCAGCCCGTGTATACTCTTAACATTGTTCTGTATGATATCTAGTTGAAAATATTAACATTCATGTTAAAATAGAAATAACTATTGTAAAGCTAATTAGAACAAACAAAAATTATGGCGCCATCTACTGTGGCATAGTCACGCTGAGCAAAATAAAGTGACACTCTGTTAATGTAAAAGAAATCTATTTTCTCCACAACAAAATATTGCAGAATTTTATGTAAATAAAATAACCGATTTATTTCTAACATGCAGTTACTATGAATATACATACATACATACATATATATAATATATGTATATTATTTGTATTATTTAATATATTTAAATATTACACAAAAAAAATACAACATCAAAGGTTATTTTGGTGTTTTGTGACGGTGATCTTTTTTTGCTCTGCACTGTAACAAAAGAATTTCTGTTACAAGCAGAATAAGAAAGAAGAAAAAATAATAACCTTGATCTTGAAATTATTTTCAAGTTCAAGTATGTACATATAAACAACAACTTATATGGTAATAGGTTGATGGCATTTTTTTTTATCGCGTATTTTTTCTCTTCATTGTGTTGAAGTAAATCATGAACACATTCATATGCAATCATGCTGGTCAAACCACGTATTTTCTTGTATTGATCTCACTTGCTCTCATAGTCATATATGAGTGTGAGTGTTATAAATACTAGAGAATATTATGAATGCATATGAATGTTCTCATTGAATTGGTGGTGATTTTGTTTGTTTAATAAACAGGTTTTTATCTAGAGATAATGAATGAACGAAGAAGAAGGTTGAATATAATAAAGTTAAATTTGAATCAAGGAGTTGAGTTTTGATTTTTGAATAAGAAGGTTGAGGAAAAACCTTATAACTAAATTAACATTAAGTTCTATAATAAGTGGTAAAGTTAAGACATTAAGAAAGTTTAAAGAAATATAAAATTAAAAAATTAAGAAAATTAAATATTTAAGAAAAGAAATAAGAAAAGACTAATGAAATGTCAAATTAAATTTAAGAAATAGTTAAGTGAAATTAAAAGTAGTGAAAAATTTAAGAAATAAAAACAAATAAAAATTAAAATAAACTTTAAGAAAAAAAAAAAACTTTAGATTTGATAGACATGTGAATAAAGAAAATTTGGTGTTTATAATAATATTTCTGTTTGTGCTAAAGAAAGCGTTCTGAGCAAAAATTTTAAAATTTAAATAATAAAAAAAAAGAGACACTAATGTGAAGAGAGAAAATAATGTTTAAAAATAAATAATTGAAAAATACAATAAACATATTAGACAACACAAGTTAAAACAAAATTAAGGAATAAAATTAAAGTTTACCATCTCCATATAAACATTTTATATTGAAATCCGCAACAATATCATTATTAATGCAGCTATGGCCAATTTTTTTCAAAAGCTTATTGCGAGGCACAACCACGGCGTCTGGCGGCAGCAGCTTCATCCTCAACAACTACAACCATATGGCGGTAATTAAAAGAAACTAATTAAAATGTTTTCTTAAATCTAAATTAAATAAAAAAAAATTTCCTAAGAATTGTCTAACTATAAATTAAAATTATTTTTAAAGATTTTCCTAATTATAAATCAAAATTTTTTCTAATTATAAATTTAAACTAAATATCAAATATTTTTTTTTGCTAAAATTAAAATTGTACTAGAATTAAAATCTTTCAACTATTAAAAAAAATTTTTTTCCTAAAAATTAAGGATTTTCCCAAAATTAAAAAAAATTGTCCTAGAATTAAACTTTTCCTAAATCTTACTAATTATGGTATAAAATTAAATAAAAAAAAAAAAAGACAAAAAAAAGGAAAACAAAAATTTTCTAAGATTTATCTAACTATAAATAGAATTTTTTTCTAAAGATTTTTCTAATTAGAATTTAAAAATTTTCTATATATGAAATTTTTCTAATTAAAGCAAATTTTTGTAAGTAAAAATTAGCTAAATATCAAATATTCTAAATATAAAAACTTACCTAAATACAAAATTTATCTAAAATTACATAAAAGTCTTCTAATTATAAGATTTAAATTAAAATTTTCCTAATTCTACACTTAAGCTGAAATTAAAATTAAGCTAAAATTAAAAATTTTCCTAAATTTAAAATTTCCCTAAATTTAAAATTGTCCTAAAACAGAATTTTGTTAAAATTAAAAATTCTTCTAAAATTAAAATTGAGCTATATTTAAAGATTTTCCTAAAATTAAAATTTCCCTAAAATTAAAATTTTGCTAAGAAATAAAATTTTGCTAAACTGAAAATTTTTCTAAAAAGTAAAATTTTCCTAAAATATACAAAAAAAAAAAATTAAAAAAGTTTTGCTAAACTTAATTTAAAATAACCTTAAATGAAGGTTAAATAAACTTGTTGTTAAAACCAATGTAGAAAACCAAACCAAACCAAATCTTATCATTGAAGTGGGTTACCTCCAATTAAGATGGAGTCGAGGTAACATGGTTGGGAGGGCAAAAGGGGCAGAACACCTAGTCCCCAATCCCAAGGTAAGTATGGCCATCCGTCACATTAAGCGTCCGTTTGTTTTGACAGTTGTTTTTTTAAATCGCACGTGAAAATCTGTAGTGCGGTTTCCCTGGGCCTGAGCAAGACCCCACCCATCCGGCGAGCTAGGCCCCTACGCCAGCACGTGCGACCAGCAAAGGCTCAGGGAAACGGAAGCGGATCTTCCATCAACGCCGCACCATTACAGAAATGGCGCCCAACGTGGGGCTCGATATGTTGATCATTTTCGATAACCACGTTGCCGCACCATTAAAGAAATGGCGCCCAACGTGGGGCTGATAAGTTGATCATTTCGATAACTACGTTGCCGCACCATTACAGTTTTTCTCTTTAAATAAATTAATACATAAATTTTTTTGCTAAATTTACATTTGGGCAATTCACAACAGGTGTTGTATATTGTATGTTGTATTGAAATACACAATACAATCATTTGTTGTGAACACTCAGTTGTATTTTCATATTGTAAAACGCTTTCTTTAGTAATTTTCGATCCAACGAGGAAAGATCGCT
This sequence comes from Cordilura impudica, assembly GCA_963682025.1. NCBI lineage: Eukaryota > Metazoa > Arthropoda > Insecta > Diptera > Scathophagidae > Cordilura > Cordilura impudica. The sequence goes on along the minus strand of OY821517.1, from coordinate 86,208,745 downwards.
TCGTCGCTTCTGCTATTTTGTATAAGAGAAAACACTTGTCAGTGTTTGCTTTTTGGTCGTGAGATATACCCTGGAGTGTTAGTTACGTACCTCTTGCTTTTTATTTATAATGAAAAAAAAAATAAATGTTAAATATTTTGGTTGGTACTGAAAGAGAAAATACATACTAAAAATATAAACATTAATTTTTATATAAATAAACTTATCGATGCATTTGCGTTATTTGCATTATTTGCCATATTTTATTTTATAATTATTTATGCTGATAAAATTCGATGTATTTGTTTTTTCTTTTTCATAAAAACTGGCATTCACTTGGAACTGATATGTTATGTTAAAATATACAACATTTACTAAACATAGCAAATGAAGTTGGATCGTGCATCAGATTTTTCAGTGAAAATTACCAACAACAATTTTACACTATTGTAAAGTGATACACGATACAACAGATACAACGATACATTACCCATTGTGAATTGCCCAATGTTTTTTTTTTTATTAACAACTAGGTATTTTAGCATTATTTGCTTTAGATGTTGGTGAATTTTTACTCCCTTTATATTAACTCGTAGTGTCTGCTTGTCGAAAAAAATTTGGATCGATTTTAACCACTTTCCCGTGACCCAATCGATCTGAAATTTTGCAGGCAGGCTCGTGGCAATGACAGAAATGATCTAAAAAATTTTTTTAGTGATGCCAAAACAATGGAAACTTTTAAATTTTTCTACCAGAGTTGATAAAAAAATGTACAAAGGGTTTGTTTTTGTTATATTATTACCACAATGACCACAAAAACAACAAGTCCAGCTACGACAACAATGCAACATTTAGAATAACAACAAGAACAATATAGAAATATCATGTTTTTCATTTTTTTTTTACTTTTTCAGAGATTTCCCTGGACCTGTTCTACCGATTTTAATGATTTTTGAAACAGAAATCTTTCCACAAATTTGGTGAATCATTCTCACTAAAAATGATTACCCTAGCTGTCCTATTGAGGGCGTGATCGTGACAAGAACAACATAGAAAATTATTTTTTTCAAGCCTTTTTTTAGTTCTTCATTCAAATCTCGGGCCCTAATCGACCGATTTGGACGATTTTAAATAACAAACTTTTCAGGATGTTAGTGAATCATTTTTTATGCCAACGAGCACCGTAGCTGCCCGATTGATGCCGTCATCGTGATTTCCACAGACGGACAGACGGACAGACGGACATCGCTATATCAACTCCGGTTGTTATAAGGATCACAAATATATAAATTTTATAGGGTCCAAAATTTTTTTTCTAATTATTACAAACGGAATGACAAACTTATATATACCCTCTGCACACTGGAGTGGAGGGTATAATTAACAGTGTCTGTCGATGTTATATAGGTAAAAATTTAAGAAAACATTCAAAAAAGCCTGGCTAGGACGTGGTATACACTTAAGGGTTAATGCCACTGAATGTAGCAAATGTTATTCTATTGCGATGAAATTTGAATGATAAGGATTTATTAGGTCAGTGACGAGATCTATAAAAAATCTTTTAAATCGCTCCACGTTTGGACCTAGTCCTCGTACAAATTTTCTTCAAAATTTGGTTAAAATGCCACAAAAGATGACAAATTTGCTAATTTCTGTCTTACGTTTAAAAAATTCACAAAAATAGTGCAAAAAACACTGTAAAATTTTAATGAAATCCGACCACTTCTGGATCTATTTTCCTGATTTTTTTATAAAGCAAAAAACACCCAAAGTTCACAAAATTCCAAATTTCACATTGAAATTTTGTTAACTAACCACTCAACAGACTTACAATTTCACAATACGTATTGTTTAAATCTAAAAGTCTAGAAAAAAAAAATACCACTCAAGTATAACATGTTGAACTAATATTAAGTTTTTTATTAATATTACAGATACACATCTTTGAAATATTTTAAATATTTATATATTAATGACATACATAGATATTAAGTTATTTAGTATATTTTTTTAAACTAGTATTTTTTTTTATTAGTTAGTTCTCTTTAAAATAGTCATTAACGTGGGAGCGATATCCAATAGACTTAATGTATCGGAGCTATATATGTTCCTCCAAATCCTTTCGAGATCTTACATGTCTTCGTGTCTGAAAAGGCCGCCAACATATTGAAAAGGTCCTCAATATTCGTTGTTTTAAATTTCTTTGTTTTAAATTTTTAAGTGCAAATTTTTTCTTACATTAAATTCATTTTTTGAGCTGGCATCAGATCAAAAGTTTCTAATTGTTGCAAAATGCATACATTGCAAATTTTGGACCTTAAAAATATAATCTAGGTAGCGCAAGCAAATTTCGTTTTTTTTTTTTTTTTTTTTGGAGTGTAAAGTTCTTATTATATTGAATTCATTAACAAAATTTGAACACTGAAAATTGTGGGCTGCTTAAAAATAATTCAGGTAGCGCAAGCGAATTTTTTATTATGCTGAATTCATTAATAAATTTTTAGTTTTTATTATTGCCAATACATAAAAATTTCAAAACATTAAGAATCTTCTAAAAACACTTCGCCGTCCTATCAAAATCAAAATAAAATATGAAAAAATTAAAATTTCTGCTTTTAAGCATCAAAAAAAATCGTAAAAATAATATAACAATTGTTGTCGTTATTATAGGGGTGTTTCAGATTTTTCCAATCGCGAGTGGATAATGTTTTAATTTTTAGATATATGCGTTGAAGAACATGTTCTGTTTTTAGTAGTACGCGTGCAAGAAAACGAACTTAAAATAAAGCTACACTCGAATTTGTGTGGTTTATGTGTGTTCGATACAAAAAATACGTGATATAAAAGTTTTCGTGTAGATAGTGAAATACAAAAACGAATCACAGTCATGACTGTGTTCGGCACCGTACAAAATTTAGAAACACTCATAATTGATATGAAAATAAAAATATGTGTTGGCTGCTTTAGAACAGAATATGTGTATTTTCTGAACCTTGTTTTTTTTTCTTTGAAAATATGCATGACATTGATCTGGCCGATATTTGGTATCAACAGGATGCCGCTACGTGCCAGATGCCGACCGCTGCCGTCGGCTTATTGAAATAAAAATTTGGCGATAAGTTGATTGCAAGAAGTGAACCTGTCAGTTGGCCTCCAGCGTCATATGATTTGACACCAACTCAATTATTTCCTATGGGACTACTTGAAGTCACTAATTTATGCTGATACACCAGCAATAATTGCTAAGTTGGAGGGCAACATTTTTCGTGTTATTCGTAACATACGGCTAGCAATGCTAAAAAAGGTGGCCCAAAATATGATATCCAGAATGCATTTCGTCAAGAACAGCCGCGGTGGCCGTAAGCCCGAAATTAGGTTATTATGTATTATGAATAAAGATACCTTTTTGGTTAAAATAAAATTTTTTGTGCTATTTTTTACAAGTTCAAGTTATATCAGGTTTAAAAGACACCATTTATCAACTACGGTTCTCTAAATACCCTGCACGTTTGGTTGCATATTAAATATATAAGTATTGTTCTATTAACATGTTACTTAATTTATTTGAAATGCACAGACAGTTATGAGTAATAAGTTAATAAGTATCAATATTTGGCATATTTATTTATTACACTTTATTTATTATAATTTAAGCTAAAAGTTTCATACCTTTATACTTTTAGCTCATAAAAATTATGCTTAAAATATAATTGATCTCCTTATTTTTGTTTGCCTTAATATTATATTATATATTGTCTTCTAACAATATTGTGGGTGACTTTGGTAATACGAATAGAAAAATCAAGTATGTTTCCCATAAAATACACTTTAGATTTGTTAACTGCTTTAGTCTTAACTATTTCCAAGCTTATAGAGAAAGGCAAACTTTTAATCTATCTTTTTACGTCGACTCTAATTTAAAAAAAAAAATATGCTGTTAAAACTTATTTGTCCATTTGTTTAACTGTTGCTTGTTAAATGTCATGTTTTCGTTGCGGTTTTGCTGTATTTATTTTGTGACATGTTGTTACTTTGGCGTCAGAGTTAAAAATGCAATTAGCGTTGCCATGAAAACTGCTAACAATTTCTGAGCAACTTAAAGATACTTTACATAATATACTCATACATCCATATAATGGAATTATAACTAGTATAAAGAAAAATGATCTACAGATGTTAATGTAATTCATTATAAAAACTAAGGTGGCAGTGAGTTTTGATGGCCATAACTAAACTATTTAAATATTAAGAGGAATGAACAGTAGAGTATATTCACATAAACTTTTTACAAAATATATTTCATTGTTCCGAAATAATATGTATTTATTTAAAACAAAATCCCAATTTATTTAAACACTTGTTAAATACCATAAATACTCATACCAATTAAATAAGTGCCACCCAAATGTTTGCAGCTAGAGAGAGGGATACAATTTGAATAAAGGCGCCTAACTTAACGATGGCTTGATAAGCAAATAAGCGCAGTCAAATAGAAAAAAAAATTTTAAAAAAAAAATATAAAACGTATGTGTTGTATATTGTCCATATGATGAGTGGACAGGAGTATAAAAAAACCATATGCCAGTAAAATGTTGTGATATCAACAACTTTTCAAAATGTTGATTTTAACATTTATGATAGTTATGAGAAAACTGATTTTTTTTCTTAATTAATTAAAATAAAATACACAAATAAAAGTGTATAGAGCATACAAAAAAAAAAAAAAGATTTGTGATAGGCATTTACGTTAGATGTTATATTTAGATAAGTATAGATAAATCAACTATTGCAAAAAATTTTAAAGTTGTTTATTGCATTTCCAAAATTACTTTCTTCATTAAAATATGTTTTTAGTCCAAAAATTAAGTGATATTTTATTGAAATTAGTTAGATATATCGCTTTTGCTCCAAGTGTGAAGTTTGATTCCATAATTGATACTGATCATATATGACCTGAGTATAAGCAATTCTAAACCTAGGCAATATATAAGTTATTCCCTTGATATTTACACAAATCTGATAAAAAAATTCTTTAAAAACTATTGATCGCTTAAGGTTTGTAAAGCCGTTTTCAATCCCTGCTGAGCAGCATTCGCCGGTTGACGGCTAATATGAGAGGTGGCCTTACCTCTAGGTATATCTGAGGTAGTGCGTTGTCGTTGTAGGCCACCACATAAGAAAAGTTACAATGAAAAGATGTAAAGTAAAACCAAAAAATTAACCCTCTCTTGCCCAATGTTGTCTATAGGCGACATTTCAGTTATAGGCTTCTAGGTCCAGTTATTTTAAAAATTTTTAAATTTGGTTTCTTCCACCACGTAGCCTTATGCATTTGTTCTATTTATACCCTATACCACTATGTGGTTTGGGTATAATGACTTTGTGCTGCTGTTTGTAACAACCAAAAATATTTGACCTAGACCCATCTTTAATTATACCGATCGAATCAGAATCACTTTCTGAGTTGATTTAACAATGTCCGTCCGTCCTTCCGTCCGTCCGTCCGTCTGTGTGTCCATGCAAAGCTTGTAATCAAACTGCAGGTCGCAAATATGAATGCATTTTGATGAAATTTGGTACATAAGCTTTTATCGGCCATGGGATGAACGCTATTGAAATTGGTGAGAATCGGTCCATGTTCAGACCTAGCCCCCATACAAATTACCCATATGAAATCGACATAAATTGCCATAAGATCCAAATTGTCATATAGATCTTACTCAAATTGGGTTTGTATGCGTTCATTACATCCATTAATGAGTAGTCCAAAAATGATCCCTTTGACCCCATATAGAGCTGCTTCCCGATCTTCACTTAAATCTATTAAAAAACAAAAATATTGCACTGATTCTTCTCAAATTTTGTTTGTATATATTTTTGCAAAACACAAGAGACTTTACCAAACATGATCAGGTTCGGTCCATTTTTGGACCAAGTCCCTATATAGATATAGCATCCGATATGAACTTTTTCATATCTGCAGCCAAAAAATTAATAAAAATCCCACTCAAATTTGGTTTTTGCTTATTTACTATGTCCAGTTAGTTGGGCCTAAGAGATAGGGTCTCTAAACGCATGGTATAGGGTATCGTATAGTCGGTCTAGACCGACTATAATTTTCTTACTTGTTTTAACTGGGATGATTCTGCGGATGAGGAAAATGAAGAAGAAGAGCAGGAAAGAACAGCATATTTAGAAAACATCGTCGCAGAAACATTGGGTAATATGATTGAAAAGGGTGAAAATATGGAAGTTGTCTGATCGAGGAACTAATTAGCAAAGCAAATGACGGAAAAGAAATTGAAAATGAAGAGGTTGTACAGAAGGTGACAGAGAAAATTGATCTGAAAATTGAATTGATAGTTTAAGGTGAGGAATGCGGTGTAATGGAATATAATAACACTTGGAAAAGCGAAATGCGAAGCAATAAGGTGAAACAAGAATAATTTACCCTATTCTTGGCAAACGAAGTCTGGCAGAAGATTTGTGATGAAACAAACTTGTATGCGGTACATACTAATGGAACGGAGTTGAAATGTAATGTTCCTGAAATTAAGAGATATGTTGGTATATTACTGTACTTGCTGTAGTAAATATTCCAACATATCGTATGGCATAGGCGGAAAATTTCAAACTGAACTCTGTTGCAAAATCTTTGCCAGAAAATCGACTTGAAAAAGTTAAACAAAAGGGGCAACCTTGTTATGATAAATTAAACAAAGTTCGTGCATTGCTAGATTTTATAAAAATTAAATTCAATGAAATTTCCCAAGAAGAATTCCAAGCACTGATGAGCAAATGATTGCATAATTAATTTTATAAACACATATGCAATAGATTTCAATCTAATGGAAAAATATATTTTTTTATTGGATCAACATAATTTGAAACAATGTCTACCAAAATAGCTTGACAAGTGGGGCTTCACTGGTTTATCTGGAATTATTTATTATTTAAACCTCTATATTGGAGAAGAAACGTGTGAGTCGTTTGGTTTGTGAATATCATCAGACATTGTTTTAGATTTAGCATCCAACATTCCTACGAACCAAAATTTTAAATTTATCTTTGACATCAACAAGCTTGATGATTGCCCTGAGAGGAAGAGGTTATTATCCGTTAGTACAGTTCGAAGCAATCGATTGCAAAATTGTGCTCTAAGCAATGAGAAGGAGCTTCAAAAACGAGATTGTTGATTAAGCGCTTTTAAATTTGGGGCAACGCACAACTTGATTGCTTGTCGCTGGTATGATAATAAGGGTGTGCAACTAGTTTGTAACTATGCAGGTAAAAATCGCATTAGTGGATTCAAGAGATGGTGTCGAAAAGAGAAGAAGTTTATAAATATAATAAATGCTACAACAAATATATGGGGGGAGGGGGTGAATCTTGCTAATATGCTGCTAGAATTATACAAAATCAACCACCGCTCAAATAAATGGTATGTGTGCATAGTCTACTGGTATAAATTCTTCTGTAGTCAATATCTGGTTGGTGTAACTTATAGACCTCAAAAATACAGACAGAGAAGTGAAGCATATGCCACTAATTAAATTTAAGTTGGATATTAACGAGCTTTTGAACACAATACGAACAGAAGTTTTTCCAAGTAAAAGAGGTCTCCCCATCATTACTCCTTTTAAATATGGAGTAGATCCCTTCGCCAGCAGTTTCTTTACTATTGAATCCATCATCACCAACTTTTTCGACGGACTCTGAATCAAGCTCTTAATAAGATCATATGTGCAAAACTATGCAAGGCAAAACTGTGCAAGGCTATGTCACACTGGTTATCCGAGCTCTAAGTGCAGTAAGTGCAATGTTTATTTGTGCTGTAATACACAAAAAAATTGTTTTATAGTTTTTCATACTTAAATTTAAATAAAAATGCATATAAAATATTCCAATTTTTCATAAATCAACTGCCACTGACCAATTTTGCCTATAGGCAACCTCATGTATCTACAACAAGGACTTTGAAATTTTGGTCAGGTCATATATGAGTCAAGACTAACACATGTGTGCCGTCAAAAAATTTTTAATTCGGGCATGAGAGGGTTAAAGTGCATACCAAGTATTTAATAGTAGGTTTCTAGTTTTAAAGAATTTAACAGCTTCAGAAAAAGTCTTAAAATAAGAAATGTGTTCTAAATATTTGAAATGGTCTTAGCTATTCTTTTGCCATCCAAAATAGTTTATCTTTAATTTTTAGGGCGTCTAAAATTGAGGCCCATGGAAATATTAGATGGGATTATAAAGAAAAACATGCTATTTCTTAATAATAATAAAAGTTTTATTTATTTATAATTTTTTTAAACCATTAGAAAAATTTAACGTTATTTCAAAAAATAAGGCATAAGGGTAAAAAATATAGCATTGTCGTCAATAAGAGCTAAATTTGAAAAAAAATATACTCAAATATTTAAAATTTTAATAAATTTGAAAAAAAAAAATCATAAAATTAAATTGAATATTTTAAGAAATGTTTGCTTTTTCTTCGGTCAAGTCCTTAACTTATAAAACATTTAACCACTTTGTTACTGAGTTCGAAACGAACCATATTATTTCCGTAAAATTAAAATTTACATTTTCAAGACCGCAAGATTTCAATTCTACCTATGTTTTATATAGACAGTAAATAAATAAATTTTAAGATTCGTCTCAGAGCGCAGGTTATGATGGCGCTTGTAAATGCGTCATAACGTCTGCTGACACACTGCGAACAAGTTGTGCGCATTTCGTTAAGTAATAGAAAGCAGGCGAGCGTTTATTTTATATTGGATTTATAAGATGGATCAAAACTTGCTAAACGTGATTCGGAAATATACCAACTCATGAAACAAGTTTATGATGACGTTTTTGGTCGGATATGATAATATAGAAGATGTTGAGAGCAGTGAAAAACCAACCTCTCCTAGGAAATTGTAGTTCACCATTTTCAGATCAACACAAATGGCCCATTTGCGGTCTTGATACTTAATTTTTTCCATAACCTTAGAAACATTTGCGTATACTTCTTTTAAAGTCATCGAATGTATAATAGTTATAGATCCGTACTTGTTACCGTTATGAAGCACAACACACTTTAAACTTATTTTGCTGCTGTCTATAAAAAGACGCCAATCACTAGGTTGGCACTGTTTTAATCCCATCTGTTGCAAAATATCACCAACAACGTTACAAAAAATTAAAACCTTCTCTTGAGAAAAGTTCAGTAACAGATTTTTTCTCGGGTACGATAAAATATAATGTTTGTTTCCGGAGTAAGCAAATTCGTTTTCTTTTGAACGAGTTGCTAAAATTTAAGAAGCAGCTTTTGGTAAGTTCAGATCTCTCACTAAGTCATTCAGTTCTTTCCACTAAATGGTTCTTGATGCATTTCTTTCGGGTTCACAGAGATGTGGATCATCGGAAGATTTAGATGTGCTGGGTTGTACCACTTGTGATTTTAATTAAGGTCGTTGAGCTGAAGATAAGTTAGGATATGATCACTAAATTCGAATTTCACGGTCAATTCCGTATATTTTCACAACGCAGTGGTAGCAATGGTCATGATGATTTCGTGGTTCTCGCCAAATCATGTGTGTTGGGAACATTATTGCCTGTATTATTCCACTGGACCATAACCGTAGACATACCACACTGTTTACACAACTTTATATTAAGGTATTGATGATACGCATTTTTCATAAAGTCCGATATAGGTTTTCGATGTTTTGCAAATAAGTATTCACCACGAATGTAGCAAAATCAAACGCTGTCAGAGAAAAATTGTTGCCATATTCAAAAATACGTGTCATAGAAGATAGAAACAAAAAAAGTCACATGCAAAAACAAGTGAGAAAATTATAGTCGGTCTAGACCGACTATACGATACCCTATACCATGCGTTTAGAGATCCACCTAACTGGATATAGAAAATAAATACGCATAAACCAAATTTGAGTGGCATTTTTATTAATTTTTTCGGCTGCAGAGATGAAAAAGTTCATATCGGATGCTATATCTATATGGGGACTAGGCCCAAAAATGGACCGATCCTGACCATGTTTGGTAAAGTCTCTTGTATTTTGCAAAAATATATACAAACAAAATTTGAGAAGAATCAGTGCAATATTTTTGTTTTTTGATAGATTTAAGTGAAGATGGGGAAGCAGCTCTATGTGGCCTATGACTAAGAGTTGTCCAATAAGGATCATATTTAGCTACTGATTAATGGATGCAATATATACATACAAACCCAATTTGACTAAGATTTGTATGATAATTTGGATCTTATGGCAATATATGTTGACTTCATAGGGGTCATTTGTATGTGACCTAGGTCTGAACATGGACCGATTCTCACCAATTTCAATAGCGTTCATTCCATGGCCGATAAAAGATCAAATACCAAATTTCGTCAAAATATATTTATATTTGCGACCTGCAGTTTGATTACAAGCTTTACATGGACACACAGACGGACGGACGGACATCGTTAAATCGAATCAGATAGTGATTCTGATTCGATCGGTATAATTAAAGATGGGTGTAGGTCAAATATTTTTGGTTGTTACAAACAGCAGCACAAAGTCATTATACCCAAACCACATAGTGGTATAGGGTATAAACAATTGTATGGTTTTTGTTGACCAGTGTTATCAATAATCATTTAGTATTTAAAGAAACATATAAAGAGTGCATCAACAGTAAAAAATATATTATATTTTAAAATAAAAACCCGTCAACTTATTCCTCATTTTCAGGCCATAGCATTGTTATAATAAAAAATTTCGCTTTCTCATGAGTTTGAAAAGCATTAATTTTAATAGAAAAGTTTTAGTGTGTGGTCCACATTTAATTTATTTATATTAAGGATATATAGCATTTAAAGAGAAACAATTCCTTATTTTGTTTTTCAGAAAAATTCTTGGCACTGAACACTTAGCGTTTGCGAATGGAAAAGTCAAAATATTTATAATCAAACTTAATTATTTAAAATACAGAAACTCGAGTGATTTTTTAAGGTAATGTACTTCAATCCAAAATAAATCTCCCTATTTTTTCATTTACGTAGTTGCTAAAATCCGTGGCAAAACCAAAAATTCAATTACTAAATTTTATGAATTAAATTACAATCTTACATAACGATTTTACGACAACGATAAATTAAGGATTTAACTCTAGCCACTACTTATCCAAAAATATATTTTAAAGGCTTTTTCTAAAGAAAGCCGTCTTTGTTCACCTTGTTATATATCCTGCTATCTTGGTGTCGAATAAGAAATACAAATATGAGTCTCTTTTAACAAAACGTTTAAACATGGAGGGAAGTTTTTCAAATATGTAGAATTATATATAAAATTAGCTGTTCTTACCCGGTCTTGCCAGGAATCCAAAGGACTCTGACTTGAAAATTGGTTAACTATGCTTACCAAGCGCTGAGTACATAGTCCCCAATGTACAAATTCCACAAAAAATGAATCTCTCCCGAAAAATTTGCATGGAATTGGGGAACTTATTCATGATGAAAAAATTCCCCAATGTTTACGTTTTTTGGAGAGTAAATTAATTTGTTGTTTCAATTTAAATTTTTTTGATTTTTAATTTAGAAAATTTTTTATAAGCCGCTACAGCAAAACTGCTTCAAAAATAAGCTGCGAAACCGCTTTAAGTTTTTTTGAAGTTTATTTATTTTGCAAACATCAAATATAACGTGCAGAAACAGCTAGTTTTATATAAAAAAAAGTGGGCGTCAATGTAGGCATAGCAGGTGAGAAGCATATGGCAACCTGACACATTTTGAGTACCCCACGGGTTAGTTTTAGAAAATAAGACCAAAATAATATTTTCTTGAATTATTAAAATTTTATCAACACGTTTTATCGAAATTCTTCCACAAATATATATTATTTCGATATTTTGTTTAAAAATAATATAAATATCCTTAAATTTGACATTTGACTTTAAATGGGGAAAATTTATAGTGTTTCAATTTAACCTTTAATTCCTGGATTGAGAACTTATATCAAGTAGTATAATATTTTGATAAAAGACATTTGAAATATGAAAACACGAAGAAGATGTAGCCTAACAGTTCAAAAAGTATGAAAAATCACATTTTTCTAAAAATACCTACAAAACAGAATACCTACAATATTTGGCATTTTTTATCAGATATATTTTGTCAATAAGACATAATGGTCCAATCTTTGATTTCGGAAAATTTCTTAAACAAAATTTTGAAAAGTAAAATTGGAGTTTTTGAAATAGTGCTGAAAATATGTACCGTTTTGACATTAATTTAGAACGGCAAACCAATAGAAGAGATGCAAAATATTTTACCTAAGATCATTTTGGGATCAGGAGAATGTAAAAATATTGTTGCTATAAATTATTTCAATGTCTTTAAAAATGTGAGTTCGATTTTCTTAATCAAGTGGTCTGCGGCGCATTTATTGCCTGGGGAACTTGATGTAACTTGGCTGTTTTTCAAACGATAATAGATTTTGTTGTTTTATTAGAAAAAATAATTTACTCTAGATTATGGTTATACCCTATACAACTATGTGGTTTGGGTATAATGACTTTGTGCTGCTGTTTGTAACTACCAAAAATATTTGACCTTGACCCATCTTTTATTATACCGATCGAATCAGAATCACTAACTGATTCGATTTAACGATGTCCGTCCGTCCGTCCGTCTGTGTGTCCATGTAAACCTTGTAATCAAACTGCAGGTCGCAAATATGAACATATTTTGATGAAATTTGGAATATAAGTTTTATCGGCCAAGGATGAATATTGATGAGAATCGGTCCATGTTCAGACCTAGCCCCCGTACAAATGACCCCTATGAAATCGACATAAATTGACATAAGATCCAAAATGTCATATAGATCTTACGCAAATTGGGTTTGTATGCGTTAATTACATCCATTAACGAGTAGTCCAAAAATGATCCCTATGGGACAACTCTTAGTCATAGGCCCCATATAGAGTTGCTTCGATCTTCCGTCCGTTTGTGTGTCCATGTAAACCTTGTAATCAAAGTGCAGGTCGCAAATATGAATATACTTAAGTTTGGTATATAAGCCTCTCTCGGCCACATGATGAACACTGTTGAAATTAGTGTTCATCGGTCCATGTTCAGACGTAGCCCCCATACAAATGACCCCTATTAACGTCGACATAAATTGCCATAAGATCCAAATTGTCATATAGATCTTACTCAAATTGGGTTTGTATGCGTTTATTACATCCATTAATGAGTAGTCCAAGAATGATCCCTATGGGACAACTCTTAGTCATAGGCCCCATATAGAGCTGCTTCCCGATCTTCACTTAAATCTATCAAAAAACAAAAATATTGCACTGATTATTCTCAAATTTTGTTTGTATATATTTTTGCAAAATACTAGAGACTTTACCAAACATACTCAGGATCGGTCCATTTTAGGGCCCAGTCCCCATATAGATATAGCATCCGATATGAACTTTTTCATATCTGCAGCCAAAAAAATTAGTAAAAATCCCACTCAAATTTGTTTTACGCTTATTTTCTATGTCCAGTTAGTGGGGTCTCTAAACGCATGGTATAGGGTATCATATAGTCGGTGTTTACGTGAGCATTAAAGGGGGCCCACCGTATTCAGCTGATGTCGGACTAAAATGGATCTTGACAACCAGAGTGCGCTGTGGTTATTTAAGTCTTTCCTTAGTGATATTCGCATTTAAATTCGTTCGAAATTCTAAATTTCTAACCGCGACATGTATTCGTTTTCTAATCGTTTTTTGACTCTTCAAACTTAAGAATCGTCTTTTTGGTGTTAAATTGCAATGAATTTATCTTGTATCTACATGTATCTTGTATGGCCATATTGAAAAAAATTAAAAGGAGAGTAATCTTGATATGACTCTGAATTTTGTAGAAAAACTTTAATTTTTGTATCTTATTTTACTATTTTTTGGTAGCCATAGCTTGCTTGTGTTGGTTCCACAGTTCTCGGAAAACCAACCCCCATTTCTGCCTGAAGGATCACCCTTTGCGTTTTTGCAAAAAGTTCCTCCAGGTTGATTATACAATAAACATTTCACAAGCAGAAATGGAATGTCACTAAGGAAAGACTTAAGTAACCACAGCGCACTCTGGTTGTTAAAATCAATTTTAGTCCGACATCAGCTGAATTCGGTGGGTCCCCTTTAACGCTCACGTAAACAGTCGGTCTAGACCGACTATAATTTGCTTACTTGTTTATTAAATAATTTAATTGAAACGCGATTATTAACACCAAAATTTTTGAGAAAAATTTCTTTTTTTTTTGATAATTTTTACATATAAATTCATATCTGGACTTTGAACTCAGTGCGCGTCTAGAAAGCATTGTCCGATTTGGCTCAAATTTTGCCCACTAGAGTTTTAGATCCAGTGTCACAATAATCCGACCGCACACCTCAAAATTTAATTTATATTCGCGAGCACCAAGAAGACAATTGCACCAGAGATATATCACAATGGATAATTTTGATCTCAGGAGCACTGAAGGGTTAAATAAATAAAAATTGACCGAATTATTTTTCTTAAATTCTAAATAGTGGTATCAACGAGTTTAATAGAAAATCTCGTTTAAGGTCATTTTTATTTAAAAATATCTTAAAATCCAAAGCTGGCCTTGGCAAATAATGGGTTAACGTTCTCGGATTTATCCAAAATTTTTGGAATGAAACTTCTACACATTTGGTTATTATATTTTAAGTGTCGCATCTAAAAATTGGACAGCACTTACAAAAAATTTTAATTTTTTGAATAAATTGTCTTTTGTTAGCTTGGGGTCATATGTGACCCCAATTCCAAAAGGTTTAATGGAGTCATATTATTTTTTCCAAAACCCTAGGCTATTAAGATAAAATATAATATATAAAAGTAGAAAAGTGATGAATTTTTGATACAAAGTATTTAGAAAGAGTACAGTTACTGAATATTTCACAAAAAACTCATATTTCTCGAAATCCGCAAAAATAAAATCCTTGTCAAAAAAATTCTGGTAGAGTGATTTACTTAAAAATTCACACAGTTGATCTGCAACATGAATTTAATAAAATCTTAAAGTAATATATTAATTTTTTTAAATTTTGTTTAAGAAAATTTTTTCAAACTTGAAAAAGGAGTTTTAAAAATTTTATCAAAAAAATTTCCAATTTTCGGTCTCAATGCACAATAGGTTAACAACGTGGTAATAAAACAATACTTCATATCTGAGTACTTATAGGTATAGAGACCAAAAAAGAGTGATGGCTTTAATCAATTTCTCAAAGTTGAAAAAAATGCTATCAAATTTCATGACCTAGTTTTTTTGGCACAAAAGTGGTCTGGGGCATTTGCTATTTCTTGGCGAGGCTTTATTCGATTTTGAAGTTTTATAGCCTTTTGAAAGGATAATTTAATACTGATCCCGAATTATATAACAGCTTGTCGGTAGAATTAAACTATAGAACGAAATTTTCGTAAAATTTGAAAAAAAAAAAGTCATATTTTTCCCATATAAACACACTCGAAATTTTCAATCGCTTTGCGCCACGACTAAACGTTCTTTGATTGGCCCAAAACTTTGTATTTCTCAGTTTTTTTGCTATTCGTATATTTCTAGGGGTTGAGACCGACAGTTTGAACACTTTTTTTTATTAAGGGCCACCCTAATGTATATAGATGAAAACACTAAAAAACTAAAAACGAAAGCGCCAATTCATTACTGTACGGATAGTGTTTAGTTTGTTATTACATTTGTAATTCATCGAAGCACTTATTTCCCTATAATAACTCGAGTTCATATAGCGAAGTCCGTCTGTCCGTCTGCCTGTATAAATCACGCTCATTCACAAAAAAGAAATCATTCACCTGGATAGAATTAAAACAATAATGTTTGCCATTATTTCGAACAGGTTGGGCAAAAATTTGGGCCTCTTAACCACATAGGTGATGAATGATGTATGAAACCGTAGACATAATCCGATAAAATTACATATCAAAAATTATAAATAGTGAAAAATGATTGAGTTTGAAATTGTTCAGGCTCAAGATCAAATGTTTTTACTTTAAATAAAGTAAAAGCATTAGCACATTTGTTTCAAAAATTGATCTATGTATATTCTGCATGACAGGTTATACAGCTGTTTCGGGAAGAGTCACCAACCCTCATCAGTAACCAAAAGCAGTAGATAGTTTGTTTGGTAAAAAGTTAAATTCATATATATTTGCTGAAAACAACCAAATGAGAATTCAAGCTAAAGTTATACTATTTAAGCCTCTTCCAATATAACAAACTGTATAACAGCTGTATAACCTGTCATGCAGAATATACATAGATCAATTTTTGAAACAAATGTGCTAATGCTTGTACTTTATTTAAAGTAAAAACATTTGATCTTGAGCCTGAACAATTTCAAACTCAATCATTAAATTGATAAAGATCGAAAATAAGATTTTTTATTTTTATAAAAAATAATAAAATTAAAAAATAGTGAAAAATATTTGTATGTTCTCGCTGTTTCTCTGTTTTACATTTAAAAACCAAATTTGAGTGGCATTGTTGTTAATTTTTATGCCTACGGTTACGACAAAATGGACCCTTCCTGACATATTCAGTTAGGTCACTTACAGCATTGGTCAGAATAAAAGTAGCCAGAATCACTCAAAATGGACTATTTCATTTGCACATAACAAAAGCAACATTTAATATTATTCTATACTCAGTGAAGAATCCGTTGTTTTTTTTATATTTTCGCGGCATCTACGTGGCATGGATTCAATAAGGTGGTTGCTAATATTGACTGGAATGCTTTTCCACTCAGTTTCCAGCGCTTCTTTTAAAGGTAGTTTAGGAGTGAAGGCCCGACCTGCTACTCGCCGCTTTAAAATACCAAATATGTTAATGTCAATAGGGTTCAAATAATGTGATAGGCCTGGTCAATCAAGTGTTTGAACCCCATTTTCAGCGCACCACTCTTTTACCAACTTCGAAGTATATTTCGGGTCTTTGTCGTGTTGAAATATCCAACGAAGCGGCATCTTGCACTCAGAGTGTGGCATTGTAACATTAGCAAAAATTTTTCTATATTTAAATCTGTCCATTAGAGCCAAATGCTAAAACCAGAGAAGCATGCCCAAATTATAATCGCTCCGCCACCATGCTTCGCAGTCTTGCGGCGAACAGTGCACATTCCGTCAGAGTTAAACAAAATAAATTTAGAGTCGTCGCTAAATAAAACAGTTTTCCATTCTTCAGGCGTCCAGTTTTGATATTTTTGTGCAAAATGAAGTCTACATATATTGGATATGCTAAGCAGTGTAGCGAAATAGAATTCAAGTAAGTTACTTTTACCTTTTTGAAAATTGCTTCTTAGTGAGCAGTGTTTTTGTTTTTGCTGTCTTGAAGCTTCGAAAACCTGCTTTTAATGACGGCGACGAACAGTCATTGAATCTATATTTAAACTTAATGTTCTTACAGATTTTGTTGTTTTAAATTTTTTTATAAGCCGAAATAATATGGATTCATTAATACTATGCTATTTAGCTAGTTCTATTTTACTCTTTCCATTCCAAAAATTCTAAATTCTAAATTATTTAATTTTTTAAGTTTTCAGAGTATTTATCTGGAGCCATGACGATTTGATTTAAATTAGAGCAATTTCAAAAGGCAACTAGCTATCAGTCAACTTAAATTAAATTAGATTAAAAGAGAATGCAAACATAAGTCATGAAACTTGAAAGTAGAGACAATGCAATTCGTTCTTGCTTAAAGTAACTTTTGTTATGTCCAACTGAAACAGTGCCATTTTGAGTTGTTTTGCAAAAAAAAAAAAAAAATATAACGGTTCTTTTAGTTTACAATTTTAGTTTTGTCTTTTTATTTTTAATATTATAAAGAGTAAGAATTGATAAAGATTTTGGGAAAACAACAATAACATGCTTAAAAATACAATAAAGGTAAATATTTATTTTGGTTGCATTTGTTCTGACCAACACTGTATATTTTGCAACAAACGAGCCGTAGAACCATGCTGAATGTGTCGTTTTTGCTAAATCTGATTAATGATAACGTATCGTCAGAATTCTTGCTATGCAATATTTCATTTAATGTTCCTCATCGACCTACACGTTACTTTCATCCACTTTCAATTCCAGTTTTCCGTACCAACCATGCCAACGTCGATCCGTTAAGAAGATTATGTACTTACTTTAATGATTTGTATCAATATTATCTTCTAAACATTAATATTGTAATATTTTAACATTATTCTGTAACATTATTCTGTATTTAATTTAGTAAAATTTTAAAATTTGTAAAATATTTTATATTATATTTTAAGATTGTAATGTCTGTAGGGACTTATTCCATAAACTAATTAAAATAAAAAAAAATGTATATTACTATATATGTATATATAGCTATTAATATATAGCTACACTACTCCTCAAAGTTACTGGGTTTTATTTGTCTTTAATGCTTACTACTTAATAACACAAATTGTGCTTTATATCACTGACCTCTGTGAAAATTTAGCAATCTAAATTTCGTGTTTCTAACCAGTCATTTTTACATTTTGACAGCTTTTAATTCCATAAATTTATTTTGTGTTTATTTATAGATAATTCACAAAAATGACAATCAAATCAAGTTTAAAGATAAGATAATAACTATTCGCCCAGATTTCCATCAAACACACACAAACAAGAAACGTCAAATCATAAAAAAATCCATTTAATTTTTTAAATTTAAGGAAAAGGACTATATAAAGGATTACTTTCTTGTTAAGAGATGGCAATAAGCACGTTTGCAAGACCCATAGATACAAACAGCAATTAATAGTGAACACTGTAAAACGGAGATTTGTGAACAAAGCTTAAATAAAATATAATTCTGTAATGTTCATTACCTGAAAAATGTATAAACAAAAATGATAAAAAAAAAACACAAAGCTCGTGTCTGGAAACACAATTATGCACAGATCACCTTTAATACGTTTTTTATGATTATTAATGAGTTTTTATTATTAACTTTTTTTATGCATTTATTAAAATGCCAAAGTGTGATTATCAACGCTTAGCGCCTTTTTGCGGCGAATTTATTATTGACATAAACAATACCAATTTCCAAAGAAAACTATCATTAATTACATCCACAGATTTCTTTAAAAAAAAGTTAAAAAAAGAAACATTAATTTTTCAGTTGTCAATGCCATGCACAATGAGCATGGCATGGCATGGCAAAAAGAAACAAAGAAAGAAACATGCTTATCAATCGCATTTGCTATTTATTTCTGTCTGTGTATAACACCACAATTCAATAACTTTACAAAGCAATTAAAAATTGATTGACAACATTTTATCTGCAACAAACAAAAGTTTAGCGCTCACAAATAACCCTAAAGACCAGAAAATTACAAAAAAAAAAGCAGCACAAAAAAGCTAAGAGATGCCAGAACAACAGAAACACAAATAAAAGAGTATATTCGGTTTAGATTGCCTTTACGATACCTAAAACCATAAAATTCGGTAAAAGTGTATGCAATATTATCGGTGATATGTAACATCATAAACCATGTAAAACTATGTAAACATATATACTCGCTAAATGATGCATATTGAATAGAACATCGCGCCTGTAAACGAAAGTGTCGTCCTCTACGTGGAAAATTTTGCGCAAATATCTTGGCCTTTACCTGTACAAGATCCAGCTGGTGCAGGAATTAAAACCACGAGACCATTATATGCATCGTACTTTCGCCGATTGGGCCAGTTCGAAACTGACCCGATGTTTTATTAGCTTTCAATTTATTTTTAGTAGTATATGACCTGTCATATTTATTTAACAAAGCATATGTACTCGATGAGGCTCTTTTTTAGCTTAACGGGTTTGTTAGTAAACAAAGTTACCACATTTCGCAACAGACCCTACAGACTCCCTTAAATCTGGAAAAATCAATCGTTTGGTGCGGTTTAGCTGCTGGTGGCATCATCGGACCGTTTTTCTTCAAAGATGAAGCCGGAACTCACGTAATGGTCAATGGAGATTGCTACCGCATCATGATCAATGATTTTTTTGATCCGGGTAAGTTGTGGTTACAACAGGATGACACTACGTACCATACGGCAATTTGACACCCCTCAATTATTCCCTGTGGGGCTACGTGAACTCACTGGTTTATGCTGATCAACCAGCAACAATTGACACCTTGAAGACCCACATTTTTCGTATTATCCGTAACATATGCTCAGCAGTTTTCTAAAAGTTGGCCTAAAATTGAACATCCGGAATTCGTCAAGAACAATTTCAAATTCTATCGGGCTTAAAAAAAAGATAAACCATATGCTAGTTGAGTTATTTCCAAATAATCCATCATTCAAATCGAGCAATCCTCCTTACGTTTTCATTAGCAGACAAGTAACTCTTGATGAAAAATTTGTCGTAGGTATTGGAGTAATATTGTAATTTCATGATGATCTGAGTTCATGCTCTACACGTTCAATATGTTTGTTACTATTTTCCTCTGAGTACAAAGAGGACGATTATTATTAAGAAGCCTAAATTGTACCCTTTGGAAGATATCGAACCATATTTTCTGGAAAATTTTTCCACAATTTCATATTTTTCATGACCCCAGATTTGGGGCACGCAAAACAAATTTAGAATTTGTTATTTTCTTAAATTTGCAGCTGCTTAATGTATTTTGACCATGGTTTGCTAATTTAGATGCATAAATAAACGTTACAGGATAAATTTAATGTAATATCAGATAATTGTACCTATTCACTGTCCAAAAGTCCATTTTCATTGTTTTGAGATTCATTCTCCACAACAAAATATCATTATCATAGTATACAGCCTTCTTTTAGGCCACCTTCAAAAGCATCAATGCTCTCGTAAAGATCGCTTCTTAGATGCGACTACTTTATTGCATTGGGCAAGGAATTATTGTAAAGAAACTAAAATAGCAAAAAAACCAGCAGCGAAATCAGCAGATGAACCTGGTAACGCCAAGAGAGGATTGGCAATTAAAGCAGCAATTAAAGGCGATAAATAAGCTGGATGAAAGACTAGGTATATACAAATTTACAAAACTTAAACAATCCATCAGCTACAATAAATTAAGTATCAAAATAGTTATGACATAAATGGATCTAATGTGATTAAGACTAAATATTATTAAATTATTTATCTTTTTAAATTTATTATTATTATTATATTATATTACTTGATGTAACCCGGTGTTCTTCGCTACCCCCTCCCACCCCGTGTCGTAATGAAAGGGCTCACGCAAAGGTCCAAGGCTCTCATTATTACAGTAATTCAGATATATCACATTTAATATTAAGTTTTTGTGGGGGTGCCACGCGTATTTGTCCAATCCATTTCAACCCATTTCTTTGTCTGAATACTCACATTAATTTTCAAAGCTCTCTCTATCATAGTACTTAATATATATGATATTAAAAATTTACTTTATATGGGAGGTGACACGCCCACTAAAAATATTTTAAAAATATATAGCATGTAGCATTTTCCATATTCGCAGTAAGACTCTGTGAAAATTTCAGGAAGATCAGATGAGTAGTTACGGAGATTACCTTCTACAAACATACAAACACACATTAGCTCTTTATTATGCTAGTGTAGATTATTAGTAATAATAATATAACCTCGCCCGTCATCTTTCGATTACGAGCCGCCTCTATACTGGGCATAGGTTGTCTACAAGATTACTCCATCTATCTCTTCGTTCAGCAACTTCTTTGAGTTCTCCAATGTTGTTGTATCTTCGTCCAGGACCGTCTGCTTCAAGACCGTTTTGCTCAAGCCTGTTTACCCAATGTTGATCTTCGCCAGGTGGTTCTTGGTCTTCCTACTCTTCCACTTCTTTGAGGGTTGTATACCAAAGCTTGGTGACATACTTCGTCCGATGGCTTACGAAGTGTATGTCCTATCCATCCAAACTTCCTCCGCCGAACTTCCACATTTATGTCGTACATATCCGTCCTCGCCCAGAGTTCTTCGTTTGTTATTCTATTGGGCCAGAACATCCCAAGGATTCTGCGAAGACATGGTATAGATTTTTTTGTTTCGATACTTGTTGATACACAATGTTTTTTGTTTTTTCATTCGGTAGGACAATTACCAGATTTTTCGGCGTTCCTACCCTGGAACAAGGTACGTGTAGCTGCCCATGAGAAGAACATGGATTTTCCAAACTAGATCTCGCAACACTTAACTATTGGCCTTGATCTTAAAATATCATTTGGCGATTTTTATTTTTCGCGATTTTTGGGTTTGGCGATTTTTGATTTTGGCGATATATTTTCCACGACAAATCACATTGATATTTAACGAACTTGTCAAAAGACTGTCGCTTTCGTAGTGCTTCATATTTTTTACATAGCAGGTGCCACGCCCACTAATCCCATCCCGCCCAATTTTTATTGGACTACTCACATTAATATCTGACGGACTCATGCACAATGTCGAGTCTTTCCCTTTTATAGTACACCAGTTATATGATATTAGAGATCTAATTTGCATGGCCGGTGCTACGCCCACTGCTCCGATCACGCCCATTTTTTGTTCGACTAATCACACAAAGAACCTATGGGCTCACGCAAAGCCACAAAGCTCTCTCTTTTACAGTACTCCAGATATATGACATTAAATAGTTGCTTTGCACGGGGAGCGCCACGCCCGTTGATGTGAACCCGCCAAATTTTTGTCCGACTACCCATACTAAGATCTGATGGTGTCGTGCGAAGTGTCAAAGTTTCCCTTATTTATTACATCAGTTATATGATATCATACATTTACTTTGTACTGCTCCGATCATGCCCATTTTTTGTCTAACTAATCACATGAATAACCTATGAGCTAACACAAAGTCTCAAGACTCTCACTATTACAGTACTCCAGATATATGGCATTTTATATTTACTTTGTATGGCAGGTGCCACGCTCACTGGTCCGATCACGCCCATTTTTTGTCCGACTATTCGCATTTATAATAGGTGACATCGGACAAATTTGAAAAGCTCTCTCTCTGTCACAGTACTCGAGATATATAATATTGAATTATTACTTGTGTGGAAGGCACCACGCCCATTTATCCGATTCCGCCCATTTCCGGCGTAGCTACTAATATTAACAATAGGTGACTTCAGACAGATTTGCAAAGCACTCCCTATTATAGTACTCAATATATATGATATTAAAAATTTACTTTGTGTGGGAGGTGCCACGCCCAATAAAAATATTTAAAAAATTATAGCTTATAGCACTTCCCATATCCGCAGTAAAACTCTGTGAAAATTTCAGGAAGATCTGATGGGTAGTTACGGAGATTACACCCTACAAACAAACAAAAAACAAACAAACAAACACACATTACCTCTTTATAATATTAGTATAGATATATTATATGAGCTTTCTTTTGCGCAAAAAAGGGCCTTTTTTTGAAAAAAAAAGTCAAAAAATTTTTGATTTAACAAAAAAAGTCAAAAAAGAAAAAAAGATTGAACAAATAAGAGTAGCTATCTAAACTATTTGGGTCAAATTTTGCTAAGAACAATAGGTAGTAAGTTAAATAACTAAATGAGAAACAAGTAAGAAAATTATAGTCGGTCTAGACCGACTATACGATACCCTATACCATGCGTTTAGAGGCCCAACTATCTGGATATTGAAAATAAGCATAAACCAAATTTGAGTGGGATTTTTATTAATTTTTTTGGCTGCAGATATGAAAAAGTTCATATCGGATGCTATATATATATGGGGACTATGCCCAAAATTGGACCGATCCTGATCATGTTTGGTAAAGTCTCTTGTATTTTGCAAAAATATATACAAACAAAATTTGAGAAAAATCAGTGTAATATTTTTGTCTTTTGATAGATTAATGTGAAGATCGGGAAGCAGCTCTATATGGGGCGTATGACTAAGGGATCATTTTTGGACTACTTATTAATGGATGTAACAAACGCATACAAAGCAACTTTGAGTAAGATCTATGTGACAATTTGGATCTTATGGCAATTTATGTCGATTTCATAGGGGTCATTTGTATGGGGGCTAGGTCTGAACAAGGACCGATTCTCACCAATTGCAATAGAGCGTTCATCCTATGGCCGATAGAAGCTTAAATACCAAATTTCATCAAAATATATTCATATTTGCGACCTGCAGTTTGATTACAATGTTTACATGAACACACAGACGGACGGACGCACGGACGGACATAGTTAAATCGAATCAGATAGTGATTCAGATTCAATCGGTATAATAAAAGATGGGTCTAGGTCAAATATTTTAGGTAGTTACAAACAGCAGCACAAAGTCATTATACCCAAACCACATAGTGGTATAGGGTATAAAAACCCCTCCGAGAGTTCTTGATCGATCTTGTTGAAAAATTGTGTCTAAACTACTATCCTATAGGACTAACCTTGGTGCAAAAGTTGGGTTACTTGACACGAAACACCCCTTATATATATTGAATTTCAATTGATTAATTCTTAATTTAAATTTTGCAAAGAATGAATTAAATAGTAGTAAAAATATTTAATTCTTTTAAGAGTTTAATTCAATTGTTATTTTCTTTTGAGGTATCTGCGATCAGGTAGGTTGTAATTATTTTTAAAACAGATAGATTTAATATGAATACATTCATTCATAATATGGTTCATTGAAATAATAGATGATCTACAGAAAAAACACTCAGGTGATAGCTTCTTCTGCATGAGGCGTTAGAATCTTAATCGACAAAGGCCTAATCGTATTCTTAAATATTTTTGTAATCTGGTGGGTAGGACTATCTGGTGGGAAAAAGGTGGCTTTCCGTCTGGATTGAACTGTTTGTATATATGGGAATAGCCATCCCATTCATTCTTTTGTTTTTTATACAAATATTTGTTGATTGCCGAATATATAGAACTTTTGTTATGAGTTGTGTCCATTATTAGTGAAAATTTTGTTGCTTCTTTGGCAATTTTGTTTGCTCTTTCAATTCCTTTTATATTTGCGTGCTCAGGTATCCACATAATTTTTATATTGTTTGAAACCGAATCAGAATATCTCTGATTTCGCAAATGATGTGATTTGAATTGGATATATTCAGTATTGCTGTCACGCAGGATTTGGACTATGTGCTAATTATGTATTTTGAACGTTGTTTTTTTGCCCATTTTATTGCCTCTGCTTCTGCATAGAATATTGGTTTACTATGATTTAGTAGGCCAAACCTAATGGTGTTGAAATTGTTGTCAATCACAGCATAGGATAATGGATTTGGTTCCATCAGTATAGCAAAATGTCCAGTTTTTATTTGTGTATCCATCTTTCTTTTATTGGAAAAGTGATATATAAATATCTTCTCCGGTAGTTTGTTTAGAATAGTCCATTAACGATCAATCTCAATGCTATCACTCGAAAGTAGCTAAGGTAGACCTAGGCAATTAATTTTTGTTCTTTGATGTTGGATTTATATCCAATTTTCTAGAATAACCGCGTATGTCATAAAATAAAAATGTTCAGGAGAGCCAAAAATTTTTTTTTTTTGAAATTATGGGCTCGACATAATGTTTTTAGGATTTTTTATTTAACAGTCCTGTAGATATGGGCATTAAATATTTTATAAAAAATTTTTAGTCAAAAACCTTAAGAGGAATAGATCCTAGAGAAGGACGAAAAACAATATGCAAATTGCATTTAAAGTGTGTGCAGATAAAACAACTTATGTCGACAACTATCGTTTTATTTGAAAAAGAAAACTACCAGTGCAACTACACATTTAGACATAAGTTGTAGTTGCTTGAAAAATTCATTTTTTTTTTCGTCAACAGAAGGTTAACGGGACTCAGGGTGAGACTATAACAATATATCAAGAATAATAGTGACAACAAATAACAGAAATAAGCACAGCATTTTTTTTCATTACTAACAACGTATGTCGCTATGTGTCGTTTTCTGAGAAAATAATTTGTCGGCGATCAAACGTAGGTTGACATACGTCGTTAGCGCTGCAAATTAATTTATTAAACATTTAAGTTACGTCGTTATTTAAAGAAAAAAATCAGAAATGGTTAATATTTATTTTAAAAATATTAAACACATGTAAAGAACGTTAAAAATTATTATATATTTGGCATCTTTAACTTAATACTGACAAAACTGGACATACGCGGTTATTCCAGAAAACCACAGATATATTTCGTCATTCGTTGCACGGCTGAGTTTAGATTATTTTTTATTTTTTGCTTGATGATTTTGGACTATAAAGTAGTTTTGTTAGAAGTTTGGTTGTGTTTAATTCAATAAGATTTTCAAGGGTTAGAAGATCTGTTTCTGTTAATATGTTTCGAATGGGAGTTGATCTAAATGCACCGATTGCAAATCTTCTAGCTGCCTGATAAGTAGATTTGATTTTATTTAGTTCTGCTTTTGCAGCATGTCCATATATTGGGAGCCCGTATTCAATTTTTGATACTAATATTGATTTCACTATATATATTGAAATTTTAATATAGAAACAATCTATTCAATCATGACATCAATAATAATATCATTATCACAATGTTCAATAAAAAGCTGATGGAGGCTGAAATGCCAAAAACTGGTCCGATTAAGAATACAGTGTAGTTATGCATTTTTGAAATGTATGCTTTCTTCTTCTCTACCACGCACCATTGAAACAAAATTTTTTTTTTTGTTTTTGGGTGTGCATTGCAATAGTTTTTAACCTTTTCTGCAATGAATTTTTTAAATACTTAATATGTTCATTCCATCTATATTTTTGATCAAATACTAGACCCAAAATTTAAATTGTTTCTACCAAGTTAATATTATGATTTTGTATATTTATCGTTGGAATCATGTAAACTAGTTTCAAGCGAAAAAAAGAATATTTTCCTCCAGCTTTCATTACATATGATATTATATTAATGTTTATTTTTGCTTGACTTGAGAACTTAATTTAATGAATTCAGTTTGCCAGCATCAATGTTTTTACCACTTAGGCCGGAAACGACAACATATGCCGAACGCGATCTGTGATCTATGAATTTTAGTCTGGATGATAATTTCTTAATCTATTCCTTTAATTACAAATGTTCTTCCTTTATTTCT
Source organism: Cordilura impudica (assembly GCA_963682025.1). Lineage (NCBI taxonomy): Eukaryota > Metazoa > Arthropoda > Insecta > Diptera > Scathophagidae > Cordilura > Cordilura impudica. The sequence continues at coordinate 86,181,623 of OY821517.1, read as the reverse complement.
TCAATATCAGCTTTAATAGCCACTAGGTCAGATAATACATATTGGTTATTAAAGACCACATGAATCGCTCACTATGAATTACATTTAAATCCAAAACACTATCACTTGCCATTTACTACTGCAATATTAAATCTAAGTTTTATACAAAGATGATGTGTTGAAATTTGTGCCTCTATAGAATGATATAGGGTGCAGAAATTCGAAAAAATTAAGTTATCCTCAAAAGACCATTAATAAAGTTTATAAAGTGCAGCCGAAACAAATCAAAAGACATAAATAAAGAAAAACTTAAAACAGCCATAGATCCCTTTATCTCTAACCCTCTAATTCGAGTAAATATTTTTTGTTTGTTTTTATTTTTGCACAAACAACCAGCCATGTTTCCTCTGCCCCGTCAGGCAGCCAGTCAGTCATTCATCTCAACATTAAGTCTATCACAAAACCATACAGCATGACAAGTAAAGCAAAAAATAAAATAAAAATGAAATTAACTTAAGTACGTAATGTAATGTTACTTTATAAGTAAAATAACTGTAAACTTTCACACACACACAAAAACAAAGAAATTTTCAAAGAAACCAAGGAAGGAGACGCAAAAATTCTAAAATTACTTTTAGAAAAAAAAAAACCAGCAGCTACAGTACAAACTTGTACAACGGCAACACTACGGCTATAGAAAGTATTGTCTTAAATACACAAAAAGGATAAATGCCAAACCACAATTATTCATTTGCACCATACCACAAAAACGCTCAGCTATTGTGAAATGAGGCGGAAGTGCTTTTCATGGATGCGGTAGAGAAAAAAAAGAACATACAAGAAATGATAGTAAAAAGAAAACGGTATAAAAAAATGCCACTGGAATCGTCAGTACTTTTAAACGAAAGGTTGCCATGTAGTTTAAGTAATGAAATAAATTGTTATAACTCAATAAATACTTATATGTGACCTTCTCCGAGAAAAGGGACCTAGTGTGTGAGAATTAAGTTTTGAGAAAAAAAAAACGCATTTAAAGTTTCTACACCCTTTTAGGTACCAGAATCCACCGTTTTTGACGCAACCCGTTTTACTCAATCACAAATATTGCTATCTGAATGGATCCAGCGTTTTAAAACATTTCGTGATATTTTTCTGGTATTGTGCTCTCTTTAAATTCTGTACCCCTGATTCCTTTTATTGAATTCATAAATTATGGTTCTAATTATGTCATTTTTAATGGCAATTGTTATCAATTATTGTCAGTTGTATGAAAACGGGTTTTAGTGTCTTATCATTTACAACCCCCGGCAGCATTTGACATCTGAAATGAAATTGCCAGCATGTTGCCAATTTGTTTGTGTTTGACAGGCGGATTTTTTGTTCGTTTATAAAATGTAATGAATACGTAATGAGCAGAAAATTACGAGATGTCTGTTGAGGCAATTGTTTGTTGTCAGCTTATATGACATAGTGAAAACTAGGCATAAGTCAGTACAAAGAATTAATCTGAGGTAGAAGTACCGAATACTAATTATAGTTAAATTTTACAATGTATAAGATATAAAAAATTAAAAAATGCAATAGTACAGATAAAAAATCAATAAAATAATATAATAATTGTAAAAGAATAACTAAATTTATTTATAATATTCATATATTTTGTTTTTAAATTTAGTTGCGTTGCCAATAATTTGCAACTGATCCATAATCGATTCCTATTTCGTATGGTATTAATATAAAACCTCGTATTAGAATAATACGGCGCACAGTGGGCCTTTTAACTTGTTTCGTTTCAAAAATCATAACTTTTAAACTAATTAAGGTATTTTAAAAGTTATAAATGATTTTGAAAGATGAATTCCTAACCTTTAAAATGAATACTGGCGGAGTTAGTAGGTCCACAGGGGGCCTTAGTATATCCTATCAAAATTCAATATTATTTTGGTGCTAATATTACATGTTGCAAATATAGACATAATGTGCTGAAATTTGTAACTTAAAGTATTTTTGACCCAATGACGAAACCTACTTAAATTTGTTGGAATCGGCCCATGTTTTGACCTAGTCCACATACAAATTTTCCTTCAAAATTTGACTGAATGTAGCAAATAAAATTCTGTTGCGATGCAATTTGAATCATAAGGGTATATTAGGTCAGTGACGAGAGCTATACAAAAAATCTTTGAAATCGCTCCACGTTTGGATGACAAATTAACTGACATGAAGTTATCATGTTTAGATGTTAAGCTTGTAACCAAATCAATTGGTCCTAACAATGAGCAGGCAATATATATAGTTTACTTTCAAAGAAAGTCTATCAGCATTAAAGAATTAAGACAAAACTACTCTGTCATTGATTACGTTAAAGTTAAATGGGATTTCCAAAGAAACAAGTCATCAAACTTAACCCAGTGCCACAACTGTCAAATGTTGGGTCATGGATCCAGTCGTTGCAGAGTTAAAACTTTTTGTGCTAAATGTGCTGGAAATCACAAAACTACAGAGTGTACCTCTGAAACAATTAAATGCGCTAATTGTAAGGGTCCACACAAATCATCTTCGTTAGATTGTCCAAGCAGGCAACAATATCAACAAATAAGGCAACGTTTCAAGCCGAAATCTTATAGATCAAGTCAACAACTAAATAATGGCCGCACTAACTTTGACTTTAGTACAAATTACAGTTCACAATTTCCAAACAATCTAAATCAAAGGGATACAAACAGAAATCCTGAATGGAATCACCAATCCAACAACAGCAATAATGGTAATAAGAATAGAAATAATTTATTTTCTGTAGAAGAAATCAAAAACTTAACTTTTGAGCTTATTTCCAAATTAAAAAATTATAAATGTAAAGCAGATCAATTTGAAGTGATTACATCACTCGCCTGTAAATTTTTATATGAGTAGAAATTTAAATATTATATCATGGAACGCCAGAGGCATTCGTAACAAAAAAGATGAACTCTTTAACTTTTTAATAAGTCATAATATTCATATTTGCCTTATTTCGGAAACAATGCTGAAAAATGACATTTCAATAAAACACCCAAAGTTTTATTGTTATAGAAAAGACAGAGACGAAGGCAGAGGGGGAGGTGTAGCTGTTTTAGTCCAAAAAAATGTAGAACACTCTTTTATACCACCTTTAAACACTTTTTTAATCGAAAATATTGGAGTCAAAGTAAGAACATCAAACGGTAACTATATAAATATATTTTCCTGCTATTTCCCTGGTGGATCTCCTGGCAGAGATAATGAAAAAAAAACTAAAGTTTAAATCTGATCTCCGTAAACTCATAGCGTTGATGAAAATTTTATTTTTGGCGGCGATTTTAACTGTAGACATAGTTTATGGGGTTGTCAGCGTGCAAATTGTTGGGGAAATCTATTGTATGAGAAATTAGATTCCTAAAATTTCCAAATATTGTATCCAAATGAACATACATACATACCATCCGATCACAGAAGGCAATCATCTACTTTAGATTTCTTTCTGACTGACTTATCCAATAGTATTACTCCGGTTAACGTCATTAACGATCTCGGTTCTGACCATAATCCTATTAAAATTGCAATAAACAATGAATTCAACTCTGTCCAAAAGTCTTTCTATGATTATAAAAAAGCAGACTGGTTTCGTTACTCTACATACATCAAAAGAAATCTAACAATCCCAGATGAAAACAATGAAAATAATAGGGAACTGGTCGATTCAATGATAATCACGCTTAGTAACACAATATCCGATGCTATTAACCATAGTGTTCCAAAAAGAATCGCTGCAGTCAAAACACAAGAGTTACCCCAGTACATAAAACATCTAATCCAAATAAGAAATATCTACAGGAGAAACTGGAAACGATATAGAGATATTCGTGATAACAGTCAAATGAAAATATATAATTTTCGTATTTCAGAAGAGATAAAGAAGTTTAAAAATAATACTTGGAATAAAAAGCTCTCATCACTAGACAAGGGCTCAGCTCGTTTTTGGAATATATCCAAACTATTAAAGAAAAAATGTACAAACATCCCCATACTAAAACTTAACAACACCAGTTACAACACACAGCAAGAGAAATGTGAAATCCTAGCGCAAACATTCAGCCAAAACCACACAATTTCAACACATTTAAGTGATCCGTCAACCATTGCAGATGTTAACAGTGCGATAAATAACCTTTACTCCAGCAACTACATCCCTCATAATGATTTATATATTTCTATTAACAAAATACTGGACATTATGAAGAAGCTCAAACCTAAAAAATCCCCTGGAAGAGATGGGATAACTAACAAAAAAGGGACTCAAATATTTAACAACAATTATAAACTGTTGTTTAAAATTGCATTATTTTCCTAAAATATGAAAACTTTCTAAAATAATTCCCATACGGAAGCCAAACAAGCCGCTTGATTGTCCTAATTCTTATAGACCCATAAGTCTTTTATCGTCGTTAAGTAAAATACTTGAGAAAGTAATTAAGGAAAAAATTACAGATTTTATTGATGCTGAAAGCTTATTACCTCCACAACAATTTGGATTTCGCAAGGAACATAATACAGTTCAACCCTTAGTAAGAATAAGAAACATTGTAAATTCCAACTTCAATTCCGGCAAGTCCACTGGTATGATATTAATGGATATAAAAGCTGCATTTGATTCGGTCTGGCATAATGGTCTCATTTTCAAAATGATCAAATTAAATTTTCCTGTTGAGCTCATAAAAATAATACATAGTTTTCTCTCAGAACGCTATTTTAATGTTTTTATTGGATCCAGCACCTCGACTATTAAAGAAATTACTGCTGGTTGTCCTCAGGGATCCTGTCTCTCACCTATTTTATATAATATATACACAGCAGACTTTCCAACTCTGCATTGCTGCGCTACATCAATTTTTGCTGATGACACCGCCCTACTTAGTTCGGGTATACTCGCCGTCGATATAATTAACAACTTAGAAGCCGCACTGATCGAAGTAAATTCATACTTTACAAAATGGAAAATATTAGTTAACCCACTAAAGACACAAGCTATTTATTTTTCGCGAAGACGCAAACAATGTTTTCTACCTCAACAACCTGTAGCTTTTAATAATAGTCAAATAACTTGGGAGAACAAGGTCAAATATTTGGGTGTGGTGTTAGATCCCAAACTAAAATTCAAAGACCACATCCCTTATATCATAGACAAGGTTAATAAACTAATAAGATTGTTATACCCGTTGATAAACCGGAACTCCAAACTTAATATCGTCAACAAAACCCTTATACTGAAGTCCGTATTTCATGCCATAATGTTTTATGCTGCTCCAGTTTGGTCCAGTGCTGCACAGTGTCACATAAAAAAATTACAAATTGCGCAAAATAAACTTTTAAAAATGATTCACAATTTGCCTTGGTACCACTCTACTCGACGACTTCATTATATAGCAAACGTCGAACCAGTAAATAATAAAATTCAAAAACTAACATTAAACTTCAATATCAGTTGTCTCAACTCAGATTTAAACCATATTAATGAGCTCGGCTCAACATAATTTTACCCTTAACTTTTATTTTATCTTAACTTAAAATTAACACAAAGGTTTTTTGAAAATTTTTGCCTCCGACTTATCCGATATTATTTAAAACTTAATATAATATAAAAGATAGTAATTAATATTTAAGTAGAAAAGGAAAAAATCCTAAACTCTTTGTGAAAAAATTGTTAAACAAAATTACTTTTAAATATTATGTAAATAAAGAATTGAATTGAAATTGAATTAAAAGATCACAAATTTGCTAATTTCTGTATTATATTTAAAAAATTTACAAAAATAGCGCAAAAAAATACTGTAAAATTTTATTGAAATCGGACTACTTTTGGACCTATTTTCCCGATTTTTTTTTTATAAAGAAAAACACCCAAAGTTCATAAAATTCCAAATTTCACATTGAAATTTTGTTAATTAAAAGACTTATAATTTCACAATACATATTGTTTAAATCCGAAAGTCTAGAAAAAAATACCACTCTAATATAACATGTTAAACTAATATTAAATTTTTTTTAATATTACAGATACACATCTTTAAAATATTTTTAATATTAATATATTAATGATATAGATATTAAGTTATTAAAATATTTTTTTTAACTACTATAATTTGTTTTATTAGTTAGTTCTCTTTAAAATAGTCATTAACATTGGGAGCGATATCTAATAGACTTAACATATCGGAGCTATAATTATGTTCTTCCAAATCCTTTCGAGATCTTACATGTCTTCGTGATGAAATTAGTGGGTCTGAAAAGGCCGCCAACATATTGAAAGGTCCTTATTAATCGTTGTTTTAAATTTTTAAGTGCAAATTTTTTATTATGTTAAATTCAGTTTTTGCGCTGGCATCAGGTCAAAAGTTTCTAATTGTGGCAAAATACATACATTGTAAATTTTCGACCTTTAAAAAATAACCTAGGTAGCGCAAGCAAACTTTGTTTTATTATTTTTTTAGTGTAAATTTCTTATTATATTGAAGTCATTAACAAAATTTGAACACTGAAAATTTTGGGCCGCTAAAAAATAATTCAGGCAGCGCAAGCGAATTTTGTATTGTACTGAATTCATTAATAAATTTGCAATTTTTATTATTGCCAATATATAAAAATTACAAAACATTAACAATCTTCCAAAAACACTTCGCCATCCTATAAAAATCAAAATAAAATATGAAAAAATTATAATTTCTGCTTCCAAGCACCACAAAAAAAAATCGTAAAAAATAATATAAAAATCTGCAAAAAATTGATAATATTTGATATTTTATAGCCTTTAAAATAAGCTATATGACTTTAAAATCGATCAATTTTTCACTGAGTTATGGCAAAACACGTCTACCTATCCAGTGTATGTCAAGATGTTTTTACAACTTAATGGTTGTTGCGTGCAGATAGGCAAGTATATGCACCCAAGTTCACTTTAGCTAATATTGTATTAGTAAACCATATTAGGTAATATCTAAGTAAACATATTTAAACATTTTTATACCCTATACCACTATGTGGTTTGGGTATAATGACTTTGTGCTGCTGTTTGTAACAACCAAAAATATTTGACCTAGACCCATCTTTAATTATACCGATCGAATCAGAATCACTTTCTGAGTTGATTTAACAATGTCCGTCCGTCCGTCCGTCCGTCCGTCTGTGTGTCCATGTAAAGCTTGTAATCAAACTGCAGGTCGCAAATATGAATATATTTTGATAAAATTTGGTATGTAAGCTTTTATCGGCCATGGGATGAACGCTATTGAAATTGGTGAGAATCGGTCCATGTTCAGACCTAGGCCCCATACAAATAACCCATATGAAATCGACATAAATTGCCATAAGATCCAAATTGTCATATAGATCTTACTCAAATTGGGTTTGTTTGCGTTCATTACATCCACTAATGAGTAGTCCAAAAATGATCCCTTTGACCCCATATAGAGCTGCTTCCCGATCTTCACTTAAATCTATTAAAAAACCAAAAATATTGCACTGATTCTTCTCAAATTTTGTTTGTACATATTTTTGCAAAATACAAGAGACTTTACCAAACATGATCAGGATCGGTCCATTTTTGGACCTAGTCCCATTATAGATATAGCATCCGATATGAACTTTTTGATATCTGCAGCCAAAAAAATTAATAAAAATCCCACTCAAATTTGGTTTTTGCTTATTTTCAATGTCCAGTTAGTTGGGCCTAAGAGATAGGGTTTCTAAACGCATGGTATAGGGTATCGTATAGTCGGTCTAGACCGACTATAATTTTTTTACTTGTTAGTTCTGTTCTATGAAATTGAAAAACTGAGACTGTAGAAAAAATTAATGACCAAATAACCCAATTTTTGTTTTGTTTTATAGAAACTAAAAAACCCTTTCAAACAACATCAAAAGTATTAGATTCGATTCACTAGTTTGCCTATAATCTGATTTGAAAGAGGATATTTTTCAAAAAATTTTGCGCCTTTTTCTAAAAGCTAAAAAAATTCCAAATTGCGCACCACTTTCATCCCTAATTTTTACCCGATTTTAAAACCGTTTATTGATTCTTAATCTGTGAGAAATCCTCGATCCTATACATTCACTGACTTTATTCAAGCCACTGTGCGGCGTCATGTTTCAGAAATTTAACCTTTAATGAAGGTATTTTGGTACGCCTGAGTAACTAATTTTACGCCGGTATATTAGTGATTTACCCTTTAAGAGGTTTACAAAAGTGACGGCATAAATTTGTATGCGTAGTGAGATATGGTACCAAGTCGTGGTATGCCAAATACAATATATTTTATTTATATAAATTATCTAAATACAATTTTGTGTTATCTTTACGACACACAGTGGCGCCCGTAGAGCAAACGAGGTTGCAAAAATCAAAATTTTCCTGTGCGCCGAAGAAGTTTTGAATAAACCCATGTTATAGGAAACTTTTCAACGATTTCAAATATGCTACCCATAGTAATATCACATTTTTAGTTTAGAAGATATAACCGTTCATAGTTGACCGACTTTCGGTTTTCAAAAAACACACAATTTTTAGTCAATTTGTTGCGATTTCAAGTGTAATATCACGAAAAATAGGTAACGAGTCGCTTTATTTTTTGTTTGCGTTGATTGATGTATTTATCAAAAGTATAATGATAAAAAAAAAATTAACTGTCTGCTTTGTGTTTCTCCTGGTAAATCACTATTTAAAAACTATCCGTTTTTCACTATTTTCCAACTTTGACGGAAAATAAAAAAAATCTATATTTTTCTATATTTGCCATATTTGCAAAACGTGTTCTTTGATTATTTCTTTACATAATTCAAAAGGCTTTATCTACCCGTACGTGCCCGTTTGGCTTCTAGAGGTAAAAAACGTTAAAAAGACATGGTTGCAGAAATTGTATGCCGTGCATCCCTTACATGTTTTGACTGACAGTGGTTTGATCTAATAGTTTGAAAATTGCATTTTAAGTCGGTTGTCTATCTGTGAGCCTCTGCCAAAGTCTACTCCCAATATTCTGTTACAGACACACGATGCACAAAAAACTACTCATTGAAATTCGCAGGTACGCACCTCACCTAAAAATTACTTTGGAGTACAAATGCTCAAGAACAATATTGACTTATGGTCCCTCCAGGTAGGCACAAATCTTATTTAGACACGAGCATAATATCAAAATTGCATAATTCAGCCTAAATCCATATGTATGCAGGGAACAGGTAAATTTTTAGGCATGGTAGCATAAGCCTATATATTGCAAAATAAGCATAATGCCTGGATTAGTCTACGACTGAAAGTTGGCGCAACAAATACTGAAACCACGGCGTTAAACAATTTAAAATTATTTGAACTGCTTAGAAGGTCAACCACACCAAAGTTTGTCACGGAAGCTGCTTTAGAAGAATTTGATAGCTTATACGGAAATATTGAGAGAAGCGAAATTATAAAAAATAATTTCTATCTGATATATGCAAATATTAAGGCAAAATGGGTGAAATCCAATCAAACCATTCAGAATTTCAACTCCAAATACGAGGACTGGCTTAATGAAGACACCATCCTGGATATATTGGCAGTAGATAAACCCACCACATCAACCAGAGGAGCAAAAGGAAGGCCAAAAAAAGTATTGAGGGGTGTTCAATTTTCACAAGTAAGAGGAAACTTGCCGATGCCACCAATGACTTGACCACGAAGCATTTATCGGACGCGCTGTTTATTAAATAAACAAAGAATAGTGAAAGAGTTAGGTAGCAGATTACAAAATCTGTTGCTGATGCAAGCCCACTGCGACTAAAAAGGATTAAGGAAAGCATTCCCACGCCCACAAACGCACACATTAAAAAGTATGGTTCCGAAGAAGCCTTGGCCTTGTTTATGGACTTACAACTTTCCATAGAAATATATGAGATACTACGGGTATCCTTGATGCGACACGGGGCTGACGTTTTACCAGAATACAAGCATATTACGCAAGTCAAAATAATTTCGCGACCACTGCATACGGAGTTTACGGAAGTCTCTGTGAAAGCCAATCGGCAGGATCTCATGGGCCATACAGCAAAACGGTTGCTGGAGAGTCTTCCTGAAAATGAGGTGAAATTTCTTCCTGAGAAACTGACATTGATCAGCAAATGGGGCTGCGATGGATCATCCGGACAAAGCGTTTATAAGCAAAGGATATCTTGCGATGAAGCTACAATATCGGACGGCTAAAATCTGATGTTTCCCTACACTGGAAAAATCCACGTCAGTTATCAGTGCATTATTGCCGACCAATAATGTTTCAGTTTGCAAGGGAATCGGCAGAACTCATAAGGACCACGGTGAAGGACATTGAAGAACAAATAAATAAGATTAGGCCTACAAAGCTGCAAATTGGAGAAGGAAAATATATTGAATGCAATTACGAGTTCCACCTGACCATGACAGGAACAACCTCAACATTGTCATGCCCGATTTGCAAAAAGAGTCAGAAGAACTTTGGTAATTTAAACGATTCTACAAACGAGGAGAATTACGAATATGGAATGTCATCATTGCACGCAAGGATAAGGTGTATGGAGTTCTTGCTAAAACTGGCGTATACCCTACTACAAGAGGTGGAAAACTTCGATGAAACTACATCAATAAAGGGTAAGGAAAAGATCAGAAAGAAGCAAATACAGGATGCTTTTTTTAAACAAGTTGGACTAAAAGTAGACTGTCCCAAACACGGATACGGTAACTCAAACGATGGAAACACTTCTAGGAGATTTTTTGAAAATGATGAGGCAGTAACTAGAATCACTGGAACTGACAATCAAATCGTGAAAAGATTGGGAACGATCCTGAATGTTTTAAACTGCAAAGAAAATGTCAATTCTACAAAATGTGGAGAATATGCATCGAAAACTGCATCTCTTTTAGCAGAAATGTATACACAGAAGAAGTTGACCCCGACCATCCATAAAATATTGGCGCATGGCAAAGATATAAGTGAGTACCAGTCTTTGCCAATTGGAGAGCTTTCTGAGGAAGCGCAGTCTCTTAACAAATTTTATAAAAAATATAGATTGCAGAACACATTCAAAGCATCAAGGGTAAGGCAAAATGAGGACCTCTTCAACATGTTGGCAGCATCTTCCGATCCACATATTTCTTCCCTGCGGCATGTGAAGTCACGAATAGAGTTAGAAAATAATTATAGTTTAGAAATGATTTGTCTTTTAGATATACCTTCTCTTACTAATTGTGATGAATATTTTACAGAAAATTGAAAAAATAAATTTAAAAAAGAAGTATTTTTTTTTAAAATTTTTGGGTAATAATTTAAAACATAAAAGCCTAAAGAAAAAAAATAAAAACAATCTAAAAATGTAAAAAAAATTTTTTTAGTTACCATAAAATTGATTTTTCTACAAATTTTAATTTTGATAACCCATAAGTAGGCCCCTACAAAGCGTAGCACCCTTTCCAAACGCTCATTTCATAGGCTGAACAGTTATCTATCATATGCTGTTTAAACTGTTCAATTATGTTATTCGGTTCAAAAGATATGATTTTTGCAACGAAAAAACTCAAATGCCGCCACTGTGCGACATTAGTGTGACTCCATTATGGGGAACTTATTGAAAAAGTCTTTTGTTTTTTGTTGTTTTTTTTTAATAATTTGTGAGTCTTTTCTTGGGTTCTTTGATTTTGTTTTATTTTTTTAAGATACTATTGCCATTACTTTTTTAAACTCCTTCTTTCAACTCGTATTCTCTGTCTGTCGGTTTGTCTGTCTGTCTGTCTGTCTGTAGTGGGTCAACCCCATTTCCCCTTATCCAATTGATCTGAAGCTGGGCCCACAGTTTTGTTGTGACAACACGGAGTGATCTAAACGTCATTTCCCCTCATCCGATCGATCTGAAACTTGGTCCATACTCTTGCTATGAAAAAAGATTAACTTTGACTTAGTCACGCACAGTCACGCATAGTCACGCACAGTCACGGAGTGATTCAAAACTCATATGCATAAGTAAAGAAAGAGTTTTAATAAAAACAACTTTGTTGTTATTGGTTAGATTATTTACGATTTGAAATTTACCCGAACCTAAAGTATTCAAGAAAATTTTTTTTTACATACTAATAATCTTTTATTATTAGTAATCTTTTATCATCGCGATATAATGGTGTTATCTATTCGACCAATTATTTCTTTGGTAACAATAGAAATAACGTAAGACTCTTTTTGATCCCAATTTAAATCATGCCAGAATGAATTAAATATTATTTTTCTTTTTTCCTGTAATCACATTGCACTTTTTGGCTTGGCTGGCTGTACATTTTGTTGACGATCATCTTGGTTTTATTTTTCGTTCATTTCTCGGAATAAGAGAACGGCTATCTTCCTTATTTCGATTGAAGCTAAAATAAACCTTGTTTCTTTCACGAGCTTTCTGTACTCTATTTCGTTCCCAATCGTTATTGTCATATTGATTCTTATGAGGCCCTTTTTAAAGAATTCTTGAATGTTCACTTAAAGTAATTTTCGATGGACGAGATGAACTTAAATCGTTTAGTTAATCTTCAGTTTGGTTCATTACTAAAGAACCTGAAAAAGCAAGAGATAAAGCTTATTTATCCCGTAGTTTCATCTAAATGCATTTTTAAAAACAAATTACAATCAGAAATAAAAATCCCAGAAATTTCATCAGGCATCAATACTTTTTGGTTTTGTTCACTATCATTCAAATTTTAACAGTTATTATTATTATTTAATTTAATGTATTAGTTAACTGTTGTTTATTCAGTATACATAACAACTGAATTGACGGATATTAAGATTATCAGACGAGCCCATGAGTGATCATCAGATCATCAGCGATGAAAATTCTACCTATTTATTCTAAGGTCACGTTTTAACTATGTAGTTTGTACGAGTTTGTACGAGTGTACGAGTTTGCATTTTGTTAAATAAAAAAAAAACTAATAAATATTTTCATTTATAACTGCAGAATTATGTTGCGGTATTTACTGATTACTTTTCAGGCTAACACACAAAATCGTAAAAAATCGACTTACGAGGTTGCATTAGTAAACCCTTGATATATCGTGCAATGTTATTGAAAGCTACGTTAAGCTTACTCATACTGGTTGCATCGCAACTTGAAAACAACTCACAACCGTAGAGTAGAGTCGGTGTGAAGTATGTTTCAGCCAGAAACATTCTGACTTAAAGTGCTACGAACCACTGAGTGCAACATAAGTTTCTTAACATGCCATATATTTTTCTGGTTGTAAATAGTCATTATCTACAGTATAAATATTTATTAAATGTGACTCCAAGATTTTTTACCTTACCCACGGGATCATTTCTTGATTCACACAGAATTATATCAGGCATATTTAGCATAATCTGAGTTTTTTTAAACTCTTTCTTTTAACTCATACTCTGTCTGTCTGTCTGTCTGTCTGTCGTGGGGTAACCCCATTGCCCCTTATCCAATTGATCTGAAACTTGGTCCATAGACTTGCTGTGACCACAGATTAATTTCAAAATAGTCCCGAACAGTCACGCAGAGTCACGCATTATCATGTCGTGATTTAAAACCCCTTTCCTCTTAGCCGATCGGTCTGAAACTTGGTCGATAGACTTGTTGTGGCCAAAGATTTATTATAAGATGGTCTCGCAAAGTAGCACACAGTCTTGGAGAGATTCAAAACTCATAAGCATAAGGCAAGAAAAGTTTTAATAAAAACTTTGTTTTTTATGGGTTAGATTATTTTAGTAAGCAACATACATTTTTACTTACTTCGATTGAAACATAATTCATTGTTTGTATCCCAGATCCTAATATTTTTTAAGTCGACACAAATTTTAAGTACGCAATCATCAATTTCCGATATTTTACAGCTTATGTAGAATTGGACGTCGCGACGTGGCGCCATTTGAGTTTTTTTGTAGCAAAAATCATAACTTTTGAACGGATTGAGATAATCAAATAAGTTAAAAGGCATATGATAGACAACTATCCATCCTATAAAATAACTGTTTGAACAAAGCGCTTCAAGATGCTTACTTATGGGTTATTAAAGTTGAAATTTGTTGAAAAAAAATTTTTTAATTTTCCATCAAAGTTGAAAAATAGTAAAAAAAAAAAATAGACAGCTGGTAAATAGCGATTTACCTGGAGAATCACAAATCAACATTAAAATTTTTTTTATGTAATATACTGAATAAATACATAATTCATGACGATTAGTTACCCAGTTTTTTTATATTCCACCTAAAACTGGACCAAATTGCCTAAAAATTGTGTTTTTTTTTTAACCGGAATAATGTATTTTTTAACTTTTTTACCTCTAGCAGTCAAATGCGCAGCTGAAAGTAGCTGGACTTTATTAGATTACATACTTCGAAAATATGGCAGATATACAAAATTAAAAATTTTTTTCATTTTCCATCAAATTTCAAAAATTGTGCATTTCCAACAAAGTTGAAAAATAGTTTAAAAAAAAAAAGTAGACATTTGGTGTTTTCTTTTGGATTATAAATATATAAAATGAGTAATATATTCACGATGTAGGTATATATCGGAATTAAAATGAATTATGGGGAGATAAATTCAACGCACATATAAATGGTTTTTTTTTTCAACAACTTACATGTATATTCTTAGATCTTCCTCAAAGGGAAAAGTCGGGTTCATGTCAGGTTGTAAATTTAATGATTGGTTTTTTTTATTATATATGTAAATGAACGCCGGTGGCTGGAACACTTCACAAAATTAAGGTTTGTTGTAAATTTCAAATAACTGTACGTTCCGCTGGTTTGAAAATTGCATCAAAAGTGTGTTTTTTAAACTGGTACAATGTCTTTTTAACTTTTTTACCTCTAGCAGTCAAAGGAACATCTAAGAGCAGCTGGATTTTGTTGAATTAGGTAAATGAATAATCAGAGAACATATTTTGAAAATGTGGCAGATATAAAAAAATATGCATTTTTTTTATTATACATCAGAATTGAAAATAGTGAAAAAATATACAGTTGGTAAATAGCGATTTACCTGAAGAAACAAAAAGGAAAAAGTAAAATTTCTTTTTTTTAATATACTAAGTAAATAGTTAAATCAATGGAAATAAAAAAATTACTATTAGTTGTCTAGTTTGTTTTATATTCTACCTGAAACTGAACGACAAAATTGCCTAAAAATTGTGTGTTTTTTGAAAACTGAAAATCGGTCAACTTTGAAGAGTTATATCTTCTACACTAAAAATCAGATATTACTGAAGGTAGCAAATTTGTAATCTTTGAGCAATTTCCTATAAGGCGAATTTATTCAAAATATGGTAAGCGCACACGAAATTTTTGATTTTTTGCAACCTCTAAGGGCGCTACCGTGCGTCGTCAGCATACATTTGAACAGTTTAGTATAGTTCAATATGGTGGAAAGGTCATTGTGTCAGTTTTTTTTTATAATTTTTCCAAGAAAAAGATAGCACAAATATAAAGTAGACCCAACTAAAGTTATTGCAAAACAAAACCACATATGTGCGTCATTCTAACATGAAATACACTTTTTAATATGTGTTCGAGTCAGCCCCACCAAACATGTTGAGTTTAATAACTTTCCTAAAGAGTTGCAAATAGTTTTTCTGTCACTCCTAAATTCCAATTTAATTATTTTTTTTTTTTTTTTTTTTGTTGGGTATCAGATTTAGGGCCGTTATTACAACTTGCCAATAGCTAAAGTTAGGATGTTATCAGGGAGATTATTAGTTTTTCCTTATTACAGAAGATATTCAGCCCTGTTCTTGAAACGTTGTTATTCGAATAAGAATGAATTTGAAATAACATGAAATTGAAATTTTGGGTTTCTTGAAAACACAAGTTTTATATATTCGAAGTATTTTTCGAAATCATATTTTTTATTATCAAATGATACGAAGCATATGGTTTTGCTTCAGAACCATATGTTATCTAGAAACCAAGGTGCCATATGGTTCTTTAGTCACTTTCACAAAAAAACCTTAAGTAAATTTTGCATGTTTTTCCTTAAGATTATAAAGAAAGTAAAAAAAAAATATTTTCTTTTAAAATAACAATTTACTTGTTCATTTAATTGTTTTTATTCTTCAATTTCATTCAATTAAGAATGACTTCTCTTTTTGAAATAAGTTAGGCATCAGCAAAGAAAATTCGAGATTCAAATAAATTGGATTTGACTGGCATAACTACTGTTTCGAACATAAACAAAGTTGTGGCAGTCGTATGCAAAAAAAAAAAAAAAATATGTGATTTGACTGAAATATTATTTTAAATTCCTTTATTCGTAATAATTAGTACATAAAGAATCTATATTATAATTGAAAAAATTATAATGGAAAATAGATTGTGCAATTAAAATGTTTTTATTATAGTTATAGAACAACATCATCTCATTACGAGTTTTTTTTTTAATCAGCGCAAAATGTAGACGTTTTTTAAAACCGTTTTTTTTTTTTTTTTTCATAAAATTAATGTCTAATTTTTTAAAATAATGACAAGGTTCAATAAAAAACATGTTAGAGTTTAAATATAAATTAGCTTTTTTAATTCTTAAGACCTGCTTAGTAGAAAAAAGGGCATTTGTTTTGATTTCACAAAGCCTTTTCTATGTGAATTAAAACGAGAAAAAATATTCTTATTGAAATTAGAGAACAGCAAAAAACCCGTAGATTAAAGAATTATTTCATTTACGAGTTTTTTTTGTGATAGTGGTTTCAAGAACAGGGGTGATTGTTGCCTTTAACTTTTAAGGTGATATTTATGTATTTAATTTTGCCACATTTTCTGATCTATAAAGTAGAAATTCACACCAATTTAGTTTTGGAAATAAATTTATTTGCATATACCTAAATATATGCTTGCATATTTTTTAAAAAGTTTTATTACACATTTACAACAATTATGCAACTTATAATAAAGGTTTTTAGTTTTTATTCTATTGTTTGCTTGCGAACAAATAAAGGAACATTGCCACTACGTATTTTATAAAGCAATTCATTTGGTCGAAAGTAATCGGTGTTTCCTTTGGTGTTGCCACAATATTAAAAATATTAATTTTATTTCACTGGCAAGTTGTAATAATGAAAAGAAGTTTAAGGTTACTTTATTGCTCACTTTAGCTAAAGTTACCTTTAACTAACATTTACTTTAAAGGGGAGATGTAATAATGGCCCCTAGAGTAGTTATTGTTAGACAAATAAGCGTTTTTTTTTGGCAATAGAAAGATCTTTCCTATTAAAGAATTTATTTTCATTCAGTGTAGATACTTGATAAGCTTTGATCGGACTAACATTTTCGATATTGGTAAAAATCCCCAAATAAGTTGGGCCTATATTGACCTGAGGTCCAGATTGTCATATATATGATATCCTTAAACAATAAATAAGTCCTAGCCTACATTTAAAGCATACTCCAGCTAAATATTTAAATATTTCTAAAAAGCTTGAAAAATTAAGTTTTGTTAATATTGTGTACAATTATATAACAATCTCATAACAATTTGGTTCGTGTATTTTTTCTATGTCCATGTGAATACCATAAAAAAAAAACATTTGCCTTCGTGTTGCCCATAAATTTGATAAAAACTCATTGTCATGATATCGCAGCCATGGCAACTCTTTTCAGCTATGGTAGTATTACCACAAGTAAGATGAATTAAAGATCTAGTGAGAGGAAAGGAAAACAAAGAATATAAAAACTTTATAAAAATGCATGAAATGCCACAAAAATGACATTGCAGCAGTGTGTTACAATGTTAATAACATTGGAGCAAATAAAAAATATATAATGGAGAAAAAAATGCAGACCAAAAAATATATATTTTTCCGTATTAAGTATAGTTTAACATAGGAAATCACACTATTTCATAATATATATATATATATATATATGTATATGTATATATATATGTATATGTATATATATATCCGTAAGGCACACAACTCCGGTTTCATTTCTCTCTAAGTATTGGTGTGTTGCAGAAAGTATAAAGTAGTTTAAGTTGAAGTTCAAAGTATATCAAATATAATTTTGTTGGATTACAGATAATTGGCCAAATTAATAAGAATTTAATTAAGTAGTTGATGAGCAATCAATTTAGCACAAAAATTAATGCAAGTCAGGATTAAAGCTTTTAGTTTTGTCTCTTTATAGAGTTTTTGGAAGGTATTCTAAGAATTCAAATGTTCTTCTAAATCGTCCTTTATATGATTTTTTTGATGTGTAAACATCAATACGCGCATGGGGGTGAATTTCTATTTCACAATATAATCACAAAAACAGCGCAACATGTGAGCCGTAAGACAAAATCGGTGTAACTTGTGATTGTATTGGTGAACAAATTATGATATGTAATGACATGTTTGAAAATGAAAAATGAAAAACAAAAAATTAAAACTGAAAAACAAATAATGAAACATAAAAATCAAAAATGAAAAATAAACAAGTAAGAAAATTATAGTCGACTATACGATACCCTATACCACGGTTTAGAGACCCCATCTCTTCGGTCCAACTAATTGTCAAATTTGAGTGCCATTGCTATTAATTTTTTTGGCTGCTGATATGAAAAAGTTCATATCAGGTGCTATATTTATATGGGGACTAGGTCGAAAAATCGACCGATCCGGAACATATTTGGTAAAGTTACTTATATTTTGAAAATATATATACAAACCAAATTGGAGATAAATCTCTGCTATATTTTTGTTTTTTTTTTTTTATAGATTTAAGTGAAGATCGGGAAGCAGCTCCATATGTGGCCTATTACTAAGTATTGTTCTATAGGAATTATTTTTGGACTACTGATTAATGGATATAATAAACACATACAAACCCAATTTGGCTGAGATCTATATGATAATTTGGATCTTATGGCAATTTATGTCGATTTCTTAAGGGTCAGTTGTATGGGGACTAGCTCTGAACATGGACCGAATTTCACCAATTTTAGTATTTCAGCAATTTCATCCTGTGGCCGACGAAAGCTTATATACCAAATTTCATCAAAATATGTTTATGTTTGCGACCTGTAGTTTGATTACAAGGTTTACATGGACACACAGACGTACGGACGGACGGACATCGCTAAATCGACTCAGATAGCGATTCTGAGTCGATCGATATAAGAAAGGATGGATCTAGGTCAACTATTTTTGGTAGTTACAAACAACAGCACAAAGTCGTTGTACCCAAACCATATAGTGGTATAGGCTATAAAAATGAAAAATGAAAAATGAAAAGTAAAAAATTAAAAATCAAAAATGAAAAATGAAAATAAAAAACGAAAAACGAAAAATTAAAAATTAAAAATGGAAAATAAAAAATGAAAAATGAAACTTGAAAAATGAAAAATGAAAAATGAAAAATAAAAAATAAAAATTAAGAATAAAAAATGAAAAATAAAAAATTAAAAATGGGAAATAAAAAATGAAAAATTAAAAAAAAATGAAAAAGGAAAAACGAAAAACAAAAAATTAAAAATTAAAAATAAAAAATGAAAAATAAAAATTGAGACAAAAATGAAAAATGAAAAATATAAAACGAATAATAAAAAATTAAAAATGACAAATAAAAAGAAAAAATGGAAAATACAAAAGGAAAATTAAAATGAAAAGTAAAAAATAAAAAATGAAAAATGAAAAATAAAATATGAAATAAAAAACGAAAAATGAAAACCTAAAAATGAAAAATCAAAAATGGAAAATGGAAAATAAAAAATTAAAAATGGAAAATTAAAAATTAAAATAAAAAATTAAAACTGAAAAATCAAATATGACCCAAAATATGGAAAATGAAAAATTTAAACTAAAAACTGAAAAATCAAAAATGGAAAATAAAAAATTAAAAATGGAAAATGAAAAAATAAGAAATAAAAAATGAAAGCTGAAAAATGAGAAATGGAAAATGAAATATGAAAAATTAAAAATTAAAAACGAAAAATGATAAATTAAAACTAAAAAATGAAAAATCAAAAATGAAAAAATGGAAAATAACAAATTAAAAATGATAAATGAAAAAATAAGAAATAAAAAATCAAAGCTGAAAAATGAGAAACGAACAATAAGAAACGAAAACTTAAAAATGAAAAATTAAAAACGAAAGACGAAAGACGAAAAATAAAAAATTAAAAATAAAAAAAAAAAAAATAAAAAATAAATAATAAAAACTAAAAAAAAATGAAAAATAAAAAAAGGGGAAAAAATGAAAAATTAAAAATGAACAATAAAGAATAAAAAATTAAAATTGAAAAATAATAAATTAAAAATGAACAAGTAGGAAAATTATAGTCGGTCTAGACCGGCTATACGATACCCTATACCATGCGTCTGGAGGCCCTATCTCTCAGGCCCATCTAACTGGATATAGAAAATAAGCATAAACCAAATTTGAGTGGGATTTTTATTAATTTTTTGGCTGCAGATATGAAAAAGTTCATATCGGATGCTATATCTATATGGGGACTAGGCCCAAAAATGGACCGATCCTGACCATGTTTGGTATAGTCTCTTGTATTTTGCAAAAATATATACAAACAAAATTTGAAAAGAATCAGTGCAATATTTTTATTTTTTGAAAGATTTAAGTGAAGATCGGGAAGCAGCTCTATATGGGGCCCTTGACTAAGAGTTGTCCAATAGGGATCATTTTTGGACTATTGATTAGTGGATGTAATAAATACATACAAACCCAATTTGACTAAGATTTATATGATAATTTGGATCTTATGGCAATTTATGTTGATTTCATAGGGGCCATTAGCATGGGGGCTAGGTCTCAACACAGACCGATTCCCACCAATTTCAATAGCGTTCATTCTATGGCCGATAAAAGCTTATATACCAAATTTCATCAATATGTGTATTCATATTTGCGACCTGCAGTTTGATTACAAGCTTTACATGGACACACAGACGGACGGACATCGTTAAATCGGATCAGATAGTGATTCTGATTCGATCGATATAATAAAAGATGGGTCTTGGTCTAATATTTTTGGTATTTACAAACAGCAGCACAAAGTTATTATACCCAAACCACATAGTGGTATAGGGTATAAAAATAAAAATTAAAAATGCGAATTGAGAACGAATAATGGAAAATGAAAAATTAAAAAATTAAAAATAAAAAATTAAAAATGAAAAACAAAAAATGAAGAATGAAAAGCGAAAAATTAAAAATTAACCGGCTGAAATAATATATAATAATAAAAATTTTTATAGGAGCAGAGCCCCTGCAGTTGATTGCTATAAGTGATTCAAAGATAACGCTTTGTGTTTGATTTTAAAAAATAGCCATAAAAAATCTTAATTACTGGATGTTTACACATCTCCCCTGTGATCGTAGTCACATGATTCTTTTTCTTTTTTTGTTTGGTAGAAAAAAACAATTTTTTAAATATAAGTAATCCCTATCTATAGCATTGACATTAATGAGTCATTGACTAAATGGGTAATTCATCCAATAGAACGGGATATTTGGATTTTTGAATATCAACGGGGTAGAAATATCCAATATGGTAAAAATCAGCACCTCTTGTTGGATTTCGCAATTTAGTATGAATATACTACATTAGAAAAAATAACAGCCAAAAGGGAATTTTCTAAAATTCTACCGCGTATGGAGAAATAACTGCCAAAAAATAGAAAAATTTTACATTTGTTATCTTCTAAACAAATGAAACTAATAATATGATATATGGTATGTATATTTCACCAAACATACAAACGTCAACAAAAAGAGAACTTTGTAGAAATGTGAACTTCAAGTAGGTTAAACCAAACAAAAAGAGGAAAATGTTTCCATAACAATCTTGAATTTTTTTTTTACAAGTTAACAATTTAATTAACAATATTAAGTTGATAAAGAATACTAAAATGCTACTCTATAGTGGAGCTTCTAGCAACAGAAAGATTATTAAGGAATATATGGCAAATCTGCCAATTCTGTTCCAGACGCTTTCCTTGTGGCCACGTCATCTCCATCCGGGTACGACCACTACTTCGGCTTCCCTGAGGGTTCCATTCAAAGCCTGAACGAGCTATGTCTGTTGTCTCTTCGAAGTGTATGGCCCACCTACGACCACTTTCTATGGCATACTTCATTGGCTCTTTCCACAGTATTACATCTGGAGAGTAGTGTTGGATACGCTATCCTTATAGGCCAGAAAACACTTCGAATGCGGCGTAAACATTTATTTACCTGGACTTAGTTTTTTCTTAACAATATTTTCTATCACCATCGATATTTCGCAGCAATAAAGCAGAATAGACTTTACGCTTGTATTGAAAATGCGAATTTTGTATTGGTCTGATATTCCTGATGACTGCTAGACTTTACCTAAGGAGGCTAATGCGCGTCTAGCCTAGTTTTTACGATTAGCTACATCATCATCGTGATTATGGCGCCAAGATAACAAAATTTGGTTACTTCATCAATTTGTCTTTCCTGGAGCATGATAGGGGAGGTGTTGTTGGTTTTTAAGTGCATAAGTTTTGTCTTTGCCAGATTGATCTCCAAGCCCACACTTTTCGCATTTTACTAAAGTCGAATTTGTTTTTCTTATATGTCCAACAGTGTGCGACAGCATACATCCGAATAATCTACGTCGTGAAGACGTTGGTTCAGATGCCATTAAATTCCATTGTGCGTGTCTTGATTTGTCTGAACCATAGCATAATCGAGTATTATCAGGAAAAGAATTGGCGAAAGTACACAACCCTGTCTTATGCCTTTGTTGATGGTAAAGCTGGCAGTATTATCATGACCTTTAAATCGAACCCTGCATAATGCATCAGGAAAGAGTTCTTTGATTAATGAAATTATTGTTTACGGTATGTAAAGGTTCGGGTGGCAGTACCAAATTGCACATCTGTTGATTGTATCGAAGGCTCTTTTGAAGTCGACGAAAAGTAAAAATAGTGGTGAGTTCCATTCGACCGATTGCTCGAAGATTATTCTTGGTGAATTAAGTTGTTCAACACAGCTTCTGTCACGTTGCAGTGATGTTTCTACTGATGGAGAGATGCGGACCAATATGATAAAAGCCAATATCTTCTGAATAATATTGAGCAAAGTTATCCCTCTCCAGTTGGTACACTCACTGTGGTCCTCACTGATGCCCTCGTTCCATTCGTCCGGTATATTAGAAGCGGACCAGGCATTCTCTACAAAGGGCAGAACCGCATCGACCATAATGTTGTTGCCTTGAAAAGTTCAGGTGGGATATTATCCGGACCAGCGGCTTTGTTGTTCTTAAAATTGTCAATTGCAGTCTTTATCTCTTCAAGTGTGGGTGGTGTTGCTGGTATGCATCTGCGTGAATTACGTCTTTCACAATTATTGAAAGGTTGAAAGGGCTGACCATCGATTGAAGTTAATGGTTGACCGTTGTCACTCTTTATATTAGCGGTTGTGAGTACCTTTTCCGCAGTTATCTTCGTGTCATATAAAGCTCTTATATTACCACGGGCAGAAACATATTGCGCCTCATCTGCGATGGTGTTGTAGAATTTACATCGGTCTTTGCGAACCATTTTTTCACCCGTTTTTCGAAGTTTGTGTAAAGTATTCGTATTCTTGGCGGCTTGTAATGGAATCCGCTGCTTGAAAATGTTGTTTTCTTCTCTGCACTGCTCAATTATTGACCGGGTGTCTTCGCTTATCCATTTAGAACGTTGATGTTTAATGAAACCAAGTGTTTGTCTGGCACTGTACAGGCATGTAGTATTATGTGCGACCAAATGTTGATGTTGCTTAGTTTTGAGCGTATATTCTCATCGAAAGATTGCATAGTGGATGGGTCCTTAAAGCAATGGGTGTCCATCTTATTATATGGTTTCGATTGATGGTAAGTAACTATGTCGGCTCTCTTATCATCTTTACATCAAGTAGAGAGCAAAGAAAACGCCGTTAACTATAAAATGGTGGCTTTGATTGCGGGTGTTACCGTCAGGTGAATCCCATGTGTATTTATGGATGTTTCGATGTAAAAATTTTGTACCTCCAATGAAGAATTCATGTGTGGCACATAAATCTACCAACCTTTCTCCATTATCATTGCAAGAAGTTCCGAGTCCCTGGTTCCCCATTAGAGTTGTCAGATCCAACCTTTGCTTTGAAGTCAACAATGACTATATGGATGTCACTTTTTCTCGTCTCTGTGATTATTGGGGTGAAGCTGTTCGTAAAAACTGTTTTTACGTCAGTATCAGCGGGTTCGGTAGTTGCATAACATTGAAGGATTGAGACGATGCGAAATTTAGTGCGAAACCGTGCCTCTATTATGCGATCAGATATGAGAGTAAATTTAATTAAAGATTTCTTGGTGTTGTTTGCGAGGAGGATGCCGACTCCGTTCGTATGGCTTAAATTGTTGCCGCTGTATAGAAGGAAGTGCCCAGACGTTGATCATTATTCTCCATGACTCTTTCTGCGCACCTTGCTAAGGCCTAAGATGTCTAAACGATATCTGTCCATTTCTTTAGAAGCCTATTCTAGCCTAGATGGTTCGGCGAGTGTGCGTACGTTTCACATTGCTATTCTAGTCCTTGCACGAAAGCCAATAGGTTGTGCCGTTGAATCTCTTTCAATTGTTTTGTGTGATTTTTGTTGATAGATAATTTTTTATGTTTCGACTTATCAGGCCAGCAAACAACCCCCAGTAAAGTTGGACGACCACGTTGTGGGTTAATCTTAGTTTCGGTGTTCACCACCAATCTTACCGGATTAGGAGGCCGGCATCGCAATCGGGATCATTACACCTACTAAGCGTCCTCATCGCGACAAGGCGTCAATCCGTCGAGGATTCGACCCAATACATAAAAATTACCTTTTTTTATAAAGGATCTTTTGAAAAGTGCTTTCTTAAAAAAAGTCATTTTCTTAATGAAGTACCTTTTCTAAATAATTACCCGCAGTAAGGTATTTTTATACCCTATACCACTATGTGGTTTGGGTATAATGACTTTGTGCTGCTGTTTGTAACTACCAAAAATATTTGACCTAGACCCATCTTTTATTATACCGATCGACTCAGAATCACTTTCTCAGCCGATATAGCGATGTGCGTCCGTCCGTCTCTGTGTCCTTGTAAATTTTTAATCAAACTACAGGTCGCAAATATAAATTTATTTTAATGAAATTTGGTATATAAGCTTCTGCCGGACATAGGTTGAACACTATTGAAATTGGTAAAATTCAGTCCATCTTCAGACTTAGTCCCCATACAAATGACCCCTATGAAATCGACATGAATTGCCATAAGATCCAAATAATCATATAGATCTCAGTCAAATTGGGTTTGTTTTTGCTTATTATATCCATTACTCAGTAGTCCAAGAATAATGCCAATTGGACAATTCTTAATCGTAGGCCCCATATAGAGCTGCTTCCCGATCTTCACTTAAATCTATCAAAAAACGAAAATATTGTACAGATTATTTCTCAAATTTGGTTTGTGTATATTTTTTCAAAGTGACTTTACCAAATATGGTCGGGCTCGGTCCATGTTTCGATCTATTCCCCATATAAATATAGCATGCGATATGAAGTTTTTCATATCTGCAGCCAAAAAAATTAATAATAATGACACTCATATTTGGTTTATGCTTATTATTTCGAATTAGTTGGACCGAAGAGATAAGGTCTCTTAACCATGGTATAGGGTATCGTGTAGTCAGTCTAGACCGACTATAATTTCTTACTTGTAAAATTTGCTTTTCTTAAAAAATTATACTTTTTATAAAGTGCGTATCTTCACAACACAATCAAAGAGCGATTATCATGAATTCAGAAACTTTAGAATCAGTACCTACTATTTAAATATTTCTACTTTTTTAGGTTTGGCTTTTTGGTAGTAGTCTCAATGTTGTCCTACTTTCTAATTTTTAATCATAAAAAACGGGTGGTCTTACAAATTCCCTTTCATAACTATTTGTATATTCTTTTCACAATATCCAGCAGTGACAGGTGTTTGTTTATTTTTTTCTATGTTTTTGCAATATAAAATCAAAACACCACACAATTTTCAACAATAAAATAAATTGAAAATACACATGTTGTATATTAAGGTGGGCCGCACTTTATAAAACTAATGTTTGATAAGGTTTTCATTGATACTATAAAATCGGAACACCACACAATTCTCATCAATAAAATAAATTGAAAATAAACATGTTGTATTTTAGAGTCGGCCGCTCTTTATAAAACTAATGTTTAATAAGGTTTTCATTGATACAATTCTGTGATCTTTCAGAAAAGTAAATAAGTGAAATTATTAGAGTAGTCAATAAATTTTATATAATTATATATTACATTTCGAAATCGGGATAAATAAGATTTTTATCTGAAAATATAAAGGCAGAAACGAGTAAACGTTTTGAACAATATTTCTTAGAAAAACTGCAGAGTTTAATAGTTTTTTCTGTCATAAATATGTGGTTAAGTAACTTCAAATTCCTCTTTTTAGCATCCATGATATTTCTTAGGAAGGGTATTATAATATATTTTCTCTCACAACAATATCTCGCCTTTACCTGACGAAAGAAACTTTATTTTACGGACCACTCTATGATTGTAGGTGAATCTATTTAATACAAATTACACTATTTGGGCCGCAGTTTACATACAAATTAAAATAACCTATCCAGAGCGAAATTGTTATTTTAAATATTTTGAAAAAACATGCAAACTTTTTTGTTTACAATAAATCAATCAGACTTTGAAGAGTATTTTAGTTGGTAAATAAATGGAATTTATGTGATGACTAAACATAGTTGAGGCGTAAATAGCAGAAAAAACCTTAAAAAAACTAAGTCAAAATTTTTGTTGAAAAATTTCCATGGTTTTATAACTTTTCTACATATCATTGTGATCTATTAGGGGTATAAATTTTAAAAAAATTCTGAACATTTCAAAAGGGAGTTATTCATAATATATAGGATATGAAAACCTATGAAGGAAAATTTCACAGACAACGTTGAAGTTTGTTATGGATTAACTATAATATAAATAGGCTAGACGATTTTTTGTTACCGATGTTTTGTTCTACCGTTTTATACGGATTTTAACCAAACATTTATTATTTGAAAGGTACTTCTTTTTGCCAGTTCGCCAGATTTACAGATTTTTAAATTTTTTCCTTTATTTTGAGTAAATTGCGTTTAAAGTTGCTACTAACACATACATAAAATTATACATATGATATGTTTGTGTTTATTAAATATGTTTGTTAATGAGTTTGTTACCAAGGTTCAGAAAATACACACATGAAACACACAATGTTCTGTTCAAAAGCAGCCAACATATATCTTTATTTTCATATCAATTATGTGCATTTCTAAATTTTCTACGGTGCCCAACACAACCATGACTGTGTTCGTTTTAATATTTCGTTATTTACACGAACTTTTTTGTATCACATACTTTTTGTTTCAATCACACATAAAGCACACATTTTTGAGTGTTGCTTTATTTGAAGTTCATGTTCTGGTACGTGTAGTGAAAAAAAAACACAGAACATGTACAATAAACAGGTTCGAGTTCAGTTATATTTTAAGTCGTGTTGTGGCTCGTGTAGTAAGAAAAAACACAACATGTACAATAAACAGGCTCGAGTTCAGTTATATTTTAAGTCGTGTTTAAATAAACAGGTTCGAGTTCAGTTATATTTTAAGTCGTGTTGTGGCTCGCGTAGTAAGAAAAAACACAACATGTACAATAAACAGGCTCGAGTTCAGTTATATTTTAAGTCGTGTTGTGGCTCGCGTAGTAAGAAAAAACACAACATGTACAATAAACAGGCTCGAGTTCAGTTATATTTTAAGTCGTGTTTAAAATATAACTGAACTCGAACCTGTTTATTGTACATGTTGTGTTTTTTCTTACTACACGAGCCACAACACGACTTAAAATATAACTGAACTCGAACCTGTTTATTGTACATGTTCTGTGTTTTTTTTTTCACTACACGTACCAGAACATGAACTTCAAATAAAGCAACACTCAAAAATGTGTGCTTTATATGTGATTGAAACAAAAAGTATGTGATACAAAAATGTTCGTGTAAATAACGAAATATTAAAACGAACACAGTCATGGTTGTGTTGGGCACCGTAGAAAATTTAAAAACAAACATAATTGGTATGAAAATAAAAATATGTGTGTGTTGGTCTAAGTTATGTTTGTTTACATATATGTACGAGTTTTTTATTCAGTGTGTGTTTCTTTCTGAACTCTGTTTTTATACCCTATACCACTATGTGGTTTGGGTATAATGACTTTGTGCTGCTGTTTGTAACATCCAAAAATATTTGACCTAGACCCATCTTTAATTATACCGATCGAATCAGAATCACTTTCTGAGTTGATTTAACAATATCCGTCCGTCCGTCCGTCCGTCTGTGTGTCCATGTAAAGCTTGTAATCAAACTGCAGGTCGCAAATATGAATATATTTTGATGAAATTTGGTATATAAGCTTTTGTCGGCCATGGGATGATCGCTATTGAAACTGGTGAGAATCGGTCCATGTTCAGACCTAGCCTCCATACAAATTACCCATATGAAATCGATATAAATTGCCATAAGATCCAAATTGTCATATAGATCTTACTCAAATTGGGTTTGTATGCGTTTATTACATCCACTAATGAGTAGTCCAAAAATTATCCCTTTGACCCCATATAGAGCTGCTTCCCGATCTTCACTTAAATCTATTAAAAAACAAAAATATTGCACTGATTCTTCTCAAATTTTGTTTGTACATATTTTTGCAAAATACAAGAGACTTTACCAAACATGATCAGGATCGGTCCATTTTTGGACCTAGTCCCTTTATAGATATAGCATCCGATATGAACTTTTTCATATCTGCAGCCAAAAAAATTAATAAAAATCCCACTCAAATTTGGTTTTTGCTTATTTTCAATGTCCAGTTAGTTGGGCCTAAGAGATAGGGTTTCTAATCGCATGGTATAGGGTATCGTATAGTCGGTCTAGACCGACTATAATTTTCTTACTTGTTTACCTTCATTCACAATAACAATAAACTAAAAAAAAGTGTTGGTTTGTGAATTGGCTAAGTTGAAAAATAGAGTTGCCTAGAAATTGCACTCGAATTTCGAGCGCTGGAATCTGCTAGTTTCTATTACATACATAACAAAATACGGCTCTTAATATAGTGACACAAAATATTGCTTTACATAATTCTACATTTATTGACTAATTAAAAATCAATAAATCATTTTGTCATTGTCATACGTTTAGTGATACATAAACCAAATTAAAAAATTAGTAATAAAATCTTATAACGCCGGATATCGATACAATAACAGAAACGGAGCAGATAGATTCGTTAATATATTCATTAAATGCCACCATACAAGGCGCATTAACCCACGGCGTACCTAAAGTAGAGTTCGTAACTAGGCAAAAAATATTTCGAACTAGAGTAACACATCTTATACAAATGAGGAATTTTTTCGGCGTAATTGGAAGCGCTACAGAAACTACACAGACTTCTTACAAATAAAACGTTTAAACTACATTATTACTGAAGATATCAATGATTTTAGAAATAAGTCATGGAATTCCATGCTATCTACATTGGAAAAAGGCTCTTCTCCTTTTTGGAACGTGTCAAAAATTTTGAAGAAAAAGTCGAAAAATATTCCAGTTTTAAAAGACAACAATGAAGTATACACTTCTCAGCAAGAAAAGTGTGAAACATTGGCTCAAACCTTTAATTTGAATCATACTATTTCTGCAAACCTGAGTGATCCTGTAACTGAATCTGAGGTAAATGACGTTATAAGTGGTCTCAACTTAATAAACTCCAATTCTGAAAATTCGTCGTTAGTATCTACTGATAAAATAAAAACAGTTATCAAAAGACTAAAAGCGAAAAAGTCTCCAGGCATAGATGGAATTGTTAGTTATGCCTAAAATCCTTACCAAGAAAATGTATAAAATATTTAACGTTGTTAATAAATGCTCGTCTTAGACTGTGCTACTTTCCTCAAATGTGGAAAAAATCTAAGGTGGTTCCAATATTAAAAACCTGGTAAACCATCAGAAAATCCTTCCTCATATAGGCCTATAAGCTTGCTATCATCCGTTAGCAAAATCCTGGAGAAGGTTATTAAGAACAAACTAACTGATTTATGAACACGAAGAATATACTACCATCTTATCAATTCGGATTCAGAAAAGAGCATAACACTATTCAACCACTTCTAAGGATAAGAAAATTGGTACACACAAACTTTAAGGATGGAAATTCGACTGGAATAGTTTTGCTCGATATTAAGGCTGCTTTCGACCCTGTGTGGCATAACGGTATCATCTTTAAAATGTCTAGGTAAAATTTTCCAATTGAAGTCATCAAAATAATTCAAAGTTTTCTCACAGGGAGATATTTTAATGTATTTATAGGTGCTACTCACTTTCAAGAAAGAAATTTATCCGCAGGATGCCCACAGGGATCATGTTTATCGCCCATTTTATATAATATATATACTGCAGACTTTGCTGTTTTAAGTGAGTGCCAAACTTCGATCTTTGCAGATGATACAGCAATATTATGCTCGCAAATTCTTGCATCTGACATCGTTATTAAACTTGAAGAAGCATTAAAAAAAAATACATAAATACTTTACCAAATGAAAAATAATGATAAATACCCATAAAATACAAGTTTTATATTTTTCTACCAGACGTAAATCATGCTTTTTACTACAAAGTCCATTATGTTTTAACAACTATCATATTACTTGGGTAAAAAATGCGAAACATTTAGGAGCCATACTTGATCAGAAACTAAAGTTCAAGGATCATATTCCATACATAATTGATAAAATAAATAAACTTAAAAAAATTATGTATCCTTTTATAAATCGAAATTCAAAATTGAACATTAACAATAAGACGTTAATTTTGAAAACCATTTTCCACGCCATAATGTTTTACGCCGCCCCAGTATGGTCTACGTCCGCACAATGTCACATCAAAAAGCTGCAAGTAGCTCAAAACAAACTACTGAAGATGATATACAACTTGCCTTGGTATTTCTGCACACAACGTCTCCACTCGCTCGCAAATATTGATCTCGTTAATGACAAAATAAACAATTTGACATTTAATTTCAATACAAGATCCCTTTTATCGGAATATAATCATATCAGTGAGCTCATCTCAGCATAATTTTAGTCTTTTTATCTTATACCTAAAACAAATATTCAAAAAGATTTTTTTCTTGTAAAGTTTTCCTCCCATGCTAAGTATATTACTCATTTTTGTGCTCAACTTATTAATAGTTTATTTATAATAAAGTAGAAAAAAGTCGTATCTGAACTCTTTAGTATTTAAGATAAATTTAAACATGACACGTAATATTATATAGTAAATAAAAGAATTGAATTGAAAATCAAGCCCAATTATATATGGATATATATTAGAACTTCGGATGCAGGAATTTATATTTTTGCTTTCAAACAAAATTGTGGTAAACTTGATATGGTTTTGCTGTGTAAGTAACACAATTATGTGCGTAATATGTATATATTCTACTCAATGAAATTCTGCATTGGAAAGTGGACAAACAATCGCTTCATGGGATCTATAAAAAATATGTGATAACTTAGAAATACTTAAAAGATACAAAAAATATTGATCGAGCACTTCACCAACCATTTGTGATTTCATTTTATACACATCAGTGCACTAATTTTGGTTATGCCTCACATTAGAATATAATTTTTTAAACACTTTTGTTTTTTATTATTATTTAAATTTAGTCACGTTTTTGTCTTAAGTTATTAAAATAAATTTTCTATATATAAAAATATGATTAAGTTATGAATCATTCTGATCTTTTCTAAACCATGAAAAGATTTTCAGAGCTTTAGAGTGGCATAATAATAGTGACAGTGCACAATGGTGCACAACTTCATTGAAATGAAGCGAATTCTTGGAGGAAAACACAATTTTTTGCTTAAATTAATAGTAAAAATCTTTAGCATTTTTTTGCAGCTAATTAAGTAAATATCAATCATTATTCATGAAGATTCAATTTATTTGATTTTAATGACAATTAATATGTTAACAAAATATAATTTACAAGGGACCCATTTCATCATTTAAAAATTGTTTAGAAAACAACTTAAAGTGATTCTAATTCTAAAAACCAAAATTAACCCAATGAAAAATAAACTAAAAAAAAAAACAAGTAAGAAAATTATAGTCGCTCTAGACCGGCTATACGATACCCTATACCATGCGTTTAGAGACCCTATCTCTCAGGCCGAACTAACTGGATATAGAAAATAAGCATAAACCAAATTTTAGTGTGATTTTTATTAATTTTTTCGGCTGCAGATATGAAAAATTTCATATCCGATGCTATATCTATATGGGAACTAGGCCCAAAAATGGAACGATCCTGACTATGTTTGGTAAAGTCTCTTGTATTTTGCAAAAATATATACAAACAAAATTTGAGAAGAATCAGTGCAATATTGTTGTTCTTTGATAGATTTAAGTTAAGATCGGCAAGCAGCTCTATATGGGGCTTATGACTAAGAGTTGTCCCATAGACATCATTTTTGGACTACTGATTAATGGATGTAATAAACACATACAAACCCAATTTGAATATGATTTATATGATAATTTGTATCTTATGGCAATTTAAGTCGATTTCATAAGGGTCATTTGTATGGGGGCTAGGTCTGAACATGGACCTATTCCCACCAATTTCAACAGCATTCATCCTATGGCCAATAAAAGCTTACATACCAAATTTCATCAAAATATATTCATATATGCGACCTGCAGTTTCATTACAAGGTTTACATGGACACACAGACGGACGGACATCGTTAAATCGAATCAGTTAGTAATTCTGATTCAATCGGTATAATTAAAGATGGGTCTAGGTCAAATATTTTTGGTAGTTACAAACAGCAGCGCAAAGTCATTATACCCAAACCACATAGTGGTATATGGTATAATTATAGTCGGTCCAGACCGGCTATACAATACCCTATCTCTCAGGCCCAACTAACTGGATATAGAAAATAAGCATAAACCAAATTTGAATGGGATTTTTATTAATTTTTTCGGCTGCAGATATGAAAAAGTTCATATCGGATGCTATATCTATATGGGGACTAGGTCCAAAAATGAACCAATCCTGATTATGCTTGGTAAAGTCTCTTGTATTTTGCAAAAATATATACAAACAAAATTTGAGAAGAATCAGTGCAATATTTATGTTTTTTTGATAGATTTAAGTGAAGATCGGGAAGCAGCTCTATATGTGGCCTATGACTAAGAGTTATCCAATTGGGATCATTTTTTGACTACTGACTAATGGATGTAGTATATACACAAAAACCCAATTTGACTAAGATTTGTATGATAATTTGGATCTTATTGCAATATATGTCATAGTTGTCATTTGTATGGGGGCTAGGTCTGAACATGGACCGATTCTCACTAATTTCAATAGTGTTCATCCCATGGCCGGTAAAATATTAAATACCAAATTTCATCAAAATATATTCATATTTGCGACCTGCAGTTTGATTACAAGCTTTACATGGGCACACAGACGGACGGACGGACGGACATCGTTAAATCGAATCAGATAGTGATTCTGATTCAATCGGTATAATTAAAGATGGGTGTAAGTCAAATATTTTTGGTTGTTACAAACAGCAGCACAAAGTCATTATACCCAAACCACATAGTGGTATAGGGTATAATAATAAGTAAAACAACTATAGTCGGTCAAGATGGGCTATACGATACCCTACACCATGAGTGTTGAGAAAGTGCTTAGATCCAACTAATTGTACATAGAAAATGAGCAGAAAAACATTTAAGTGGCGATATGATAAAATTCATATCGCATGCTATTTCTATATGGGGCTTAGATATAAAAATGGACCGATCATGATGCTATTTGGTAAAGTCACTTATTTCTTCCAATACCGAAATAGGAGACAACATTAACAAAATGAACTTTTTTGCGAAAAGGTACTTTTTTAAGAAAATCTTTTTTTCAAAAAATTTACTTTTTTATGAAAGGTACTTTAAAGAAATTAAATTTATGTAGGAGGTTTTGTATTGTCGACCTGTGTAGTACTTTTGTGATGAATTTATAGTTTGGCTTAAGGTCTTCTAATAAATTCAAATTAAACACAATTTGTTTATATTTTTAATTAATTTATTTATTATTCTTTTTTCCCAATATTTCGGTTGACATCGTCAACCATTATCAAGGATCTAAACAAGAAATTAACAA
Source organism: Cordilura impudica (assembly GCA_963682025.1). Classification (NCBI taxonomy): domain Eukaryota; kingdom Metazoa; phylum Arthropoda; class Insecta; order Diptera; family Scathophagidae; genus Cordilura; species Cordilura impudica. Next base: position 86,147,298 of record OY821517.1, on the reverse strand, counting down.
TTTTTAAAATTACACAATAACAAGTAAAAACTAATAACAATGTTACATACTTTACGTTTTAAAAAACTCAAACGTTGAGTTGAGGACTACTTTACTTTTCGGTGAGTATTTGTCAACTAATTGTTTCTGGTCGTTTGTGTTTGTTAATCGTATGTCGATATAGACGAGCACAACAGTTCTCAATATCCGACTTATAATGTGTAATTTTAAAAATTGTTAATTTCTTGTTTAGATCCTTGATAATGGTTGACGATGTCAACCGAAATATTGGGAAAAAAGAATAATAAATAAATTAATTAAAAATATAAACAAATTGTTTTTAATTTGAATTTATTAGAAGACCTTAAGCCAAACTATAAATTCATCACGAAATTAAATTTTTAAGAAAAAGTACTTTTTTAAGAAGATGTGCTTTTTTATAAAATTTTCTTTAGTAAGAAGTTGTACTTTTTTAAAAAAAGTTTACTTTTCAGAAAAACTATTTTTTATACCCTATACCACTATGTGGTTTGGGTATAATGACTTTGTGCTGCTGTTTGTAACAACCAAAAATATTTGACCTAGACCCATCTTTAATTATACCGATCGAATCAGAATCACTTTCTGAGTTGATTTAACAATGTCCGTCCGTCCGTCCGTCCGTCTGTGTGTACATGTAAAGCTTGTAATCAAACTGCAGGTCGCAAATATGAATCTATTTTGATGAAATTTGGTATATAACCTTTTATCGGCCATGGGATGAACGCTATTGAAATTGGTGAGAATCGGTCCATGTTCAGACCTAGCCCCCATACAAATTACCCATATGAAATCGACATAAATTGCCATAAGATCCAAATTGTCATATAGATCTTACTCAAATTGGGTCTGTATGCGTTCATTACATCCACTAATGAGTAGTCCAAAAATTATCCTTTGACCCCATATGGAGCTGCTTCCCGATCTTCACTTAAATCTATTAAAAAACAAAAATATTGCACTGATTCTTCTCAAATTTTGTTTCTACATATTTTTGCAAAATACAAGAGACTTTACCAAACATGATCAGGATCGGTCCATTTTTGGACCTAGTCCCTTTATAGATATAGCATCCGATATGAACTTTTTCATATCTGCAGAAAAAAAAATTAATAAAAATCCCACTCAAATTTGGTTTTTGCTTATTTTCAATGTCCAGTTAGTTGGGCCTAAGAGATAGGGTTTCTAAACGCATGGTATAGGGTATCGAATAGTCGGTCTAGACCGACTATAATTTTCTTACTTGTTTTTTAATAAAATGTTCAATTCTATGAAAAGGTAATTTTATATTAAGAAAAGTTACTATTTTATGAAAGATTCTATTTTCAAACAAGGTACTTTTTTTAAGAAAAGTGACTCACTTAATAAACTTTACTTTTCAAGAAAATGCAAAGATTCAATTCAATTTTATTTATTTAAATAATATTTTGATTACAATAATTTAAGAACTTTCTTACAAAGTTTAGGATAGCTTGTTCCTTTTCTACTTAAAAATTTAAATAACAATTTCCTAATCATGTACATATATTTTAACAAAATAATATTTACAAGTAAGCGGGAAATTTTGAAAAAACCTTGTTACAATTTTTTATTTATTTTTATGTACTTTTTTTTATTTTTTATTTATTTATTATTATTTTTTTTTTTTTTTGGATTTTTGATTTTATATAAAAACGTTCTTACAAATATTATGATAAGATTATCTCACTGATGTGAGGAATTTCCGAGTTAAGACATCTCGAGTAGAAGTTTAATGTGAGTATATTTATCTTGTTATTTATGAGTTCAGCGTTGGCTAAGGAGTGCAATCACTGAGCAGAATAATGCCAAGGTAAATTATATATCAATTTAAGTAGTTTGTTTTGGGCGATCTGCAATTTGTTGATATGACACTGTGCAGCAGTAGATCAAACTGGTACAGAATAATACATTATGGCGTGAAATATTGATTTAAATATTAATCTTTTGTTTTCGATGTTAAGTTTGAAGTTTATATTTATAAGAGGGTACAGTAATCTGGTTGCATTATCTAATTTGTTTATAATATATGAGATATGATCTTTAAATTTAAATTTTGGATCTAATATCACTCCCAGATAATTGACTTTGTCTGTCCAATGGATTTCGCTGTTATTGAAATTAATTGAAAGATTGTTGAGGTAAGAAATAGTTTTTCCTGCTTCTTGATAAATAAATGGCTTGTGTCTTTTGTGTGTTTATTAATATTTACCACTCCATAAAATATGAATGAAATACAGTAAATGCAGCCTGAGAACTGGATAATACATTAATCGCTAATATTTTAGAGCTAAGAATAGCGGTATCATCAACAAAAATAGAAGTAAGGCAATCATCTAGAACTGGAAAATCTGCAGTGAAAATATTATATTTAAAGAAAATATGCTCTATTTAAATGTACTTTTTTCAGAGAAGATATGTTTTAAGAAAATTTATTTTTTTATGCAGGTACTTTTTTAAGAAAATATACCTTTTTTAAGAAAAGGTAACTTCATAGAAAATTTACGTTATTAAGAAAACGTACTTTTTTAACAAAATTTAGATTTGAAGAAAAACTATATTTTTGAAGGATATGCACTTTATTGAGAAAATTTAGTTATTTAAAAATAAATACTTTTTGATAAAAGAATCTATTTTCAAAAAAGCTAGTTTTTTTTAAGGCAAATTGGCTTTATTGAAGAAAAGGAGCTTTTTGAAGAAAAGTAACTTTTTTAAGAAAATTTACTTTTTTAAAAAATATATATAAAAAAATGTACTTTATAAATATACTTTAACCCTTCTCCACTCCTTGGGTCAATTTGACCCAATTTTGGTTTTCAAACGCAAAATTTTTCCCTTTAATTATAAGATATGAACGTGAAACTTTTATTTATCCATTATAGGGATGAAAATTATACTTTTAAAAGAAAATAATAAAGTTTAAGTTTTTTCTCCCCCCTCCACATTTCAAAACACGATTTACACACATTTAACATCCTTTGGGTCAATATGACCCAACAAGCGATATTTCAAGTTTAATTCCACTTTACCATTTTTTTTCCTATATTATATAAAAGAATTGAGTTCATCTTCAATCAGAATTATCGATCAATCACTTTTTCAGTGAAATTATCAATCAAAGCGCGTTCATTGAATATTTTTTCATTTAAAATTTGTGGTAGGATTTGGAGAATCCCGCAAAGGTATCTCTTGAATATGTAACGCATTGATACTTGAACTTTGTACACAAAAGAGTTCATTCAAATTGCAATCGGTGATTTAACGATTCGTATATAAAAAAAATATTTCGCTATGATGATGCTACATCTTTTGTCTCATTACAATATTTTCTTTCAATGCGATCAGTTTAATTGTTGGTGATCAGCGTGTACACATATTTTTTTTTTTTTTTTTTTTTTTTTTGTAATTCATCATAGTTGAGTATTTTTACATAATGGCACAAAGAAGAAAAGTAAGAATTGTAAAACAAAATTTGAAATATATAGAACAAGCGTTCCATAATGAAATTGCTTCACATTCTTAGTGATCTTCAGTTGCAACAAATAATGAATGACGAAGATGATGACATTTTGGATGATAGTGATGAAGACGAAATTTTTTCACCCGACAGCGATGCAGAAGACGAATCATATTCATCATCAAATAATAGCGTTGAAAGCGTAGAGGTGGAAGATGCGGTAAAAATAGATCACTTCAGTTACTTATTATCTAAGGACAAAAGTATAGTTTGGAAAGAACAGCCACCACTCGAACAGCCAGGTTACCAAAAAATTAAATTTTATTGAATAAGCCTGGACCTACCAAAAGAGCAACATCTTTGGTTACAGATATAAAGTCTTCGTTCGATTTGTTTATATCACCGAATATAAAAAATATTATGATTCAAATAACAAATCAAAAATGTGTAGAATTATATGGAAATATGTGGCAAAACATGCACATGATAGAGCTTGATGCATATCTTAGATTACAAATAATGCAGTAAAATATAAATCTCATGGAGAATACAACAATGAGTCTCAAGCGATTTGCGAGCATATTAAAGTGCCTACGGTTTGACAGCTCTGGAAATAGAGAAGAAAGAAGACTTTGTGACAAACTAGCACCGATGAGATACGTTTGGGATAAGTGCAATAAACAGCTCAAAGTTTTTTACAATCCACATGAAAATGTTACTGTGGATGAACAGTTGGTTCCATTCCGAGGTTGGTGCAGTTTTAGGCAATATATTCCATCAAAGCCCGCCAGATATGGCATACAAATTTGGGCACTTTCCGATTCCACAACTAAATGTGCCTGGTATATGAAAGTGTACACAGGCAAAGCAAGAAATACACAGCCAAAAAAAAAATCAATGTGAGACTTTTGTACTTCGTATAAGACTTGTTATATTTCCATATTTTTAATTTAGGTGAGGAGTGGTGCTAACATTATCAGACCCTCTCCCAAAGGGATGTACAATTACATCTGATAATTTTTTTACTACACATAATCTTGCATTTCAACTACTTTGTGAGAGTATTGCATTAGTTGGTACTGTAAAAATAAAACTTTTTTTCCATCAAAAATTCTGGATATGAAAAAAGCCCATATTGCACTCTGATTTTTTTGTTTTCAAATGATATAACTATAGAATCCAATGTTCCAAAAAAAAATAAAAAATAAATACGATCTCCTCTTAAGTTGTCTTCATCATTCAGCCAATGTAAGAGATGATGAAAAAAAAACCTGAAATAACACATCATTGCAGCCAAACGAAAGCTAGAGTTGATGCGCTTGACTAACTTGTTGCTAATTACACATGTAAGCGCATGACTAGGCGATGGCCTATTGGACTAATATCATATGAACTAATATGAATCCTCTCTGGAATTTCAATAAAAACTTCAGTTGCACAATTTATCTGGCAGAACTTGCAGATCAGCTAATATATGATCATATTTTGCGAAGAAAGGTTTTGCCACATGGACCATCAACAAGAAATTTTTTAAAAACATTCAAGAATAAAATTATCTCACAGGTGTCTCGCAATGTTCTAAACAAAATAGTACAAATAAACAATTGTCCAGTAATTTACCAAATAAACGACAGGGGTGTTTGTTTTGTCAACATGGAAGGAATTCAAATAAGTATTCCACTAAATGTGATTCTTGTAAAAAATTTATTTGCAAGGGGTCACATTGTGTATAAATTGTCAAACAAATTCTTAAATTTTTAAACATTAGTATTAAAAATATAATTAAAATTTTATTATTTTTCAAAAAAAAGGCTGAATTTCAAATTTAATTTTATTTTATATATGTATATATATTTTTAATAATTGCTCAGGAAGGGCTTATTTATTTTAGTTTTCATTATTTTTTATTATACTAAATAAAAAAACAACAAAACAAATAAATTTCCTGTATTATATATGAAATTTTGTTTACATTTTAATGTTGCGTCATATTGACCCAAAGGATCATAGGAAGGCCAAATATCCAAGGGATGCAGAAGGGTTAAAGAACCAAATTACTTTTTAAGAAAAGGCATTTTTTTGAGAAAAATTACTTTTTGGGCAAAGGTTCTATTTCAGATAAGGTAAGTTTAAATAAAAATTGCGTTTTTTATAAAAGCTGCTTTATAAGAAAATGTACTTGTTAAAGAATGAAACATACGTCTTCAGGAAAGGTACATTTTTATGAAAACTCTCCTTTTTAAGAAAAGGTTATTTTAAAGAATATATACCTATTTGAGAAAAATTACTTTTTTAAGAGATGTAGCTTATTTATAGTATGTTATACAACTACAAAAAGTTTTTGCAAGTAGTTTTTATTCACAAACCGTTTTTATCAACAGTCGTGTAGAGTTGCTACACGGCTCCGATGCTTTGTAAATGAAATGCCAAGCTGATATAATAAGTTACTTAAAAAAAGTGTTAAAATTAAAACAATGCCCATTTCCCAGAAGTTTTGTTAGTTTATGATTCCGACCCATTGTGCAATGCCGGTATGTCTGGATTTTTCGGTTTCGTGGTGTCGTTTTATTGTAAGTATGTAGATCTAGTGCACACTATTTTAAACAATATTTATGCAAATGACATTCGTTTAGTTTCATTGTTAGTTTGTTTGTTAATTTGGTTTTCAGTTCAGTACATCAACATCCTCATCATCGCCGCCATCGTCATCGTTTTGTAATAAAAACATTAAAATCACCATAATGTTAATCAAGCTGTGAGTGAATGAAGTAGTCATTATCAACATGTTTGGTACTCGTACATACAAATGACAATATAAAAATTGTCATCATATAAATTATACAGCATTCGAATGAATGAATGAATGAATGACTAGATGGAATATGTAAATATTTGAATGTTCTCGTATGTGGCACATACAATCAATATTCTCCTATAAACTTGTAGTATTTATTTTTACATGTTTTTGGTAAAAGACCTCACATTGTTTTTTTTTTTCGGTTTGTGATGTTCAGTTTTATTTTGGTGTTTTAATGTTGTTTAAATTAGTTTTATATACAATTTTAAATGTAAATTTTGTATTAAACGCAGATGAGAATGTCACGGAACATCATTAGCTGGAGTTTTTAATGGATTAATGCAAGTTTAAAATTGTTTTAACACAAAAAAGGAAAACAAATTTGAATATTAGAAATGTTGTTTGATGTAGGCTTTTAAACACAATATACACTTTGTTTTTTATTACATTTAAAGTAGTTCTACGTATATTTTTTTGGTGTAGGCTGTCACATTCTTAGAGTAAAACGGTTTCTTATGAACGTTTCCTTTAGCTCGACAATTTTAATATGTATTTATTTATTATAAAAATCTGGATCAAATCTGAATTGAGGCCATAGCTGAGTTATCACTTCGAAATGTACACAAGATATATATATTCATCGAATCAAAGATACAAAATTATATGTGAGGAAAGTAAGTTGTTATATTACAAGAATTTAGAGCTCAAAATAAACAAAATAACGAATAGCACAAAATGGTGAAACATTGCTAAAGAGATAAGTGGTGAAACTAAAAACCCAAGTCGAAATATAAACGCCGAAATGTTTAGAACATACTTCAATAATTTGCTGAAGAATGATTCGGACTTAGATGATGAAATAATATTATATGAAGTTATAAAAGTAATATCAAAAGCAAAATGTAAGAAAGCACCTGGCGCAGATAGAATTCCCTGTGAATATTTAAAAAATGCAAATTTAAATCAGTGTTATTTTTCCAATTTACAAAAAGGGTGATAATGCTATCCCAAACAATTATCGAGGTATTTCATTCATGAACTGTATCACCAAAATTATGATAGGTATATTGAATGAAAGATTGTTTGTTTGGATTGAAAAACATATTATCAGGAGCTGTCACAAGAATTTGAAACCCATTCGGGTGCTAAGCAATTCCGTCTACTTTCGCCGCTTCTATTTTCGCTTTATATAAATGACTTGCATGATGTTTTAAGTGGCGGTCTTTATGTAGATGATATAAATATAAGATTATTACTTTACGCAGATGATAAAGTAATTCTGGCAGATGATGTAAAACTTTACAAAAAAATGATTAACAGATTGGAAAATTATTGTTCTGATTGGAGTTTAGAAGTGAACTTGGATAAATCTAAAATATAGGGGGTCAGAAATGGAGGCAGAAAGGCGGGAGACGAAAAATGGGTATTTAATGGTAATGCCATCGATATTGTATCTAACTTCTGTTACTTAGGTATGATTTTGACACCAAAAATGATCTTCAAGCAACATATAGGGAACCGAAATACTGTAGCTAAGAACAACATAAACGCAACCTGGAATATGTTTCAAAGTAAAAAAGATATATCTATGCGTGCAAAATGTGCTATTCAAACTTACGGCGCGCATGTGTGGGGGCATTCGCTGTTTGATGAACCAGATTTTGAAGATTTTGAACGTGCTTAATTGCACACCATATGCTTATTATAGACCACGCCTACTTTTACGCCCACTTTTTATATGCAATTCATTTTCTGTTTTTTTATATATTTTTTTGCTACACAAAATTTATTTTTTTAAAGGATTTTCTGACATCTTTTACACACGATCTCTATACCCCAGAAAAGGTCGCCATGTGCTTCTTACCAGCCACGCCTAGTTTAACGCCCGCTTTTTCAATTTTTTACGGATTACGCTCGAATATACTGCACATTATTCTCATATCCCAGGCAAGGTCGTCATATATTTTTATCGGCCACGCCCAATTTTTTAATTTTCTATATACGCTTTCAGTGTTTGTTAATATATTTTAATTTTTCAATGGACTTCCCTAAAACTTTGTGCATAAATCTCTTTACTTACTACTCTTGAGTTTACACCATTATGAAATAAATACTGTAAATCAACCTATTATAAATATTCCCGTCTTACCTGTACCTCAAAATTTTTCAGTTTTCACTTTTTGCAAGAAACCGATACACAGTGGTTATATCTATCCACTGTAAAAATGTTACATCGGTTTTTCAAGTCTGTCGCAAAAAAAAATACAATTGTAACCCTCTTTGTGTTAAAAGAGTAAGCTTCTTTAGAAGCCACTAAAAAGACATATTTTGAGTTGCACCCAAAAAACTTGTTATTTTTTATGATCACTGAAAAAATCGCAAAACCAACTACTGTTGTATACACATTATTCGCAATTCTTTACAATGAAACAACTGATTTTAAATTTTAAAGTAAATATTAAAACCCCGTTTTGTGTCTCTACTGAAAATTTGTAAATTTTGAGTTGACACACTTTAGAGGTACAGGTGCGATATGATTTCAAACACCCCAAAATTAGTGCAGATTTATTCCATGGGTGAACAGATACAAGTCGACTACCGCTATAAGATTACTCCGATGAGGTCAATTCATACAAATATTTCCATCCCGCCTTTTTAACTACATTAGAAAACAAAATACTAAATTTATTTCCATCTCGCCTTTTGGCTACATTGGAAAGCAACCTATTACAAATATTTCCATTTCATCTTTTTCAATATATAAATGAGTTGTAAAGGTGGAAAAATAACTATTTGCAATTGTGAATTGCACATGAAAGCATAGCAAAGGGCTTTTCAACAGGGACGCTACAAAAGTAGAAAGACAGGGACAGCAAACGACGCAATATTTCTTGCCGCTCTTTTGACATTTCTCTTCAATGAGGTTTGTCATTTCATGATGGAAAGATATACGAGCCAACAGCGAGTCCAAATTATTAAAATTTACTACCGAAATTCGGAGTCAGTGGCCTCAACGTTAAGAGCGCTACGTCCAGTTTATGGTCGTCATAATCGTCCTAGCAGATCAACAATTGAGCGTCTAGTGGAAAAATTTGAATCGACAGGCACAGTACAAAATATTCACGTGCCAGTGAGACAAAGAGGTGCCCGTAGTGTCGAGAATATTGCTGCCGCTGAGGCTTCAGTTGAAAAAAGCCCAAATGTGTCTCTCACACGTGGTTCTCAAGCGTTGGGCATCTCTGTGACGTCGTTGTGGCGAATTTTGCAAAAAGATCTTGGCCTACATCATTACAAGATCAAACTGACGCAAGAACTGAAGCCGCTTGACCCCCAGAAGCGTCGTATGTTCGTGAATTGGGCTGAGCAACAACTTGAAAATGATTCGGATTTTCATCGAAAAATCATCTTCAGCGATGAGGCTCATTTCTGGTTGAATGGCTTCGTCAATAAACAAAATATGTGTTATTGGTCAGACAGCAATCCACACGTACTCAATGAGTCATCACTGCATCCCGAAAAAATTACGGTTTGGTGCGGTTTATGGGCAGGCGGCGTCATTGCGCCGTACTCCTTCTGTGACGATCAAGACCGGCACGTTATTGTGAATGGGAATCGCTACCGTTCAATGATAACCGAATATTGTTGACCCCAATTGGATGATATGGACTTGGAGGACATGTGGTTCCAACAGGACGGCGCCACAAGCCACACAGCGAATGTCACAATCAATTTATTGGAAACCAAGTTTGGAGAAGGCGTTATCTCACGAAATGATCCAGTCGATTGGCCGCATCGGTCGTGCGATTTGACGCCGTTGGACTACTTCCTGTGGGGCTACGTCAAGTCTATGGTCTATGCCAACAAGCCAGCGACGATTGATGAACTTCGTACGAATATCGAACGTGAAATTGCAGCAGTATCGGCCGATTTATGCTTGAAAACCGTCGAAAATTGGGTTCAGCGTCTGGACTTCTGCAAGCGTGCCTGTGGTGGCCATGCAAAAGAGATCAATTTCCATACATAATGGCATCGAACGTACTTTCACAGGAATAAAGAATTTCATTGATAAACCCTTTATATAGCCATACTAACTCAAATTCAAAAAGGCTTAGACTAAACAGAACTCTGGAGAACCCGATCACACCCAAATTCATATCGAGTCTGAACAAGTTAGACAATCTGAGTCGAAAAATACTGAAATACCTGAGCAAACCCAATAACGTCTTGAAGCCAAAAGATCAAGACAAGCTTTGTTAAGAGAAGCGGAAATGCCTGAATCTACTTAAGTTCGTCTAGAAATCCAGCGGATAAGACAAGCTGAGTCGAGCGAAGGTGAAACTCCTGAAACGGCTCAATAACAGCTTCAGGCGCAACGGATACGACAAGCTGACTCTAAGGAATCTGAAACTCCTGACAAGACTCAGCAATGTCTTGAGGCCCAACGGAAAAGACAAGCTGTCTCCAGAGAATGTGAAACTCCTGAAACGACGTTAATATCCCTACCATATAACTTTTGTCAGCTGGTTCTTTCATTGCAAGAGATGGCCCAAAATGTTTTCCTAACATAACGTACATAAGAGGACAATCTGTTACGGTAGCAGGTATAAACTTCAAATCTCCCTGTTTTTCTCATAGACAATTATATGTCACCTGTTCCAGAGTTGGGATCCACAACAATCTTTTCCTATATGCACCAAAAGGAAAAACCAGAAATATTTCTTATCCCAAAGCTCAAGAATAACTTAAATTCGTAACTTTTAGACATCATACACTCAAGGTAGTCCATGCATAAACATAGAAAGTTGTAATGGTAAGCAAGCGCTGAGTGTGTAGTTTCTAATGAACAAATTCCCTAAAAAATTGACTTATTCCGCAAAAAATTGAGGAATAACTTTACGATGAAAAAATCACCAAATTTTTTAAAAATGTCCAAAAATAAAGGAACAAATTCCTGATACTGCTCTGAATATCTGACGCGACACGCTCTCGGAATGTCGGAATGATCTGAAAAATATAATTTTGCAATGAAAATAAGTTGACAGCAATTGCGCGGCAGCATTAGCTTGGCTGCCAAACACGCGGAAGTGACGCGCGGAGGTGGACGCGGACGCGACGCACTGTCGGATCACAGCTCAGATAAAAAATCGAAATGATTAAAATAAGTTGACAACAACTGCGCAGCAGCACGGGTGTAGCTGCCAAACGCGCGGACGCGACTCGCTCGCGGGACACAGCTTATGATAAATTGTATCTACGTATGTTGATCCAAATCGGTCACACACATACTATAAGCAGCTGCTTAAAGCAACCTTGCGGCACAATTTAAACGTCGCATTCATCTTTCACTTCTATAAATTTGACGTCTCTGCTCAATGATGATAATTTACTGAATGAAGTAATTTAATTTTTAAAAGTTCTGATTCCTTTAATCTGCAAACGAATCCGTTACATTTGATATTTACAAAGTAAATAAACTTCAAAAAAAAAAAAAAAAAACAAGTAAGAAATTATAGTCGGTCCAGACCGACTATTTTATACCCTATACCATGGTTTAGAGACCCTATCTCTTCGGTCCAATTAATTCGAAATAGAACATAAGCATAAACCAAATTTGAGTGGCATTGCTATTAATTTTTTTGGCTGCAGATATGAAAAAGTGCATATTGGATATTATTTTTATACGGGGAATAGCTCGAAATATGGACCGATCCTAACCATATTTGGTAAAGTCACTTATATTTTGGAAAAATATATACAAACCAAATTTGAGAAAAATTTGTGCAATACTTTTGTTTTTGATAGATTTAAATGAAGATCGGGAAGCAGCTCTATACGGGGCCTATGACTAAGAATTGTCCTATATGGATTCTTTTTAGACTAGTGATTAATATATATAATAAACACATATAAACCCAATATGACTGAGATCTATATGATAATATGGATCTTATGACAATTTATGTCGATTTCATAGGGGTCATTTGTATGGGGACTAGGTCTGAACATGGACCAAATTTTACCAATTTTAATAGTGTTCATCCTATGGCCGACAAAAACACAGGATGTGTGTATGTATGTATGTATGTAACATATGGACTCCAAAACGGCTGGGCCGATTTTGATGAAATTTTCAGGGAATCTTCAGAATATTCAGACGGGTGACACTGTGAAGTCTGATTTTTGATTTTCGGTCTCTGGGCGGAGGGGCGTGGCAAAATCCAATTTTCATATTGTACCACCAATGACATATACATATATTTATTTTTTTTTTTGCTTTTTTATTTTATTTTTTTTTTTTAAAGCCGTTGTCATGTTTTTCAAAACGAGATATCAAACTCTTAAATCGGTTATGTAGTTCCGAAGATATTTAGAAAAACCAAAATTTTAAAACTTTCGAAATGTTGCATTCAAAAATCCGAGTTTTCGGTTTATTTACAAAATATTTACATCATTCGATAACACAAGATATTCCGCGCTTACTAAGGTGCAACATTGTACAATAAGTTAAAAATCTATATATGTATATGTACATATATAAAAATGAATGTGTGTTTGTTTGTGCTTTATAGGAGGCCAAACCCCTTAACCGATCTTCCTGAAGTTTTCACAGCGTGTTACTGTGACTATAAGGAATAATAGGTTATATAAATTTTTGATCGGACAAAGGGGCGGTGCTACGCCCATATAACCCAAAATTTTAAATCGTCATATCTTGGGAATTTTTGACCTACAGCGGTCATATTTGGTACATATGGTATTGGCATGAATAGAAATACATACCAGAAGAAAATTGGGCGGAACCACGCCCCTTTTTAGAAAAATAAAAAATCGTAATATCTTCTAAACTACTGAAAGGATCGTCATGAAATTTTCACAAAAGAATATTTTTGCGAAATAATAAGTCCTTAACTATATAAAGTTGTTAGTGGGCGCCCTTTTTAGAAAAATTAAAATCCATAATAACTTCTAATAAGCCCTTGACTATATAAATTTGTTAGTGCAATAATTAATTCTAAATTATATAAATAATATTTTGTTAATGTATAAATATTTTTTTTTTTATTTTATAACGATAAGGGGTAGCGAAGCACAACGGGTTCAGCTAGTCAAAATATATTCATATTTACGACCTGTAGTTTGATTACAATGTTTACATGGACACACAGACGGACGGACGGACGGATGGACGGACGGACAGACGGACGGACATCGCTAAATCGTCTCAGAAAGTGATTCTGAGTCGATCGGCATAATAAAAGATGGATCTAGGTCAAGTATTTTTGGTAGTTATGAACAGCAGCACAAAGTCATTATAACCAAACCACATAGTGGTATAAGGTATAAAAAAACTTAAAGCGGTTTCGCAGTTTTTTTTAAGCATTTTTGCTGTAGCGTCTTATAAAAAAACTTCTAAATCAAAAAATCAAAAAATTTTATATTGAAATAAAAAATGAGTTTACTCCCCAAAAAACGTAAACATTGGGGAATTTTTTCATCTTGAACAAATTCCCCAAAAATTTATTTTTTGGGGAATTTGTTCATTGGGGACTAAGTACTCAGCGCGTGGTAAGCATAGTGAATCAATTTTCAAGTCAAAGGCCTTTGAATCTCGTGGAAAACCGGGTAAAAACATCTAGTTGATTATAACTTTGTACAAAATTATATTAAATCCAGTCTATATATTTCTAAAATGTAGCACTCATTCCGCCCTTTAGAACACAAAATTTAGCCATATATTTGGAATATGAAGTACTATTTAGTAAAACTGTGCTCATATATTAATATTAGTTGGGACTTTGGCTACACGTTAATTTCAAAAAATAATATCTAATATAATATAATATATGTATGTATAACAATATCTTACCATTGAAATGTAACCATTTTTGTTATACAATCTTGAAGGGTTGGGCAAAGTTTATATAAAAGTTTTTTTGAGACGATTGGATTTTGAGTTGTGAAAATTACAAACATCATTTCAAAGTTGTACTACAAACTTTTTATACTCTTACCACAGAGTTGTGTAGGGCAAACATCAAAAAAGATGCTGTGGTAGACACAGTAACCTCAATATCTCATTTGTATTCTGTATGATAGAATAAAAGACAAAATATAAGCTTATGTATTATTGCCAGAAGAATGTGATAACACCCAGCAAAAACATGGTATTGACATAAAGTTATAATTTTTATACTTAACGATTTATGCTACACAAATGTACAGATTATTTTCAGCATGATTTTGAACTAATATATGATGTATTTACAAAAAATTATGATTAAATTGAGAAAGTTTATACAAGACAATTTATACCGTATTCCATTTTGAGGTCAGAATATAATAAGTTTCCGGTGATGACTACAACTACAAAAAATATTTCATCCAAATCCACCTGAATCCACCTACCGACCCTGAATCTCTTTCTGAGTCGATTTAGCGTCATCTGTCCGCGCGAGCGTCTGTCTGTTTGTGTGTCTTGTCATCTGATCATCTGTTCGTCTGTTAGTCTGTCTGTGTGTCCATATAGACCTTATAATCAAACTACTGGTAGCATATATAAATATATGCTGATGTAATTTGGTCCAAATGACGAACGCTATTGAAGCTGGTGAAAAGCGGTGCACATTCAGATCTAGTTCCCATATAAATATTCACTATGAGACCAGCTTTAATTGCCTTAAGTTTCAAATGATCATATAGATTCCATTCAAATTTGGTTTGTGTGTGTTTATTGCATCCATTAATAAGAAGTGCCAAAATAAATTGTGTTGGACATTTCTTAGTAATAGTCCCCCATATGGAGATGCTTCCCACTCTTCACTTAAATATATAGCAGAAATAAATATTGCACAGAGTTTTCTCAAAATTGATTTGTGTATATCTTTGCAAAAAAATAATATTCTTTACCAAATATGGTAAAGATCGGTCCATTTTTCGACCTAGTCTTTATATAAACACAGCATCCGATATGAACGTTTGAATATCTGCAGGCAAAAATATTTATAGCAATTTGGCTGGACAATTATTGGACCTAAGATTCGTTCTTTAAATACATTGTACAGGGCGCCGTATGTTGGTCTGGACCGATTATAATTTGGTTACTTCTTTTATCATCTCTGTGTTTATCAAATTATATCCACTAATTATTTAGCATTATTTATTATATACATATCTCAATGCCGATCGCACGTAATCGCTTGAAGGCTTTTTTATTTATGAATAAAGAGTGGAAATTTTTGCTGGGTGCTTTCAGCTGTTTATGTGACAGCATGGCACAAGCAAAGAACAGCTTATCATTGCCATCATCCTCATCATTATCATTGTTGTCATGAAAGTGCATGCGAATTCTTTAACTAATATTACCTGCAGCACATCTACTTAGTTTTATGCTGCTCATATCTTCAAGTGTGTTTATTTTTTGTTTCCCTTTTTTTAGTTAACAAGTAGACAGCATGTGTTTGATGTTGGTTTTAAGTTATTTTTATTATTAATATTGTAGCGAATGTAAATTAGATCACACACATTGAAGTGTGCGTAAAACACTATGTTTTGTAATTATTATCAAGAAATATACGGATTTGTGTTGGCAATTTATTTGGTAGCATATGCTTAGACCGCAAGTCAGTTAAGCATTTATATATTTGAGTACTTCTCTAGGAATTCACACGCCATTATTCTGCCTAGTTTTACTTTACCACCAATTGTTAAATACTGTAAACAAATAAAAATAAAGTGCTTTAATTACTATGTTTTTCTGAATTATTAAATTTGTTTTCTAATAACGCAGGCCTTCAAATTAAAGACCGTTACTATCCCACTTAGATTTATTTCTATATAATATAATTTCCGATTGGGTCCAATATTTTCAAGTGTAGTAACTTTTATACCAACAAACTTATTTATAATTAGTCTAGTAATTCATTACATTTCGTTTTTATCGACAGAAGGATTAGCAACATCATTGATTATATATTCTACTCCATTAAAGCCTTAACTTTAGTTATATATGATACACGATATTTGTATATATAAATCATCAGCTATAAACATACCAAGATGGCTGCATTAATTTATTTTTAGTCATATCCTCTATATAAAGCAGCTTCCCGATATGCATTAAAATCTGTGATAAAATTATTAAATATTTGCAATAAAATCCAGGAACATTGGTAAGAAACGTGGCTCGGAGAAAAGAGAGGACAACAAGATAATTTTAAGGCTCATATCGAAAATAAGCTGCCAACATATCCGGTACAAAAACAGCCCGGTTAGTCCAGGCTATTTGGTGGGAAAATTTAAACCCAATGCAGGTTTGAAAACTTACAAAAACCAAAAAGTTCCAGACAAGAAGGATTCAAAATATGTAGAGGGCAAAAACAGAGCACCGAAAAACCGACATTGGAATCATGTTTCAAAAAATAAAAAAATAAAAATTATCCTGCTACATAATGGGCGACGAAACGTATGTACATAGTATTTTTTTTTTTGCTGCTGGACTTGCAGTAGCTCACACGATCAATCCAATTCTTTAGTATATCTACGACAATATGGAGCTGTATTTTACCGATAACTGCACTAATATATTCTTCAGTGCCACAATCGACGCTCCCTACAAATAATAGTTCCACGGGATCAAATCGCAGCTGGACGGTACCCAATCGCCAAAATGTTTAATAATCGTTTTTCAACTGTTTCAAAGATTCTGTCGCATGGAGCGCCATCCTGTATAGATCCATATCTTTGAAAGTGGGCCACAAATAATCAGCTATCATTGCACTGTAACACATTTCTACAAAAAAGTGTCTCCAATTGAGGAAAATTTTCAACAGAGATGGACTACGTGTTCAAAAAATGTGACAGCAACTACTACAAAAGCTGTCATAAAAGTATTTCCGGAAGAAGTCAATAAGTTCGCAAGGTGTGAATTTAATTAAAAAAATTATCTTTTTTTCTTATTATGACATTTTATGTGTGTAAAGATTTTTTCGATCTGACTCCCTAAAACAATTTTTAAGTTCCAATATTATAATCACATTCGATATTAACCAGGGCTCTGAAGTCGCCAAAAAAAAGTTCCAACTGCGACTACATATGCTGAAATTTTTAAGGTACGACACCTTCTCCGACTCCTACTCCAAATCTGACTCCGATGCTAAATGTATGTGGACATATTAATAGAAACAGCGATAATTATGCTGTGGGTAATTGATGCAGTTGAATCAATATTACATTTAATTTTTGAAATATTTCATTTATTTTTATTCATCTTTTAATAATAAATAAAATACGATAAGAAATGAACCCCCGTTTCTTGAAAGCTCTGATTCCAAAATCTTTGCCGTTTATAACATACTTGTTCAATAAGATTCTCACGAAATCAATCTTCCCCGAAAAAAGGAAAAAGGAAGAATTTTGCCCATTCCTAAGATTAACAAAGAATTTAGACCTATCGCAATACTACATTTCTTATCTTAAATTCTACAAAAGTCAATGCATACACAGATAAATGATTATTTGAAGCAACAAGGTATGTTCTGAACGACAGTCTGGTTTTTGGCAAGGTAGAGGTTGTATCACATCACTTCTCGATGCGATTGAAGCTCTGAGGTCGAAACTAGATAATAACGTGGTACCTTTTTTAGTATTTTTGGATCACAGCAAAGCTTTTGATATTGTAAGTCATGCAATATTACTAACTAAGCTTGAAAACTCATCAACTTTTCCACTACTGCAACTAAGCTAATTAAATCTTCCCTCATAAACTGCCAACAGGCTGTAACTTTTAATAGCAAAACTTCTGACTTTGTCCATGTTTATAGAGGTGAACCACAAGGATCTTTTCCTGGGCCCCTACTATTTTGTATGGATATAAATGATCTTCCGGATATCCGGAAACATTGATATATACAGATGTATGGTGACGACGTGCAGTTATATGTAAGTACTAAGGTCAACAATCTATATTGCTGCATAGACAATATTTGTGTACATATATTTTGAAAATATTTAGAAAAGCATTTTCATATCTAAAAGTAAAAGAATTTTAGATAGTGATATTATTTTAAAAAACAACTACTCTAAAATTGCTTTCGTTTAATCTCCAACAAACCTTGGTATAACATTCAAATTGCAACATTCCTGGAAAACTCATAGTGGAAGGAAAAGTGCATTGCATGTTATGAAATTTGTGTGCTGTGTAATCGTCAACACCTCTTAGGATAAAAATGCTCCTTGCAAAAACATACCTAATACCAGTTGCGGTAGACTGAAATCAAAAGTTGTCTATAACAACATAGCAAGAAATGTTTTTAATCGTCACCGAAATAGTAGTATTTCGTCGTTTTCTTATCAGACGTACAATATGCAGCTAGAGGATTTAATGAAATACAAATGCCTCTTAATGATGCATAGAATTATTTATAGTAGGGAACCAGTGTACTTATCTAGTAAAATAAGGTTTGTTAAATCTAAAAAAGGAAAGAAAATGATACAACCGAGATTTAAAATCCAATTGTCCGAAAGGCAATATTTCATTTATTCTTCCCGTCTTTGGAACGACTTACCATCTACTATTCAACTGGAAAGCAACACTTCTCAGTTTAAAAATGAACTCTTAAATTTGTACTAAATTATACTAAAATTATACAAAAAAAAAATAAAATTATACAAAAATTATACAGTTAAAAAAATAATTGAAGTGCGTCTTATACAACTGCGTGAGAATATGGACAGTGAAAACAACTCCATCCATTCGCCAAAGTTTTTGCTTTCATTTGTATATACAGGGTTGCCCATATTCGACGGACCCATCTGGCAACGCCATAACTTTTGACAGAGATGTCAGATCGCCTAAAGACATACCGCGTTTGAAGCGTCAGTCCAAGCAGATTTTTACCATGCAACAATACACGCCACGCGAGCGCTCTGAAATAGTTGAAATTTACATTCAACAGAACAAGTCAATTGTGAAAACTCAACGTGCTTTTAAAATATTAAAAAATGTGAGAAGTGCGCCTTCTAAGAACACCATTAAGCGTTTATACGAAAAATTTTCGACTGGTGAGGCTCTTTCTAATCCGAAGAGGCCAAATAAAAGTCGACCAAGGCGATCGGCCGAGAATATTGCTGCCGTAGGAGCCAGTGTTGAGAGGTCCCCAAGAACATCCCAAAAACGCCGTTCTCAGCAGTTGGGCATGGCTCGGTCCACTTTACAACGGATTATTCGCGTTGATTTGCATTTGTTTCCGTACAAAATTCAATTGACGCAAACATTGTTGCCTGTGGACAAGCCTCGTCGATTGGAATGGGCCCAAAGAGTCATCGAAATGGCCGAAGATGACGAGCAATTTTGGAACAAAATTATCATGTTCGATGAAGCCCATTTCACATTGAATGGGACCGTAAATAAGCAAAATTGCCATATTTACGCCACTGAAAATCCTCAGGAGATTCAAGAAGTGCCTCTTCATGACGAAAAAGCCACAGTTTGGTGCGGCGTTAGTGCGAAAACGGTCATTGGGCCGTTTTTCTTCCAAAATGAAAATGGCCTTGCTGTTACCATCAACCAAGAGCGTTATCGCGACATGATGACCAATTTTGTGATGCCAATTATTCGTTGAAAGCGTATGAGGCAGTTCTGGTTTCAACAAGACGGCGCTCCACCGCACACAAGTCGCATAACAATCGATTTTCTGAAGAATTTGTTTCCGGGCCGTTTGATGTCGAAAAGGGGTGATTTGGACTGGCCACCGCGTTCGCCCGATTTGACGCCGCCTGACTTCTTCTTGTGGGGATATTTGAAGTCAAAGGTTTACGTTAACAAGCCAAGGACCGTAGAAGAGCTCAAGGACAACATTCGTGAAGAAATAGCCGCTATTCCGGCCGAAATGTTGGCGAAAACGATGGAAAATGCTGCAAAAAGGGCACAATACGCCATCAACGCCAGAGGCGGCCATTTGAGAGATATCATATTCAAAAATTGATGTAAACAAATCTACTTGGAACAAATTAAATGATTAAGATTGCCAACCGCCAAATTTTTATTTTTTTCTTTGATTTTTTTAAAAAAAAACATGGGTCCGTCGAATATGGGCAACCCTGTATATGAAAAGAAATATATATATTAAATATTTTGAGTTAAAATTAATTGTTTGTATGCTAATAGCGGCTCACATGAAATTTAAACTTCACTTTGACTTTCAGTTTTCAATGTAATTCTTTTTTTAAATAATATATAGTATAATATGAACTATAATATTTTATGCTGAATATTGTTCAAATTTAATTAAATTAACTACAAACTTAGTTATTTATAGTTCGGTTCGAGATCACGTATACATTTTCTAATACTAGAAAAGATAATACTTTTATGCAATGTAAGAGAAATTTGGAAAAAATTGAAGACAGCGCTAGATGGAGTAGCTACTTTCGAACAAAGCGACTTGTTCATCTTCAGCATCCTTCTGCCTATTGCTTCAACTCATGATTAATCAACTATTTAACTCAACATTAGAAAGAAAAGAACATGAGAAATGTTTTTTCTTTCTTTTCATACGAGAGTTAGAACGAACAAGCAGAGTTTTTTCCAATTTATAGCTTTCTCTACATTAACATGTATACTCGAACCGAACTATAAATAACTAATTATGATTACAACACAAGATCGACAATACATAAAAACTAACATTAACTACAAACCTTAAAAAAAACTGCAATATCTATTTTCAGCCTCATAAAAAATAATAGACTCTTACCTGCAATAAAAAATAAAATACAACAGAGGCACGCAAAAGTTAAGATGCGCAAAAGCTAAATATACGGAAAAGTTAAGCAGCTTTCAGTCACCACACGGGACTCTAAAATGTTAAGTGCTTCCTAAGTGCTTCTTAACCTTTTTTGAGTTATTTTTGGTTTTATTTTACACTAGCTATTTTTACCCGGTCTTGCCCGGGATAAAAAGGCATTTGACTTGAAAAATGGTTCACTATGCTTACCAGGCGCTGGGTACTTAGTTCCCAATTAACAAATTCCGCAATAAAATGAACTTTCTGCCCAAAAGTTTTTATGGACAGTAAACTCATTTTTTATTTCAATTAAAAATTTTTTGATTTTTTAATTTAGAAATGCTTCAAAAATAAGATGCGAAAACGCTTTAAGTTTTTTTTTTTCAGTTTATTTATAAACATCAAAACGGAATGGTTCGCAAATTAAAGGAATCAGAACTTTTAAAAATTGAATTACTTCATTCAATAAGTGATCATCATTGAGCAGAGACGTCAAATTCAAGTTTCAGAAATGAAAAACTAATGCGACGTTTAATATTGTGTCCCAAGGTTTCTTTAAGCAACTGCTTATAGTATATGTGTGGCCTTTGATCAATAGGTAATTGTTTCACGTAGATAAAATTTATCAAACGACATTTCACTAAGCTGTGTTCCGCGAGCGAGTCGCGTCCGCTTCCGCGCGTTTGGCAACTTATTTTAATCGCCAAAATTTATTTTTCAGATCATTGCGATATTTTAGCTGAGCTGTGTTCCGCGAGCGCGTCGCGTCCGCATCCGTCGTCCGCGCGCCGCTTCCTCGCAGCTACTACCCGTGCTGCCGCTTAGGTCTCGTTAACTTTTTTTAATTCCTAAAACATATTTTTTAGAGCATTGCGATATTTTAGCTGAGCTGTGTTCCGAGAGCGCGTCCGCGCGCCGCTTCCGTGCGTTTGGCAGCCACACCTGTGCTTATTTTAATTGTCAAAATATATTTTTCAGATCATTCCGATATTCCAGCTAAGCTGTATTCCCCGTGTGCGTAGCTTCCGCGTAACGAAATGATGCTATTGAAAAGAATACTCATTTTGAATGCATCTATTGTAAGACATATAATGAGAGCAGAATGCAAATGTTCACTAAAATAAATATTTAACAAAATTCATGAAATAAAAATATGAAAAAATTAAAGAATGAATTTGGGGAGTAAGTTCATTTTTTATTTCGATTAAAAAAAATGGGGAATTTGTTCATTTCTTTTGGGTACCTTTTTTTTAAGTTTGGGGAATTTTGTTCACCGTATAGTTATTTCCCTGTAAACCAAATTTCAGAGAAATCCGTTGAAAAGTACAAATTTGTATAGGGAAGAAATATACCACACAACAAAATATGAATTTTATATGAAAATTGGGCGTAGTCGGTAAAAATCTTATGGCGACCTTCCCTGGAATATGTACTAAATTTCGGAGAAAGCCATTGAAAAATAAAAGTTTGTATAGCAATCAAATAAAGAAACAAATAAAAGGAAACAAATAAGTTTTATATACATAAAAGTTGGCGCAAAGTAGACATGTCCTGTAAGAAGCATATGGTGACCTTCCCTGTGACATCCCTTGAAAAATAAAAATTTCTATAGTGAAGAAATATATCAAAAAACAGAAAATTAATTTTGTATAAAAAGTGGGCGTAGAAGTAGGCGTGGACGGCAAGAATCATGTGGCGACCTCTCTGGAGTAAAGAGATCGTGTGTAGCAAATTTCAGAGAAATCCGTTTAAAAAAAATTGTGTAGCGAACAAATATACCAAAAAACAGAATCTGAATTGTATACAAAAAGTGGGCGTCATAGTAGGCGTGACAGAGAGATCGTATGTACCAAATTTCAGAGAAATCGGTTGAAAAATAAAAATTTGTGTACCGAACAAATATACCAAAAAACAAAATGAATTGTATACAAAAAGTGGTCGTAAAAGTAGGCGTGGTAGATAAAAAGTACATGGTGACCTTAGCTGGAGTACAGGGATCGTGTGTACCGAATTTCAGAGAAATCTGTTAACAAATAAAAATTTGTATAGTGAACAAATATGAATAAAACAGAAAATGAATTTTACATAAAAAGTGGGCGTAAAAGTAGGCGTGGCTGGTAAAAGGTATATGGCGACCTTTCCTGGGGTATAGAGATATTGTGTACAAAATTTCAGGAAAATCCGTTGAAAAATAAAAATTTGTATAGCGGTCAAACAAACAAACAAATAAACAAACAAACAAACAAACAGAAAATGAATTTTATATATATAGATTTCTATTTCTAACATCTTACACATCTATTGTCACTATTTGTGTAATTGCACTTTTGTTTGGATCGCAACAACGTCAGCAGCACGTGAGCAAAAATTCAGTCGCCGAAAATGCAAGATTTTAAGAAAATTAGATGAAGGCGTTTTGGCGAATTGATTTTAATTTTTTAATTTTAAAAGAAACAAAGCCAACACTTATGATGCAGTGTCGGGTACATGTGACGAAATTAAGAGAGAAACTTTTCATAAGGCAGAATACATGTATATGAAGAAGCAACTGTGCAAATAGTGCTTAGATCAACGCGAAAGAAACAGTCCAATAAGTGTTGCTATATTTCTGTGGTTTTCTGTAATAACCGCGTATATCCATTTTTGTCAGTTTTGAGTTAACGATGCCAAATATATTAATTTTTAACGCTCTTTACATGTGTTAAATTTTTTTAAAAAAAATATTGACAAATTCTCAGTTTTTTCTTCAAATAACGACGTAACTTAATTGTTTATTAAATTAATTTGCAGCACTATCGACGTATGTCAACCTATGGTTGATCGCTTACAAATTATTTTCTCAGAAAACTACACATAGCGACATACGTTGTTATTAATGAAAAAAATGCAAAATAATTTTGGATTATTTTTTGTTATTTTCTGATTTCTGTTATTTTTTGTCACTATTATTGTTGATACGTTGTTATATTCTTATCCTAAGTCCCATAAAGTTTTTGTTGACAAAAAAAAATCCATTTTTCAAGCAACAACGACTTATGTCCACTTGGGTGGTTGCATTGGTAGTTTTCTTTTTCAAAGAAAACGACGTTTGTCGACATAAGTTGTTTTATTTGCACACACTTTAAGTGTAATTTACATATTGTTTTTCGTCCTTCTCTAGTATCATTTCTCTGAAGATTTTTGACTCAAAATTTTATATAAAATATTTATTGCCCATATCTACAAGACTGATAAATAAAAAGCTCTAAAAACTTTATATCGAGCCCATAATTTCAATTGTAACGTTTTTCGGCCCCCCTGAACATTTTGATTTTATGAAAACCACAGATTTAAAATAAGAGACGAAGAAATTTCGTTGGCAAATCTATCCAGATAGAACTTTAAATGACTTTAGAGAGAGTCAAGATATGAAATCAATCACATCATTTATTTATGCCTTGCAGGCAAAATTCATGAAATGGAAATCACAAATGAACAACTGTTCATACTCTGATGAGTCCAGTCTCTTTTTCGGTTGTCTTTCTGATAAAAGCTACACTGCCACTTGTGAAAAAACTACACTAATGCAGAAGCATCACATAAACTTTAGCCACTTGTGATCGGGAATGCTGAAAAGCCGTGATGCTTTCCGAAATTTAAAAATCTGTTGAACTACAACTATTCTGCAAATGCATGGACGACATTCTAAATTGTTAAAGCATGGTTTCATAAAAAGTTTTGTGATAGAAGTATGAAATGATTTTATTCGTTAAGCGATTTTAAACTAAAATTTATTGCGTTTTTTTTGTCTAAAAGGTACGTTAATAAGATGATAAAGATGATATCCCTTTATCGATGTTGTTTCCACCTGATGCTTTTAATAATCATATATTCGAAG
Source organism: Cordilura impudica (assembly GCA_963682025.1). Lineage (NCBI taxonomy): Eukaryota > Metazoa > Arthropoda > Insecta > Diptera > Scathophagidae > Cordilura > Cordilura impudica. The sequence goes on along the minus strand of OY821517.1, from coordinate 86,122,348 downwards.
AGACACAACAGTCATTGATAAAACTTGCACCTGTTTGTAATCTCTCAAGTAAAGAGATTACTGCATGGATGCTGATTCGCTTGATGTGAATGAAATGGACACAGCCACGGATGAAGATGCTGACAATTTTTCCGGAGCTCCAGGGTTTGTACGTTACACTGATGGAATATTTATCGTGAATATGCTGATCAAATGTAATGAGTACAATATGAAGTTCTTCAGCAAACATATTTCATCGGGACATCGTAAAATCGCATTCGGATAAAAGGTGCCATCAGAATAAGTTTAATGATTACTTCACCGTAACAAACACCGTATAAATGTAATATGTATGAATATATATCTTCTAATTAGGCCATTGTTAAGCAAATAAAAAAATTAGTAAAACATATCTACAATACGTATAGTCACATGCAATTTTCAATCTCGGAAAAGTTAAGAATTCGAAAATGTTAAGCACCCTAAAACAAACTACTTAACTGTACCAAATAATTTAAATAATGAAATTTTTTTACATTTTTTTATTTAAGTTCTTAAATGAACTTATTCTTATCAAATAAATAAAGATCTACTTATTCATAGTGATTTGTGAAATATTACGTTGGCAATTTCGCTGAATTCTTTTTTCACAAATCTTTTAAAAATTATAATTGACTCCGACTCCACAACTACAACCCGGACTCCACAGCCCAGATATTACCTATAGCAGTATAGGCCTATCTGGACTTTTATGGAAGTTGGAGGCATGTGTAAAATAAAATGTTGCCGGCACTGTTTTACAATAAATATATATATATATATATTTATATTTATATTTATAATAGAGTTGAACCCAATCGAGCTTTTATGGCTTACTCAAAACAAGGTTTTAGCAAGAATTTAACTTAATTGGGTATCTTAAACTCTATATATGTACGTAACAAATATATTGTCTAATAGTCGTTCTATACTAAAATCTTTTATTTCTTTTTTATTTTAGTTCGAAAACTTTTAGAGCCAAGTGTAGAAACTCACATTTAGTTTGCAGTTTGTATGCACCAACGTTTTCCACACATAAATCTTTTCAGTTCGTAAAGTAAGGATGCTTTTGAATATTTTTTTTCATTAATTAATTTTACCGAATACGATTGTATACATTTCTAAGGCGACTTAAGGTATCGTATGTTTAAGAACCTAGAATACAACATGAATGATTGAAGCCATAAAAAATACAAGGTTTAGAAACATAAAAGCGCTAAGAGATATCAAAAGGGATTAAACTGCTTTGTGTTAGATTAGTAAATATAAGTCTTAAGTTGCATGTATTTCATATTTGTATTACTTAATTTTTCGTTTATCAGAAACTTTTGATTAACATTTTATTTCATTTATTACGGCTCTTATTTCATTGCGACCTGTAGTTTGATTACAAGGTTAACATGGACACACAAACGCACGGACACACGGACATCGCTAAATCAACTCAGAAAGTGATTCTAAGTCGATCGGTATAATAAAAGATGGGTCTCTATTAAATATTTCTGGTAGTTACAAATATCAGCACAAACTCGTTATACCCTGACAACATAGTGGTATAGGGTATAATCTATATATATAAAATTAATTTTCTGTTTGTTTGTTTGTTTGCTACACAAATTTGTATTTTCCAACGGATTTCTCTTAAATTTGGTGCAAACAATCTCTGTACTCCAACGTCACCGTATACTTCTTACAGACCACGCCTACTTTTACGCCCACTTTTAATATATAGTTCCTTTTCTGTTTTTTGGTATATTTATCCGCTATACAAATATTTATTTTTCAACGGATTTCTCTGAAATTTGGTACACGTGATCTCTGTACCCAAGAGAAGATCGCCCTATGCTTCTTACCGGCCACGCTTATACTTACGCCCACGTTTTATATGAAATTCATTTTCTCTTTTTTGTTATATTTGTTCGCTATACAAATTTTTGTTTCCAATACTCACAAAAACTGGAGCTGCTGACAAGTTTTTATACATTTGCTATGACAATTAATAAAGCACAAGGACAATCTCTTAAGGTAGCAGGTATCAACTTAAAGTCTCCATGTTTTTTCTCATGATAACGGCCTAAGTCGACTTAAGAATGATCTTAGTTATGTATGCTATTATCTATACTAATATTATAAAGAGGTAATGTGTGTTTGTTTGTTTGTTTGTAGGAGGTACTCTCCGTAACTACCCATCTGATATTCCTGAAATTTTCACAGAGTCTTACTGCGGATATGGGAAGTGCTATAGGCTATAATTTTTTAAATATTTTTAGTGGGCGTGGCACCACCCACACAAAGTAAATTTTTAATATCATATACTTATATTGAGGATTATGACAAGGAGAGCTTTGAAAAGCTTTGTGAGGTCACCTATTGTTAATATTAGTGGCTACGCCGGAAATAGGCTGGATCGGACAAGTGGGCGTGGTACCTCCCGTACAAGTAATAATTCAATATTATATATCTCGAGTACTGTGCTAGAGAGAGCTCTTCAAATTTGTCTGGTGTCACCTATTATAAAAAAGGGGCAGTATCGGACCAATAGGCGTGGCACCTGCCATATAAAGTAAATATAAAATGCCATATATCAGGAGTACTGTAACAGTGAGAGTCTTGTGACTTTGTGTGAGCCCAAAGGTTATTCATGTGATTAGTTAGACGAAAAATGGGCGTGATCGGAGCAGTGGGCATGGCACCGCCCGTACAAAGTATCATATAACTTTGTATCATATAACTGGTGTACTAAAAAAGGGAAGCTTTGACACTTTGCACGACACCATCAGATCTTAGTATGAGTAGTCGGAAAAAAAATTGGCGTGGCACTCCCCATGCAAAGTAACTATTTAATGTCATAGATCTGCAGTACTGTCAAAGAGAGGGCTTTGTGGCTTTCCATGAGCCCATAGGTTCTTTGTATGATCAGTCGAACAAAAAAATGGGCGTGATCATAGCAATGGGCGTAGCACCGCCCATGCAAAGTAGATATCTAATATCATATAAATGGTGTTCTATAAAAGGGAAAGACTCGACATTAATGTGAGTAGTCCAATAAAAATTGGGCGGGATGGGATTAGTGGGCGCTGCACCTCCTATATAAATAAAATGATGTACTACGAAAGCAATAGTCTTTTGACAAGTGCATTAGTGATCAATGTAATTTGTCGTGGAAAATATATCACCAAAATTAAAAATTCGCCAAAACTGAAAATTGCGAAAATAAAAACGCCCAAAAAATCTTCAAAATCAAAAATGGGCAAAATCAAAAATTGCTAAAAAGAAAAATTGTCAAATGATATTCTAAGTTCAAGGCCAATAGTTAAGGGTTGCCAGATCTAATTTTGATAATCCATCTTCTTCTCATGGGTAGCTACATGTACCTTGCTCCAGGGTAGGAACGCCGAAATATCTGATAATTGTTGTACCGAATGAAAAAACCAAAAAAACATTGTATATCAGCAAGTATTCGAGTAAAAAATGGGGGGCGGGGTGGGGGGAGGTAGGTGGAGGGTGTAGCGAAGCACACCGGGTTACATCTAGTATTCTACTAAAAAGGCTTTATATCTACGTGAAATACCTATTCCTCTATCACTGTTTAATAAAAAGTTATTAATGAAATCATGCTGACCTAAGTCGTAATGAAGCCTCATTACACTTATATAAAAAGTAATTTTTCTTGAAAGCATGCTTTTCGACTTAGGCGGTTAATGCTTGTGACCACAGATATATCGTCTTCTCCAGAGTTGAGAGCCTGTGCAATCTTTTCCTATATGCAACTGACGGAAAAACAAGAAATGTTATATATCCCGAAGCTCTAGAATAATTAAAGTTCGTAACGTCTAGTCATTATACACTCAAAATAATCGATGCATAAACATAGTTAGTTGTAATGGCTCTGAGTACTTAGTCCCTAATGAATAAATTCCCCAAAAACAATTTACTAATTCCCCAAAAAATTGGGGAATAATTTCACAATAAAAAAATTCCCAAATTTAAAAAAAGTTTCCCAAAAGAAAAGAACAAATTCCCCAATTTTTCTAAAAACGAAATAAAAAAATGAACTTACTCCCAAAATTCATTCTTAAATTTTTACATATTTTTATTTAATGAATATTGTTAAATATTTGTTTAGGTGAAAATTTGCATACTGCTCTCAATATCTGTCCTGCAATAAACACACTTAAAATCTGTATTCTTTTCGATGGCATAATTTCGGTGCGCGGAAGCGGCACAGCTCAGTGAAAAGTCTTATGATAAATGTTATCAACGTATGTGCAATAATTACCTGTTAATGCAAATAGCCCACGGATATACTATAAGTAGTTGCTTAAAGCAACCTTGCGGAACAAGTTTAAATGTCGGATCCATTTTCCATTTTTGAAACTTCTATAAATTTCACGTCTCTGCTCAATGATGATCACTTATTGAATTAAGTAATTACATTTTGAAAAGCTGTGATTCCTTTAATTTGCAAACGATTCCATTATATTTGATGTTTACAAAATAAATAAACTTAAAAAAAAATTTGAAAACTTAAACTAAGCGTCTTATAAGAAAACTTCTAAATTAAAAAATGACAAAAAACGTGGACATTGGGGAATTTTTTTATCGTGAAGGAATTTCCCAATTCCATAACCATTTTTGGGGAGAAAGTTCTTTTTTGAGGAATTTGTTCATTTGGGACTAAGTACTCAGCGCGCGGTAAGCATAGTTAACCAATTTTCAAGTCAAAGACTTTGGATCCCGGGCAAGACCGAGTCAAAACAGCTATTATTTAAATACTAGTGGATTGTGTGGCGCCTAGCCGCCCGTTTATTTTGACTTTAACAAACAAATTTTTTTTCCCATTTCAAAATTTTCCTATATTTTATATATTTAAAAAAAATTAATTTTAATGTTTTTAAAATTAAAAAAAAAAAAAAAAATCGGAAAACAGTTGTAAAAAATACAAACCAAAAACTTCGATTTTCAAATGAAGTTTTGTAAAGGGGTCCTTTTATGTATATTTTCGCATAAGTTTGCCAGTAAAGGTTTTAAAAGTTAATAATAATAATTAATTGCATAATTCTTTCTTGAAGACATGAATACACGTTATAGCATAACATTTAAAGAATCTTTGAAAAAATTTTCAATTAAAATTTTAATAAATAAGTCCGTGACAGCCAATATCCGGAGGCGTAGTTGTTTTGCGGTGAACATCATAACTCGTTACCGGACCATGTGGAAAAAAAATCGAAATGCGTTTAAAAGGTGACATGTTTCCTGAAGTAGTGACGAAGAGTTTTTCAATTTTTTTTTGCAGCATTTTGAAGTGAAAAACGATTTTTGCTATACAATTTCGGGAATTTGTTGTTAAAAAATGGGGAAGGAAATGGAATTAAAAAAAAAAACTTCGTGGTTACCTGATGATTTTTGTGTAGATATAGTGTCTAAAATTTCAAAAGAATCGGTCAAGAAGATGTTCACGGACTTCGAACATTTATTTGCGAGAAAATCGGTTTAAAGTTTTTTAAAAACTGATTTGTATACTATATACCGTATGAGGCCGGTCGCTGGAAACGCTGTATCTTTTTAAGTTTTGATCTGATTTACTTAAAATTTTGACACAACACTCTCGACATGTTGTGCATTCAGGAAGAGAAATGCAAAAAAAGGTTTTAAAACCTACCACCCATTAAGGAAATGCAAGCACCAATACACCAATGTACACAAAAAAGAAAAAATATTTCATATTTCATCATACATGTAAACTGAAAAAAAAAGAGAACTACATTTTTTGCAAAGTTATCTATAAATCTAAAAAAGGAAAAATAAAAAATGCGCGCGTATAAGTTTTACTTCAAAAAAATCGCTTTTAATTCTTCCATGATAATTTCAATAAATTATTCAAATTAAAATCTTAAATATACATACCTTTTTACGTAATTTATGTTTGTTCAAAGTTTTTTAAAAGCATATTATGCAAAAATTAATATTATGAGTGAAAAAAAAATTATTTTCCCACCTCTCTTCTAAAATTACAATGTAATTTAATTATGCAAAGTTACAATAATTTAAATTTTAAACTTAATATTGCACTATTTTTTCAAAGGCTTTTCAATACAGAGCTATTAACGAAATCATACGTTGGACAACAACAAAATCTACATTGAAGATCTCTTTTTTCTCAAATATTTATCAAAAAAAGCATGCTCTTTGGTAAGTGCTGGCGATCAATGAACTGAGCGAAAGTACTCTTAACAATACAAAACAATTTTGAGATGAAAAACAAAACAGACAAACGAATAAGTTTAGTAAGTGTTGCCAATTTTGACAACTTATTGTAATTTTGACGATTTTGCAATTTTGCCAATTTTGACAACTTATTGTAATTTCGACGATTTTGCAATTTGTTAAAATGATTTGTTAAATTTGTAAAAATGATGATTGAAGATTTAAAATTATCAGTAGTATAAAAATTAAGATTTCAAGGGTTACCAATTAATATGTTGTTTATCGAAAATTGATAGTTTTTGTTCAGTGTAAATGGAAATTACAAATTATGTATAGATTTAATTCTGGGTCAAGTCGTTTCAAAACGGAAGTACCTTGAATAGCATCTCTATTTAAGATTTAAGTTTCAATTACGGCGATACTTTAAATCTATATTATATGTTTCAGCTATAGATACATGTCAATAAAATTATTCAGTTATTGCTGTGTTAAATTTTTTTCGTTGAAATTTCACCAATAATACATTAGAAATAACCAATGCTGTAATAATATTCGTAATATGAATGATATAAATAAATTTGATTGTTTCCTTTTGTAATATTTTGTAGAGTTTTATTTTTATTTTCTTGACAAGGATATTAAAATGTTTTCAAACTTCTATTTAATTAAAACACACACTTTTTTAATGTGATTGTTTACTTGTTACAATCCAATGAATAATTGATTAATGATTCTCTTTATTATGTTTTTATTTCTTTTTATATTAATAATAATATGAAACCAGAATAAACAAAATATACATACATACATACATGTAGGTTTATTTGTTTTCTCTGTGTTATACTCCGAAAGCATAACACAGCAGAAATCACGAAAACAACCAACAACAATTTCGTGGTATGGTGCTAATGTTTATAACTCAAAACATTCGCTGTATCGGCAATTGTATAGTTCAATGCACAGCGTATGGGCATTGAACTTTAATGTAGTTCCGTGTCAGCGAATGTTTTGTAATTGCACATATTTTGGACAACTTTATTTAGTAGTGACTAAATAAAGTTATCGTGCACCTTATGAATGCAATTATGCTACACCTCCCTTTTTAATTTGAATGATCTTGTCATTCATAAAATTAGTTGTCGTGCTTTCTGGATTTCTGTACTTAAGACATTCAGGAGTTAAACATATATAATGATGTGATAATAGAACTAAGTAATTTAATTTAAATCTAGTCTGTAATTATTGACATGTCTGGTTCCTTTTAAAAATTAATATTTTCATTGTTGTGCTTATGAATAATTACATTAGGATTACTAAATTAACATTATTGGGTAAATTTTAAAATTTCTAGGTTATTTGGTTAACATATATTTAAAATAAAATGATTCTAACTACACACAAATGATTAAGTTGTATTATTTATTGTAGTGTATTTTTTTAGATTATTTAATTAAAGTATTTAAGATTATTCAACTAATATATATCTAAAATGATTATTTATTGTAATATATTTTAAGATTATTTAGTTAAAGTTTTTAAGATTATTCAACTAATACATATTTAATATGATTATTTATATTTTAAGATTATTTAGTTAAAGTTTTTAAGATTATTCAACTAATACATATTTAATATGATTATTTATATTTTAAGATTATTTAGTTAAAGTTTTTAAGATTATTCAACTAATATATATTTAATATGATGGCTATGCCACCTCCCTTTTTAATTAGAATGATCTTAGCATTCTATTTAATATTTTACATGTATATGATTAATATACATTATTGTTTAAAAAAAAAAATTAAGTTAAAGTTTTTAAATTTTTCATATTAATATTTTTTGTCAAATTAAAATTATAGTGATTTAGTAATTAATACATATGGTTTTACTAATTTTAATTAATTATGTTGAGACTTTTATTTAGAAAATAATTTTATATAAGTTGTAATCAAATTGAGAAAAAAAATTAAAATTAAGAAATTTTTAAAATTTACATTATTGTTATTTGGAGATTTAAAATATTTCATATAAATTTTGTTAAATATCATTATTATTTCTATATTTTTAAGAATCTTGTATATATAAAAAAAAAATTTTATCGGAATAATTTACCAAATAATACGTGTGCATATTATGATTTTATTAATTATTTGGAGATTTTTGAGAAAAAAAAATTTTCTATTTAGTCAAATTTATTTTGTGAAGAATAACAGATTAAAATTTTTGGGATATTAAGTATTTATTTTTCATGATATGTTTTCAGTCTGTTTTTGTGTACTATTTGTTTTTTATCTTTCTTTGATCTTATTGCTATATTCCCATTGTCCTCTATACTTTCCACAAGATGAGGACCGGTATACTTACTGTCTAATTTATGTCCTGTGTCATTTCTAAGCAATACCTTATCTCCTACCTTTATATCTAATTCATTTATACCTTTGTCATAACTATTCTTATTATATACCTTATTTCTAATAAGTTTATCCCTAGCTTTCTTACGCGCTACTTCTAATCTATATTTTATTTCCTTACTGTAGTCTTCTATGTTATATATTGGATCTATTCTATCTATATTGTTAAGTCTATTGAATCCATATGGGATTCTTCCAAAAACTAACTCAAATGGGCAGTATCCGTGGGCCTCTGAAGGTGTCGTGTTAAAACAGTACGTAAAGTACTTCAGCCATTCATCCCAATCATCCCTTTCAACTGATATGTAGGAACGTACATATTCATTGAAAGTCCTATGGCTTCTTTCTACCGTTCCTAGCGTTTGGTGGTGGTGCGCTGTAGACGTTACCTTATCAATCTTCATATATTTGCATATCTCATTTAAGATACTGTTCTTGTACTCTGTACCCATGTCCGTAATGAGCGTCCTCATCGGGCCATAAGCCAATATAAATGAATCAAATATAGCCTTGGATACCGTTTTCGCGCTTTTATCGCGTATTGGCACTGTTACCAGGTATTTTGTCAGGTCACATATTATGGTGACTGCATATTCAAAACCATCTTCCGTTCTTGGGAGTGGTCCGATTGTATCTACCAAGACCGTATCGAAAGCATCGATCGGAGTGTCCGTTATAGTCATTGGTATTTTCGTATGTTTAGTGGTTTTGGACTCTTGACATTTCCTACAAGATCTTATGTAATCTGATACCGACTTGATCATTTTCGGCCAGTAGAAATATCGTCTTATTTTCCCAATTGTCCTTGTTATACCTGTATGACCTCCTTGTATTGGGTCATCATGATATTGTTGTATTATCTTATTTATTTCATTCTTATTATTCAGCTTGGTCACCTTTGGGAGTAGCGCTACTCTTAATTTATCCAAAAATATATTGCCCTTGGCCTTAAAATCTTGCATTGAGACAAATTCGAAAATTTTCTCATTAGGTGCCATTCGTACTTTATTTATCTTATATTTACCGGTTAGTGATTCTAACCTGGGGAATAACTGTCCGAAGTCAATTTTCCCTTTAGTAAATAAATCATTTATTAATATTTTCTCTATTTTCCTTTTGCCATGTTTCAATAAACAATGGTCTGAAGTCATCTCGAGCTTATGGTATCGCCTGACGTCAGATGGGTTTATGACTTCAAATATATTGGGCTTATTGTACGTTAAATGCTGATTATTTTCATTTTCATTGTTATTTCTATTTAAGTCTAATTTTGCCGTAGCTGATCTCGTTGTTACATTGAGAACTGCTTTATTCACATTTATATTCTTCAGATCATCTATCGTTATACGTGATAGTGCATCTGCTACATAATTATCTTTGCCTCTGAGATACTCGACTGTAAAGTCGTATTCCTCTAAATCTAGTCTAATTCTAGTCAGCTTTGAGCTGGGGTTTTTCATGGAAAATAAGTAAGTTAATGGCCGATGATCTGTTTTTACCAAAAAATGTTTACCGTATATATATGGTCTAAAGTATTGGATTGCCCAATGAATTGCAGTGAGTTCCTGCTCAATTGTCGATTTATTGCTTTCACCTTTGGTAAAAGATTTCGAAGCATATGATATTGGTAGTTGTCTACCATTATACTCCTGTGTCAAAACTGCACCGCATGCATGTTTACTTGCATCCGTTGTGATACAAAATTCCTTAGTGAAGTCCGGATACTGTAGTATCCGTGGGCTGAGTAGAGCGTTTTTCAAATATTCAAAAGATTGTTGGCATTCGGTCGTCCAACAGAATTCTACTCCCTTTTTCGTAAGTCCTGTTATATGACGGGAGTAATCAGCAAAATTGCCAATAAACCTTCTGTAATAGTTACAGAAAGCAATGAATCTTCTGGCCTCATCTGCATTCGATGGTACTGGGTAATTTTTAATTGCCGAATATTTTCCATCATCTGGTAGAATGCCCTCATTGGTGCATTTATGCCCTAGGTAAGTCACCTCGTGCATAAAAAATGTGCATTTTTCCGGATGCAACTTTATATTGTGTTTTCGGCAAAGATCAAAAACATCTGTTAAGTTGTTCAACATATGTTTTGCAGAGCAGCCCAACACAACTAAGTCGTCCATGTATAGGAATGCTTGTGATGGTCTCAAACCAGTGAATGCTAGAGTCATCATACGTTGAAACGAATTTGGAGCTACCTTTAGTCCGTAAGGGAGTCGTTTGAAACGATAAGAGCCATTTTCAGTTGAAAATGACGTGATGTCTCTTGAATCTTCATGTAGCTCAATTTGATGGAAACCTGACATTAAGTCGAGGCACGAAAAGTACTTTGCTCTACCCAATTGATCCAGAATGTCCTCTATTCTTGGAAGTGGGAATTTATCCGCTAATAATTTTTTATTCACTTGTCGGTAGTCTACAACCAATCGCCATCTTTTCTCATTTGAGTTCGGGAGTCCTTTCTTCGGTACTATCAATAATGGGCTGTTGTATTCTGAAGTTGATGGTTCTACTATATCATCGTCTATTAACTTTTTAACTTGTCTATTAACTTCTAATTTCTGTGAATGTGGGATTCTATAATTTTTTATATATGTTGGTGTGTTATCACCTAGCCTTAAATGTTGTTTGTAAAAATTGTTCGTGGAAATTGTCTCCGTTTCTAAAGCGAATATGTCAGAATAATTTAAGCACAATGTCGTGAGTTCACTTTTGAATTCTTTAGGGAAATTTTTCGATAATTTTTCCAAGATTTTATCTTTCCTATTGTCCATTTTCTGCTCGTTATTCGGATATATAACATCATATTCGTCCAAATTTTCAGTTCTAATGTCATTAATATCTAGTGTTATAATTTCCTTGTTGGTGTTAAGAATTCTAACATACGCGTTATTGCCTTGAACTAATGTATTTGCAATGTATACGCCTGGTTTTATTTCCTGGTTCAATACCAGTAGTTCCTCATGCTGAGTGTTAAATGGTATTTTACGTATTACCTGCGCTCTTGGTGGTAGAATGACGTAGTCATCAGTGTACGTGTGATGTATCGGAATCGTTAGGGTTCGAAAATCTCTAGGTCTCATAATAAGACATTCTTTGTCTTCTATAAAGTCAATGCTACAATTGAAATTTTTCAAAAAATTTATCCCTATGATTCCGCTGCATGGTATAGGGAAGTCATTGTGTACCACATGAAATTCATAGGTTACCGCAAAATCCTTTCTGCAAATCTCCAGATCTGTTGAACCTATTGACTTAATTACTCCATTGCCTATACCACTAATTGATGTTATGTTCCGTTTGTTGACGAAATTATCTTCCCCAAGATTTTCCTTTTTTATTAGACATATGTCTGCTCCTGTGTCCACAAGTAAAACAAGCATTTGTTTTGTATTATAATTCAAAAATTTTACAAACACACCAAGGTTAAGATTCAATTTATATATATTTATGTCCCTTTTTCCCCCAGAGGCTATTCGAAGTTTTCCGAACACGTATTGTTCGTACTTTCCATTGGTCGGACTTGTCTGTCACGACCTCTATAGTTGTTCGAAATTTGATAATTACGTTCCCTATTGTCACGTTGGTTTTGATTTCTGTTATTCATGTAGTTATTCCTATTTCTACCTTTGGAATTGTTATTTCCTCTATAGGTACCTTGGCGATTTTGGTGCCAATTATTGTCATTAATACGGAAATTTCTATCGTTATTGCCATTATATGATCTGTTCTGTTGTCTGTAGTACAACACAGTATCTTTACTTCCGGAAGCTTCTGTACAGGTTTCAATAAATTTCTGAACAGCTTGGTTCAATGAAGAGAACTGTCCCGCTTTCATGATAAGTTTGACATTATCATTGTTACAGTTTGTTACTATGGCATTTACTGCCGCTTTTGTGGTATATTCACTGGCTGCTGCCGGTGGTACGCCGTCCGAAATGTAGGCATTATGAATTCTTTTCGCCAAGTCTTCTACTTCGCTGGTGTATGCGTTGGCCGTTTTATTTCTCTGCTGTATGTTCATCAGTTTGGCAATCAGTCCACCAACAGGTTCGCCTTTTATTGAACCTTGTAATTTTTCTTTAATTTGTTTTATAGTTGTTTCATCTGTTATTAGCTGTCGGGCCGTTCCTTTCAGTTTTGTCTTAATTAGTGAAACAGCTATTATTTCGTGAGCTCCTTTCAATTGGTCAATCATTATCAGACCATCGATGAAGCTTTGCAAGTTCTTCACGTCTCCATCGTAGTCCGAGATGAATTTGGATGCTGTATCCACGAATTGTTCCACTGTTTGGGCCATATCTATTTCTTCCTTTGCTATTATTTTATCAATTACTTCTCCTATAAAATTTTTAACTTCCGTTTCTGTGTCGCCCTTATCGTTTGAATCTTCTTCCTCAATTGTCTCGGGACCTAGTTTGGCACTTATTATGATTGTTTTGTCAATGTTCAATTTAATTTGTTCCGTGTAATCGTGTGGGATATTTTCTTTTATACTATATTTGGCGTATATCTTCACCAATCTATCTCTAACGTCCCAAAATATGTCAACTACTATTTTCAGATGTTCTCTCGTATAATCTAGTTTATATTTCGAAACTAGTCTTGATATATTGTTGTAATTTTCTATTAATGTTTTTAAGTGTTTCTTTACTGTTTCGTCTTTAATATAGGTATTTTTATTTATACATTTATATGACTTCTTGAAGTCCTCATGAAAAAATTGTATGTTGGCTATAATTAGTTCCCATTTGTCATTCATAATACTCTATTAATGACACTTTATTTGCAACTTCAGTGTCCATATATTCAGTTAATCCTACTTGACGGTATATTAATAATATATATAGTAATGTCAAGTAATTTATCATTTATTATATATTTTTTTTTTTTTTTTTTTTTTTTTAATTGTTCCTCATTGACTCTGCCCCTTTGTCTCTATATCTTTCGGGTCTGTATTCCGGGGGGTCTAAAGTCTTCTATCCCGTTTGTAAAGTATCCCTCCTGGGCTAATCTTAGTATTTCCTTATCTACTATGTCCAGTATTCTTGACTGATTCTCATGTTCCGCTTCGGTCAATGGTTTGAATTCCGAGTAGGGCCTATTCAGTTTGGCGTCGATATATTTTCTGGTCCGTCTAGGCATCCTAATTATTTAAGTATTAAGTATTAAGTATTTATCCTTTTAATAAAAGTTATATTAAATAGAAAGAACCACTTCTTTAGTTGTCAATCTTTGAATGTTGTTTTCCCATTTTCACAATAAGACAAAAGAAAAACTAAAACTACCTCACAAACGAATAAAAATTCAATAGAAAACTGATAATTGGAAAAAAAATCTCCTTTAATTAATAATTTCATATTCAAAATTTATAAACAAAAAAAAATTATTTTGTACACTGTTTTTCTTCAAAAAAAAATATTGTCAAATAAAATATGAATTGGTTGATTGCAGCACTTGTGGCCGCGATCTTCCGTTTAAAAAAAAGTATTACAATATAATAAAACAAAGATTGCAGCGCTTGTGGCCGCGATCTTCCTTTTTTAAAAAAAATATTTTTTAGAGAAAAATTTAGGTTGATTGCAGCGCTTGTGGCCGCGATCTTCCTTGTTTACAAATTACTATTTTTTTTTAACATTAAAAATAAAATTATAGATACTTATTTATCAGTTGAAAATGATGATTCCATTGGTTGTTGCGGGTGGTTGTGGCTGCTCTTGATTGTGGCTGCTCTTGATGGTTGACCGAACTGTCACCGTTGTTGATAAAACTTGTTCTCCTTTTTTTTTTTGGTTGTTGATGTGGACGATGTTGTTGCGGGTGTATTGGCCACACCCGTTTCGTTCTTCTCTGACCAAGGAGTTAAAAAGCTGATGTTCATATAGATTGCTGCTTCATTATATTATATCAATTATATCAATTATAGTCAAATCTTTGAACAAAATAACGCCTTATCGCACTCTGTTTTTTTTTTTTTAATTATTAAAGGCTACAAAATATTTTGCCGTAAAACTTCATGAATGTTCCTTTTTTGTTTTTACCGATTTAGTGATATATTTTTTAAATTTTATTTTGTCCTTTGGGAATTTCAATTTCCAAATAAATGTTTTAAAATTTTTTTTTTCACTGGGTTTTGGATTTGGACTTTGTTTTATATATATAAAAAAAAATTTTGTTTCTTTTTTTTTTAGTAGGAGCAAAAGGTCCTTTCTCGAGTCCTGTCACGAACTGCTCCTGGCAGGATCGCCATGTAAAAAGTAAAAGGATATTAAAATGTTTTCAAACTTCTATTTAATTAAAACACACACTTTTTTAATGTGATTGTTTACTTGTTACAATCCAATGAATAATTGATTAATGATTCTCTTTATTATGTTTTTATTTCTTTTTATATTAATAATAATATGAAACCAGAATAAACAAAATATACATACATACATACATGTAGGTTTATTTGTTTTCTCTGTGTTATACTCCGAAAGCATAACACAGCAGAAATCACGAAAACAACCAACAACAATTTCGTGGTATGGTGCTAATGTTTATAACTCAAAACATTCGCTGTATCGGCAATTGTATAGTTCAATGCACAGCGTATGGGCATTGAACTTTAATGTAGTTCCGTGTCAGCGAATGTTTTGTAATTGCACATATTTTGGACAACTTTATTTAGTAGTGACTAAATAAAGTTATCGTGCACCTTATGAATGCAATTATGCTACAAAATAACGATTTTGGCGATTTAGTTTCCAAAATTGTAGATTTTCAGAAGATTTTATTAGCAGCACTGGTTGGTAACATAAAAGAGAGAAAATTGTGTGTGGGTTTGTATAAAATGAGAAAGATTAAATTTTGTTTGTGTATTTCGCATAGCTTTGTAGGGAGTGCTATGTGTATTATTTCAGCGCTACAGAATCAGTCAGTCAGTCAGTGAGTCAGGGATCAGCGTAAATATATATAAGATTATTAATTTGAGTTTTATTTAAAGGGCCCTATAACTATGAAAACTGAACAGTAGGTTATGTAAAAAAACCACAACAACAAAAAACTATATAAGTGTTCCACTAATTAAAAGCACGTGCAAAGATCAATTAGTCTTTCCATGAGCACAAAACGATCCGAGCAATATTTTAAGAAAAAATTCAAAAAATCAATTGACCTTATAATTATGGGACATATTGTATTATATATGTGAACTAAATTTATGACCAGTTAACATTATTATTATTATTATTATTATTATTATTTTTTTTTGTGGGATTGGAACCGTATCACATCGCTTTATTATACCCTATACCACTCTGTGGGCAGGGCATAATGAGTCTGTGATGATGTTCAACACTTAGCGATTATTTTATTGATTTTATTGGAATGTGAAACGCTTCACATCATTCTATTTATATACCATTCTGTGGTCAGATTATATAATGAATTTGTGTCCGTCTATAGGAAAATTTTTAGTCGTACTTGCCATATAAATCAGCTTTCCGATCTTAGCTTACCAAAAGACAAAAACATAACACTAAGTTGTCTCTAATTTGGTTGATAATCGTGTTTGTGAAACATAAGTTACTTTGTCAAATACGAATATGGTCATGATCAGTCCATTGTTCCACAAAGTGCTCACATAAAAATTTTTTTCCAATATAAACTTTTCATATAGGGAGCAGAGATCTGCAAAATCAACTTTTTTCTTGATTTAGTCATACAGTTAAATTATTATTTACATTTAATCACTCAACAAAACTCAACGTTGAATATAATCAGCGTCATGTTGTTGAACGCGTAATTCTGATCAGTTTACTATTTCTGATCGAACATGTTTTATTCACATTTAATCACTAAAATCAAACTTACCTCGAATAAAATCAGCATCAGGTTACTGAAAACGTAGATCGGTTCATTTCGAGCCATTTGATCGAACATTTGAATTTCACATGTTTGAAAAAGGAACATTACATGTTTAAATCAAAGCATTAGATTTACTTGGTCTATAATTTCAATGAAAACACCTTGCAGCATTGAAAAATGTCAGTGGACGAAAATATTGTGCTAGGACAAATTTCTAAAAATGTTTACACCCTGTCGCCACGACGAAAGGGTAGAAGTATAATATGGAGCATATTATTTAGACATTTTTGTTATTAATTAATTTTTTTTATATATTCATTTATTTATGATATATGAATTGCAATTTTTCTTTATATTTTTGTTTATTTTTGTTATATACTTTACGTGTTTTTATTTAAAAAAATGAATATAAAACAAGTAAGAAAATTATAGTCGGTCTAGACCGACTATACGATACCCTATACCATGCGTTTAGAAACCCTATCTCTTAGGCCCAACTAACTGGACATAGAAAATAAGCAAAAACCAAATTTGAGTGGGATTTTTATTAATTTTTTTGGCTGCAGATAGGAAAAAGTTCATATCGGATGCTATATCTATATTGGGACTAGGTCCAAAAATGGACCGATCCTGGTCATGTTTGGAAAAGTCTCTTGTATTTTGCAAAAATATATACAAACCAAATCTGAGAAGAATCAGTGCAATATTTTTGTTTTTTAATAGATTTCAGTGAAGATCGGGAAGCAGCCCTATATGGGGCCAAAGGGATCATTTTTGGACTACTCATTAATGGATGTAATGAACGCATATAAACCCAATTTGAGTAAGATCTATATGACAATTTGGATCTTATGGCAATTTATGTCGATTTCATAGGGGTAATTTGTATGGGGGCTAGGTCTGAACATGGACCGATTCTCACCAATTTCAATAGCGTTCATCCCATGGCCGATAAAAGCTTATATACCAAATTTCATCAAAATATATTCATATTTGCGACCTGCAGTTTGATTAAAAGCTTTACATGGACACACAGACGGACGGACGGACGGACATTGTTAAATCAACTCAAAAAATGATTCTGATTCGATCGGTATAATTAAAGATGGGTCTAGGTCAAATATTTTTGGTTGTTACAAACAGCAGCACAAAGTCATTATACCCAAACCACATAGTGGTATAGGGTATAAAAATGTATATTTTTCTTAACACTTTATGGCAAAAGAAGTCAACGTACAGTAATACCAAATTTTGTCAATAGAAGTCAACCTACAGTAAAACCAAAGTTGATTCTTCACGCATAACTTTCCTCAAACCCAACGAATTTAAGCCGTTAATAGCTCAAAAGAAGGAGCTTGATCCACTGAGTGTTCTTAGAACTATGTCAATAGCCTACGTTAATTAAAACTCTAGTTATAGAGGTTTGAGAGAAGAAAAATATTGAAAAAAATCTTGAATGCAAATTCTTTTAATATATAAGATGATATTTAAAGTTTACTTTGTATGGGAGGTGCCACGCCCGCTAAAAATATTTTAAAAAATTACAGCCTGTGGCACTCCCATATCCGCTGTCAGACCCTGTGGAAATTTCAGGAAGGTCTGATGAGTAGTTACGGAGATTACCTCCTACAAACAAACAAACAAACAAACAAACACATATTACCTCTTTATTATGCTAGTATAGATTATTAGCATAGATTTTTTATTCGAATACTTACTGACATACAACAATGTTTTTTGGTTTTTTCATTCGGTACAACAATTATCAGATTTTTCGGCGTTCCCACCTTGGAGACGGATTATCAAAATTAGTTCTGGCAACACTTAACTATTGGCCTTGAACTTAGAATATCATTTGGCAATTTTTCTTTTTAGCGATTTTTGATTTTGCCCATTTTTGATTTTGGCGATATATTTTGATTTATATAGGAGGTGCCACGCCCACTAATACCATCCCGCCCAATTTTTATTGGACTACTCACATTAATATCTGATTGACTAGTGCAAAATGTCTAGTCTTTCCCTTTTATAGTACACCAGTTATATGATACTAGATATCTACTTTGCATGGGCGGTGCTACGCCCATTGCTACGATCACGCCCATTTTTTTGTTCGACTGATCATACATAGAACCTATGGGCTCATGCAAAGCCACAAAGCCCTCTCTTTGACAGTACTCCAGATATATGACATTAAATAGTTACTTTGCATGGAGACTGCCACCCCAATTTTTTGTCCGACTACTCACACTAAGATCTGATGGTGTCGTGCAAAGTGTCAAAGCTTCCCTTTTGTGGTACACCTGTTACATGATATCATATATTTACTTTGTACGGGCGGTGCAACGACTACTCATACCAAGATCTGATGGTGTCGTGCAAACTGTCAAAGCTTCCCTTTTTTAGTACACCAGTTATATGACAAAGTTATATGATACTTTGTTCGGGTGGTGCTACGCCCACTGCTCCGATCACGCCCATTTTTTGCCTAACTAATCACATGAATAACCTTTGGGCTCACACAAAGTTCCAAGACTCTCACTGTTACAGTACTCCTGATATATGGCATTTCATATATAATTTGTATGGCAGGCGCCACGCCTATTGGTCCAATACTGCCCATTTTTGTCCGACTACTCACATTAATAATAGGTGACACCGGACAAATTTGAAAAGCTCACTCTATTACAGTACTCGAGATATATAATATTGAATTATTACTTGTATGGGAGGTACCACGCCCACTTGTCCGATCCCGCTCATTTCCGGCGTAGCCACTAATTTTAACAATAGGTGTACTCACACAAATTTGCAAAGCTCTCCCTGTCATAATACTCAATATATGTATATGATATTAAAAATTTATTTTGTGTGGGTGGTGCCTCGCCCACTATAGCTTATAGCACTTCCCATATCCGCAGTAAGACTCTGTGAAAATTTCAGGAATATCCGATGGGTAGTTATGAAGATTACCTCCTACAAACAAACACACATTACATCTTTATAATATTAGTATAGACTAGTTGACCTGGCAAACGTTGTTTTGTCTTACAACTTATTTCTAGTGATATTTTTTTGTTAGTCGTGCTGATATGTATTAACCATGTATGAAAGTTGCTACGCCCAGTGGTTTGATACCGCTCATTTTTCACAAAACTTCTCTCACTCATCATTCGTGAAGTCACACCTGGTTTCATGACTGTCGGGTTTATAGTACTCCAGATAATATTTTTTGTATGGGAGGTGCCACGCCCAGTAAACCAATCCTGCCCATTTTTGGTGCGACTTGTTACATTAACAACCAATTGGCGTGCAGAAACTTTCCAGACTCTGGCCGTCACAGTACTCTAGATATTTACCATGTGTGGAAGGTGGCACACCCACTGGTTTGATCCCACCAATTTTTTTCGAGTACTCAAGCGCACTAGCCCGATTCCATCCATTTTTTCGCAGCTCTTCAAATTAGTTTAATATGTACATGTGTATAGTTACAGGGCTCTTGCGTTTATAGTACTCCAGATATTATATGTTAAAATTAGATGTTAAAAATTCCCTTTATATGGGAGGTGCCACGACCACTTGAATAATCCAATAAGTATAGCCCAATTTTTCCTTCCGGATAGGCAGTTACCTAGTGTAAAAATTTCGTGATGATCGGTACAGTGGTGTAGTCTCTTATAAAGGACAAACAAACATACATACACACATACAATCATACATTCATTTTTATACCCTATACCACTATGTGGTTTGGGTATAATGACTTTGTGCTGCTGTTTGTAACAACCCAAAATATTTGACCTAGACCCATCTTTAATTATACCGATAGAATCAGAATCACTTTTTGAGTTGATTCAACAATGTCCGTCCGTCCGTCCGTCCGTCCGTCTGTGTGTCCATGTAAACCTTGTAATCAAACTGCAGGTCGCAAATATGAATATGTTTTGTTGAAATTTGGTACATCAGCTTTCATCGGCCATGGGATGAACGCTATTGAAATTGGTCCATGTTCAGACCTAGCCCCCATGCAAATGACCCCTATAAAATCGACATAAATTGACATAAGATCCAAATTGTATAGATCTTAGTCAAATTGGGTTTGTATGTGTTTATTACATCCATTAATGAATTGTCCAAAAACGATGCCTATGGGACAACTCTTAGTCATAGGCCCCATATAGAGTTGCTTACCGGTTTTCACTTTAATCTACCAAAAAACAAAAATATTGCACTGATTCATCTCAAATTTTGTTTGTATATATTTTTCGCAAAATACAAGGGACGTTACCAACCATGGTCAGGATCGGTCCATTTTTGGACCGAGTCCCCATGTAGACATAGCATCCGATATGAACTTTTTCATATCTGCAGCCAAAAAAATTAATAAAAATGCCACTCAAAATTGGTTTATGCTTATTTTCTATATCCAATTAGTTGGGCCTAAGAGATAGGGTCTCTCAACGCATGGTATAGGGTATCGTATAGTCGGTCTAGACCGACTATAATTTTCTTACTTGTTACATATAAGTATATTACGACACAAAAAAAAGTGAAAAGTGCCCACCCTAGAAATCTTTCTTGGCTTGTTCTATAACGATTCCCAAAATATTTTTAGTTTAGCCTTACCAATTCCGAGCTGGACTGTTTTTAATAAGGCCTGCGGTGTGATTGTGCCATCTGATTGTGGAAAATCAAAATGAGTTTGATATTTTTGTGATTGCACAATCGTGCTGGTGTCATGTATGGGCCCTATTTCTCATTATATAGTAATAGAATTTTTGAAGAGCAAACATCGCGCATGGATGAATTTTATGAAGGAATTTTATGAGGAATAGAAAAAATTTATATTTAGACTTAATAATTAATATGTACAATTTAAATATATAATAATATATTAATTAGGTATGTATTTAGTTCATATATGTAAAAAATAAAATAAAAAATTTTTTAAGGTCACTATCCGTATCGATATTTTCAAAACGCTCTTTGCAAAGAAATGATGATTGTACCAGCATGCTGTTGTGGTATGTGCTTCGATCTTGATTGTACAATCACTTCATGGTGGCAGCATGCTTATGTCGGGTATGTGCCCTATTAATCAAAATAATCGTCGTTGAACCAAACGAACACGAAACGACCGATGATCAGAGACGCAACAAGAAACCTATGGTATGATTGATTTTAAATGTAAAGCGTATATTTTTACTTGAATATATTCTTCGCTTGAACGCTAATGAACGTTCATTCGGGTGTTGATAAAGTATGAACGTTTCTCAATCAGCAGTTGTAGTTCTCTGATATGTGACTACCCAACTCGTAACAATATTATATAAATTTGGTTTTTTTTTTCTTAATTTCTATATGCAATTAGTGCAACCTAAGACCCTTTCACTAAACTAATGGGATAGGATACCGTATGGTCGGGGTCGGCTGATTATAATTTTCTTACTTGTTTCGTATAGTTTTTGTGGGTTTTTTTCACACCCAATGAAGTGTGTCTGCTTGAATTTTCATAATCTTTATAATCCTCTTTTTTGTTTGATAGGTATAAAAAATAATATTTTAAAAATAACATTTTATTTTATTCGTAAATAAATGCAACTACTAGTTTTCTCTACATTTTTAACAATCAAATATTTGTAATCTGGCTGATCTCATCTGACATGAAATTAATTCATACTGTTGTCATATAATGCGTCAGTATTCATTCATTTCATATGTAAGCCATCGACTCACCTACAGACGAACATTAAAAGCAAACCTACAGTCACTTAAAAGCAACCCCGGACACTATGGTAAATATTTTCTGACCTAAGTATATTTTTTACATAAAAATAAAAATCTGAAATTTATTTAGTATACTAAAAAAATCATGTGAGTCCGATCACAAGGGAGATGTGTAAACATCTAATAATTAAAGAAAACATCAACATCATATTTTCCAGTGCATAAAAAATAAGTCGATTATGCTGTTTTCTGAAATGTTTGTTAATGTTTGCAGCAATTCAAATGATGCTTTTTGAAATTCTATTGACGTTTTCTGAAATACAATTAATGTTCTCAGCAATTCAAATAATGCTTTTTGAAATTCAATTGATGTTTTCTGAAATTCTATTTATGTTTTCTGAAATTCAAATGATGTTTTCTGAAATACAATTGCTGTTTTCTGAAATACAATTGATGTTTTCTGAAATTCTATTGATGTTTTCTGAAATTTAATTGATGTTTTCTGAAACTCGAATGATGTTTTTTGAAATTATATTGATGTTTTCTGAAATTCTATTTATGTTTTCTGAAATTCAAATTATGTTTTCTGAAACTCGAATGATGTTTTCTGAAATTCTATTTATGTTTTCTGAAATTCAATTGATGTTTTCTGAAATACAATTGATGTTTTCTGAAATACAATTGATTTTTTCTGAAATTCTATTGATGTTTTCTGAAATTCTATTTATGTTTTCTGAAATTCAAATGATGTTTTCTGAAATACAATTGATGTTTTCTGAAATACAATTGATGTTTTCTGAAATTCTATTGATGTTTTCTGAAATTCAATAGACGTTTTCTGAAACTCGAATGATGTTTTCTGAAATTATATTGATGTTTTCTGAAATTCTATTTATGTTTTCTGAAATTCAAATGATGTTTTCTGAAACTCGAATGATGTTTTCTGAAATTATATTGATGTTTTCTGAAATTCTATTGATGTTTTCTGAAATTCAATTGATGTTTTCTGAAACTCGAATGATGTTTTCTGAAATTATATTGATGTTTTCTGAAATTCTATTTATGTTTTCTGAAATGATGTTTTCTGAAATTCTATTTATGTTTTCTGAAATTCAATTGATGTTTTCTGAAATTTTATAGATGTTTTCTGAAATTCTATTTATGTTTTCTGCATTCAAATGATGTTTTCTGAAATTATATTGATGGTTTCTGAAATACAATTGATCGAATGATGTTTTCTGAAATTATATTGATGTTTTCTGAAATTCAATTTATGTTTTCTGAAATTCAAATGATGTTTTCTGAAATTATATTGATGGTTTCTGAAATACAATTGATGTTTTCTGAAATTCTATTGATGCTTTCTGAAATTCAATTGATGTTTTCTGAAACTCATATGATGTTTTCTGAAATTATATTGATGTTTTCTGAAATTCTATTTATGTTTTTTGAAATTCAAATGATGTTTTCTGAAATTATATTGATGGTTTCTGAAATACAATTGATGTTTTCTGAAATTCTATTGATGTTTTCTGAAATTCAATTGATGTTTTCTGAAACTCAAATGATGTTTTCTGAAATTATATTGATGGTTTCTGAAATACAATTGATGTTTTCTGAAATACAATTGATGTTTTCTGAAATTATATTGATGGTTTCTGAAATACAATTGATGTTTTCTGAAATACAATTGATGTTTTTTGAAAGACAATTGGAAAATGTTTAGAAAAGAACATATCATAATTTTTTCACAAATATAATCAGATAAAGTCACACCGATTTACACTTCAGCTCACACCGATGTGTTACGCTGTTTTTGCGATTGTATTGTGAAATACAAATTTACCCCCCTGCGCGTATAGATGTTTACACATCAAAAATATTCAAAGGCTAGAATTCTTATTAAATGATGAACTCATCTATGATATTAATAGGCTAGGCGATTTCTTGTGACCGATGTTTTCTTCCACCGTTTTAGCCCGATTTTGATCAAACTATATTATTTGAAAGGTATTTCTTTTTAGCCGTTTTGCAGATTTACAGATTTTTAAATTTTTTCCTTTATTTTGAGTAAATTGCATTTATATTTGCTACTAACACATACATAAAATTATACAATGCTATGTGTGTGTTTATTAAATTTGTTAATGTGTTTGTAATAAAAATGAGTTTGTTTTTTTTTGGGTTTATTTGTGAATTGGCTTTAATTGATTAGCATACCTTTAGGGTCTTCATTTAATGAAAAAATAATATTTCCGAGAATTTGCATTCGAATTTCGAGGGCTGGAATCTGCTTGTTTAAATTATTAGAAGAAATCTAAACTATTCAATTTTCTATATGAAGAAAAAATAGTTTTTAAATAAAACACAATATAATCATATAGGCATAATTAATTTTTGCAAACATTAACCAGAATCTAAAATATTATAAAAAAAATTTAATTTAAATTTACGAATTGTTCTATACTATTTTCAGCAGTTCACTTCATTTGAAAGCTCTGGTATCCCTGGTTTAACAATCTGGCTACAAAGTTAACATCTGTTTTATTTTTTGAAGTTGGCAACTCGAAATCAGATGTTTGTATTAATTTGTATGATTTTGTGAGATTTGTGAGATTTTTTGAGTGGTAGCAAGCGATAGTTATTGTGTTTATTAATTAAATATAAAAATAATAAAAGTGAAATTTATTAAAATAGAATGTTACAAACAATAAAAAAAAGTGTTAAAAACACGAGTTACTTAGGTTTGTCTCTCCTACCACAAGCCCATGAACAGTTTCTCCTGAAAATATTTTTTCACCAATACAATCATAAGTCACACAGCGTTATCTCCTTCAGCTCACACCGATATAAGTTACGCTGTTTTTGTGATTGTATTGTGAAATAGAAATTTACCCCCCTGCGCGTATAAATGTTTACACATCAAAAATAACGTAGAAAAACTATTTATAGGCACAAAGTAGTGTCTAAGCCAAACTTACGACAAAAAGAATTGCAACCCTGCCTCATTTCTGAATGAAACTTTCTTGAGTACATTTAAAATATCTAGGTGAAGTCCCGTATTATCACATTTTTAATCACTGTACATGCAATAATCAAATCAACCCAAGAGGTCCAACTAATACACATTATTATAAAAAAAGACCAAAAAAATTCTCAACAAAAATTTTCCCTGAAGTAGAAGTAAGTTTTATTTTTAAAAAAGTGAAAGCTAATCCCTTTTTAGTGAACTTGACTATATAGCTGAAAATGACTTGGGTAAGAAAGCATTAAGAAATGTTTTTTTACAAAGCAGGTCTAAATAATAGAAAAACAAGACAAAGGCCCTTTATTGGCAAGCGTAATCAACAATACGATTCAATTATGTAAAAAAAATTAAACCTTAGCCTCCTGACATGTAGCGGCACATTGTTGCAAAAGCGAAAGTTATGGTGAACATGTATTTTGGTTAATCAAAGTATTGAATTTACAATGATTGTTAATCGGGTTATGGACTTTTTGGAGATATTCGACAAAAGATAAGTACTTGGCTCTCTAAATCACTAGTTGTTCCGATAGATTGCAAAAATAAATTATTAAAAATTAGATGAAAGAAAAAATAAGACCAAACTTAGCAGAACGCCTTAAGAGCATTAGTAAAGTTAAATAAATGTTTAATAAAAATCTTACGAATATATAATATACTAGATGTAACCCGGTGTGCTTCGCTACCGCCTCCCCCCGAATCGTAATGAAATGGTTCCGGCAAAGTCCCAAGGCTCTTACTATTACAGAAATTCAGATATATCACATTTAATATTAAGTTTGTGTGGGGGTGCCACGCGCATTTGTCTAATCCCACCCATTTTTTAATAGATGACCTGAGACAAATTTGCAAAGCTCTCCCTATCATAGTACTCAATATATATGACATTAAAAATTTACTTTGGATGGAGGGTGCCACGCTCACTAAAAATATTTAAAAAGTTATATCCTATAGCACTTCCCATATCCGCAGTAAGACAGTGTAAAAATTTCAGGAAGATCTGATGAGTAGTTACGGAGGTTACCTCCTACAAACAAACAAACGAACGCACATTACCTCTTCATAATATTAGTATAGATAATTTTACTTTTTTTTTATAACAATAAAAAAAATTACTATATACACATGATGATTTTGAAAAAATTTAACGAGCAGGAGCAGTCCAAGTGTCGTTGTTTAAATTTAGTAGAAAGTAGCGGAGAAAGATAAACCCCAACAGTCTCAGCTAAATTTAAAATAGACTTTTACCAGGCATTTGGCTATTCTTCCGATATTATCCAGGGTGCTGTGCTGATCACCGCCGCATTGCTACCGAAACAGAAGTATTACCTTGTGCACTCAGAATCATCAAATCTGATATGAGTACATCAATGACACAAGATGTTAATGAGGCTATCTTATTTCTACAGACAAATGCAGAGTTATTTTTTTTTTTTTTTTTTTTTTTGAAGTTTTTGAAGTTTTGTTATTTTAAGTTTCCGATCTTACAGTATTTTGTTTATTATTAAAAGAACTAACAAAAATAAATAAAATGTTTCGAAAAATTAATGTTATATTGACTCACTGGCATCAATTACCCACAACATAATTATATCTGTTTTCATAAATATGTCTATATACATTTAGCAGCGGAGTCAGATTTGGAGTAAGAGTCGGAGTCGGAATCGGAGTGGCGCCTTTACTAGATGTAACCCGGTGTGTTTCGCTAACCCCTCCCCCGAATCGTAATGAAATGGTTCAGGCAAACTCCCAAGGCTCTTAGTATTACAGAAATTCAGATATAACACATTTAATATTAAGTTTTTGTGGGGGTGCCACGCGAATTTGTTTAATCCCACCCATTTTTTGTTTGACTACTCACGTTAATAATAGATGACCTGAGACAAATTTGCAAAGCTTTCTCTATCATAGTACTTAATATATATGATATTAAAATTTTACTTTGTATGGGAGGTGTCACGCTCACTAAAAATATTTAAAAAGAATACAGTCTGTAGCAATTCCCATATCCGCAGTAAGACTCTGTGAAAATTTCAGGACGATCAGATGAGTAGTTACGGAGATTACCTCCTACAAACAAACAAACACACATTACATCTTAATTATATTAGTATAATTAGTATAGATTAGTTTAGATTTTTTTATTTCGATACTTGTTGATACACAATGTTTTTTGTTTCTTCATTCGGTACAACAATTATCAGATTTTTCGGCGTTCCTACACTGGAGGATGGTACATGTAGCTGCCCATGAGAAGAAAATGGATTTCCCAAATATGATATGGCAACACTTAGCTATTGGCCTTGAACTTAAAATATCATTTCACAATTTTTCTTTTTAGCGATTTTTGATTTTGCCCATTTTTGATATTGAAGATTTTTGTTTTTGGGCGATTTTTATTTTCCATGATTTTTGGGTTTGGCGATTTTTGATTTTGATGACATATTTTCCACGACAAATCACATTGATAACTAATGTACTTATCAAAAGACTGTTGCTTTCGTAGTACTTCATATTTTTTATACAGGAGGTGCCACGCCCACTAATTCCAGCCCGCCCAATTTTTATTGGACTACTCACATTAATATATGATGGACTCATGCAAAATGTCGAGTCTTTCTCTTTTTTAGTACACCAGGTATATGATATTAAATATCTATTTTGCATGGGCGGTGCTACCCCACTGCTTCGACCACGCCCATTTTTTCTTCGACTAATCATACAAAGAACCTATGGGCTCACACAAAGCTACAAGGCTCTCTCTTTTACAGGACTCCAGATATATGACAGTAAATAAATACTTTGCATGAAGAGTGCCACGCCCGTTGGTGTGAACCCGCCCAACTACACATATTAAGATCTGATTGGGTCGTGCAAAGTGTTACAGCTTCCCTTTTTTAGTACACCAGTTATATGATATCATATATTTACTTTCTAACTAATCATATAAATAACGTATGGGATCACACAAAGTCCCACGACTCTCATTGTTACAGTACTCCATATATATGGCATTTTATATTTACTTTGTATGGCAGGTGCCACGCCTATTGTTTCGATACTGTCAATTTTTGTCCGACTACTCACATTAATAATAGGTGACATCAAACAAATTTGAAAAGCTCTCTCTATCACAGTACTCGAGACATATAATATTTAATTATTACTTGCATGGGAGGTACCACGCCCACTTAGCCGATCCTGCCCATTTCCGGCGTAGCTACTGGCAAAGTCCCAAGACTCTTTGTATTACAGTAATTCAGATATATCACATTTAATATTAAGTTTGTGTGGGGGTGCCACGCGCATTTGTCTAATCCCACTCATTTTTTAATAGATGACCTGAGACAAATTTGCAAAGCTCTCCCTATCATACCATATCCGCAGTAAGACAGTGTAAAAATTTCAGGAAGATCTGATGAGTAGTGACGGAGATTACCTCCTACAAACCAACAAACAAACGCACGTTACCTCTTTATTATATTAGTATAGATAATTTTACTTTTTTTTTCATAACAATAAAAAAAAATACTATATACACATGATGATTTTGAAAAAAATTTTACGAGCAGGAGGGGTCCAAGTGTCGTTGTTTAAATTTAGTAGAAAGTAGCGGAGAAAGATAAACCCCAACAGTCTCAGCTAAATTTAAAATAGACTTTTACCAGGCATTTGGCTATTCTTCCGATATTATCCAAGGTGCTGCTCTGAGCACCGCCGCATTGCTACCGAAACAGAAGTATTACCTTGTGCACTCAGAATCATCAAATCTAATTTGAGTACATCAATGACACAAGATGTTAATAAGGCTACCGTATTTCTACAGACAAATGCAGAGTTATTGTTTTTGAAGTTTTTGAAGTTTTGTTATTTTAAGTTTCCGATCTTAGAGTATTTTGTTTATTATTAAAAGAACTAACAAAAATAAATAAAATGTTTCGAAAAATTAATGTTGCACGGATTCCTTTCAAATTTTGTTTGTATATATTTTTGCAAAATACAAGAGACTCTACCAAACATGGTCAGGTTTGGTCCATTTTTGGGCCTAGTCCCCATATAGATATAATATCCGATATGAACTTTTTCATATCTGCAGCCAAAAAAATTTATAAAAATCCCACACAAATTTGGTTTATGCTAATTTTCTATTTCCAGTTAGTTGGGCCTATGAGATAGGGTCTCTAAACGCATGTTATAGGGTCTAGACCGACTATAATTTTCTTACTTGTTTTTTTTATTTCTCATAGAAATATTTTGAACTTAATTTTATTTTATGTATTATTTTTATATATTTTGAATCTTTATTTTTGTGTATATCGATGGTTTGTGTATAATGACTTTGTGCTGCTGTTTGTAACTACCAAAAATAATTGAACTGGACCCATCTTTTATTATGCCGATCGACTCATAATCACTTTCTGAGTTGATTTAGCGATGTCCGTCCGTCCGTCCGTCCGTCCGTCTCTGTGTCCATGTAAACATTGTAATCAAACTACAGATCGCAAATATGAATATATTTTGATGAAATTTGGTATATAAACTTTTGTCGGCTAAAGGATGAACGCCATTTAAATTGGTGAAAATCAGTCCATGTTCAGACCTAGTCCCCATACAAATGACCCCTATGAAATCGACATAAATTTCCATAAGATCCAAACTATCACATAGATCTTAGTCAAATCAAAAAATATTGCATAGAATTTTCTCAAATTTGGTTTGTGTATATATTTTCAAAATATAAGTGACTTTACCAAATATAGTCAGGATCGGTCCATTTGTCGACCTAGTCCACAAATAAATATAGCACCCGATATGAACTTTTTCATATCTGCAGCCAAAAAAATTAATAACAATGGCACTCAAATTTGGTTTATGCTTATTTTCTATATCCAATTAGTTGGAGCGAAGAGACAGGGTCTCCAAGCCATGGTATAGGGTATCCTATAGTCGGTCTAGAACGACTATAATTTCTTACTTGTTTTCCAATACTTTATTTAAAACCTTTTTTTCATATTTTTATTTTAAAAAGCCGTTTAATAATAAGTATATTGAGTCATTGTTTATTAGACTCGGAGAAATATTGTACAAGTTAAATTTCATTGTGTGATAAATTTCAAAATGAGGTTTATTTCTATATAAATTTTAAAAGAGTGCAAACTTAAAACTACAAAATATCTGTTATTACAAATTTCAAGGCCCTTAAATATTATTTAATTTACATTTCCATTGCATTAGTTTTCACAAAAGTGGTGGTTCTGCATGTGAATACCACCAAAGAAGAAACAGCACACACCTTGTGACAGTAAAAAAAAATGCATTAATTATCTTTGAGTTCAACAAAATAAAAACTTTTGCCATTATTAATTTAATGATGATCTAACTATTAAGTAATTTTCAATCTGAGATTCTTCATGAAAAAATTAAAAAAACCTTTAATTTTATTTTTTATAAACTTTAATAAATTACGCTTTATTATCATTAATTTTATACCGTATTTTTAAATTAAATAAATTATTATTAATGAAGGTTTACAAGCTTTAAGAAAAACAAACCTGAAACAAAAGTACTTAAGTGTTAAGTGCAAAATAGAATATTGTACACAAGAAATTTAATAAAAAAAAAAAACAAAATGGATATAAGGAACAAAATATTGCATGCCAAATATTAATTTATTGTAGGTAAAAACTAGAATTACAAATTTTCGAAAAAGTCAGAGTTTGGCTGGTGCACTTTTTTGTACACTAGTTGCAGTTTTTTTCGTCAATTATTCTCAATGAATTTTAATTTCATTTTCTGTTTTTGATAGTTTCTATACATTCCAGCAAAAACAAATGGTCTTAAAATTTGTCACATAAACACACAGAGTCTCGCAAGGAAAATTGACGAGTTTCGATACATTTTTCAAAATTTTGGTGTGGATATTATATGTGCATCTGAAACCTGGTTTGACGAATAAATCACAGATACTTTGGACGGCTACAATCCTTTAAGAGTTGACAGAGCAGATGGGTACGGAGGAGTAGAGGTGGATTAATTAGTAAAGTTAACTGCAGAACTGGTAATGAAAATGATAAAGTGTAACATTTATTTTTAGAACTGTGTGCTGCTGGAAGCAAGATTCTTATTGGTAGTGTCTACAGACCAAATCGTAATATAGACCTTGGGCCTTTCTATGAAATGTTGGCGGAAGAATTTATACCTTTTTGTAATAATATTATATTAACTGCGACTATAACTCAAACCTGCTGGAAAACTGTAGTATGGGCGAAAATATGAAATCTCTTGGTCTTATTCCCGTGAACACGCATATACCAATACACTTCACTACCACTAGCAACTCATTACTCGACTTATTCTTCATCTCTGTGAAGCAAACGTACCGATGTATGACCAATTGTCTGCACCCGGTTTTTCTTAACACGATCCAAACTTTATAACCTATGATATTTCTCTAAAAGCTTCCACAAACCAATAGAATTTAGAGACCTCAAAAATATAAATTTCACTCACTTGGAAGAAGCGTGTTGCCAAATCGATTGGAACTCGATATATCTTATGATATGGGTAGATGATCAGCTGGACTTCTTGGAACATCGTGTCTCAGCTTTATATAATATTATTGTTCCGATCAAAGCAAAAACAATAAGCAAGTGACAAACACCTTGGTTTACAACGGAAATTAAAAAACAATGGAAATTAGAAAATCGTGATAAAACCTTTTTCTGGTGGAAGCGGTTTAAAAAAATTCACGTCATGAATTTATCGCAAAACAGGAGAAATTGTCAATAAAAACATAAGGAAAGCTAAGGCCACATACTATGCTGAAAAGTTTTAAACATCAATTGATACAAGAAAACATGGAAAACAATTTGAGAAATTGGGGTTGGCAAGAGGAAGGGCATAGAACAAATTTCATATTAAACCCTAATGAAATTAACGAGAATTTTATTAATATAATAAGTAAGGCTCAAGCTGATCACTCATATTATGACAGCTATACTCTGACTTATGCCCCACAAACCCTTTTTTCATTTACTGCGTTAGTCTCTTGGAGCTGTCAGTCAATAAGTCTAATGCAATATGAATTGATGGTATTCACTCCACCTTTCTCAAAATGTTACTTCCCTTCATTTTGCCGTATATCACGCACATTTTTAACAAAATAATTACAGTGAGTGTTTTTCCCGAACGTTGGAAACATGCTAAGATGTTACCTGTACCAAAGTCGGCAACTGAATATCGACCCATAGCTATATCACCATATCTGTCGATATAGTCAATCTGGTTTTCGTGCCAAACACAGCTGTATTACAGCTCTAGCTGATGTAACAGAAGATATAGCGAGAGAAATTGACTTGCCAATATTATGTAAGGAACCATCTTGGTCTACTTTGTATTTTTCACAATAATTTTAAAGAAAAATCTTTTTTACCAGATATTTTAAATAATTTATATTACTAGAAATATGACGATAGCAATTTCACATTTATTTTATGGAAAGACTTACAATAATCCACTTGCTGGCATATATTGGTGTTCTAAACCTTCCTGTGGTTTTCGGTATATACAATGTTTTTTATCTGGTGTATATGAAAAGTGCTTATCATGATAATTTTGTATTGTAGAGGCAAAAACGAGGCATGGCTTTCTTGATGTACGTTGTGAGCGAGGATAATTTTTAAATGATAACTAGCGCTCTTCGCTTTGATTTCGTTTTCAATAGAAGACAATCAAAAAGTAGTGACACGTTTGCTCCAATTCGTTAGTTATGGGACTACTGGGAAGCTCTTCTTCCAATGTTTTATAGCTGTTTTATAGCCAACAAATAATTCGCCTTTGAGTAAATACTAGTTAGTATATATTCCCTTTTCCTTGCATGCTAGAAATGCAAATGTTCTCAGGTTGTGAACTCTACTAAATGAGTTTTAAGTTATGCGGTTGTAGATTTGTAATGTGAGATGTACCCCAAATGTATGTAAGCATATTTGTGTATTAAGCTGGTATGCCTGGTTTTCATTATGTCATTTTCAATGGCAATTGTTGTCAATTATTGTCAGCTGTATGAAAACGGGTTTTAATGTCTTGTCATTTATGACCCCTGGCAACAGTTGACATCTGAAATGAAATTGCCAGCATGTTGGCAATTTGTTTGTGTTTGACAGCCGGATTTTTTGTTCGTTTATAAGATGTTATGAATACGTAATGAATAGAATATTACGAGATGTCAGTTGAGGCAATTGTTTGTTGTCAGCTTATATGACATAGTGAAAACCAGGCATTACTCACGTATTAAAAAAAAAAAACAAAAACAAACCGGCTTATCGCAATTTTATTGCTTTACGCGTTTATAGTCTTTGTCTTACTTTAACAAGGAAGTGGAGCTATTTTATATTTTCGAATTCTCCTTCAAGATCACCTCATAATGCAGAAGGTATAACTAAACACCTAAAGTTATTGTAATATCATTTAGTGTGTGAATTTCAAAGTACACGTTTCGCTATAATAGTTGATAAAGTGTAGTGATTAATAAAGTACAGTCTCTTTATTTGAATTTAAGGTTTTAAAAGTTTAACAAAAAAAAAAATTAACAAATAAAAATTGAAGTAATTTTGTGTCAAATTATAAGAGATAATTTAGCAGGGTAAGAATTTATAAACAAAAAAAAGGGGTCTAGGAACTTTGTGTTTTTTCCCTATTAACAAATTATTAATTTAATAGATAATTTGTCACAAAGGAAAACTGGTGTCCCACACCAAACTCCCTTTTGGAATTTGGCACCGGGAAAGACTTCAAAGCCAGAAGTTCTGCTGTATGCTGTATTTCATTTTTATCCACAAGCAAGGCCGAAGTCCTTATATGGTTCAGGTCCACACGTGATCGTAAGACACTTACGTAACAGCGCAAATAGCAAACAATAAAAGATAAAGGAAATCAAAACTACCATCCAAATTTCTGGTAACAAAAAAAAAAACTTATCCATAATTGAAATCGCACTGAATTCACATTAAAAAATGTATGAAAGGAAATAATTTAAAGCTTAGTCAGTCTTAAAATTACTTAAAACAACAACCACAAAAAAATTGATTATAATAACTCAAGCAACTTAAAATTAACGCATAAAAAAAAGAACAAAAATATAAATCAGAAATTTTCAAATTATACTCTAATATTACTAAGATTTTTCTTTGGCTGTATTAACAAACTATCTAAACTACATAATGTTTGTATAATCAAAATTTTATTTTAATCATGGTCACATAAATATGTAAACTCTCATATCTTAATTATCATAATATTTAATAATCATTATTAACAAAACTGAAACAAAAAAATTTCCCTTTCAAAAGTAGTAAGAACAACAACAACATTACGTCGATTTGCTGGGCCCAGCAATTGAGACAGTCGAAAATATGAAATTGTAAATCTCTTCATTATTGTAAGTAATGATCTACTTTATACATTCTATTTTTATTTCGTAAAACTAGCTTTACGTTCATTATTGGTTCGATTTTACTTCGTTCCTTTTTGTATGTTGAGGTTTGTCCAAATTAAAAATGTACAAACAATGATTTTTTTGCAATATTATTTTTTTTATGAAATTAAATTTTGAATTATCATTATAAAAATTGAAGCAGAGAAAAAAATGAATCTTTAAGTAATTTACCATACGGGAATGATGGGAGATATTCAATGTAAGTAAATGTAAATATCAGTTGTGCTTGTGCTAAGGACAGTGTAAAAATTTAGGGTACTTCAACTGTCTAGGTGTCTGACATTTTGTCAATCGGGAGGGTAAAATGTACCCCTTCTTGGCAAATCACCTTGCCATCACCTTGCAAATCACCTTGCCAGGTTTATTCTATTTATTCAGTTTTATTTTGTACTAGCTGTTTTTACCCGGTCTTGCCCGGGATAAAAAGCCTTTGACTTAAAAAATGGTTCACTATGCTTACCAGGTGCTGAGTACTTAGTCCCCAATTAAAAAATTCCCCAATAAAATGAACTTTCTCCCCAAAAATTTGTATGGGCTTACTGCCATTTTTCATTTCAATTAAAAATTTTATGATTTTTTAATTTAGAAGTTTTTATAAGATGCTGCAGCAAAAATGCTTCAAAAATAAGTTGCGAAACCGCTTTAAGTATTTTTTTCCGTTTATTTATAAACACCAAATATAACGGAATGGTTCGCAAATTAAAGGAATCAAGGTTTCTTTAAGCAACTGCTTATAGTATATGTGTGGCCTATTTTGATCAACAGGTAATTATTTCACATACGTAGATAAAATTTACCATACGACATTTCATTAAGCTGTGTTCCGCGAGCGAGTCGCGCTGGACTCCGCGCGTTTGGCAGCAAGACCCGTGCTGCCGCGCAGTTGTTGTCAACTTATTTTAATCGCCAAAATATATTTTTCAGATCGTTGCGATATTTTAGCTGAGCTGTGTTCCGCAAGCGCGTCGCGTCTGCATCCGTCGCGTCCGCGTCCGCGCGCCTCGCGCCGCTTTGTCGCAGCTACTACCCGTGCCTCCGCTTAGTTCTCGTTAACTTATTTTAATTCCTAAAACATATTTTTTAGAGCATTGCGATATTTGAGCTGAGCTGTGTTCCGAGAGCGCGTCGCGTCCGCATCCGTCACGTCCGCGTCCGAGTTCGGGCGCCGCGCGCCGCTTCCGCGCATTTGGCAGCCACACCTGTGCTGCCGTGCAGCTGTTGCCAACTTAATTTAATTGTCAAAATATATTTTTCAGATCATTCCGATATTCTAGTAAGCTGTATTCCCCATGCGCGTACCTTCCGCACAACGAAATGATGCTATTGAAAAGAATACTCATTTTAAATGCATTTATTGTAGGACATATATTGAGAGCAGTATGCAAATGTTTACTAAAATAAATATTTAACAAAATTCATTAAATAATAATACGTAAAAATTTAGGAATGAATTTGGGGAGTAAGTTCATTTTTTCTTTCGATTAAAAAAAAATGGGGAATTTGTTCATTTCTTTTGGGTGCCTTTTTTTAAGTTTGGGGAATTTGTTCACCGTGTAGTTCTTTCCGTGTAAACCAAATTTCAGAGAAATCCGTTGAAAAGTACAAATTTGTATAGGAAAGAAATATACCACACAACAAAATGTGAATTTTATATCAAAATTGGGCGTAAAAGTAGGCGTGGTCGGTAAAAATCATATGGCGACCTTCCCTGGAATATGTATTAAATTTCGGAGAAAGCCATTGAAAAATAAAAGTTTGTATAGCAACCAAATAAAGAAACAAATAAAAGGAAAAAAATAAGTTTTATATACATAGAAGTTGGCGCAAAGTAGGCGTGGCCTGTAAGAAGCATATGGTGACCTTCCCTGTAGATCGTGAGACTAAATTTTAGACATCCCTAGAAAAATAAAAATTTCTATAGTGAACAAATATACCAAAAAACAGAAAATTTATTTTGTATAAAAAGTGGGCGTAGAAGTAGGCATGGCCGGCAAGAATTATATGGCAACCTCTCTGGAGTACAGGGATCGTGCTTAGCAAATTCCAGAGAAATCCGTTTAAAAAAAAATTGTGTTACGAACAAATGTACCAAAAAACAGAATATGAATTGTATACAAAAAGTGGTCGTAACAGTAGGCGTGACCGGTACGAAGAATATGTCGACCTTCCCTGGAGCAGAGAGGTCGTGTGTACCAAATTTCAGAGAAATTTGTTGAAAAATAAAAGTTTGTATCGCGAACAAATATACCAAAAAACAAAATGAATTGTATACAAAAAGTGGGCGTTAAAGTAGGCTTGGTCGGTACTAAGTATATGACGACCTTTCCTGGAGTACACAGATCGTGTGTACCAAAATTCAGAGAAATCCGTTGAAAAATAAAAATTTTTATAGCGAACAAATATACCAAAAAGCAGAAAATGAATTGTATAAAGAAAGTGGGCGTAAAAGTAGGCGTGGTCGATAAAAAGTATATCGTGACCTTAGGTGGGGTACGGGGATCGTGTGCACCGAATTTCAGAGAAATCTGTTAACAAATAAAAATTTGTATAGTGAACAAATATGAATAAAACAGAAAATGAATTTTACATAAAAAGTAGGCGTAAAAGTAGGCGTGGCTGGTAAAAAGTGTATCGCGACCTTTCCTGGGGTATAGAGATCGTGTGTACAAAACTTCAGGAAAACCGTTGAAAAATAAAAATTTGTATAGCGGTCAAACAAACAAACAAACAAACAAACAGAAAATGAATTTTATATATATAGACTTTGCACATTGGTTGGTAGTTTTTAGATATAAAACAGTGTGTTATATGCTTATGTGCCAAAATGTGAGATAAGAGCTAAATTCTACCAATTTGAGAGCTAGCCGAAACATCTTTTTATGCAACTTATCTGAATATTTTGTATTGCTCGAAAAAAAAAAGAAAAAGAAACAAAACTAGCCGGCACATAACAAACAATATGTATGGCAAATATAACCATACCTTGGAAAAGCGAAAAAAGAAAAGGAGAACGAGTTTTGTTGGAGTTGACAGAAGGACTGAACGGGCAAAATATTACAGCTGATAACTTCTTTTCATCTTTTGAGTTGGGGAAAAAACTTTTACAAAGGAAACTGACATATGTGGGAACAGTTCGCAAAAACAAAAATTTTATCCCACCGAAGTTGCTAATTTTCAAAAATGTTTCTTTATATACATCCGCATTTGCTTTCAGTGAAATTGCAATACTTTTTTCGTATATAGGCCATAAAAATAAAGGTACCGTACTGATGGGCACAATGCAGAAAAAGATGGAATCGATTTCAATAATCATAAGAAGAAACCTACAATCGATTCATATTTTAACTCTAAGATTTGTTATTCTCAAAAAGCTTGTTATTTTTTGTCATTATATATTGCTTCTGCAATAATCCTTTGCTTTATATACCTTAGGTGGCATTAACATTGCTGATCAAATAATTAGCTACTACAGCAGTAAAATAAAAACCAACCGATGCCCAAATGTTGTATTTTCAAATACAGTTGTTATATCCGCATTGAACGCATTTATTTTGTATACAGGAGTTGATACGTCGTGGGCTGCGAATGATTCAAATCGAGCCTATCAGATGTATACATGTTGAAAAGGACTGCCAAACCTAAAAGTTCATTTTCAGCAGAGCTATTGACTCAGCAGCAAGCTTCCTCGTCAAATAGTGGACCATCTACAAGCGGTTGTGTAAAAACTTCAAGCCCTACAAAACGGGGAATTTGCAATTGCTGTAAGTTTAAATGCATATTATGCAATAGATTTGTATGCAAAGTGAATCGAAAAACAATTTGTACATCTTGCTGCGAAAACAACAATATGCCACAGCTGTTTCTGCTTACTTTTACGCATGTACAAAATTAAATAAATTGCATAGACCAAAATGGTCCATAACCTAATTTTTGTAACTTTTAATTATTTTCTGATCGATTTTAGGAAAGATACCTAAAAACGAAGTAAAAGCAATTAATATAGAAAAAATACCTGAGCTGAAGTTTTAATTTGATAGGATTAGCCATTGCAAATTTATAATAAAAAATATAAAAAAAATTACCTAACAGCAGGGTTAAATTCTATTCGCCATTTATAAATATGTATTATTTGTATACAAATCAATACTGTTTTTTAATATCTAATATTGTCACAATAATTTTAAGTTGTATTGTAAATGAAACTCCAACTAACATATCTAAACCTGTTCTGTTTTGAAAATTTCATGTCTTGTTGAAGAGGATACCAAATTTAAATAAATAAATTTAAATAAATTTAAAACCAACTGACAACTTTTTATATTATTTCATGTCCGCTGGTTTTGCCAATAAAGTTTGTTTATATTGGTGTCCGAGTTTGGCTTGGACTAAGTGTACATAGTTTACATGCATTCATACATACACAACAATATTAATGTGTTCATATGTATTTTCCTACATAATTTATATGGTGTTGTAACATTTATTATATGTAGGAATTATAACAATACATATTATTGATGTTCATAAGTGCATGCACAAACATGTATTTATATTATTGGATTAAATGCTTTAGTGATCTGTTGTTGTTTATTATTAATTCCTTATCTGTGAGGTTACCATAAAAAATTTATATTATATTGACCATCAAAAAAAGGGAATTGTAACTGAAACCGTTTGTTAAATTGCAGTGACAAAGGAATATTATTTTAATGCAAATATTACAATATCATATAAAATGCAAAATAATTTGCATAACAGTAATTAATTCATTTGAAAATCAGTTCACAATCATTGCTTGTAAAAGATTTTGTAAATAATTTTAATTGTGTTGACAGTTTCACATTATGGACACAACTAAGAATTAAAAAGTGGATCAAGACAGACAAATATTTAAGTAACTAAGTTGTTGGGGTTTTTGAAATTGAAAATTCTTCAAATTTTTTTAAACTCAATAGATTTTTTTTTTATATTATGACAGCAGCCGTAGTTCGACGAAATCAACAATTATTGTAAGTATTTTTTTTTATTTTACTATAATATAGCTGATTAAAAGCGCTATTTGTGTTGAAAATTCTTCTCATATGGATATGTGCATCAGGTAGTAACATTCAAGAGTGCTGAAATCTTTCTCACAAAGCTATGTATTTTGTAATTAGATAGCCCATCAAGTTTAAATATAATTGCTTAAATATAATTTACGACTATTATTGTGGCGTTGCTGTCACCACAATTATTAATTAAGGTTTGTTTTGAAATAGGTTTTGATTTGATGAAGTTATTACCGATTGTTTAGATATATGTAAAAATCTCCAATGACTAGATTGAGTATCAATACCCACCACACCATTTCGCCACACCACCACCCCAGAATCACTTTCTGAGTCGATTTAGTGATGTTCGTCCGTCCGTCTGTCCGTCCGTCCGACCGTCTGTGTGTCCTTGTAAACCTTGTAATCAAACTACAGGTCGCAAATATGAATATATTTTTAATGAAATTTGATGAAATTCGATCCGTGTTAGACCTAGTCCGCATAAAAATGACCCCAATGAAATCAACATAAATTGCCATAAGATCCAAATTATCATATAGATCTCAGTCAAATTGGATTTGTATGTGTTTATTATATCCATTAATCATTAGTCCAAAAATAGTCCCTATAGTAAAATCCTTAGTCATTGGCCCCATATAGAGCTGCTTCCCGATCTTCACCTAAATCTATCAATAAACAAAAGTATTGCACAGATTTTTTTCAAATTTGGTTTGTATATATTTTTTCAACATATAAGTGACTTTACCAAATATGGACAGGATCGGTCCATATTTTGAACTAGTCCCCATATAAATATAACATCCAATATGAACTTTTCCATATTTGCAGCAAAAAAAAAAAAATTAATAACAATGCCACTCAAATTTGGTTTGTGCCTATTTTCTATTTTGAATTAGTTGGACCGATGAGATAGGGTGTCTAAACCATAGTATAGGATATTGTATAGTCGGTCTAAAGCGACTATAATTTCTTACTTGTTTTTAATATAAATTACTCTATAGCCGATATAAGCTTATCGATAAAATAGTTTTTAAGGGTATTTCTACTCATTGCGTCAGTTTCGCGTTAGCTGTTCCCATCTATATATACGTTACCTGGTGTCTATTTATATTCAGGTTCAGTTCACATATGCTAGTATGCGCCCGCCGTTTTTTTTTTTTTTTTTCGTTATCAAGTTAACGTAATAGTTTCTGTTAGTCTTTTGCAGAAGAATTTGTGTAGAGAAATATAATGCAGCCCACAGTCAATATTTCCCTGAAAATGAGCAAGGCGGTTCTGATGATGAAGTAAGTTCGAGGCAGAACATGAATTGGAACGAATTTACGTTAGGATGTATTTATCTTACATACGTAAAGAGGAAGAGCAGCCGGTAACCGAATTTATCTCAAGAGATTGTTGTAATATCAAATGCCAAACAATAATACCACAAAAAATGATCGAGAGTATGAGAATAAATTATTTAGATCTAGCAAATAATGAAATCGATTAAGTGATATTAAGTCATACCGAAGCTGGAATGATATGTTATGAAATATTAAAAAGTGTGTATTCTAAACTTGTCGGATGCAAGAAATATGGGCAGAGAAAGGATAGATTTTACCTTCCACAACATATCATTAAAGGCGAAGGTAAGTGGAGATGTTATCGACACAGACTCCTTGTTATTTACAACCAATACGTAACAAATTCTGATTAAAGATGACGCCGAAGAAAAACAAAAATATTATTTGGTAATGTGTTTTGTATCATGTATAATTCCGAAACCTAGTGTATATAGATCTTTGCGTACCGGTACAAGAAAAATCATTTGGTGGATCTCGATTTTTCGAGATGAGTATCGTTCGTTTTCTCCATCAAAGCCAAATTCGGTGTACCTCAAGTAATATCTAAATACAACGATTCGAAAGAGACCTGAGAACTTTAGTAGAAGCAGCGAGATCTATGACAAACAAAAAGAATCTTAATCTTAATTACTGGGGCGAGGCAGTTAATTGTGTCGTGTTTATATTAAATAGGACAGGGCAGCGTCAGCAGATCGAAGAAAGCCCTTATGTATTGTGGTTTGGATGAGCTACCGACATCTTTATGTTTCATGTTTTTGGTTCAGACGCATATGTTCATGTTCCACAAGAAAAACGTAGAAAGTGGGATCCTAAGTCCAACAAATGTGTTTTAGTTGGATATCAGTAAAATGTAAAAATAGGAAATAATTTAAAAAAAAATGAATTATTTATAATACGTACGCGCTTTATACACTATTTCATGCAAAATGCCAATAACGGCTGAGTTCTGGAGAAAGTGTTCCAATGAAGTAAAATGTTATTGAGGCATAAGCAAAAATTATTAGATGAATGTTTTTTCAACTTCGCCTATTCCCATCTCAACACACACATCTTTACTTCTTACAATCTTTTAAGAGATGATGAAGTGGTTGATGGAAAATATTTACTAGTAATAAAATAACACAACCAGTCATACATGTGTCATTAAAATGATTTATGCTAATAAAATCATGTTTAGCTTAAACACAGAACGCGAAAAACATGAAGTGAAATTCAGTGGAAAATTAAATTGAAACGCACTACTGCACTGATCTTTTCGTTATGATAATGTCAGCATCAAAGTTAACGCCAACTTAGAAAAAAGCCAACCCACCAGTCAAAATGCAACAACAATCAACAATAATACCAAAGCAACCATTCAACCATAAAAAAAAAAAAAAAATAGCCAGCTCTTTACCAAACGGTTATGAATAACTAGTGGCTACATACTACGAGTTTGTACATCGCAGTCACAGTAGTCGGAGTAATCGTCATGATGGACAAGC
Organism: Cordilura impudica; assembly: GCA_963682025.1. Classification (NCBI taxonomy): domain Eukaryota; kingdom Metazoa; phylum Arthropoda; class Insecta; order Diptera; family Scathophagidae; genus Cordilura; species Cordilura impudica. The sequence continues at coordinate 86,079,726 of OY821517.1, read as the reverse complement.
CAACATTAAGAGCAGCATGTAAAACTAAAAAGCAAAGCACCAAGTAATGAAACAAAGTTGGCAAGAAACAAATGAAGATCATAGTTTTATGATAAATAGCTAAATGTATGAACACAAATATACGCCTAATATTGTCCATCATTTGGACAGTTTAGAACATTCATAAATGTTGAAAAGCATCAAGTATTTGGCAAAAAAAAAAAAAATATCAAGTTTTCTAAGTGATTAACGATAGTTGCTGTTAATGTATAGCACTTGCACAATATTCTAAAAGATACATGCATTAATATCTATTTATGTAGTCGTACCAATTTATTTTTAAATATTATTAATTATAAATAAATTTTGAGATAATTATGCCATAAACAATGGAAAATGTTACCTTAAAGAATTTTTGTTATGAAATATTTTTTTCATTAAATAAAACTGGTCTACAAATTAGAAAAAAAAATTGACGCAGAAACAAAACCTGTTTTTTAACTAATCTGGGTGCGTTGAATTCGAATCTGGCATAAAAGTTGGGCTCTCACATCTTGTTGATTTTTTATCGCATGCTGGCAATACTGTAAAATAGTCAATACTGACACTACAGATTCACAATTATTAATTTGACAGAAGCCCACATTCATTCAAAATCTTCGTAATAGTAGCGTTTAAGCATGTCAGGGAGATCGTATGTTACTGGTTCAAGCTATTTTTGCTTTGTGTGTGGTGAATATTTGGTTGGAAAAAAGAGATATGCAATATCAGAATCACTAACATATGCATAATTACATTATTTTGGCTTTTCTGTCAAAAACATGGACAAACCGGGGACACCGACAAGATGATCTATTTCGATTTTTCAATTCCAGTACTTTGAAGAGAGTCAAGTAACCACCACGCCGACTGTTATTTCTGTTTAACAAAAGTAGCTGTATTCAATATGAAAAATCGAAAAAATATTATTTACGCGAATGTCCCATCGGTTTCCAAACCAGTTCAAAGTCCACCACATGATCTATTACCAGCCATTCCCAGTGCTACTTTCACCACTGCTGGCAAATGATGACCGCCATTTAGTGACTCAAGTTGGGCTGAATGATCTAATTCGGGATTTACGTTTAACGAAGCAAGATGCAGAATTACTAACTCCATGCAGCAGTGGAAAGATCTTGCAGTTGGGACAAAGGTAACCATCTATAGAGATAGAAGCTTGGAATTGGCTGCATATTTTGAAAAGAAACACTCTTATCTATACTGTATTGATGCTGATGGTTTATTTCAAAAAACAAGCCAGCCATATGACAAAACTGAATGGAAATTATTTATTGATGGCTCTAAGCGGAATGAAAAACCATCCATACCAATTACTCATACTCATAATACAAAGGAATATTTGGAATCAATGACTGAAATTGTGACATTACTCAAATATAACGATCATAAGTGGTAGAACTGTGGTGCGTGATTTAATTTTTTTTTTGTATATATATTTAGTATAGGCTATCGTAAATCGTAAATAATCTGTTTCAGGTCATTGGTTTGTTGACTGGTATGCAAGGAGGTTTCACAAAATATCGTTGTTTCCTTTGTCTATGAGATAGACGCGCCACATGTCATCACGACGTGAGAACAGAGTAGCCAAAAGGAACTGGGTATTCACTAGGAAAACAAAAAAATTCAAATAAACTATTAATTGATCCAAATGACGTTCTTCTTCTGCACTGCAGATAAAATTGGGCCTTCTTAAGAACTTTGTCAAGGCTCTGGACAGAGATGGTGATATTTGTTAGCAGTTTTCCCTAAAATTTCATATGGTAAAATCAAAGAAGGCATGTTTGTTGGCCGTCAGATCAGGAAGCTATTGAATGATAAATTTTTTTTACAATATTTATTAGAGAAAGAATATGCAGCCTGGAAATATTTCAATAGCATCGTGGACAGTTTTCTTGGAAACAATAAGAGTGAAAACTACAGAAAAATTATTGCTGAATTATTGAAAATTTATCACGAATTAGGTGCACGAATGTCACTCAAAATGCATTTTCTTTATTTGCATTTAAATTTATTTCCACAAAACCTAATTTAATGAAAATTAAAAGAAATTATCATGGATTTTGGCACAAATGCTGGGAGACTTTTCCTGGACTCTAATACGTGAAACCGAACCATCAAAATACAAACGACGTTCAAATAACGCCATTCACTTTTGAAAATTCATTGATTTTTAAATAAACTAATGATCTTTATGTAAAAAACGAATAAAGGCATTTTTTGTTGTGTCTCGAAATCATGACGTGATAGAGAAAAACCAATTACAGATTCGAGTTCAGCCCACCAAATTACCCCAGGAAAGATATTTGGTTGCTCCAGTCCAAAACATTATTGGTTAGTGTAATTGGTACAATATTTACATGGGGGCTATAAAAAAAAAATTAAATAACGAATATAAAGTTTTTAACTGTACCAGGCGAATAAGAGCGTTAACACCAACAAAACTATTTTCACATAAAATGTGTAGAGTAGTTGTTGAATGTTATGAATCTTCGCATTTTGGGTCCGCTGTTTTTCAGCCCTTTAATAAATGATGTATCGAGTTGTTTTCCTAATCTTAATTATTTGTTTTATGCTGATGAATTAAAAATATATAATACAACAAATTCTATTAATGATGTATTGAACCTTCAGAATAATTTGAACAATATATACAAATGATGTTTGTTCAATAACCTTTAAGCGTGTTTTCCTGATCCTCATCCTGTACCCTCAAATAGATCAAAAGGATTACTATTAGGTACCGAAACATTAGAATATCGACGTAGATTTCAAGCTGCATTATCTATGATATAATTACGGGAAGTAGGAACTGTCCTAATTTGTTATCGCAAATAGAATTCCAACTAGAATACTTCGTCACCATAATATTTTTACATGCCATCGCACAAACTATGCCCAAAAATGTAAAAGAACTTCGGATAAATCGTGCGTGTGCTGCTATAAATACTATTAATGAAAAGCTACAAATGGAATACCAAAGCAGCTATTAGAGTTTTGTAAATCAAAAGATTGTTTTAAATTACTCCGCTTTACATTACTTAATTTATAAATTTTTTTACATAAATAAGGAAATTATACCCAATTGACTGAAATATATTATATAAATTAATCAGTAGACCAAATATAATCCCTACAAGACAAATCTTAGTCATACGCCCCATATAGAGCTGCATCCCGGTCTTTACTAAAATCGATTAAAAAACAAAAATATTTCACAGATTTTTCTCAATTTTGGTTTGTATATATTTTTTAAAAATATTAGTGACTTTACCATATATGGAGGGGATCGGTCCATATTTTGACCTAGCGCCCATATAAATATAGCATCCGATATGAACTTTTTCATATCTGCAGCCAAAAAAAATTAATAACAATGCCACTCAAATTTGGCTTATGCTTATTGTCTATATCGCATTAGTTGGACCGAAGAGATAGGGTCTCTACACCATGGTATAGGGTATTGTCTATACCGACTATAATTTCTTACTTGTTTTGAAAAAGTATTTTTCCTAAAATCATACCTTATTGCAAAACAGTGCATTTTCTTCAAATAGTTCTATTGCAAAAATTATTTAGAAAAAAAATTTTTTTTTTATATTTATCGAACTTTCTTTTCGTTGTTTTTTAAGATTTTATTTAGTCAGGCTTTTAAAGTCACTAATTGGTGTAACTAAAAGATTGTTTTATTACATTTTTCATCCAACTTTTGGTGGGGTTTTTTCACCATCTTCCGGGACTTAAATTTATTGAATTTATAATCTTTTCGTCAATTCTCATATAAATTAATAGTATACATTTGATTTTATACGACACATGAAGTACAACATAAAAAACAAAAAGTTAATAAAAATAAATATAAAATATCACAGATTAAAATATTCTGAACGCTAAGTTTCTTAGTTGGAATAATTTTTTTTTTTTTGGTTTTGTATATTTTCTTAAAAAATTTCCTTTTCTGAAAAAAGTATATTTTCATAAAAACATTATATTTTTCAAAATTAGTACCTTTTGTTAAAAAAAAGTACTTTTCTTAAAGTAGTAACTTAGCGTAAAAGCTTATTTTTCTTAAAAAGTGCATTTTACTAACAAAAGTACCTTTTCTTTAAAAAGCATTTTTTTTATAGTATTTTTTCTTGGAAAATACTTTTCATTAAATGTGTTTTTTATTGAAAATGCAGCTTTCGCCAAAAAGTGTCTTTAAATAAAAAAGTATCTTTCTTTTGAAAGTAATTTTTCTTGCAAAAGTACTTTTTCCTTAGAAAGTATCTGTTCCTAAAAAACTGCTATTATTAAAACTTTAACTTTGTTGAGTAAGCATTTTTTTTTATTAAGTACATTTTCTTTAAAAAGCTTATTTGCTGCAAAAGGTGTATATTAAAAAAAAATACATTTTCTTAAAAAGTACAGTTTCTATAAATAATAGTTTCGTCAAATATTAACTTTATCGAAACAGCGTATTTTTTCTTAAAAAGTTCCCTAAGTACCTGTTATTGAAAAAGTACCTTTTCTTCTAAAAGTATATTTTCTTAATAAAGGGTGTTTTTCTTATAAAACCCAAAAGTCCTTTTCTTAAATAAGTATTATATTTAAAATTTTAACTATGCATTATTAAGGATTTTTTAAAGTATTTCTTCTTCAATGCTTTTTCTTAAAAATATATATTTTCTTAAAATATGCATAGGGTTGTAGCATTGCTTAGAAATGTCTTTTTAAGTTTTTTTTAAGTATCTTTTCTTAAAAAGTTACTTTTTATTGAAATAGCACCTTATCGTAGAGAAGAAGCTTTTCTTAAAGTGTTTTTACTTTCAAAATAATTATTTTTTTGTGCTTGCACAAAAACGTAATTTTTTAAAACTCATTACCTTTTCTTAAATAAATATTTTTACTTATTTAAAAAATAACTTTTGTTAAAAGAGTATTTTTTCTTATGAAGTATTTTTTCTTCTTCTAAAAAAGTACCTTCTCGTAAAAAAAGTTGTTTTTCTAGTAAAATAGTTTTTCTTAAAAAAAACATTTTCTTAAGGTACAAATGTACTTAGAAAATACTTTTCATAAAAATTAACTTTCATTAAAAAAGTACTTTTCATAAAAGTGCCTTTTATTAAAAAATTGCCTTTTATCAAAATAACATCTTACCTTTAGAAATTACTTATAGAAGTATTTATGAAATAACCCTTGCTTTAAAAAGTACCTTTTCCTATAGAAGTACCTTTTGTTATAGTAGAACCTTTTCTTTAAAAAATAGATTTTCTTAAAAAGTACCTTAATTGTCTTTCACTGAAAAAGTACCTTTATACCTAAAATTTTAACTTTGCTTAAAAAAAATTTTTTTTTGTATTTTTTTTTAAGTATCATTTCTTATAAAAGTACCTTTTCTTATAGTGGTACCTTTTGTTTAAAAAGTAGATTTTCTTAAAAAGTACCCTAAGTACCTTTCCCTGAAAAAGATCCTTTATACTCAAAATTGTAACTTTGCTTAAAAAATTATTTTTTTCTAAAAAAGTGCTTTTTCTTATAAAAGTACGTTTTCTTGGAATAGAACCTTATCGTAAATAAGTAGCTTTTCTTAAAAAAAAAAAATTTTTCTTAAAAAAATATTTCTTTTAAAGCATTTTTTTTTTCCTAAAAAATACACTTTTATTAAAAAAATGTCATCTCGTAAAGGGGTATTTCTGGTCAGCAAAGTGTTTTTTTTTAAAAAGGTTTTTTTTTTTCAAAAATTCTTTTGAAAAAGTTACTTTACATAAAAAGTCCCTTTTGTTAAAAATTTATGTTTTTTTAACAAAAGCAACTTTACTTATAGAAAACAATTTCTTGTGAAAGTTAATTTTCTTAAAAAAAAAAAAGTACTTTTTCTTATAGAAATACCTCTTCTTTCAAAAGTAATTTTTCTGAAAAAAGTACACATTTTTAAAATATTAGTTTCGCTTAAAAAAGTACTTTTTTTTAAAACTAATATTAATTAAAACAATACCTTTTCTTTAGACACTACCCTTCTAAAAAAATTATTTTCATAATTTTCCAACGGTCGATTTAGGCCGCAATGTGGTTGCTATGCGTCCACGTGGGTGGTCTTTAATATCTGGACTTATTGCACTATTTAGCACAAATGTTTACAAAATATTTATAATAATGGTAAATTATTACAGAGGTGTCTTCATATTTTTGCACATATCTTGCCACAATGATGTCCGACTTCCCCATTTTGAACAACAACCTGCTTGAGATAATAACAAACTATACTGTCATAACTTTACCCAGGTAAATGATTTATTTTGTTAGTTATCGTGATTTCAACAGACTGACAGTATCTTTACAACACTTTCAGCTATATCACATTTTCAACAAATTTTACAGCACCTGTGTACATTGCTCGCCTACAGTTTGTTGCTTCTTACAGTTTCTTGCATGCTGAAAATGCCAACTTATAACAAATTCAATGTTTTCCGGGGATTTTATTAACAATTTAAAATATTGATGCTTTTTATTATCCTAAATATTATGCAAAATTCTAAATAGCAAAAAAAAAAAGAAAAATAAAAATACTTTCACTTGTAGAGAACAACATAAACATCATTTGATTAAGTATCTGGCACAATTAATAATAACATTTGCATTTCTTAATGTGATGTTAATCTCAATTTGATATATTTGAACACTTTACACATTTGCAATTATGTTTACATGAAAAGTTTTTTGGTCATGTTTTCTTCTTGTTGCTTTAGTTGCTGTTACTGTCATAATAAGCCTTTTTAACACATTATGTTGCAAAAATGTCTAACAAACTACGTTACAAGACAAATAATAATAAAGCACAACAAAAAAGCCAACAGCAGCAGCATCCAAACTATAATGAAATAGGCAAAAGAACATACATTTACAATATAGGATCTAGGAATTATAATGTTTTGCAAAATTTGAATATCCGATTCAATTTCATTTATGGAATGAAATTTCACTTTAAGGATGTTGCAGAAGGCCTTTGGTGATCAAATTATATCGAATGAAAATTTTAAATGGACACAAGCTCATCAAACCTCAATTGGTACTAAAAACATTAAACTTTTTAAAGAGCATTGCATTAATGCCTCTAAAACTATGCTCTCTCAGCACCAAAAAGAAATGAAATGCTCCATTGCGGATGCTTGGACTTATGTCTATTCTTAAAACCTCTAAACAATCGACCAATCAAGGCAATTTCGCGGTAAAGATGAAACAAGTCCAAAAATGTTAAGCCGAAGTCTTTCAAAATAGTGTTCTTTGACTATCATTGTGTGGTGGATTATGAATTCCTTCTGCTGTGCCCAACGGCCAAACAAGAAACAATATTTGCATGAAGCTATTCACAAAAGGAATTTTATTTGCACCACGATAATGCACCGCCTCACAATGCATTGGTTCTTTAAGATCGTTTCGCACAAAGTTCGACTCATAACATGGCTAGCTAGCGTATTCACCTGATATAGCAACGTGTGTTTATGAATTTTCAATAAAAGCTAAAGACCATTCAGGGGACACCATTTTGAATCGATTGAGGAGTTAAGACAATTGATGTCAATTTTAAAGGTCAGTTCAAAAAACGAATTTTGTTTTTCAAATATTGGAAAAAAAAGGTTGGCATAAGTGAATTTCATGAGAGGGGCAGTACTTTGAAGGCGATGAAATTGCTGTGGAACAATAAAAAAAAATTTTTGTTTTTTTTTTTTTTAAGTAAAATTTACCTTTTCATTTAAACAAAGTTAAACAAGAAAGAAATTATAGTCGGTCTAGACCGACTATACGATACCCTATACCATGGTTTAGAGACTCTATCTCTTCGGTTCAACTAATTCGACATAGAAAATAAGCATAAAAATTGCCAAATTTGAGTGGCATTGTTATTAATTTTTTTTGGCTGCAGATATGAAAAAGTTCATATCGTATACTATATTTATATGGGGGCTAGTCGAAATATGGACCGATCCTGAACATATTTGGTAAAGTCACTTATATTTTGAAAAAATATATACAAAAAAATTTGAGGAAAATCTGTGCAATATTTTTGTTTTTTGATAGATTTAAGTGAGGATCGGGAAGCAACTCAATATGGGGCCTATGACTAAGAATTCTCCTATAGGGATTATTTTTGGACTACTGATTAATGGGTATAATAAACACATACAAACCCAATTTGACTGGATCAAATTTTTAATATGGATCTTATGGCAATTTATGTCATATTCATAGGGGTCATTTGTATGGGGACTAGTCTGAACAGGGACCGAATTTCACCACTTTCTACAGCGTTCATTCTATGGCCGGTAAAAGCTTCTATACCAAATTTCATCAAAATATATTCATATATTCATACACAGACGATTCTGAGTCGATCGGCAGTTTGGTAGTTGCAAACAGCAGCACAAAGTCGTTATACCCAAACCACATGGTAATATAGGGTATAAAATGCCACGAATCTACAATTTTAGATTTATTATTATATCTCTTTATGGCGTATATCACTCTGTGGTATCATGAGTTTGTGCTGTTGTTTGTAACTAACAACAAGTAATAAAATAATAGTCGGTCTAAACCGACTATACGATACCCCATACCATGGTCTAGCGACCCTACCAACCAATCCATATTTGGTAAAGTCACTTATATTGTTAAAACATATATGCAAACCAAATTTGAGAAAAATCTGTGCAATATATTTGTTTTTTAATAGATTTAAGTGAAGATCGGGAAGCTGCTCTATATGGGGCCTATAACAAAGAATTGTCCTATAGGCATTACTTTTGGACTACTGATTAATGGATATAATAAACACATACAAACCCAATTTGACTGAGATCTATATGATAATTTGGATCTTGTGGTAGTTTATGTCGATTTCATAGGGGTCATCTGTATGGGGACTATGTCTGATCATGGACCGAATTTCACCAATTTTAACAGCGTTCATTCTATGGCCGACGAAAGCTTATATACAAAATTTTATCAGAATATGTTCATATTTGCGACCTGTAGTTTGATTACAAGGTTTACATGAACACACAGACTGACGGACGGACGGACGGACATTGCTATTTCGACTCAAGAAGTGATTCTGAGTCGATCGGTATAATTAAAGATTGGTCTAGGACGAATATCTTTGGTTGTTACAAATAGCAGCACAAAGACATTATACCCAAACCACATAGTGTTATAGGGTATAATTATAGTCGGTCTAGACCAACTATACGATACCCTATACCATGCGTTTGGAGACCCTATCTCTCAGGCCCAACTAACTGGATATAGAAAATAAGCATAAACCAAATTTGAGTGGGATTTTTATTAATTTTTTCGGCTGCAGATTTGAAAAAGTTCATATCGGATGCTATATCTATATGGGGACTAGGCCCAAAAATGGACCGCTCCTGACCATGTTTGGTAAAGTCTCTTGTATTTTGCAAAAATATATACAGACAAAATTTGAGAAGAATCAGTGCAATATTTTTTTTTTTTTTTATAGATTTAAGTGAAGATCGGGAAGCAACTCCATATGGGGCCTATGACTAAGAGTTGTCCAATAGGGATCATTTTTGGACTACTGATTAATGGATGTAATATATACATATAAACCCAATTTGACTAAGATTTGTATGATAATTTGGATCTTATGGCAATATATGTTGATTTCATAGGGGTCATTTGTATGGGGGCTAGGTCTGAACATGGACCGATTCTCACCAATTTCAATAGCGTTCATCCCATGGCCGATAAAAGATTAAGTACCAAATTTCATCAAAATATATTCATATTTGCGACTATACCACATAGTGGTATAGGGTATAAAAATATTTTACCCAGAATCATTTTCAGATTCGATTTAACTATGTTCGTCTTTACCTCTGTGTGTCTGACTATGTGTCCATGCAGATCTTGTGGGCAAATTTCAAATCACAATCTTTTTATTATTTAAACGATGTAAAACTTATTAATGTAAACTTGATATTTGTACAACTTACAAGTAACAATTCAAGACACAAAGTCTTAATGTGTTGCTGTTTTTAACCTTCATTGCAAAGAATTAAAGATTCGGGGTTTATTTAGTGTTTCAGTATATTCGCGTGATTTTACGCAGATAGGGACGTTCTTAATGATTTTCTTCACTCCAAGATCCCCATGTAGATCATCCTAAGTATTTTATTTTTAAATCGTTGTATTACTTTTATATCGGTATTGGGTGCACATCCCCAAAGCTAGATTCTGTAAGTGCAGATAGGCTTAAGTACTTGGTTACATATCAACAGTTTGATTTAAGCTGAAAGCATTGTTTTTCTTACAATCATACAGTTTAGTTTCTGTAGTTTTGATTTAAGTTCAGTAGCTTCAATTTTAATGTGCTCCTTCTATTCAAGTTAAGCAGCAAGCATCATTCCGAGGTACACTTTTATACTGTTAGCAAAAGGGACTTTAGTACTTAATATTTTATATTTATTGGTATAGACGTGATTGTTTTGTTAGTAAAGTTAACATGCGGTGACCTAGTTTCATTTAGTTTCAGCTTCCATATCCTCGACGATTGTATCCACAGATTTCTGAACTTTATCAGTTTTTGCATCATCAATAGCTAAGATAAATGTGTCATCAGTAAAAGTGGTGGCGGCACAAAGCTTTCTCTGTTCCAATGCCTTTTTCTAGTATGAGCTATTTTATGTACCTGGTCTATTGTAAAGTGCTTTTCGAGGAATTTACATTTTTATCTACTATGATTTTTTCAGTCTTATTGAAAATAATTTTTCAAATTGCTATCCCATAAGAGAAAGCAATAATATAGGTCTGTAAGATGATTTTTGTATCATTATTACCTCTGAAACGTTTCAGTTGAGATGGACATATTTTAGGTACAGGCATGCGTTAATTTTTCTGTTAATTTTGAGGGAGGTTTTTCAAAATTTTTCCAGTTATTAAATAAAACTTGGATTTTAACTCGGTTTTATATTTTGCATACCCCATACAACTGTGTGGTCAAGGTATAATGAGTCTGTGCTGATGTTTGTAACCGCCAAACATAATTGACCTAGACCCACCTCTTATTATATCGATCGACTTAGAACCACTTTCAGAATCACTTTCTGAGTCGATTTTGCGATATCCGTTCGTCCGTTTGTATGGCTGCCTATTTGTCTTCCTCCCATCTGTCTGTATATCTATCTGTCTGTCTTTTTTTTTTTAATTGCTGGGGGCGGAAAAATCTTCTAAAGATATGAATGGTGTCCTTTATATATGAGATTCAACCTATGTGGGCCACCTACCTACTAAAAAACTGACTCCCAGTCTTCAACCACTCTTCCCGCGGGACTGCCGGTAGGTACTACTTCGTGGGGATGGGTAGCGTTTTAGCCTACTCCTGAATTCCGAGCTATGTATGCTCTTATCCTATTACGCATGTCCTCTTCCATGCGTAGTTTCTGATTGATGGTGATTACAAAGTTGCAGACCGAATTCCAGTTTTCCTCCGATCTTTGCATAGCATCCATTATGCGCTCCGGGTCTATATCTTGACCAATTCCCTGATCACTATGCGCCTGCATTCCTTGAATCTGGGACATTCGAAGAAAACATATTCCGCATCTTCACATATTTCCGGGCATCTTGTGCGCAGTGGTGAGTCATTATGTCGGCATTTAAAGAGGTAGCTCCTGTAACCTCCGTGGCCTGTTTAACCGGCGTCAAGTTATAGTTAACTTCGCCATATTTTTGGTCCTTCTACTTTTTAACAATTGGTATTTTTCTGTGGGTCCATCTTCCCTTGGTCGTGTTATCCCACCTTCTTTTATTTTCCACTGCTGATTTATTTTCTCTTTCCTTTCCACGCGCTGCCTCTATTGTCTATTATTCTCGGGGTTTTCCCACTTACGACATAGACTCTCTGTGTTTCCTCTGCTGCTAGGTCGATTGGTACCATTCCAACTAGCGGACCTATTGCCTCCAATGATATGGTCCTGTACCCACTGCAGACTCTCAGATAATTTCGTCTATACAGCGAGAATAAATTTCGCCTTAACGAGCTTCTACTATTCCTTGCCCAGATTTGCACTCCACACAGCAATATGGAGTTCAATACCTTTGCGATTAGGATCCTTCAGTTCTGACGAGGCTCACCAGTATTTGGTATGCGTTGCCAACTGCTGCCGCCTTCTGGCATGCATATTCCATATGTGCACATATTCCATATAAAGCACAGCCGATCGTCGATCTTGAATCTCAGGTATGTTATCACCTGTGAGGATGCGATTTCGACATGACCCACTTCTAGTCGCATGATTTCTCTTTTCTTGTGTCCGTTAATCAAAACTACCTCCGTTTTGAGTGCGGCAAGTTGTAGTCTAACCGTTCTGAGCCAGGTCCTTACTAAACGGATCGTCTCGTTCACATACATTTGCACTTCGTCCAGGAAGCGTGCACTGACTAATACGGCTATATCGTCTGCGTTCAATAACCTGGTTGTACATGACATTCCACAGTAACGGCCTCTGTACTAAGCCCTGTGGAATCACCGCACAATATTTCCTGGCCGCTCCTTTCCCCTTTATGACCATTTTCGCTATCCGACTCATCCAGTCTATAGCATCTATTGCCGATCGGGCTTTCCAGTATCCATATTGCGTTTCGGATAATCCCCGAGCACTTTCCACAATTGGTAGGAGTCTATTATATATGACTCCCTCCAGTACCTTCCCAATGGTATCCAACAGGTAGATCAGTCGGTAGGAAGAAGGTTCTACAAGGTATTTGTCCGGATTCAGAATTAGGACTAGCTTCTGTTTCTTCCAAGGTTCCGGGAATACTCTGTTTTCAAGTAACTTATTAAACAATTCTGCGAGTAGGTGTGGTCTGACCTTTAGCGCCGCCTTCAGCGCCCTGTTTGTGCACCCCGTCCAGACCTGGTGCTTTATTGGCGCCAATCTTCGCGCATATTGACAGTATCTCGGCCTCCGTCACCCTCTCCATTACCGTGTCTGGGGATGGGTGTAACTCGTAGTAGTTAACTCCTTTCGGAAAGAGCATTTCCACTATTCTCCAAAGTAGATGTGGGCATGTGTGTCTGTCTGTTCATCTGTCCGTCTGTCCCTCCGTCCGCCCATGTGTCCATATAAACTCTGTGGTCTAACTGCAGTTCGCAAATATCAACCTATTTTGATGAATGTTCATAAGCTCCAATTATCATATCGATCACGCTCAAATTTTGTCTGTGTGGGTTTATGGCATCCGCTAATCAGTAGTCCGAAGATAAACCATGTGGAACCATTCTTAGTCATAGCCCCCATACAAAGATGCTTCCCGATCTTTACTTAAATCTTAAAAAAAAAATTATTGAACAGATTATTCTCAATTTTGGGTTGTATATGTTTTTACAAAAAAAAAACAGTGTATCAAATATATATAATTATCAAAAAAATTATTAACAAAGTCACTCAAATTTGGTTCCTGCTTATTTTTTATGTATTCAATTAGTTAAACCTAAGACCCTTTCTCGAGACTTATGATATATGGTATCGGTATTAACGGGTTTTATAGTCGGTCCAAACAGACTATAATTTTCTTATTTTATTCTAGTTCTGTAATAGTTTCCATTATTATGAGGGGTTGTATTTTCATTGATTACATGCATTTCTTCATATAACAGGAAGGCTTTTTGTAGGTGACGCGCAAAAGCATCCAAGCTTTTATTTCATGTGCTCGTATTTTTTCGGCAATAACTTAAGTTAGACGATTCAATTCGATTTTTATAGGTGAAATCTACTTATATTTCATTTCTTTCTTAATTTCTTTTTTATTTATAAGTTCCAAGATTTCTCATGGGATTTTGTTATATATTTTTTTGTTAAATTATAGGATTACACAACTTGTGGAATTTGGGAAGTAAATTTTCCATTTCTTTTCAATATCCTCTGTAGTTTCTAAAATATTCAGGGAATCTATATCTTTTTCAAGGTTTTGTTTAAAATAATTCCAAGCTGTGAATAAAAGTATGTTTTAATAAAATCTGATACAGAAGCTTTCATCAACCATAGAACCATCGCTATTGATTAAGATGAAAATCAGTCTATGTTCAAACTTAGCCTCTATAAAAGTTTCATCTATGAAATTTACTAAAATTGTTGTTACTATGGTGGACAAAAGTATTTTGACAAAACTCTACGCTTTGTAATATTGCTTGTCTTCACTAACTGAAAGAAGGAACGGTATCCATTTAATTTTTAAGTGAGGCTATTTACAGCGCGCAAAAGATAAAGGTGATTACTACATGCATTTATTTTCTATAGACTTTTCTGTGTGGGACTAAGCGTTTTTGACTGGACAAAAGAATTTCGACAGTGCATTCTGTTAGATATTCTTAGTTTTGTTGTTTTGCAATGTGAAAAGGGTTTTTTTTTAATATTTGTCGATTTCATTTTGACTTTTTTTTCTTAAAACAATGGTAAAACACATGAAATTACAAAAGATTTACGAAATTAAATGGTTATAAACTATAATTTAGGTAATTCGGTACAATATCTCAGCAAATTATACAAATCGTCAATCTGTTTAATAACAAAAAAATAAACAATAAAAATTTAATTCAATAATCAGATCAGCCGTGCAAAACCAGTGCAAGAGAGGGCCGCATAATTATGGGTAAAGTTAAAGAAGATGCGTAAAATATATCAGTTAGCAGAAAGACGCTTCAATGAAGCCAATTTTGCAACCTATGTAGCATGGCAAGTACACTATATATCACAAAAACAAACTTAACTTGGCATTCGCTAAACAACTTGGAAACAAGAACAAGAAAGTTTAGTTGAGTATCATGGATAAAAAACGCAAGTCTTCTGCAGAATTACCAAAGAAATTTCGCAAAAAAAATGCTACTGCATGTGTACGGGTTCCACGTGGTGGAGGGTCGGTTATATTTTGTGGATGTAAAGGGTCCGCCATCTAACGTTTTTATACCCTATACCACTATGTGGTTTGGGTATAATGACTTTGTGCTGCTGTTTGTAACAACCAAAAATATTTGACCTAGACCCATCTTTAATTATACCGATCGAATCAGAACCACTTTCTGAGTTGATTTAACAATGTCCGTCCGTCCGTCCGTCCGTCCGTCCGTCCGTCCGTCCGTCTGTGTGTCCATGTAAAGCGTGTACTCAAACTGTAGGTCGCAAATATGAATATATATTGACGAAATTTGGTATATAAGCTTTTATCGGCCATGGGATGAACGCTATTGAAATTGGCGAGAATCGGTTCATGTTCAGACCTAGCCCCCATACAAATTACCCATATGAAATCGACATAAATTGCCATAAGATCCAAATTGTCATATAGATCTTACTCAAATTGGGTTTGTATGCGTTCATTACATCCACTAATGAGTCGTCCAAAAATGATCCCTTTGACCCCATATAGAGCTGCTTTCCGATCTTCACTTAAATCTATTAAAAACAAAAATATTGCACTGATTCTTCTCAAATTTTGTTTGTACATATTTTTGCAAAATACAAGAGACTTTACCAAACATGATCAGGATCGGTCCATTTTTGGACCTAGTCCCTTTATAGATATAGCATCCGATATGAACTTTTTCATATCTGCAGCCAAAAAAAATTAATAAAAGTCCCACTCAAATTTGGTTTTTGCTTATTTTCAATGTCCAGTTAGTTGTGCCTAAGAGATAGGGTTTCTAAACGCATGGTATAGGGTATCGTATAGTCGGTCTAGACCGACTATAATTTTCTTACTTGTTTTTTTTTCAACTAGTGCTTATGTCGTGAATGGTAACACTTAGCTTATGTTTGATTTGACAGATAATTAGTTTTATCTCTCCGCTGAACGAATATGGTTGTGTATACGCTTGAACAACGCTGGGAAATATTGCGACATTACTTTGAAAATCATGGTAATGTTGCAGAATGTGTGCGAAAATTGTGTACGGATTTTGGAAGAAGAGAAGCAACGTCAGCTCCGTATGTTCGTTATCTTGTGAAAAAATTGAAAGAAACTGCATCCTCATCGATAAACCAAAGCCAAAAATAGTGCGTACACCCGAGAATATTGCTGCTGTGGCAGAAAGTGTACGCGAAGCGCCATCAACATCAATTCGCCGTCGTTCTCAAGAATTGAACATTTCGGAGGCATCATTGAAACGAATTTTGCATAAAGACCTTGGTATGGCGCCATACAAAGTCCAATTGGTTCAGGAGTTGATGCCAACTAACCATCCAATATGTTTTCGCTTCGCTAAGTGGGCCTGCGATCAACTTACAGAAGATGCCGATTTTGCCAAAAAAAATCATCTTTTCAGATGAAGCTCATTTTGATCTTGGCGGGTATGTAAACAAGCAAACTTGTCGCATTTGGGGCACAGAAAACCCGCACGCATACATTGAAAAGCCGATACACCCAAAACGAGTCACTGTTTGGAGCGGATTTTGGTCCAGAGGCATAATTGGGCCATTTTTCTTCGAAAATGAGCAAGGAGTAGCCGCTACAGTCAATGGCGATCGTTATCGGGCCATGCTGAACGAATTTTTGTTCACAAAAATTGAAGAGGAGGATATTGGCAACATTTGGCTTCAACAGGACGGCGCTACGTGCCACACAGCCGAAGCTGCACTCGATGTTTTGCGCCCTATTTTTGAAGATCGCATTATCAGCCGCAGAGCTGATGTCGTTTGGCCACCTCGGAGCTGCGATTTGACACCGTTGGACTATTATTTGTGGGGTACCCTCAAAGATAAGTGTTACGCCAACAAGCCAGAGACAATTGACGCTTTAAAGGACAATATTCGTGAAACCATTGGTGAAATACAGCTGCACACAATCGATAATGTGCTTAAAAATTGGACCGATCGTGTACGCTACTGCGTGGCCAGCCGAGGCAGCCGTTTGAATGAAATTATTTTCCATTATTAACCGGAAGGATTGTACTTTCAAATAAAAAAAGAAATTTGAGATAATATTTAGTAGTTTTCTTTTATAGCATTTTCAAAAAAAAAAAAAAAGTTATTTGGCGGCCCCTTTATATGCTTCATAGTCCCAATAAAATATTCATATTCATTTTGTGCCATTCTGTTGGTTGAGAAATTTCTATTCAAGATAAAAGCAATACTTAGATTTTTTCTAAGTCCATATTTAATTCTTAATCGATTTTCACTTGTAGTTTTTCACATTATCGCCTGATCTCATATCAGCTATGAATTAGATATCTCCTCATATAAGGTAGTATCTCTTACACCAGGTTAAAATATAGAAATTACTTTGAAAATTTTTTACCACATAAATTTGTGTTAATAACTCAAAATTACTTAATGTAAGTATGAATTTTAACCAACAAAAAACGAGGAAGAAAGTTATAATCGTACTAGAACGACTATTCGATTCCTAGACCTTGCGATTAATTCAATTTTTTTTTTATTTCGGATATGAAAAACTTAATATCGGATGCTATATTTATATGGAGACTAAGTCGAAAATGGACCGATCATTACCATATTTGGTAAGGTCACTTATTTTTTGAAAAAATATATACGAACCAAATTTGAGAAAAATCTGTGCAATGTTTTTGTTTTTTTATAGATTAAAGTGACGATTAAGAATTCGTAAGGGGGCTATGACTGAAAATAGAAATATAGGGTTTATTTTTGGACTAACGATAAATGGATGACATACACAAACCCAATTTTATCGAGATCTGTATGATAATTTGGATATTATGACGATCTAAGTCAATTTTATAGGGGTCACTTGAATGGGGACTAGGTCTGACCATGCAACGTTTTTCACCAATTTCAACAGCGTTCATCCTATGGCCGACTGAAACTTATATACATTATTTTATCAAAATATATTCATATTTGTGACCTGTAGTTTGATTAGAATGTTTACATGGGCACACAGACGGGCGAACGGATGGACTGACAGACGTATGGAAGGACGGAGATCGCTAAATTAACTCAGAAAAAGATTATGAGTCGATCGGTATAAGAAACTGATTCTAACTGATCCGTAGTTACAATCAGCACAAAGTCATTACACCCTGACCACATAGTGGTATAGGGTATAAAAAACACAATTATATTCTTAAATTATAGTTTCATTATTTACAATGTCTGTGCCCTAGACTGTTGTAGCAGCACTATTGTAAGTGTGATACAATAGCAAGTATAACAACAACACAACAACAGCAACTATAACAAGAGTAACAACACAAGCAACACAATAAATAGAAATACATAATACAAGATAAGCAGCATGTGTTGAAAAGTGCGAATTTATTTTAACTAGAATGCAATGTTCAAAAAGAATATCAAAATAACTTATGCAGCACACTCCCATACATATACTCGTATACTAGTACTCATTTAAACCTAACGAACAATAAAAACAAAATGTATGTATATGTGTATATCTGTTTGTATGACTGCATGTGTGTGTGTCTTTGCAAGTTGTTCACATGGTAAACAACGTGTTTTTTTTTTTGCAACAATAACGTAAGTAGAATTGTATCTCATGGTTATATATGAATTTATGCGTTTTTTTGTTATTGTGTTACCAAAATCATGTTGTTGTTGTTTGGGCGTAACATTAACAAGTACCCATAAGAAGCTTAATGGTACTGATATTATATTATATTGTACAATACAACACATTTAAACAAAGGTACAACATCTACAAAGGAGCTACAGTCACCAAGAGAATCACGGAGCTTTTTCGTTTGGGAAAATATGACATAACCATTCATGCAAGCAATATTTTTTGTCGAATGCACCAGTAAGCAATATTGTTTTTCTTTTTTTGTTTGTTTTGATGAGAGTTTGTCAACAACAAAATTAACACGACTTGCGTTTGTAGTTTTTATTCATCAATTTTTTCAGTCTTGTTAGAAATAAAATTATATTGTTAGAAATAAAATTATAAAGTGTGGGTGAAATGAGAAGAAACTTATCTAAATCAATTGAATTATTTAACAATTAACTGACCAAACATTTGCAAGAACTGTTGCTATTGAAGGCTGAAAGGCAACAGCCAAATTTCTTTAAAACAAAATGGAAGTGTCAGTATTATCACGACCATCATCTCACAAAGTTTTGTGTGTAAAGTTTAGCTAGTGGTATTAACTAAATACGACAAATAACTTCATAGCTATAATTTACCACCATATAAACAAAATATGTACAAAACTAAAGTACGTACAATATCAATATAAGTTCCGTTTCCTATTCGAAGTTGTTATACTAATTATGAAAGACATTCAATTAAAAAAAAACAAATAAAATTCAGAAGATCACGCTTCAGTCCAAGTTATTGGTGATTTCAACAACTTATTCTACTCTAATAACACATTTTTGATAAAAAAGAAAATTACACAAATCACTTAATAAACTTATGGTTAATATGATTAATATTAATTTAATTCAGGATTATTTTTCGGTTATAATAAAACAAAAAATAAACTTGTTTCCTGTGTTGGTGTTTTTAACCAAAAGGAAATTGTATGAATCAAAATCTGTTGCTAATACCAAAAAAATATAAAAAAAAAATTTTAACCCAACCGAATTTTGTAGTCATTTATGGAAAACATTAATAAATAAATCAATTTAAGAATAATGATTTTTATACCCTATACCACTATGTGGTTTGGGTATAATGACTTGTGCTGCTGTTTGTAACTACCAAAAATATTTGACCTAGACCCATCTTTTATTATACCGATCGAATCAGAATCACTATCGAATTCGATTTAACGATGTCCGTCCGTCCGTCCGTCCGTCAGTGTGTCCATGTAAAGCCTGTAATCAAACTGCAGGTCGCAAATATGAATATATTTTGATCAACTTTGGTACATAAGCTTTCATCGGCCATGGGATGAACACTATTGAAATTGGTGTGAAGCGGTCCATATTCAGACCCAGCCCCCATACAAATGACCCCTATGAAATCAACATATATTGCCATAAGATCCAAATTATCATACAAATCGTAGTCAAATAGAGATGCTTCTCGATCTTCACTTAAATCTATCAAAAAACAAAAATATTGCACGGATTTTACCAAACATGATCAGGATCGGTCCATTTTTGGGCCTAGTCCCTATATAGATGTAGCATCCGATATGAACTTTTTCATATCTGCAGCCAAAAAAAATAATAAAAATCCCACTCAAATTTGGTTTATGCTTATTTTCTATATCCAGTTAGTTGGGCCTGAGAGATAGGGTCTCTAAACGCATGGTATAGGGTATCGTATAGTCGGTCTAGACCGACTGTAGTGTTCTTATTGTTTTATTTATTATATACTATCATCATGGTCTGTCTGCCATGGGGCAACCCCATTCCCACTCATGCAATTGATCTGAAACTTGGCCCATAGTCTTGTTGTGACTACAGATTAAATTTGGGGTAGTCACGCAGAGTCACGCATAGTCACGGAGTGATGTAAAAGTTATTTACCCTCATCCGATCGATCTTTTTGAATAACATAACATAGTCAAGGCATATGATTATTATATATTAGCAGAGTAGAAGATACGTATACGTATGAGTGTTAATTTTATTATTAAATCAAACATAGTCAGCCCAATTCTAAACAAAAAATGGTGATTTTTTGAAATGTTTGTATGGGTAACCCTTTAGGGAGTTCCAGGGGGTGTGCCACTGGCATGGGTGGGTCGGACCTCCAAAGTTAGTCTATCATACATTTGGACTCGATTGGGGCACTCTAAATGGGTCAAAGTGAGAAATACAGACAGGTCAAAAGTCGGGACATCAGAATTCGTTTTAGAGGTATGGTTCCTCAGGCAAAGTTTCTTATTTTGATTCCTAGAATACGATTTTCCTTGTCACTTGGACAATTTTAAATCGACCCGCCCTAATCTATATATATAAAAACGTTGGTGCATTTGTTTGTAACGAATGATCTCCGGAACCACAAAAGCTGTCGAGCTAAGATTTACACTATAGGTTCGGTTCGAGCTCTTCTGAATTTTTTTTTAATTTTAACGCTCTAGCTGGCGTTGGGGTCAAGTTACAAACAAAATTCTTACTTTCAGTACGATTTGACTGCAATTCAGATTGTATGTATGTTTCGTCTTTAGAAATTTGTGATGTCTAAATGGACCCGATAGATGGCTCCAGGGTAAAGTTATTTCGAGTATTCTTATTTACGGTGCGATTTTACTGAAACTAAGAATGTACATATATGTATGTTGGAGGATGCCAAAAATTTTTTTGCTGAACCCGGTAGATGTCGCTGGCGTTCGAAAAATATTGAGTTGTCAAATTTATTTACACATGAAATTTTTTTTCTGAAATTACTTGAAATTCTCTTTTAAACTTTCATCCGTGTCTACACACTGAAATTTTTGTATTGAAATTCAAGATTTTTTAATGTTTACTTTTTCATTTTATCTATTTATTTTAAGAAGAAACAAAAGAGAATTTCAGAGTACATGAAAGTATGTACCCCCTGCCATTCTTCTCTCCCGTCTTACCCATAAACTTAAGACTTTCAGCAAGAAAACTTGCATGTGTAAACCAACACTAAGTTACAAAATTCACAAACGTTTTTTATGAATAAATATTCTAAACAAAAAAAAAAATATTTGAAGACAAAACGTCGTTTGTCGGGCATAACTGCACCCGTATGTATGCTACATTAGGGTGGCCCTTAATAAAAGTGTTCAAACTGTCGGTCTCACCCCCTAGAAATATGCGAATAGCAAAAAAAACTGAGTAATTCAAAGTTTTGGGCCAATCAGAAAACGTTTAGTCGTGGCGCAAAGCGATTGAAAATTTCAAGTTTGTTTATATGGGGAAAATATGATTTTTTTTAAGATTTTACGAAAATTTCGTTCTATAGTTTAATTTTTCCGACAAGCTGTTATATAATTCAGGATTAGTATTAACTTATCCCCTCAAAAGGTCATAAAACTTCAAAATCGAATAAAACCTCGCCAAGAAATAGCAAATGCCCCAAACCACTTTTATGCCAAAAAAAACTAGGTCATGAAATTTGATGGGATTTTTTTCAACGCTAAGAAATTGATTAAAGCCATCTATCATTTTTGGTCTCTATACTTATAGGTACTCAGATATGAAGTATTGTTTTATTACCATGTTGCTAACCTATTGCGCATTGAGGCCGAAAATTGAAAATTTTTTGGATAAAATTTTTGAAACTCCTTTTTCAAGTTTGAAAAAATTTTCTTAAACAAAGTTTAAAAAAATAAATCTATCACTTTAAGCTTTTATGAAATACATGTTGCAGATTAACTGTGTGAATTTTTAAGTAAATCCCTCTGCCAGAATTTTTTTGACAAGGATTTTATTTTTGCGGATTTCGAGAAAAATTGGATTTTTGTGAAATATTCTGTAAATGTACTCTTTCTAAATACTTTGTATCAAAAATTCATCATTTTTCTACTTTTAAATGTTATATTTTATCTTAATAGCCTAGGGTTTCGGAAAAAAAATAATATGACTCCATTAACCCTTTTGGAATTGGGGTCACATATGACCCCACACTAATAAAAGACAATTTATTAAAAAAATTCAAATATTTTGTAATTGCTGTCCAATTTTTAGATGAGACACTTAAAATATAATAACCGAATATATAGAAGTTTCGTTCCAAAAATTTGGAATAAATCCGAGAACGTTAACCCATATTCGCGAGCAATAAGCAGATAATTGCACCAAAGGTATATCACAATGGATTATTTTGATCCCAGGAGCACTGAATGGTTAAATAAATAAAAATTAACCGAATTATTTTTCTTAAATTCTAAATAGTGGTATCAACGAATTTAATAGGCAATAGGTTAACAACGTGGTAATAAAACAGTACTTCATATCTGAGTACTTATAAGTATAGAGACCAAAAAAGAATGATGCCTTTAATCAATTTCTAGAAGTTGAAAAAAATGCCATCAAATTTCTTGACCTTGTTTTTTTTTTTTGGCACAAAAGTGGTCTGGGGCATTTGCTATTTCTTGACAAGGTTTTAATACGATTTTGAAGTTTTATAGCCTTTTGAAAGGCTAATTTAATACTGATCCCGAATTATATAGCAGCTTGTCGGAAAAATTAAATTACAGAACGAAATTTTCGTAAAATCTGAAAAAAGGTCATATTTTCCCCATATAAACACACTTGAAATTTTCAATCGCTTTGCGCCACGACTAAACGTTTTTTGATTGGCCCAAAACTTTTTATTTCTCAGTTTTTTTGCTATTCGCATATTTCTAGGGGGGTGAGACCGACAGTTTGAACACTTTTTTCCCCTCAATATAACGAAGGGCCACCCTAATGTTACATATCTTCTATTGGTATATATAAATCGCGTGGTAAGGGTTTTTATGTTATTAATTTAAGTAATCAAACCCTAAATGAGCCGGATCGGACCAGTGAGCGTAAAAAAGTTGGATCGGACCATACAAAGTAAAATGTATCTGAAGTGCGAGAGTCTTGGAAATATATATAGATCAAATACATTTGTGATTTTACTGAAACTCTGAATGTATCTTTTTTTGCTCATAACAATTTTTTTTTTTTTTTTGTAGGCATTGTATTTTTAATGATAGAAAATCTTAAATATATTTTAGTTTGCTGGTGTTGGATTTCTAATAATAAAGAATTGTCAAATTTATTTTCATTTTTAATGTGAATTTATTGGTGTAAAATTTAATGAAATAAAGTGAGTGTAAATTTGTAAAGGTGGTTCGAACCCGTTCTAACACCGGATACTCAACAAAGACGCAGATACAATGCACGTCTAACATCAGTACATCAAGCAGAAGCAAATGCAAAAGTAACTTCAGGTATGCCCCAATTACGTTCTTCTGAAAGGGAAGAACATCGGAAGGAACGCCTTGCCAATCAACGGTGCCGAAGCAGACAGGCCTATCAATGTGCCATTACCTCAAATAGAACCCGTATGGAAACTACACGCGGTTTGACATTATCTTCGCTTAGTAGAGTTGCGTTCGATTATGATTCAGAAATTGAATACAGCGCTCACTCAAAAATTGCTATCGGAAATATGGATCAGGAATGTAATTATTGTCATGCATTGAAATTCGAAAATGAAAAAGCTGGAAAGGTGGTTTTGCCTCCATTAAGCTTACTTCCAGAACCATTGAAATTTTTGATATCTGGTGAAACTGCAGAATTCAAATTATTCCTAAAATACATTAGAAAATTTAATTGCTGCTTCCAAATGACTTCTTTCGGTGCCAATATTATAAAAACGCGGATTCACGAAAACGCAATTTTGATTCTACTTTCAAAGTTCAAGGCCAAGTGAATCATCAAATTGGCTCATTGATATCAATGCCAGCTGACCGACCAAAATTTCTGCAAATTTATTTTATGGGTGAAGAAGAGGACCAAGTAAATATACGCTGCGAATACCATCACTTTGCAGTTTTTCAAGAACGAGCTATTTTTGCAATTTTGGAATCATTTTGAGCAGTACACAATCAACTTCTTCAATTATTTAAAATAGTTTCTGAACAATAAATATCCGACAATTATATGGTCAAGATCAGATCTGACAAAGTTCCGGCTAACGAACATGCGTGTCGATTAAATGCTCCAACCGTAAACGAAGTGGATATTGTTATGGTTGGAGATGTGTTTGAAAATTGCGATTTTAGAATAATGCGTAGAAACAATACTCCGCAAACCATTCAAGACACACAACGGTCATAATTATTTGGAAAGGAGAAGATGGTTATCACATCAATATAAAACATGGATATATGGCAACAAGTAAAATAACATAATAGTACCTAAAAATAACCTGTTAATTCCGAATAAATTTCATATTTATTTAGGTGATGAAACTAATAAAAAAGTGAGCTGCATGTACTTCTACGCTTACCGAATAATGATTAGAAAAAATCTAGAAAATCATATACTGAAATGCCGTCATCATATAAATGCCGTCGACATATGCAGGAATATATCCAAGATGCCATGACATATTTTCGAGTTTATGGTAGACCCGACTTATTCATCACATTCACATGCAATCAAACGTGGGATAAAACAAAATTAAATTTATTGCCAAGACTAGCAGCAACGATCGTCATGATAAAATAGCGCGTATTTTTAAACAAAAACTGAAATCTTTAATGGATTTTTTTGTCATGTATTTGGTGAAACACGTTGCTGGATGTACTCAATTGAATGGCAAAAGCGTGGTCTACCTCATGCTTATATTTTAATTTGGCTTGTTGAAAAAATTCTTCCTGGAGAAATTGATAAAGTCATATCCGCCGAAATACCAGATCCCGAAGTGATCCAGAATTATTCGTAATTGTAACAAAAAATATGATACACGGTACCTGCGGTCAACTAAATCCAAATTCACCCTGTATGGACAATGGTAAATGCACTAAACGTTTGCCTAAGGATTTATTAGCCGATACTATAACTGGAGTTGATGGATATCCATTATATCACAGAAGAAGTACGGAAAATAATGGCCGTTCTATGATATTACCAAGGTTAAATCAGTTGCGTGATGTTACAATTGATAATCGTTGGGTTGTTCCGCATTATCCGCTTCTATCAAAATGCACCAAATTATTAGCAGAACAACAAACAATTTATGATACCATCATGCGTTCAGTTGCTACAGAGGAAGATGGATTCTTTTTCTTAGATGCTCCTGGCGGTACTGGGAAAACATTCCTCATTTCATTAGTATTAGCTAAAATACGCTCTGAAAGAAAAATTGCATTGTCTGTTGCTTCGTCCGGAATAGCCGCAACATTATCTGGAATACCATTATAGCGAGAGTCTTGAAACTTTGTACGAGTTCATAATATAATATGTTGAGTAGTCGAACCAAAAATGGGCGGCATTATTGGGCGTGGCACTTCCGGTGAAAAGTAATTATTAATCATCATATATCTTGAATACTTTGATACATACAGTCTTGAAACTAAATGTGAGTCTTAAGATTGTTAATGTTACTAGTTGGAGCAAAAATGGGCGGGATCGGATTAGTGGGCGGATAGCCTCCACAGAAAGTAAATAATTATGATTTTATATCTAAAGTACTCTGATAGCGAAAGTCTTGCAACTTTGTGTGTTTATGAGTTATTAATGTGCGTAGTCGTGCCAAACTTAGCGGAATCCGAGTAGGCGTGGCACTTCCCATACAAAGTAAATAGTTATCATGACATATCTGGTGTACTATGCCGAGGGTCTTGAAGCTTAACATGAGTCTATAAGTTATAAATATCGGCAGTTGCGAGCCAGAAATTACCATTGGATAAGTGGGCGTAACGACTCCCAAACAATAATAATTATCATAGTTTTTGAGTACTATAATAATGAGATCATTGAAACAATGTGAGAATTAATAAGTTATTAATGCGCTTGGCTCCCACCACATGAAGTAAAATTTCTAATAGATAGAGCCTTTAAATTTTGTAAGGGTACTTATGTTACAATTTAAGAAATCAAACCCTAAATGAGCTGTATCGGACCAGTGAGCGTAAAAAAGTCGGATCGGACCATACAAAGTAAAATTTATCTGAAAATAAATAAATAAAATACATTTGTGATTTTACTGAAACTCAGAATGTATGTTTTTTTGCTCATTGTCAAATATATTTTAGTTAGTAGGCGTTGGATTTCTAATAATGAAAAATTGACAAATTTATTTTAATTTTTATTGTAAATTTATTGGTTTTTATTGAAATAAAGTGAGTGTAAAGTTGTAAAGCTGGTTCTAACCCGTTCTAAAACCGGACGTACATCCATTGATACTCAACGAAGACGCAGATACAATGCACGTCTAACATCAGAACAACAAGCAGAAGCAAATACTATAGTAACCACAGGTATGTTCCAATCACGTTCTTATGAAAGGGAAGAACATCGGAATGAACGCCTTGCCAATCAGCGGCACCGAAGCAGATAGGCCTATCAACGCACCATTACCTCAAATAGAGATGCAACTCAACTCTCCTATAGAACACGTATGGAAGCTACAGGTGTTTTTACATTACCATCGATTAGTAGAATTGCGATCGATTATGATCCAGAAATTGAATACAGTGCTCCTCGCAATTATATTCAAAACATGTTTTCCTTCAAATACAAAAAATTTATGGGACAAATATAAGAACGGTAAGAGTGAAGATATTTTGCATGTATAACGAACCATACGAGCAGATCAATTTAGAAAATATCTGTCTAACAATTTCCAACGATCGTCCTGCAAACGACTTATGTAATCGAGACCTACATAGTGAACAATCCTTTGATGTAAATTAATTAAATGGTTATGTACAGAAAAAAGCACCAAAATTATTAGCAGAACAATAAACAATTTATGATAACATCATGCGTGCAGTTGCTGCAAAGGAAGGTGGATTCTTTTCCTTAGATGCTCCTGGCAGTACTGGGAAAACATTTCTCATTTCATTAATCTTAGCCAAAATACGCTCTGAAGGAAAAATTGCATTGGCTATTGCTTCGTCCGAAATAGCCGCAACATTATTGGATGGTGGTCGTATAGCTCATTCAGCACTAACATTACCGTTAAACATACAAACAAATGAGAATGTTGTATGTAACATCAAAAAACATTCCGGTATGGCAAAAGTTCTGCAAAAATCCAGTATTATTATTTGTGATGAATGTACCGTGGCTCACAAACATTCCTTAGAAGCTGCATATAACTTTAAAAGATTTGAAAGGCAACGAAAGACATTTTGGTGGAGCTCTCATTTTATTATCAGCAGAATTTCGTCAAATATTGCCAGACATAGCAATATCAACCTGTGCTGACGAAATAAACTCCTTCTGAAAATCATTAACATTATGGAGCATCGTTCAAACTATAAAATTAACAACAAATGTACGAGTACGATTACAAAACGATCCAACGGCTAACCAATTTTCAAAACAACTACTTGATCTTGATAATGGTAAAATTAATATTAACCCAACCAGTCAAACTATTAAAATATCCAAAAGATTTTTGTCAATTTATATCGTCACGCGATGAATTAATTGAAAATGTATTCCCAGACATTCAAAATCAATATCGTAACCCTGATTGGTTAAGCGAAAGGGCTAATTTAGACGCAAAAAATGTCGATGTCGATAATATTAATGTTGTTATTCAGGACATGATTGATTCCGAAACGTTTTCTTTCAAATCTATGAATAGTGTTGTTGAAGAAAATGAAGTAGTCAATTATCCAACAGAATTTTTGAGTTCACTTGATGTGCCCCGTCTACCGCCACATTTATTAAAATTAAAAGTTGGTTCTCCAATAATTTTGTTACGTAACCTCAACGCTCCGAGACTATGTAATGGAACCAGGCTAATTGTTGGCAGAATAATATCCAATGTTATTGAAGCCACAATTATAAAAGGAAAGTTTAAAGAAGAACATGTTTTGCTGCCAAGAATTCCTACTATTCCTACCGACACACCGATAACATTCAAAATATTGCAATTTCCGATCAGATTTGGCTTTTGCCCTGACCATTAATAAATCTCAAGGACAATCATTGCAAATATTTGGTTTGCACCTGGAAAACAGTTGTTTTTCCCACGGGCGACTATATGTGGCATATTCCCGTGTCTGAAAGCCAGCAAATTTATTCATTTACTGCGAGAAAAATGAAATTAGAAATATTGTTCACTCTTTAGAATTACAATAATAGAAATATATTGGTCATTCTTATACATATGTTACAAAAAATATTTATTTTCATTTTCATAAATAAAACATGGTATTTCTTTCAATTAATATTAACAAATGCACAAATGTTTTTATACCCTATACTACTATATGTTTTGGGTATAATGACTTTGTGCTGCTGTTTGTAACAACCAAAAATATTCATCCTAGAACCATCTTTAATTATACCGATCGACTCAGAATCACTTTTTAAGTCGAAATAGCCATGTCCGTCCGTCCGTCCGTCCGTCCGTCTGTGTTCCATGTAAAGCTTGTAATCAAACTACAGGTCGCAACTATAAACATATTTTAATGAAATTTGGTTCGTAAGCTTTTATCGGCCATGGGATGAACGCTGTTGAAATTGGTGAGAATCGGTCCATGTTCAGAGCTAGTCCCCATACAAATGACCCCTATGAAATCGACAGAAATTGCCATAAATTCCAAATTGTCATATAGATCTCAGTCAAATTGGGTTTGTATGTGTTTATCACATCCATTAATCAGTAGTTCAAAAATAATCCCTATAGGAAAATTCTTAGTCATAGGCCCCATATAGAGCTGCTTCCCGATCTTCACTTAAATCTATCAAAACACAAAAATATTGCAACAGATTTTTCTCAAATTTGGTTTGTATATATTTTTTCAAAGTAAAAGTGACTTTATCAAATATGGTCGAATCGGTCCATTTTTCGATCTAGTCCCCATATAAATTAGTATCCGATATGAACTTTTTCATATCTGCAGCGAAAAAAATTAATAAAAATGCCATTCAAATTTGGTTTATGCTTATTTGCTATATCCAATTAGTTGGACCGAAGAGATAGGGGGTCTAAACCATGGTATAGGGTATCGTATAGTCGGGCTAGACCGACTTTATTTTCTTACTTGTTTTATATAGGTATATACAGATTCCTGCGAAAAAAATCATGGAGGGCAAAACAACTATCATATCTAAAATTTTTGAGATATTTTTTAAAGTACTTACTGCAGCACATATTTTTTTTTTTTAATTTATACACGAATTGAGTTGATCGTATTTTAAAGGAAAATGACAGCGAAATATATTTTGAAGACCACTCCATAAATAGGCTTTATCAATTATTTCGAGGATTTGAAAATACATTGGAATAAGTGTATATTATCAGAGGGGAATTACTCTGAAAGCCATGATATTGTTTTGGAAATATAAATAAAAATCTTATCTTTTATTACAAAAATTATTATTATTCTATAATGGGCAAAGCAGATTCTCTCTTCTTAAACTCATCTACTCGATAATTGCAAAACCTAAATTATTTTCATTATTGACGCAGTTAACGCCACTTTTTCTATTTAAAGGTGAGTTTTTTCATTTTTTTTTTTATGTGTAATTTAGAGACATTATCCCTGAGTACGAACGGTAAAAGTAACATGGTTTCCTACGTGGTAGAGCCCTTGGTTATAGGAGACATCATAGGAATCGAGACTTAATTACATGTATGTTATCATAACCAATTACTCCTTCTGAGTTTGTATTGTACAATTAAAACTTTTTATTTATTTTGTATAATTTTATTTCAATTCTTATTTATGTTTTTAATTCGGTTCAAAAATTATCAAATTTTTCCTACTCCGGAGCAAACTGCATACAGCTGCCCATGAGAAAAACATGGATTTTCCAAATTAAATCTGGCAACACTTAACGATTGGCTTTTTAGAATATTATTTGGCAATTTGTTATTTCACGAATTTTTGATCTTGAGGATTTTTGATTTGGAAATTTATGAATTTGTCGTCGCCGCCAATAATTTCCACGACTACTCACGTTAGTAATTAATATAATTGTCAAAAGTTTCAACAATGCCGCTTTCACAGTACTTCATATTTTTTGTATAGAGATGCCAAACCATCCCATTTGTTATCTGACTACTCACATTAGCATCTGATGGATTCCTACAAAGTGTCAATGTTTTTTTTCTTTTACAGTACTCTAGTTATATGCTTAACTGTACAACGCGTACTAAAAATATAATATAATATAAAAATATAAAAAATTTCGAGATGATCGGTTCAATGGTTTAGCCTACTATAAGCTACAAACAAACAAAAATACATACATTTGTTTTTATATCCATACATAGATATTAGAAATTATGGTAAAAAGCGGTCTAAGATAACTTCGGTGTAAGGTAAAGTATATAGCACAATTTGAATGATCTAATTTTTCTCAATCATTAATATATTCTCCTCACAAGTAACATTTTGTGTATTATGCATCACACACATCAGATAGATATGAAGCTCCAATAAAGTTCAGTTTATTTTTTATAGAAGAACCATATTCCGATTCCATTAAAATTTTCATAAAGCCTAAAAATATGCACATATTTTTAAG
This sequence comes from Cordilura impudica, assembly GCA_963682025.1. NCBI lineage: Eukaryota > Metazoa > Arthropoda > Insecta > Diptera > Scathophagidae > Cordilura > Cordilura impudica. The sequence continues at coordinate 86,048,581 of OY821517.1, read as the reverse complement.
TGCAAAAATAACTTCAAAACAAGATATGTGTTGATTTACGATATTCCATCTTTATAAAAAGAAAACGCAAAATAAAAAAAAAAAACAAAGAGTAGAAATTGTTGGTTATGCCAAAAAAAAAACTTCAAATAACTTTATTTGCGTATTTTTTTTCTTCTTGTTTTTCTTTTTAAAACTTGTTATCGTTCGGTCATTATTCTAACCAAACATTTACAAAGAACACACAAACACGCACATCTACAAATGATTTAACAACAACTAAAACATTTACACATGCATAAACACAAATAGAATATAAGACACATCTAAAGCAAACATTTGTTTAACTATCAGTTGAAATATTTTGCTTTTATTCTTTAAAATAAAATCTGTTTTTCTTTAAAAGAAAAATTGTCGGACTCTAAAATAAGAAATAGTCATTTAAGAGGATATTCCGTTTATATATTACATTCATATGTCTTCATCACACTTAAGAGCGTCAGATAAACAGAAACAGCGGAAAACTTATGTAGAAGATAAAAAGGATTGCCAAATCTTATGAGAATATAAAGTTTTTTAAGGTTAAGTACTGCATATAAGAGTGGAATATTTCTATTTTGAACTCAATGTCAAATTTTGGGAATAGTTTACTCTTGAAATAACCACTTTGAATAAATTTAAAAAAAAAAAATTGCAGTTAGTTGCAACTATCGTACAAAAATTATATTTTTATATCCTATTTATGGGTTAGTGCTGATTTTTGTAGACCCACCTTTTATTACACCCAGAATCACTTTCTATTTAGCGATGTTCGTCCGTTTGTCTGTCTGTCTGTCTGTATTCCATGTAGACCTAAAATCGTAATATCCAGATATAGCGATAAAATTTGGCGAATGTGTGTCTATTATTCCCACTAATCAGCATTCCAAAGTGATCCCTATATGAACATTTGTGGTCACAATCCCCACTTAAATCTGATTCCCGGCTTTCACTTAAAAATATAAAAAACATATGTTATTTATAGATCTTTATCAAATTTGTGTGATATATATTTTGAGACCAGTAAGAGACTTTGCTAATATAGCTATGTTCATGATCCACATTTTGACCTAGTTCCCATATAAAAATAACATCATGTATAAACTTTTTCATATCCACATGGCACAACTTAATAAAATTAGCATTAAAATTTGGTTTATTCTTATTTTCTATATCCAGTTATGCCTCAGCAAATTGCCTCAGGAATTCAAAACCCTCTCGCGAAACGCGTGGTATAGGGTATTGTACAGTCAGTCTAGCATTGTTATGTATAAAATCATTGGTGCGTTTGTTTGTATCAATTTACCTTTGGACCTATAATAGCCATAGACTTAAGATTGATACTATCGTCCACACTAAACATCACATGACGAAAGTAACATCACTGCAATAGTCCTGAAACTTTCATGAGTTCATAAGTTATATATGTACAAAGTTGAGCTAAATGTGAGCCGCATCGAATGGAAGACAAATTAAGTATCTGTCATCACTGATACTATGTTTGAGTTCAGCAATTACAATTTCGCATACTCAAGCCATTTATCTGCAGACCATAAACTTATATGGCGGATATCACAGCGAAAATATTGACGTATATTTAAACCAGTGCTGTTCATTTCATAGGACAAATGCTCAACTTACATGTATTCCTATTCTTGCATTTAGTCGTCACTGAAACAGCGACGAATGAAGACGTGTAGCGGATGTATTCTGATTTTTTTTAATCCACTGAAAAAAATTAATATTGATATACGAAAAATATGTTATGAGTATAAATGTATTTGGTAATTCGTTATAAAACATTTGAGAAAATAATTTAAATAAAAAAGAAAAGCTGTTTGAAATTTGAGAACAAATTTGTGTTGAAAAATTAAAAGAATCGTTAATCAAATTGGAAAACACGATCGAAAAATAAAAATTGTGAAAATTGTTTTTAGATTTTAAATTTATTTGTTCTAAACAACGTAACGCATTAAGTTGTATAAATTTAAAAAATGTTTTACTAATGCGCAATTGTCGCGAATTAATAAATATTGAAAAGGTTATAATACAAGATCTATAAAAGCCTTTAATAGAATTATTAACAAAACGAATTTATTTATTATAAAAATAGAAAAAATTTTAAAATTTGTGTCTGATCGTTCATTCATTTATTCCGATCAAATGTTTTTTTTTTCCTTCATAATAGCATAATAAATCCAACTTATTAAAGATATTTTTATACCCTATACCACTATGTGGTTTGGGTATAATGACTTTGTGCTGCTGTTTGTAACAACCAAAAATATTTGACCTACACCCATCTTTAATTATACCGATCGAATCAGAATCACTATCTGATTCGATTTAACGATGTGTGTCCGATGTCCGTCTGTGTGTCCATGTAAAGCTTGTAATCAAACTGCAGGTCGCAAATATGAATATATTTTGACGAAATTTGGTATTTATTCTTCCGTCGGCCATGGGATGAACGCTATTGAAACTGGTGAGAATCGGTCCATGTTCAGACCTAGCCCCCATACAAATGACCCCTATGAAATCAACATATATTGCCATAAGATCCAAATTATCATACAAATCGTAGTCAAATTGGGTTTACATGTATATATTACATCCATTAATCAGTAGTCCAAAAACGATCCCTATTGGACAACTCTTAGTCATGGCCCCATATAGAGCTGCTTCCCGATCTTCACTTAAATCTATCAAAAAACAAAAATATTGCACTGATTCTTCTCAAATTTTGTTTGTATATATTTTTGCAAAATACAAGACACTTTACCAAACATGGTCAGGATCGGTCCATTTTTGGGCCTAGTCCCATATAGATATAGCATCCGATATGAACTTTTTCATATCCGCAGCCGAAAAAATTAATAAAAATCCCACTCAAATTTGGTTTATGCTTATTTTCTATATCCAGTTAGTTGGGCCTGAGAGATAGGGTCTCTAAACGTATGGTATAGGGTATCGTATAGTCGGTCTAGACCGACTATAATTTTCTTACTTGTTTTAATATGTAAATACAATGAAATCATTAATGTTACCTCTGTTCGTTTACTTTAATTTCTCTCATTGGTCTCTTCGTTTGTTGTCTTCATATCTGTTGAATCGTAGCCAGTCAGTTTTATCAAGCAATAAAACCTCTCGTGTGTTGTCAGTTATGAAGGGCGTACCCCAAGGATCAATACTGAGACCTCTTCTTTTTACCATCCATGATGATGTTCAGTTATAAGTATATAACTACTGGTATAAGCAGCATAAATGATTGCGTTGCAAGATTAAATTCAGATCTTAATAAGATTTATACATTGGCAAGTGCAAATGGTTTATGCCTCAAACCCTCTAAATTAAAGTGTTTAATTCTCATAAGGAGAACAATGCCACTGCCTTTGAACCATTGATTATGTTAAACAACCAGAAAAATGAAATCGTTTCAACAGCTAAAAATCTAGGTATTACTTTTAATGATAATCTCACATGGTTTAACCATATTACTTCTGCTGCTGGGAGAAATAACTCAATGCTTATAACGTTATAGAATACACAACATATAACCCCCCTTAACATTCGAATTTTGCTTGCAAAAATATATCTTATGCCTACTCTACTATATGGCTGCAAAATATATGCAAGCACTGATTCTAAGAGTTATAAACAACTTGAGTCCACTTTCAATGCAATTTTAAGATATATTTTCAATATTCGAAAATATGACCCGATTTCGTACTACTCGAAAAATCTTTACGGAGTAACATTTGAAAATTTGTTAAAGATAAGAACACTACTGTTCTTACATAAAGTTGTACGTACACATCAGCCAACATATCTGTATGACAGACTCGTTTTGATGCGCACGGCTAGAAATCATGACATATTGTACATTAGATACCAATATTTAGTATCCAAATGGCAATTTTATGTCTCCATAATACGTCTTTGGATTCGTTACCACAATCCATTAAAATTATAAGCAACGCAATGCATTTTACGATGGAACTTTTTAAATTTATTTAGTTTAGTTTTCTTATTTTTTTAATTTTTTTTTTTTTTTTTTTTTGCTGATCCGTTCATATTTTATATTTTTTATTTAACTAATTTTGTTTATTTTTATTTTTTTATATTATTTTATTTACTAATATTTGTATTAACATTTTTGGTTATTATTCGTTATTTTTTTTTTCTTTAAAATTATTTAATATTTTTATATTTACCTTCATTATTTTTTTAAGACAAATTTATTCAAATTTTCTATTTCAATTCATTGTAAAACTCCTATACTTTAATTATAAGATTATAAATCTTGTTGTATGGGAAATCATAAATTAAAACAAGTAAGAAAATTATAGTCGGACCGACTATACGATACCCTATACCATGCGTTTAGAGACACTATCTCCTAGACCCAACTAACTGGATATAGAAAATAAGCATAAACCAAATTTGAGTGGGATTTTTATTAATTTTTTCGGCTGCAGATATGAAAAAGTTCATATCGGATGCTATATCTATATAGGTTTAGGTCCAAAAATGGACCTATACTGACCACGTTTGGTAAAGTCTCTTGTATTTTGCAAAAATATATACAAACAAAATTTGAGAAGAATCAGTGCAATATTTTTGTTTTTGATAGATTTATGTGAAGATCGGGAAGCAGCTCTATATGGGGCCTATGACTAAAGTTGTCCAATAGGGATCATTTTTGGACTACTGATTAATGAATGTAATATATACATACAAACCCAATTTGACTAAGATTTGTATGATAATTTGGATCTTATGGCAATTTATGTTGATTTCATAAGGGTCATTTGTATGGGGGCTAGGTCTGTTCATGGACCGATTCTCACCAATTTCAATAGCGTTCATCCCATGGCCGATAAAATATTAAATACCAAATTTCATCAAAATATATTTATATTTGCGACCTGCAGTTTGATTACAAGCTTTACATGAACACACAGACGGACGGACGGACGGACGGACGGACATCGTTAAATCGAATCAGATAGTGATTCTGATTCGATCGGTATAATTAAAGATGGGTGTAGGTCAAATATTTTTGGTTGTTACAAACAGCAGCACAAAGTCATTATACCCAAACCACATAGTGGTATAGGGTATAAAAAACTAAAAACCAGTAACATCTGAAATTTGAGAGATTAAGAAAAATTAGTTCTCAAAAACATAAATATCCAAAATAGTAAACGAACAGCAATTTGTAAGAATTTGCAATTCCATAGAAACAGCTGATTGTAAACACATTTGAAAGTGAAGAAGAACTGAAACTCTAAATTAAACAAGTAAGAAAATTATAGTCGGCCTAGACTATATCGACTATACGATACCCTATACCATGCGTATAGACACCCTATCTCTCAGGCCCAACTAACTGGATATAGAAAATAAGCATAAACCAAGTTTGAGTGTGATTTTTATTAATTTTTTTGGCTGCAGATATGAAAAAGTTCATATCGCATGCTATATCTATATGGGGCCTAGGCCCAAAAATGAACCGATCTTGTTTTTGATAGATTTAAATGAAGATCGGGAAGCAGCTCTATATGGGGCCTATGACTTAGAGTTTTCCCATAGGGATCATTTAAGGACTACTGATTAATCGATGTAATAAGCACATACAAACCCAATTTGACATAGATTTATATGATAATTTGGATCTTATGGCAATTTAAGTCGATTTCGTAGGGGTGATTTGTATGGGGCTAGGTCTGAACATGGACCGATTCTCACCAATTTCAATTGCATTCATTCTATGGCCGATAAAAGCTTATATACCATGTTTCATCAAAATATATTAATAGTTGCGACCTGCAGTTTGATTACAAGCTTTACATGGACACACAGACGGACGGACATCGTTAAATCGAATCAGATAGTGATTCTGATTCGATCGGTATAATTAAAGATGAGTCTAGGTCAAATATTTTTGGTAGTTACAAACAGCAGCACAAAGTCATTATACCCAAGCCACATAGTGGTATAGGGTATAGAAAAGAAATGTAACTTAATTAGAACAATTTAATTTATTTAACAATATCATTACCCATTGCTTTTGAAAATAAACATTTATTATGGAAGAAATTGGCAGATACACAGTTATTTTTTTTAACAGGAACCGGCTTTAAAAGATTAAAATTAAAGAATCCTGGTTATGTGAATATTTACTTCTTCTATCATTAATTTTCTCAGAATTATTATTTAAAATTTTTGCACAAAAATAGAAAAGTCAATCATATGTTTTTCAAACCTATGTTTTTTCTTGCTTGCTAATTCTCCAGTAAAAACTAGCAGGTTTTAAAAAAATTAACTATCACTTTACGCTGTCATTTATTCTCTTTTACTGGGTTTTTGAAATAAAGGAACTGGATCCAGTAAATTTTGTGATAATGTGTACAAATTATTACAAATTATCACGTAAACGATCAGAGCTATTGATTGAAAAAAACTACAACTTTTTGTTTTTTATAGAATAAAAAAAGCCAGCCTAATGTATATACGTATTTATTTTTCCCTTTAAAAAATTGAATTTTTGTTTAATTTTTATTTCTTTAAAACAATTTTACACACAACATTAACAGTTTCATATTTTCAATAAAAAAAATAAATTCATACAGTTACTAACACTGCTATGAAGCCATTGAAAATTTTTTACAGTGCAATTCTCATGTTCGCACCAACACAACTTCATTCTTATTTTTGAACAGCACTGATTTAAACGCAACGTTTGTAATCCAAATAACTTTTTCTTCGCAAAAACTTAATATTATTTGAAGTAATTCTTAAGTGAGAGACACAATTGTCTCCACGTTTTTTGAATACTATTTAATAAAAAACGATATTAAAGAAAAAGTGGCACGAATCAGTATACGACTAGTAATAATTTTAGCCACAGCTGAGGACACGTACAAGTCAATAATATCGAATATTTTTCATTTCAATATTGAGATATATTCCGACCATATTTATGACGTCATTGGCAACACTGAACACTCAAAAGTAGGGAAACAAAAAGAATAAATATTCTCAAATGCCGGGCAATTAATAACAAAAATGTGTGTTAAGTAAGAGTTAAGTATATCACAGTTGTTAATAGAAGAAAATCTGTAGCTGGACGTGCGAAATGATTATCAAAATTGCCTGTAAATTTAAACGTTTATCTTATTTGATTATTAACCGAGTATTTTAAAATAAATTACGTAGAAATATATTTCCAAACGAACATTATTAATGGACATTTCGAATAAACATAAACCGGATTTAAATAAAAAACAGTTAAATATATATTCATATGGATTAATATTAAGAGGTTACTAGTTCGATTATGATAATGTTTAATTAAGCATTTTATAATTATCTTCTTAAATTTAAATGTGCGTGGTATCTCCATATAAAGTGAATTTTTAATGCCAAATACTTGCAATATTATAGAAACTAGAATAACGAAACTTTTCATGAGTCCATAGGTTATTCGTTTAAGTACCCATACCAAAATGAGTTTGATCGCATCAAAGGACATGCACATAATACAATAGCAAGAGTCATGAAGCTTTGTGGGAGGGCATTGGATATTAATGTGATCAGAGCAGTGAGCTTGGGAAAGCTAGAGTTTGTAAACGTTGTCCATAAATTATTGATCAGAGTAGTAGGAGAAAAAAATAGACGCAAACTAACTTATGGGTTTAGCACCTGATAGACAAATTTAATTAACTTTACTGCTATGGTAGTAAGACCTCCAAAGTTTATTTGTATGAGCTATAAATTATCAAAGGGAGTAGTCGAGTCAGAAATGACGGGATTTATACAAACTTAAATATCTGGAGTACATTGATACTGAGATTGTAGTTTTCATACAGTCTTAGCAAAAGTAGGTGGGGTCAGACTAGGTGTATCGTGGCACCTTCGATAAAAAGTAGACATTTATAGTCGTATTTGTATAGCAAGGCCATTCATACTTTGTATGAGTATAATGGACTCATGAATTTAAATTTGTATTATTAAAGCGGGGGGAATCGAACCCATGGAATGATAACTCCTATAAAAGTAAATATAGTAAGACATGATTAAACAAATAATGTTTTTCTTGTAAGCTAAATACTTTCCGTCATCTATTATTGCAATAATAATAAAAATATTAAAAATATTTAAAAACTGTATAAGTAAGTTACGAATTTTACTGTCGTAGCCCTAAACAATGGGGCTATTAGCAACAAATACTTTTGTGATACAAGATCAAGAACACATTATTTCTTGAATTTTAAGTACAAAAATAAATTCACAAATTTTATGTTTTTGTTAAAGTTGTTTTTCAGACAGTTTGAGAAAGACTAATGCCGTTTTCTTTTCTGACAAAAAATGTCGCATTTTATTCACACTTTTTTCGAAAAGTGTATTTTTCATATATTCCAAATTAAGAGCAACCTTATTTTATACATCAATCGAAAGGTCGCAAAGTCGAGCGCTCGTAAATCGCAAAAAATTGTAGCCATTGACTTCTTTCAGGTCATAGTGTGAGAATATTTCCACATTGAATATTTTCACCCCATGACTTCAAAGAGGATAATAATCAAAATTTTTTGCATTTTATGAGCACAGCAGTATGAGACCTTTCGATTGATGTATAAAATTAGGTTTCTCATAATTTAGAATATATAAAAATATACACTTTTCGGAAAAAGTGCAAATAAAATGCGACATTTTTTGTCAGAAAAGAAAACGGCATAAGCTTATATATTTGTTCAAGCTGCAACCCGCTATTATACTTACATTCGGCGATTTTTGAATTGTCGATTTTTGTTTTTGCGATTTTTGGTTTTTGGCGATTTTTGGTTCTAGCGATTTTTTTTTCTTTGCGTTTTTTGATTTTGGCGATTGCCTTAACTTTACCAGTCTCTACTGTAGCTCGCGAAATATGATTTTTATGCCAAAACCGCAGCAAGAGTGATAAGCAAGACAGACTTGGTGATAAACAGTTATTATAGAGGTGTATCAGATTTTTCGGATCGCGAGTGGGTAATGTTTTAATTTTTAGATGTACGCGGTGAAGAACATGTTCGGTTTTTTTTTAGCAGTACACGTGCAAGAAAACGAACTTAAAATAAAGCTACACTCGAATCTGTGTGGTTTATGTGTGTTCGAAACAAAAAATACGTGATAGAAAAATGTTCGCGTAGATAACGAAATATTTAAACGAAACACAGTCATGTGTTGGGCACCTTACAAAATTTAGAAACATACATAATTGATATGAAAATAAAAATATGTGTTGGCGGCTTTAGAACAGAACATTGTGAGTTTCATGTGTGTATTTTCTGAACCTTGGCCAGAATATTATGTAGCCACGAGATACAAATTTAGTAGAAATAGATCAGCTGGAATATTAAAATTCTGTTATCATAAAAACTGTCTCAATTTCATCTACGCGGGTTTGTCGCTTTTTTCAGGTTGGTAGTTCTATTTGTAATATCTCTACGAAATTTCATCGCAATATGTTCATCGGTTCAATAGTGACGCTCGTTTTTATAAACAGCTAAAAGTGAATTCGGCTATTTTAAAAATGTCTGATTTTGTCCAACAAAGAAGTTCCATTAAATTTTGTTTGTGATATGAAATTTCTGCTCTGCAAAAATGTTTAGGATATTGTAGAAGGTTTCGGTGACCAAGCTATGTCAAACAAATATTTATGAACAAACCGTTGAAGATAAAAGAGAGCACCGGACGAGAAAAAACATCAACTGATGAACAACGTTTCAAGGAAATCAAAGATTTTATGCTAAAAATTATTAATTTATTTAAAAAATGTAGTCGCATAAATATATCACTGAAACAAGGCTTTCTAACCGCCACAACGATACAAAACGCATCATTGCGGGTGATTAGACTTGAATATATGACTACGATACCGAAACAATCGACCAAAGAAGCGAAATATCGTACAAACAAAAAAAGCTAAACCCAGAAGATCACGCCAAAGTGGCTAAAAATCGAAATAATTTTAATAGTTTACTTCGATTGTCATGGTGTCGTGCATTATGAACTTTATATGTCTCAACCGTGTTTGGTAAAGGGTTAAAGTAGATATAAAAATTCTAAGTTGTTTACTATATTTTCAGTGTGTATTTAAAATTCAATAATCATTGGTTAAAGGTGAATATTTTGATATTTCAAGTGATTATTTTTATTACTAAGACTTATAAAACTAAAAGTTTTATAATGGAATCAACTACCTCAGGTATTTGAGCATATAATATTATATTCTTCTATTTTTTATTCTTGATTTTTGGTTTGTTCGATTTTTGATATTGGCGTTTTTTGTTTATTGCGAGTTTTGATTTTGATTTTTATTATTCGCGATTTTCGGTTCTGGCGATTTTTGTTTTTTGGTATTTTAAATATTGGTGAATTTTGTTAATTGCCATTTTTGATTTTGACGAGTTTTTATATTGGTGATTTTTGGCATTAGCGACTATTTTTTTTTTTTTTTTTGGAATTTTTGATTTTAGCTTTTTTTTATTTTAGCGATTTTTGATGCTATCGAATTTTGTATTTAGCGATATTACTTATTTGTGAATTTTATTATTCGCGATTTTTGTTATTCGCGATTTTGGGTTTTGGCTATTTTTAATTTTGGCGATGCCGCCCATATTTTCCACTACTCACAGTGGTAAGTAATGTACAAAGTTTCAACACTGTCATTTTCATAGTACTTCATATATTTTGGTATAGGAGATTGGGAGATTCCACGTACATTAGTCTGATCCTGCCCATTTTTTGGGCAACGGCTCACATTATTAACTCAGACGAAGTCCCAAGGCTTTCAGTGTTACAATACTCTAGATATGACATTTAATAGTCACTTTTTATGGGGTTGTCACGCCCATTTTTTGACGAGTTGGTAACTTACGAACTCACACAATGTGTCAAGGCTTTCAACTTTCGAAGGCTTTATCTTTTACAGTGCTCTCGACATATGACACTAAATATTTACTTTGTATGATGGGTGCCATGCCCATTCAACTCCTCAAATTAGTTTTATATGTACATGTGCATAGTTTCAGAGCTCTTGCTGTCATAGAACTATAGATACTATATATTAAAATTTGATGTTAAAAATTCACTTCATATGGGATGTGCCATGCCCACTTGTGAAAATCCCAAAACCTATAGCCTATATTTCCTTCCGGTTAGGCAGTTACCTACTGTACAAATTTCAAGACGAGCGGTCCAGCGGTGTAGTCTCCTATAAACCACAAACGTATAAACAAACGTACAAGCATGCAAAACTCCATTTTTATATACCTATATATAAATTATTCAGATAGGTTTCCGGCACTTAGCTTTCATCAATTTATATGAGGGCTTCATGTCAAGTTACCAAACTTGTGAAATCGAAGTGTTCCGATCGTGATGAAATTTGCACCAAGGTTAGTCCTATCGGATAGCAGTTTAGACACAATTTTTCAACAAGATCGGTCCAGAACTCTCTGAGTTACAGGGGGTAAAAATTTGACATTTTGACCAAGCAGGTGTTTTTTCTCATCCATGTAACTTATTACCCATTGTTTTTAGCGAAATTTTTCCAAAATAATTTAGATAGCTATTTCTTCAATCTTTAGAAAAAAAAAGTTATAAAAAAAATTTTTTTTGACTTTCTCTTTTGCTAAATCAAATATTTTTTTACTTTTTTTTTCAAAAAAGGCCCTTTTTTGCTTAAAAGAAAGCTCAGTTTTTTTTCCTTTTTGGCTTTTTGGTCGTACAATATCTATCAAAATATATGTTTTGTAACTCAAGACAACGATTTTTCAATTTTTAGCATATGCACTATTTTGAATTTTTTCCTCTTTGTGTCTGTTTCTAAACCCTTACTAACAAAACTTATACACAAATTAACCTTTCCAATGGTATGTAACATAACTAACTAAAATTTTATACCTTCGATACTGTAATAACCGCAAAATGTTAACCTCAGGGAAAATATCACTTTCTTTCAATACAAGCAATGAAAAATTATTTTTATACCCTCCACATCTCAGTGGCAGAGGGTATATATAGGTTTGTCATTCCGTTTGTAACGCATCGAAAAACTAATTTCCGACCCAATAAAGTATATATATTCTTGATCCTTATCACAGCTCGAGTCGATATAGCGATGTCCGTCTGTCCGTCTGTCCGTCTGTCCGTCTGTCCGTGTGTCTGTTGAAATCACGCTCATTCAAAAAAAAAAGCATTTACTTAGGTCAGGTTACGAAAAAATTATTTGCCATAATTCCCACCAGGTTGGTATTGAAATCGGAGTAAATCGGGAGCCTCTGCGCTGAGAAATGAACAAAAGTTTATAGATACCTCTAAAAAAAACATGAAACCTAGTTTTTTCTTGTAATAGTTTAGTGGTTGAACATACAACAACATAAAAAAAGCCACAAAAAAAATGTGATTCATACATATTAACAATAACAAGAACACAACTACCATGAGCTATGTTAATAGTATTGCCACAAACCGAGGTGGAGGGTATCAAAGATTCGGCACAGCCGAATTTAACACTCTTACTTGTTTTTATTTATTTGTAAGAATAATTCAATTAATATATAATAATAATAACAATAATAATAATAATAATAATAATAATGATAATAATAATACTAATAATAATAATAATAATAATAATAATAATAATAATAATAATAATAATAATAATAATAATAATAATAATAATAATAATAATAATAATAATAATAATAATAATAATAATAATAATAATAATAATAATAATAATAATAATAATAATAATAATAATAATAATAATAATAATAATAATAATAATAATAATAATAATAATAATAATAATAATAATAATAATAATAATAATAATAATAATAATAATAATAATAATAATAATAATAATAATAATAATAATAATAATAATAATAATAATAATAATAATAATAATAATAATAATAATAATAATAATAATAATAATAATAATAATAATAATAATAATAATAATAATAATAATAATAATAATAATAATAATAATAATAATAATAATAATAATAATAATAATAATAATAATAATAATAATAATAATAATAATAATAATAATAATAATAATAATAATAATAATAATAATAATAATAATAATAATAATAATAATAATAATAATAATAATAATAATAATAATAATAATAATAATAATAATAATAATAATAATAATAATAATAATAATAATAATAATAATAATAATAATAATAATAATAATAATAATAATAATAATAATAATAATAATAATAATAATAATAATAATAATAATAATAATAATAATAATAATAATAATAATAATAATAATAATAATAATAATAATAATAATAATAATAATAATAATAATAATAATAATAATAATAATAATAATAATAATAATAATAATAATAATAATAATAATAATAATAATAATAATAATAATAATAATAATAATAATAATAATAATAATAATAATAATAATAATAATAATAATAATAATAATAATAATAATAATAATAATAATAATAATAATAATAATAATAATAATAATAATAATAATAATAATAATAATAATAATAATAATAATAATAATAATAATAATAATAATAATAATAATAATAATAATAATAATAATAATAATAATAATAATAATAATAATAATAATAATAATAATAATAATAATAATAATAATAATAATAATAATAATAATAATAATAATAATAATAATAATAATAATAATAATAATAATAATAATAATAATAATAATAATAATAATAATAATAATAATAATAATAATAATAATAATAATAATAATAATAATAATAATAATAATAATAATAATAATAATAATAATAATAATAATAATAATAATAATAATAATAATAATAATAATAATAATAATAATAATAATAATAATAATAATAATAATAATAATAATAATAATAATAATAATAATAATATAATAATAATAATAATAATAATAATAATAATAATAATAATAATAATAATAATAATAATAATAATAATAATAATAATAATAATAATAATAATAATAATAATAATAATAATAATAATAATAATAATAATAATAATAATAATAATAATAATAATAATAATAATAATAATAATAATAATAATAATAATAATAATAATAATAATAATAATAATAATAATAATAATAATAATAATAATAATAATAATAATAATAATAATAATAATAATAATAATAATAATAATAATAATAATAATAATAATAATAATAATAATAATAATAATAATAATAATAATAATAATAATAATAATAATAATAATAATAATAATAATAATAATAATAATAATAATAATAATAATAATAATAATAATAATAATAATAATAATAATAATAATAATAATAATAATAATAATAATAATAATAATAATAATAATAATAATAATAATAATAATAATAATAATAATAATAATAATAATAATAATAATAATAATAATAATAATAATAATAATAATAATAATAATAATAATAATAATAATAATAATAATAATAATAATAATAATAATAATAATAATAATAATAATAATAATAATAATAATAATAATAATAATAATAATAATAATAATAATAATAATAATAATAATAATAATAATAATAATAATAATAATAATAATAATAATAATAATAATAATAATAATAATAATAATAATAATAATAATAATAATAATAATAATAATAATAATAATAATAATAATAATAATAATAATAATAATAATAATAATAATAATAATAATAATAATAATAATAATAATAATAATAATAATAATAATAATAATAATAATAATAATAATAATAATAATAATAATAATAATAATAATAATAATAATAATAATAATAATAATAATAATAATAATAATAATAATAATAATAATAATAATAATAATAATAATAATAATAATAATAATAATAATAATAATAATAATAATAATAATAATAATAATAATAATAATAATAATAATAATAATAATAATAATAATAATAATAATAATAATAATAATAATAATAATAATAATAATAATAATAATAATAATAATAATAATAATAATAATAATAATAATAATAATAATAATAATAATAATAATAATAATAATAATAATAATAATAATAATAATAATAATAATAATAATAATAATAATAATAATAATAATAATAATAATAATAATAATAATAATAATAATAATAATAATAATAATAATAATAATAATAATAATAATAATAATAATAATAATAATAATAATAATAATAATAATAATAATAATAATAATAATAATAATAATAATAATAATAATAATAATAATAATAATAATAATAATAATAATAATAATAATAATAATAATAATAATAATAATAATAATAATAATAATAATAATAATAATAATAATAATAATAATAATAATAATAACAATAATAATAACAATAATAATAATAATAATAATAATAATAATAATAATAATAATAATAATAATAATAATAATAATAATAATAATAATAATAATAATAATAATAATAATAATAATAATAATAATAATAATAATAATAATAATAATAATAATAATAATAATAATAATAATAATAATAATAATAATAATAATAATAATAATAATAATAATAATAATAATAATAATAATAATAATAATAATAATAATAATAATAATAATAATAATAATAATAATAATAATAATAATAATAATAATAATAATAATAAGATAAATAATTTAGTAAAATGTAATCTCAATCACATTAGATCCATTTATATCATTACAATTTTTATACTTAATTTATTGTAGCTGATGAAGTACTTAAGTTTTGTGAACTTTTAAATACCCAATCTTTCATCCAGCTTATTTATCGCCTATTTTTGCTGCTTTTTTCCCAATCCTTCCTTGTCGTTACTAGGTTCAGCTGTTGATTTCGCAGCTGGTTTCTTTTTTTTTTTTGCCTTTTAAAGAATTCGCATTGAATAGCGGCAGACAACTTTTGCGACTTGAGTCTTCCATCAACAAGCGGTAAAAAAGCATGACCAAATATGGTCAGGATCGGTCCACATTTCGACCTAGTCCCCATATAAATATAACATGCGATATAAACTTTTTCATATCTGCAGCCAAAAAAATTAATAACAATGACACTCAAATTTAGTATATGCTTATTTTCTATATCCAATTACTTGGACCGGAGAGATTGGTTCTCTTAACCATGGTATAGGGTATTGTACAGTCGGTCTAGACCGACTATAATTTTCTTACTTGTTTAATCGCTGTTTTATTTCTTCTATTAATGAATTTATAGTTTTTTGGGAAAACTGTTCTCTATTAGTATTTTGTATTTTTTATGTGGACTAATATTCAGAACTCTTTCAATTAAATTTTTTGCCGTGTTTATTATCTGGTTTTTTGGTTGGGTTGCGTTGTAATTCATAAGTCTCCCCGAAGCAGGTTCTTTTGAATGCCAATCAAAAACGATACCTCCTGATGATCTATGTAATTTCGTGTCTAGGTATGTTATTTCATTATTTTCCTCCACTTCGATAGTAAATTTAATTTTAGGATAATGATTATTCAACGTTTTCATAATTTCATCCTGGTCGTCTACGTTGATAACTGCTAGAATGTCATCTACATATTTAGATATGTATTTTATGGTAATGTTTTTTTTCTTTGTCTTGCTTCTCATTATGACTTTTTTTGTAAGGTTTTCGAAACACTAACACACAAATAGGAAAAAATTCAAAATAGTGCATATACTAAAAATTTAAAAACCATTCTCTTAAGTTACAAAACATTTATATTGATAGATATCCCACTCGCATCCCACTAAGCGGCCAAAAAGCTCTTAAAGGAAAAAACCTAAGCTTACTTTTGAGCAGAAAAAAAGTCAAAAAAGTATGTGATTTAGCAAAAAAAAAAGTTTTTTTTTTTTTGAAAGATGAAAAAAATAGCTATCTAAACTATTTGGGACAAATTTTTCTAAGAACAATAGTTTATAAGTTACATGGATGAGAAAAAACATCTAATTGGTTAAAATATCAAATTTTGACCCCCTCTAACTCATAGAGTTCTTGATCAATCTTGTTGAAAAATTGTGTCTAAACTACTATCCAATAGGACTAACCCGATCAGAAAACATCGATTTCAAAAGTTGGGTCACTTGACATGAAACTCTCCATATATTAATCAGAGAGGTTTCTGTCACTAAGTTTTCATCAATGGTTATATAATTGTTATGTATATAATTGTTATGTATATTGAATTTTGTAAGCCTACATCTAAGCCACATGCAGGTGAAGTATACTCTTTGGCTCTAGTTTGTATTAATTTGAAATAATTTTATTAACATTTCCCAGAAATCGTTCAGATTTTTCGGTCTGCATATTCGAACTTATAATTCATGGTACAAAATAAACATATAAAACAACACAAAAACAATACATGTTCTCGTGGCTTTCATAAGGGGAGAATGGCTAAAAATCCAAAAGCATTTCTATACGGTTTTAAGATTTTCAACAAACTCATTTTGAAAGTCTTCTATCAAGTGATTAGGACACATGTCATTCAAAACTTGATATCTTTCTGTCAACTTAAATAGTTCTACTCCAAACTCATTAATGTGGTATTTACAATTACTGAGAATTAAGTTTATGTATTTGCATTGAATATGTGTAACCCCTGTGTTCTATAAGAATCATTATACCCTATACCACTATGTGGTTTGGGTATAATGACTTTGTGCTGCTGTTTATAACAAGCAAAAATATTTGACCTAGACCCATCTTTAATTATACCGATCGTATTAGAATCACTTTCTGAGTTGATTTAACAATGTCTGTCCGTCCGTCCGTCCGTCCGTCCGTCTGTGTGTCCATGTAAAGCTTGTAATCAAACTGCAGGTCGCAAATATGAATATATTTTGATGAAATTTGGTATATAAGCTGCTATCGGCCATGGGATGAACGCTATTGAAATTGGTGAGAATCGGTCCATGTTCAGACCTAGCCCCCATACAAATTACCCATATGAAATCGACATAAATTGCCATAAGATCCAAATTGTCATACAGATCTTACTCAAATTGGGTTTGTATGCGTTCATTACATCCACTAATGAGTACTCCAAAAATTATTCCTTTGACCCCATATAGAGCTGCTTCCCGATCTTCACTTAAATCTATTAAAAAACAAAAATATTGCACTGATTCTTCTCAAATTTTGTTTGTATATATTTTTGCAAAATACAAGAGACTTTACCAAACATGATCGGAATCGGTCCATTTTTGGACCAAGTCCTTTTATAGATATAGCATCCGATATGAACTTTTTCATATCTGCAGCCAAAAAAATTAATAAAAATCCCACTCAAATTGGGTTTTTGCTTATTTTCAATGTCCAGTTAGTTGGGCCTAAGAGATAGGGTTTCTAAACGCATGGTATAGGGTATCGTATAGTCGGTCTATACCGATTATAATATTGTTCTGCAATATTCAAAATATATTGTACTTTATTTTACGCCTGTAAATTTGTTTCAATAATTTGAAATGCTTTAGTTGAACTGAAGCAACAAATTGAATCTACAAGATGCAACTACAATGATTGTGACTTATTTGCTCTTTGTAAAATATAATAAAGTCATAGAGAAATATACCTACACTAGAGTTGCCAGTTATTGGAGTGAATAAATTGTTCGATAAAAAATGATTGATAAAAGTTTTTAATAAAGTTTCGTTTAATCGAATAATGGAAAATAAAGCAAAATAAAATTAAGATTTTCATGTACTTTGCAAATGGAGATATGGTCAGAATATGACCATATGTATTGAGATCACTTACTATATATGTTTTAAAACGTTTACAAAACCTTAAATTTAATCATGTTTGTATATTTATTATAGTCTTTAAAGAATATCTTGATTTTATTTACTGCTTGCACATTCGACGAAAAACAAAATTTGATTCGACTCAAAGTCAGTTATCAATGCGTTACATTTGTTTCGATTGTATAGAAAATTAAATTTATTTTTAAAATCTTTGTTTTAACCAAGGTCCAGAAAACACACATCAAACATACAATGTTCTGTTCTAAAGCAACCAACACTTATTTTTATTTTCATATCAATTATGTGTGTTTCTTAATTTTGTACGGCGCCGAACACAATCATGACTGTATTTCGTTTTAATATTTCGTCATGTACACGGATATGTTTCTATCACGTATTTTTTATTTCGAGCACATATAAACCACACAGGTTCGAGTGTTTCTTTATTTTAAGTTCGTGTTTTTGCATGTGTACTGCTAAAAAAAACCAACATGTTCTTGAGCGCGGACATCTAAATTTTAAAATTTTATCCACTCGCGATCGGAAAAATCTGATACACATAATAACGACAACAATTGTTTCAACCAAATTTATTAAAAAATCTAAAATAATTTATTAGCAGTTATAAAAAATAATAATAGAAAGATAATAATAAAGAAAAAAAAATATAAATAAAAAGATAATAAAAATAGAAAACTGAGAAATTTTATAAGTTGTTTATGACTTAATTTCGTTTTTTATATATTATTTTTTAAATTAATATTTCAGTGATTACATTTATGTTCCATTTGTTTAACCAAGTTGCAATAGCATATAGTTCACTTTGAACTAAACTGGATGTAATGTTTTGACAGATGTCAGAAACTAGTGTAGTGCCGCATAATTATGAGTCTGCATATGCGTATGCAACTAAATATTGCAACTAAAATGTTTCCAATGATTGGCATATCTGACATAAGAATTTAGTATGGAGTTGGTCCCTGCGGGACTCCAGCCTTTATGTCATAGATATTAGAGGGTTCATCTTTTACTTTAACTAAAAATTTTCTGTCTGTTAAATACGATTTAAGCAGCAAGTAAAACGGCGTTGGTAGAAGTTTTTCAGTTAATACAAATATTAGTAAATAAGATAATATAAAAAAATAAAAATGAACAAAATTGGTTATAATAAAAAATAGAATTTATAAACGGATCAGCAAAAAAATGTTAAAAGATAAGAAAAAGGATCAGCTAAAAAATGTAAAAACTTCCCTCTTAAAATACGTTGCGTTACTTATAATTTTAATGGACGATGGTAGCGAATTCCAAAGACGTATTAAGGAGACAATAAATTGCCATTTGGATACTAAATATTGGTATCTAATGTACATTATGTCATGACTTCTAACGGTGCGCATAAAAATGAGTCTGTCACACAGATTTTTTGGCTGATGTGTACGTACAATTTTATATAAGAACAGAAGTGGTTTAATCTTTAACAAATTTTCAAATATTACTCCGTAAAGATTTTTCGAGTAGTACGAAATCGGGTCATATTTTCGAATATTGAAAATATATCTTAAAATTGCATTGAAAGTGGACTCAAGCTTTTTATAGCTCTTAGAAGCAGTGCTTCCATATATTTCGCAGCCATATACATAGTAGAGTTGACATAAGATATGTTTTTGCAAGCAAAATTCGAATGTTAAAGGGGGTTATGTGTTGTGTATTCCATAACGTTCTAAGCATTGAGTATGTTCTCCCAGCAGCAGAAGTAATATGGTTAAACCATGTGAGATTATAATTAAAAGTAATACCTAGATTTTTAGCTGTTGAAACGATTTAAATTTTCTGGTTGTTTAACATAATCAATGGTTCAAAACGCAGTGGCATTGTTCTCCTTATGAGAATTAAACTCTCTAATTTAGAGGGGTTGAGGCATTACACTTGCCAATGTATAAATCTTATTAAGATCTGAATTTAATTTTACAACGCAATCATTTATGCTGCTTATACCAGTAGTTATATACTTATAACTGAACATCATCATGGATGGTAAAAAGAAGAGGTCCCAGTATTGATCCTTGGGTTACGCCCTTCATAACTGGCAAGGCACGAGAGGTTTTATTGTTTGGAAAAACTGACTGGCTACGATTCAACAGATATGAATAGACCAAGGAGAGAAATTAAACATTTTGTGTAATTTAAAGCATAGAACCTCATGTCAAACGCTTTGGAATGGTCAAGTAAGACAAGAAAAGAAATGGCGCCAGCATCAATACTTTCTCGTATATACTCTGAAACATCTATGAGTGCTGATATACAACTATGCTTGGGTCGGAAAACTGATTGCCTTTTTGTCACAAAATCACTATCATTAATATGCTTGCTAATTTGTCTATGAAGCAGTCGTTCATAAACCTTAGACAGATAAGGTAGTATGGCAGTTGGATGATAATCGTGCATAGATTTTGGGGTGGGTACAATTTTTGCATGTTTCCAACTTTGCGGGTAAATACTCTTTGTAATTATATTATTAAATATATGTTTTTTTTTTTTTTTAACCAACACTCAGGGGATGCTCCCTACAAATGCAGTGCATTAGGTTGTGGGAAGGAGGAAAGAGGAAGTAGTGTTTGTGGATATTTGTCTAAAATTTAATTAGATTATAACTGTCAGGAAAGACCTCTGTGGGGAGTTTATTCCACATACTGATAAACGAATTCTCTCTGTAATACGTTGTGCGGTCAACTGGACAATAGACTATGAACAGATGTGATACTAGAGAAGCGGGTAGAGCGAACCAAAACTCGGGTAATTGGAACAAGTTCGCTAATCTCAGAAGAACATTTCCCATGGTAATACCTATAGAACAGTGCTACACAACCCACATTCCGGCGATGTTCCAACCAAGCAATAGAGTTGGATACCCTACTGTGATGATGAGCGCCAACGCCCTCCTTTTCAGCCAAAATCGACTTTGAAACTCCTGCGCATATATGGAAATTGTATTCAATTTTTGGTCAGATGTAAGTGGTATAAATTTTAGGCAGATCAGAAGGAGTGAAGTAATTTTACACCGTTTTAGCAAAACCAAGACACTTCCTTCCTTCGACACTTTAAAAACATGCTCGTTCCAACGAACATCACATTGAATTCTCATGCCTAGAACATTAAAGGTATCCGATTCCTCAATACCTATACCAACCATATATACAGATGACATTGTTGATTCCATGGCCTTATGGGTCAACATGCAGCATTGAGTCTTTAGCGCATTAAAATCAATCCTATTCGCTTTACCCCGCTCGGAGATTGTTAACAGGTCTTGATTGAGTGTGTCATTCATTGTCTGCCTTGTGCCCCAACCTCCAAGAGGCTTGGCCTACAATTAAAGGAATATGAATGACAAATGCTGCTCTCATCTGCGAAAGAGTAATTAGAATTAAAAATGTGACCAAGAAGGACGTTCAGAAAGAAGAGGAAAAGAGAAGGAGAAAGAACGGAACCTTGGGGTACCCCTGAATTAAGCTGAAACTCATTAGATAAGACCCCATCAATAACAACACGCATTGTTCGGTCTCTGAGAAAACCCGATATCAATCGAGAGAAGTCATTACCGACCCCAAATGCAATAAGCTTTGATATCAATGCACCGCGCCATACACTATCGAATGCCTGGGAATATCTAGAGCAACCTCTTTACTTTCGCCAAAATTGCGAATGGATCGGCTCCAGCCCTCAGAAAGTAGAGCTAACAGGTCTCCCGTGGAGCAATTTCTACGGAAGCCATACTGTCGATCATAAACAAGTGAGTTGGCCTCTAAGTAGTTCAAAAGATGGAAATTAATAATGCTCTCCAACACCTTTGAGAGCGCAGAGCAGATTGCAAATGGAAGGTAATTTTCAGGGTTATTAGCCGTACCCTTTTTAGCAACCTTCCAGCACGAGGAAAAGACTCCCGCTCGGTACGAAGAGCTGAAAAGTTTGGCCAATGGACTGGCTAGCGTCAAAGAGCACTGTTTCAGCACCAGTGCTGGTATAGCATCCGGTCCCGGAGACTTATTAATGTTGAGATCCGAAAGAACCTTCTTAACTGGACGTGCTCGGAAGAATATTTTAGGCATAGTATTTTATGCATAGAACTAGTATTATTCCTTACTCTTTTAACAAATGACCAAAAGCTCTTGCTGCCCCGAGGAGCAGAAAGAACTTTAGCACGAAGACGCTGATCATGAAGAAACTTTTCGCACCTTAGTACTTTGGCACATTCATTTCTCGCCTGTTTGCGTAGCAGTTCAGTGACGGAATTTTTATTTTCACGGCAATGTCTGAATGCTCCCTCTCTGGATCTGACTGCATCTCTGCAAGTCTGGCTAAACCAAGATTTTTGATTAGGTTTAGCCGAAATGTGCTTTGATGGGATGAATAATCTCATACCAAGCACTATTATTTTTTCCACTATTATCGCTACAGCGTCAACATTATTATCTAGGAAACAAAGTTTCTAGTTGAAATGCTTGAAGAAATCGTTGAGCTCGGCCCAACGAACATTTCCGTAAATAAAAACTGAGCATTTCATAGCTGGTGTTGAAACACTGTGAAGTACAGAGTACGAAAAAGATGTGGAAATGGTGCAGTGATCCGAATTACTGAGAGGTGCAAGTATTTTCACTTCATACTTGTCAGGGTGTGAAGTTAGAGAAAGGTCGAGAGTATTCTGTCTTTGCCCTTCAATGCAAGGAATAGGCGTTGCTTCATTCACTAGTTGCGCAAGATGGTTATGCGCCACGAAAAGCTCAACGTAATGGTCTTCGGGAGTTGTTTGTCTCGAATGGTGAAGCCAAGTGGGGTTATGGATATTAAAATCGCCGGCAACATCGATTTCACTATTCGTGAAACTTTCTAGGATTCTAGAAATGGATTCAGAAAGGGCGTCGAAGCCATTGTAAGTATGCTCCCTTTCTGTATTTGGGCTTCTATATAGAAACCCGAAGTGCAAAATGTGTGACCTGATTTTGAACTTAACCCAAAATGAGTTAAATTCTGAATCATTACAGTTCAGATGTTGCTGCTACTGGTACACAACATTGTCGCGAATGTACATAATAAGGCCCCTATGAAGAATAAAGAGGGATAGAAGGTGATAACCAGGTATGTGAAAATCCTGTGCATCACCATCTCCACTTACCTGGGTCTCACATAAGGCGAAAACATCCGGCCGATGAAAGCAAATGTGGGCATATACAGAGAAAAAATTCGATCCGAGTCCACGTATGTTGCAGAAGTCGATACGAAAAATCCCTGACGTCAAATAAAATAAAAATTAAGTCAAGTTTCCTTACGATAGTATAAGTGAAAGTTATAAAAATATACGTTTAAAATAATTTTTAAAAATTTAGGATGAATATTACCGAACCCATCAGCATTAGATTTAATTGCCTGACAGCTTGAAAATACATCTTCTTGGTTTATACAACTAAAACAGATTGAGTTGTATTGAGGGTGTAAAATTTCTCTTTGATCATAAGAGTTCACATTTGAAGTAGTACAAGGGAGAATTATGAAAGATACATTGATTTTATCTACACCTTTTTTAATTAGATACTAATGGCGATGATTTTCCTATCCCAATTTCTCGTATTGTTCCCCAAGTTTTCATAGTACCAGCTGCAGATGAAAAAAGACATAAATTGAACTTGGATTAAGTAGTTTTGATCACCCTGTTCACTTCTCTTCGAGACTTTACATATTCCGTATGTAGGTCAGTGATTTTAAACATTTTTCAGCTCTTATATGCAAAATCCATACGAGTAATAGCTAATTTTATTTCAATGTTGAACAATGGATTCTTCCTGGAATTTTCCTCAAAGTTCTCACCGGAACAAATTTACTAAAAATTTGCAACAAATTTTCCTCTAGATATTTCAGTTGATTATCAACCGAGGGCATATAGTAGATACTGCACCAATTTATTCCTGATAGCTCAAAGGATATATTGGCATAGTTTATGTGATCAAAATCATAATAGTCACTTTCATTCTGCAGTTTGAAGTCATATGCCAAGAATAAAAGATCATGTTTGGAGAAACATGGTGCTGACAATTGATCATATAATAAATAGTTACAATAGCAAAAAATCTTGGTGGAGAATATATAGATTAGATAACCAAATTGTAATCAAATTAATAAAAGCAGATTTTACTAGCTTCAAGGTAATCTTCACAATGATCACACATTAGATGATGCCTCAGTCGAGATTTAATAAAAATCTTGGAACTTTTGTATCATACAAAATATATCCACGCACTGAAAATTGACTCCTAGAAATTTGATGAGTTTCAAATGCAATTAATATATTGATTTGCTTGTCATTTAGGAATAGGCGAGTTCTTTTTATACCCTATACCACTATGTGGAACCGACATGAAGTGCCATAAGATCCAAATTATGATATAGATCTCAGTCAAATTGGGTTTGTATGTGTTTATTATATCCATTAATCAGTAGTCCAAAAATAATACCTATAGGACAATTCTTAGTCATAGGTCCCATAAAAGCTGCTTCCCGATCTTCACTTATATCTATCAAAAAACAAAAATATTGCACAGATTTGGTTTGTATATATTTATTCAAAATATACGTGACTTTGTCAAATATGGTCAAGATCGGACCGTTTTTTGACCAAGTCCCCATATAAATATAGCATCCGATATGGACTTTTGCATACCTGCAGCCAAAAAAAATTAATAACAATGCCACTCAAATTTGGTTTATGCTTATTTTCTATATCGATTTAGTTGGACCGAAAGATAGGGTCTCTAAACCATGGTATAGTGTAACGAATTTTCTAAAAAGAAAACGCGAACTGGTATAATTCCTTTTTGTGCAGGGCTACCTATAGGAACCGGCCGTGCTCAGGGCTGGGAGTGTGTTCTTGCCCCATCGGAAATATTTATACGTTACATGAAAACTTAATTTAGGTAGCAGAGTATCAAATCAAATAAAAATACCAAAATGATGACATAAAAGAAACATAAAAGAAAAAAAAATTGTTGATGTAAATCCAGTATCTAGTTGTAATTGCTACTCACTCATATACCCACCCACCTTGCTGACTGTAGAGCATTCGGTAGTCAGCCCATATCGAAAATGAAATTTATACTATATTGACTTCACCTTTCGTAATAATTACACAAAAATTTATAGTTTCATATTGAAAATCTTCATTTCACAAATTAATAAAATAAAAAAAATCTAAATTTAATTTATAGTAATGAATGTGAATTATAAAATTAATTGTCATAAAAAAAATTATTATCAAATTATTTGAAGTTAAAAAAAAATATATAATTTTAACAATGAGAATGGTCACCTTTTTAATTTAACACATTATATTCAAATATTTAATTCATTTGATAAGAAAAGAAAAGCTCAAATTAATTATAAATTTAAATTTGCAAAAATAATGTTTGACGTTTATAATGTCAAAATCCTCTCAATTAAAAAAAAAAATTTTCAGACATTTTATTGGGAGGGAATTTATATATGTATGTGTTTTTCCCCCTTTTTTTTTCTTTTTTTGTGTAATAAAAATTTGAAAATTAACAATATACAAATTTAATGTAACTTACATTTTATCCAATGTTGTTACTGTTAAACTTTAAATTAAATATCAAATTTCAAATTTTGTGTATGTGAAATAATAGAATTTAAAATATAATTATGAATTAATTTGAAGTTATGTAATGAAATAAATAAAATGTAAATTATTAATTAGATTATTTAGATGATTAATTAAAAGAATTAGATTTTAGATTTAAATAAATTAAAGCAAAAATAATTGAATTTTAAGCAAAAAAAAAAATAAAAATAACAAAAAGTTATAAAATTTTAATTTATATATCGATTTCCCGTTAAGACTCAATAGTCCCTTGTAATTTTATTTTCAGAATTGCGTGAATTCTTACGAATAGTTTACGATGCAAATAAATATCTTGTAATGTCCTTGTTAATCTTGATATTTGTGTTGTGGAAAATTAAATTTAGTGATATATTTTTGTTATCTTGAAGGCACCAAATTTTAGAAGTCGGAAATGATTTTATTTTTGTGTAAGCCTTTTGGCTACGCAAAAAGAATATATAGGACACACACAAGTAATCCTATTTTAATATAAAAAAAATTGTGAGAAAGTTGTTCGTAACAAAAAAAAAATATCACATACATATGTATATAATTACCTTGGCCTTCCTCTTTCTTATTATTATTTTCATAAAATTTATGAATATTTATCATAAAGAAAAAAATTTATACCAAAAACAATTATTTTTTCTTTTGACAATACTCGCTGAGTAAAATTATTTATTTTCCACTAATTATTCACTTGGTGTTCACTCTTTGAAAATTTTCCACTAATGAACAATATCTTTCCTTTCCAAATTTGACAAATAAAAAAAATCGACAACAGACAGAAACTATATTAACTAGATAAAAAATAAGAAATAAAAAATCAAGTAAAAAAATTTTTAACAACGACAGTGTTTGAATTTTTATTTCTTTTTTTTTTTTTTTTTTTTTTAAATATGCAAAAAAAATTTATTGAGTAAAATTGGAAAACATCACATTAGGGTATCATATGGTCGGTCTAGACCGACTATAATTTACTTATTTGTATATTCTTGACTTTGCAAATTTTTACAATAAAGTTCCCATGTGCGCAAACTAAGTTTTACCTGACCATTACAACAAAAATTACATATATAATTATTACTTACCCAAAAGCATAATCATATCGTCAGGCAATTGATTGACTTTACGTTTTATATTACCGTGGGAGAACTAACAGTTACTCACATGAAACAACGAACGTCTTACAATTCATCGCGTGGCATGCTAATCAGGAGAATAAACAGTGGGCAAAATCTTAAGTAAATTTGGGATCTATTAATATCACGAGAGATTTCTACGTCCGCCATGAAAATTTTTGATGTGTAAACTTCCGTGGAGTAAAAATCTATTTCACAATACAATCACAAAAACAGCGTAAGAAGTAAGACAAAAACGGTGTAACGTATGAGTGTATTGGTGATTATGATATAAAATTGTTTTAGCTAATTCAACAACCCTTTGCCGTAAAACGTTAAAAATTTCACATTATAAACGTATAGCATATACATACATAATTCAACAACCCCAAAAGTACAACCAGAGCTCCTGCAGTTGAATTTGCTGTTGAATTTTACAAAACTGCTATTGGGCTATTGCAGTAGTTCGGTATTCCATTAATTTTATGAAATATATTCGTGTTAACGTGCAAATGTCATAAATAACATAAATTGTAATTATTGAAACTACAATTTTGATAGATGATTACACATCTCCCCTGTGATCGGAACCACAATGTTATACCCTATACCACTATGTGGTTTGGGTATAACGACTTTGTAACTACCAAAAATATTTGACATAGACCCATCTTTTATTATACCGATCGAATCAGAATCACTAACTGATTCGATTTAACGGTGTCCGTCCATCTGTTTGTCCATGCAAAGCTTGTAATCAAATTGCAGATCGCAAATATGGATATATTTTGATGAAATTTGGTATGTAACCTTTCATCAGCCATAGAATGAACGCTGTTGAAATTAAAGGGAATCGGTGCATGTTCAGACCTAGCCCCCATACAAATGACCCCTACGAAATCGACATAAATTGCCATAAGATCCAAATTGTCATAAAGATCTTACTCAAATTTGGTTTGCATGCGTTTATTACATCCATTAATGAGTACTTCAAAAATGATCCCTATGGGACAACTCTTAGTCATAGGCCCCATATATAGCTGCTTCCCGATCTTCACTTAAATCTATCAAAAAACAAAAATATTGCATTGATTCTTCTCAAATTTTGTTGGTATATATTTTTGCAAAATACAAGAGACTTTACCAAACATAGTTAGGATCGGTCCATTTTTGGGCCTAGTCCCCATATAGGTATAGCATCCGATATGAACTTTTTCATATCTGCAGACAAAAAAATTAATAAAAATCCCACTCAGATATGCTTATTTTCTATGTCCAGTTAGTTGGGCGTATGAGATAGGGTCTCTAAACGCATGGTATAGGGTACCATATAGTCAGTCTAGACCGACTATAATTTCCTTACTTGTTTATTTTGGCTTAAGCAGTTTGCGTTCTAGTAACTCTTGAAAATTGTTAAAATTTTCTGTTTGAGCAAAGCTTTTCTTATTTTAAGGTTATTTACATTCTTATTCTCTCTATTTTTTTTACTGGATATTTACTACTTCAAAATTACTCAAATACATGTAACATAAACTCATTTTTCAAATACAAATTAAAAAGTTATTTAAAAATATATTTAATATTATATTTAAATTCAACCGTGTTTTAAATCTATCTAGTTGTAACGCTAATAATGAAAATTTGCTACCTAAAATTTGTCACAATGTACGTGACGTATTTAAATTTCAACCCTTCAGCTGGAAGACACTGATGATACCAAAGTTCCAAAACCATCACGACATTAAGCAAACTCGTAAGTATCATGACAAAAATTCAACTTAGAAAAAAAAATTTTTTTTTTCATTTTAACCAAAGATAATAGTTAATCTCACAACCTCAAATGTCAGCCACAAATATTCTGTGTATATTGTCGAAATAAAAAATCATATATAAGAAAAAGCTACCAATAAATCTAATATACGAGCATTAGGGTGGGTCAATTATTTTTACTCCATGGGCTCATCGCGATTCTGGTACTATGGGCCATAGCAAGTATATTTTCCAAGGAACCATAACTCTAAAACCATTTTCAAACCCTCCAAAATTTCGACGAAAAATCGGTTTATGTCATATATGGTTACCCCAAATAAAATTATGTGAGATTTTTTCGGCCCCCTACAATTTGACCTGCTCTAACGAGCATGCTTTAAGTGCATAGTGGAACAAATTAAAAGAAAATATATATCAGTCAAAGGACTAATGATGGCCATGGGTAAAAATTTTTCTTATGAGATATTTTGTTATATATATTTTTAAAATGACATTTCGGTTTCCTTACGTTTGAACCTTGGCTTTTACTATCATGCTCAATTGCAATTTTTGCTTATTATATTCGCATACAGGAGACAAAAAATTATTTTTAATATTCAGGACACTATTCACCACCAGGCACATAACAATCATAAACATGTTTATTCCACTTTATTAAATAAAAGTTTAGAATTTATCTGTATGAATACAGCAAGTATAAACAGAAATATTATAGAAAGGTCCTTGTAAAGAAATAAATCATAGCAGAATACTACATACATCCGATGATGTTGTTTTCTTCATCTTCCTTTGGTTGGTGGCGGTTAAGTTAACCGTACGCATCGATATCTGGCAGTGCGGTTGAAAGTATTTCGAAGGCAAAATGCAGTCAAGTGTTAACCAGAAAAAAACATACACATATATATATATAAAAACTGAATTGAATCCAAGGATTTATACGCGTAGAGAAACAACAATTGCAAACTTCTTTCAAGTGGAAATCATATATTTAAACAAAATAAAATAAAAGCAATAACAAATACTTCGATATAAGATACTTCTGTTAAACATTTATGAACAACAACATTAACTATCAATAAATTTCAAATATGAACAATCTCAAATTTAGCATATAAGAAAAAAAAAACATGTGAACAATATATATGAAATATTAAATAAATTCCTGATTTTGCAATTTATTAAACAAAAAAAAGTTTTTAAATTTGTTACACATATTTATTTCCTTTTAGTTTTAAATCTTGTATTTAAAAAAATGCTGACATTTTGCAGCCAGATAATAAAAATCCAATTTGGGTAAAAAAAAAAATAACAAATTTAACAACCAAGCGCAAAATTAGTTTTTAACTTTTTAAAATTGGTCAATTACGTAGATTGTAGTTTAATTTCACTCATATAAAAATATTAACACAATTTTGCTTATGGTTTGAGCCTTAAAATGCGGTCTTTTAATAAATTTTACAATTTTTTTCGAAATAGTTGGAATTGGTGAAAGCAACTTAAATTTTGTGTTTTTATGGTTGTCAGTTGTAGTTAGCTAAATGAAAAAGAGTTGTAATATAAATTAGGGTGGCCCTTAATTAAAAATTTTTTAAACTCTCGATCGCACCCCCTAGATATATGCGAATGGCAAAAAAACTGAGAAATAAAAAGTTTTGGGCCAATCAAAAAAACATTTAGAGGTGGCTCAACACGACTGAAAATTTCAAGTGTGTTTATATGGGGAAATATGACTTTTTTTTCAGATTTTATGAAAATTTCGTTCTATAGTTTAATTTTTTCGACAAATTGTTATATAGTTCACGATCAGCATTAAATTATCTTTTCAAAAAACTACAAAAGTTCAAAATCGAATTAAACATCGCCAAGAACTAGCACATGCCCCAGACCACTTTTGTGCCCAAGAAAAACTAGGTCATGAAATTTTAAAGCATTTTTTCAACTTTAAGAAATTAGTTTAAGCCATAATTTTTTTCTTCTCTATATTTATAAGCATTGAGACCGAAAATGGGACATTTTTTTGATAAAATTTTGAAAACTCCTTTTTCAAGTTTTAAAAATTTTCTTAAACAAAATTTTAAAAAAATGGACCTACCACTACAAGGTTTTGTTAAATGTATATTACAGATTAACTGTGTGAGTTTTAGGTGAAGCCCTACCCCTGAATTTTTTTGACAAGTATTTTATATTTGCGGATTTCGATAAAAATGGGATTTTTGTAAAATATTCTGTTAATGTACTCTTTGTAAATACTTTGTATCAAAAATTCATCACTTTTCTACTTTGAAATGTTATATTTTATCTTATTAGCCTAGGGTTTCGGAAAAAATAATATTATCCGTTTACCCTTTTTGGAATTTGAAGTTAATAAAAGACAATTTATTAAAAAAATTCAAAAGTTTTGTAAGTGCTGTTGAATTTTTAGATGCGACGCTTAAAAGATAATAAACAAATATGTGGATCTTCCGTTCCTAAAATTTGGGATACGTCAACCCATTATTTGCCAAGGCCAGTTTTGGATTTTAAGATATTTTTAAATTAAAATTACCCATAACGAGTGTTTCTCAATGAAACCACTATTTAGAATTTAAGAAAAATAATTCGGTTAATTTTTATTTATTTACCCCTTCAGAGCTCCTGGGACCAAAATAAACCATTGTGATATATCTTTGGTACATTTATGCTTATTGCTCGCGATTATAAATTAAAATAACTTTTAACCAATTTTGTTATAAAATTATTTTATATATAAAAACTATCTATATTTTTCTAAATAAAATAAGAAGACCCGTAAATGACTCAAAGCAAACAAGGGACAATTCATTCAAAAGAATATAAAATATAAAATTAATTCTATTTAATTTGGTGTATCTAAGGATGATTTAGTGTGCGATTTAAATTGTTTTCTGTAATCATTTACGACTTGCAATAAGTATTGCTTTCCTTGTTCGTTCTTTGTTAATATGTCATTATACTCTGCAATCAATTTAACACCGCGTTCTGCTGTATCATTAACCACTTTCATTTTTGAAACAATATCACTTATACATAAAATAATTTTATAACAAAATTGGTTATAAGTTGTTTTAATTTATATTCGCGACCAATAAGCAGATAATTGTACCAAAGATATATTACAATGGATTATTTTGATCTCAGGAGCACTGAAGGGTTAAATAAATAAAAAATTAACCGAATTATTTTTCTTAAATTCTAAATAGTGGTTTCATCGTGTTTAATAGAAAAACTCATTTTCGTTAATTTTTATTTAAAAATAACGTAAAATCCAGAGCTTGCCTTGGCAAATAATGGATTAACGCTCTCGGACTTATCCCAAATTTTAGGAACATACATGATTATTATATTTTCAGTGTAGCATCTAAAAATTCAACAGCACTTACAAAATATTTGAATTTTTTGAACAAATTGTCTTTTATTAGCTTGGGGTCATATGTGACCCCAATTCCAAAAGGGTTAAAACATAACATTTAAAAGTAGAAAAGTGATCAATTTCTGATGCAAAGTATTCAGAAAGAGTACATATTTTACATATTTTAGAAAAATCCAATTTTTCTCGAAATACGCAAAAAATAAAATCCTTGTCAAAAAAAATCTGGGACAGGTATTTACTTCAAAATTCACACAGTTAATCTGTAATTTGCATTTAACAAAACCTTAAAGTGCCAGATCCATTTTTTTAAATTTTGTTTAAAAAAATTTTTTAAAACTTGAAAAAGGAGATCTCAAAATTTTATCAAAAAAATGTCCTAATTCGGTCTCAATGCGAAATGTGTTAACAACATGATAATAAAACAATACTTCATGTCTGATTATTTATAAGAATAGAGACCAAAAAAAATTATGGCTTTAATAAATTTCTCAAAGTTGACAAAACTGCTATGAAATTTTATGACCCAGTTTTTTTTTTTGGCCAAAAGTGGTCTGGGGCATATGCTATTTCTTATCGAATTTTTATTAGATTTTGAAATTTTATATTTTTTTTAAAAGACATTTTAATACTGATCCCGATTCTTGTAAGAACTTGTCAGAAAAATTTAACTGTAGAAAGAATTTTTGTAAAATCTCAAAAAAGTCATATTTTCCCCATATAAACACACTTGAAATTTTTAATCGATTTCCGGCGCGAGTTTTCTTTATCCGATTGTCCCCAAATTCCCCATTTATTAGTTTTATATTGAAAGGTAACAAACTGGACCACGCCTATCCCCAAAATCGCAATTTGAAAAATGTCCATATAACCTAGGACAACTCTTATGTATACGTTGTAATCAAACAACAGGTCGCAAATATGAATATATTTTGATGGAACTTAGTATATAAGCTTCTATCGGCCATAGAATGAACGCTATTTGTGAAAATCGATTCATGTTCAGACCAGGGACTAGGTTCAAATGACTCCTATGTGATCGACTTAAATTGCCATAAGATCCAAACTATTACACAGTCTCGGTCAAATTGGGTTTGTGTATATTTATAATATCAATTTATCAGTAGCCATAGCCCCCATATGAATCCAATACCTGATCTTCACTTAAATATATAACAAACCAAAAATATTGCATAGATTTTGTTCAAATTTGGTTTGCGTATGTTTTTGCATTGAAGATAATTAATAACAATGCCACTCAAGCTTGGTTTATGCTTATTCTCTATATTTAATTAGTTGGTCCTAAATGATAGAGCCTCTATACGCATGGTATAGGGTGTGGGGTATGTAGGAAAAAAAATAAAAAAATATTTAAGATACCACTATGTGGTCAGGTTATAATGACTTTGTGCTGATGTTTGCAACTGCCAACAATATTTGACCAAAACCCATCTTATAGTATTTCGATCAATTCAAAAACCCCTTTCTCCATTGACTTAGCGATGTCCGTCCGTCAATCCTCTTGTCTGTCTGCGTGTTCATGGAATTAAAATTGGTGAAAATCGGTGTATGTTCAGACCTAGTCCCCGTGCAAATTACCCCTATGAGACCGACTTAAATTGCCGTAAGACCCATGTATATATCATATACGTCTTGGAAAATATTTGTTTGTTTGTGATCAGTAGTCAGTTGGCCCCCATTAAAAGCTACTTTAGATAAATAAGTGATTACAATTAAAAGGATGTAATATAATAATACACTCCTTTAGCGTGATTTAGTAACTTCTTTTAACGATAATCGAATCGTTGAAAAATAAAGCAACAAAATTATCGATTTTGGTATTCAGTAAAATTTTTAAACGATATTCGCTATTGTTAATGTCAGCCCTTGTTATCTAAACGACAATCATATTTGTGTTGTTTATTCAATCGATAAAACGCGAAAAAGTTTGAAATATCGTCATACATAAATAAAAATCGTAAAATAGTGAAAATATTTTGCTTTTATTATAAAAACTTTTTATGTAAATAAAAAATTAAATAGCATATTTAATTCATTATTTTATTTTCAAATAAATGAACAAAAATATTAATAAAAAAATATAAAGAAATAAAACATAAACATAAAATCATCCTGTCAAACACGAAGTAAATTATTTTATTTTTTTCTATTCTTCTTTGTGTTTTTCGCTTATTTTGACAGAGATACCACTCTTTTACAATTTAAATAAATAGAAAAACAATTTGTCGACTATCGTTAAGGTGTAGTTAGTGAACCACTTAATCGTTAGTGCAAACAACAATTGCTGTTGATATATTTTGCGATTGTCGGATCGTTAAAATTTACAGAATCACTCTACTGAAGAAGTCTGCAAAAAGCAGATGAAACGTAGGGTGAAAAATGAAAATATACTGATCGTCTTATTTACACCGAATTTGACCATCATTAGCCCGTAAGGAAACTTCTTTTTACAACAATACTTCCCGGTATGCACTTAACTCTATCAAAATGAAACAAAAAACAACAAAAGATTGCACAGACTTATGCTTACTAGCAGATTCTAGCGCTCGAAATTCGAGTGCAATTTTTAGGCGGCTTTATTTTCAACTTAGCCAATTCACAAACCAACACTTATATGGTTTATTATTATTGTGAATGAAGATAACAAACTCATTAACAAACACATTAACAAATTTAATAATACACACAGAGCATATGTATAATATTATGTATGTGTTAGTAACTACTTTAAATGCAATTTACTCAAAACAAAGGAAAAAATTTAAACACCTAAAAAATCTGCACAAAACGGCCAAAAAGAAATACCTTTCAACTAATATACGTTTGGTCAAAATCGGGATAAAACAATAGAACAAAACATCGGTCACAAGAATAGCCTATTAATATTATAGATTCTTTATGCTTATTTTCTATATCAAACTAGCTGGACCTAAGAGACAGAGTCTCTAAACGCATGGTATAGGTTATAGTATAGTCAGTCTATACTAACTATAAATTTTTTTGCTTGCTTTAAGTTTAAATTCGATTATTCAAGCTTATGATAACTTTACTAAAAGCCTTTCAATTTAAATACTTCTTAGGAAATTCTC
Organism: Cordilura impudica; assembly: GCA_963682025.1. NCBI lineage: Eukaryota > Metazoa > Arthropoda > Insecta > Diptera > Scathophagidae > Cordilura > Cordilura impudica. Next base: position 86,012,622 of record OY821517.1, on the reverse strand, counting down.
CTGGGTTGTCCACTAACAATGTACTGCTATTCGGATATGTGATAAAAGAACAGAGAGTTTAATTTTTAAGCGACTTAATCGCAAGCTTAAGTCAAGATAAAGGGGTCGAAAATTGGGAATTACTTCATTTTTCACATTTGCTCCAATTTAACCAAATGAAAATCTAGCACATTATAAACATTCCGAACGCCTTCAAAGCAAGGTTCAGAAAATACACACATGAAACACACAATGTTCTGTTCAAAAGCAGCCAACACATATCTTTATTTTCATATCAATTATGTGCGTTTCTAAATTTTCTACGGTGCCCAACACAACCATGACTGTGTTCGTTTTTATATTTCGTTATTTACACGAACATTTTTGTATCACGTACTTTTTGTTTCAATCACACATAAAGCACACATTTTTGAGTGTTGCTTTATTTGAAGTTCATGTTCTGGTACGTGTACTGAAAAAAAAAAACAGAACATGTATAATAAACAGGTTCGAGTTCAGTTATATTTTAAGTCGTGTTGTGGCTCGTGTAGTAAGAAAAAACAGAACATGTGCAATAAACAGGTTCGAGTTCAGTTATATTTTAAACACGACTTAAAATATAACACATATAAATTAAACACGACTTAAAATATAACTGAACTCGAACCTGTTTATTGTACATGTTCTGTTTTTTTTTTAGTACACGTACCGGAACATGAACTTCAAATAAAGCAACACTCAAAAATGTGTGCTTTATGTGTGATTGAAACAAAAAGTAAGTGATACCAAAATGTTCGTGTAAATAACGAAATATTAAAACGAACACAGTCATGGTTGTGTTGGGCACCGAAGAAAATTTAAAAACAAACATAATTGATATGAAAATAAAAATATGTGTGTGTACGAGTTTTTTATTCAGTGTGTGTTTTTTTCTGAACTCTGCTTTAAAGGCTACATTGAATATTATTACACCATCGAAGGATTTACTTTGTTATTTTGCCAGTGCATTTTGAGAGGAAAGCCCAACAGACGTTCCTGGTTAGCAACAAAACTTAAATTTTTGTATTAATTTAAAATTTTTATGGAGAATATGATCGATTAGTTTTAGCGGTATTGCCCTTCGTTGAAAATCTCTTTCTTAAATATTTAAAATTAGACAAATGGACATTCGATTAGTTTGTTAAAACTTTGCTAACTGCATAAATTAATTTTAAAACAAGTAAGAGTGTTAAATTCGGCTATGTCGAATTTTTGATACCCTCCACTTTGGTTTGAGTATTGATAATAAATGTAAACAAAACATTCGAAAAAGTGAACAATTTGTTAAACTTAATACCAAATTATTTCAGCAAATTCTTTGGGTTGGTTTTCGCGTTTTCTATTATTTCGGATTTATTTCGGTGTTTGCTTTCTGGTCATTGTGGTTGCTGATCGGCATGCATTTAGGTTATACACCTATATGCATGCGTTTCCGGTTATATGACATAACTTCTCGTTTAATTTAGTTTTTGCTAATTAAATAGCTCGCGCTAACCTCCATTGCAAAAGTAATGTTTGTGTAGGGTGGCTACATGCATTAAATCGTGCTAATTGGAGATGGCTGGATTTATAGTTTCTTTTAACTGGACAAATATTTCTTCATTGCGGCCATATAGGTCGGATGGAGTAACAAAATAATAACCAAAAAAAAGCTCTCTCAATTTTTTTATTAAAATATTGCCATATTTGGAAAACATAGAGAATAAATTAATAATAATAATAAATAATCAACTTAGGGATGCCAAACGCAAAAAACCAAATGTCCCAATCATTTTAAATAAAATAATTTGTTATTTTTATTTTCTGAAAACTTCAAATTTTCATCCAAAACAAATTGTGAAAAATAATATATAAATAACATTCTCATCAAATTGCGTTTATTTATGTAACAATTTTTATGTTCGCAATTCTTAAATATCATTTGAGGTTTTCTAAAATTCATTGAATTTAAATCAATGTTTTCTGTGGTCCGATTCTGTAAATTTCAACGATCCGGCAATCGCAAAATATATAGACAGCTATTGTTGTTTGCACTAAGTATTAAGTGATTCACTAAGTACAGACATCTTAACGATAGTCGACATCTCTATTTTTCTATTTATTTAAATTGTAAACGAGTGGCATCTCTGTCAAAATAAGCGAAAAACACAAAGAAGAATAGAAAAAAACTAATTACTTCGTGTTTGACAGGATGATTTTATCTTTATGTTTAATATCTTTATTTTTTTTACTAAAATTTCTGTTTATTTATTTGAAAATGAAATAATGAATTGAATATGCTATTTAATTTTTTATTTATATAAAAAAGTTTTTTAATTGAAGCAAAATATTTTCACTATTTTATGATTTTTATTTATGTATGACGACATTTCAACCTAAAAATTTAAGTTTATATCAATTGAACAAACAACACAAAAATGGTTCTCGTTTAGATAACAACAACAGCTGATTTAACAATAGCGAATATCGTTTAACTGATAATTTTGCTATTTTCTTTTTTAACGATTCAACTATCGTTAAAAGAAGTTACTGAAAAGCTATTATGCCAATGCCAATATTTCTTTTAAGTGTAAGCATTTTTTAAATGTAAACATATTTGGTGTTTTTTTTTTTTTGAATTTCAATTTGTGTTTAACGAATAAAATTTATATATTAAAGATGCAATTGATATCTTCTAAATTGAAAATTATTATTTCCGATGTTTTGGTATGATTTTCTGAAATTCACTTAATATTTTCTAATTTATAATTGGAAATTTCCAGTTTTTAGAATTGATATTTTCTAAACTTTGAATGGAAAATTAAAAAGGTGCAATTTTGTATTTATGTGAATAATAATGCTTTAGTAATTATAAACAATTCTTAAAGATTATATGTAATAGCAATATAACTATGTAGAACTTTTTTGAAAGCAAAAAACTCATTGATAACTCGGTAACTCTATTTTGTAAAGACAACAAAAAGTTAATAGTTATGCCAAACTTATGTTCATATTTGTAAAACAATAGTAAAAAAACGTATGAAATAAAAGACCAGTCCATGTATACTCTTAACAATATTCTGTATGATATCTAGTTGAAAATATTGACATTCATGTTAAAATAGAAATAACTATCGCCATCTACTGTGGCATAGTCACGCTGAGCAAAATGAAGTGACACTCTGTTAATGCAAAAGAAATGTATTTTCCCCACAACAAAATATTGCAGAAATTTATGTAAATAAAATAATATACCGATTTATTTCTAACATGAAGTTATTATGAATATATATATATGGAATATATGTATATTATTTGTATTATTTAATATGTGTATGTATGTGTATATGTATGTATGTGTAAATATTACACACAAAAAATACAACATCAAACGTTATTTTTGAGTTTTTATCTTTAAATAAATTAATACATAAAATTTTTTTTGCTAAATTTACATCGTTGTTTTTTTATTGACAACTAGGTATTTTAGCATTATTTGCTTTAGATGCTGGTGAATTTTTACTCCCTTTATATTACCAAGTAGTGTCTGCCTGTCGAAAAAATTTTAGATCGATTTTAACCTCTTTCCCGTGACCCAATCGATCTGAAAGTTTGCAGGCGGGCTCGTGGCAATGACAGAAATGATCTAATAATTTTTTTTAGTGATGCCAAAACAATGGAAACTGTTAAATTTTTCCACCAGAGTTGTTAAAAAAAATGTACAAAGGGTTAGTTTTTATTATATTATTACCACAATGACCACCAAAACAACAAGTCCAGCTATGACAACAATACAACATTTAGAATAACAACAAGAAAAATATAGAAACATCATATTTTTCACTTTTTTTTTAATTTTTCAGAGATTTCCCTGGACGTTTTCCACCGATTTTAATGATTTTTGAAATAGAAATCTTCCCATGAATTTGGTGAATTATTCTCACTGAAAATGATCACCTTAGCTATCCTATTGAGTGCGTGATCGTGACAGTAACAACATAGAAAATTATATTTCTTCAAGACTTTTTTAGTTCTTCATTCAAATCTCGGGCCCTAATTGACCGATTTGGACGATTTTAAACAGCAAACTTCTTAGGATATCAGTAAATCATTTTTAATGTCAACGAGTACCCTACCTGCCCGATTGCTGCCGTCATTGTGATTTCCACAAGGACAGATGGACAGACGGACATCGCTATATCAAGTCCGGTTGTTATAAGGATCACAAATATATATATTTTATGCGGTCCAACATTTTTTTCGAGTTATTACAAACGGAATGACAAACTTATATATACCCTCAGCACACTGGAGTGGAGGGTATAATAAAAATATAATACAAATATATTTATAAACCTAGAATACCCGCTGCTCTCAAATTCAGTTTTGAGTATATATCACTGGCAAATTTATTAAATTCAAAGGTATTTCTGCAGTTAAATAGATATTTTAAACATTTATATGGGTTTAGCAGATTTATTATAAAGATTTTATTTTAATTTTTAATTTTTCTTTTGCTAACTTTAAGTTTTTATTTCCAGCATCAAAAAATTGCATTAGACATTTTTTTTAGTGTTGTTGACATTTTGCTGTTGATTATATGCCAGTACTAGCAAAAGACTTCATGCTACAATAAACGCCAAAACGAGAAAAAAAATTCAAAGATATTTTGGCATAAATGTGAAGAACATCATCAGACACAGTCAAAATAATAAAAGGATTCTTTTTATAGCATTTCTAATGCTGAAATTGTTCAGTCAGGTAATAGGTAATTACTTGTTAAAGTTAACAACCAAAATTTATTGCACTGCACTAGAAAAACTTTTCGTGATACCATGAAAATACCAATTGTAATATTTTATAGCCAAGTTACTTTTTTTTTTTTTGAGCCAAACATTTATTTAAGACTTTCCTTAAAAATCAATAAAGATATTATCACTTCATTGCCAAATATATATTCACAGAAAGTTTTTCAATATGTGCCCGTAAATTTCTTATATTTTCTTAGTTTATTGATTTTTTCAAAAACGTTATAAATAAAAGTCATTAGTATTAAGATTCAAGTTAATTAGCTTATTAACTTTGTATAAAAAATTGTGGTTTTTTCTCTAAATCTGTAATTTTTAAGTTTGGTATACATTTTAAACTTTGTTATCTTCAAAATGTTATTTTGGTAGAATATTTAACGAAATCTACTTTAATCGGCTCAGTGAGGAATTCATCAATTATAATATAGAATTTTATAAAAGAAGACTCTACAACATACATTTTTGGTTTATTAGCAAAACTAAACTATCAAAAACGAAGTTTGAAAATAAGTACAAAATTATTCTTATCTATAATCGCTAGGAATATGAGTAAGAAAATTACCTATTAATTTTGTGCAATCCTCACGAAGAACTTTATCTAAAATTAGCAAACTCAAATGTATGTGACTAGTTTGCATCATACAATTCTCGTTGTTACCAAAAATATTCCTAAGACATCATTTACCACAAGACGTCATAAACTTTAAATGTAGTCAAATTGTTTCAAAAAGAGTCAAGTAATGCTATTGAAGTTTTATTTTAATAAACCTAATTTTTAACACTCATCTACCACATCATCCTCAAGGAAATTAAAAAAGTAGAAGAAACAAAGAGAAAAACTTAAGTGAATGTCACACAACATTCAAAAATAGAATTTTACCATCTTTATGACGAAAGTTTCTCAAGCATAATCTTTTGTGAATGTAAAACTAATCATTTTGTAATTAAATTAAAAAGTCATTTTCTTTTATATAAAAGTTATAAAACACATACAAACACAGAAAACACACAAAACGAACAAAAAATTGAAAAGGAACTTTTCAATATAATTTGCATACATTTGGCATGTTGGATGACAACAACAACAACAAAAAAAAAAACCTTAACATTTGCCACATACTTCTATAAATAATGTCTGCCTTAGTTGCAGAAGATGAAAAAAGTAGAAATGGAAGGCGAGGTGAGGTTCATTTTCTGAAATTTGCTCAAAAACTCATATAAGAAACTCTCTCTACTATGCATTTACAACAAAAACAACAAGAAAAAGAACAGCGACAACGACAACAAGAAATTAAATAAAACAAACATCTGTTGACAAACTAACTTAAGAAAAACGAACGGAAATCCTTTTTATAAAACAAATAATATATACTACGGTATTTGTGTATATGTGTCGATTTAAAACCATACATGTGTTGGTTTCATATTTTGAAGATTCTATGCCCAACACAAAAAGACAAATAAAAGAAACTTTAACGGCCTAAATCAAGTTTTTATTTTTGCTTCTTCCAAGCTAAAAACAAAAAACCTTAAATTTACTTTAACTTAAATGAAACTAACAAATGTTGATAGTAAACCAGTAGAAAAAAAGTAGATGTTTCTATGGAAAATGTTCAGAAACAATTTCTCAAAATTCTATTTAACCTTAAACTGTCGATACAATGGGCCAAACACTCAGTTGCTAAAAAAGGAAAAATGTTTTATTGCTTGCAAGTTCACATCGAATGTGATTACTTATTATATGGGCCTAACTTTGGAAGGTATCGTTTTCTTTCCTTTAGATTAATGTCAACATACTCGTAAATTACTAAATTATAGAAAGTGGTGTTGTCATCAGGAACATAGGCTGTATACGTAGAATCTCCATCTTTATCGGTCTGATGCGATATTTCTGAGTTCGTTGAATGATTTTCCACTTTTTTTGAAAACCGGTCTTCTCGGTTTCCTCACACCCTATGGGTTTCATTCGAGTGTATGTCCAAGCCTATTATATTTTCTCCTCTTTATATGAGTTATGATGTTGTCCTCATTGGCGAATTGGAGAAGCTGCTTATTTGTAACTCTTCTAGGCCACCAAATCCTTAATATGTTTCGCAAGCATTTGTTGGTAAAAGTTTCCGTATTGTGCTTGATGACTTCATTTACCAGCCAGATTTCGGATCCGTATAGCAGAATAGTCTTTAGGCAGTCATTGCATATATGGACTTTGGTCTTGGGGGAATGGGCGTTCGATTTCCATATATTTCGAAGACTGTAATATGCAATTTTCTCCTTATGTTTTCGCCAATTCACCTCACCGATAGCATCGCCGTCTGTAGTTATGTTACTACCCAAGTAGCAAAAGTTTTTCACGTTTGGAATTGGTTTTAAAGGTGAAAAGAGGCTGATGTTCATAATCTTTTTTTTTAAGATAACAATAATGTGAAATAATTTATTTCATATTCACGTTATAGTATAACATTTGGAGTATCTTTGAAAATAATAATCTCCGGAGGCGTAAAAGTTGTTTTGCGGTGACCATCATAACTCGTGCAATAAAAAGATCGAAATGCATTTAAAAGGTGATATGTTTCCCGAGGTAATCACGAAGGGTTGTTTTACAATTTTTTTTTTTATATTTGGTAAAATAATGAAGTGAAAAACACGATATATACAATAAAATTTCGTGAATTTGTTGCTAAAAAAAAATGAGGAAAAAATGGTGATTATGTGATTACCTGGAGATTTATGTGTAGAAATAGTGTAAACAATTTACAAAGGATCATTGAAGTTGATTTTGAGTTATGATGTTCACGGACTTGAAAATGTTCTTTGCGAGAAAATTGATTTAAAGTTTTTAATATATAGTTACACCTTATGACGGCCGATCGCTGGAAATACTGTATCTTTGTTAGTTTTGCTTCGATTTGCTTGAAATATTGTACATTCAGAAAAAATATATAAAAAAAATTAATAAAAGTTTAAAACTTTACCTACTTAATAATCATACATTTCGTTTTGTCTGTATTGCTTCCTAGGTTATATTTGGACCCTGTTAGAGCCAAGTTATCTATCTTCCTCGGCTTATCGTCCTTCTTTTCCGCCATTAGAACAAGGTCATCGGCACAGTCGAGATCGTCAAATTGTTGGCTGACGCTTCACTGTATGCCTTTATTTCCACCTGATGTTGTCGAGAGTATTTCATCAAGAGCTATTACGAGTAGGATAGGATACAGCAGGCAACCTTGTTTTACACCGCTTATTGTATTGAAAGTTTCACTTATTCTTTCACAACGTGTCATTCGCATTTTTGAATCGCCATACTGTACCCTTATCAATGTAATTATTTCATCTGGCATTCCTTAGCTCCGATAGATGGCATCAAACGGTTTTCCGAAGTCGACAAAAGTGAGATACAGTGTTGTTTCGTTACATTGTTCAGTCTACGCACGAATGATTGGGATAAATACAAGCTTGCTCCTTTCGTAATTGTCCCTCTAGTGGCCGAAGGATGAGGCTTGGAATTTCTTTATTGAGTGATAACCCTCCTATTTCCACATAGCTTGAGGTGCCCATATTTGCGCAAATAGTGGGCTTAAGATTATTGCGGTGATTTAAGAGTCGGACTTAAATCAAAGTCTAAATGCAACTATGTTATCAACAAACATTTCAAAGAGAATATTCACAAGATAGAGTGCAGCTGCAAAAATTTTGTTATTAGTCTCTTATGAGCGAAAACAAAAGTAATATTTTTGGGGACGTTTGTTTCCAAGAGAATTGATCATTCTAAAATACATTTGAAAATGGTTCTTACGTAAGACTGATGAGTTTATTAATCATGTGTTACTAAATTTTTAAAATGTAATGCCTTTGAAAAAATAAAAAAGGAATGTTATTGTAACTCGATGAACATTTCCAACACTGCTACCGTGACCACTTCATAAAAAGTTTCCAACACAGCCACCGTGACCACTTCATAAATGGTGCATTAACACATCTTACTGATAGAGTCAAAAGATCTGCATTACGCTGTTACATTTTTTGTTAAACACTAGCTGTTTTTACCCGGCCTTGTCCGGGATACAAAGGCCTTTGACTTGATCAATGGTTCAATATGCTTACTAGGCGCTGTGTACTTAGTCCCCAATGAACAAATTCCCCCAAAAAAAATGAAGTTTCTCCCAAACAATTTTTATGGGATTGGGGAATATGTTCATGATAAAAAAAATTCCCCAACGTTTACGTTTTTTGGGGAGTAAATTCATTATACCTTATATAACTATGTGGTTTGGGTATAATGACTTTGTGCTGCTGTTTGTAACAACCAAAAATATTTGTCCTACACCCATCTCTAATTATACCGATCGAATCAGAATTACTATCTGATTCGATTTAACGATGTCCGTCCGTCCGTCCGTCTGTGTGTCCATGTAAAACTTGTAATCAAACTGCAGGTCGTAAATATGAATATGTTTTGATGAAATTTGGTATTTAATCTTTTATCGGTCATGGGATGAACGCTGTTGAAATTGGTGAGAATCGGTCCATGTTCAGACCAAGCCCCCATACAAATGACCCCTATGAAATCAACATATATTGCCATAAGATCCAAATTATCATACAAATCTTAGTCAAATTGGGTTTGTATGTATATATTGCATCCATTAATCAGTAGTCCAAAAATGATCCCTATTGGACAACTCTTAGTCATAGGCCCCATATAGAGCTGCTTCCCGATCTTCACTTAAATCTATCAAAAAATAAATATATTGCACTTATTCTTCTCAAATTTTGTTTGTATATATTTTTGCAAAATACAAGAGACTTTACCAAACATGGTCAGGATCGGTCCATTTTTGGGCCTAGTCCCCATATAGATATAGCATCCGATATGAACTTTTTCATATCTGCAGCCGAAAAAATTAATAAAATCCCACTCAAATTTGGTTTATGCCTTTTTTCTCTAAACGCATGGTATAGGGTATCGTATAGTCGGTCTAGACCGACTATAATTTTCTTACTTGTTAATTAAAAATTTTTTAATTAGAAGTTTTTTTATAAGACGCTACAGCAAAAATGCTTCAAAAATAAGCTTCCATGCGTTTGTGGTCGTCAACTTATTTTAATCGCCAAAATATATTTTTCAGACCATTGCGGTATTTTAGCTGAGCTGTGTTTGGCAGCCACAACGGTGCTGCCGTGCAATTGTTGTCTACTTATTTTAATTGGCAAATTATATTTTTCAGATCATTGCGATATTTCAGCTAAGCTGATGCTATTGAAAAGAATACTGATTTTAAATACATTTATTACAGGACAGATATTCAGGGGCGATCTTTTTTTAAATTTGGGGAATTTGTTCATCGCGAAGATTTTTCCTAATTTTTTGGGGAAGGAGTTAATTTTTTTTTGGAATTTGTTCATTAGGAACTCAGCGCCTGCTTACTATTACAACTAACTATGTATATGCATGGATTATTTTGAGTGTATAATGTCTAAAAGTTATGAATTTTTGTTATTCTAGAGCTTTGGGATATACAACATATCTGGTTTTTCTTTCTGGTCCATATACGAAAATATTGTGTTGGCTCCCAACTCTGGAGCAGGCGACATGTAATTGTCTATGAGCAAAACAGAGAGATTCTAAGTTGATATCTGCTACCGTAAGAGAACATTTGCCACCATCTCTTGCAATGAAGGAACCAACTTACAAAAGTTTTTTGGTGGGGATATTACAGCCGTATCAGGATTTACATATTCCCTGCAACCAGCTTGTCTTGTCCGTTGGGCCTCAAGACGTTGTTGTCTCGTTTCAGTAGTTTCAGATTCCCTGGGCTCAGCTGGTTTTATCCGATGGGCCTTAAGACGTTGTTGAATCGCTTCAGGAGATTCGCATGCCCTCGACTCAGATTGTCTTAGCAGCTGGATTTCTAGACGCACTTGAGGAGATTCAGGCATTTCCGATTCTCTTAACAAAGCTGTTCTTGTTCTTTGGGCGTTATTGGGTTTGTTCAAGTGTTTCAGCATTTCTTGACTCAGATTGCCTAACTCGTTGAGGCTCGATATGAATTTGGATCAGATCGGTTTATCTAGAGTTCTGCCTTTTTAAGTTTAAGTCTTTTTGCATTTGAAGTAGTACGGCCTATATTATATGCCATCATGTGCAAGTCACAATTGCGAATAGTTATTTTTCCACCTTTACAACTTATTTATATAGTGAAAAAGATGAAATGGAAATATTTGTAATAGGTTGCTTTCCGATGTAGCCAAAAGGCGAGATGGAAATAAATGTTGGTGTGAACTCAAGAGTAGTAAGTTTTAGGAAAGTCCATTGAAAAATTTAAATATGTTAACAAACACCAAAAACGTATATAGAAAATTTAAAAAAGTGGGCTTGGCTATAATAATATATTTCGCCCTTGCCTGGGATATGAGAATATTGTACAGTAAAATCAAGCAAAACCCGTAACATATTTTAAAAAAGTGGGCGTGAAAGTAGGCGTGGCCCATAAAACCTTCCCTGGAGTATAGAGATCGTGTGTACCAAATTTCAGAGAAATCTGTTAACAAACAAAAAATTTGTATAGCGGTCAAACAAACAAACAAACAAACAGAAAATGAATTTCATACATATAGATTATACGTAGAAGTCGCGGGTGTTACCGTCCAACAATTCTTGACTATTGTTTGTTAGATTTGACGTCATTTTTCAGACATATTGCAATTAATACTGTAATTAATATGCAAATTTTAATTTTGTTTCAATGCTGCGTGTTAGAGAAGAAGAAAGCATATATTTCAAAAATTTCTGGCATTTCACCCTTCATCAGCGATTTATTGAACATTGTGATAATTGTTATGTTATAATGAATAGATTGCTTCTATATAAAATTTTTCTACTTAGGGCGGCACAAGCCGTGCACTGTTTTTTCTCAAATTTCGTTTGTAAATGTTTTTGTAAAATATAAGTGACTTTGCGAAATATGGTCCGGATCGGTCCCACATCCGACATAAATTCTTGCATATCTGCAGCCAACAAAATTAATAATAATGCCACTCAAATTTGGTTTGTGCTTATTTTCTGTATCCAATTAGTTGGACCTAAGAGATAGGGTCTCTAAACGCATTGTGTAGGGTATCGTATAGTCGGTCTAAACCGACTATAATTTTCTTACTGTTTCATTTTCTTTTAAAATTATTAAATTTTCCATTTTATATTCATTATTCTTTAAATTAAATTAAATTTTTTGAGTAAATTTTTTGAAAAAGAAAATTCAATATTTTTTGTCTGAAAAGAAAACGGCATTCGTTTTAATATACAACATTTCCTGCAAAATCACAATTTCTTTTAATTCGCAATTATGAATCCCAAAAGCAAACTTAAAGGCCCATGCTGAAACACCTGCGTGGCTTCCACAGAATGGGGCCTGCCAACATGAGTGGTTTAGGTTGTTAGTTTTGTGTTACGTGTAAAAATATATTTTGGTTTTATTTTTTCCATTGTTTGTGTGTATTTGCTTGTGGGCTTAAGGCATTAAACTGGAAATTTTATTGAAACTTCACAAAATTCTGGTTAACTTATTCTTTACTGTTGTTTGATTTGTCTAAGAATTTCTTCATCTCATTTATATTTCTAGTTCTTTAATCAACCAGGAGTTTCCCATTGATTTTTGGTTATTAAATCAGATGAATACTGGTTATTTTATTTGAGATTGAGTATAGGTAAATGTATGAATATATAGAGGTAACACAATAATATGATCCCATCTTAGCAGAGCATGATAAGTAAGGATATTTAAGTTTTAAAGCCCAACTGAAATGAGTTAAGCAAACAATGTGCATAACTCTGTTAGTGGGCACCAGTAAAATAGAAATTCGAATATTCTGTTGTATTCTTCTTGATTTAACAATGACCATTTCTTTCACAAGTTTTAATTTCCTTTTAAAACATAAAAATCATATTTGCTTCGTTGAACACAAGGTGAGTATGCTTTAAAAAGAAAAACTTGGCCAGTAGGGATATCACAAAAAGATGGAGACACTTAATTTCTAAAAATGAGGGTCACTGAGGATTTAAAAGCTTTACACCAGTAACTGATGAGATAACTGGATATTTCATTATATGTTGTATAAAGAAACCCCAATTTTCTGAATTGGACACACGTGTGAAAGTCAATAGAAAGCAGATAAATGAAAAAAAAGCATGATATACTAAACAAAATTTACTTTAAGGAAATTTAATTTTCTTTTTATTATAAAAAAAAATACTTAGTTTAACTTAAGTAGAGTGGCATCAGAAACTCCATTATTTTAACAATAACGAAATAGACCAGCTGTTGCCTTATGAAAATATATATTTATATATATACAAAATAACAAATAACAAAAGGAACAAAAGAAAATTGTTATTACATAGTAAATGTGCTAAAACAGTCATACATCAATCAATCAATAAAACATAAACTATAGATGGATTGTCCCAAACACATGTTAGTAAAGTAGTTGGACAACTTTCAAAAGATTTTTCAATACATATTTCACTTAAACAAGCTACAAAAAAAGCTCCTGGCTGCTACTTAGTACGGTGTTCTCTTTAAGTTTCCTCCATTTCATATAAAAATGCAACCGTAGTGTTATTCGCAAGAGATATATACCATCAAAGTAATCGGACAATACCTAAGTACAAGGGCAGTTCCAGAAAAAAAAAATTACTTTGGTGAAAAGTGACAGCCTTAAAAACATACGTTATAAGCCTGAAGAAGCCACGATGTTTAGTATTTTTTTTTTATTTTTTTTTTTTTTAAGCGATCAAAAGTAAACAATCTCAGTGAATTGGTAAACATGGATAAAATTAATCACCGTTATGTAATTCAATACTTTCATTTAAAAGTTCTCAGTCCAACCAATATTCAAGCCGAGTTAGATTCGAATCTGGTTGCTCGTGCTGCCAAGACAGATACCGAATTGGCCGACCAATAGAAGTGTCCACGCCGGAAACGCTTAAAAATATCTATAAGAAAAAAATGGGGTTGGGTGATTCTCGGCAGAAAATGAGTGAGTTTGCTGGAATAATAGCCCTTTCAAAAAACCGCCAGAAAAATCTGTCCACCATATGGATGCTGCATTTGCTCACAATAGAACAAAAACAGCATCGTAAAAATGTTTTAACAGATTGTTTGGCGATGTTTAAGTGAAATAAAACTGAACTTTTGCGTCGATTCGTACCATTGGATGAGACGTGGGTATACTACTTCACATCTAACACCAATGAACAGTTAAAACAGTGGATTTAAATGGGAAAATAGTGCACAAAGAAGGCGAAGAGAGTTACATCTACAGGCAAGGTTATAACATGTGTTTTTGGTATGCGCGTGGAAAGAAAATTCAATCAACGGCACGTGTTATGCTAACTTAATACAGCGGCTAAGTGATGAAATTAAGATTACACATCTACTATTCTGATGGCCAAAATCCATTAATTAAAATTCGAATTGCTGTTTTACGCCCTCTATTCGCAAGATGTAGCACCTTCTGATATTCTTCTATTTCCTAACTTGAAAAAGTGGTTTGTTGGGAAAAGATTTGCCAACAATGAAAAGGTAGAGTCTGCGGTTGATTGCTATTTTGAAGAGCTAGAATGTTATTATTATAAACAGGTATCTAAACTATTGAATATTTCTGAGAAAAGTTTATTCTTTTTACTATGATCTTCCGACTATAATTTCGAATTGCAACGTACAGTTTGGTGCAGAAGTGAGGCAATGTTTGAAATAAAAAGGTCGACTGTATTTTTTCATGGTATTTATTAACAAATTAAAAAACTATTTACATAATAAAAAATTAACCATTAAAAAAATTAATTCATAACTTAAGTATCTAACAAATTAACAATTGCCTAATTCGGGGCATTGCCTCACTTTTGCATCAAGGTTCTTTTTTTTATATTAACCAACACTCAGGGGATGCCCCCTACAAATGCAGTGCATTATGTTGATTTCAGGCACACAGGTTGTAGGGGGGAGGAAAGAGGGAGTAGTGTTTGTGGATATTTGACTTAAATTTTATTAGATTATAACTGTCAGGAAAGACCTCTGCGGGGAGTTTATTCCACATACAGCTAGTTCGACTGATAAACGAATTCTCTCTGTAATGCGTTGTTCGGTCAACTGGTCAATAGACTACAAACGAATTTGATCAACTAGAGAAGCGGGTAGATCGAACCGAAAGTCGGGCACTTGGAATAAGTTCGCTAATCTCAGAAGAACATTTCCCATGGTAATATCTATAGAACAGTGTTACACAACCCACATTTCGACGGTGTTCCAATGAATCAATAGAGTTGGATAACCTACTGTCATTGATGAGCGCCACCGCCCTCTTTTGTACACGGTCCAATAGCTCCAAAATAGACTTCGGAGCTCCTGCCCATATTTGGGAGTTGTATTCCATTTTCGGTCGGATGTAAGGGGTATAGATTTTAAGGAGATCAGAAGGAGTGAAGTAGTTTCTACACCGTTTTAGAAAACCAAAACACTTGAATGCTTCTCTCGACACTTGAAAAACGTGCTCGTTCCAACGAACATCACATTGAATTCTCATGCCTAGAACATCAAGAGTATCCGATTCCTCAATAACTATATTACCCATATATACAGACGACATTGTTGATTTCATGGCCCTATGGGTCAACATACAGCATTGAGTCTTCAGCGCATTAAAATCAACCCTATTCGCTTTACCCCACTCGGAGATTGTTAACAGCTCTTGATTGAGCGTTACATTCATTGTCTGCCTTCTGCCCCCAACCTCCAAGAGGCTTGGCCTACAATTTAAGGAAAATGAATGACAAACGCTGCTGTCATCTGCGAAAGAGTAAATAAAATTAGAAATTTGACCAAGAAGGCCGTTCAGAAAGATAAGGAAGAGAGAAGGAGAAAGAACGGAACCTTGGGGTACCCCTGAATTAAGCTGAAACTCATTAGATGAGACCCCATCAATAACAATACATATTGTTCGGTCTCTGAGAAAACTCAATATAAATCGAGAGAAGTCATCACCGACCCCAAATGCAATAAGCTTTGATATCAATGCACCGTGCCACACACGATCGAATGCCTTGGAAATATCTAGAGCAACCACTTTACTTTCGCCAAAACTGCGAATGGATCGACTCCAGCGCTTAGAACGATTTCTACGGAAGCCATACTGTCGATCATTAAGAATTGAATTGATCTAAACTTAATAGTTTATCCAATATCTCGTTGCTTTGTTCAACTGAGCCATACAATTTCAAATGGATTTGTACAGAATTGGTACATAAACCACAGTAATTTGTTTCCATTCAGCCTGTACCCGCTCCCACTGCCCTTCGGGGCCTCTTCGTAATCTGCCACCCGACGTTTTAAATATGCCGACATATTTTCGATCGCGTTGAGATCAGGGCTCTGCGCTGGCCACCCCATGATCCCAAACACCTGCGAACTAAGCCATTATACATCACGAAACCAAAAGAGAACCACCTTCGTGCCTTATAGTTTAAGTTACATGGGCTGGGTTTGGTGTGGTCAATGGTTTGTGACAATACCAAACTTTTTCATCTGATTGGTATCGGTTAATTCTACTGCAATGGCGAAGTTGGATTCTTTACGGATATCTGCCAAAAAGATTTAGTAGGAATATTTTCCTTGTGGCACCATCAGCATCCAAGATAAAAAGAGCTCCATCATCTCTGCGTTTATTATTTTTTCAAAAACATTTTTTTGTTCGGACAGTAATCTATAACATCTTTTCCGAGATTTCTGCATTAATAGCAAGGATGCTGCTATTGACAACACATCGGAACATAGAGTCTCGTTGTAGGTGTCATCTTCAGACGACGGCAATATTTGTCATTCATATTCATTAGATCAAAGGCCAAGCCTTAGGGAGATTGGGGGCATGAGGCAATATATGAATGACACACTCAGTCAAGACCTTTTGGATAGTATTGAGTATCGTTAGAATTGTTCTGGATATTGTTGTACTTATGGATAGGAAACTTGATTTCATTGGTCATATTATAATGATTTCTAATAAAGTAAGATCTAGTAAGACCTACTTTGGAATACACATCAATGATATATAAAAAATAATATCAGGTTAACACCAGCGCAAATGATTCTGCAGCAAAAGTGTTTCCTATTCTGTCTACGTGGTTAAGGTTTGAGTTGCGAGGACTTACCATCATATACAAATGGACTAAGGGTTATTAGATTTCCAACTCTTGAGAGTAGGAGGACCACGCTGGGTGTCACCTTACTATTCTACGTGGCTAACGGAGATGTGTGTTCGGAGTTTCTTATATCAAATTTAAATTTTAACATACCTTGTAGATTGACAAGACATTTTAAGCCCCTTTATTTGGAGATTTTAATCACTAATTATCCTAATTTTAATCCATTTCACAGAACTTGGCACAATTATAATGTTATGCACACTTTCGTTGATTCCAATTTTAATAAATTGAAAGTCAAGCACGATAAAACTGAATATCTCAATGAATTATTTCCGGCCGTTGATATAATATATTGTTTTTTTATATTTTACTGCAAAATGAAAACTTTTTCAAAGCCTTCTTGAATTTTTAATATTTTTTAAGATGCCGCTTTTTAGAGTATTTTGTACTGGCTCCTGGTTTCTTTTTATATTGTTTCACTTAAGTTACGATTGACTGTTAAACGATGTCAAGTTGTAGACCAGTTTCTGAACAAATTCGATTTCTAATTATTGCCAAAGTCAACTCAGGAATAAGCTATGGAAAAATATCGAGTGACCAAAATCTTTCCGCTTTGTTAAGCGGCCATAATTTTAAAAAATTGTCGAAGCGCTTTTAGAGACATAGCTTAAAAGTGGTCAGAATGAATTCTAAAAATCTAAAAATGCGGAAAAATACAATAATAATTTATTGCAAGAAAAACTTATTCCAACAGTACCAAAGCTAGACGGCAGTGGATATGTTCCAACATGCAGCAAAAATACCAAAAATGAAATGGTTTCGAGAATGGAATTGATTGCCTGGATTGGCCATCATCTAGCCCAGACTTCAACCAAATTAAAAACGTGTGGGCTCTTATGAAAAGTAAGTTGCGAAAATACCCACAACGTAAATACAATACATAAGCGTTTAGAAGCTCTTTTAAAAAGAAAAGTGGCATTATACACTGTACGGTTTAAGTGATGAAAAATTGTTTATGAAATATAATGAGCTATCGGTCAATTATAATTTTTTAAATATAAAGGGTCCGCCATCTAACGTTTTTTTTTTCAACTTGTGCTTATTTCGTGAATGGTAACACTTAGCTCATGGCTGATTTGTCAGATAATTAGTTTTATCCTTCCGCTGAAGGAATATGGTTGTGTATACGCTTGAACAACGCTGGGAAATATTGCGACATTACTTTGAAAATCATGGTAATGTTGCAGAATGTGTGCGAAAATTGCGTACGGATTTTGGAAGAAGAGAAGCACCGTCAGCTCCGTATGTTCGTTATCTTGTGAAAAAAGTGAAAGAAACTGGCATCCTCATCGACAAACCAAAGCGTGAAAAGCCCAAAACAGTGCGTCCACCGAGAATCTTACTGCTGTGGCATCAATTCACCGTCGTTCTCAAGAATTGAACATTTCGGAGGCATCATTGAGACGAATTTTGCATAAAGACCTTGGTATGACGCCATACTAAGTCCAATTGGTTCAGGAGTTGAAGCCAACTGACCATCTAATGCGTTTTCGCTTCGCTAAGTGGGCCTGCGTCCGACTTACAGAAGATGCCGATATTGCCAAAAAAAAAAATCATCTTTTCAGATGAAGCTCATTTTGATCTTGGCGGGTATGTAAACAAGCAAAATTGTCGCATTTGGGGCACAGAAAATCCGCACGCATACATTGAAAAGCCGATACACCCAAAAGGAGTCACTGTTTGCTGCGGATTTTGATCCAGAGGCATAATTGGGCCATGTTGAACGAATTTTTGTTCCCAAAAATTGAAGAGGAGGATATTGGCAACATTTGGTTTCAACAGGACGGCGCTACGTGCCACACAGCCGAAGCTACACTCGATGTTTTGCGCCCTGTTTTTGAAGATCACATTATCAGCCGCAGAGCTGATGTCGTTTGGCAGCCTCGGAGCTGCGATTTGACACCGTTGGACTATTATTTGTGGGGTGCCCTCAAAGATAAGTCTTACGCCAACAAGCCAGAGACAATTGACGCTTTAAAGGACAATATTCGTGAAGTCATTGGTGAAATACAGCTGCAATCGATAATGTGCTTAAAATGGAAATATAACATAATTTATAATTTTTGTAAAAATAAAGCAACAAAAATTATTACACATATATAAACAAGTAAGAAAATTGTAGTCGGTCTAGACCGACTATACGATATCCTATACCATGCGTTTAGAAACCCTATCTCTTAGGCCCAACTAACTGGACATTGAAAATAAGCAAAAACCAAATTTGAGTGGGATTTTTATTAATTTTTTTGGCTGCAGATAAGAAAAAGTTCATATCGGATGCTATATCTATAAAGGGACTAGGTCCAAAAATGGACCGATCCTGATCTTGTATTTTGCAAAAATATATACAAACAAAATTTGAGAAGAATCAGTGCAATATTTTTGTTTTTTAATAGATTTAAGTGAAGATCGGGAAGCAGCTCTATCTGGAGTCAAAGGGATCATTTTTAGACTACTCATTAGTGGATGTAATGAACGCATACAAACCCAATTTGAGTAAGATCTATATGACAATTTGGATCTTATGGCATTTTATGTCCATTTCATATGGGTAATTTGTATGGGGGCTAGGTCTGAACATGGACCGATTCTCACCAATTTCAATAGCGTTCATCCCATGGCCGCTAGAAGCTTATTTACCAAATTTCATCAAAATATATGCATATTTGCGACCTGCAGTTTGATTACAAGCTTTACATGAACACACAGACGGACGGACGGACGGACGGACGGACATTGGTAAATCAACTCAGAAAGTGATTCTGATTCGATCGGTATAATTAAAGATGGGTCTAGGTCAAATATTTTTGGTGGTTACAAACAGCAGCACAAAGTCATTATACCCAAACCACATAGTGGTATAGGGTATAAAACAAAGCAATATTTAAACAAGTAAGAAAATTATAGTCGGTCAAGACCGACTATACGATACCCTATACCAAAGTTCATATCGGATGCTATATCCATATAGGGACTAGGTCCAAAATTGGACCGATCCTGATCATGTTTGGTAAAGTCTCTTGTATTTTGCAAAAATATATACAAACAAAATTTGAGAAGAATCAGTGCAATATTTTTGTTTTTAATAGATTTAAGTGAAGATCGGGAAGCAGCTCTATATGGGATCAAAGGGCTCATTTTTGGACTACTCATTAATGGATGTAATGAACGCATACAAACCCAATTTGAGTAGGATCTATATGACAATTTGGATCTTATGGCAATTTATGTCGATTTTATATGGGTAATTTGTATGGGGGCTAGGTCTGAACATGGACCGATTCTCACCAATTTCAATAGCGTTCATCCAATGGCCGATAAAAGCTTGTATACCAAATTTCATCAAAATATATTCATATTTGCGACCTGCAGTTTGATTACAAAGTTTACATGGACACACAGACGGACGGACGGACGGACGGACGGACGGACGGACGGACGGACATTGTTAAACCAACTCAGAAAGTGATTCTGATTCGATCGGTATAATTAAAGATGGGTGTAGGTCAAATATTTTTGGTTGTTACAAACAGCAGCACAAAGTCATTATACCCAAACCACAAAGTGGTATAGGGTATAACAATACAAACAGATTCCAGCGCTCGAAATTCGTGTGCAATTTCTAGGCAGCTTTATTTCTCAACTTAGCCAATTCACAAACCGACACTTTTTATGGTTTATTATTATTGTAATTGAAGATAACAAACTCATTAACAAACATATTAACAAATATATTAAAACACACAAAATAAAGGAAACAAGTAAGAAAATTATAGTCGGTCTAGGCCGACTATACGATACCCTATACCATGCGTTTAGTAACCCTATCTCTTAGGCCCAACCAACTGGACATAGAAAATAAGCAAAAACCAAATTTGAGTGGGATTTTTATTAATTTTTTTGGCTGGAGATATGAAAAAGTTCATATCGGATGCTATATCTATATGGGGACTAGGTCCAAAAATGGACCGATCCTGATCGTGTTTGGTAAAGTCTCTTGTATTTTGCAAAAATATATACAAACAAAATTTGAGAAGAATCAGTGCAATATTTTTGTTTTTTAATAGATTTAAGTGAAAATCGGGAAGCAGCTTTATATGGGGCCACAGGGATAATTTTTGGACTACTCATTAGTGGATGTAATGAATGCATATAAACCCAATTTGAGTAAGATCTATATGACAATTTGGATCTTATGACAATTTATGTCGATTTCATAGGGGTAATTTGTATGGGAACTAGGTCTGAACATGGACCGATTCTCACCGATTTCAATAGCGTTCATCCCATGACCGATAAAAGCTTATATACCAAATTTTATCAAAATATATTCATATTTGCGACCTGCAGTTTGATTACAAGGTTTACATGGACACACAGACGGACGGACGGACGGACGGACGGACGGACGGACGGACGGACATTGTTAAATCAACTCAGAAAGTGATTCTGATTCGATCGGTATAATTAAAGATGGGTCTAGGTCAAATATTTTTGGTTGTTACAAACAGCAGCACAAAGTAATTATACCCAAACCACATAGTGGTATAGGGTATAAAAATTAAAAAATCTGCAAATCTGCAAAACGACTAAAAAGAAATACCTTTCAAATAATATACGTTTGGTCAAAATCGGGATAAATCGGTACAACAAAACATTGGTCACAAGAAATCGCCTAGCCTATTAATATTATAGATTTATATGGTATTGAAAAATCGGAAAATTTGTTTCCTAAAATGTTGCTTAAATATTTTGTGCCTTATTTGAATAATGGAATTATTACTTATTGAATTAGAAAGGGATATCCCATTAAACAGGTATGTGGGCTCATGTATAAATATAATCTTTCACATCAGTATCAATGATCAATCTTCAAGAGATCGCAAAAATTATTACCGTAAAGTTTTCGTACATATGGTGTTATGTTGGATGATCTTAAATGCAGTTGTTAATTTCCTAGAGCATCGTATATCAAAGTTGGAATTAGATAGGCTTTTGCAAGTTGAACTCATACATGGACTTGTGTAAGATGTTGAGTTTTCCACAGTGATCGAAGCATTGAATACGTTTTTGCCGAAGTGACATTTATATGATCAGACCAGGTGAGAGTTTTATTGAAAATAATTCCCATATTTTTGGTTTTTTTTTTGTGTAATTTCAATAATTTGGCGGTTAAGAATAATATCTGGTATAGCAAGTAGAAGCACAGATCTCCGAGTAATAATGATGCCTTTAGATATAGCCCATTTGCCATAGACCATAAACGAATTTGTTTAAGAAACGACTACAAACGTAAAGTTGCACACCATCAGCATACATATGAACTTTACAATACGAAAGTTGTCTACACAAACCATTTATATATACGGTAAAAAGAAGCGGTCCTAGAGTAGAACCTTGTGGAATGCCCTTTTTTACTAGAAGCACATTTGACATTTTGTTATTGTCTATTTGCGAAATAAGACGATATAAGACCAAAAAATTCTCAGCTGCATGCAGAGTATTTCACGATTCACAGTATCGAATGCCTTCGAATGATCTAAGAGTACTAGAAGTGCAATATTACCATTGTCAGTATACTCATGACAGAATAGACCAACAGAATAGACCCCGTATATGCTCGCTATGTAATTTAAATGAAATAGAAAATATCCTGCATTTTATAGCCAAGTGTCCTATTTTTAGACACATAAGATACCAAAACTTTAAAAAACCTATCTTAGAAGAAAATGGATCGATTGATATTTTAAATGCCAAAAAAAATTTCAAGATTTATCACGATATATTATAAATGCGATAGGTTACAGGAGGATATTAATAAATGAATTTAATTATTAATTTAAATGCCCCATAAAACACAATTTGCTATACACTATGTATTATCTTTTTCCGACTGACGATATTATGTCATAATCGTATGTTCTAAAATTTATATTTTATAACGATGTAATACAGAAAATAAAAATTAGTTTGAAATAAAGAACATTTACTTACTACCTACTCACGAAAATCTTCAGAAACATCAGTGAGTGCAGTTCTGCAGCTATGTTTAGGATGAAAGCCTTATTGTCTGGCTGATGCAATAACCTTTCAAACACTATAGATAATTATGGTAGAATACAAATGGGACAATATTCTTTATTTAATTAAGGAATGGGTAAAATTTTAGCAAATTTCCAACTATGAGGAAATACAGTTTTTGTGACAATAGTGTTAAAAATGTGGGTAATTTGAGGTAGCTGTTGAGCTTGGCATGTAGGAAGTACTTTCAGTTGGTGTACACATTGAAGACAAAAAGCATTTTCGGATAAAGTTGAACTAATATCAGAATTGCGGGTATAATATCCATCGTTTATGGGGATGTCAGGAATATTTGTAAAAAATTCGTTAAGCAAATCAATATCTATTTCAGAACTGACAGTATCCTTCGATTTATCGACACCAATTTCTCGTATAATTTTCCATGTTGTTTTATAGTCTGCAGCAGAAATAAGTTTTATGTACTTGCTTTCTAGCTATGGAATATTCGTCATAAAAATTATCCATTTTAAACAGTTTCCAACTTTTAAATGCTTCATTCCTTTCACAGATTTTATCCATAATTGTACGTTTACATCTGAGGAAAATCTAGTAGATTTTAGTTGAAATCTATTTCAAAATCTATAGCGTTTACATCTAACTTTTTTTACACTTTGTGAGATTTTGTTTCCACAAAAATAAGCAGCTGAAATAAAATAACACATATAACTAGAAATGCCAATAATATTCAAAACAGTAGGAAAATGGAAATATGAAAATTCTAAAAAGGAACAGATTTTATTATAATAATATGCATCGAAAATGGAAAAGCACAATCTGAAATAGAAATTTTGCAAAGCATTACTGCCCCACCTTATATCTAACTGTAAAAATTCACCATTTTTGAAAACGTAAAAAATTTTCTTCTTTAAATAATAATAAAATCATTCGAAATCATTATTTGCATTCAAGCAATAAAAATACGTAACATTTGAATGAAGATTTCTATAAAATTTGTATGGGAAATTATCGTACACATATAAATATGAAGCTGTTTTAACTTTATTAGCAGATGTTGGTTTACTTCGCTGAAAAAAACTAAAAAAATATATTGATGAAGTTTAAATTTCGTAAATTGTTATATCACAGTAGTAATAACATATATTGAAATATCTTGGCTTACCTGTTAGTAATGTATAAATACTAAACTAGCTTAGAATATATAAATTCCGTTTTCTGTAAGGTGTGATTTCCGACGATACGTTAGAGTGTTTATATTAAACTACAAGAAAAAATATGCTGGAAGTGGTCCTTGCTGATAAATCCACTTACATTTTTAAATACCAGCAGACCTACTACAGAGCTCAGTCCTTGAAATAAGAGTGCAAGTTCTAGGAAATTTTGTTTTCTTCATTCACATATAATTTTGTAAAGAAAATACGGCAATCCTAATTTTTTTTTGCTGATTAGCTTATTAGGAAAGACATTGTAATATTAACAGCGTAGAGTGTATGGAACTACACTGAAGTAAGATTATAGAAAAAAGAAAAACAAAAATAATACAATTTAAATATTGTAATATTTTCAGGATTTTTAAATTCCCTTTTTATTAATAAAGTGAATTGAAATAAATTCTAACTTCACCCGCTATACATCTGGAAATTTCTCTTTCGTTGTAATCGGCATCGTGTATAGTCGCAAAAAGAAACTTTGTTGCTAGTCGGGGAACGCCCCGGGAATGGTGGAGCGACAATGGCGCCAATTTTCATGGAACCGAACGTGAACTGGCTGACGCCTTTAAATTAATGGATCAGAATGAATTGGTAAGGGCCCATATAACTTCTCTAACTTCTTGAAAATTCATCCCTCATTTCTCCCATAGATGGGAGGTGCCTGGAAGAGGTTACTCAGGTCAGTGAAATCATCATTAGAGCAACTCTGGTGATAGTACCGCCAAAGTATTTTGCATTCTCAGGCCAAACTTTTTCACTTATGCTTATTTGTTTAGTTTTTTAGATATAACTCAGGAATCATATCTCATTTTAATTTTCATCTATACTAATATTATAAAGAGGTAACGTGTGTTTGTTTGTTTGTTTGTTTGTTTGTTTGTGGGAGGTAATCTCCGTAACTACTAATCTCATCTTCCTGAAGTTTTCACAGAGTCTTACTGCGGATATGGGAAGTGATATAGGCTATAATTTTTTAAATATTTTTAGTGGGCGTGGCACCTCCCACACAAAGTAAATTTTTAATATCATATACATATGTTGAGTATTATGATAGGGAGAGCTTTGCAAATCTGTGTGAGGTCACCTATTGTTAATAATAGTAGCTACGCCGGAAATGGGCGTAATCAGATAAGTGGGCGTGCCTCCCATAAAGGTAATAATTCAATATTATATATCTCGAGTACTGTAATAGAGAGAGCTTTTCAAATTTTTCTGATGTCAACTATTATTAATGTGAGTAGGCGGACAAAAAATGGGCAGTATCGGACCAATAGGCGTGGCACCTGCCATACAAAGTAAATATAAAATGCCATATATCTAGAGTACTTTTATAGTGAGAGTCTTGGGACTTAGTGTGAGCCCATAAGTTATTCACGTGATTAGTTAGACAAAAAATGGGCGTGATCAGAGCAGTGGGCGTGGTACCGCCCGTACAAAGTATGATGCCATATAACTGGTGTACTAAATAAGGGAAGCTTTGACACTTTGCACGACACCATCAGATCTTAGTATGAGTAGTCGGACAAAAAATTGGCGGGTTCACACCAATGGGCCTGGCGCTCCCCATGCGAAGTAATTATTTAATGTCACATATCTGGAGTACTGTAAAAGAGAGAGCTTTGTGGCTTTGCGTGAGCCCATAGGTTCTTTGTATGATTAGTCGAACAAAAATTGGCGTGATCGAAGCAGTGGGCGTAGCACCGCCCATTCAAAGTAGATATCTAATTTCATATAACTGGTGTACTATAAAAGGTAAATACTCAATTAATGTGAGTAATCTAATAAAAATTGGGCGGGATGGGATAAGTGGGCGTGGCACCTCCTATATAAAAAATATTAAGTACTATGAAAGCGACAGAAGTCTTTTGTGTTTTACGTGAGTACCTGTCTCGTTGACATAACCTCACGGTGCTCTGAACACTAGATCGGAATATGCGCCGACCACCGCCCCCTTGTGCAGAAAAACTACACTCAGGTACCAACTTCGAGATTTGTGCATTTGGGCAACAAATCCCACTCCTTGGTGGGGAGTCGAGGCCTACCTTACACACCTCTGCTGCTCTAGGGTCGCAGCACCCGGTTGAATGCAACTCCACATCGAGCTATGCTCTCCCCGCGATTTGGGTATAAACCACAGCCACCACGATACTCCCCAAGGGGCCGTACCCGCAAGTCAGCAGGAATCAAAGATTCCAGGGGCATCTGACTTCCCGTGGTACCAGATATATATATAAATATATAGCCTCCGATCAGACTTCGTAGCAAAGCTACTACCAGTTTAGCTCCAAACAGCTATGGACTGGTGGCCATCGAAGGCCTTAGTTCCACACCCATACACCCACCCTGTGGGTGAGTGTATAGGTACACAACTAAGGCCTTCTAGAAGGTCTTGACTACACACGCATGCCTACATCCTGTGGATGCAAACATGCGCGTGCGATCAAGCCCTTCTTAAACGTCTTCTTCTGAAGACTTCACATGCATACCCATTCATACGACTCATTCTCTCATCACTCACAAGCACACTACTGACATCACAACCATCGTCCGTCAATACGACACCTAGAGAATCTAGGTCCCGTATGTCCGAGTAAAACGTGCATATGCACAAAACATGAAACCAGTCCTCGGTAAAAGGTCCACAGTCACACTCAGGCGTATTAGCCAAGGCTCTTTTATACAAAAATGCATTAAACGACCCATGGCCCGTAAGCAAAAAGCCCATACTCAGGCTAAAGCCAAAGTCTGGACGCTTCGTCACGAACGTCACATCGCGAATGAAGGCATATGTAACTCGTCCTTTGTCGCTACTGTCCCACCTGTTTTGCCATCTGGAGACAACACACTCATTTAAGAGTGCCCTGCACTCCGTCCAGCTCCTACCACTAACGTCATCGTTAGTCACCCAATCGTCCTGCAGCAATGGCTGTCCTCTCTTGATCCTGTAGGCAATACTTTTACGTATCACCTCCAAGTCAAGAGGGGCTACACCTACCAACACCTGTAAAGCCTCCGTGGAGACCGTACGACAACATGGCACACAAGCGAGCAAGACTACCCGTTGACACGACATGATTTTCAGCTTTCCTCTGGCAGTCGTGACAACGCTGGACCACACCGACGAACCATATGTTGCGCAAGCAACAAATAATCCGCGGTAAATGGTCTGCATGGAACGCCTGCTGAGGCCCCAGTCATTCCTAAGAATGCGCCGGACACATCCCACCACGCCAGTCAATTTCTCCCTCACCCGCTCGAGATGAACCAAGAAGTTCATACGCTCACGCATTGTTATCCCCAAGTATTTGACCTCAGTCGCATACTTAAGGCTAACGCCATTGGCCCTAACAGTTGGAGGTCGATTTAGCGATAACTTGCCCTTAAGCAACATCATCACAGTCTTGTCCATTGCTACTTCTACACCTACTTGTCTACTCCAATCGCAGATAATCTGCATGGCTTCCTCCCCCCTTCTCTCCAGTTCAGCATGAGACTGGCCTTCGATAAGGACGAGCAAGTCATCCGCATATGCGCACACACTGTATGCAACCATCAGCCTCCGCAAAAGAGGATCCATCATTAGATTCCAAATAAATGGACCGCAGATGGATCCCTGCGGACAACCTCTGACCACCTCAATGCACACGGACTCGTTCACACCAGCGACGCAAGCCCGCCTGCCAGAGAAGTAGCTTTTCCATAACTCCAACTCTTGGCAGCCGACCTCGCGTAGCCTCGCTAGAACGCCTTCCCATAACAGGAAGTCGAACGCACCCTTGAAATCAATAAAGATTCCAAGGACATATCCTCCCTCTGTCCTACCGACACACGTTTTAACGTGATGCCAGGCGTCATCTACACTCCTACCACTTTTAAAGCCAAATTGCCACTCACATGTGCCCTGGCCGATCCTCTCCTGAAGCCTTTTCACCATAATCCTTTCCAGTACTTTTCCAAGCACCGGAAGCAGACTGATGCCCCTATAGGAACGAGGATTGCTCCTGATCCTATCGGGTGACTTCAGCAAAACAACGGCACGAGCTATTTTCCACGCATGTGGAAAATAGCCCTCTGATACACACTTTCCATAGATTGCCACCAGGTACTCAGGAATGGCCTTCCAGATGCTTTTACACATCTCTCCGGTCACTCCGTCCATACCTGGTGACTTTCTACTTCGTGCCTGACAAATGCTCATCTCTAACTCAATTCTGTCCAAGGGCGGAGGGGTATCCACCCCCTGAAAAGGAAGATGGATAGGACCCTCAGCCCTTGGAAAGAACTCGCCCAGCAGAACGCGTATGCATGCCCCCCATGATGGCAATATTTCATTACCAACACGAAGGCCAGACACATCGGTCCGCTGGCTCCTTCCTCTACAGAGCTTGTAGACTCCTCCCCATGGGTCGTCTTTGTTGTCCCGTACGTATCTTCTCCAATCATTCTCCTTCAACTTCACGATACGGTCCTTATAGGCACGTAGCTGTGTCGCGTAGTCTGCCGCACGCAGTAGTACATCATCTGCATTGGTCCGCCTGGCTCTCTGGAGTCTCTTCCTGAGCTGCCGGACGGTCCTCCGCATTTCTGTAAGCTCCCGCGTCCACCATTTAACCCTTCCGGGTATTGTCCGAGAACATCTCCCAAGAAGGGCGTCATTGGTGTTGATTGTTCAGCTTGCCTATCTGTCCATCTATAGTCAGACCCCTGAAATCCCCAATGGGGACCTCAGAGGCCGCCTCCCTAATGCACGTGCCGTAGTAATCCCAATTAATTGGGAGTCTACGCCACCGCACCACATTGGAAACCACCTCGGGGACTGGCGAGTATGAGAGCACAATCCGAACTGGATTGTGATCACTCACCCCCCAATTGTATACAACGTCCCAGTCACAGCGAAAACGCCGCAGTACTATGTCATTAACGGCTGTTACATCAATATCACTCACACCATTAGGTCCGGAAAACGTATACAGATTCGAGGGCTGGTTTAGCGTACTAACACCCCGATTAACCATCCAGTCACTCAGCATCTCACCCCTATAATGGTTCTGATATCCAGGCGAATGCCTGGAGATGATGCGTTCGCGTCCATACCTAGGATAATCGGGTTGCTACTCGCTAGTAGTAGCACCGAATCCATATACGTGATGTACGGTTCTAATGGTCTGCTGAACTGACAGTATATGCTTGCCAGGAAGATTTTTCCAAATCCTCCCTCGACTAAGACACATACTCCCAGTTCATCAGCAGAAACAACCATGCATTCCACACTCGGATCGTTGACAATCACAGCAGATTTAGCCCCAGAACTAGGAAATACCCGCATAAATGTGGGTAAACCCCTTACACAACCATTGGATGCGTAA
Source organism: Cordilura impudica (assembly GCA_963682025.1). Taxonomy (NCBI): domain Eukaryota; kingdom Metazoa; phylum Arthropoda; class Insecta; order Diptera; family Scathophagidae; genus Cordilura; species Cordilura impudica. The sequence goes on along the minus strand of OY821517.1, from coordinate 85,982,948 downwards.
GGCTCCTGAACCAAGGCAAATCCACTGTGAGTGGCAATCATCATCTCACCTAACTCACACATACCAGAATAAGAGCCCTGACAATTGAGTTGTATAATTGTCGAAGACATTTTAATGTCTGGCGTTCGCACGTGCAACCAAGACGCAATACGTAGGGCAAGCCTCTGACATCATTAGATGATCAGAGGACAGTCCTTTAAACGCACAGTTACGACAATGGAGTGGGTTTGGACACACCATTGCCATATGCCCCTGTTGCCCGCAACGACGACAGACCCTAGCGCCAACGCGACAGTCCTTCACTTTATGGTCAAAACTCATACACTGGAAGCATCCCGCCACTGGATCAAGCTGACGAACGTAGAAACTGAACCACTTTATGTAACAGCGCCCAGAGTTCAGAAGGGCCTGCATAGCAATGCTAGTGCCCTCCAAAACTACATTCACTGCTTCGCGAGTGTCTGTTGTCCACGGACGCGAAATGAGCTTAACGCTCCGCTTGAAGGTCTCTCGGGTCATCAATTCCTTCATGTTCAGCTCGTACAGTTCACCCATAAACTCGTCAGGGGTGATCTGGGAGTGAACCCCCCGGACCATGACCTTCGGACCTAGCTTCCCGTTTACGGTGACCTCAAGTCCTACCTCCGCGAACTTACTGTTATTAACTAGCTTGGTTCTTTCAGCGACTGAAGGCGTCCGTATGACCGCCCCACCACTCCGAATGGGTTTTACGTCATGCACACGTACTCCCAATGCTGGTCCAACCTGCTCAACAACTCTAGATGCTACCTCCTTCGGTGTAGCAGCAGTTTTGCTACGTACAACCACCGACCAAGTCTCCACCGGAGCCGGGACGAGGCAAGCAGCTGTCTTAGGCGGCATTACAGGGGGAACAACATTTGGCGCCGGAACAATCGGTGCACCACCCGCAGTCTGAAGGACGTCCAAACGCCCCCTCCATCGTTCGTTCTGAATTAGCAAGTTCATTAACAACACCTCATACTTACTAGTAATAGCAGCTATCCTTCGGACGTCACCAGCCTTTAACCCAGTGTCAATTAAAGCCTCCAAGAGGTCCGCTGAGACTTCTTTGAGTTCCGCAACAGGGGAGCTCGCCTTGGCGGTGTATCCCTCTGGCGGGCTCTTTCCATCAACAGCTTTGACACTGGCCTCTTGCGTCTTCTGTGACCCCCTAAGGTTACCCGTGCTACCAGCTACCTTCCGTCTACCTTCTGCCAACGTATGCGAGTCGGGCCGTTCGAGAAGGTCAGCTTCAGAAGAAGCCCTTGCGGCAAGGGGTGAACTCGGTTTGAACCGCTTTTCCACCCCTTTGACCTTATCCGCATCGCCCCGATCCGCTTCGCCCGCAGTCACCACCGTCACTTCGTCGTCAGTCTCCGAGTCCGAGTTCCGTACGATCTTCCGTGTCCTCGGTACCTCGTCAGTCACCTTCCCGTCCGTATCCGTCCCTTCGCCATTAAGGCCACTCGACCTCTTCCTCGCCGTGCCCTTTTTGGGCGGCATACCCACTAAAAATTTAAACTAAAAATTCACAAGTACTTACGAGTATCCTGTCGCCACCTATTGGCCGATGTACGAAACGGCAGTAGCCAAGTCGCAAACCGTACCGACACTACTTACCGACACAATAAATACTTTAACACTACGTCTATTCGTCACTAGAGGGTTTCTACAAACGTGCTTAACCTCACTTCTGGCCGGAGAAAGTGAGACACCAATTTAACAATGTTCAGCGGAGCACCCTAAACAACAACACTTCACTGTATCTTAAGTCTCTATATTTACAACAATATCAAACACTATGAAAGTCACTGTCTTATTACTTCACTATTCACAATTCAATATTTACCGCACTGCGTAAACACGTCCGAACAATTCAATTGTCAAACACCGAATGTATGAAAGCGACAGAGTCTCTTTGGGTTTTACGTGTATTCCTGTCTTGATGACTTAACCACACGGTGGTTTTAGCACATGGAAGATACTATGCGTCTTGCCTTCGCCCCTTCCTTAGATGGTAGCAAACTAGGAGAATTGTTTTGGCAAAACTCCTTCCTTTGCTATTGGGTTGGCCCGATCTAAAAGCCTATGGGTCGTAGACCCGGTTGGTTGAAATGCAACTCCACATCGAACTGTGTTCTTCCCGCGCTTTTGGGCCACCACAGCCACCACGAAACTCCCCGAAGGGCCGTTCCCATAAAAGCTATTTAAGGGTACAACACGTTGTCCTCGGTCATCGGCAGCAATATCAAAAACACATACTTCCAATAACCGTTCATTTGTCTACTACATTCGTTCTTTACTAGCTGTTATTATCAGGTGGCCCTGATATGTACAACGTTCATCACCAACATTTCAACCGACTTCCGTTTCGTCCGCGAAACACTGTATTGTCGAATGACTCAAGCGTTCTTGGACTCATCTTCCATCCGACCCTCTTGCCTACTTATTCTACTGCATTCGCAGCTCCGAACTTTTCGACTCATGCCTACTTCCGTCTACTACGCTCCGAACTTACTAATCGGCGCCATCATGCTAGATGATGCGTACGTCAACTTTCGGTAATTCGCTTTTCAACTGGTCTCCGACTTGTCTTGGACGCTGTATTGACATACGCGTCTGCCTCAAACGCCTTCGACTTGTCTTCGACCCACACTCTCGCTCCATTCCTCCGTCATGGTATCTTGTCAGGACAACTGACGCACCCACACCCGGTCTCCTTTCGCTCATGTACCATCTTGCCATCTTACCTACATTACTCCATTCCCTTTTGGGACAACTACACAATTATGGGATGTGAGAACCATTTCATCTGGTAGGTTTTAACACCTCCAGTTTTATGTTTTTGCTTATGCTGTCTTTGAGTATGAAGACGCCGTGAGGTAACCTTGGGCTTGATAGCTTACCCGTGGTACCTATTTATAGCCTTAGGTAAGGCTTCGCAGCCAGTCTGGCCACATACTAGCCACTACCAAGTTATTCCCCAAAAAGAATAGTACTTGGCGGACCTGACCTTAACCTTTAGCCGCTAGGAATAATCACCAGAATTAACTGGCTTTGCCTAGCGTTGCCCGGGAGCACCACGTGGAGGTAGGTTATAGGCATGGGCGAAGTATCAACCGTCACTGGCGGACCAGTAACTTTATGATACAACTTTGCTCCCTGTATGAAAGCGACAGTCTTTTGACAAGTGCATTAGTTTTCAATTTGATTTGTCGTGGAAAATATATCGCCAAAATCAAAATTCGCCAAACCCAAAAATCGCCAAATGATATTTTAAGTTCAAGGCCAATAGTGTTGCGAGATCTAATTTGGAAAATCCATGTTCTTCTCATGGGCAGCAACATGTACCTCCAGGGTAGGAGTGCCGAAAAATCTGATAATTGTTGGACCGAATGAAAAAACAAGTATCGAAACAAAAAAATCTATACTAATAATCTACACTAGCATAATAATGTGTGTTTTTATGTTTGTAGAAGGTAATCTCCGTAACTACTCATCTGATCTTCCTGAAATTTTCGCAGGGTCTTACTGCGAACACGGAAAGTGCTACAGGATGTATTTTTTTTTAATATTTTTAGTGGGCGTGACACCTCCCATACAAAGCAAATTTTTAATATCATATAAATTAAGTATTATGATAGAGAGAGCTTTGCAAATTAACGTGAGTATTCAGACAAACAAGTGGGCGGGATTCGACAAATATGCATAGCACTCCCAGACAGACTTAATATTAAATGTGATATATCTGAGTTACTGTAATAGTGAGAGCCTCGGGACTTTGCGCGAGCCCTTTCATTACGATTTGGGGGGAGGGGGTAGCGAAGCACATCGGGTTACATCTAGTATACAGTATTATTACATTTGCAATCTGTAGTTTCGTTACAGGAACTATATGGATACACGGACGGATGGACGGACATCGCTTAACCAATTTTTATAATAAATGGTAGGTCTAGACAGAAATACAAACCGTTATACCCCGACCAAAGCGTGGAATGTGGTATAATAAATTTTCGGTTTTATTTTTCTAGTCAATATGGCAATCCTTTTATGTGTTCTGACACAGTTCTTCGAAGTAACAAACAAACAAATATCTACTACTGAACAAAATAAAGCATACGTTTGTAAAGATAGAATAAAATTATAAGTGCTATCGTAGTGAAAGTAAGTCTGCAAAAAACTACTTTGAAATGTAATTGACAACCAAATCATTAGATTTAAGAAAGGACAATCTATATATATAAAATTAATTTTTTGTTTGTTTGTTTGTTTGACCGCTATACGCATTTTTATTTTTAAACGGCTTTCTCTAAAAATTGCTACACACGATCGCTGTAGACCAGGGAAGGTCACCATATACTTCTTACCGGCCACGCTTACTTCTACGCCCACTTTTTATATTTGTGTTTGTTCGCTACACCAATTTCTATATTTTAACGATTTTCTCTGAAATTAGGTACACACGATCTCTGTACTCTAGGGAAGCTCATCATTGGCTTCCTACCTGCTACGCCTACTTTTGCGCCCACTTTTTGTATAAAACTCCTTTTCTTTTTTTTTTTTTTTGGTATATTTGTTCTCCACACAAATTTTTATTTTTCAACGGGTTTCTCTGAAATTTGTAACACATGATCCCTGTTATCCATGGAAGGCCACGCCTACTTTTACGCCCACTTTATATAAAACTTATTTTCCCTATTTGGTATATTTGTTCGCTATGCAAATTTTTAATTTTTTACGGATTTCTCTGAAAATTGGTACACTCGATCTCTATACTCCAAGGAAAGTCCCCATATGCTTTTTACTGGCCACGCATATCTGTGCAGCCGCTTTTTTTAAATTTTATAAGGTATCGTATATTTTTATCGGCCACGCCCACTTTTTTTAATTTACTATATACGATTTTATTTTAATTTTTCAATGGGCTACCCTAAAACTTTGTGTATAAATCTCTTTACTTACTACTCTTGAGTTAACACCATTATGAAATCAATATTGTAAGTCAACCTATTACAAATATTCCCGTCTTGCCTTTTTTAAACACTTGCTTTTAACTCATACTCTCTGTTGTGGGGCCAACCCCATTCCTCCTCATCCAATTGATCTGAAACTTGACCCATAGTCTTGTTGTAACTGCAGATTAATTCTGGGGTAGTCACGTACAGTCACGAAGTAATCTAAGTGTTCATTTCCCCTCATCCGATCGATCTGAAACTTGGTCCATACACTTGCTGCGAAAAAAAGATTAACTTTGACTTAGTCACATACAGTCACGCATGGTCACGCACAGTCACTGAAAGACCTAAAACAGATTTCCCCTCATCCAATCAATCTGAAACTTAGTCAATATACTTGCTGTAAAGAAATTTTAACTTCGACATAGTCCCGCACAGTCACGGAGTGATTTAAAACCCATTTCCCCTTATCCGATCGATCTGAAAAAAAAATTAACTTTGACATAGTCACGCACAGTCACGGAGTGATTTAAAACCCATTTCCCCTTATCCGATCGATCTGAAACATGGTCGATGGACTCGCTGTGAAAAAAATTAACTTTGACATAGACACGAACAGTCACGCATAGTCACGCACAGTCACGGAGAGATTAAAACCTCACTTCCCCTTATCCAATCGATCTGAAACTTTGTCCAAAGACTTGTTTCGGCCAAAGATTTATTTTAAGATAATCACACACAGTCACGCATAGTCACGCACAGTCACGGAATGATTTAAGCCCCCTTTCCCCTCACCCGACTGATTTGAAACTTCATAGACTTGTTGTGGCCAAAGACTAATTTTAAAATAGTCACGCATAGTCACGCACTTTCACGGAGAGATTCAAAACTCATATGCATGAGGAAAGAAAGAGTTTTAATAAAAACTTTGTTTTTATGGGCTAGCTTATTACTATAGGAGTAGTAACACCCCAAAATGATTGCAGGTTTATTTCATGGGTGAACAGATACAAGCTGAGTACCGCTGTAGGATTACGCTGATGAGGTTACGTCATACAAATATTTCCAACTCTTTTTAACTACATTGGAAAACAAAATATTACATTTATTTCCATCGCTCCTTTTGGCCACATTGGAAAGCAACCAATTTCATCTTTTTCACTATATAAATAAGTTATAAAGATGGAAAAAGAACTATTTGCACTGAAAGTACACATCGCATACATCCACAAAACACTTTTGATTAATTTAGTTATTTTAATTGAACCACGCCTCATAAAAAGCGCAGTTGTATAGGCCGTACTACCTCAAATACAACAAGTAAGAGAATTATTGAGTTTTCCACGGTTATCGAAGCATTGAATGCCTTTCGCCTAAAGCGACATACATATATATGATTAGATCACGTGAGAGTTTTATTCAAATTATCTCTAAGATTCTTGGTTTTTTTGTGTAATTTAGATAATTAGGCGGTTAAGGTAATATCTGGCGGAGCAAGAAGAAACACAGTCATTGAGGCTTTGATGGATTGAGACCTAGCCCATAATAAATGATTATTTTTAACTTGTGCTTAGCAACTCATGATAAATCTTTTCTTTTGGATAGTTATTTTTAAAACAAATTTTTTTGTAGTTTTTGAACCTTTCGCAATTTAATCGTTTAATTTTCGATAGGTGAGTAGGTAGAGTGTTCGCCTACCATGCGGGGGTCGTGGGTTCGATTCCCACCAGAGGCTTTGGTCTGTCGCTGCGAAACTAGCAAATACGGCTTATCCCTGGACCAAAAAATTTGAATCTGCATACAAGCACTCGGCTTCGCGGAACTAGGCTTAAAAAAATATAGATTTTTTTTTTCCTTTTCCCAATATAAATTTTTTTACAGAGATAGTTGTTTTATTATTTTTAATATCTAATACATAAAATTCTCGTACCACGGTGTTTGTGATCGAACTCCTCCGAAACGGCTTGACCGTAGGTATGCGAATAGGTCGTAAGGTATATTTCATATCGCTACGTGATTTGGGTGTGGCACCTCCCATACAAGGTGAATTTTTAATATCTTATATATTGAATACTATGACAGGGAGAGCTTCGCAAATTTATGTTAGGTTACCTATTATCTATTGATCTATTAAGTGGACGTGGTACCTCACATACAAAGAAATAATTAAATTATTTAATTGCACATTTTCTGAGGTTGCACATTTGTCTGAGGTTACCTATTATCAATGTAATTAGTCGAACAAAAAATAGGTGGGATCGGACCAATAGATGTGGCAGCCCCCATACAGATCAAATATTAAATGTCATATATCTGGATTACTGTAATATTGAGAGCCTTTAGCCTTTGCGTGAGGCAATTAGTTATTTATGTGATTAGTCGAAGAAAATATGGGTGTGATAGATAGATTTAAGTGAAGATCGGGAAGCAGCTCTATATGGGGCCTATAACTATGAATTGTCCTATAGAGTTAATTTTTGGACTTCTGATTAACGAATGTAATAAACCTACATAAACCCAATTTGACCGAGATCTATATGAGAATTTAAATCTTACGGCAATTTAAGTCGATTGCAAGGGGTCAATTGTATGGGGACTACGTCTGAACATGGACCGATTCTCACCAATTCCAATAACATTCATCACATGGCCGATAGATGATCAAATACCAAATTTCACCAAAATATATTCATATTTGCGACCTGCAGTTTGATTAAAAGCTTTACATGGACACACAGACGTACGGACGGATGGACGGACATCGTTAAATCGAATCAGATAGTGATTCCGATTCGATCGGTATAATTAAAGATGGGTGTAGGTCAAATATTTTTGGTTGTTACAAACAGCAGCACAAAGTCATTATACCCAAACCAAATAGTGGTATAGGGTATAAAAAGGCTTAGACTAAACAGAACTCTAGAGACCCACGATCAGACCCAAAGTCGTATCGAGTCTCAACGTATTAGACAATTTGAGTCAAGAAATGCTGAAACACCTGAGCAAACCCAACAATGTCTGGAAGCCCAAAGTCAAGACAATTTTAAATAGAGTGGAAATGCCTGAATCTACTCAAGTGCGTCTAGAAGTACAGCGGCTAAGACAAGTTTAGTCCAGTGAATGTGAAACTCCTGAAAAGACTCAACAAAGTCTTGAGGCCCAACGGATAAGCTGACTCCGGGGATTGTGAAACCCCTGAAACGACTCTAATATTCCTACCAAAAACTTTTGTAACTTGGTTCCTTCAATGCAAGAGATGGCACAAAGTTTATCCTAATATAGCGTACATAAGAGGAAAATCTCTTACGGAAGCAGGTATCAAGATAGAGTCTCCCTGTTTTCCTCATAGACAATTATATGTCGTCTGCTCCAGAGTCAGGAGCCAACACAATATTTTCGTATATGCACCAATAGAAAAAGCAAGAATTGTTGTATATCCTAAAGCTCTAGAATAACTGAAATTCGTTACTTCTAAACATCATACACTTAGAATAATTCAACGTAAACATAGGTAGTTATAATGGTAAGCATGGTAAACCATTTTTCAAGTCAAAAGCCTTTGGATCCTGGGCAAAACCAGGTAAAAACAACTAGTATTTAATATCAACAAATATTCAAATACCTAAATCACGCATTTTTTTCCAATTTTTTGTCAAACTATAAAATAAATTGATGATTTGAAACTATCATACGGAAGTTCTTATATTTATCAGATTTGATGGCTTCTTCTATTTGAGTTCCATTTGGTATCGGTTCGATTCACTGTACGACTGTTCTTGAGCAAAATATACAGTCTGTCAGGAAAGTATATTAAGTATATTACTCAATTTTTCTATATATTCCACATTATCTCCGAGTTTACCAATTAACAGTTAAAAAACTAAGCAAAATTAAAAGATCTGAATAAGTTAGAACAAAAAGAAAATAAGGTTGAAAATATTGTTGTCTAGGAAGTTTTTTAAGTTTAATAGATTAAAATTAAGTAAGTGGCCAGCTTTGACATCAATCAAAGTGGAAATCTTTTTTTAAATTCCACTATAATTATTATTTTCAGATCAATATTGTTTTTGCATGCTTCTTGGCAATGCTTTTTTTTTTCAAGTAAACCCACAAGAGCACCGTTTTAGAAAACCAAGACAATTGATTACTTCTTTCGGCACTTGAAAAACATGCTCGTTGTTGGTTGTGTTATTTTTTTTTTTTTACGTGTGAACAAATGGTGTATCGATGGAGAAAGAGCATAGATAATAAGATGGCTATCCTCTTAGTTGATAAAATGTAATTTTCTTACTATCTTTAATATAAAAATAAAATGTATTTGATTATGCTCATTGCATTTAACACAAATTTAGTACTCTTACTAATTTTATTTAAAATAAATGCGATGAAGAAAAAATAAAAATTTTGTTCTTTAAATTACAAAGTTTAAAAATGTTAATTCTTTTACCTTAAAGGTACTTTGGCTAGCAAAAATATATTTCTAAAGCAATATTCATTCTAAGATAGAAAGATTTTTTGGCGAAAAGCTATAAAAAAAATGCGTGTGCATATTTTTTTATGCAATCAAATTTTTGGAATTTTAATGATATAACGAATTTTACGTGTGTAATAGCATGAAATCAAAACGTCTGCATTGGCATGCAGTAATTAACTTCAGCTCTAAGTGGGCTCTATCCATCTTCAGGGTCCGCGTAGCCAAAAATCCTTTTCTTAAATTAGAATTTAAAAAAATGTACAACTTACAACTTTTATATTAATTTCAGCTGATGTTTTTCCTACTTAAGTTTTGTTATACATACATTTATCCAATATATAATATTCCTCTATCCAAGTGAACATGCTTAAAATGTTGCTTGAAGTAGTATGTTTTTAAACTACTAGTATGGCCTGCAGCGCTTTGCTTCGATCTATCGATACTTACTGACATCTATGTTTCCATAATCAATTTTTCCTACGAAGTTTTTATTATGCAATTAAAATATTTTATTTTATTTATTTTATATTTTTTTATTTCAATGCTTGCTGAACTACAATAGCTACCCATGAGACGAACATGGATTTTCCAAATAAAGGGGGGGTGATAAGGTTTTAAAACCTTTTTTTGCATTCTTCTTTCTGAATGCACAACATGTCGAGAGTGTTGTTTCAAAATTTCAAGTAAATCGGAGGAAAGCTTAAGAAGATACAGTGTTTCCAGCAATCGTATATAAATCAGTTTTTAAAAAACCATTTAATTTTTCTCGCAAATAAATGTTCGAAGACCGTGAACATCATAACTCAAAATCTACTCGACCGATTCTTTTGAAATTTTACACTCTACATCTACACATAAATCACCAGGTAATCACGAAGAGTTTTTTTATTTTCCATTCTCTTCCCCATTTTTTAACAACAAATTCCAGAAATTTTAAAGTAAAATCGTGTTTTTCACTTCAAAATTCTGCAAAAAAAAATAAATTAAAAAACTCTTCGCCACTATTTCAGGAAACATATCACTTTTTAAACGCATTTTGATTTTTTTATTTCACATAATCCGGTAACGTGTTATGATGTTCACCGTAAAACAACAACGCCTCCGGAGATTCGCTGTCACGGACTTATTTATTAAAATTTTGAAATAAAAATTTCTTCAACGATTCTTCAAATGTTATGCTATAAGGTGTATATGAAACACATAATCCAACATTATTCATGTCTTCAAAAAAGAATAATGAAAGTACGACTTTTTTAACTTTTAAACCTTCCCTCCTCCCCGATTAAGTATCGGCCTTGGATTTAGAATATCACTTGGAAATTTTTCATTTTAGCGATTATTGATTTCACTCGTATTTGATTTTGAAAATTTTTGTTTTGGGCGATTTTTATTTTGCGTGATTTTTGCATTTTGTGATTTTTAGTTTTGATTTTGGCGACTCGCATTGCAAATTAATGCACTTGACAAAAGTTTCAAGAATTGCCGCTTTCATAGTACTTTATATATATATATTTTTTTTAGTAGGTTCGATCCTGCCCATTTTTTGTCCGACTACTCACATTAATATATGATGAAGGCGTAGAACTATGTCAAGGTTTTCCCTTTTATAGTAAAACAGTTATATGATATTATAAATTTACTATGTATAGACGGTGCCACGCTCACTGCTCCCATCACGCCTAACTTTTTGTTCGACTAATCACTTGAATAACTTACGGGCTCACGCCCAAGGCTCTCACTATTACAGTACTAAGATATGACTTTATATATTTACTTTGTATTGGCAGTGCCATGCCCACTGCTATGAGCACGCCCATTTCTTCCGACTACTCACATTAAAAATAGATGGCCTCACATAAATTTGCAAAGCTGTCTCTGATATAGTACTCGAGATATATAATATTGAATTACCATTGCGAATGGGATGTGCCACGCCCAATTATCCGATCCTGTTCTGAGCAGGTTGCCGTGGCTATCGACTTCAACTCAGTCAAATATATCTTGACAACTATTTTGCTGTCCATATCGTTTTTCCTCTGAGTTTCTGCTTTACTATTGCCAACACATTTCCTATCGGGTTGGCATTAGGCGACTGTGAGAGCCAATCTAACACCTCTACACAATTTTGCTGTTTCCACTCTGCTCAAATTCGGCTGCAGTGTTTGGGGTCATTGTCTTCTTGCAGAATCCAAGGGAGTCCTCTTCCCCGCGCATCTTCGCAGCTGATGGTAGTAAAGCTTTTTAATAAATGTTGTTCATCAAAACCACATTCAGGTTGGTGGTAAAAAAGAAAAGGCTTCCAAATCCATTTTCTCGGAAACAGCCCCAAACATGTTTAACAGTTAGTTGGAGCAACCTATTGTTAGCGCTACACCAAGATCGATTTATGTTACTTTTTGCCCAAAATGAGGATCATCCGTGAATATTATATTATTCCAATTCCGTCCTGAATTGACGTATGCCCAGCTAAATCTTTTTTCAACGTGTGCTGATGAGAGCAAAGGTTTTTCAAAGAGCTCTGGTATTTGATGTCGTTAGCGATTAAACGTCCTCGAGTCGTCCCTTTCGATATTTGAACACCACTTTTCTCTAAAACTGATTTAGCTTTACGCAACGATAAACCCGACTTTCTCGCAAACAAATCAATAATCTTCTTGTTCTGCTATGGTGTAGTCTTTTTTTCAGGGTCCCGTCCAGCTATCTCGTCTACATTTTTTACTTCTATATACCAATTCGTCCGCTTTGTTACGAATGAGTCAGACTTCTTCATATATTTTGCAGTAGCTAATCATGACATTTTCGGCCCTCTAGGGCGGAGATAAAGGAATACAGCTTCAAATCACTTCTCGTACACAGAACTCACTTTGTTAAAACAACGTGCACTTTGTAATTGTTTCACGAAACTGACAGTTTTTGCACTGCGTACTTCAAAACTGATGTCGCTTCCTAGGACATTTAAATTATTTTGATAACGGTACTCTATGTTAAAATACAGAAGGTTTCTGAATGAAACTTTGGAAAGGAGTATTAAAACACAAGTTAACTTGAAAAATTCAAATGGGGAATTGATAACAGATGATGCTATTAAACGCAATCTTTTAAATCAGTATTTTTTAAAGGTTCCTACAACTTTAAAGCAGCAAATTATAAGTTATCATGGAGATTCGTGTCACAATCTCAGAACTTTTAGATATAATGCCACCACTTTCCGTTTTAGTTACACAACAATCGAGGAAATTTCGCAAGTCATTTCGAACCTCCCCGTAAATAAGAGCCCTGTTCATGACAACTTACCTCCAAAAGTACTTACTGAATGTAACAGTGAAATCTCACCACATTTAGTGAACGTTTTTAATAGTATTATGTACACTTCAGAATACCCGAATGTATTAAAAATCTCAAAAATTATTCCAATACCGAAAGAATTAAATGCTACTATTGAAGACAAATACCGACCTATTTCCTTGTTATCCGGTATTGGTAAAATATTTGAATATATTATACATAAACAACTATTAGCACTCCTAAAAAATAATAAATTATTCTATGATTGTCAATATGGATTAAGGAAGGTAAGTGGAACTGATAACGCTGTTGTGAATATTGTAAACTGTATCTGTCAAGGATTAGATGAAGGATTCACTTGTGTGGCTGGTATTTTCTATGGTTTTTCAAGCCATTTGATATCGTAGATCATAAAATTATGATGCAAAATCTGCCATATTATGAAATAATGGCAATGAAAACAATACGTAGAAATAAATGACGGTAAAAGTTTTCTTGGATTGGTGTAACATGCTATGCCACAGGGCAGGACCCATTTTGTTCACTATATATATCTATCAATGATAGTGTAAATCTTGAACTGTACGGAATGATATTCATATATGCAGATAATATTTGTGTTCTTTATCTGTACAAGCAACAACTGCTCTAATCTTTGAATATGCAAGACTTAACAAATTGGTTATAAATTCGAGGAAAACCAAACTTGTCAGGTTCCGACCTTTTTTCAATTATGATGCTGCAAGCTTTAGTATTATTATAAATGGTGATGAGCTAGTTGAAAGCCAATCAGTAAAGTATCTGGGAATCAATTTACAATGTAAGTTGTCATGGAATTTACATATCAAGGAACTAAAATCAAAAATACCACCTGCTATTGGTTTACTATTTAAGTTTAATTACAAATTTAATGTGAAGACAAAATTAATGCCTTATCAGGCTTTTCTACAATGTCATTTGAACTACTTAATCATTATGTATGGCTGTAAAAATACCACTGAGCTAAAATCTTTGCATTGAGTTCAGAATAAAGCACTAAAAACAGTATTTAATCTACCTTTACTGTATTCAACATTATCCTTGTATCAAGATGTAGTGAAAAATATTTTACCTATAAGTGGTTTATATAAACTACAATTATTAGTCTTAGTTTTCAAGTCAGTGAAAAATATTGGTCACAATACAATTACTTCTCTGAGGAATCAAACTAGATTCAATACGAGAAACAGTTCGATTTGCGAGTTTCAAGATGCAGATTGGAAACCACAAAGCAAAAAATTGAATATGTTGGTGGGTTTTACTACAATAATTTACCTCAAAATATAAAAAACATTCAGAGAATTTCAGTTTTTAAGTCAAGTTTGAGAGATTATTTATTACAAGACCTTCAATGCTTTTAACATAAAGAAAATTCATAAATTCAAAACTTTATTACATATTTTCCTATTGTTAACTAATATTACATATACACATAAAAAATTTAAGTATATATTTTATTATTGTTAACCAATTTTATGCCAACTCGCCTCAATAATGTCATTTGACGCTGAGGCAATATAAAAATATTGTTAAATAAAATATTAATAAATATTAATAAATAAAAACAAAAAAAAATTTGCCGATCACGCTCCACTGGCCAGACTGGATATGATATTAAAATTAAACTTTAAAAATATCACAAAAATTTATACCTCTGCCCATCCTGAAAGACCATTCGAAATATTGAAACCAACATTTTTAAAATCAGACTAGTATAGGGATTACATCCTACAAACAAACAAACACAAATTACCTCTATATTATATTTGTATAGATTTACCGTCCATTAAATATCTTGTTATATTTCGAAGAAAATATACGTTTAAACAAAGAAATTAATCTAACCAATAAAAAAAAAGTTTTTATGAAAACTCTTTCTATCCTTATGCATATGAGTTTTGATTCTCTCCGAGACTGTGGGTGAATTTGCGTGATTATTTTAAAACTAACCTTTGATCACAACAAGTCTATGCGCCAAGTTTCAGATTGATTGGATGAGGGGAAATTGAGTTTTAATCACTCCGTGACTGTGCGTGACTATGCGTGACTGTCCGTGACTATTTCGAAGTTAATATTTCTCTACAGCAAGTATATCGACCAAGTTTCAGATTGATTGGATGAGGGAAAATCCGTTTTAAATCTATCCGTGTCTGTGCGTGACCATGCGTGACTAAGTCAAAGTAAATCTTTTTTTCACAGCAAGTGTATGGACCAAGCTTCAGATCGATCGGATGAGAGGAAATGATGTTTAGATCACTTCGTGACTGTGCGTGACTATGCGCTTCTGTGCGTGACTACCCCAAAATTATTCGGTAGTCATAACAAAACTATGGGCCAAGTTTCAGATCAATTGGGTAAGAGGGAAGGGCTCGCCCCACTACAGGCAGACAGACAGACAGACAGAGAGTACGAGTTAAAAGAACGAGTTTAAGAAATGAAAATAAACCAAATTTCAGAGAGATTTGTCATATTTTTACATGATACTAGCTGTTTTTACCCGGTCTTGCCCGGGATAAAAAGGCATTCGACTTGAAAAATGGTTCACTCTGCTTACCAGGCGCTGAGTACTTAGTTCCCAATTAACAAATTCCCTAATAAAATGAACTTTCTCAACAAAAATTTGTATGGGCAGTAAATTCATTTTTTGTTTCAATTAAAATTTTTTAGATTTTTTAATTTTAAGTTTTTTATAAGATGCTGCAGCAAAAATGCTTCAAAAATAAGCTGCGAAACCGCTTTAAGTTTTTTTTTTCCGTTTATTTATAAACATCAAATATAATGGATTGGTTCGCAAATTAAAGGAATCAGAACTTTTAAAACTTCATTCAAATTCAAGTTTCAGAAATGAAAGACTAATGCGGCGTATAATATTGTGTCGCAATGTTTCTTTAAGCAACTGCTTATAGTAAATTTGTGGCCTATTTTGATCATCAGGTTATTATTTCACATACGTAGATAAAATTTATCATACGTCATTTCAATAAGCTGTGTTTCGCGAGCGAGTCCCGTCCGCTTCCGCGCGTTTGGCAGCCACACCCGTGCTAAATGTATTTTTCAGATCAATGCGATATTTTAGCTGAGCGGTGTTCCGCGAGCGCGTCGCGTCCGCGCGCTTCGCGCCGCTTCCTTGCAGCTGCTACTCGTGCTGCCGCTTAGTTCTCGTTTACTTATTTTAATCCCTATTTTAGCCTATTTTTTAAATCGCCGAAACATATTTTTCAGATCATTGCGATATTTTAGCTGAGCTGTGTTCCGCGAGCGCGTCGCTTCCTCGAAGATACTACCCGTGCTGCCGCTTAGTTCTCGTTAACTTATTTTAATTCCTAAAACATATTTTTTAGAGCATTGCGATATTTTAGCTGAGCTGTGTTCCGAGAGCGCTTCGCGTCCGCATCCGTCGCGTCCGAGTCCGCGGTCGCACGCCACGCGCCGCTTTTGCGCGTTCGGCAACCACATCTGTGCTGCCAACTTATTTTAATTGTCAAAATATATTTTTCAGATCATTCCGATATTCTAGCTAAGCTGTATTCCTCGTGCGCGTAGCTTCCGCGCAACTAAATGATGCTATTGAAAAGAATACTCATCTTAAATGCATTTATTGTAGGACATATATTGAGAGCAGTATGCAAATGTTCACTAAAATAAATATTTAACAAAATTCATTAAATAAAAATTTAAGAATGAATTTGGGGGGTAAGTTCATTTTTTCTTTCGATAAAAAAAGGGATATTTGTTCATTTCTATTGGGTGCATTTTTTAAAGTTTGGGGAATTTGTTCACCGTGTAGTTATTTCCGTTTAAACCAAATTTCAGAGAAATCCGTTGAAAGGTACAAATTTGTATAGGGAAGAAATATACCACACAACAAAATATGAATTGTATAAGAAATTTTGGCGTAAAAGTAGGCGTGGTCGGTAAAAATCATATGGCGAAATTTATATGTACTAAATTTCGGAGAAAGCCATTGAAAAATAAAAGTTTGTATAGCAATCAAATAAAGAGACAAATAAAAGGAAAAAATAAGTTTTATATACATAGAAGTATACGCCTACGTATACAAAAAGTAGGCGTAAAGGTAGGCGTAACCGGTACGAAAAATATGGCGACCATCCCTGGAGTAGAGAGATCGTGTGTACCAAATTTCAGAGAAATCGGTTGAAAAATAAAAATTTGTATAGCGAACAACTATACCAAAAAACAGAAAATGAATTGTATACAAAGAGTGGGCGCAGAATTAGGCGTGGCCGGTACGAAGCATATGGCGACCTTTCCTAGAGTACAGAGATCGTGTGTAGCAAAATTCAGAGAAATCGGTTGAAAAATAAAAATTTGTATAGCGAACAAATATACCAAAAAGCAGAAAGTGAATTGTATATAAAAAGTGGGCGTAAGAGTAGGTGTGGTCGAAAAAAAGTATATGATGACCTTACCTGAAGTACAGGGATCGTGTGTACCGAATTTCAGAGAAATCTGTTAACAAATAAAAATTTTTATAATGAACAGATATGAATAAAACAGAAAATGAATTTTACATAAAAAGTGGGCGTAAAAGTAGGCGTGGCCGGTAAAAAGTATATGGCGACCTTTCCTGGGGTATACAGATCGTGTGTACAAAATTTCAGGAAAATTCGTCGCAAAATAAAAATTTGTATAGCGGTCAAACAAACAAACAAACAAACAAACAGAAAATGAATTTTATATATATAGATTTTCTCTAAATTATACAGTCATGTCTGGATAGTTATAAAGTATTATTAGGATAGATTCTTAACATACACATTTTCATACATTTCAGACAGCTTAACTTATAGTCGATCTCTGAAATTAACTGAATATTTAAGTCATGTAATATGATTTCATTGTCTACAAGAACACGTAGCGAAATGGAATGATCGACATAGCCAAAATGAAGGATAATAATTAACAATGAATCAAAAAGGAATTCTGAGTCGTTCGGTATAATAAAAGGAAGGGTAGCAAGCACTTCCCCAGAAATATTATTGATTCGATCAAATTGTGTTCAAAGAAAATAAATATTTTTATTATATCTTCGATAATAATTTAATATTAGATTTGAACTTACTTGTTTCGAACCCTAGAAATCTGCAGAATAATTTAAGAATACAAATTCTTCAACTACTAAGATATTTTTGATAAGAACCGATTATGTAATTAATAGAATAATGTTCAACTACTAAAGTGGCATAGTTTATATACAATAAGTGTTTACTAACCTATAGATACATTTTCAGACATGTGTGCAGAAAAGAAAATGAACAAAAAAGATAGAAATCTCTAAACACTTGGTATGTATTTATGTATGTGTGCAATAATGTGTATATATTGCCATTGTTGTGAATCATTTGGCAGCAAAAAGTTATTGAGCATAACAATTGACCATTTGGTCATCAATATGGAAATATTGAACCCATGATACTAAAACTAAAAGTTTATACATATATATTTTTTTTTCTTTTGCTTTCTATCAAGCTGTCTTTGTTTTAGTCTTTAGACGAAAGAAAATTACAAAACTTTACATTAAGACTGTATTTGTTAAAGCACACGGACAAAACTACGAATACAGTGGCAAGCATTATGTGTCCTTTTGCTTTCTCTTCTTCAAGGGGGTTTTAGAGGTATGCTGTATACTGCTGCTTGTATCATTAAGTCTAATCATTCAACCATATAAAGTTTTTTATTTGCTTAGTTTTTCTTTAGCATTACTACGTTTATAACAAACCATCCATACATCGATCCACGTTTAGATTTATTCAGTCAAGTCATTTATTGATTCATACCCGTATGTTAGTTTAACAAAGAGAAAGAAGAAAAAATAGAAAAACGCATAATAAGAAATGAAAAAATATATAATCATTCATCTTTACTTGATAAAAATTTATTTGTCTTTCATTTCCATTTCAACTGCATTTAAATTCATATTTCATTTGAAAGTTTTTGCAAAATGATGAGTATTTTATCAATTTATATTTATTACGCTTACGCTGTATGCTATTTAATAAAGCAAAGAAGAAATATATTAATAATTGGCCTAAGCCGACTATGAGATACTCAAGACTATTTTTTTCGAGAAATAATCTCATGTTCCAAATTATATTGCGTATAGTTTTAATGGATACAGAAAGTATTCCCTAAATAACTTCGAAATTATCATATAAGTATTTATTATATTTAGATGAATTTAAGACTAACAAGTAAAAAAATTATAGTCGGTCTAGACCGACTATACGATACCCTATACCATGCGTTTAGAGACCCTATCTCTTAGGCCCAACTAACTGGACATAGAAAATAAGCAAAAACCAAATTTGAGTGGGATTTTTATTAATTTTTTTGGCTGCAGATGTGAAAAAGTTCATATCGGATGCTATATCTATATAGGGACTTGGTCCAAAAATGGACCGATCCTGATCATGTTTGGTAAAGTCTCTTGTATTTTGCAAAAATATACACAAACAAAATTTGAGAAGAATCAGTGCAATATTTTTGTTTTTTTAATAGATTTAAGTGAAGATCGGGAAGCAGCTCTATATGGGGTCAAAGGGATCATTTTTGGACTACTCATTAATGGATGTAATGAACGCATACAAACCCAATTTGAGTAAGATCTATATGACAATTTGGATCTTATGGAAATTTATGTCGATTTCATATGGGTAATTTGTATGGGGGCTAGGTCTGAACATGGACCGATTCTCACCAATTTCATCCCATGGCCGATAAAAGCTTATGTACCAAATTATATCAAAATACATTCATATTTGCGACCTGCAGTTTGATTACAAGCTTTACATGGACACACAGACGGACGGACGGACGGACGGACGGACGGACGGACATTGTTAAATCGACTCAGAAAGTGATTCTGATTCGATCGGTATAATTAAAGATGGGTCTAGGTCAAATATTTTTGGTTGTTACAAACAGCAGCACAAAGTCATTATACCCAAACCACATAGTGGTATAGGGTATAAAAATGATCCGATCATTATCCTACTTTGTCAGCTCTTTTTAGTTTTGTTAAAATACGAATAAATTTTGATTAACCAACTTTGAACTTGATTGATATAGTTCTAATCTATATTGAATAATTATACCCTATACCACTATGTGGTTTGGGTATAATGACTTTGTGTACACCCTTTGACCTACACCCTTCTTTAAATATACCGATCGAATCAGAATCACTATTTGATACGATTTAACGATGTCCGTCCGTCCGTCTGTGTGTCCATGTAAAGCTTGTAATCAAACTGTAGGTCGCAAATATGAATATGAATTTGGTATTTAATCATTTATGGGCCATGGGATGAACGCTTTTGAAATTGGTGAGAGTCGGTCCATGTTCAGACCTAGCCCCCATACAAATGACCCTTACGAAATGGACATAAATTGCCATAAGACCCAAATTATCATTCAAATCTTAGTCAAATTGGGTTTGTATGTGTATGTTATATCCCTTAATTAGTAGTCCAAAAATGATCCCTATGGGACAACTCTTAGTCATAGGCCCCATATAGAGCTGCTTCCCGATCTTCACTTAAATCTATCAAAAAACAAAAATATTGCAGTGATTCTTCTCAAATTTTGTTTGTATATATTTTTGCAAAATACAAGAAACTTTACCAAACATGGTCAGGATCGGTCCATTTTTGGGCTTATTCCCCATATAGATATAGCATCCGATATGAACTTTTTCATATCTGCAGCCAAAAAAATTAATAAAAATCCCACTCAAATTTGGTTTATGATTATTTTCTATATCCATTTAGTTGGGCCTGAGAGATAGGGTCTCTAAACACATGGTATAGGGTATCCTATAGTCGGTCTAGACCGACTATAATTTTCTTTCTTGTTTTAGTTTATCTAGGTCCACTGGGGTGGTCGTACGTTATATGGACATTTTTCAAATTGCGATTTTGGGGATAGTCGGGGTCCAGTTTGTTATCTTTCGATATAAAACTAATAAATGTGAACTTTGGGGACAATCGGGTAAAGAAAAGTCGCGCCGGAAATCGATTGAAAATTCCAAGTGTGTTTATATGGGAAAATATGATTTTTTTTTTAGATTTTACGAAAATTTCGTTCTATCGTTCAATTTTTCTGACAAGCTGCTATAAGAATCGGAATCACTATTTAATTATCTTTCCAAAAAGCTATAAAAATTCGAAATAGAATAAAAATTCGCCAAGAAATAGCAAATTCCCCAGACCACTTTTGTGCCAAAAAAAACTAGGTCATGAAATTTGATAGCATTTTTTTCAAATTTGAGAAATTGATTAAAGCCATAATTTTTTTGTCTCTTTACTTATAAGATATCAGATATGAAGTATTGTTTTATTACACGTTGTTAACCTATTGCGCATTGAGACCGAAAATGGGAAATTTTTTTGATAAAAGTTTTAAAAAATTTTCTTAAACAAAATTTAACAAAATGGATTTGGTGCTTTAACGTTTTATTAAATACATGTCAGAAATTAACTGTATGAATTTTTACGTAGATCCCTATGCCAGAATTTTTTGACAAGGATTTTATTTTTGCTGATTTCGATAAAAAAATGGGATTTTTGTAAAATATTCTGTAAATGTACTATTTCTAAATACTTTGTATCAAAAATTTATCACTTTTCTACTTTTAAATGTTATATTTTATCTCAATAGCCTAGGGTTTCGGAAAAAAGTAATATGACCCCATTAACCCTTTTGGAATTGGGGTAACATACGACTCCAAGCTAATAAAAGACAATTTATTTAAAAAATTTAAATATTTTGCAAATACTGTTGAATTTTTAAAAGTGTTACTCCTAAAATTTCGGAGAAATCGGAAAACGTTAACACATTATTTGCCAAGGCCAGCTTTTGCTTTTAAGATATTTCTAAATAAAGATTACCGGAAACAAGTTTTTCTATTAAACTCGATGAAACCACTTTTTAGAATATAAGAATTTCTTCTTCATTATTTGTCAACACGTTATTAACCATTTTTTAACTTATTTTTTTAACTTTTTACCAAACAAATTGTCTACTGCATTTGGTTACTGATGAGGGTTGGTAACTCTTCCTGAAACAGCTGTATAACCTGTCATGCAGAATACAGATCAATTTTTTGAAACAAATGTGCCAATGTTTTTGCATTATTTGATCTTGAGCCTAAATAATTTCAAACTCAATCATAAATTTTTTATATAAATAGAATTTTGCAAATAATAGAATAGAATAATAATAGAACAACAGAATTCTTGAAAAAAAACGCGTTATTTTTTTTCAAAAAAAAATTATAATATTATGAAAATATAATTTCCCCTTGAAAAAATAAGATACTTTATTTTCTATTTAACTACCTTACAAAAAACGATATATTTTTTGCGAAAAAACTTAAAGGTATTATATATCCAATATATCCGTTCCTGAAAGGGTTAATAACGTGTTTACAAATAAAGAAGAAGAAATTCTTATATTCTTAGAAGTGGTTTCATCGAGTTTAATAGAATAACTTGTTTTCGGTAATCTTTATTAAAAAATATCTTAAAAACAAAAGCTGGCCTTGGCAAATTATTTGTTAGCATTCTCGGATTTGTCCCAAATTTTAGGAACGGAAGACATACATATTTGGTTATAATGTTTTGAGCTACTTTTTTAAAAATTCAACTGTATTTGCAAAATATTTGAATTTTTTGATAAGTAGTCTTTTATTAGCTTGGGTTCATGCGACACCAATTTCAAAAGGGTTAATAGCGTCATATTATTTTTTTCCGAAACCCTATGCTACCAGGATAAAATACAGCATTTAAAAGTAAAGAACTGAATAATTTTTGATATGAAGAATATAGATAGATTACATATACAGAATATTTTACAAAAATCCCATTTTTTTCGAAATCCAAAATAAAATTTTTGTCAAAAAAATTCTGGCTAAGGAATTTACCTAAAAACTTAATTCCTGACACGTATTTAATAAAACCTTATAGTGGCAGATCCATTTTTTTATAATTTTGTTTAAGAAAATTTTTTTAAACTTGAAAAAGGAGTTTTTAAAATTTTATCAAAAAAATTTCCCATTTTCGGTCTCAATGCGAAAAAACATCATATCTGATTACTTATAAGTAAAGAGAAACAAGTAAGAAAATTATAGTCGGTCTAGACCGACTATACGATACCCTATACCATGCGTTTAGGAACCCTATCTCTTAGGCCCAACTAACTGGACATAGAAAATAAGCAAAAACCAAATTTGAGTGGGATTTTTATTAATTTTTTTGGCTGCAGATATGAAAAAGTTCATATCGGATGCTATATCTATATGGGGACTAGGTCCAAAAATGGACCGATCCTGATCATGTTTGGAAAAGTCTCTTGTATTTTGGAAAAATATATACAAACCAAATCTGAGAAGAATCAGTGCAATATTTTTGTTTTTCAATAGATTTAAGTGAAGATCGGGAAGCAGCTCTATATGGGGCCAAAGGGATCATTTTTGGACTACTCATTAATGGATGTAATGAACGCATACAAACCCAATTTGAGTAAGATCTATATGACAATTTGGATCTTATGGCAATTTATGTCGATTTCATAGAGGTAATTTGTATGGGGGCTAGGTCTGAACATGGACCGATTCTCACCAATTTCAACAGCGTTCATCCCATGGCCGATAAAAGCTTATATGCCAAATTTCATCAAAATATATTCATATTTGCGACCTGCAGTTTGATTACAAGCTTTACATGGACACACAGACGGACGGACGGACGGACGGACATCGTTAAATCGAATCAGATAGTGATTCTGATTCGATCGGTATAATTAAGGATGGGTGTAGGTCAAATATTTTTGGTTGTTACAAACAGCAGCACAAAGTCATTATACCCAAACCACATAGTGGTATAGGGTATAAAAAACTAAAAACCAGTAAAATCTGAAATTTGAGAGATTAAGAAAAATTAGTTCTCAAAAACATAAATATCCAAAATAGTAAACGAACAGCAATTTGTAAGATCATTTTAGGACTACTGATTAATCGATGTAATAAGCACATACAAACCCAATTTGACTTAGATTTATATGATAATTTGGATCTTATGGCAATTTAAGTCGATTTCGTAGGGGTGATTTGTATGGGGCTAGGTCTGAACATGGACTGATTCTCACCAATTTCAATTGCATTCATTCTATGGCCGATAAAAGCTTATATACCATATTTCATCAAAATATATTAATAGTTGCGATCTGCAGTTTGATTACAAGCTTTACATGGACAGTTCATTTCAGTCAACGAACACGAACAAACGTCTTGTACACGCGATTGTCTGTCTCCGAGAGTGAATTGTGCATTTCAATAACTATTAAACCCTAAAACTTTTAAGAATATACGCGAAAATAAAAAAATTTTAAAAACTTGTTAAACTTATCACAGATATCTGTACACATTTTATTAATAAACTAATTAAAAAAAAAAAAAAAAAAAACACCAAAAGCTAAAGTAATAAGTAATAAAAAAAAGTGAAACAAAAAAAAAAAAAATAAAATCCCTTAAGACAAAATGACTGATCCTCCGGATCGGTTGCTCTCCCAAAATCAACCTGTATTCACTGTTGATAAAAATAAACGTTTAAAAATTTATTCAAATGGCCCCAAATATTTAATTATGTCAAGAACAAAAAGCGATGACACTCTAGTTAACGTTTCTCCCTTTCTTATCAAGAAAGTGATTGATGGAATATGCGGTAGCGAAGTTGAAATATGTAAAAAAATACGCAATGGAAACATATTGATCAAAACCAAAAATAGTGAACAAGCAGCTAAATTAATTACCCTTACTTCACTTTCCCCCACTATACAAGTTGATATTAGCGAACACTCCTCTCTCAACTACTCAAAAGGTGTTATTTACTCCAACGATCTTAGAGGTATAGATGAAAACGAAATTCTACAAGAGTTAAAATGCCAAAATGTTTCAGAGATCAGAAAAATTTTAAAAAAAGTCAATAATGAAATTAAGGAAACTGGACTCATTATAATAACAATAGCAACGCTTGACCTGCCAGAATATTTAAATATAGGCTATGAAAGAGTGACAATTCGCCCTTACGTTCCCTTCCCTCTAAGATGTAGAAACTGCCTTCGCTTTGGACACCCAACAAAAACATGTATTAGCAAGAGAATTTGCACACACTGTGCTCTTGAATATCACTTTGAGGAAGATGACGAAATATGCAATAACCCAATAACATGCAGTAACTGCATCTACAACAACATTGAGAATAACAAACATGACTCTTTAGATAAAACCTGTCCAGTTTTCTTAAAAGAAAAAGAAATACAAACAATTGTCACTTTAGAAAAAGTGGAAAGAAAAAAAGCTATAGAAACATACAAACAACGTCACCAAAGCGGTCAATCGTCTTATTCAAACGTAACTAAACCTTCTGCAAGCAAACAAAACCCAATAACAAACAACAACACTGATGATCCAAAAATTACAAGAGAACTAATAAACTACAATGATATTGAAACACATGAGTGTGCCAATATCAAAATCAATCAACCTACAAAAACAAAAACAATAAACATACTGCCTAAAAATACATCAAATAAAATAAAACAAGCAATGAAGAGGAAAAGTACAAGGAACATCAACAATCAAAAACAACTCAAAACTAAAGCAAATCGAGATGACAACGAGACAGCCGAGTCGATGGATAATGAAGAGTAAAATATAAGTTCATATTTTGACACCCTACAGTATGAGTGATGTCACCCATTGATCGATTGGCTCCGAGTTAGTACAAATGTTCTTTAGACGACATACTTACATCATTCATCGATGTGTAGTTTAGCTTCTTAAGACGTGTACTTTCTTGGGTTTCGATCATCTGGGTGATCTCACTCATGCTGTAGGGTGTATATATATAAAAATCTTTATATGTAATTCACAAACCCAACAAATTTAAATTTTATTTTTTATATATACATATATACAATTATGTCATCCTTGAATATCATACAATGGAATATTAGAGGCTATATAAATAACTACAACGATTTACTAATTCTAATTAAAAAACACAACATTAAACTTATTTCAATTCAAGAATCCCATATAACTAACATGAATAAAATTCCCATCCCCAATAGCTTTACCATGTACAATTATAATAACTCCAACTCGTATGGAGGCGTTGCTTTATTAATCCATAATTCCATACAACATAAACTCTTACCACTGAACAATGACTTTGAAGCAATCAGTTTAGAAATTCACTCAAAAATCAAATTTAATATTATTTCAGCATATATTTCACCATCTGTTAATTTCAGTTATCGCAACTTGCAAAATGTTTTATGTAACTCCCAAATACCAACACTAGTGACTGGAGATTTCAATAGCTGGCACCAAACTTGGGGCTCCAGTAAAAATAACAAAAGAGGCAACATTGTCGCCAAATTTATCAACAACTCAAATTTCAGTTTGCTTAATGATAAATCCCCGACCCATTTTTCAACCCAAAACACTTTAACCCACATTGATTTATCGTTCTGTTCACCGGAACTTAGTCTTCATTTAAATTGGTCACTCGAACCTGATTTATGGGGAAGCGACCATTATCCTATAATTCTATCGTTATTTTGTAATAGTCATATAAGAAATCAAACATTCAAATCTCGATTCAAAATAGATAAGGCGAATTGGGAGTTATACAAAATAAAATGTTTAACCTATGAATCAGTTAGACAACCTAACACAAATATTAATAAAGAAGCCGCGAATTTGAAAAAAATCATTATTCAATCTGCTAATGAATCAATCCCTCAGACAAAACCACTCAGGGGACGCACACCAGTTCCATGGTGGAACCAACACCTTGAGGCTCTCAAATCTGAAAAGAATAGATTATGGTATATATTCAGAAGAAACATTAATGATACAAACATGATTAAATATAAAAGAGCAAGCGCTCTCCTCAAAAAGGAAATCAAAATTGCTAAACGGAAATCGCTAAATGACTTCACATCAGAAATTAATCCAAATTCATCTTCCAAAAAAATATGGAACAATATTAGAAGATTCTGCGGGTATAACATATCTCATAAAATACATTGTATTCAAAGTGAATTCACTCCTTTCAATAATTTAACCGAGCCAGTCGATATTGCAAATGAGTTTGGAAAATTTTGGACTGAAAATTCTTCAGACCATAAGTTTCCAACCAAATTCCGAGACAAAAAAGCCACATTTAGAGATCGCTTAACTAATATTATCCCAAATCACAAGGCAAAACTTATTGAAAACGATATAAATAATATTGAATTTTTATCCACTCTTAACAAGCTAAAGGGTAAGACACCGGGCTTAGATAGAGTATCCTATGATATGGTTAAAAACTCTCCAACATCCGTCAAAAATCGAATTCTGAATTTATTTAACAACATTCTGAAGACTCATATCCCCCAACAATATAAAACAAGTGTAATATTACCAATATTAAAGCAAAATAACGATAAGATCCATACGAAATCATATAGACCAATATCGTTAAATTCTTGTATCGCAAAAGTGTTAGATAGAATTATAGCCAATAGACTGTGGTGGTTTATCTCATCACAAAAATTACTTAACTACAATCAAATGGGTTTCAAAAAAGGAAAATCGACATCAGATGCCCTTCTGTACATTGAACATTTAGCTGCCAGTAGTTTAGCCACAAAAAATCACCTTACAATAGTTTCGCTGGATTTCGAAAAAGCATATGACAAAATAGGAATCCACACAGTGATTGATCAACTTATTGCATGGAAATTAGGACCTAATATAATAAACTATATAGTTAACTTTATGTCAAATAGAAAATTTTTAGTAAGCTTGGGAAAAAGTTACTCACGCACATACGATCTTCATAATGGAATACCACAAGGTTCTCCATTATCGGTTATTCTATTTTTGGTTGCTTATAACAGGTTAAGTGTTATCATGTCACTACATAAAAATATAAAATTTTGCGCTTATGCCGATGATTTTAATATATTAATAAAATCTGACAAAAATAAAAATCCAAATATTAATATTGATGGTATAATCAATTATATATTACAATGGTGCGAAGAATCAGGTGCTGTCCTATCAAAGACAAAATGTAAATTCATGCACATCTGTCGGAAACATAACTGCATCTGCAGTATTACTTCGACTAATATTCAAATTTTTCAAATAGATAAATTAAAAATACTCGGAATAACATTCAGTAAATCACTTAGATGGAACTTTCATATTGAATCAATGATAAGCGCTTTATCAAATCGTATAAATATCATTAAATGTCTGTCTCATCCCAAATTCAATTCCAATATTATTGCTATTATAAATGTAATCAAATCATTGATCATATCTAAAATAAGATATGGATTATTCCTGTATGGAAATTCCTCCAAGACATCTTTAAGAAAAGTTAAATCGGTAATTAATGCAGTAACTCGCTTCTCACTTGGTGCTTTACGAACAACACCAATTAATAACATAATGTTTGAAACAAACAGTTTAGACCTGGACATATTATATGAAGCAGAAGTTAAAAAACAAATAAAATCAGTAATGTATTGTCAAGAAACTCCTTTACGGAAAATTGTTGGAAATTTTTCAAAATCAAAAAGAAACGAAAAAATTAAATCTTCTTTATTTAACATATTAAGAATTATACAAGAATTTG
This sequence comes from Cordilura impudica, assembly GCA_963682025.1. Classification (NCBI taxonomy): domain Eukaryota; kingdom Metazoa; phylum Arthropoda; class Insecta; order Diptera; family Scathophagidae; genus Cordilura; species Cordilura impudica. The sequence continues at coordinate 85,954,452 of OY821517.1, read as the reverse complement.
ACCTCACCACCAAAATTTTAAAACTAACTCCATCAGCTAATCCACCATGGCAATTAAAATCGTCTTCTATAGATTCAACTCTTTCAAATTTTAAAAAGGAAAACACTCCATTGATTCAATACCGCATGCTATTCCATGAAATTAACAATAAATACAATGATAGAACTTTTATATACACAGACGGTTCCAAAACGAAAGAGTATGTATCTTTTGCGGTTACCTTAGTTGACAAAATCATCAGCACCTCAATACTTCCAGAATTCAGTTCCGTTTTTTCTGCTGAAATAATAGCTATATACAATGCCATACAATATTGTCAGAAATCCGGTAAATTCGCCGTGTGCACTGATTCCCTTTCAGCAATTCAGGCTATAAATAATATCAGCAACAACAACTTTTATGTAACTAACATCAGAGACTCCCTAATAAAAAATTTTCCCAAAATCATTATAATATGGATACCAGGGCATTCTCTGATAGAAGGCAACGAATTCGCTGACTTTGCAGCCAAACAAGCATATAAATTTCCGTTGATCAAAACAATCAATAGAAACTTTTCAGATATAAGAAAAGCAGTAAACAGACAAAACGACAACTTGAATCTTGATATATGGAATAAGACCAACAACTGGTACAAGACCATCAACCCAATTAAAAGCAACCTTTATTCATGGTTACCCCACATAAATGATATCAATCGAATAGATTTAATCAAATTCTTAAGATTAAGATTAGGACACACAAAACTAACACACAGTCACATTATAACAAAAGATAATGCACCTATTTGCAGTTGCGATAGCATTTCCCCTCTTAACATATCACACATTCTATCTGATTGCACATTATTCGATCTACAAAGGAACCAAATATTTTCAGGAGTTAATCCCATTACCCTATTATCCTCCCCGTCATGTCATTCCATAAAACTTATAACACTATATTTAAAAAACATTAGATTATTTAATCATATTTAAACATTTTTCTTTTTTCACACTATTGTAATTAATTTTCTAATTTTATACATCGTCTTAGCTTAAGGCCTAGTTGCTATAGCTTATATACATATGTATATATATATATATATACATTTATTATATTCCATATTTAGTCTATACATTTATGTATTATCTAAATTTTAAATAAATAAATAAATAAAAGCTTATATACCAAATTTCATCAAAATATATTCATATTTGCGACCTGCAGTTTAATTACAAGCTTTACATGGACACACAGACAGACGGACGGACGGACGGACGGACGGACGGACAGACATTGTTAAATCAACTCAAAAAATGATTCTGATTCGATCGGTATAATTAAAGATGGGTCTAGGTCAAATATTTTTGGTTGTTACAAACAGCAGCACAAAGTCATTATACCCAAACCACATAGTGGTATAGGGTATAAAAAAAATGTATGGCTTTAACCCTCCGATTAGGGTCGTATAGAAAATTTTTTTTTGATTCTTTTTTTTTTTTGTTTTTATTGTTTATAACTAAATTTTACATACAAAAATAATTTTTTCAATTTTTGTAATTTTTTTTTTTTTTTTTTTTGCTTGAATTTTCTTAAGACTATTATAAAAAAGTTTAAAAATTATTGTTGTTGAGCGCCCTGTGCCCAAGTGTTGCAGCTATGTAAAAGTGTGCTATGTTCTCCGCAAACAGCGTTGCCGCAGCCGAAGCAGTATGCCCGCGTTTTCCGTTGCCGCCCGTACTCAGAACGGCAAAGGCGACATGACGGTCTACTTGACGTAGCCGCAAACTACGGTGCATTGCCTTCCATCGGTCTTGGTAATACCTGAAATGAAAAGAAAAATAAAAAACAAATAAATATATATTCTATTCTTGAATTTGAAGATGTTTTTCTTACCCTGACATCGAATGGTTCCATCGCATTGCGTATCCTTGGATATGAGGTTATATGGTTGTTCAGGGCACGTTCTTCGATATTTGGTGTGGCCAATTGTTTCGTTAGCAGTAACAAGAACGACCGCCGTCTGTCACTCCTTTTTATAGGCTTCATTTCGTTGTAAATCGTAAAAGCAGCCAATGCGGCGACGTCCAGCATATTATAAAACATGACCAACGGCCATCGTTGTGTTGCTCTTTTGCAGCTGTAAGTGCCTAGCATTTGATCCATGGTATCAACGCCGCATTTGTTGGCATTGTAATCTAATATGACATAGGGCTTCCGCTTCTCGGTTTGCTCGTCAACGAGGCAGGTGTAGTGCATTGTGGAGAGCACGTTCACCACTGCTCGTCAACTGTTAGTGCTTCATGAGGAGTGTAAGCTGCTGCCAAGTTATGTTGCAACATTTGCCAAATATCGTCAATAGCCGCAGTTTTGCTGTTGATGAGTCGCTGTTGTCGAGTATTTCCATTGTCGAATCGAATAAATTGCTTTATACACATGAAGCGATCGTACGACAACGCAGCTTTGTATATTGGGCAACGCGTCGCGCCCCATAATTCCATAGCTGGTTCATGGTTTGATCTTGTGAGTCCAGCATACAAAAGAATAGCTACAAAGGCGTCAAACTCTTTCACTGTCACTGGCTTCCATTCCTTTTTCTTCGTGGGATTCGCCAAATTCCATGCAGCTGTAACCTCCCTGCCTTTACGATTTGTTTCACGTAGCACTAAGTGTATTATTTCCTCTATCATGATTGAACGCATTATTGTATAGGGGTCGTGTATATTTCCTGTTGGTCCTGATTTCTTTCGTGTGAAGTCGACCACGTTATGATTACGAGTGCGTGATGTTGGTGGTGCTTTTTTACTCCATTGGTTGCCATCTTTACCAATATAGTAACTTTCATTCGTTTCCTGTCCATCATTTTCTTCCTCTTCATCATCGTCGTCATCAGTATCTTCATTTAGTATCTTCATTTCAGTATCTTCATTTTCTAAGAACTGGTTTATTGCTAGTAGTATAAACTAAGAATATTGTGCCTTTCCTTGAAACCAATAAAGTTCATGTCTTCGAATTTTTCTTAGAAGTTTTTGTTTTTATCATCATCCCTAATGTCTTTGAGTTTAGGTCTTTGTGTTCACAACAAGTAAATTATGTGTTGAAACAATAAAAAAAATGATCATGATGCCCAAAAACAAGCATTTATTAGTGAAATTCAGTACAAGGTCCATACGTCCGCGTACTATTCTCACTAAAACCTCAATAACTCCTAAAGTAATGATCCGATCGGCTTGATTTTCCAAAAGATGCGCAACAAAATACTCTTGGAATACAGAGTAACTTTGGGAGGGGTTGTAGTGGCCGAAGTAGGAGTAATTTCAGTTTGAAAAGACAAAAAGGTCCCTAGGGACCTTCTCACTCATCGGAGGGTTAATCAATTTCTCAAAGTTGAAAAAAATGCTATCAAATTTCATGACCTAGTTTTTTTGGCACAAAAGTGTTCTAGGGCATTTGCCCTAGATCTTATTCTGATTCTTACAACAACTTGTCGGAAAAAGTAAACTACATATAGAACGAAATTTTCCCCAATCGATTTCCGGCGCGACTTTTCTTTATCCGATTATCCCCAAACTTTACATTTATTATTTTATAGTGAAAGGTAACAAACTGGACCCAGCCTTTCCCCAAAATCGTATTTTCATTTTTAAGGGCCACTCTAAGGCCCACACATGCATCGATTTTCAACCAAATTTAAAAGTGACCTGTTTTGTGTCCTTTATAGTTCATATACCTACTTTAATCTTAATGTCTTTAAATTATCAACCTGCAGTTTAAAGATGTTTACATGGTCATGAAAGGGACGAATATAGTTTCAGCAGGTCAAAAAATAATTTTATTCCGAACTTCAATTAGATTAGAACTGTTTGATTGTTGGAAACAGAAGCAAAAATTCATTATACCAATCTTTTTCTATAGACTAGGGTAGGGTATAAAAAGTGAAAAAGTAAATATACACACTTAAGTTAGAAAAACTGCGTAAGTATACAAAACGTTTGTTTTCATTTTATCACGTCTAGATCTACATGAACCAAAAGAGAATAGTTAAAGCTAAAGAATTGAAGAAATGTTTGTTTTTAATGTTTACCCCAAAATCATTAAACGAAAGTATTAAATGTTTGCAATTTATTTCCAAATGAAATATTTCGTTTATGAAAACGATTGTAAATGAAAAATAATATTGACGAAAATTTAATCTGTTAAAGTCCAAAAAAAAAAAAGAAATATGTTGTCTATGTCATAAGCAGTTTTCGAAAGAAAACAATCAATCCACATTATTTCCATTATAGCATAAGGATTGCGCACATAAAAATTATATCATATATAAATCTCAATAACTATTCTAAAGTCTTTTGCATGATTTATTTAATTTTAAGTTTTCATGACCTTTTCTGAGCAGAAAATGTAGTATTGTAGAACACAATATTTTTATACCCTAAACCACTATGTGGTTTGGGTATAATGACTTTGTGCTGCTGTTTGTAACAGCCAAAAATATTAGACCTGCACCCATCTTTAATTATATCGATCGAATCAGAATCACTTTCTGATTCGATTTAACGATGTCCGTCCGTCCGTCCGTCCGTCTGTGTGTCCATGTAAAACTTGTAATCAAACTGCAGGTCGCAAATATGAATATATTTTGACGAAATTTGGCATTTGATCTTTTATAGGCCATGGGATGAACGCTATTGAAATTGGTGAGAATCGGTCCATGTTCAGACCTAGCCCCCATACAAATGACCCCTATGAATTTCACATAAATTGCCATAAGATCCAAATTATCATACAAATCTTAGTCAAATTGTGTTTGTATGTATATTACATCCATTAATCAGTAGTCCAGAAATGATCACTATTGGATGGACAACTCTTAGTCATAGGCCCCATAAAGAGCTGCTTCCCGACCTTCACTTAAACTTATCAAAAAACAAAAATATTGCACTGATTCTTCTCAAATTTTGTTTGTATATATTTTTGCAAAATACGAGAGACTTTAACAAATATGGTCAGGATCGGTCCATTTTTGGGCCTAGTCCCCATATAGATATAGCATCCGATATGAACTTTTTCATATCTGCAGCCGAAGAAATTAATAAAAATCCCACTCAAATTTGGTTTATGCTTATTTTCTATATCCAGTTAGTTGGGCCTGAGAGATAGGGTCTCTAAACGCATGGTATAGGGTATCGTATAGTCGGTCTAGACCGACTATAATTTTCTTACTTGTTCTATTAGCCTTAGTTGTGGACAGTTAGGTGAACTGGTATCTCTTGCTGAGACAAAATTTTTCTCAAACCATTCCACGGCAATGACGTGATTAAGATCAAGCCAAAATATTTTGATATCTAACGCCGTTTTGGCAGCGGAACTCGTCTCTTTTGTAAGCAACCTTTAATTTACGATATCTTTTATCGATATCTATTATTACATACGAAATGTTTCTTTTCTCACAACTACAAATAGTCTGCGAAACTATAAATATTATCAGGAACTTTTTTTAAGACAAAAATTTTGCATGGACGTCATAAAAAAATTTTATAATTTTTTTTAAGTGAATTTTTACAATATATGTTATAGTATTTTCGTATGCTACCATTAATGTTTTTGAATGCTCGTTAAGTATGACTTTAAGTGGACTTTTTATTCATATGTGTTACACTTATCACTAGACCTCGGAATTTGCATATTAGCATATTTTATAGAATGGAGATATGAAACTTTTTATTGGACCAAAAATTCGTTTTGTGGAAATAGAATCGAAAAACGTGTTCATATCCAATTTTTTTTTTGCAAATTTGCATAAAAGAAATATGTTAAAAATATGCAAAAAATAATAATAATATGCTAAAAAATATGCAAAATATGCCAAAGATATGAAAAATATATTAAGTAAATGTATCTTAAAAATAAATAAACAACGATTTAATGCTCAAATATGGAAATAATTCCATGAATTAGAGATTTAGTTCTTATTTCGTTATTCCATTTATATTATTATTGTTGTTCTATAAATGTCTGGTATTAAAAATTGATAAAAATAAAAAGCTAATATACATAAAAATTATTTTTTATGACCATTATATAAAAGTGCAACTTATTCGACGTAATTAGTTGTACAATATATAATGATAATTATTTTAAAATTGATTATTGATAGGCTTTGACGCTTTTCACTAAAACTCATCTTTTACGCTCAGAAGTTTCGTTGAACATCACACAATGTTACAGGTTCGTATTTATATTTTTGAATATCTTCATATTCCACTTGTTCAATGGGCTACACATCTTCTGTTCCAATACTAATTATACTTTTTAATTTTGAAATAATTTTAAAATCCATATTTCTTCTTATGATTGCGTCAAATTTCTTTTTTAATTCAACTCCAATTGAACCAGTTGTATTTAGAATAACATATTTTACTTCTGCATATAGTTCTACCGATTTAGCCAAGGGTAGAGTTTTCCCTCTATGCATGGTATTATATATTGCAGTTTATTAAAATTTGACTTTATGTATATTAGGTCGGCAAATTGCTTTCACTTCTTGAGAAGCTCCTTTGCCTGCTTTATCGATTCTGCTTCTTCAGGATCAATCATATCAGAAACTTGAAATATACATTAAAATTAGAAATCAATATTTTTTAAATATGAGTGTACTGAAATGTATATTTAAATGTTTCACTGTATAAATTACTTATGCACCTCTTTTATGCCATTAATGTTTTCATCCGGTTATGACGGGTTCAGGCTGCAGCTCCTTGTCGGCTATATTTTTATATAACTCAACGCGATATGTTACATAAATAAGATTATATGCCAAAAGTAACAAATCCTTCGACTCGTTGCCTTAAGGCCACAAAAAACGAATGTCATCATTAACAAATCTGTAAATGGTTGCGTTATTTATTTGGTCTAGTTGCGTGCACGATAAAAAAAAATGAGCCTGATGCTTCCTTTTCACTCAATTTACCAACAATTAAATTGGCGACATACCGTCCTTGCTTATCTGTAGTTTCGTCCACTGATATCCAAACATTGTTTTCTTTGCACTAAAGTGGCATTTTTGGAAAGTGCTCTCGTGCGGAATCGTTTGACATGTGTATTTTTCCACGGTATATTTGCCGCTACAAGTGCTTCGCATAGGTCGACTAAAAACCCTTAGCTGGATTAGCCGCAATGTTGCTAGTAATGTCGCTCTGTGTTGCTTGGTATGTTGCTAGATGTACTGGCAATATCATCAATAATTGTATTGGATGTCTGGAATCTTCTGTGACCAGATGCTGCAAGATGAGCTAATTGTGAATTTTTTGGCACACAATGTAAATATATGAAAACGTTATATGTAGTTTTAAATTCCTCAAAAATGTTGGTGAACTGAATACTTTACCTTTCTCTCGAAATTAATGCAAATAAAATCACTTTCATCTTTGAAACACTTCTCAAAAAGGCTATTGCACCATTTCCTATATTTCGGTACTTTCTCAGGATCCTTCATATTTTGTATACTTATCATATGTTTAGCATATTTTACATATTTTTAGCATATATGGCATATTTTTAGCATTTTTGTTTTTTGCATATTTCTGATATGCTCTCAAATTTATTATAATTAAACGCTGAAACGCCTTAATACAAAATTTGGAGTCAATAGGGTGAAAAATTAAAAATATTCAAAATTCCGATATAATAATTATAAACTTTGTTTAATTTCCTACAATATTCATGGCTTGGGTAATAAATTTCACAATCATTATTTCTTTGGGTACATAGAACAGGCAGATATTTTTGTATTAATGGAAACACATGTAGAAATGAATTCAATTGTTAAATTTGAAAACAGGTTCAAAAATTGTTATATTAAATGGAAACCTGCAACTCGGATCAGCCCATATGGTAGAGGTATAACTAGGTGGACATATTATTGGAGATGAAAGTGATATTGGAATAAAACATAAATTTATAACATATGAGTATACCGATGTGGTCAATATTAAATGTCACGCGACTGAACTTACATTATTTACTATATATCTACGGGGTGCCAATTGGCGTAATGAATTTAAAACCTTAAAGGATGTTTTCCAAGGGAATGATATACAAAATCCAATAATACTGGGTGACGTTAATATTAGAATAGGAAAATCTAGTTGAATGTAGTTTTCAGGCTGGCTTAAAAGATAGAAAACCAATGGAGAAAATAACAACTGCACATCGTTCAACTTTCTTGGAATTTTGTAAGGATTATGGATTGGTTGTTATGAACGGAAAAACCATAGGTGATGAAGAAGGCTGCTTCACTTTTCAGGGTAGTTCTGGCAACTCAGTGAATGATATATGTGCTGTTGATCTAAATATACTCAACTTAGTAGCAACTTTTGTAGTGAAGAACCAATCAAACTGAACTTTAGCTTTTATTACACACAAGAAAAAAACTAAAAAAGCGAACTTAATACCTAAATTGAAATGGAATATAAAGGATAAAGAAAAATACCTTACTGAAGTGAACCACAACTTAAATTTTTAGAGGACACATAAACTGGACCCCGATTTACATGAACTTACTCAAGTTATTTTAGATTCATATGATGTAACAGTAGCCAAAGGAAAACAAACAAAGTTCAAAAACAAATGGTTCGATGTACAGAGCAAGGTTGCCAAGGAAAATACATTTAATGCTTTATATAAATTTCTAAAATCGCAAAGTGATGTGGACAAACAAAAATACACCGAGAAAAAAGGCCTTTTTGCAAGCTATAAGCCTAATAGAACAAAAATTTAATTCTATCGCTGATAACAAACAGTGGTGGCAACTAGCAAGGGAATTGAAACAAAATGAAAAATATATTGCATGTCAAGTAAGTGCTATTTCTTTCCAAGAACATTTTAACATGCTTCTAAATGCATCTGTTAACTTTAAACATTTTGAGTATGCTTCAAACCTACTTTATAATAATGACCTTGATAAGTCTTTTACTTTACAAGAAAAAAGATTAATGCTTTCGAAAGTTAATGCTGGCGATGATTATTTGAAACGAAACTATTAAATGGGAACGCTTCTGTGGAGAAATTCGAAAAAAGTATTGTATTGCCTATACATAAAAAAGGCGATACGATTCGACCAAGCAACTACAGAGGCATTTCATTTATGAATTGTATTGATGGGCGTAATTCACGAAAGATTGACTAAATGGGTAAACAAACACCAAATACTCAATGAATTCCAAGCTGGATTCCGCAAAGGGTATTCGACTATCGACAACTTTTATAATTTGTCAGCAATAGTTGACAACAAATTTTACGAAAAGAAGAGAATTTATGCTTTCTTCGTCGATTTTAGAGCGGCTTTTGATTGTGTCCCAAGAAAACTATTAATATACAAACTCCATAATTTGGGCATATCTACAAAAGTAGTTAATTTCATTGAAATTATTTATAATCATACAAAATCAGCAGTATGGATTGGAACCGAACTTTCCGAATATTTCGAGACAAATTCAGGCGCACAGTGGCGCCATTTGAGTTTTTTCGTTGCAAAAATCATATCTTTTGAACCGAATAACATAATTGAACAGTTTAAACAGCATATGATAGATAACTATTCAGCCTATAAAATGAGCGTTTGGAAAGGGTGCTACGCTTTGCAGGGGCCTACTTATGGGTTATCAAAGTTAAAATTTGTAGAAAAATCAATTTTATGGTAAATAAAAAAAATTATTTTTACATTTTTAGATTGTTTTTATTTTTTTTTTCTTTAGGGTTTTATGTTTTAAATTATTACCCAACAAAATAAAAAAAAAATTATTTCTTTTTTAAATTTATTTTTTCAAATTTCTGTAAAATATTCATCACAATTCGTAAGAGAATGTATATCTAAAAGACTATTCATTTCTAAACTATAATTATTTTCTAACTCTATTCGTGACTTCACATGCCGCAGGGAAGAAATAAGTGGATCGGAAGATGCTGCCAACATGTTGAAGAGGTCCTTATTTTGCCTTACGCTTGATGCTTTGAATGTGTTCTGCAATCTATATTTTTTATAAAATTTGTTAAGAGACTCCTGTGCTTCGTCAGAAAGCTCTTCAATTGGCAAAGACTGGTACTCAATTATATCTTTGCCATGCGCCAATATTTTATGGACAGTCGGGGTCAACTTCTTCTGTGGATACATTTCTGCTAAAAGAGATGCAGTTTTCGATACATATTCTCCATATTTTGTAGAATTCACATTTTCTTTGCAGTTTAAAACATTCAAGATCGTTCCCAATCTTTTCACGATTTGATTGTCAATTCCAGTGATTCTAGGTACTACCTCATCATTTTCAAAAAATCTGCTAGAAGGGTTTCCATCGTTTGAGTTACCGTATCCGTGCTTGGGATAGTCTACTTTTAGACCAACTTGTTTAAAAAAAGCATCCTGTATTTGCTTCTTTCTGATCTTTCCCTTATCCTTTATTGATGTATTTTCATCGAAGTTTTCCTCCTCTTGTGGTAGGGTATACGCCAGTTTTAGCAAGAACTCCATACACCTTATCCTTGCATGCAATGATGACATTCCATATTCGTAATTCTCCTCGTTGGTAGAATCGTTTAAATTACCAAAGTTCTTCTGACTCTTTTTGCAAATCGGGTATGACAATGTTGAGGTTGTTCCTGTCAGTTCGTTTACGACTTTTCCGTCAACCATGGTCAGGTGGAACTCGTAATTGCATTCAATATATTTTCCTTCTCCAATTTGCAGCTTTGTAGGCTTAATCTTGCTTATTTGTTCTTGAATGTCCTTCACCGTGGTCCTTATGAGTTCTGCCGATTCCCTTGCAAACTGAAACATTATTGGTCGGCAATAATGCACTGATGACGGACGTGGATTTTTCCAGTGTAGGGAAACATCAGATTTTAGCCGTAAAGGAACAACAGATGCCATAAACATATTTCCGTCCGATATTGTAGCGTCATCGGAAGATATCCTTTGCTTATAAACGCTTTGTCCGGATGATCCATCGCAGCCCCATTTGCTGACCAATGTCAGTTTCTCAGGAAGAATTTTCACCTCATTTTCAGGAAGACTCTCCAACAACCGTTTTGCTGTATGGCCCATGAGATCCTGCAGATTGGCGTTCACAGAGACTTCCGTAAACTCCGTATGCAGTGGTCGTGAATTTATTTTGGCTTGCGTAATATGCTTGTATCCTGGTAAAACGTCAGCCCCGTGTCGCATCAAGGATGCCCGTAGTATCTCATATTTTTCTTTGGAAAGTTGTAAGTCCATAAACAAGGCCAAGGCTTCTTCGGAAGCATACTTTTTAAAGCGTGCGTTTGTGGGCATGGGAATGCTTTCCTTAATCCTTTTTAGTCGCAGTGGGCTTGCATCAGCAAAAGATTTTGTAATCTGCGACCTAACTCTTTCAATATCCTTTGTATATTTAATAGACAGCGCATCCGATGAATGCTTCGTGGTCAAGTCATTGGTGGCATCGGCAAGTTTCCTCTTTCTTGTGAAAATTGAACACTCCTCAATACTTTTTTTTATCCTTCCTTTTGCTCCTCTGGTGTGGTGGGTTTATCTACTGCCAATATATCCAGGATGGTGTCTCCATTAAGCCAGTCCTCGTATTTGGAGTTTAAGTTCTGAATGGTTCGATTAGATTTCACCCATTTTGCCTTAATATTTGCATATATCAGATAAAAATTATTTTTTATAATTTCGCTTCTCTCAATATTTCCGCATAAGCTAGCAAGTTCTTCTAAAGCAACTTCCGAGAAAAACTTTGGTGTGGTTGACCTTCTAAACAGTTCAAATAATTTTAAATTGTTTAACGCCATGGTTTCAGTACTTGTTGCGCCAACTTTCAGTCGTAGACTAATCCAGGCATTATGCTTATTTTGCAATATATAGGCTTATGCTACCATGCCTAAAAATTTACCTGTTCCCTACATACATATGGATTTAGGCTGAATTGTGCAATTTTGATATTATGCTCGTGTCTAAATAAGATTTGTGCCTACCTGGAGGGACCATATGTCAATATTGTTCTTGACCATTTGTACTCCAAAGTAATTTTTAAGTGAGGTGCGTGCCTGCGAATTTCAATGAGTAGTTTTTTGTGCATCCTGTGTCTGTAACAGAATATTGGGAGTAGACTTTGGCAGAGGCTCACAGGTAGACAACCGACTTAAAATGCAATTTTCAAACTATTAGATCAAATACTGTCAGTCAAAACATGTAAGGGAGGCACGCCATACAATTTCTGCAACCATGTCTTTTTAACCTTTTTGACCTCTAGAAGCCAAACGGGCACGTACGGGCAGATAAAACGTTTTGAGTTATGTAAAGAAATAATCGAAGAACATGTTTTGCAAATATGGCAAATATAGGACAATATAGATTTTTATTTTCCGTCAAAGTTGAAAAATAGTGAAAAAACGGATAGTTTTTAATAGTGATTTACCAGGAGAAACACAAAGCAAACAGTTAATTTTTTTTTATCATTATACATTTAATGAATACATCAATCAATACAAACAAAAAATAAGGCGATTCGTTACCTATTTCTCGTGATATTACACCTGAAATCGCAACCAATTGACTAAAAATTGTGTGTTTTTTTGAAAACCGAAAGTCGATCAACTTTGAACGGTTATATCTTCTAAACTAAAAATGTGATATTATTAAGAGTAGCATATTTGAAATCGTTGAAAACATGGGTTTATTCAAAACTTCGTCGGCGCACATGAAAATTTTGATTTTTGCAACCTCGTTTTCTCTACTGGCGCCACTGTGCGCCGTTACTCTTCGCCATGTATTTAAATGATCTACATGATTCTTTAGAAGGTAGACTATTTATAGATGATATAAATATTAGAGTCCTTATGTGCTGATGTCATAGTCCTATTACCAGACAATATTAAAACTCTACAAAAAAAATGATAAAAAGTTTAGAAACTTACTATTCGACATGGGGATGGAAGTCAACCTATCTAAATCAGATATAATGGTCTTTCGAAAATGCGGGCGTTTGTCGTCAAAGAAAAGTGGTCATTTAATGGTATAGAAGTCAAAGTAGTAAATAATATAAATATTTAGGATTTCGGTTAACACCCTCTATGGCTTTTTCTAAATAAATATGTTCTAAAATTGATGCTGCTAAAGCTTGTATTAATATTACGTGGAAGGAATTTATTGGTAAGAGGGATGTATCACTAAACGCAAAATGGAAATTATTCCAAGCCGTCTGCAGATCAATACAAACGTATGGAGCGCAGATATGGGGTTTTTCAGGATTCGATTATGTAGATAAACTGCAAAGGTTTTTCACAAAAAGAATATTACAACTACCACATAATACACCAAATTATGTGATTGTTTTTGAAACGGGTCAGGACGAGGCTCATATATATACATACAGTTTGCATTTGAAATATATATTAAAAACTCTATTCGAGTATGAAAACCATAGATTTCCACATAAACTCTCAAAGGCAATTGTTAGCAAAAAAAATTTATTGTTATAAAGATTTAGATGAACGGGCCTCTAAATACAAATCTTTGTAAATCCGTATGGAATAATATATGTTTTCAACTCATCCAAAAAAAGAAGGATGAAATTGAACATGATTACCATGTATCAGCTCTCCAAAGTCAACAAAGAACATATAAGTTTTTGAATCATTCCAAAGGTCTCCCATACTGCAATTAACAATGTAATCAACATGTCATTCCATTATAATGAAGGCACGTGATCTATTTTGGCTGAACGGAAATCCATACAGTACAGTTCAATCCAGAATGTGCTCACTATGTAATCTGAAGGAAGGAGAAACGTTGTTACATTTCTTAGGAAAGTGTCCTGTGCTAAAATAACTAAGATTGATGTCTTTTTTTTGTACACGATTGACAGGTTGTGAAATGTTTGATATTTTAAACGGTGGTCATAATGAAAACTGGTACCTATTATATAATTATATAACAAAAGCCTTAAATTATAGGAAAATATTAATTAATGAATACAACTTTTAATTTAAAATTCTGTTTAAAACTGTATCATATAAATTCCTAATTAGCATAAAATTTTTTATTACTTGTTAACCAATCCCAAACTTCCCGCAGACGGTTTTTTAAACCATGCCGTAAAATCTTTATTATTATTTTATTTTTTATTATATTATTATATTTTATATTTTATTTTATTATATTATTATTATAACGAGTGAATGAAAAAAGCAATAAAGAAATTTATCTATCTATCTATCTTATCACAATATAAGTTAAGAAAATAGCAGATTTTTGTTCCTTTGTATTTAAAAATTAAATAAGTAAAATTTGGAGTGAGTCCGATAACTATTAGTGAACCCGGAAAATAAAAAATAATTTCAAAATTTTTTTTATTTATAATGTTTGTTTTATTTATAATGTTTGTTCGTGGGTATATTGATAGTGGTAACATTGCATTTCTAGTGCTCTTAGATCATTCGAAGGCATTTGATACTGTGAATCATAAAATACTCTGCATGAAGCTAAGAACTTTTTTTGGTTTCTCTCCATCCGCAACTCGTCTTATATCGTCTTATTTAGAAAATCGACAACAATACGTTAACGCCAATAATAAAATATCAAATGTGCTTCCAGTAAAAAAGAGCGTTCCGCAAGGTTCGATTCTAGGACCACTTCTTTTCACTATATATATAAATGATTTGCCTAGGCAACTTTCGTATTGTAAAGTTCATATGTATGCTGATGATGTGCAACTTTATGTTTGTAGTCGTTTCGATGAACTAAATAACTGCGTTGCGAACCTAAATGTGGATCTTAATCGAATTCACTTATGGGCTCTGGCAAATGGGCTATGTCTCAATCCTTCAAAGTCTAAATGCATCGTTATTACTCGAAGATCAGTGCCTTCCCTTGCTATACCAGATATTATGCTTAACCGTCAAATTATTGAAATTACACTAAAAACTAAAAATCTTGGAATTGTTTTCAATAAAACTCTCACCTGGTCTGATCATATAAATGTCGCTTCGGGAAAAACGTATTCAATGCTTCGATCACTGTGGAATACTCAACATCTTACACCAGTCCATGTACGAGTTCTACTTGCAAAAACCTATCTAACTCCAACTTTGTTGTACGGATGAGAACTATTTGCTAGTTGTGATTCTATTAGCTCTAGGAAATTAACAACTACGTTTTATTCTATATTAAGATACGTATACAATTTGAAAAGATCATCACACATAACACAGTATGCACGAAAACTTTACGGTGTGAATTTTTGCGATCTCTTGAAGATACGATCATTGATACTGATGCATAAGATTATATTTACACGTGAGCCTACATATCTTTTTAATCGAATATCCTTTTCTAGTTCAAGAAGAAATAATTCTATAATTCAAATAAGACATAAAAGTTTGGTCTCTGAATGGCAGTTCTATATACACTGCATACGTCTTTGAAACTTGCTACCGCCAACATTACAATATTTAAGCAACGTAGGACATTTTTTCAATACCATTTAAATATTGTTTAAACTTTGCTTTGTTTTGGATACATGTATGTAAAATAATTTTGTTATCTTGTTTTTATACAAATTATAAACTTTGTTATATTTTCATTAAATACTGTATCACATTATACCGATCCTGTACTTTAATTATAAGACTCTTAGTCTTGTTGTGCAGGAAACCAAATAAATAAATAAATAAATAAAATAAATAAATAAATAAAATAAATAAAAAAAATTAAACATAAAATTGGATTAGAGAATTGGTTTCTGGATCTATATTTCTTAAAATTTGGGTTAAATTATTAGATAAGATTTTTTACACGATGGGTATTTTTATCGATAAGCCTCAACAACCCTCTTCATCATTGCCTAATATTCTGCTAAAATCTTGAAGAAACTTAACGCCTCTCTCAGCAGTACCATCTACAACAAATAAGTCCTTACAGAATGTCCAATCTTCCTCAAATTCAAATGATTTTTCCCATGTTGAAGGCTGTAACTCTAGAAATTTAAGAGATAAACTAAACCGAATGAAGAAATACTTAATTTTCTCTGAAGGACTATTTTTGAAAGTCTGAACCTGGCTTTAATATAAAGTATCACTAGAAAATTGAAATATCGCATAATACATTTGATTAATTTTTCGTAAGTGATAATTGGCCACGGAACAAAATATTTTCAAGGAAGACATTGCTTTTGACATCCAGCTTGCATAGTTAGTTGGACCAGGCATTCGAAGGTTATACCGCTCTGCACCAAGAAAGATTAAGACCAACTGGAGTAATTCTTTATAGTCTTCTCGATTTTGAGATTTAGTCAGTTGAATATAATAAAACTTTATATAATTTGCATGTTCATCTGGAATTATTTGTAAACAAAAAGTTGCACCTTCTTTACCACTTCTTTATAATTCTTTGTTAAAATTTGACCACGATTTGGCAAGTTTTTCAAATATTGAAACTTCTGGAGAAGAGCTTGAATATAACTTTGTTTCGAGCACGCTACGCAATATTATTTCATACACATGGTGTCGGCAAGGTAGATTAAATAGACTACGTCCAATTTTTTTTCTAAGAGAAGAGCGGCGCCTGTGTTGATATCAGCCGTTTACTTGGCCAACAATATTCCATTTAACTAATCTTTAATAAACTGCATCCGCAATATTTTTGCCAGTTGAAGATTCTACATTCGGTGCACCAAGAAACTTCGATGTGCCGTTGTAGCTTAGCGAAATTGCAATCCGATCAACTTTTGTGGATCCGATCAAATCTTTCATAAACTTTCCATCAAAATGAGCTACCACCAAACTAATTTTACTAACCTATATATGATAATTAGATTGTTATAAATTTAATACTATCATTTGTTGAATAATTAAAAAAAATCAACTTACATTATCCGTAAGACCAGCTGAAATTTATTTAGATTGTTTTATATGGTTTTCTTGGCACAAGCAATGAATAGTTAATCGATTAATGACAGGTTCCTCTACGCAACGTCCTAATGCTTCAGCTGCTGCTATGAGAATGTGAACTGCCATTCCATCAGAGACTTTGGCATTGTCCAGCGCTGCTGCTAACCTATCTGTAATTAAACATTTGCGACCTAGTTTTCAACCAAATAAAGATTTTGAGCTTAAGCTTTCTTTCTCGATAGCCATGTTGTTAATTAGTAAGTTAGTAACACTGTCCCCATCACTACACTCCATAAGTTGAGAAACATATGTAGAAAATGGAGAACTGAACTTAAAAACTTAAATTTATTAATATACAAAACTTACCTGCTTACTTAATTTTTCCCCTTCGTGTTTCCTTTTACGTGCAGATTCTTTATCTGAGCTTTTTTTTCTCGATTCCATAAAGAGATATCGACACTAGCCATGCAACCAGGATGTCCTTTCTATCTTTGTATTACTAGAAATAGTCCATCTTCTATAATCCAAATTTGGTCCAGTGCATCGACGGCTGTAATTTCAAATAACTCGTTCAGATGTTCAATAATAGTTTCAGCAGTTTACTTTTGGGCATTGAATCTTTTCCCAGGGGCTGTTTTTTGAACACATACATCCTCTTTTCGAAACGGTATCTGGGATTGATTCTAAAATATTTGGATTTTACCGACTGTCAATTTCGCACTTAGCAAAGCGCATATTGTAAAATTTGACCTGCAAGACCTGGCGATTTGATGGTAGTTTTGCACCAGTGATTTGGTGAGAAACGTTTCCAACTAAATCGATTTTCCTTAAATTTTCAATGGCTTTGCATGTTTCAACTATTAAAGTGCTTGGTGCTTCTTCCGCAGCTGATTTCAATGATATTTTGGCCATCTTAATTTTTATATATTTATATTGCTTTTTTAACTTTAGAACACCACTTGTTATTCAAATTAATTAATTTCACTCTTAAAAAATCACTTCAGTCTGAGCACCACTTACATAACAAATGAAAAAATCAACTAAATCACGGTTTTTGGCGTGAGGAATACACAGTTTGAAAAAATATACCGTTATCGACAGCGACTGAGGTGAACAAACTTCCTAGGAATAATCTACACAAACAGTAAAGTGTTCTAAAATAATAAATTTTTTTAATCAGATTTATATACTTTTGGAAGTTTACTGTTATTACCATTGCTAAAAAATTCACAGAAAATATCATGCGACCCATATAGTAGGGTAGAGTGGGGTAAAGAGGAAAAATTAAATAATTTTTTTAATTCAGTATGTTTGGTGGAAATTAATGAAAAACTCCGATTAAAAGGTGACAAATGTATAAAAATAGATGTTTTAGATGTCGTTTCCGGGTCCACTTAAAATTATAGGATTTGCTCCAAATTTGATTTATTTATTTTTTTAATATAATGGAACCATAATCTGCCCGAGGTATATAAATATCCAATATTTGAAAATAAGAACACCTCTAATCCTTACATGAACTCGAAAAAATTTCCACCATGCGTATGAGCACTTAAAACCCGAAAAGCATATAACTCATACGAAAGTCGCATAAACTGAAAGTGCATAAAACGAAACATTACTATCATACAAAAGCAAGGCATACGTTCCGATATTTTAAAAATCCGCATAAATTCAAATTATAGTATTTTAAATGTATTAAAAGCGCATAAAAAAAATCACCCAAAATTGTTATTTTCGTATTTTTATATTTCATTTAACAATTCAGTTTTTAAATATAACAAAAACATGGAAATGACATACTTATTCATATTACAGCTAATTAAAAACAAGATAAAAAGAGAGATATTTGAAACAGAAATGTCGCTTAAAAAACGTGTTTAAAACAACTAAGAGTGTTACAATTTTACGTTTACATTAATATCCGGAATTATTGCACTATTTATAACAAATATAAATAAAATATTTTAAAAAGCAACAATTTGATAATTTCATAAATTTAATACAAAATTGTTACGACAAATACACAATGATGCCCGATTCATCCATAATACCAAAATGGTCGAAATAATGACAATCAATATTATGATAACCTTACATAGGTAACTGTTCTATGTCGTGAATGTGCATTATTTCAACAGACAGACGCAGATACATTTTTTGATGCGTTACAAACGGAAATACAAATCTATATACCCTCTGCACAGTGGTGTGGTGGGTATACAAATCGTCGATTTTCGAAACGCATCAATTCGGAATCGTGTAAAAAAATTACGCACAAAATGAGACTTGAATATATGTATTTTTGCTTGCCTGTAGCTTATATCAGGTTAATATTTTGGACCGATCTTCCTAAAATTTTACAGAGTCTCACTGTGTATCCGGAAGTAACTAAAGACTATAAATATTTCTGATATATTCAGTGGGAGGTGCCACATATAAAAAGTGGATTTTTTATATCATATATATTGAGTGCTAAAGCAGGGAAAGCTTCTCAAATTTTGTGTGAGTTCATTTGTTATTAATTTTAGTACCCATTCTCAGAATTGGAGGGTTAGAATAAGCTAGTATGGCACCTCCCATACAAGGTAATTATTCAATATTACACATATATTTCAAGCACTATAACACAGACATCTTTTCAA
The DNA here is from genome assembly GCA_963682025.1 of Cordilura impudica. NCBI lineage: Eukaryota > Metazoa > Arthropoda > Insecta > Diptera > Scathophagidae > Cordilura > Cordilura impudica. The sequence goes on along the minus strand of OY821517.1, from coordinate 85,934,905 downwards.
ATTAATCCGAACTTTTCTATTATGTATTAATGTGATATAAAATGGATAAAAAATGGGCACGATCAGACCGATGAGCGTGGCACCCCCCATACAAAGTAAATATTATATGTTATTTATCTGCTGTATTGTAATATTTAGAGCCTTGGGACTTTGTGGGAGCCCATAAGCTATTAATGTGATCAGTCGAAAAAAATGGGAGTGATTGAATCAGTGGGTGTAGCACCGCCCATACAAAGTAAATATATAATATCATTTAACTGGAGTACTCTAAAAGGGAAAGCCCAGCCACTTTGTACGAGTCCATCAGATAATATAGAAAAATGGGAGGGATAGGATTAGTAGGCGTGACTCATTCTATACAAAGAAATATGAAGTACTATGAAAGCGACATTCTTTAAACTTCTGACAAGTACATTAGTTAATTACAGCAGTTGTGGCAAATATGGGCGCAATCGCCAAAATCAAAAATCGCCAAAACCGAAAATCGGCAAAACCGAAAAGAGTGAAAAACAAATATCACCAAAAGAAAAACTTCCAAATGATGGTGTCTGATATATTTTTTATAAAATTTAACAATTTTCATATCACTTCATACCTTTTATATAATTATTTTTTGATTTTCTATTTTTTATCTATCTTTTTTCATTTTAAAATAACTTTAATCTATTTCTCCTTAATTTATTTTTGAAATTATTTTATTAATTTTAAAATTTGTATTAGTTTTGTTCCTTTTTTATTACCATTTATTCTAATAACATACAATTGTATTGCTTTCAAATCTATGATATATGTATGATCTGGGGTAATAGTTATTGTTCCAAAGATAACGTTTTTAACATGGTAAGGATTCTGGCGAAACAAAAATCTGGACTGAAAATTGTTCATATAAATGCACAAAGTCATAATAACAAGACAGATGAGTTTAGATATATTTTTGTTGCCCCTGGAGTTGACGTCATCTGCGTATCTGAAACCTGGTTCGATTCCTCAGACAATGATTCAATTTTCAATTTTCCGGGATTTACTATTTCGTGATGATAGGAAGGCAAACGCTGGTGGCGTCTCAATTTATGTGAGAACGGAGATAAATTGATTCTTGAAGCAAACACGAAGGATAAAGAAAAATTCTGACTATTGCCACGCGTATTGATTGCGTTAATTGGGATTCAATTTATGGTCTTGAGAATGTTAATGATCAAATTGCTTTCATTCAAAATAACCTTCTCACAATATTTTATGAAATTGTGTCTGAAAAAACAAGAACAATTAAACCTATACAGCCTCCTTGGTTTACTTAAATTATAAAACGTTTAATTGATAAACAAGATTTGGCATATAAGCGTTGGAAGAAATTTAAAACGCCTGAGTTAAATTCATTGTTCAAATCAATTAGAAAGGAAGTTGTGAACAGCATATATATTGCAAAATCCAGTTATTATCGACAGAAATTTTCTTCAGCTATTGATAGCCAGAGAAAATGGAAAGATATCCGTGAAATAGGTATTGGGAAAATAAATCCTTGCACTGTTGGTTCTGATGTGGACGTTGATAAGTTAAACAATAAATTTGTCGAAATCCAAATGAATAGAACTACTGAAAATGAGTACTAAAAAATTCATACTGTGGCTATTGAGAACTGTTTTGATTTTCGATGTGTGGATCAATCTGAAATTCTTAAAAGTATTACATCAATTAAGTCAAATACTGTGGGCTTAGATGAAATTAATCCAAGATTTTTAAAAATTGTCGTTCCTAAACTTCTACCATTTTTACGTATTTAATTAATACAATAATAACAAAATCAATTTTTCCTGATATGTGGAAAAAGCAAAAATCATTTCTATTCCAAAGAATAACAGCGACTTCCGACCTACTGCGATACTACCGTTTTTATCCAAGGTTATGGAAAATCTTATGTACGGCCAAATGAATGAGTATTTAAAGAATCAACATCTTCTTACGGATAGACAATCTGGGTTTAGAAGGACAGAAGCTGCATTATGGTTTTTTAGTAGTAGAAGAAATTAGATCAAAACTGGATAGGAATATGGTATCATTTCTTTTACTTTTAGATCACAGTAAGGCCCTCGATACTGTTGATCACTCGATTCTACTCACTAAACTCGAGATAATCATTAATTTCTCAAATTCGGCTAATAAACTTATTTCCTCTTACCTTATTAATCGTAAACAAGTGGTTTCTTTGAATGGAGTGACTTCTAAAGCAGCGGATGTTGATAGAGGTGTGCCTCAGGGGTCTATTCTTGGTCCATTGCTTTTCTGTATGTATATTAAAGATTTGCCTGAGGTTTTGAATTACTGTGGCGTACTGACTGTATTAATAGTGACTTGTATAATATACATAAATGGGCATGTATAAATGGCTCATGTATAAACCCTGACAAATCAAAATGTATTTTCATTTCAAGAAGTAATAAAAAAAGACTGAGTGATAATATTTTTCTACATATTAACAACTCAAGAATCGACTTTGTTCAATCATCATCGAACTTGGGAATCACATTTAATGCTGAACTTTTTTGGTCTAACCATATAAATATATCAGCTGGTAAAGTTCATGGGATGTTGAGAAACTTGTGGGCTGTGCAATCATCGACGCCGTTTGAAATAAGAATGCTTTTGGCAAAAATTTATTTAATAAAAGTTCTACTGTACAGGTGTGAAATATTTGCAAATTGCGACACTATCGCGTCGCGGTCACATATAATAATATAGCCAGATACGTTCACCATATTCATATCAGTTACATAACATAAGTTTTAAATATATGGGGGGTTTCATGTCAAGTGCACCAACTTTTGAAACCGATGTCTTCCGATCGGGATGAAATTTGCACCAAGGTTAGTCCTATTGGATAGTAGCTTCGACACAATTTTTCAATAAGATCGGTCCAGATCTCTCTGAGTTAGACGGGATCAAAATTTGACATTTTGGCCAAACAGGTGTTTCTTCTCATCCATGTAACTTATTACTTATTGTTCTTAGAAAATTTTCTCCCAAATAGTTTAGATAGCTATTTCTTCAATATTTCGGAAAAAAATACTTTAAAAAAAAAAAAAAATTTAGACTTTTTTTTGGCTAAATTAATGCATTTTTTGCCTTTTTTTCAAAAAGTGCATTTTTTTTTTCTTATTTTTTCATAAGAATTAATTTAATTAATTCTTTATTTAATAGCAAAATTTACAAATTTCTTACATATTAGGAAAACTTATTGCACAGATTTGGCTTTGCCTTATATCTAAAGTATTATTATAAATTTTAAAGAAAAGTGAAAGGTATAAATAAAAGAATTAAAGCCGAAGGAAAACTATTAACAAAAACCTTCAATATGAATAGAAAAAAAAAAGCAATAATAACAAGCATTAATTGATATTATTATTCAATATAGAAAGATATAGATAGACTTATAATTAATAAAATTAATAAAGGTTAGAGATTAGTGGATTTTCAGATAAGCTACAACTTGATATAAAACGAGTGGTGGTTTTTGCAATCGCTTCAGAGACAATACTAGTATTACTGATAGCATGTAATCTGGAAGTAGAGAAGTGCCATGGTAACTTGAGAACCATTTTTAAAATTTTGTTTTGCGCTATTTGTAGGCGCTTTAAATGGGTTTTTGCACAATTTCCCCATACTGGACATCCATATAGGATTATTGCCTGAAAAATGACTTTAACTATTAGAATTTTGTTAGAATTATTAAGAAGAGAGTTTCTGTTGATAAGTGGATATAATATTTTTTTATATTTATCAATTTTATCAGTAATGCTAGATATATGAGAGCTAAATGTTAATTTTGTATCTAAACAAATGCCAAGGTATTTTATATTATTTGACAATTTATACTGTTGCCCAAAAGAGTTAGATTATCACTAGGTAAATAACAAGGTTTTCTTTTTCTTGTGAAAAAGATGGCTTGTGTCTTATTCGAATTGATTTTTATTCTCCATTTAGAGTAGAGTAATTTTGTATCTAAACAAATGCCAAGGTATTTTATATTATTTACCAATTTATACTGTTGCCCAAAAGAGTTAGATTATCACTAGGTAAATAACAAGGTTTTCTTTTTCTTGTGAAAAAGATGGCTTGTGTCTTATTCGAATTGATTTTTATTCTCCATTTAGAGTAGTACTCGGCCAACCGGTCCAGTGAACATTGAACTTCGGTCAGAATGTTCGGACTGAGTTCATGTGTGAAATAAATTGCAAGATCATCTGCATAAGCTGCAAGTTTGCATGGACTGATTGTGGGCATGTCAGCACAGAATATATTATAAAGGATTGGACCTAGGACTGATCCTTGAGGAACACCTGCAGGAATTATGTTTAGATCTGAGAAAGAATTCCCAATAGAAACACAGAAATATCTGTCTTTTAGAAAATTCCTTATCAACTTAACAAGGAACATTGGGAAATTAAACTGAATAAGCTTATATATTAGGCCATAGTGCCATACCGAGTCGAAAGCCTTATCAACATCTAGTAAGACGAGTGCTGTGGATTTTCCCGTAGACAACCCTTGTTTAACATCATTGCAGATTCTTTTAACCTGATGAATAGTTGAATGCGAACTCCTAAAGCCAAATTGTTCGTCAGGTAAAATGCTGTTATTATTGAGAAATTCGACCAGTTTTTTGCTTATAACCTTCTCCAAAATTTTTCCTAAGCTGCTTAATAGACTTATTGGTCTATAGTTTTCTAGTATATTGTGTGTTTTACCCGGTTTAGGTATAGGAATGACTTTAGCTGTTTTCCACGTGTTGGGAAAATATTGCAGGGTCAAGCATGCATTATAGATATGAGTCAGATAACGTACTGCAATTTTGGGAAGATTTTTTAACATCTGGTTGTTAATATCATCTAAACCGCAAGCTTTTCTTCTCTTACAGTTGTCAATTATTAGTTCCACATCAGTAATTGAAATGAGGTCTGAGGTTGAAGTTGTTATGCTATGTGAATCAAAAAGGTCAACAGTTTCGTTAACTATCAGTGTATGATCATTTGAAACCATGTTTCCAGACACCCTATGATTTAGACTAAAATTTCTAGCAAATGCGTTTGCTTTATCTTCATCGGAAATTAAAACACCATTATCATATAAAATAGAATGACAATTACTAGACTTTCTTTTTAATATTTTAGTGACATTCCAAAAAGGTTTGGATCCTTTATCCATTGCACTTAGCCTATTATTCCATTGACGATTTCGGTGGCAGTATATCTCATTTCGTATGAGAACAGTATATCTACTCATAATTTGATAGTCAGAAATTTGCCTATACCTTGACCATTCTCTACGATAAGCATTTCTTAGCTTTATTAAACGTAATATGTAATCTGGAAGTTTAATGTAATTTGTTCTAGGTGCAGATTTTGGAACCGATTGTCTGACAGATTCTAGCAGCAAACTGGTGAAATTTTCAATGTGATTATCTACTATTTCTGAATTATTTAAACTAAGATCAAAATTTTTCATCGAGTTTCTTAATAAATGCTTATACTTTTCCCAATTAGCACGCTTAAAATTATAATATAAATTCTCCATAAAAGGCATAGACGTGGAGAGATTAAAACAAACTGGTAGATGATCAGAACTTAAATCATTTAAAGTATATGGGTTGGAAATAAACTGCGGAATATTTGATAAAATTAAATCAAGAGTAGATGGATTAATTTTGGCCGCTGCCGGAATGTAGGTGGGTGAATTGGGGAAGGAAATTGTAACAGGAAAGTATGATGTAAAGTCATTAAGAATTTTACCCCATTGATTAGCACGTAATCAGTTCCAGTTTCTATGTCTGGAATTTAAGTCGCCGCAAATCAAATAATTATTGCTTGTATTTAAAATTTTCCTAATATCACCTTTGAATTTGTTTCTAAGAACGCTGTTGTCATGCCCCCCAGGAAAATAAACACTATATATACTTAGACTTAAACCTTGCCTATATCTTATTTGAATTCCCACATTTTCAATCACCTGAGTAACAATGCTGGGAATAATTGTGAAGTTAACTGATTTCTTGACAAGTATGGCAACACCACCACCGTTCTGACCTACTCGATCTTTTCTTATACATGAATATAAAGGATGATATAGATTATTTGCATTACTAAGCCAAGTCTCAGTTAAAAGACAAATATCTATATCATTGGTATTTAAAAAATTAGTAAATTCAATAATTTTGTTTCGGATACTTCTACAATTCCAAAATACTATCTTTAAATTCGCCATGATCATTACACATTATTATAAACATATTTAAATGCTAGTTGAGTTATTACACTAAATTGTTCTTGTTTATTTTTACATTGACTAAGTTTAGTTATTAATTCCATTGTGAGATCCGTCATCTGCTGCTCAGTAAAGAGATCTCCCTGAGAATTATTAACAGAATTATTGTTACATTTAATGTTGGATTGAGAGTTGTTTATTTTTAATTTATAATTGCTGTTTGGACGCCAATTTTGATGAGTCCCTTCATTTGGTACGTATGGTTGGTTGTTGTTGATATGTGGAAAGTTATCTATGTTGTTGTTTATATTTCCAATGGTTTTTTTCTGAGAATGATTTGATCGATTTGATATTTTTTCTCTCATTTGAACATATGCAGAACGATTAGGGCATGAGAGATCAGTAGCTTTGTGATTATTACCACAGTTTGCACATTGTATTTTATTCTCAGATGAACACTCAGAAGTTTTGTGTTTTTCTGCGCAATTAGCACACCTCACCTTAACATTGCACCCCTTTTCTCCATGACCGAACATTTGACACTTTCGACATTGGACGGGTTTGTTTTTTATTTTTCGTTGATATTCCCATGATACTATGGTACGAAAAAGAGATTTAACATTCTTCTTAAGATCAAACATTTTTATTGTACCGTTTTTAAAATAAACTATGTATATTGTATCAATGTAATTTTTAAATGTTCTTTTAATAATCTTTACTTCAGTGCATTCTAAACCAAGAGAATTTAATTCATTTTTAACTTGAAGTTCTGTTTTACCATCGAGTCCATGAAGAACTACTTTAAATGGTTTATTGTTTTTGTTGTCGTGCGTAAAAAATTGGCAATTATTTTCACGCAAAATTATTATAATTAAATTATAAGTTTCAATAGTTTCACAAAGGATTTTTAAACCAATCGACATTTTTTTAATAAGGTATTTTGTTATACCTTTATTATTTAATAACTTTAATATGTCTTCATTGTTTTGTGTTAATACTTTTATTGGAGAAAGTTTAACAGTTTCACTTTTATCAACTTTTTCACACTGCATTTCAGTTTCAGTTTCAGTTTCATTTTCATTATCAAAAACTTGTAATGGGGTCCAGAAATTTTTTCTGGACCCAGTTTTTTTAATTTTTGATGAAGACATAGGGTCCTCATCAATAAAAGCAAAAGTACGTTTAGTAATTTTCGTCGTTTTTAAAAAAAAAACACCAGTAACGAAGAAAAACACGTCTAGCGAACACAAAAGCCTAAAGGCAACGATTTTTTTCATAAGAAAGATTAGGATTTTTCCTTTAAGAGCTTTTTGGTCGCTTAGTGGGATGGGAGTGGGATATCTATCAAAATAAATATTTTGTAACTCAAGACAGCGGTTTTTCAATTTTTCACAAATGCACTATTTTGAATTTTTTCCTATTTGTGTGTAAAACCTTACAAATAAAACTTATACTGAGAAACTAGACAAATTAATCTTTCCGAAGGTATGTAACATAACTTCATAACATAATAGAAAAGAATGGTTATCTGTAACCTGAAACAGTTATTTGCAACATTTCAATCTGGCTTCACGAAATTAACCCAAATTTACCATGAAAATGTTAAACTGATGTTGAAGGAAATCAACTTAAAGTATTTAACAGATGATTCGGCAGAAGATTTACACGATTACCGCGATTGCCTTAAATTGACTATGTGTCCTAATGCAACAACTTCTTGCCACTTAGGTGAATGTACCATTTGCCCGAAAACCACATTCATCAAAGAAAATTTAATTAACTCTTTAGATCGAGAATATATAGAGGAGGTCAAATTTGATTCTTGGATTCAGACTGACAGATGCACATTGAAAACAATCATTTTAAATGTGGATGATTTTGTGGAAGAAATGTGTACAGGATTGCTAAACTTGAGAAACCATGACTTTTTAGTCAAAGAGCAATGGTCATTCTTCAAGGATTTGAAGATACATTTGAAGTCTGGTGAATTCGTTATTTCATATGATTTCGCAGAAAACTATAAATATGTTCTTCAGGATGCCATACAAGCATTCCACTTCAATAACGACCAAGCAACTATATTCACAGTAGTTATTTACTACATGAAAGCTGAAAAACTGGAACACAAAAGTATGGCAATCATATCCGACCAGAAGAGAATACTAAAATTTCTAAAATCTAAATTTACAGTAAAGAAGGTATCCTACGTTTCGGACGGAACTCGTCAACATTTTAAAAACAAAAGTAGCTTGGCAAATCTTATGGCCCATGAAAAAGATTTTGGAATGCCAACTGAGTGGCATTTTCATCCTACTGCTCATGATAAAGGAGCATGTGATGGTATTGGAGTAAACCTTAAAAGAAATGCAGCGAAGTATAGCCTCCAGTGCTCTCATCAAGATCGCATCTTAGATGCGACTGCTTTATTCCATTGGGCAAAGAGTTATTGTAAAGAAACTAAAATAGTTTTTAGTAGCAAAGAGGATCATCAGGAAACATTGAAAACACTGAAGAGCAGATTCGATGCTGCTGTAACAATCGATGGTACCGCTCAATACCATGCTTTTATACCGCTTGTCGATGGAAGACTCAAGCTGAAAAATTTTTCTGCCTCTATTCAATGCGATTTCTTTCCAAAGACAACAAATAAACCAGCAGCGAAATCAACAGCTGAACCTAGTAACGCCAAGAAAGGATTGACAAAAAAACGCAGTAAATAAAGGCGACAAAAAAGCTGGATGAAAGACTGGGTATTTAAAAATTTACAAGACTTAAATACTTCATCAGCTACAATAAATTAAGTATAACAAGTAAGAAAATTATAGTCGGTCTAGACCGACTATACGATACCCTATACCATGCGTTTAGGAACCCTATCTCTTAGTCCCAATTAACTGGACATAGAAAATAAGCAAAAACCAAATTTGAGTGGGATTTTTATTAATTTTTTTGGCTGCAGATATGAAAAAGTTCATATCGGATTCTATATCTATATGGGTACTAGGTCTAAAAATGGACCGATCCTGATCATGTTTGGTAAAGTCTTTTGTATTTTGCAAATATATATATATACAAACAAAATTTGAGAAGAATTAGTGCAATATTTTTGTTTTTTAATAGATTTAAGTGAAGATCTGGAAGCAGCTCTATATGGGGCCAAAGGGATCATTTTTGGACTACTCATTAGTGGATGTAATGAACGCATACAAACCCAATTTGAGTAAGATCTATATGACAATTTGGATCTTATGGCAATTTATGTCGATTTCATAGGGGTAATTTGTATGGGGGCTAGGTCTGAACATGGACCGATTCTCACCAATTTCAATAGCGTTCATCCCATGCCCGATGGAAGCTTACGTACCAAATTTCATCATAATATGTTCATATTTGCGACCTGCAGTTTGATTAAAAGCTTTACATGGACACACAGACGGACGGACGGATGGACGGACGGACATTGTTAAATCAACTCAAAAAGTGATTCTGATTCGATCGGTATAATTAAAGATGGGTCTAAGTCAAATATTTTTGGTTGTTACAAACAGCAGCACAAAGTCATTATACCCAAACCACATAGTGGTATAGGGTATAAAAATAGTTATGATATAAAAGGATCTAATGCAATAAAGATTAAATTTTAATAAATTATTTATCATTTTATTTTTAATATTATTATTATTATACATTAATTTAATTATTATTAAAAATAAATAAAAAATAATAATTTTTCAACATTTCTATAGAAAAAAAGCGATTTTTTTCCTGAGATTAACATATTCTGGGTATTACAGTATCGAGGGTATACAATTTTAGTTAGGTATGTTATATACCTTCGGAAAGTTCAGTTTGTCTAGTTTCTCAGTATAAGTTTTATTTGTAAGGTTTTAGACACAAATAGGAAAAAATTCAAAATAGTGCATTTGTGAAAAATTGAAAAACCGTTGTCTTGAGATACAAAACATTTATTTTGATAGATATCCCACTCCCATCCCACTAAGCGACTAAAAAGGTCTTAAAGGAAAAATCCTAAGCTTTCTTATGAAAAAAAAAAATAAAATAAAATGCACTTTTTGAAAAAAAGACAAAAAAATGCTTTAATTTAGCAAAAAAAAAAGTCTAAAATTTTTTTTTTTTCCGAAATATTGAAGAAATAGCTATCTAAACTATATGGGAGAAAATTTTTTAAGAACAATAGGTAATAAGTTACATGGATGAGAAAAAACACCTGTTTGGCCAAAATGTCAAATTTTGATCCCCTCTAACTCAGAGAGATCTGGACGGATCTTGTTGAAAAATTGTGTTTAAACTACTATCCAATAGGACTAACCTTGGTGCAAATTTCATCCCGATCGGAAGACATCGGTTTCAAAAGTTGGTGCACTTGACATGAAATACCCCATATATTAAAATATAAAAGTCTTTTAATGATGCATAAGATTATTTATCTGAAGAACCCAGAATATCTTTTTAACAAAATTATTTTTGCACAATCGCCTCGTGGAAGAAATTTTAGATCACAAAAATACAAATATCTAATGTCTATAAGACAATTTTTCAACTACACAACGTGTCTTTGGAACAATTTACCATCATATATCCAGGTACAAAGCAACGTATTACTTTTCAAAAAGGAACTTAAAAAAGTTTTTTTTTTGAATCTATGTTAAACTAGTGGATTGTGTGGCGCCTAGGCGCCATTTATTTTGACTTTAACAAACAAATCTTTTTCCCATTTCAAAATTTTCCTATATTTTATATATTTAAAAAAAAATTAATTTTAATGTTTTTAGAATTTAAAAAAAAAAAAAAAAAAAATCGGAAAACAGTTGTAAAAAATACAAACCAAAAACTTCGATTTTCAAATGAAGTTTTGTAAAAGCTCCTTTTATGTATTTTTCCGCATAAGTTTGCCAGTAGCCAACCTTTGCTTTATATTTTCTGCTTCTATACATAGAAGTTTTTAATATTATATGATTTTAAAAAAATATTTTATTTTGATAGAAACTCGGTAATTTTAGTCTTAATAATTTAATAATTTAATTTATGTTTTATAACTTTTTAAAATGCATCAAAATAAGTAAACTTATTCAACTAAAAAAAGTTTTTAGACCTTTGGGACAAAACAAACAAAAAATACTACGGTTATAACTAACTTAGTCTATAATGAACTAATTTGGCCGGTTCCGCCGAGTTCGATATAACCGAACTCCATTTTATTGTAGAAAAAATAGAATAGCATAGAAAAAAAAAAAAACGTTTTAGAGCAAGGTTCCTAAAAGTTTCTTAAGGGGGGGGTTAAAGGTTTTAAAAGTTAATAATAATAATTAATTGCATAATTCTTTTTTGAAGACATGAATACACGTTATAGCATAACATTTAAAGAATCTTTTAAAAAATTTTCAACTTAAAATTTTAATAAATAAGTCCGTGACAGCCAATATCCGGAGGCGTTGTTGTTTTGCGGTGAACATCATAACTCATTACCGGTCTATGTGAAAAAAAAAATTGAAATGCGTTTAAAAGGTGACATGTTTCCTGAAGTAGTGACGAAGAATATTTCAATTTTTTTTGCAGCATTTTGAAGTGAAAAACGATTTTTGCTATACAATTTCGAGAATTTGTTGTTAAAAAATGGGGAAGAAAATGGAATTAAAAAAAAAACTTCGTGGTTACCTGATGATTTTTGTGTAGATATAGTGTCTAAAATTTCAAAAGAATCGGTCAAGAAGATGTTCACGGACTTCGAACATTTATTTGCGAGGAAATCGGTTTAAAGTTTTTTAAACACTATATACTATATACCGTTCGGTCGCTGGAAACGCTGTATCTTTTTAAGTTTTGCTCTGATTTACTTAAAATTTTGACACAACACTCTCGACATGTTGTGCATTCAGGAAGAGAAATGTAAAGAAAGCATTTAAAACCTACCATACCACCCCTTAAGGAAATGCAAACACCAATACACCAATGTACACAAAAAAGAAAAAAATTTTTCATATTTCATCATACATGTAAACTGAAAAAAAAAGCGAACTATATTTTTTGCAAAGTTATCTATAAATCCAAAAAAGAAAAAATAAAAAATGCGCGCGTATTAGTTTTACTTAAAAAAAATCGCTTTTAATTCTTCCATGATAATTTCAATAAATTATTCAAATTAAAATCTTAAATATACCTTTTTACGTAATTTATGTTTGTTCAAAGTTTTTTAAAAGCATATTATGCAAAAATTAATATTATGAGTGAAAAAAAATTATTTTCCCACCTCTCTTCCAAAATTACAATGTAATTTAATTATGCAAAGTTACAATAATTTAAATTTTAAACTTAATATTGCACTATTTTTTCAAAGGCTTTTCAATACAGAGCTATTAACGAAATCATACGTTGGACAACAACAAAATCTACATTGAAGATCTCTTTTTTCTCAAATATTTATCAAAAAAAGCATGCTCTTTGGTAAGTGCTGGCCATCAATGAACTGAGCGAAAGTACTCTTAACAATACAAAACAATTTTGAGATGAAAAACAAAACAGACAAACGAATTAGTTTAGTAAGTGTTGCCAATTTTGAAAACTTATTGTAATTTCGACGATTTTGCAATTTTGCCAATTTTGACAACTTATTGAATTTCGACGATTTTTCAATTTGTTAAAATGATTTGTTAAATTTGTAAAAATGATGATTGAAGATTTAAAATTATCAGTAGTATAAAAATTACGATTTCAAGGGTTACCAATTAATGGGTTCTTTATCGAAAATTGATAGTTTTTGTTCAGTGTAAATGGAAATTACAAAGTATGTATAGATTTAATTCTGGGTCAAGTCGTTTTAAAACGGAAATACCTTGAATAGCATCCCTATTTAAGATTTAAGTTTCAATTACGGCGATACTTTAAATCTATATTATATGTTTCAGCTATAGATACATGTCAATAAATTTATTTAGTTGACTGGTGTGTTAAATTTTTTTCGTTGAAATTTCACCACTAATACATTAGAAATAACCAATGCTGTAATAATATTCGTAATATGAATGATATAAATAAATTTGATTATTTCCTTTTGTAATATTTTGTAGAGTTTTATTTTTATTTTCTTGACAATTTCTTGTTTTAAAAATAACGATTTTGGCGATTTAGTTTCCAAAATTGTCGATTTTCAGAAGATTTTATTAGCAGCACTGGTTGGTAACATAAAAGAGAGAAAATTGTGTGTGGGTTTGTATAAAATGAGAAAGATTAAATTTTGTTTGTGTATTTTGCATAGCTTTGTAGGGAGTGCTATGTGTATTATTTCAGCGTTACAGAATCAGTCAGTCAGTCAGTGAGTCAGGGATCAGCGTAAATATATATATATATATATGTTAAATGTTAACTTTATTATGTTCATTATTATGTTAATTTTTATGATTAATTTACTTTATTTTTAATGCTCTCAAAATTTACTGTAACTCAATGTTAATATTACAAATGTTACTTGTTATCACTGTAATTTATAAGATTTGTTCTTGTTGTGATAGCAATTCAATAAAACAATATAATATAATATATATAATATAATCAAATCGGCAAAATCAAAAATCACCAAAATCAAAAATCATCAAAATCAAAAATCGCTAAAATAAAAAATTGCCATATTATCTAAGAAATGAAAAATAAAAAACTTGAAAACTTACGAGTCAATAACTCTCGGTAGGTCCTAACGAAGCACGACAGTATGGTAAATTACAAACACATATATGTATAAAACCATAGAAATTATTAACAAAATCGGAAAGCAGCTTTATATGGTGTCCTCCACTGTTTATTTCTCAGACAACGATTAATTGATATACTAAAAATACACCTAAATCAAATTTGAACGAGATCTAAATAATAAGTTGTGTCTTATAGCAATTTATGTTGATCCTATAGGGGTCATTTGTAATTGAACTACGTCTGAACATGCACCGGTGTTCAGTAATCTAAATAGCGTTTGTTCTATGAGCGATGAAAGCCTATATATCAAGTTTCATCAAAATATATATTTATTTCAATTCACTTTATTTATTGTTAAAATTAATATAATTTAGTATACAATAACTAAGTATTTATGAATAAAGAGTTAAGTCAATTTTGAATTTTCAACTTAATTATATATGTATATAGAACAGTATGATAATTGATACATAAAAATTTTATATAATTTTATATACAATTTAAGAAAATATATTAATGTTTTCGATTACAGGGTTTACGATACACAGACGGACACGCGGATAGACAGACGAAAATCGCTAAATCGACCCAGAAATTACACACGCCATGGATATAGCCCCAATAGATTTCTGTTTCACACAAAGTGGTTTTATGCTTATATTATATGGCCAATTTTCACCATACACAATACAGTAGTCTTCAGAAAAATTGTGGACCTGGAACCGTCTTCCGATTTTATGATCCGTCAATACCATGTGTAGCTATTCTATAGGTATTTAAGATGTTCCCAACACAATTGAAGGTTGCTTAGGATAGTAAAATAACTCCAGGAGTCAATTAAATTATCTTTTATATAGAAATAAAAAACGAATATCAATGAAAGACCAACAATAGTTTTTCAAAGCGAAAAAACCAACATTTCTTGGTATTGCATTGTGTAGAGCTTAACTCTCATTAGATTCAAAATAAATTGTTATTCATATTTATCTTTAAACTAAAACTTCTTTAAAAAAAAAATAACAAACACAAAATTCCTTAAACTCATTTGCTTTGTTATACATGCTTACCTTTTCAGTTATTTAGCAAGTTTTGGTGAATATATTGCAAGGAGCATGTTTTAATTTACACATCTTTTAGTTTACCAACACATAATAATAATTTCTCTATTTATTTTCCAATGTGTAGGTTACACAGAACCGCACTCAAATACAACCAGGAATTTTTCATATTTAGTTCCAGCCTGAGGTAAATCAAATAAACATGTACTTGTAAAGGTGTATGATTTCTAAGCCAAGCAAATAATAAAAGCAACACTAGCGTTTTGTTAGCCGAGTTTAAAATGATTACCTTTAAGTATTTCTAAAAAAGGGGCCGTATAGTAAGATAGAATTACACAAGTGTTAGCTTAACAATTCATATCTCATTTATTTAAAATCCCAGTAACAACAATTTCAACGAGTACATATTTACTCATATTTTATGAAGCAAAAAAAAAACTTCTGAAACAATTCTAATTTAAAATGAAAGTTGATTGAGGCCTAGCTATGTAGTTGCATGAGTATTCAATTTTAGGAATTTGTTTTTTGTGTTTGATTAAAATTAAAAGAAAAACAAAAAAAAAAACAACTGAGAAATGTTTTTTATATTCTACAACAACTTCAACTTTTGAAGATTCACTTATGGATGGTTATACATGTATTGTTGTCGGTGTGTATTAGCTACCAACTCAGTCTGTGGTAACAAAAATGATGTAAGAAAGTAATTAAAAATATTAAAAAAAAAAAAAACAAAGTCATACAATTACATACATGAAATGAAAACCATCTTCCCTACAAATTTAATTGAAGCAAAACAAACCTATTGGGTTTTGGAAAAGAGAAAAATATTATTACCAAATACTTTAAAAACGTGATAAAAAAGCTTTTCCGAAAAAAAATAGAAAAAATATATATTTTAATACCAGTATAGTGGCATAAACCGGTAATTCGCTAACTGTGCAAATCAAAAAAAAATACTAATTTTGTGGTCACAAGCGACAACCACCCAAGCCGACTTAAGAACGATTTGGGTTATGTATGCTAACATCTACATATAATATTAATAGGCTAGGCGATTTCTTGTTACCGATGTTTTGTTCTACCGTTTTATCCCGATTTTGACCAAACGTATATTTAATGAAAGGTATTTCTTTTTAGCTGTTCACAAGATTTGCAGATTTTTAATTTTTTTTCTTTATTTTGAGTAAATGCCATTCAAAGTTGCTACTAAAACATATGCTATGTGTGTGTTTATTAGATTTGTTAATGTGTTTGTTAATGAGTTTAGTTTCTTCATTCACAATAATAATAAACCAAAACAGTGTTGGTTTGTGAATTGGCTAAGTTGAAAAATAAAGTTGCCTTGAAATTGCGCTCGAATTTCGAGCTCTGGAATCTGCTAGTATTCTAATAATAACGCTCTATTTTTAAAAAGCTATTAATGAAAACATACCAACCTAAGTCTTAATGAAGCCCCATTACATTTATATAAACAGCTATTTTTCTCGAAAGCATGATTTTCGACTTAAGCGGTAAATGCTTGTGACCACAGAATCATTTATTATAGAATATTTCAAATTTTAAAAAATTCGATTATTTTAAAATTCTTTCTTTTAACTCATACCTTCTGTCTGTCTGTCTGTCTGTCGTGGGGCAATCCCATTCCCCCTTATCCAATTGATCTCGAACTTGGCCCATAGTCTTGTTGTGACTACAGACTAATTCTTGGATAGGCACCCACGGTCACGCATAGTCACGCACGCAGTGATCTAAATGTCATTGCCCCTCATCTGATCGAGCTGAAACTTGGACCATACACTAGCTGTGAAAAAACGCTTTGACTTAGTCACGCATGGTCACACACAGTCACAGAGAGATTTAAATTGGATTTACCCTCATCCGATCAATCTGAAACTTGGTCGATATACTTGCTGTAAAGAAAGAATAACTTCGACATTGTCACGCACAGTCAAGAAGCATAGTCACGCACAGCTGCGGAATGACTTAATCCCCATTTCCCCTCATCCTATCGATCTGAAACTTTGTCCATAGACATGTTGTGATCAAAGATTAATTTTAAAATAGTAATGCAAAGTCACGCACAGTCATGGAGAGATTCAAAACTCATATGTATAAGTTAAGAAAGAGTTTTAATAAAAACTTTGATTTTATGGGTTAGATTATTTATTTAAGAATATAAGCACAAGAAGTTCTTGAAGCCTACGGAAATATGAAGCAATTACAGCTCTAAAAATCATTAAAAATCATTTCTCAAAAAGCCTAAACACATGTTAGAAAATTTGAACCTTAATACATACTCGTAGTTACACATATCACTGACTCCCTAATTTGATGAATGTGTAACGCTGTACCTAAACTTTTATTGCACCTTTTCGCTCTTTTGATGCCATATGGCGTCATGACATTTTGAATACTTTTAATTTTAATTTAACTAACCTAAGATATTTCTTCTCTATGCAGTATTGTAGTTCGATGTTTTAAGAATGATTTCTGATAAAAAAAAAAATACAGTCTAACTACTATTGAATAACATTAAAAATTAATTAAATATAATATACCAAAATACGTAAAAGAGTGTCAAATATTACCAGAACTCATAATTGAATCAAGGAAACTGCTAATAACATCGTGCTAATATCTGACTTAGAAGACTCCGACCATCCTCACCTATTAGAAGACCTAATCGGTGCTTTAGAACAAAATAACTCTTTTGTTGTTGAAGTGTTATCTCCATGAAATCTACTCGTATCTAAAATAAACATAGATATTAGTGACAATAGTGAAGGAAATAAAAGGGAAGAAGAACTAGTAGGGATCTACAGTAGCTGAAAATCGTTTTTCATTGGCCTCTGTAACTTTTGAGCGGATCAAAATATTTTGATATTTTTGATGTGAAAACATCTATGTGCTCAGGGGGGGGGGGCAAAATCCAAATTCACAATACAATCACAAAAAAAACAGCGTAAGGGAAAAACGGTTTGCGATATATGTAAGAGTATTGGTATATTTAGTTAGCATAACCACCAAGTTATCTGTCTGTTTAGCAAAATCACAAATCTTTTTCGTTTATTTTAAATATTCAAGCTATTGAACGCTAGGTGTGCTGTGAGCTTAACATGTTCCAAAACTTGTAAGTAGAACCGCAAAATTAGGCTTTTTTTTAATTACTACAGCTTTTCCAATTGTGTTACATCAATTGAATTTCAGAAAATATCAATTGTGTTTCAGAAAACATTGATTGATTTTCACAAAATATTAATTGTATTTCAGAAAGTATCAATTGTATTTCAGAAAACATGAATTGACTTTCAGAAAATATCAATTGTGTTTCAGAAAGTATCAATTGTATTTCAGAAAACATAAATTGACTTTCAGAAAGTATTAATTGAATTCCAGAAAACATAAATTGAATTTCAGAAAGTATCAATTTTGTTTCAGAAAACATCAATTGATTTTCAGAAAATATCAATTGTGTTTCAGAAAGTATCAATTGTATTTCAGAAAACATAAATTGGCTTTCAGAAAGTATTAATTGAATTTCAGAAAACATAAATTGAATTTCAGAAAGTATCAATTTTGTTTCAGAAAACATCAATTGATTTTCAGAAAATATCATTTGTGTTTCAGAAAGTATCAATAGTATTTCAGAAAACATCAATTGACTTTCAGAAAGTATTAATTGAATTTCAGAAAACATCAATTGATTTTCAGTAATAATCAATTGTATTTCAGAAAGCATCAATTGATTTTCAGAAAGTATCATTTGTATTCCAGAAAATATCAATTGAATTTCAGAAAATATCAATTGAGTTTTAGAAATTATCAAATGTATTTCAGAAAATATCAACTGTATTTCAGAAAACAACAAATGTATTTCAGAAATTATCAAATGTATTTCAGAAAATTTTAAATGTATTTCAGAAAACAGCAAATGTATTTCAGCAATTATATAATGTATTTCAGAAAACATCAAATTTATTTCAGAAATACATTTTATGTTTATGTTATGTTATTTCAGAAAACATAAAATGTATTTCTGAAATTCTCAAATGCATTTCAGAAAATATCAAATGTATTTCAGAAAACATCAACTGAATCTTAGAAAAATAGTCGGAACGCTATATAAAAATATATTTTTTTAAGTGTTGTACTGGGTTTGTAATATTTCTTGAAAACAACATATCGTCACCTAAAATGCAAAAGGCCGTAACTAATATTTTTATTTTTTTACAGGAGAAGCAAGAAACATCATAAAACAAAAACTACTTCAAACTTAATATCCAAATTTTAAAATCAAGCTGAACAATAACGATGGATTTTTATTTATGAAAACAAATTTATGTTAAAATAGTAGTTTTTAAGTAAAAGGCCGTAACTACAATACAAAAAGTCAATTTTGAACTTTTTGTTAGTTACGGCCTTTTGAATAATGACTTCAAAATCGGTCAATAATAATAATAATAGAATAATTAATTTAAAAATTTCTTATACATTTTCAATTGCTTTTTTCTTTTTCCTTTAAACTGTAAATTTCTAATCACCCTTTTCCTTATATTATAATTAGTTTATATTTGCTGCAATACTATTTAGTTATATATCAAACAATGTATATACAAAGTTATTTATATATTTTTAACTGTAAACGAAGATAGTTTAATTAAATAAAAAAAAGAAAATCGGTCAAAATTCTGTCCTGGTGTGTACATTGTAGCTGATTAACAAATGAAATCCTCACCTTCGTTCGATTAAAAGGCCGCCGTTGATAAGTCCAAATATTGCTAAACATTTTCTGCGACTCCAAATCACTAATAGAAACAATAATAACTTTTCGATATTGTAGGGTAAACTACTTTTTAATTCTGAATTTCAATAGATATTTTCTGAAATTCAATTGATATTTTCTGAAATACATTTGATAATTTCTGAAATACATGTGATTTCGCTGAAATACATTCGATACTTTCTGAAATACAATTGGAAAAGGTGTAGATGTTTACATATCTCCCCTGTGATCGGACTCACATTGATTTTTTTTAATGTATAGATATGTAGTTAAGCTTGGGTCGGTTTTAATTTCATTAAAATTGATTTAGTAATTTTTAAGGAATTCTAGGTCAAAGTTGTACTTTCAATATTTTTTTTTTAATTTTAACGTGAAATATGGGTTTCTTATTTTTTTTTTTTTTTATTAAAAAATATCATATCGTCGGCTTAACCTACAAACCTGCTAACTCCCTTTCAGCATATTTTACAGGAGAGACAAAAAACTTCTTATATCTCATATTTGTAGCTTGAGAGGAAAACCAAAAATATAGTTGGTTTATTTTATTGTATTCTTCATGAATGACAACAATGTAAAAAAAAAATTGTATTTATTTAGTTATAAACGATTTTGTAACTTAGCAGGTTTTCTCACATCAATTTATGATATTACTAAGGGAGATAGTAGGTTTTCTTCTTAGTTTCACAAGTACTTTTTATTTAAAAAAAAGCATGTAATTACAAAAATATCTTGTTATTATATTAAATAAATACAAATAATCATTCAATGAAAGTATTTAAGTGGAATACAACAAAAAAAATTTTCCAAGAAAACAAAATGATGTCAAAATAACTAACTAATACTAATAGTGTAATAACTAATCTAAATAACTTATTGCTTTGTGTTTTTAAATTTACTCATGGGGTAAATTATCATAGAAGGAACGGTAATCTTCGGGAAGTGAACTTTTTAAATATTGCAAGTCTTCAAACTTTTTGGCTGTGATCTTCCTTCTGTTTTCGTAAAGGCAAGGAAGCTGACAAAAGGGTAATTGCGGTCGATTTTGTTTGGCAATTTTTGCCATTCATCAGAAAATCTCAATTTATAAAGTATTTCACCACTTGGGTTATATTGTAATGCACGTATGTCTGTGACATTTGCGTCGCCTTTGTTGCGACCAGGTCGAATGCTTTTGAAGAACTGAACAGTATCAAATTTTTTAAAAAACGTATAGCTGATGTAATTTACCTCGCATGGTTTTGGCTTTTTTCTAGCTGATTTACAGACTTTGACATAGTCTGCAGGCACATTGATGTCTTTGTTATTAAGTGCGCGTTCGATAGTGGAATGAATGCAGTCAGCTTCCATTTGAGTGTGGCCCACTTCAAGAAACTTTTGTTCAATAATAATGTTGTGATTTATGGACGTAGAAATCAAAGCATTAGACATTACACAATTTCTATTCTGATAATTGCATCCGCCACTGTAAAAAATATTTTACGTGGCTCTAAAGATTTATTTTGCGGCAATACAACATCCCCAATTAAATTCACCCATATGCTCGCAAATTACTCAGAAGATAATCCTCCTTCAGTTTCGTTCCATAAGTAACAGTATTCGCCTCTATTTTTTAAATTATAAAAAGTCAAGTTGTGTACCTGTAGTTTTGTCCTATAATATAAACTACTAATTTTTGACTTAGGTGCCTTCAGAACGGCTTGCAGATCAACTGTAAATACAATATTTTCATCACTTTTGTCTTTATCCTTTTCTCTCCTAGCTTCTCCTTTTTTCTGTTGGTGCTCTAAATATTCTACTTCCGGTAAATTTCCAACTTTGAACAATGCACATTTTTCACATTGGTCCTTCTTAGGGATATATAAATCCAAATTTTTATCATCAAAGGCATTGTAAAATGCAGCTATCGATAGACTTCGCACATCCCGGCTTTTACACCAATCGTTTTTATAAAATTGGTAGAGTGACATCTTTGTTGGCCAGTCTGGTTGCAAATACTTATTTTGGGATGTGGTGCGACAGTAATGTGATTCCATAACAGGTAAAGAGTTTAAAAAGTTATTTAGCTCTTGGCGATCTTTAGAGTAGCGAGTTGAGGGCAAATTTTAGTTAACAGAACGTCGGGAGGCTGTGAAAACATTATTTGAGTTCTTGGAAAATGTTTTTTCATTTTTCCAATTAAGCACAGTCCATCTTCCAATACCGAGCGTGTTAAGAAACATGGTTCTGCATACCTTGGTGTGCTCGTCGTGTTTTTTTAAATAGTAAACAAGAAACTGATTTCTTCTAGACTGTTGATCATGTTTTCTTCCCCGTAACCTTTTAGTCGGAAGCGATGTCACAAGGCCATCGACATAAACCTTTTTTTCTTGCCAATTCATTTGCCAAAAGTTTTGAAAAATACATTTTCTGTCTTCTTCTGTAAAAGCCTCACATTTAGTAGTACCATATTTCGTCTGTTTTCAACTGCATCTTTGCTTCATCGTTCTTGATTTCTTCGGCACTTTATAATCCCATGTATCTGTCTTTCGTTTTCCGTAATATTTTTTTCCAGCCTCTCTATTTTTTTGGTTTTTTTTCTGCAAACGGATCACATTTTTGTACTCTTGATCGTTTTCTTGTTTTCCTACATTTTTCTGGATAGCTGCTATCCGTTTCCGAATCCGAATTTATACCATAAGGTACCAAGCCTTGTTCTATTGTAATAGGTGAAACCAAAATTGGACCCTGTTCGTGCTGGTTTAACATTACTGCGCTTTCGTTTGAGTTGTAGGATGCGTTTTTAGATGTTGACATCTGCAACTAAGTTTCTTCATAATTTTTTTTCGAGCGAATTGAACTAAATAACGTACACTAAATTTACATAACGTCGGCTTAATATGCAAACCTGTAGCAGAATTTAGCAGGTTTGAACATTAAGCCGACGATAATATATTTACACTTACCTTTGAAAAATATCTGCTTCTAATTCACACAAATTAAACACAATTTAAAATAATGTCGAAACTCCCTCAGAAAAATACGATAAAAGATTTAAATATTTCATTTCAATTCAAGGGTTACTAAGATAAATTGTGTTTTTTAAATTAAAGTCATATTCATTTCAGTACTACCCATATTGCCGTAAAAAAACAGCTAAATTGGAGTTAGTAATAAACACTCAACTAATAATGTACTGGATTTAGCAGTTATTCTTACAAAAATTTTTCTATGAGTCGATTTAGCAGTTTTTCTTATCAAACCTTTTTACACACCTCAAGACTCAAATTGAAGAAAAACTACATGCTGGTCAACGAAGCGTATCTTTCTCTACCACACGGCACCAATATCTCAATTTACTTAAAAAGTGGATTTAGCAGCTTTGCAGGTTAAACCGCGAAAAAATTTTACACTCAAAAAAAGTAAAATCAACTGGATATTTTGTTAATACTGCTAAAGTATTAAATATTTTTTGCTGTCAAATTTGGAAATGTGTTTACATTCAAAGAATAAAATAAAAGTTTTGCTATTACTACAGAAAAATTTGTAATTTCTTGCTGTAAAATTTGTTAATTTTAGCAAAAGAAATCTGCTGAACATTAGCGCACTGATTCTGATTTTGATATGAAAATAATGGTTTTTATTTTTTGAATCCTTCTTGTTTATTAAAACATTTCATAATTATGTGGGTCAAAAAAAAACCATTTAAAATTAAAAACTGCAATAGATTTTATAGCATTTGCAACAATGTAAAGTTCCGTTTATTATTATGTTTTACTAATAATATGTTTTTCGTACTTAAATAACAATGAAAGGCAATTATAATAAATAATTCATTTGATTCAAATATTGATTGCAAATATTCCATATTCCGGTCTGTGTTATTTCTGTTTTATAGTAGTTTTTTGAATTCTTCATCGAAATCACGATGTTCCACTTTCCATTGATTTTGAATAACCTAGATGAACGGATCTGTCGTTGCCAATTATATAGATCTTCATTTGTGAAATTTCATCAAATTTTTCTAGTATTTTGCTCTCTATCAAATCTGTAATCCTTATTCCTTTTTGCCTGAGCGTCCTCTATTATATCTCCAAGTGGCACCAAATTACATTTAATGACATTTTCAGCACGATAAATGATTTATATAAAAAATTTGTTTACTGTAGCTAACTTCTCTGTAGCGTTTTATTAATATTTTGACGAAATAAAATAATTCCTCTTGTATTTCGGTGCTACATGAATTTATGTTTACTTTTATTTTAACGTAACTTAGAAAATCTTCTTGGTTTTTGTTTCTAAAATACTTTTCGCCCAGTTCTTTGTAACTCAAGCTGTCCATATTTCTCTGAGCATTTTTATTTGCGACTGTTATTGCTGAAATATATTATAGCAATTGAATTTGTATTCAAATGTCACTTTTTTGCAAGCCTTCTCATAAGCCATCTTCCTATGTTTCTAGGTAAAATAAAAAGGTAAGAAAATGGCATTCGTACATTATTACCTAAAATAATGTATAAAAACCCCACTATACAAATGTATTATCTCTGTGTGTTTTCTTTACTACTTGCATTAGTGCATTTTTGGGTAATAAAAAAGGTATAAAAGGGTATGATAATAAAAAAAAAACCGGTTACAAATGAATTACATCCTCTGTGAATTGATATTCTTACTTAAAAATATATCAAAAGGGTAGTGTATTTTGTAAGCACATATCATTACTGGTAATGGAACAAATAATGACCATTATAAGCTATAACATACCTAAAGCACAAATTTAGCATACCATTGTATTATTATAGGGCTGTTTAAATTATCGTAATTTGAAATTTTTTTGAGTGATTTCATTTAAATGAAAAAAGTGTTTTACCCACGGGTCGTCACGGTTGCAAAAGTATATATATATTGCTAAAGAGGATACTTACGTATTTCTTCGGGTGGTACATGCTTCTTTTTTCCTTTTGTTCCCGAGAAATTCTATTCCGCTAAAGTTTAAATTTGACAAAAACATAGCAGTTTAGTAAATATTTCATAACACCCCCAATATTAAACAGTAGGGCTGAGAACATTTACATTTGCTAACGACTATAATCCTACCAACATTATAAAATGTACCACAGGTCATTATCGATGGTAACTTTCAAGTAGCAACCATTTATTTTTGATTAAAAAAACAAAGAAAAATCACCTTTTTCTGAGATTAAAGAAACAGTTGAATTTGATAGCACGCCACGCCCACAATTAGCAATAGTTTAACCTAATCCGGATATATTAGCTTCAACATGGCGTTAAAATTTTAAAAATCGGTGACAAAAAATATTAGACTTTTGGCCAATGAACACAAAAATTCATCCACAATGCGATGGAAGACGAGGAATGAGTAAAGGAAACATTTAATAAGCTAGAGACGATTATCGATGAATGGACTGATCAAGATGCACATTGCGAAAAACCGATACCCAAAATCAATGTAAATTCGCCCCTAGAATACTATTTTCAGTACTTTACCGATGAACTTCTGAAAGAAATCGTTGCAGCAACCAATCACGCATCGCTCAAAGGCACGTGGACGTCAATAAAACTAACCAATGAAAAGTTAATACAATTTATTGCATTAGAAATAATGCTTGGTCGGAAGCAACTGAGATCGCTTCCTTTCGTCAATGTCTGACTAGGGCTCGGTTTCAGTCTCTGCATAATATCTTCAAGTTCTCGTCGATTTCAAATAAAAATGGACAGCTATTCAATGTGCGAACACCCCAGGACTTGTTTTGTAAAAAGCTATATTCATTACCGAGGGATAAAAATCTTTGCGTTGCGAAATGATGGTCCCTTTTAAAGAGAACCCATTAACTGGGGTATGAAAAATTTTGTCTTTGCAAATCAAAAGGTATCCTTGACTATTTTGAGATTTATCAAGGCAAAATACGATAATGGGAGAAAAAAGTTTTGATTTTATTCCGATATTATCATTCATTTAACAAAAATAATTTAACTAAAATTTTAAAATATTTTTTGACAACTACTTCACAACATCAGCTTTATTAAGTTATTTAAAACAACGTGGAACATGCCACTCATGGTTGGAGTACAAGAACGATTGCGAATAAACCAAATGAAAACTAAATAGTGCACGGAACTTTTGGCATTTCGAAATGATATATCAGACGTACTTCTAACATTTTCACCCAAAAAATTGGTCTACGAAAACGTGGGCGCCCAAAGGTAACAAAAAACAAGTAAGAAAATTATAGTCGGTCTAGACCGACTATACGATACCCTATACCATGCGTTTAGAGACCTTATCTCTCAGGCCCAATTAACTGGACATAGAAAATAAGCATAAACCAAATTTGAGTGGGATTTTTATTAATTTTTTTGGCTGCAGATATGAAAAAGTTCATATCGGATGCTATATCTATATGGGGACTAGGCCCAAAAATGGACCGATCCTGACCATGTTTGGTAAAGTCTCTTGTATTTTGCAAAAATATATACAAACAAAATTTGAGAAGAATCAGTGCAATATTTTTGTTTTTTGATAGATTTAAGTGAAGATCGGGAAGCAGCTCTATATGGGGCCTATGACTAAGAGTTGTCCAATAGGGATAATTGTTGGACTAATGATTAAAGGATGTAATATATACATACAAGCCCAATTTGACTAAGATTTGTATGATAATTTGGATCTTATGGCAATATATGTTGATTTCATAGGGGTCATTTGTATGGGGGCTAGGTCTGAACATGGACCGATTCTCACCAATTTCAATAGCGTTCATCCCATGGCCGATAAAGGATTAAATACCAAATTTCATCAAAATATAATCACATTTGCGACCTGCAGTTTGATTACAAGCTTTACATGGACACACAGACGGACGGACGGGCGGACGGACGGACGGACGGGCGGACGGACATCATTAAATCGAATCAGATAGTGATTCTGATTCGATCGGTATAATTAAAGATGGGTGTAGATCAAATATTTTTGGTTGTTACAAACAGCAGCACCAAGTCATTATACCCAAACCACATAGTGGTATAGGGTATAGTGAAAACAGTTCACAACTTCGGAAACAAGTACTCCCATTACATCCAAAGAGAATTACGAATAGCTCCACCTGCCTCATTGGCCGAAGCACAGAGCGGGAAAAGTTGGATTCAAGCACGAAAATTGCATAGCGTATTGTAGCGTATAAGCGTGCAAAATGCAATGTTCATTTGTGTATACCAAATGCCAAACGAAATTGTTCCACATGTTACCATAACATTCAGAATTAAATGCTAAGATCTTGCTATACCACTATATGGTTTTAGAGTATAATGGCTTTGTGCTGATGTTTTTAACTACCAAAAATAGGCCTATCTTTCATTATACCGATCGACTCAGAATCACTTTCCGAGTCGATTTAGCGATGTCCGTCTGTCCGTCCGTCTGTGTGTCTATGTAAATTTTGTAATCAAACTACAGGTCGCAAATATAAATATATTTTGAAGAGATTTGGTATATGAGCTTCTTTCTGCGATAGGATGAAACTGGTGAAAATCGGTGCATTTTTGAACCTAGTCCCCATACAAATGGCCCCTATAAGATCGACTTAAATTGCCATAAGATCCAAATTATTATATAGATCTCGTTTAAATTGAGTTTGTGTGTGTTTCTTACATCCCTTATATCAGTTGTCCACAAATAAACCCTAAAGAATAATTCCTAGTCATAGCCCCCATATAAAGCTGCTTTCCGTTCATCAATTAAACCTTTCAAAATCAAAAACCTTGCACAGATTTTTCGCATATATGGTTTGGTTATGTTTTTTCAAAAGAGAAGTGACTTCACCAAATATGGTCAGGATCGGTCCATTTTTCGACTTAGTCACCATATAAATATAGCATCCGATACAAACTTTTTCAAATTTGCAGGCAAATTAATAAAAATTCCACTCAGATTTGGTCTTTGCTTATTTTTATAACCAATGAGTTGGCCTCATGACCAATTCTCAAAACACATGGTATAGGGTATTTCATCATCGATCTAGACCGACTATGATTTGCTTACTTGGCTTTCAGTTGAATTTCTCTATTTTTCAAAACTAAAATATTTTGGATTTTAGAGAAAATATGTAATTCAGATTCTTCAGAAATTGCTTCCAAAATCGCCCATATAAAACTAGTAGAATTGAAATATTAAAAACCGCTCGGACAATTTTTGATATTAGCTAATTATATCAAATTTTTCAAAATCACTCTAACAAATGCATATTCTTCAATACGAAACAAATAGAAGATAAAATTAAAAAAAATCATATCGTACTGCGTACAAAAAGTTGGTTTAATATAACGTAATTATTGGTTATTAATACTAAATTTAAAAAAAACACTAATCGATCAAGTACATATTTTTCAATACAAATAAATTGGAAATTTAAAAAATCTCATCATACGTATTAAAAGAAAAGGACATAGATTTATTGTGCCTACCGAATTTCAATAAAATTGATAACCCAATTTTGAATTAGCAATGTTCACAATTCTATTTTTTTAATAACAAATATTTTATCGAAATAAAAAATGGTTAACTTCTTCAAAAGTTCTGTTGAAATAATAAAAAATACAATTGTTAAATTTTCAAACAATTCTGTTGGCGAATCCCTGTTTCCCTGTGTATGATTGGATAGAAAAAAATCCTTCAAAAAACTAAAAAAATAAAAAACTGTTTAGCAATTAATTTCTTTTTTATAAATTTCTTTTTCAATAAATATTAAATTAAAGTGTTTTTAACTTTTCAGTTGGCACATAAGGTACGTTACAATTTGCTAGTAGTTGGCGATGAAAATAAGCTATAATATTCACATTCATAATTATTTTGCTATCCTAGCTATTTCTATGTTGTGAGTCACAAAATAAATTTGAAGATTTAATATTTAAGAAAACTTTAGGACTAAATCTCAATTTGGGATTTCTAAAAGTCTGCAGCTGCAAAAAAATCTGAAAAAAAATAATAAACTGCTCATGAAATTGGTCAATTTATTGATGCACACAGAAAAAAACGATTGATGGAATTGCGTTACCACTTGAAAAATGCAATCAGACGATAGGCATATTTATTTTAATAAATAATTATTTTAAAATACAAACGGAATTTTTTACTATAATAATTAAAAACACAATTATCATAGAATGATTATTAAACTTTCAGTAGCGAAATAAGTTTAACAATAAAAGTTTTTATATAAATCATTATACTTACTCAATTGAGGGAACTAATATACCCACCATAACATGATAAATTAAAAACTAATACATTATATACCGAACATTTGTTTACAGATATTGTGACAAATTGATAGCAAATAGAATAAAACATATTAGTTATTAGAATTATAGATTTCGGTTATCAGAAAATAAAACTTTACTTTTAACCTGGTTTAGTAACGGGTATTTTGTTACAGTTATTGAACTTTGCATTAAAATAGAGCAAAGATAAATATCTTAAATATCAATTAGGCTAACTTTATTAGATAAACAATCTTATGTCATTAATGTTTAGGTATTATTTGAGATAAGTGGCCGCATTGATTGGCAAGTGCGTGGCGCAGACTGCAATTCCATCTTTTAACACACCTTTCGCAGCATTAACGGCCGTATTTCGCCTATAGCTCTTCGATTGTTATTTAAATGTGTTCAATTATCTCTGGTTTATCAGCGTAGACGAATGATAATTTTTCAATAGTTGAGACTTTTATACAATGAAGTTATGGACATTTTTTAATTGAAACACGCTTTGTTTACTTTATAAAAAAATCTACATATTTAGAAAAGGCCGTTATAAAAGAATTCAATATAATAAGGAATAATTTTAGTTTTTAATAATTGAAAATAAAGAAACTCAGCAACAACGACGCAAAGTGCTTTTATGTTATTGGTTCCCTAAGATTAATACTAATTTACTAATCATTCTTGAAGTATCGCAGCCATCTGAATATTATGACTTTGTTGCGTTGAAAAGTTTTGTCGTTTGAGTATTTGTGGCGCCCAAAAGACAAATATAGTTTTGCTGCTTTGAAAAGTTTTGTCTTACAGCTTTTGCCTCAAGTAAAAAAGTGGTCTCTCTTGGATGCTAGTAAAGATACAACCATGTCCCTTTTACACCATATCGATTTATCGATATTGCACCGGAGGTGCTATATGGCTCCGTACTGCTGGAACCACATCTCAGCAAGATTAATACCAGATAATTGTGGTACGAAATAACTTATAATCGTTTATATATACCATTCACCGTTGACATTAACATTTGTTAATGTCCATTGTTTTTGAAGACGTCTGGACCAATAACTTCACCGGCCCATAAACTGCACCAAACAGTTATTTTCTGAGGATATAATGCTGTTTGGACAAAACCTTATGAATTATCTTCACTTCAAATGCAACACTTTTGTTTATTTACGTCCGCGTTCAAACAAAAATGATCTTCTTTGCTGAACAAAATTTTGTATGAAAAATAAATATCAATACCAATTTCTGCTTCAGCCTATTACAAGTTGCATCCTAAAACTCGTGAATCAACATCCTTTCGTAATTTCTTCCTCAAAGTGGATGGACAGATCCCTATTTTCTGAGATCGGGGCTGAATTGATCGATGTGGGTCTTCTTCAATAATTTACAGTACAGCGGCTATAGCTTTTTCGATGCTCGCTCTTTGCCATCTTACGGGATGCAAATTATCCTTAAGAGTCACCGTGATGCAAAAACGATCCATACTTATTCAAAATAGCTGCTCCGATGGACGTTTATGACTTCCATAAATTGGATGAATTGCGCGATAAGCTGGACGAACAGAACCATACTTTAAACTTTGTACGGGTAAGTTATAACAAAAGAATAATGTGATATTAAATGGGATCAAGATCAAGATGCTGTTGGCAACAAAAAAAAATTCAACTATATCGAGGGCATTATTTCAATTGAGTTAAAGAAAATAACATACAACTCGAGGTTTCCCAATACATTAGCCAGTCTATCTAAGAGTATATAATAATACCAAAATATTTATACGTTTTATTCTCTACAGTGCTTATAAAAAGCCCATGATAAAATACAATGCTAAAAATTGGTATTTAAAAGTAATATCTACAACGCCAGTCCTAATAATGTAGTTAAATTTTTTTATTTCGAATGTGTGGCCGACAATAATTTTTTAATGGTTTTCAACATATTTTGATATTGCATGTGGGGTTTTTATTTTCTCTTGAAAATTTGATAGCCTTCCAGTAGCTTAGAAAGCTCAGATTTTTTTTCAGCAGATAATTTCTAAATTATTTAATTGATATAAGGTTGGTATTTTTCCCTGTTATGTAGTATAATATTTCGCTAGGTATATATTTTGTATACATTATTTTGTATTCTAAATTAACTTTGCAGCTATTGCAGCTAAAATCAATTAAAAGCGGAAAACAATCACGCTCTGTGGTAAAAAATATTAAGCCCATAAACTTTGAGTGGGGAAATGCTATCATTATAAATGCAAACGTTACAGTCCTGCAAACTATTAATTATTTTTAAAAAACATACATAAGCAAATACAATACAATTTCATTAAATCGTATTGAAATCAACGTAAATAACCACAAAACAGTTACTAAAAACCAATGACACGTGACAAATCGACAGTAAGCAAAAACAAATATTTGTATAGAGAACACTCAAAATAATTTGTCATTTCAATTAATTGAAAATATATTTATATCGACGCAATGGAAATGCAATTTAAGAGCCCATTTATGAATAAATATTTTGTGTGGCAATGTTTATTAATTTTTACTTCTTTGGCAGGATATACTCCAGTAAAGTAATTTTTTCCCATAATTCATGGCAGAGAAGCAAAAAGCTTAAATTTTTCTTAAAATCATTACCACTCTGTAATAATTTTTAATCAGGACGGTTACTGGTATTCATAAGGGATAATATTAAGCAGTGTAATAACTGTTATATCTAAAAGCAACTTTATCTACACGGTTCGGCTCTGAGTTTTGAACTTTCTTAAAGCTCACGTACAATCGCACTTGAACTTTTTGGTCATGCAGTGTGGGCAGTGTGGTTAAGTATTGAGCAAGGTTTGTCGAATCTGTTGTGTTTGTACCGATGAGTATTCGCAAAGTTATTCTTCATTTGGCGCATCATAGGTGTTATAATTTAACTTAATTAACCCACACCTTGCTTTATACATCCAGGCTATTTTAGCTTGGTTCATATTGTCGGTGAAATAACTAGTACCTCTCGTATGATCTAAATGTTTGTAGACCCTCGAACAAAGTGATTGCTTTTGTAAATATGTGTAGTGTTGATAAAGACGTATACTATTTAAAAGTTGATTATTTTGAGCTATCCACTGATAATCGCCAGACTGTGTACTGGACTATGATGCATTGAGATTGATGGTAATGGCATTTAGCTCTTTAACCCAAAACAAATATTTTCGAATAAGTATATGCGTTAATTGAAATGGTAGTCTATTAGACTGCTATTAAAGTAACACTCGAATTTTTTTTAAATAAAATGTTTATTTATTTCATGTTCAATAATAATTCAAAAATGGTGGGCCTCAACCCCACCAATATTGCATGTACAATTAAATAACTAAACAAGTAAGAAAATTATAGTCGGTCTAGACCGACTATACGATACCCTATACCATGCGTTTGGAAACCCTATCTCTTAGGCCCAACTAACTGGACATAGAAAATAAGCAAAAACCAAATTTGAGTGGGATTTTTACTAATTTTTTTGGCTGCAGATATGAAAAAGTTCATATCGGATGCTATGTCTATATGGGGACTAGGTCCAAAAATGGACCGATCCTGACCATGGTTGGTAACGTCTCTTGTATTTTGCAAAAACATATACAAACAAAATTTGAGAAGAATCAGTGCAATATTTTTGTTTTTTAATAGATTTAAGTGAATATCGGGAAGCAGCTCTTTATGGGGCCAAAGGGATCATTTTTGGACTACTCATTAATGGATGTAATGAATGCATATAAACCCAATTTGAGTAAGATCTATATGACAATTTGGATCTTATGGCAATTTATGTCGATTTCATAGGGATAATTTGTATGGGGGCTAGGTCTGAACATGGACCGAATTTCACCAATTTTAATAGCTTTCATCCGATGGCCGATAAAAGCTTATATACCAAATCTCATCAAAATATATTCATATTTGCGACCTGCACTTTGATTACAAGCTTTACATGGACACACAGACGGACGGACGGACATTGTTAAATCAACTCAAAAAGTGATTCTGATTCGATCCGTATAATTAAAGATGGGTCTGGGTCAAATATTTTTGGTTGTTACAAACAGCAGCACAAAGTCATTATACCCAAACCACATAGTGGTATAGGGTATAAAAATTTACAATAAATTCAGATTTTTTAACAGAAAGAAAAAAAAACTTATTTACAACAATACATTCCTACAAAAGCTAATATTACAATAGAAGCGTTTCAAGATTCCTAAATAGGTATTCTTTAAGATCTGTTATAAAATATGATATTCTGTTCAGTCTTTTTAATATTAATGGCAATACGTTGTTTCGTCGTCTCAAATCTATATCTCACTACTCCCAAATTATGCTGGTACCTCGTATTAACAACAGTTTGGTTTTGTACAAAATTAATGGCATGATAACCGATATTATTTAAAGACCTGCATATATACATTATGACACGTTAATTATGACAACAAATTAGGTGTTTGCTGAGGTGTTATATATAACTTGTTTCGTATTAAATTTTGGTAGGGGGAAACTAAAATGGGTGTTAATACTAAACTAAGGGATCTAAAGGCATGAAATTTGAACTATATTTACTGTATTATAATGGCTTAAACATATATTTTTTTAAGATAATTTCATTGGAAATCTTCAAGGATATTCAAGGATAAAAATTTCAAATGATATTTTTCGCATTTTTTCGTCGTGGTAAATTAAAACAATTTTTTTTTAAATATCAGAGATCATCCTCTTTCATTTGATATCCATATTGCCATTATAGAACTTGCAAAAGTACGAATAAAAACTATACGAACTTGTATATCCTTTGAAATTTTAAAGTCCTTTTAAAAGGAGACAAGATCACGAAATGAAAAACTGAGTATGCAGTTGTACTACGTATAGTCTCTAGTCTCACTTTTATATAGTTTGGATCATGGGTGACAAAAAAAATTGAAATTTGTGACACGGTGTTATATTTACAACACATGAATTGGCGTAATTGGCTTACACACATTCCCATACAGAGATAACGTTGAAAATGTGATAAATTATACACAACTTTCAATGCCTTATTTTGCATAATTTGAAGCGTTTTTAAAACAAATATCTTTGTATCAAAGATTGATAAATTAACAATTTTGTCTTCACATTCAGTTTGTATCTCATTTTATAAAGAACGCCAATTGCCGGAGCGATTTTACTTCGAATTTTGCTAATATGCATATCCCAAGACAAGTTACTTTGCAACGTTATCCCATCAATAAAGATGCTAGAATTGTTATCCATCGTATAAGAACATGGTCTGAAACGGACCAATTCAGTTTTGGTTGCATTTAAAACCAATTTGTTAATCCGAACAAATTCCAAAATTAGCGCGATATCTCGTTCCATATAAGTTCTTAAAACCAATTCAAATTTATAAGGATAAAAGAGACATACATCATCTGCAAACATGTATAAACGACTAGTTAGATTTAAGTTACTCAAATCGTTTATATACATAGAAAATAACAAGGGACCCAAACAACTCCCCTAAGGAACACCATGCTTAACATCCAACATACCACTTTTAATATCTTTAATTTGCACGTACTGCTTACGGTTTTTGAAGTAACTTTTAAGCATACTTAGCTCCTTACCCACTACGCCATAGTATCTCAACTTTCGGTACATTATTTCATGATCAACCAGATCAAATGCTTTTGAAAGTCCAAGAACAGCCCTGCAACTCCCTTCGGCCCTTAATCTAAGCCATTACAAATAAAGTTTACAACATTTACAACCGCTTCTTCAGTGCCGCATCATTTTTTAAGCCCAAACTGGTATTTATACATAATATTGTTATTTTAAACGTATTCTAAATGTTTTTGCTGAAAACTTTTCTCAAATATTTTATCAATAGTTGATATAACGGCAACAGGGCGATAGCTATTTAAGGTAGACGAATTTACAACTTTCGAAATGGGTACAATCCTGCTGATTTTCAAACAATCAGGATAGGCTGATGTATTAAAAATTGTGTTGATAATATTCACTAAAATTGGAGTAACAATCTCTTTACAACTCACAATTATCCTTGATGTAATCGTATCATCCCCAGCTGACTTTTCATATTTAAATTGCTTATCGTAAACTCCATATCTT
Organism: Cordilura impudica; assembly: GCA_963682025.1. Classification (NCBI taxonomy): domain Eukaryota; kingdom Metazoa; phylum Arthropoda; class Insecta; order Diptera; family Scathophagidae; genus Cordilura; species Cordilura impudica. The sequence continues at coordinate 85,899,704 of OY821517.1, read as the reverse complement.
CAGATCTAATATTATGGAGTGTGAAAAGGTCTAAACGCTGACATAACGTTCTGAGCAGATTGCAATTATCACCAGGAAGTATTTGTATCCGCTGTTTTAATTCACACTCAGATTCCACGAAAAACTGATTCAGCATATTAGCTTTCAGTGGATCGTCTGATATCACCTCCCCGGTTGAAGCTACAATGTTGATCTCTTTCTTCGGTACTCTTCCTAGAATATTATTTATGAAATTCCAGGTTTTCTTCGGATCTCCATTTGCTCGATTAACATTATCATAATAAAAACAAGTAAGAAAACTATAGTCGGTCTAGACCGAATATACGATACCCTATACCATGCGTCTAGAAACCCTATCTCTTAGGCCCAACTAACTGGACATTGAAAATAAGCAAAAACCAAATTTGAGTGGGATTTTTATTAATTTTTTTGGCTGCAGATATGAAAACGTTCATATCAGATGCTATATCTAGAAAGGGACTAGGTCCAAAAATGGACCGATCCTGATCATGTTTGGTAAAGTCTCTTGTATTTTGCGAAAATATGTACATACAAAATTTGAGAAGAATCAGTGCAATATTTTTGTTTTTTAATAGATTTAAGTGAAGATCGCGAAGCAGCTCTATATGGGGTCAAAGGGATCAATTTTGGACTACTCATTAGTGGATGTAATGAACGCATACAAACCCAATTTGAGTAAGACTATATGACAATTTGGATCTTATGGCAATTTATGTCGATTTCGTATGGGTAATTTGTATGGGGCTAGGTCTGAACATGGACCGATTCTCACCAATTTCAATAGCGTTCATTCCATGGCAGATGAAAGCTTATATACCAAATTTCATCAAAATATATTCATATTTGCGACCTGCAGTTTGATTAAAAGCTTTACATGGACACACAGACGGACGGACGGACGGACATTGTTAAATCAACTCAGAAAGTGATTCTGATTCGATCGGTATAATTAAAGATGGGTCTAGGTCAAATATTTTTGGTTGTTACAAACAGCAGCACAAAGTCATTATACCCAAACCACATAGTGGTATAGGGTATAATTATCTCTTGATAACTTGCAAGACAGTTTAACAACTTTACTAATACGCCTCAACAGACTTTCGTATTTACCATCTCTAGACTTTCATCATTTATTAAGTATTCTACGTATAAACATAATTAAACTCTGCAAGTTCCTGGTAATCCAGGGAGTGAGCTCGAATTTCAATTGCTTTTTGTATGTTCTCACTGAAGTTGAATTAATAATAGCATTACTAATGCAACAAACAAATTGTTCTGCCAAATCCTTTGAGCTAACCGCAGTATTAATCTCCAACAAGTTTGTCTCAAAAAACAGCTTAGCTTGTTGTCGCCGCTTCCATGGCTTAGCGGTTGTGGCATCCAACAACAATTTCTTCACATCTTCACTTCTGATAATTTGCGAACTTGAAATTTGAATTCGCTTGTAAAACACTTTACCATCGCGAACATAAACATATAAATACCATATAATAAATAACCAACCTCTTTTAAAGCTCTTGCATAGTTAAGAAGACTTAACGAATCCTTACTTAGAAAATCGTTAACAAAGACTTTAATTGTACTTCATTTTCTCTTAGCTTTGATTTCGCAGACATTAGTTTGTCTTTTGTTGACTTTAAAGCAAATTTAACCACAACAATCTTTTTTCCTTCCTTTCATTCCATTTTTGGTTCGATCTTTCCTGCTGCGAAGAAAGTATGCTTCATAAATATTATCAGGGTCAATATCTACACCAACGCTCTTTGACAAGTTGATTAGCGATTAAACAGCCGCAGTACACTCGGTTACCTTTAAAGCATTAACTACGCAGTCCTTATTAACACGCTCGTCATTTTGTAACTTAACTGAAGTTCTTGGGTTTCAAATTTCTTTTTTAATGATTTGTTTTCTACCTCCACCTCGTACAATCTTTTTTTATTTTCTGCTACTCCTTTCAAAAACTCGTCGTACTGCTTCGACATGAACTGTATAGCTTCTTCTATTTGAGAAAGCTTATTCAACTTATTAAGTTTTATTTTAATATCAGACAATTCATGTTTTAGTCCTCCATCCCCTCCTTCGCACATATGATAAATAAATATTTCACTCTCATTATTCAGCAAGTATTCAAACTGACGTTTATCTAACATTGTAAATTGAGAGTGGTATTTGTTGGCGCACTTATCACAATCGATAAAATCTTCTTCATCTTCTTTTATTTGCATTTTATATTTTTCACAAATACTTTTTGCTTTTGCATTAATGCTTTTACGATGATGCTTTCCAGCCATACTTCACAATAATCCGATGAAAAACAAAATGTTCTATTGAATTTAAAGGTTTTGTTTAAAAGTAATTAATAAAACAGCGATAATTTATTTTTTTAAAGTTATATGTTAACACTGTCAATAATCACTTTTGTTAGCAAGGGTTGCCAGCGTTTTTCCATACTGTTTTTATACACTGAAAATGAGGTTCTACAGTGTAAAGATGATTATTAAGGGCACCAGTTTCAAGCACAAGAGCGTAATTTTTAAAAAATTTTGTTTTAAATATCGCTTTAATTTATTTATTTCGTCAAAATGTCCAAAACCCCACATCTGCGATGCATACGCTTGTTTTGATTTGCAAACTGCTAGCAAAATTTTCCACTTTTGTCTAAGCTGGATATGTTCATTAGAAAGAAATGTTTTCCATGTGGAATTTATTGCGGTTTTAGCTTATATTTTATATAAATGAATTTGTATATTGTATATTTTTAAAAGTTTATTTAATACACTTAAAATTTTTGTTTTTTTTTTTTATAAAATTGAATTGACAAAACTACACACTACATATGTATATGTAAGTATAAGCTCAAAATTTTTATAGACAAACTCCCATCATATGCTTTTATTGCTGGTACATACATACATATGTACAAAAGTTGTGATAATGTTAAGTTAAGAATTGTTTTCGTTTTTCGCTTTTTAATGTTTATTGAATTTCTTTAAAAATGTCTGCCTTTTTCCAAGCAAAAGATTTATCTAACATTACTCCAGTGTGTGCGTACGCTGCTTCCGCAAAAATATAATAAAATTATATTATGCGTCTGGGATTTTTTTAACTCGATAATATTTGTGGGTTAGGTAAGTACATTATGATGGTTTCTTTGGAAAATAAACACATACACAACCCATACATGAAGTACAGGATGTATTTGTTTTTTTTTTCTTCAGAAATAAAGTTGATTTTATTTATTATATGTTTTGTCTAATACAACTTAAACCAAAATAACGCAGGCAAAAAAAAACCGAAATACATTGTAAGAAGCGCATTTGTTACTAATCGAATCGTTGTGAAAAATTACTTAGAGTATCGATTTACCCAGCAAACATTCAGAAATTCAAGAGTTTCAAAATTTTGTAAATCATAAATGATTTAATTTCAAACCATAATATGACGCAGATAAATTTTATAAATAAAATATAATGGTTTATTGGTCTTTTTAACTTTTTCTTTTAACCCATACTCTCTGTCTGTCTGTCTGTCTGACTGTCTGTCTGTCGTAGGACAACCCCATTCCCCCTTATCCAATTGATCTGAAACTTGGCCCATAGCCTTGTTGTGACTACTGATTAATTTTGGGCTAGTCACGCACAGTCACGCATAGTCACGGAGTGATCTAAATGTCATATCCCCTCATCCAATCGATCTGAAACTTGGTCCATACACTTGCTGCGCAAAAAATATTAACTTTGACTTAGTCATGCACAGTCACGCATGGTAACGTACAGTGACAGAGAGATTTAAAATGGATTTCCCCTCTTCCAATCAATCTGAGACTTGGTCGATACACTTGCTGTCAAGAAGGATTAACTTCGACATAGTCACGCACAGTCACGCAGAGTCACGGAGTGATTTACAACCCATTTCTCCTTATCCGATCGATCTGAAACTTGCTCGATAGACTTGCTGTAAAAAAGATTAACTTCGACATATTCAGTCACAGTCACCTATAGTCACGCACAGTCACTCATAGTCACGCACAGTCACGGAGAGACTAAAACCTCAATTCCCCTCATCATCTCGATCTGAAACTTTGTCCATAGACTTTTTGGGACCAAAGATTAATTTTAAAATAGTCATGCAAAGTCACGCACAGTCACGGAGAGATTCAAAACTCTTATTTAATAAAAACTTAGTTTTTATGGGTTGGATTATTTTATTTATATAATTAATAAATGGCTATTATAAAAAAGTAAAACTATAACTAAACTTATAACAGTAGTTCTGAGTTTAAGTACATCACTATTTTATAATTCATCACATTTTATGGCAATCGAAGATCTATGTGTTGCTAAAATCGCATAAAATTTTCTTAAGTTGGCCTGTATAGTTTGATCGAACATATTAAAAAATTAGTGGCACAAAATGCCTTTCAAATGGTTGAGGAATGTAAAAACAAATTATAGAAGAGTCATAAACGAAACTTTCAGCATGATTCCATAACTTTTTAAATGTCGGAAGTTTTACTAACGCAAGCCTATTCGCGTAATATGAAATTGCATCTAAACATGTGCAACATATTGTTGATAAACTTTATAATGAGGATTCCAAATTATGGAACCATATTCCAAAACAGTTCTTACTAAAGTAGTAAATAATCGAAAAATTCCTTGGCTGAACGTGTGATTACAATTAACAGTGAATAAGAATCCTAGAATGACTGCTTCCCAAATTGGTAACAAAATCAAAGAATCCTTCGGCAAATGCATTCATGAACATACCATGGTCAAAATATTAAAAAAAAACTGTATATCATGGTCATATGGCACGTAGAAAATCATTGACTTTGCAACCGAATTTGCAAACAAGGTTCCAGAATTTTGAGATGTTAGTTATCAGATGAAAGCAAGTTTGCATTTTTGGTAAATTCAAGCAAATAATCTAAAATTTGAAACAAACAATTTTTTTTTTATAAAATCAAATATTAAAATTGCGGGATATTGTATCCCTTTATCCATGGCGACTAAATTTTAAGTAGGTATATTAGGGTGGCCCTTCGTTATATGGAGGGAAAAAAAGTATTCAAACTGTCGGTCTCACCCCCTAGGAATATGCGAAAAGAAAAAAACTGAGAAACACAACATACTTGGTTATTATATTTTAGGTGTCGCATCTAAAAATTGGACAGCACTTACAAAATATTTGAATTTTTTGAATAAATTGTTTTTTATTAGTATGGGGTCATATGTGACCCCAATTCCAAAAGGGTTACTGGAGTCCCGAAATCCTAGGCTGTTAAGATAAAATATAACATTTAAAAGTAGAAAAATTATGAATTTTTGATACAAAGTATTTAGAAAGAGTACATTTACAGAATATTTCACAAAAATCCAATTTTTCTCGAAATCCGCAAAAATAAAATCCTTGTCAAAAAAATTCTGGCAGAGGGATTTACTTAAAAATTGACACAGTTAATCTACAACATGCATTTCATAAAACCCTAAAGTGATACATTATTTTTTTTAAGTTTTGTTTAAGAAAATTTTTTCAAACTTGAAAAAGGAGTTTTAAAAATTTTATCAAAAAAATTTCCAATTTTCGGTCTCAATGCGCAATAGGTTAACAACGTGGTAATAAAACAATACTTCATATCTGAGTACTTATTGGTATAGAGACCAAAAAAGAATGATGCCTTTAATCAATTTCTCAAAGTTGAAAAAAATGCCATCAAATTTCATGACCTAGTTTTTTTTGGCACAAAAGTGGTCTGGGGCATTTGCTATTTATAGCCTTTTGAGGGAATAAGTTAATACTGATCCTGAATTATATAACAGCTTGTCGGAAAAATTAAACTATAGAAAAAAAGTCATATTTTCCCCATATAAACACACTCGAAATTTTCAATCGCTTTGCGCCACGACTAAACGTTTTCTGATTGCCCCAAAACTTTGTATTTCTCAGTTTTTTTGCTATTCGCATATCTCTAGGGGTGAGACCGACAGTTTGAACCCTTTTTTTTATTAAGGGCCACCCTAATGTATATATTTGTTTTATATCATCCGTTCTGTTTGCACTCATATTGTCAATCAATTTTCCCAAGCCCTTATTAAAAATTGTAGTTAAATTCAAGTTATCAGTCCCATTCTATCTGCGCTGTTCACACTCTTAGTGACAAATATTTTTCCATGATTAAATTAAAAAATTGTGTGCATACAAAAACAATTTGCAAACAAAGGCGAGCGCGCGCCAATGTGTTGATAAACTGGTAACATCAAACTATCCTATTAGTAATCGGTTCGTTTTAATCAATCAATATGTCAGTGATATTGCGTAGTTCCTAAAAGAGTATATTTTTGATAGGGGACATAAGCCATCAAATAACGGGCTCAAAGCTATCCTCTAATGGACAAGCTCTGGAAGTTTTGTTTTACAAAATTCGCGAAGTGAATTTAACTGTTACCGAAAGTTAAAATCTCACTATTCGCCAGTGTATTATTTTTTGGGAGAAGGCGCGTATACCTACTAAATCTATAACTAACCGTATCTTGTGATGTTATATCAAGTTTGGAGACACTTACAAAAAAATTCACAAAAACAGAAGAAGTTTTTCAGCATCGCCGACAAGGTTTTTCAACGATTTAGACAATCTGTTCGATATAGCACATATCGATGCGCTGCAATCGATAAAAATAAATGAAGACAGATTCTCTTTCAGCACCAGAGAGAGCCAGATCGACATGGTCAATTAGCTGGAGTAGATAAAAAGCTGGCTGAAAAAGAGAAAAGAATGCGCCTACGAGCTAAAGAGGATGAAACGCGGCTTGTTATATATTTTTCAGCATCAACATCATTTTCTGAAATATTTCAAAATGATTCGTCTTTTGATTCCAGTAAAGATATTGATTTAAAAAAAGATTTGGCTACCCTAATAGAGACCACACTACCCAGAACAAGTAAAACACATATCCGGAAAGATTTAACTACACCAAAATTAGAAGCAGTGCTTGACAGGTGTCAGTTAAATATGAGAGATTCTATGTTTATACTTGAAGCTACTTAAATACTGACGAGTTCCCAATTAGCAAGTCATCGATTCAAAGAATTCGTTCGGTAAAACGAAAAAAACGCGCAGAAGCCATAACAGTTGATTTTCAAAACGAGGTACCCGACGTTGTGACGGTTCATTCGGATGGTAAGCCTTTGCCTGCTTTGGATTCCAGGAAATCAAAAGAAGAACGACATCCAATAGTTATTTCATGCAAGGAGGAACAACTTATTGCTGTGCCAAGGTTGGAAGATAAAGTAATTTTTATTGTGATGTCACAGCTTGCGTGCTTATCGAACAAAAGCAAAACAAAGATATGCCAATTTTCGCTTGCCGCCATCAAATTTGTGATGTGTTTTTTAAAGTCAATGAAGGCCTACGAAAAAATTGATAAAAACATCTCAAAAACCGCTTTACGGTAGTTAATCCAGCATCTATGGTATTCGACTGATGAAGTATCTGTCTTCCCACTATTTGATGACGATGTGGACAATGAAACTAAACTAAAAATTATTGCAAATTTAACCAACGAAAATATTCCAAGATATGATAAACGTTATATCCCATCGAAGTAAGAAATTTGTGGTTCATTGTGCGGTAAGTTTCATAAGTAAATTTATTTATATCATATGGCATCTATAATATTAATAGGCTGGGCGATTTTTTGTGACCGATGTTTTGTACTACCGTCTTATCCCGATTTTGACTAAGCGTATATTATTTTAAAGGTATGTCTTTTTAGCCGTTTTGCAGATTTACGATTTTTAAATTTTTTCATTTGTTTTGAGTAAAATGCATTTAAAGTTGCTACTAACGCACACATAAAATTATACAATGCAATGTGTGTGTTTATTAAATTTGTTACTGTGTTTGTAATAAAAATGAGTTTGTTTTTTGTATTGATTTGTGAATTGGCTATAATTGAGTAGCATACTTTTAGGGTCTTTACTTAATGAAAAAATTAAATTTCCTAGAATTTGCACTCGAATTTCGAGGGCTGGAATCAGCCAGTTTTTATAAAATGTCGTTGTAACAACCTGTCGGATTACAATTGCTGGATAATAAAACACACTATATTATTCAAGAATTTAATTCTATTTTTCATCAAACTATTTTTATTAATTTTTTTTATATTTTATTAATTTGATTACAAAAACCAACTACTCTGATCGAAATCTATTTTTACAATACTCCAAACAGTTGTTCAAAACTACAACTCATTCTCGTATGTTGGTGTTCGTTTGCTTGACAAAGGTTGCCACACCCCTCTTATGTTTTTAAGACGGATTTTGAAATTTTCTTCACCGGCCAAAAGCTCTCCTCCAGCCGCCATTTGAGGAGGCTGCTCGATGGCTGCTGATGAACACTTTGTTCCTACACCATCAGGAACTATTTCATCGGCCGAAGAAATTGCTGATGATGACAGGGGCAGTGTAACTACAGGAATTTTCTTTAGGTGAGCCACGTTTCTACAAAAAACCTTACCTCCCCCCGATACTTCTACCATATTACCTCCTTTTGCCGTTAGCACGTATTCTGTTGTGTCAAAGTTTGTTGTCAACTTATGAGGAAATACAACATTTTTCATTAGAACTTTTTCACCTACACCTATATCCGTTTCCTTTGCACCTCTCTCTTTATCAGCAGTTTCTTTACCCTTTTGTTTGTTAATACAATCCCGATCTCTTTCAGCGGAATCAGCATATTCTCCCGTTAAACCCTGTATTCCAGGTAGTTTGTCTCTAATGACCCTGTTAAACTGTTGCAGAACCCCGGTGGTGAAATGTGGTGTAACATTATACATATGTACGAATTTCTGAATCTCTTCTAGATAATTTCTCTTATTTACAGTTACTATTCTCAGACGTTTTCCCAGTGATTTATTCATATTCTCAATTTCACCGTTGCTTGAGGCCAATATGGCGGTGACAATATTTGTTTTATGACATTTATTTGACAATATAGTTTAAACTCAGCACTTACGTATTGTCTACCGTTGTCGGTTTTCATTTACTTAGGGAGTCCCAAGCTACAAAATATTTCCTTAATTGAGTCAATAATTGCTTGCGAGGATGTGGAGCGAAGAAGTTTGAACTTCATATATCTGGAATAATAATCAATAAAAACGAGGATATATTGGCCTTTTGGTAATGAGCCTTAAAGGTCGGAAGCCAATCTAATCCAGGGGCAAGTTGGGAACGGATGTCGGTCCATAGGAGCTGGGTTTGATGGTTGTGGTGCCACAAGACACTCCCTGCAGGCTTGAACAAATTTTTCTGCTTCTCGATCTATAAGGGGCCACCATACTTTTGACCTCAATCTCCGTTTCATGGCTGATTCTCCTGGATGACCCTCATGAGACCGTTCGAAGAATTTTGATCGTAGGGATTTCGGAATCACTAACCGAGCTCCACGTAACGAAAAGAGTAAAAACTGTTGGATTGTGCGGGATTCCAAGAGTCAGCGCTAAGACATGACATCACGTTAACTATCTCCTCATCATGGGCACTGTTTTGAGCAATTTCCGAAATGGAAAGTGCCTTGGGCACACAGATTGTGATAACGTGACAAATACTCTGTTCATCTTTCCAATCAAAGCAATTGGTGTTAGTCACTTGGCAAGAGTCAGCGATGTTTTCTTTACCTGCTCTATAAATTACCTTAAATTTTAAACCCTGAAGTCGTAAGAGCCATCTTTCTATCCGGGCTGGCGGTTTTGATGTGGGCTTGAAAATCACCTTTAGCGGTTTATAGACTGTAACAGCTTAAAATTCCAACCCTGCTAAGTAATAATAAAACTTTTCAACTGCCCATACCAACGAAAGACTTTCTTTCTCTCGTTTTTCTACATCCGATAGAGTTTTGCTGGCAAATGATATGATGAGCGCCTCGTTGTTCTGGTCGAATTGGACGAGTACTGCTCCCAAAGCAACCGGACTGGCGTCAGCAATCAAACACGTCTTACGTTTCGGATCGAAATAGGAAAAATTTGGTATTTCTGCCAGCAACAGTTTTAAACCCTCAAAAGCTTGTATTTCTACAGTACCCCAATTGAACTTGCTGTCTTTTTTAAGAAGATGTCTTAATGGCTCAGTGCGATTTGCCAAGTCGGGGATAAATTTCCCAACATAGGTGACCAGCCCTAGAAAACTGCGTACTTCTTCTTTATTTTTATGGTCTCTAAACGATGCTATTATATGAACTTTTTCCGGATCGACTGCAATACGCTTATCGGACAACACATGACCCAGAAATTTGAGATTTTGAGTCTTCCAAATGCATTTCTCCTCATTTTTATTTATTTATTATTTATTAGGTCAATGGAATAAATCCTTACAGCCCTGTATAAATGATATAATTACATATGTACATATATTGAAACAATTAAATAATTTAAAAATAAAAACAAATAGTTAGGAATTTAAGAAAATAATGATATTATGCTTAATTACATCAGTGTTCAACGAAAAATCAATTAATTGATAAAGATTATTATAAGCATAACAAATTCTTCTAAAAGGATCAGCTAGAGCATAGTTGGTATGAAAAGATTTAACAAAGAGTGGTTGGAATTGGCGTGATACTCGTTGAGGAACATTAAAAGTTATATCGTTGACAAGAAAGTCAGAACAGATTTCACCATTAATTAGGTTGATCATAAATGTTACTTTTAGCATAGTCCTACGGCTTTCCATAGTAGGTAATTTTATTAATTTAAGTCGATCAACGTATGAAGGTAGATTAATTGCTGAATTCCAAGGTAAGCCACGTAAGCAAAAGAGTAGAAATTGTTTCTGTACAGACTCGATTCGTTGAATATGAATGTTATAGAAGGGATCCTATATTATTGACCCATATTCTAAAATAGGTCTTACAAGAGATGTAAAAAGTTGTTTGGTTATGTAAGGATCAATAAATTCTTTTGCCCATCTTTTAATAAAGGCGAGTGTACCTCTAGCTTTATTAACTGTCATGGTGACGTGAGATACAAAGTTTAATTTAGGATCAAGTAGAATCCCTAAATCCAGAAAAGTATCAACAAGTTCAAGCTGATATCCGCCCAAAAAGTAGTTAGCAGGAAAAACATTATTTCTAGAAAAACGCATACATTTACATTTTTTCAAATTCAGTTCCATTAGGTTACGGTTACACCACGAAAAGAAATTGTTGAGATCTGATTGAAGATGAATATGATCATTATGTTGACAGTAACTTAAAAAAATTTTAACATCATCAGCGTACATTAAAACGTTACAAAAATTTATCACTTTTAGAAGATCATTGATGAAAAGGGAGAAAAGAATTGGTCCAAGATGGCTGCCTTGAGGAACACCAGAAGTCACAGTAATATCTTTAGATGACATATTATTATAAATTACACGTTGTGTTCTATCAGAAAGATATGATTTTATCCATTTAAGGCTTAATGGTGTTAAACCTAATAAATCCAATTTGATCAGTAGAAGGTTATGGTTTACTTTATCGAAAGCCTTACTAAAATCGGTGTATACTGCATCTGTTTGTTTTTTCTTGACAAAACCATCATTAATTATTGTCGTAAAATGAAGCACGTTTGTAACGGTAGAGCATCCTTTCCGAAATCCGTGTTGAGATGGTGACAAAATTGACGATGAGTGATAGCACAAAAAATCTGTAATAAATTTCTCGAAAAGCTTAGGGATTGCACTAAGTTTAGCAATACCACGGTAATTAGAAACATCCGATCTATTTCCAGATTTAAATAATGGAATGATGTATGAAGTTCTCCAAAATTTTGGAAAATAACCGTTTTTTATTGACGCATTAAACAAGAGAGTCAGTGGTGTTGCCAAGGATATAGCACAATAATTGAGTATAGAACTAGGTACTCCATCAGGTCCATGAGTAAATGAAACTTTAAGTTTCTTCAGGCTATTAACAAGTTCTGCCTTATCGATTAGGGTAAAAAATATAGCTTGATTTGTGTTTATTGGATATGAATAGCTGTTAGAACAATATTGAGCAACAGAATATGTACTAGCAAAAAAGTCTGCAAACATGTTACTTATTATAGTATCATCACTAGATTCGATATCGTTAAATTTCATTACAGATGGATAACCAGTAGTTTTTCTTTTTGAATTAACAAAGTTGTAAAATGCTTTAGGATCACGATTGAAATCTTCCTTCATTTTGTTTAGATAGTTTTTGTATAAATAATTGTTAAGAATATTATATTCGGCACGATGAATGGAGTATTTTTCAAAAAATACAAGAGAACCAAAAATTTTATACTTTTTATAATACTTGGTCTTCAAATTTTTTAATCTTGATAGTTGTTTTGAGTTCCAAGGCGGGCCAGTTCGTTTGTAGACAGAACGCTTTGGGATGCATTCATCCATAAAAGAATGCATAGTTCTATAAAAGACCTCCACCATTAAATCAATAGAAGTATGGCACAACAAATCATTCCAGTTAGTGTTAGAAATTAGACCAATCAATTTGCTATAGTTGGTTTGTTTAAAACAAAAAACTTTATCTTTATTAATACGAATATTGGATCCACCAAAAGTAGGCAAAACACAGCTAATTTCAATAGTTGGATGAAAGCGATGTTCCGGCAAGGTGATAGGATCAGAGCGAGTTATTATACAATCTTCTGGATTATTTGTAAATACCAGATCTAGCAGTTTACCGTATTCATTAAATATGCCATTCATCTGGTAAAAACTAAGATCAACTATCTCATTCAATATTAAATCATCACAGTTATTAGATTTAATTGGAATAAAATCCGGAGCATCAGGCGAATTTTTCCATATTATAGATGGTAAATTAAAATCTCCAACAACAAAAATTAAAAACTCAGGTTTAGCACGTTGAGCAACTGATTTGATGGCCTGAACGTGTTCAAGGTATATTTCTTCGGGAGAATTAGGAGGTATATACGAACAGGTTATGAAAATGATTTTATAATTAAGCTTTATCATTACACTGACAAACTCAATATTTGGAGAAGATTCAGATTGAAGACAAACATCATTATCACGAAATATTTTACGTACTACCGCGACTGCCTTATCATGCTTTTGCTCACTATTTCCGAATATTATAATGTCGTCGATGTAATTCATGGCGTTTGGGCATGGTGCTAACATTTCCTCCAGCATCCGCTGAAAAATTTCAGGAGCAGAGTTTACTCCGAATAGTAGTCGTTTTAATCTAAACAATCCCCGAATGGCTATAAAGGTTGCGATTTCCCTGCTCTATTTGTGAAGTTCCAATTGGTGGTATTCGTTTTTTAAGTCCATCCGTGAAAAATACTTGGCTCCCCTCAGCTTAGTCATAAAAGTTTCGAACGTCGGCAGTGGGTAATTTTCTCTCAGTATAGCCTTATTTGCCCTACGCATATCTACACATAATCTGATATCGCCATTTTCCTTAAATACTACCACTATTGGTGATATCCACGGACTTGGACCAAACACCGGTTCGATAATGTCTCGACTAAGTGCAGCATCTAATTGTTGTATAACTTTTTCTTCTACGGCAATGGGGACCCGTCGCATAGGCTGCTGAACTGGCACAACTTCAGGGTCGATGGACAATTTTACGATCACATCTTTCCATTTAGGAAATGGCTTGATATTGTCAACTCGATTCACGTTTAATCCAAGTCTTAAAATGTTGAGTTTTACAGCCGTTTCCCGCCCCAAAAGTGATTGTCTTCCATTTTCAATGACATAAAATGTAGCAATTATTTCAGGATTCCCCTTAATGCAAAGTAATTTTTCAGAAGCGTATGCTCGAAACTGATTCAGGAATTTCGTACGAATTTTAAATAGCGTCGCATTGTCTCCATGCAGGCATTGCTTATCTGTGTAGCTCAAAAGATTAAAACGCGATCCCGAGTCTATAATCATTGAAATTGGGTTACCCGCAATATGACACATTATATTTTCTTCGGTCTCATCATCACTTGTTATCGTAAAACAGTTACTGCTGAGTGTCTTGCAACCTAAGGATTTTCGTCATCAACAGCTCTTATTATAGTGCGCCGACGCTTCGCATCTGAATTATACCTTTGCACAATTGGCGTTTAATATTTGAAATGGCCAACTCAGGAACATTTATTCAACTTGTCAGATTACAATTGCTGGATAATAAAACACACTATATTATTCAAGAATTTAATTCTATTTTTCATCAAATTATTTTTATTAATTTTTTTTATATTTTATTAATTTGATTACAAAAACCAACTACTCTGATCGTAATCTATTTTTACCGTACTCCAAACAGTTGTTCAAAACTACAACTCATTCTCGTATGGTGGTGTTCGTTTGCTTGACAAGGGTTGCTACAGTCGTTATTATTGTTTCAGAGAAAAACTTCGATGACTTCATTTCAGTCAAAAGCAAATCATTTTTGAGCGCCTAAAAATTGATTATGGTTTCCTACACGAGTGTCCGACTTTGTAGTCAAATAGCGATTCATATAAAGATGCCAAAAATAAGGTTCTATCACTCAGGGCTGTAAACGATACAGCTGAAAAAGCTGTTAAGGTTTTGCAAGATGTTCATGGTTTAATCACAATCATCGTTATAAAATATTCCACCCATCTGGTGGAAATCTTGTCCACGTCTTGAGATGCTTCTTTTTTCAAAATTGAGACTCGGTCATACTATTGCCACTCACCGGCACCTTTTAGCCAAAGCCGACAAACCTAAATGGAATTCTCCTAAGTCTGTTCTACATCTACTAGATCAATGCCAACTATTTAATTTTGAGTGAATGTCAACTTTTGGAACGTACACACGCAGCTTATTTTTAAGAGAACGAGTCATCAAAACATCCCTAGCATTTATCTTTTTTTTTTTCTTTTTTTAATATAAAATATTAAATAATATTTAATTACATAAAAATAATATTGTACATAAAATATTTTATTAATAGAGTCGAAGGCCTGTTTCTCGCACTCATTTTTATAATCTTATTATATAGCATCATTTATTGTATTATATATGTAATAGAATAATTTTTGACAAAAGATTTATTTAAAAAAAATAATAAACAAGTGATCCCAAGGTTTACAAATACTAACCCGTTTGGCATTGCCAGTATGTAGGAGCCATGCTTTGCCCTGTCATATACAGGCTGCTGCTATTTATAAACATTATCAATTTATTTAATGATGTAGTGTACTCATATCAATATGTTCTATTATATTGCAAAATCTATAGCACGTCTATAATCCATATCTCGTTATATAAAATAAGTGTCTTACATATTTTCCTAAGGACTTTTAATTTTCAAACACCTTGTACCATTTAACAAGGACATCTTTCATTTTCTGTTCAGTACAAAAACTAAAAAAAATTTGAACTCGTACATGTTTATCCTTGAACAGGCACAAAAATATACATACACGGGTATAACAATAAATAACAAAAGTAGTACAAAAAAAATGTAAGTAACATTTGTTTACTATCAAGAAGAAAAACAAAGAAAAATAGTAGAGAGAAATGAAAATTATAAGTAAATTGCAATGCAATAAGCGTAAGTAGAGCATATTCTCTAAAGTCTCAAGTGTAAATTCATCAACATCGCGCAGAAATATATATACTATATATATACAAGTAAATGCTAACGGCAGTAGCATCTCTAATAATAAAGACGTTTTGATGAGTTTTATGCCCAAGGTTATTTCATGCAAATAAATACCATATTTTGGTGGCTTATGTGACAAGCATATGAATTGCTTGGAGCAAATGAATTATTTAATTATTTTCGAAAAGAAAACAATACCTGATGTTAAAAAGAAATTTAGGATGGACTTAAATGACCACTGAAAATGGCAGGTACAAGGTTAAAATGTTGGACGAACAAATTTCTACCGCACTTTCGCAACAGACAGCGAACACTAAAAATTTGCTTAGAGGAATATTTACACGATTTATTCAACTTGATTTACAGTGCTGACCAAAAAGTTTATTAGGCCATTAAATGAGACGGGCGTTTCACCAAAAATGTCCTATCTAATTTTTGTAACTCTTCGAACGCCATATGAATTCTTATTCTTTTTGGGAATGTTTCCAAATTTTTAGAATGTTAGGTTATGAAATACATACATATAAGTATATTTATTTATACCCTTCATACCACCGTGCAGAGGGTATATATCAGTTTATCGTTCCGTTTTTAACGCATCGAAAAATGGACCCCATATAGTATATATATTATTCATCCTTTTAACAACTCGAGTCGAGTCCCTATGAAAACAAGTCCAGATATTAATATAAAGCCGAGGTGGAAATGAGATCATTAGTTATTTGGGGGCAATTTGAAGCCAAAAATTGAGTATTTTCCAAACCTCAATTGCCAATATTTAGGAGTAAAGATAAATGCGTTAGTAGGTGCTCGCAATACCTTAAATTTGAACCCCGTTATGAAATTTGCATATCTTAGTACAAATCTCATGTTAGCCAAGAATGCAATCAGGTGCAAAGATTATTTTTTTTAATAGTGCATGGTACAGAAGAAAAAAGCTTATAGTTCTATAATCCAGAACAAGCTCTATATTCTTAATCAGACCAATTTCCGGCATTGTGGCTTTTATTGATTACATTAAACACTGTAACAATTACCACGTTAAAATTCATTAGATTTTCTCTAAGCGTATTATCTTTTGCTTAGATAGAACATATGAAGAGGTTAGCTGTCAAACGAACTGTCATGCTGCGCTAACTTTTTGAAATATATTATCGGGAATCTCATCGCAAACAGATTCACGCTTGAATAACGCTAAAAAATTATACAAATTTACTTCGAAAATTAGTCATCGATTGGCAAAACTCATAGACGACTTATTAATGTAATGGCGCACATAATCGTCCATCTGCGCAAACGATCCGTCGAACTGTGGTTAGATTTCGTATCATATATTTTCTAAATGATGCAGTAGAACCAAGCCGTTGAAGAAATGTGCCTACTGAAGAGAATATCGCCACTGTAAACGAAAGTGTGGTAGATTTTAGTTAAAACGCGAACTAGTACATATTAAGGAAAAATAAATAAATTAATGTTATTTTCAATCGAGTAATATATATTTAAAAATATGTATGTTCATTTGATTTTCTAGTTAACTCATTTTAATACAAAACCCATCAAAAATGACATATTTTTTTGAATATCACAACAGTTAGGACATACTTGGACATGTTCTATATACCGTTGGACGCATCTTGAAAAAACCTATCATGTAGTATCCATACTGGATGCGTTGACCTAGAAAAAAATTAAAATATTTTCAAAAAACCAAAAATTGCACCTTTTTTAAAAACGGTCCAGCTTGGAATGGGTTAACGCTAGATAAGAAATACTTTGGGAGTCGTTATAAAACAAAC
This sequence comes from Cordilura impudica, assembly GCA_963682025.1. NCBI lineage: Eukaryota > Metazoa > Arthropoda > Insecta > Diptera > Scathophagidae > Cordilura > Cordilura impudica. Next base: position 85,882,265 of record OY821517.1, on the reverse strand, counting down.
CAAGGTAGATTTCTAGGTGGGCACTTTTTTTTACTTTTTTTATCTCCATACAGAGCGAGTCGCTCTAATATACATACACAAATTTTTACGAAGCAAGAACAAAACACATATACATACATACATAAATACACATTGGTAGAGAGCAAAAATAAATCAAAATGTAAAGTTTATTTGCCAAATTTAATATGATATTCTTTTTTGTTAAACAAAATTTGTCAAACATTCTGCAAATAAATATATTAAAAAGTAATACAAATTTTAAACATAAATAAAACAAAATTGTTCATTTTTTAATTATTTTATTTTTAAAAACGTTCAATTTAAAAAAGGAAAAACAATTTATCAACATTTTTTAGGTGTACATGAAGTGTATGAAAACGAATTGAAAAAATATTACGAAAAATTTAACTTGCTTGAAAATTAGCAAAAAAAAATTGTTATCAAAACTATTTCATTGTGCCGAAACTGTATGAAAAAAAATTGGTAAAATATTAAGAAAAATTTAAAAACTAAATTAAGGTGTATATAAAAAAAATATTAGCACAACATTAACTTTTATTTGGTGAGTTACAAAATTTCTTTATAAATTTACTTTTTTCCAATAAGAGAAAAATATTTATTAAAACTAGCAGATTCCAGCGCTCGAAATTCGATTGCAATTTCTAGGCAACTTTATTTCTCAACTTAGCCAATTCACAAACCAATACTTTTTCGGTTTATTATTATTGTGAATGAAGAAACCAAACTCATTAACTAACACATTAACAAATTTAATAAACATACACATAGCATATGTATAATTTTATTTATGTATGTGTTAGTAGCAACTTTAAATGCAATTTACTCAAAATTCAGGAAAAAATTGAAAAATCTGTAAGTCTAGTGAACAGCTAAGAGGAAATACCTTTCAAATAATATACGCTTGGTAAAAATCGGGATAAAACGGTAGAACAAAACATCGGTAACAAAAAATCGCCTAGCCTATTCATATTATAGATGTGGTTAAATGCGTAAAGAATTGTGCTGTTTCCAGAAATACAAATTTTTTTTCTTTTCCAATCAAGGATGCAGCAATGTTGGCTGTATGTAAGACGAATTAAAAGTAGGACGGTTCCTTCAATCCCAACACAAAAGACCATGCATGTGTGCAACCATTTCGCTCCAGAATGTGTGGGATTGAAAAGTCTAAAGAAAGGAGCATCACCCATATCGGATACACCCTATATTACCGAGAAAACTCGACAAACGAAATGAATTAAGAGAAAATGCTCTTATTTGGATTGCAAGAACAAGCAGGAGAAGATGCGGTTCCTTGTTTTCCCAAAAAATAAGCTGTTGATATATTCCAATCATTTTGACAATAATAAAGTTGAAATGAAGCGGCTGTAGCAAAATGCTGTTCCATTGAACATCACACCGAACCAGTTCAGCGTAAATATAACAAAAGGTAAATGGATGAAATTGATATGACTCTAGAGGAATTCCAATTTACCCCCGCCAAGCTGAAATTGCTAAGGCGGCTGCCCCATGAAGTAAAGACGATGAAAGAAGAAGAAAAATCGGTTGGGAGGAAAAGTTTTCTATAGAGAGAAAAATGCACCAAAAGCATATTGTTGTTGCGCAACGGAATATAAAAGCTCTACAACTACAAGTAATGAAACTTAAGACGAAGCTTATAAATGCTATCGTCCCGAGTCCACATGACAGCAAAGAAGAATTGCATTGCAAAAATGATTGTCCAAAAGAAGCTAATTTACAGTGAGGAGCACAAAGCGATTGCTTAGAATATAGAGTATACTCAAGAAAGGCGTATACTTTTATGAGAAAATCGCTGAAAACTAAACTTCCAGCAAAGTCGTCCTTAAGGAATTTTAGGGCAATCAAGGGTGCGAAGTCTGGAACTGACAACGACATTTTAAATAATTTAAGGAGGATTACATCTAATTTGGGACCAAAACAAAAGGAATGGGTTTTACTCCATGACGAGGTTTCAAAAAGAAGGCACTTGCTGTAAATAAATCAAATGATCGGAATGATGGGGTTGTCGATATGTCCCACGATGAAAGATGAAAAAAATGAGCAACGAAATAGTGTTGAAAGGATAAAAGTTATGAAAGCAGCTCTAGGGCTGAGTCACAGCTTGTTTGCAGCTATAAAAACAAAATTGGATGCTGGGTTCTTGAATGAAGAATTACTGAGAAGAGTGCCGGGTACGCATTTCTTCGTTAAACAGTTTGACATCTTAGATGCCAAAAACATTGACATAAATTTTTATGTTATCTAATTTATTTATATCTGTAATATCAATAGGCTAGTCGATTTCTTGCGACCGATGTTTTGTTCTACCGTCTTATCCCGATTTTGACCAAGCGCACATTTTAGCCATTTTGCAGATTTACAGATTTTAAAATTTTTCCCTTTATTTTGAATAAATGGCATTTAAAGTTTCTACTAACAGATACATAAAATTATACAATGCTATGTGTATGTTTATTAAATTTGTTAATGTGTTTGTAATAAAAATGAGTTTGTTTTTCTGTATTGATTTGTGAATTGGCTATAATTGATTTCCATAACTTTAAGGTCTTTATTTAATGAAAAAATAAAACTTCCTAGAATTTGCACTCAAATTTCGAGGGCTGGAATCTGCTAGTGTGTTATTAAAACTTTTATCAAATAAAATTTTAAATTTAAATATATTTCTTTTAAATATATTTCTTTTACAGACAGTAAAAAATAAATATTTTTCTTTTTAACACAATTATATTTTACAAATGTATTAATAAAATTCTTAGTTTTCTTTTTTTCATTATTTAGACCTTTTGGATAAGCGTGCTGTGACTGAATATACAAAAGTTCGAAATTCAACATATAAAATGCCCTTTTCAGGGCCACAAACTATTCAAAATGTCCTTCTCAGAGCCAAAAAAAAAAACATTTAAAGGGCCATTCTCAGGGCCACCAAATAAATTCAAAAAGATATTTTTTTTCTTACTGTTTTTTACAAATATTTTATTTTTTTAAGACATTAACATAAATTTTTATGTTAACTATTTCTTTTACATGCAATTATATATTAACTATTCATAAATCAAATTTTCATTTTCATTTTTCATTTATTTAATAATCAGTTTTTTTCTACAAGCAATTGTGATATTAATGAACTCCAATGTGTGTGTTATGTATGCATAACATTAATTTCAAATATCGTAAATTTTTGACCGTAACGTTTGGAGCAAGACAAAATGACATTACATTATCGGTTTTAATGCTCCAAATATTCAGCTTGCACATCCTCTTTATATATGGGCCTTGATCGTACGATTTTAAAATTATCGTAGAATAAAATATTTCTGTAACATTCTGAATTGGTCGGATTCATGAAACACCGTTTATCAACATTTTTTCGTTGCTGAACCTTCAAATTTTGTATATACGCTTATTGTCCTCTCTTACTAAGCCGATCCATTTTCAGTTTGCACATCCTCATTATATACGGTCTTTGGTAATACCATATTCTCTAAGGCATGGCAGTATATAATATTGTATCTAGCCCATAACTTCATGATGGTAAAAGTAAATATTTCACTCTGAGATCTTAGGCCAAATCGTACAGTTCTATAGTACTGAATCGATGGATTTACTTTTAAAATTGCAAATACACCTGCTCTCGTTGGCCTCAATTGCCCAAGTTTGTAAAACCCTGTTTTGTAAGAAATAAGAATAAATAATAAAAGAGATTAAGTACTGAGACAATCTATTTATTATATTTGACAAAGATATCTGTTACTTTTTATCATGGACTACTTTGCGCACGGTGTAGTTATTTATTAAACTTTCAGTACTTTTGATTATAAGGCCTGCTTAAGTAATAAGAAGTAGAACTGATTATATATTCCTGACTTCTGAAACGACCCATTTTAAGAACACCGAGTTACAAAACATGCTCCTCTTTTTTCTTTTTTGTCATACATGAAAGTAGAGACAAAACAGTTTCCACACAAACCCAGAAACACCAATTGCTATAATATGTTTTCTTTTTTTTTTAATTCTTCAAGATGATGAAGTAGAATAAGAATAACAACAAGTGTAAGAAAATAAAGAAAAAAAAAAAAAGAAAAAAATTCTTCGATGCTTTTAATTAAAAATACAAAACTTTAGGGATATTGTTAAGCGTATAAATTTGTATAACAATACGTGTGTGTTAACAAGTGTTCGTGTTCTGTGTACAGCAGTAGAGATTCAAAGGCGTATGTGTGTGGGTAAGGGGAAGAGGGTGAGACAAGGTAATACACGCGTCTGTTATTTGTTATTTTGTTTTTCCCTTTCCATTATTTTGTTTTTTTCTTCGTTCAAATGTGTAAACAGTGTGTTTTCTAAGTAATAGAATCTAATGGAAAATTAAAACCTTAAGGCATTCGTATATGTATGTATGCGTACAATAACAATGCCATCATTCACTGACACCCCATCATACTGCTTAGTTAGAATAACTGTTATTACAACAACAACATATATTATCATCATACTACAGTCAGCCACCGATATTCGAGCCTTGACTTAATTGGAACAGAACATTATTGTGTGGTCGATAGCAGTAAGAGTGGAGTTTAACTTATCTTGGGATGACTATGCAAATATTAAGTAAATAATACAGTAAAAATAACAACATCAAGTAGAGAAACAATATAAAGTAGATAAGAGACAAACCATGCGTTCACAATGGTTGAGCAACAGCTTTAGCCATTCACATATCAAATCACAAATGAATCAAACCAATCAAAAAGGAAATTAAACTCACGCGGAAATAAAATGTTGAGCATTTACAAAACAAATTACTGGATAACTTACAACTAGTCTAGGCCGGCTATACGGTATTATGAGTTTCCATACATGGCACTAATTCAATAGGTGGACTTACAATGACCATTAAGACAAATCGGTATGACTTATGATTGGTGAAAAAATTATTATATGAAATAACCTTTTTGTCCCCTGTGATCGGACTCACGTGATTTTTTATTCAATTCATTAAAATGCTGAGTGATATCACAGCAAAACATTAGGTCATTTAGCCATTCAAAACAAAAACATTATTTTTTCATGCAAAAATAGTTTTATTTCTTCTAACAAATCTACAAACCTATTTAAAACTTGACCACGGCTGAGCCATCGAACATTATTGTACGTTAAAAGCCCAGAGTATTGAGAATCAATTTCCTCTAATAATTTGACAAATTCTCGCTTATTTATAGCCCTTGCATTTATAAAATAGACTATTTTTAATCTAATCTTACCTATTTCGGCTTATAGGTAACTCATTAATGCGCTTCATTATCAAATCTTTTTCTTTAAAATCAGCAAATAGGGCAGCACTACATTCCAAAAACGCTTCTTTTAAAAACTCCTTCCGAAAGAGGTTTTTCATGTCGTGCGATACAACGTGCTACATGAAAACTAACAGCTGGAATGTTGTTTTTAAGAATTAGGCATGTTTTAAATACATTATCTTGTGATTTATATTCTTTTAGCTTTTGAGAAAATAATTCTTTCTTTTCTTCTTCTGTTAAGGAAGCAAGATTTGCATGTATCTTTTGCATGTATCTTTGCATGTATCTTTTCATTGTAAGAACGAGAAGTACAATTTTCCTTGCAAATTAAGCAAAGAATTTTCTTATCTATCTCAACAGCTCCGTATTTTCCAAGCCATTCTGTTTGATATGGCCTTGAACTTGCATCATTCATCTTAATTTTCTTAACCGCTGACATGCTAAATATATCTAAAGGGCTAATATTTATAATTTGAAAATATTAAATTTGAATTGAAATAGAAACAAATTAAAATATTAAATATTACATCTTTTAGAAACAAATTATTAAAACTAATTTTCTTACCGAAAATTGAAAACTTAATAAATCAAGAAAACTTTACGAATCAACAATTTAAAGAGCATGCGCAAGTTACGTCTTTATTTTGGTTAAAAGTAAAGTTAAATGATATAATATAAATAGTAAAAAAAATTATTAATTGTTTTGCAATGCCTACTAAATTCCATATTTTTCCACATAATTAGTTTCATTTTTTTTTCATATAATGCTTTTAATTTTTTTCCACAGAAAAGGACACACAAATTTCTTGCTTGCATTTTATGTGTTATTTTTGCAAAGCCTACTACAAAATTTTCACAGATTTCTTCGTACATCTACAATAACATAATTTGTTAATTGAGTATAATAATATCTCAGTTTAAAAACACTTAGAACTTAAAAATATGGTTTGAAAAAACTTAGAATTTGTTTGAAAAAACAAAACAACTCGTGGGTCACTTAAAATTGTTTCGTGGGTCAGTGTGTGACCCGTGGGTCATAGGTTCGCCATCGCTGCTCTAGCTGATCCTTTTAGTAGAATTTGTTGTGACTATAATAATCTTTATCAATTAATTGATTTTTCGTTAAACACTGATGTAATTAATCATAATATCATTATTTTCTTAAATTCCTAACTGTTTGTTTTTATTTGTAAATCTATTTAATTGTTTTAATATATGTACATGTGCAATGATATCATGTATAAGGATATAAGGATGTAAGGATTTATTCCATTGACTTAATAAATAAATAATTAAATAAAATAATATATTTATTTATTTATTTATTCAAATTGAAATCCTAATAGTTTTTTTCAAATAATTTTGAGTTTTTTTTTAATAGACATCAAACATATGCAAATACCATATTTTCATACATTTCTTTCAGAATGCATCAATATTTCAGGCGAGTAATTTATCAATATTACTGAAAATTATTTGTAAAATGATATCAAACATCTATGACGTGAATAGTTTCCTACATTTTGTATGGCAAGTGTTTGGGCTTTTTCAAGTAGTACTTTGTCTACGTCAGTAGGACAGTTCGGTTCAAGTGACATTATTGGTATGCTCATTTGCTACACGAGCAGTTCGAGCTTTATTTATTTAGGTTCTCTTATATACACTCCTGATCTTTGGTTATGAATCATATCTTAAAAAAGTATCTTCTTTTAACGGAGATTTAACAGACAAAAAATTTATATTTGCAAACAACGGCAACTTTAATACTAAATAGATTCAGCCAATTTCATAGTTAGATGAGGTGTATAAAAACGTACTTAAAAAAAATGTATACGCTTCAAATTCATTTAGAAATATATATTATACTATTTAGAACCAGCCAATTTCATAGTTCGATGAGGCGTATAAAAACGTACTTTAAAAAAATGTATACGCTTCAAATTCATAACCACAAAAAACATGTTCTCATGTTTATTTTGACTGAAATTTTAGTAATTTATTTCATTATACCCTATACCACTATGTGGTTTGGGTATAATGACTTTGTGCTGCTGTTTGTAACAACCAAAAATATTTGACCTAGACCCATCTTTAATTATACCGATCGAATCAGAATCACTTTCTGAGTTGATTTAACAATGTCCGTCCGTCCGTCCGTCTGTGTGTCCATGTAAAGCTTTTAATCAAACTGCAGGTCGCAAATATGAATCTATTTTGATGAAATTTGGTACATAAGCGTTTATCGGCCATGGGATGAACGCTATTGAAATTGGTGAGAATCGGTCCATGTTCAGACCTAGCCCCCATACAAATTACCCATATGAAATCGACATAGTTTTTTAAATCTATTAAAAAACAAAAATACTGCACTGATTCTTCTCAAATTTTGTTTGTATATATTTTTGCAAAATACAAGAGACTTAACCAAACATGATCAGGATCGGTCCATTTTTGGACCAAGTCCCTATGTAGATATAGCATCCGATATGAACTTTTTCATATCTGCAGCCAAAAAAATTAATAAAAATCCCACTCAAATTTGGTTTTTGCTTATTTTCTATGTCCAGTTAGTTGGGCCTAAGGGATAGGGTTTCTAAACGCATGGTATAGGGTATCGTATAGTCGGTCTAGACCGACTATAATTTTCTTATTTGTTTTATTTTATTTTTTTTTACTTTATTTATTTCGTTTTCCGTGCTACATGACCTAAAATCTTATTATTATCGCTCAGAATCATTAGATTGTAAATAATTAAAATTTGGAAATAATATAAAGATACTACAATTGAAAAATTAAAAATTAAAAAAAAAATTAAATATAAAACTTATATAGGTAATACAATAGCAAAAAAATCAAGTAAATATGAGAAAATAAATATGTATTTGTAAGTTTAGTTATAATATTAAAAAATATCTTTTTTGAATTGCAAAGTGATTGTAATTTAATGGCATCTTGATCCAAAGACGAATTGCACGGACATAAAAATGGTGTTCCGAAAAAGAGGTTATTTATCTGATCTGTATCATGTCGTTAAAACAGCTAAAGCTAGTAGATATTAATCTGTTATTTAGGTACCCTCGCTCATGCGTAAAAATATTTTTTTTTTTCATGAGTATCAATCTTCGTACTTTAAGAAGATCATCTATGTTGGCTCCGTAAATATTTCAAATTTTTGATGCAAACGATCAGTTGAAACAGCATTCGATTTCACGGAAAAACAGCTCGAGATAATGTCCAATCACCTTACACAATTGAAGTAGAACAACGTATGATCTGAAATTTTATTATCAGGAATATATATAAAAGCCAATTTGAGGGTTTCCACATCCATTATAGAAGAATTACTTTGAGATTTACTAACACCAATTTTCCGAATAATTTTCCTAGATTTTGACGATCCAACAGCAGAATTAAAGGGGTTATAATAATATGCAGCTTTAGCGCATCTTGTCTGTTTGTTAATTTCAGATCTCATTTGACAATACTACTCGTGTAAATACGATGTTTTAAAACGTTTTCAAGATTTGGATTCAGATGTTCTCAGTAATAAATCCTGGTTTGTCGTAAAAGTTGTTGTGAATTGTTTCAAATATTAGTCAAATTGTTTTCATTAAAGTTTAATTGATCTTCATCATGAGGCGAGTAACATATATAATCACAATTATTGTTTGAAGACTCGTTAAATATTATATTGCAGTCCATGTGTTTTAAATCGTGATAAGTTATGATATTATTATTCTCTTTCAGTTTAAGAACGAAGTTGAGAAATAACAAATCATGTCTTGAAAAACAAGCCACCAGTAGCTTGTCATAAAGTAATACTTCGTGTTAAAAACTGACGAAAAAAATATCAAGTCATGACCTAGTTTTTGATTAAACACCTTCGCATAGCAGATTCGAATCAAAGTAACCACATATTATTACATCTTCGTAAGATGTAGTAAGTAATTCAAGTTTTTGTTCCAGAATATCAAAATCTATGGTACGGTTAGGTCTATACACACACCCAACAAGTATTTTCTTACCGCAAGCAAAAACTTCAATAAACAAATATTCAACCTTTTCTCCAAGCATAGATGAACAACAAAGATGCTTATTATTCCTTCTCTTACATAAATTGCAACTCTACCACCTCGTTGGTATTTTTGCCTAATTTGAGAGTTCTGATTCTGATCATCCGTTACTAAACTTATTTATAAAATGTTCTATTAAAAACATATTTCCAGCAAAAGTTCAAGAACGCCCAATTTTATCTTATACACATGTATTTTATTTCTTAAAATATTATTGGTATAAAAATCTGTAAATATTCCACCATAATCTATTGATAAAATAATCATTCTTTTCATTCTTGTTGGGGCGGGGTGAAACGAACAAAACAAATTAAGCTTAGCATCATTGACAACTTAACACCTCCACCGCAAGAGATGAAGAAGAATGGGAAGAAATATATTAAGAGCCAATACAGAACATCAAATAAAAGCAATGAAATCTAAAATAACATATAAATCCCTACAAGGCCTTCAAAAACCACCAATACCCTTCATATGCCTGAAAACAAAATCGAAAGTAAAATGAAAAGCAAACAGTGATATTTTTCAGCATTATCAGTCGAAAAGTCTAAATTAGCTAAATCAGCATTAAACTTATGCAGCTGTTTATGTTTTTGTGTCACTTTTGAAGCTTTTAACACAAGAAAAAGTTTGGTATTTCTTTTATATTTTTGTTTTTGTTTTTCATTTGTAATGGCATCGTATCAGAGCTTTAAGGAATGAATTCAGCTTATATTTAATTTAATTCAATTAACACAAATAGGAGTAAAACACATTAATATAATTAAAAGTACCTACCACCAGTGGACAATTTCGCGAGAAGGCGGTAAAAACTCCATAACTTTTGATTGAATTGCAACTTTGATATGCGTTTTTTTTTATTTTTGTTTGTTAGGTTGGACTTTAGCCTTTAATTCTTGCTATAAAACGCAAATATATCTATATTAATATGTATAATAAAGAGGTAATGTGTGTTTGTTTGTTTGTTTGTAGGAGGTAATCTCCGTAACTATACATCTGATCTTCCTGAAATTTTCACATAGTCTTACTGCGGATATGGGAGTGCTACAGGCTTTAATTTTTTTAAATATTTTCAGTGGGCGTGGCACCTCACATACAAAGTAAATTTTTAATATCATATACATATATTGAGTACTATGATAGGGAGAGCTTTGCAAATTTGTCTCGGGTCATCTACTATTAACGTGAGTAGTCAGACAAAAAAATGGGCGGGATTAGAAAAATACGCGTGGTACCCCCACACAAACTTAATATTAAATGTGATATATCTGAATTACTGTATTAGTGAGAGCATTGGGACTTTGCGTGAGCCCTACATTAACGATTCGGAGGGATGGGGAGGGGGAGGGTGTATCGAAGCACACCGGGTTGCATCTAGTATTATATAATGTCTTATTTTTTCAGTTAATATTACAACTAATACTCCTAAAATTTTGTCAGAAAATGCCAAATTTGGCCCACGTAAACTTTTCAGTCCTAATGTTCACCAGGGCCAAAGGTTGGCTTTTTTTTAGGAAGAGCCCGAGCTAAATTATAGTTTATTAAGCAGGTTCAGTTTAGAGAAGTTTCAATGAAAAAGTCGTATGTTTTTACTTTAATTAAAAAATTTTTCATTGTCTTTTTAAATATTTCTTATCAATTTATATTGTACATGTATAAAATACATAAATTTTTAAATCAAGAAATATTGTTAACTATATAAAAAAAAGAATAAAACATATTGTTAGTGTACTGAAAAACTACTTTAAATCAAAGAATTTTGGCTGAAATTTTGATTTCATTGGCCAAAAGTCTTATTTTTTTGTCATCGATTTTCAAAATTTAAACAGCTTTTTGTAGCTAATATATCCAGATTAAGGTAGCCAAAAAATTAGGTAAAACTACTGCCAACTGCGGGAGTGGGATGCTGTCAAACTCAACTGTTTTTTTTAATTTCAGAAAAAGGTAATATGGAATATTTGCAATCAATATTTGAGTCAAATGAATAATCTATAATATTAATAGGCTAGGCTATTCCTTGTGACTGATGTTTTGTTCTACCATTTTATTCCGAATTTAACCAAACGTATGTTATTTGAAAGGTATTTCTTTTTAGCCGATTTGTAGATTTACAGATTTTTTAATTTTTTCCTTTGTTTTGAGTAAATTGCATTTGAAGTTGCTACCAACACATACATAAAATCATCAATGCTATGTGTGTGTTAATTAAATTTGTTAATGTGTTTGTAATAAAAATGAGTTTGTTTTTTGTGTTGATTTGTGAATTGGCTATAATTGATTACCATACTTTTAAGGTCATAATTTAATGAAAAAATAAAATTTCCTAGAATTTGCGCTCGAATTTCGAGGGCTGGAATCTGCTAGTAATTATGGTTGCCTTTCATTGTTATTTAAGTACGAAAAACATAGTATTAGTATAAAAAAATAATAAACAGAACCTACCATTGTTACAAATGCAATTAAAATCTATTGCAGTTTTTATTTTTAAAAATGTTTTTTAAAATTATCAAATTTGACAGCAAAAGATAATAAATTTCTCTGTACTAACAGCAAGATTTTTAGATAATATTATTAACGTTTTCGTTAAGTGTAAATATTCTTTGAGTGTAAACAAATTTGAAAATTTGAAAACAAAAAATTTTTAGTTTTTCAGTAATAATAGCAAAATCTCCAGTTGATTTTATTATATTTTTTTATATTGAGTTTACAAATTTTTTTTGAGTGTACCATTAAAAAAATCCCATTATTAAAAAAATTTTTATAATTATTATTAAAATCCTAATATTAAATTTTTTAATAAATAAAAAAATAATAAACACATATTTCACTCTAAAAGTTAAAAAAATTCAAAAGTTCAACTTTGACCTAGAATTCCTTAAAAAGTCCTCAATCAATTTTAATGTAATTACAACTGAGTCTAGCCGAACTAAATATCTATCCATTAAAAAAAATTACTGAAATATTTTGATCTGTTCAAAAGTTACAGAATTTTGGCCAATGAAAATCGATTTTCAGCCACTGTGCTACGTAGCCTTGATTTTCATCTTCTAGAAGTTGTTTAGCTTCTTCGTCTAATTCCATTGAGGTAGTTTTCCATTTTTGTCGCATGTTGGACATATGTATATGGATCTGAAGTGTACAACAAAATAGTGATAATGTCTTTATTAGTGCAACATCTGGACATTTTTCTTGTGTTGTGCTCGTGAAGGAATCTGTATTAGTCTTTGTTCCTTTTTTCTTGCGCTTCTTTAGTTGGATCCCCTATTGGTAGCATATTGTTTTGAATTATTTGTTCCCCATGGTACAAAATTTTTATAGGTTTTATTGGCGCAATTGTATAAACATTACTATAAATATCAGGGACCGTAAATAACAGTTATCCAGAAAATTTAAACTCAAAAACTCTCCATGTTAGACTTGACGAAGATCTATACTGTCATATACCAATAAATTCGTATTGAAGTGCTCTTTCTGAATTTATGGCGATCTTTAAAAATTATGTCTCTCCACAGTTAAGAGTTATTTGTCAACGGAAAAATAAAACACCGGATGAAAGTCTTAAAATGAGAGTTTTATTTTGTCGTCATAAACTCTTTTGAGGTGTTTTATTTTTTCCATTTAAAATAAAGATGGTTTTGTTTATTTTCTTGTTTTTTTATAGTTTGTTTTTTATTGAGTCTATCTGATATAAAATAGAATTAAACACTTTTGTGGAGTTTTTTTTATCCCCCTCTAAAATAAAACACATTTTGTTTATTTATAGTGAGTGTAATAATTTAAATAAAATTGTATTTGCTTAATTTTACGAACAAATAGTGCCCAAAAGTGATGTATGAGCTTGAGATGTATCGCAAACATCCGGCGAATATGGGAAAAAATCCAGTGAAGATCGTAAAGTTTCCCTGCTTGTCTACGGTCGATCAGTTATTATTTTTTAAATTCAGAAGACTCAAGCAATTTAATAATGCGAATCAAATAATATCAAATTAAAAACCCACATATTTCTTTATTTGGGTGTCAATTTCCATAAAATGAGTTTTATTTTCTGACGAAAAAAAATTCCTCGAAAGAGTTTAATTTTATGACGGCAAAATAAAACTCTCTTTTTAAGAGTTTCATTCTATCATTTATTTTTACGTTGAGAAATAACTGTTTTAGATGGGTTTTTTTTCTAGAGTCACAAAATAACTTACATAAAAGAACTCTTTTGATATCACTTATAACCATTACGGTCCCTGATAAATACTCTTCCTTGCATTTATGTAAAACACGATTTTTTAATTTTTATTACCACTTTTTGAAGCATAAAAAAATAAAACACTAACCCATTTTAAGAGCTGAATCATACCAGCTCATTCTTTAAAAGGGTATGCCGCAATATTTTTTTCCCCCTTTACCTGGTATTTAAATCGTTTTTTTCCATTTTTTCAGGTATTTCAACTATATAACTCAAGTTCTGACTATTAATGTTTTTGAAAATTACCTATGCAAATGTACCTGTCAAAATAAAAAAGATTTCACCCATTAATATAATTTAACGATTAAGCGCAATCCTTTTTTACAAGTATACAACAAGTCGTGGCAACTCTAACGTTTAGTTTTTCTGTCAGTAAAAAAAACAAATAAACTCACGCAAAAAAAAATACACCGGTACGGTACCGGTACGGTCTGACCTTGGGTGAGAAAAATTGTTCTGGTGCACACGGGCGGAAATTTGTGGGTATACAATGCGGTATAGTAGTGTAGGGGAGGATTCGGACTACAGAAGACTGCAAAATAGCTTAGAAGTTGCAAAATTATACAAAATTTACTTTACTTCAAAATCTTTTAAAACAAAAAAGTTAAAGTCAATTAAAAATTAAAATTTACAAAGAATTTTTTAATTCTAGCGAAATGCTGAGAAAGCCCATTTTCGAAGAACCTTTTCGCTGTGATATAGTTGAAATAGACTCGCAATTTTTTGGATCCCGATGTTCATTGGTATTTACTTTCAAACTAGTAACATCGGTAGCCAAAAAAAAATAATTTTTGACCGCCGCACAGTGGGATATAGGAACTTGTTTTTGAGCCATAATTCGTACAAGCCTTTAATTGACGATATTGTGGCTTTTTCTTATAAAATACTTTGAAACAAGAAAAAAACACGTTTTGTAGATATGTTTCAGTAGAAAAATTTTTTTAATGATTTTTCAAGGAACACAAAATTGACTTTATATGTACATGCTATGAAATTACACAGCCCATTAAACATTGTATGTTGATCTGGTAAGCGTCTCAATGAATTTTGGGTCGTTAAATTCGAATCCGGGGTCAAAAATAACTTAACGGGTCTTGGGTCGGCCCTAACCTCAAAAATCACAACTTTAAGAGAGCTTTTTGCATTTATATTATTCTAATCATAAAACTCGATCTCTCAGTTAAAAAATCGCTTTAATTACAATGTTCATATTCATCTTCATATTCGTTGCCATCACTATCTTTATCATGTACATCATCATTTTCATCTACCTTCTGCAATATTGGGGCTTTTAATAGCTCCAATGCCCTTTTTAGTAAGCTCTAAGTTTTTTTTTTAAACAACTTTGTCTTGCTTGAAATCAAAGGATCAGAAGTAATGAAAAACATATTCAAAATGTCTCTATTCGATTGCTCTCGGCTAACTTTTTGCATAAATTTCTCTCTATATTTTTCAAAATCTTTGTTACGCGCTTCCTGTGCATCTTCTGACAGCTGACCAATTGGCAACAAAGCGTATATTATTATTTCTGGCCCATGAATAAAAAATTTGTGCAAAGTAGGAGGCATGTAATACCACAGATAATCTTGTACAAAATATATGGCTGTGTGGTGAGCAAATTCTTTAAGTTTTGTTGCATACCGCAATAAGTATTAAATGATTGGTTATTATTATGACTGATCAGTAAACCAGTATAAAACACACATTTCATGAATGTGTTAAGGGAATTTCCGCCTTGCCATGAACACTTTTATACGAGGTATACAAATTTGAAAAACTTAGTCAATTCCATTCCAATAGCAACAACAGTAAGTATAAACTCTAAAACAAAGACAACCACAACATCAAACACAAACAGAAGATAATTTATTAAAGAAAATGAGAATTTTTTCGCCTCAAGTTCGTGAACAAAAACTTGAATATTTCAAAAAAGGCGCAAAAGGGCACCCCATATTGTTGCAAAAGGTATATTTAACCAAATAAATAAAGAATTAGAGCTCAGCTAAGCCCAATTTATAACGATATGTTTACATATATGTAAAATTATGCTCATTTTTTGGAGTCTACGAAAAAATATTTTTTTAAATGTTAAGAGATATATTTAAAATAATTTTTTCTCCCTAAAGCTAGTTAGTACTTGAAGTTGATGGCTCCAAACTAAAATATAAGCTTTGTTTCGAACCGATCAAAATATTATAGCAATTTTTTTTTGATGGATAGATATTTAGTTGAACTTGAGTTTGTTTTAATTTCATTAAAATTGGTTCACTATCTTTTAAGGAATTCTAGGTCAAAGTTAAACTTTATTTTTTTTTTTAATTTTAGCGTGTTATATGGGTTCTTTTTTTTTACTTATTAAAAACATGTTATATTTAGATTTTAATATTAATTACAAGCATTTTTTTTTAATAATCGGATTTTTTTTAAATGTTTACACTCAAAAAAATTCTTACACTAAAAAAAAAGTAAAATCAACTGGAAATTTTACTATCACTACTGAAATATTAAAAATTTTTTGCTGCCAAATTTGCTAATTTGTTTACACTCAAAGAATATTTACACTTAAAAAACGTTAGTAATACTATCTAAAAGTCTTGCCATTACTAGACAAAAATATATCATTTTTTGTTGTCAAATTTGTTAATTTTAACAAAATAAATCTGCTGAATATTAGTGTTTTTATTTTTTGATTCTTTTTTATTTATTAAAACATTTCATAAATATGTGGGTAACAAAACCTTTCAAATATAACAAGTAAGAAAATTATAGTCGGTCTAGACCGACCGACTATACGATACCCTATACCATGCGTTTAGAAACCCTATCTCTTAGGCCCAACTAACTGGACATAGAAAATAAGCAAAAACCAAATTTGAGTGGGATTTTTATTAATTTTTTTGGCTGCAGATATAAAAAAGTTCATATCGGATGCTATATCTATAAAGGGGCTAGGTCCAAAAATGGACCGATCCTGATCATGTTTGGTAAAGTCTATTGTATTTTGCAAAAATATGTACAAACAAAATTTGAGAAGAATCAGTGCAATATTTTTGTTTTTTAATAGATTTAACTGAAGATCGGGAAGCAGCTCTATATGGGGTCAAAGGGATCATTTTTGGACTACTCATTAGTGGATGTAATGAACGCATACAAACCCAATTTGCGTAAGATCTATATGACAATTTGGATCTTATGGCAATTTATGTCGATTTCATATGGGTAATTTGTATGGGGCTAGGTCTGAACATGGACCGATTCTCACCAATTTCAATAGCGTTCATCCCATGGCCGATAAAAGCTTATATACCAAATTTCATCAAAATATATTCATATTTGCGACCTGCAGTTTGATTACAAGCTTTACATGGACACACAGACGGACGGACGGACGGACGGACATTGTTAAATCAACTCAGAAAGTGATTCTGATTCGATCGGTATAATTAAAGATGGGTCTAGGTCAAATATTTTTGGGTGTTACAAACAGCAGCACAAAGTCATTATACCCAAACCACATAGTGGTATAGGGTATAAAAACTGCAATAGATTTTAATAGCATTCGTAACAGTGGGAGGATCAGTTTATTATTATTATACCCTCCACTCCAATGTGCAGAGGGTATATATAAGT
Organism: Cordilura impudica; assembly: GCA_963682025.1. Classification (NCBI taxonomy): domain Eukaryota; kingdom Metazoa; phylum Arthropoda; class Insecta; order Diptera; family Scathophagidae; genus Cordilura; species Cordilura impudica. The sequence goes on along the minus strand of OY821517.1, from coordinate 85,864,995 downwards.
TTGGCATTCCGTTTGTAATAATTAGAAAAAAAATTTGGACCCCATAAAATATATATATTTGTGATCCTTATAACAACCGGAGTTGATATAGCGATGTCCGTCTGTCCGTCTGCGGAAATCATGATAACGGCTTCAATCAGGCAGCTAGGGAGCTCTTCGGAATAAAATATGATTCACTAACATCCTGAGAAGTTTGCTAGTTAAAACCGTCTGAATCGGTCGATTAGGGCCCGAGATTTGAATGAAGATCTAAAAAAAGTCTTGAAAAAATATGATTTTCTATGTTGTTCTTGTCACGATTGCGCCCTCAATAGGACAGCTAGGGTGATTATTTTTAGTTAGAATGATTCTGCAAGATCATGGGAAGATTTCTATTTCAAAAATTGTTAAAATCGGTGGAACAGGTCCAGGGAAATCTCTGAAAAATTAAAAAAAAAATTAAAAATATGATGTTTCTATATTGTTCTTGTTGTTATTCTGAATGTTGTATTGTTGTCATAGCTGGACTTGTTGTTTTTGTGGTCTTTGTGGTAATAATATAATAAAAACTAACCCTTTGTACATTTTTTTTATCAACTCTGGTAGAAAAATTTAAAAGTTTCCATTGTTTTGGCATCACTAAAAAAATTTACTAGATCATTTCTGTCATTGCCACGAGCCTGCAAAGTTTCAGAGCGATTGGGTAACGGGAAAGGGGTTAAAATCGATCCAAAATTTTTTCGACAAGCAGACACTACGAGTTAATATAAAGGGGAGTAAAAATTCACCAGCATCTAAAGCAAATAATGCTAAAATACCTAGTTGTTAATAAAAAAAGACAATGTAAATTTAGCAAAAAAAAAATTTTATGTATTAATTTATTTAAAGAGAAATACACAAAAATAACGTTTGATGTTGTATTTTGTGTGTGTAATATTTACATATACATACATACACATATTAAATAAAACATATAATATATATATATTCTATATATGTATATTCATAATAACTGCATGTTAGAAATAAATCGGTATATTATTTTATTTACATCAAATTCTGAAATATTTTGTTGTGGGGAAAATACATTTCTTTTGCATTAACAGAGTGTCACTTCATTTTGCTCAGCGTGACTATGCCACACTACGCCATAATTTTTGTTCTAATTACCTTTGCAATACATAGTTATTTCTATTTTAACATGAATGTCAATATTTTCAAATAGATATCATACAGAACAATGTTAAGAGTATACACGGGCTGGTCTTATATTTCATGCGTTTTTTCATTATTCTTTTACAAATATGAACATAAGTTTGGCATACTAAGTTTTTGTTGTCTTTACAAAATAGAGTTACCGAGTTCATCAACGAGTTTTTTGCTTTTAAAACAGTTCTACATAGTTATATAGAATTATTATTCTGCTTTACCTACAAAATATCTGATTGCGATTACATCTAATTTTTAAAAATTGTTTCTAATTACTAAAGCATTATTATTCACATAAATACAAAATTGCACTTTTTAAATTTTCCATTCAAATTTTAGAAAATATCAATTCTAAAAAGTGGAATTCAAATTTCCAATTATAAATTATAAAATATTAATTGAATTTCAGAATATCATATCAAAACGTCGGAAACAATTCCAAAAAAAAAACACCAAATATGTTTACATTTAAACAATGTTTACATTAAAAAAAAATATTGCCATTCAGGAAAAATTAATAGCTTTTCAATAACTTCTTTTAACGACAGTCGAATCGTTAAAAAAAGAAAAGCAAAATTATCAGTAAAATGGTTAAACGTTATTCGCTATTGTTAAAGTCAGCTGTTGTTGTTATCTAAACGACAACCATTTTTGTTATGTTTATTCAATCGATAAAAACTCAAATTTTTAGGTTGAAATGTCATAAATACATAAATAAAAATCATAAAATAGTGAAAATATTTTGCCTTTATTAAAAAACTTTTTTATATAAATAAAAAAATTAAATAGCATATTCAATTCATTATTTCATTTTCAAATAAATAAACAGAAATATTAGTAAAAAAAAATAAAGATATTAAACATAAACATAAAATTATCCTGTCAAACACGAAGTAATTTGTTTTTTTCTATTCTTTGTGTTTTTCGCTTATTTTGACAGAGATGCCACTCGTTTACAATTTAGATAAATAGAAAAATAAATTTGTCGACTGTCGTTAAGATGTATGTACTTAGTGAATCACTTAATCCTTAGTGCAAACAACAATAGCTGTCGATATATTTTGCGAATGTCGGACCGTTGAAATTTACAGAATCGGACTACAGACAACATTAATTTAAATTCAATGAATTTTAGAAAACGTCAAATGATATTTAAGAATTGTGAACATAAAAATTGTTACATAAATAAACGCAATTTGATGAGAATGTTATTTTTTATATATAAATTTTCACAATTCTTTTTGGATGAATATTTGAAGTTTTTCAGAAAATAAAGATAACAAATTATTTTATTTAAAATGTTTGGGACATTTGGTTTTTTGCATTTGGCATCCCTAATTTGATTATTTATTATTATAAATTTATTCTCTAAGTTTTCCAAATATGGCAATATTTTAATAAAAAAGTTGAGAGAGCTTTTTTTTTGGTTATTATTTTGTTACTCCGACCTATATGGCCGCAATTAAAAAATATTTCGCCAGTTAAAAGAAATTATACAGCCATCTTCAATTAGCACGATTTAAAGCATGTAGCCACCATACACAACCATTAACTTTGCAATGGAGGTTAGGGCAATCTATTTAATTAGCAAAAACTAAATTAGACGAGAAGTTATGTCATATAACCGGAAACGAATGCATATAGGAAACGCATGCATATTTTTCCAATATTTTCTTTACATTTATTTTCAATACTCAAACCGAGGTGGAGTGTATCAAAGATTCGGCACAGCCGAATTTAACACTCTTACTTGTTTTTTACTAATACTATGTTTTTCGTACTTAAATAACAATGAAAGGCAAACTTAAAATCAAATTTCAATCAAAGCATAGTCGATATATATATAATAAAATTTTGTATATCTATACTTGTAGCAGGCGTAATTATATATACTAGCAGATTCCAGCCCTCGAAATTCGAGCGCAAATTCTAGGAAATTTTTTTTTTTCATTAAATAAAGACCCTAAAAGTATGTAGTCAATTATAGCCAATTCACAAATCAACACAAAAATAACTAATTTTTATTACAAACACATTAACAAATTTAATAAACACACATATAGCATTGTATAATATTATGTATGTGTTAGTACCAATTTTAAATGCAATTTACTCAAAATAAAGGAAAAAATTTAAAAATCCGTAAATCTGCAAATCGGCTTAAAAAAAATACCTTTCAAATAATATACGTTTGGTCTAAATCGGGATAAAATGGTAGAACAAAACATCAGCCACAAGAAATCGCCTAGCCTATTAATATTATAGATTATTTAAAATATTTAAAAGAAAACATTATTATTTATTATAATTATTTATTCAATAATAATTTGTTTGTCATGGGAATTATTACCATGACTGTAATTGAGTTCAATTTTTATTTCTTTTTTTCATTCAGTTAAATGTCATTATTTTTGCTTAAAGCTTAAATTCAACGTATATTTATTTTTTCTAACTCAATACCTAAGTGTTAAATTTCATTTTTTGTTTTACTTAATAATTTGAATTTAATGCATATGTATATTTATTTGCATATGTATATTTATGTTTATATAATGCATATGTATATTTATTTTTTCTCACTTAATACCTTAGTGTCTTCTGTTATTTATTTTTGTGTATTTAACGAGCCAACAGAACAAAAGTTTATTCATTATTCATTCTAATTCATTGAATAACAAACAACTCAAAAAATATTGAAAAAAGCCTTTCTTTTATAAAAGATAAAATAATAAAAAATAAATAAAAATTAATCGCTGGCGAATTGGACGCTTTGACTGCCTGTTCTAGCCTCGATAATATAATCTATTATAATAAAAATAATTAGTGTACAGCTTGGACGAGTACGTCTGGCTTTGTCCCTATTTATTTATTACCTATAAAGAGTCTCAAACCCTATATACTAATATTATAAAGAGGTAATGTGTGTTTGTTTGTTTGTTTGTTTGTAGGAGGTAATCTCCGTAACTCCTCATCTGATCTTCCTGAAATCTTACTGCGGATATGGGAAGTGCTATAGGCTGTAATTTTTTTAAATATTATTAGTGGGCGTGGCACCTATGATAGGGTGAGCTTTTCAAATTTGTGTGAGGGCACCTATTGTTAATATTAGTAGCTACGCCGGAAATGGGCGGTATCGGATAAGTGGGGGTGGTACCTCCCATACAAGTAACAATTCGATATTATATATCTCGAGTAATGTGATAGAGAGATCTTTTCAAATTTGTCTGATGTCACCTATTATTAATGTAAGTAGTCGGAAAAAAAATGGCAGTATCGGACCAATAGGCGTGGCACCTGCCATACAAATTGAATATAAAATGCCATATTTCTGGAGTACTGTTATTGTGTGAGTCTTGGATCTTTGTGAGAGCCCATAATTTATTCATGTGATTAGTTAGACAAAAAATGGACGTGTTCGGAGCTGTGGGTGTGGCACCGCCAATACGAAGCAAATATATGCTATCATATAAATTTTGTACTAAAAAAGGGAAGCTTTAACACTTTGCACGACACCACCAGATCTTAGTATGTGTAGTCAGAAAAAAATTGGTGGGCTCACACCAATGGGCGTGGCACTCCCCGTACAAAGTAACTATTTAATGTCATATATCTGGAGTACTGTAAAAGATAGAGCATTGTGGCTTTGCGTGAGCCCATAGGTTCATTGTATGATTAGTCGAACAAAAAAATGGGCGTGATCGAACCAGTGGGCGTAGCACCGCCCAAGCCAAGTAGATATCTAATATCATATAACTGATGTACTATAAAAGGGAAAGACTGGACATTTTGCACGAGTCCATCAGATATTAATGTGAGTAGTGAAATAAAAATTGGGCTGGATGAGATTAGTGGGGGTGGCACCTCCTATATAAAAAATATGAAGTACTACGAAAGCGACAGTCTTTTGACAAGTACATTAGTTATCAATGTCACTTGTCGTGGAAAATATATCGCGAAAATCAAAAATCGCCAAACCCAAAAATCGCGAAAATTAAATATCGCCCAAAAACAAAAATCTTCAAAATCAAACTTGGGCAAAATCAAAAATTGCTAAATGAGAAAAAAATTGGCAATGATATTTTAAGTTCAAGACCAATAGCTAAGTGTTCCCAGATCTCATTTGGGAAATCCATGTTCTTCTCATGGGCAGCTACATATACCTTGCTTGCTCCAGGGTGGGAATGCCGAAAAATCGGATAATTGTTGTACCGAATGAAAAAACAAAAAACACTGTACATCTGCAATTATCGAAATAAAAAAATCTGTTCTAATAATCTATATTAGCATAATAATAAGGCAATGTGTCTTTGTTCGTTTGTAGGAGGTCAACTCCGTAACCGCTCATCTGATCTTCCTGAAATTTTCACAGAGTCTTACTGCGAATATGGGAAATGTTACAGACTATATTTTTTTTTAAATATTTTTAGTGGGCGGGTCACCTCCCATACAAAGTAAATTTTTAATATCATATATATTAAGTACTATGATAGAGTGAGCTTTGCAAATTTATCTCAGGTCATCTATTATTAATGTGAGTAGTCAGACAAAAAATTGGGCGGGATTGGATAAATGCATGTGGCACCCCAATACAAACTTAATATTAAATGTGATATATATGAATTTCTGTAATAGTGAGAGCCTTGGGACTTTGGGTGAGCCCTTTCATTACGATTCAAGAGGAGGGGGTAGCGAATCACACCGGGTTACATCTAGTATCTCATAAAATTAAGGGCAACCAAGTGCCTTCTTTATATCTCTATATATATAAAAATTACATGTATTTTTATCTTACTAAAACTAAAGAAGCAATGAATGAAATTTAATTAAATTTTACATGTATGATCTATGGATGATGAGAATGGTTTAAAAAAAAACAAATTTTAAGAGTAAAAAAAAATATAAATGTCAAATGCTTTTCATATATTAGCGACACAAAGCATATTAAATTTTTTTTATAACAATGTATTTATTGTGCTAAAAATTATTAACAAAATTTTAAAAATTGTGTCAGTGGCAAAAAAAAATTATTTGGATTTAACATATGACAGATTTATAAAGTCGATTTTTTATTTTCAATACGGGCAATAAAATTTAACAAATATATATATAAACATCACAGTTACGGCAAATAACTTGAATTAGGAAATCAATCTATCCGATTAAGAAATAGACCAGCAAGAACAAGCCCTCAAATACAACCAGATTAATATTTAAGCGTCTCGCTTTTCGTTATGATCATACAATTGATTATAGCTTAAATCCAATTGTTGCCAAAAGCAGAATGAATAGTATTTGTGTACATTACAAAGCTTTAAAATTTAAAAATGAAACTCATGGTTTATGTTGTGCAAATGCCAGATCCACCAGAGACACTGCTTACATTAATTTTGGAAGCAACACCACAATCGAAGCATTTTTTATCCAACATTCAAATACACAATAATGCTTTTCAAATAATTTCTTTTGGTACAACAAATATTATTACTGACAATTTCATGCCAACATTCAAAGTTCAAGTCCAAGTTTATCACTCAGCATGTTCTTTATTACCACTTGCAAATGATACACATAAATTTGTACAAATTTATTTTTTTGGAAATTTCGTTGATTAATTAATGAAATAATTAAACCTTTACAAAATTTACTTCATCAATATAATGAATTAATAAAAATATTTAAAGCTTCCGTTGAACAAATGCCATCTGATAATCTTAAAATATTTATTAGAGCTGATAAAACTCCTTTTGGAGAACGCTCGAGAAGGTTCAATGCGCCAGCATTCAATGAAGTTGCCATAGTTATTGCTGCAGACCAATGTGCATCACGTGACATTACATTACACCGCAGAAATATGTTATAATAAGACCAATTACAGCTGGTGAATTAAAAGCGTGCTCAAAACTTTCAAAATTTAAATTTAACAACTGCAGCTGCAACATTTTCAAACAATTATTGGACACTGGAAATGGAAAAATTCCAATTGCTGTTACAACCTGTTTAAAAAGCTTTAACACAATTTTTGTATGATAAAATAATCAAAAGAATTGAATGAAAAACTTTATCGAAATATAGCACTGCAATATATAAATCATAATTGGTTAAGTGAACGAGCGATATTACCAAGAAAAAACAAAGATGTTAATGAAATAAATATTGTTATTCAAAATAAAATTTTCGGTCAAACAATTACATACAATTCAATAGACTGGACTACTTGTCCAGACGAAGTAGTATATTATCCTACAGAATTTTTAAATTCCTTAGATTTGCCTGCAATTAAATATTGCCGTCCCAATTATGTTATTATTAATTAACCAAAACTTTGTAATGTGATCCGACTAGTTATAAAAATTAACTGACAAATACAAAGGTGAAGAGGTTTTGATCCCACGTATTCCAATAATTCCATCGGATATGCCATTTACTTTTAAAATAATACAATTTCGTATACGTCTAGCTTTTGCTATGACAATAAACAAATCACAAGGTCAATCACTTCAAGTCTGTGGTCTAAATTTAGAATATCAATATGTTGGATGCACATGTGTAGGAAAACCATCATATTTATATGTACATACATATGTATATGCACCTGAAGGAACAACCAAAAATATTAGAATAATTAATGCAGTGGACTAATGAAAGAAAAATATATTTATATTTCTATATACATATTTATATTATATATTTTATAATTTTAATTTATTTTCCATTACATTCACTTAAAAAATTAATAGGACCAATAAACCGGACAGGGTACAGCTAGTGTTATATAAATATAGTTGAACCGTCAAAAAAGTTTAACATGAAATTTATTCAAAAGACGCAAAATGATCTAAAAAAGAAAAACGGATATAGCCAACTTAGCCCTTTTCTATAAAAGACACTAAATGGAAAAATGCACTTTTTGGCTCATCAAAAACCACTAAATTTAGAGTGAAAAGCGCTAAGTTGCTATTAATGTTTGCGATGTAAGTCACACGAATGATTAAAGAATTGATTACTTAAAATCTCTGTGGGCCATATATTAATTTGCCATCAGTCTTTCGATAAGGATTAGCTATCTCTAGATTTTGTTTTTTCTTTTTAATATCGTATACTTACATTTGTTTGTTAGCAGCATCTTGTTGGTGTGCTGTTGTTCTTTTAAGACGACTTATTTTCCTTGTTCACATTTTTGTTTTCATTCCATTTATTTCAAAAGCACGAATATTAAGTTAAAGTTCTTATCCTTTTCATTATCAGATTTGGAAAATCCATTGTTATCCCTAACTTTTACTTAAGGAATTTATTTTGTGCCAATTTTTTTTTTCTTCTAAGAATTTATTTAATCTTATATTGGTACGCAAATTAAATGGTCTTTTGAATGATAAGCTTCAGATTTTTTGATGCTGAAATAATTGGTTAGATTTTAGAATAAATTTGCAAACAAAAAACTAAAAAGTTACGCATAATATTTTTGTTCCTTTTTAATAAAAGAACAAATTGGTGTAAATAAAAAACTCTACCACATGGTTCTTGAATAAAGAAAATTCTAATCAGAATCCTGGTCCTAATGGCGCACATCAGAATGGTACTACTGCTACTGCATCTGCTTTATATCTACCAAATCCTTTTCAAAATATCATTCAAACAACATTCAAGTTTTAATTAATAAACCTATTCCAATATTAAATGAAACTGCAGCATTTCCGATTACATCAAATGCTAATGACCATAGTACTCAGCATGCTCTGAACATTATTGCTCCAAATATTTCTTCAATGCCTAGAATTGCTACGGCTAATAATTTACTTTATAATCCTGAAACCGCTGATCGATTGATTAATTTTGATGCTGCATCACCAATCCCATCTGCTTCAACGTCTGGTACTTCAAATATAGTGCCTACAACTGGTATTGAATCAATACCCACTCCTAGAGGGTTGCGAACAATTCCTCCGAAAAAACTGTATTTGCTACACGTTTCGCACATGACATAAAAGCTGATGAGATGAAATTTTATGTGATCTCTAAAATTAAAAACTATTTTCCTGAGGATATTAGTGTTTACAAAATGAATTCCAGAAATAGAGCTTCATTTAAAATAATTGTTCCTGCATACCTATTTGAACAAACCTTAAATGCCAGTTTTTGGCCTAAAAACGCATTAATACGTGAATTTGTATATAGAGAAGAAGATAATGCTCGGCTTCCCAAATCCGCTGATCAAAATCCAAAAAACTCATATACATCTTGTATCAAAACGTTAGAGGTATGAATTCAAAATTTTCGTCAATTTATTGTACTAGCTTTGGCTTCAATAATCATATTATTATATTTGCGGAGACATGGCTCAGTAATAAAGTTAATAATTCTGATATTTTTGCCCTAAATGTCAAATTTTCAGAAAAGATAGAGAAAGTTGTGAAAGAATTGAATCTGATAAAAAAAATAATCAGTGTAATAATGTAATAAAAAAGTCTGGTGACGGCGTATTGGTTGCTATACTAAACGAATTTTCGTCGGAAGAAATTATCTTAAACGATTTTTTACATATTGAGATTATATGTGTTTTAGCTAAAATTAATAACAGGTCCATATACATTCCGCCTAACTCTCCGCTTTCTGTTTATGAGGATCATCTGAAAGCTGTTGATTTAAGCCAAAATTATATAAAACCATCTGATTTATTAATGTTAATTGGAGATTTTAACATGCCGTTTATATCCTGGAAATCTGATCCTGATACCAATTATTTAGTTCCATCTCATTATTCCGATTATTCAGCTGCATTTATTCATGGTTTATTGTTAAATTGTCTTCTCCAAGTCAACTCCGTCACAAATGCATTTGGTAGACTGTTGGACCTTATTTTCGTTAATGAACCTAATGACTTTTCAATACTGCGGCATAGTCCTATTTCTAATCCGGAAGATATATACCATCCAACACTTGAGATATCTTGCTTTTAATTCTATCCTCTTCATAAAAAACAGATAACTCACAGCGATAAAATCTTTTGCTTTAATAAAACAAATTACCAAGATAACATGGACTTGTGTTTGCATGCATTTTATCATCACCTCTTTGAATGTTTCTCGGCATCTGTACTTAAATGTTACCTCCTAAAACAAAACATCTATCTCAAATTAAAAATAAGAAAAACAAAATGTATAAAAATTATAGAAAATATGGAACATTGATAGATTATATGAAATACTCGTTATCAAGATCGGAATTTATTATTGCTATTCAATTTATTTATTTATTTATTTATTTATTTATTTAGTCTACTACATCTTACAGACTATAAAAATATAATAATAATGTTATACAATAATTAATATTTTTTAGTATAAAAAAAACTTACAATATGAATTAATTGAAAACCTTAAATAAGTTCAACTTAAAATTATTTTTATCTAAGCTGAAATTTAAATGGATTGAGAAACTGTTACAAAGCTTTAAAATTACAAATACTATTTTAAATGATACACAAAAACTATTAAACCACAACTCTAATCTTGAACATCAAAACATTAAAGAAAAAGAAACAAAGAGTTTTTACAGTGTACACTTTATCCCGGGTTTGACAGATAATAAAAGTATTAGAACAACAATGGAAACAAAAAACATCAGATTTGCATACAAACCACACACAACAATAAATACAATTTTTTCAAAAACGAAAACTCCAATAGAAAAGCTACAAAAAAGTAATGTTGTATACGAAGTCAAGTGTGAGGGTGCTCAAAACAACAGCTGTGATCTTATTGATATAGGAACAACTAAAAGAACATTAGAAAAGAGATCAGGAGAACATCAAATGGACATCATAAAAGAGAGAGAAAGCACAGCGTTGTCAAAACATGTAATTACAACTGGACACAAAATAAATTTCAACAACACGGAAATACTGGATGTAGAAAAAATAGAAAAAAAGCGGTACACAATTGAAAGCTTACGAATTCAAAAGAATATAAATACAACCATGAACCACAAAGAGGACACCCAAAATATTAGTACTAGTTACAGAGTCGCAATAGTTTAGAAACATTCTGTGATATTAATTTTAAGCTAAATGTAATTATACAAATTTGCGTTTTATGTTTGTAATTATACAATTTTGTGTTTTTATGTTTGCTGTGATTTATATTAATAATGTTGTAATGTGATAAAGTTTAAAATTCTTATTATTGTAAGTTTTTATTGTTCATATTTGTGCAATTATTGTGTGTTAATGTTGTGTTTTTATTTATTTTATTTAAATAGACGACCCTTGAAAAAGTAACCAAAAAAGTTACGAAACGTCGGGGAAATATGTGATAAAACTGAGTTTTATTTTACATTTACGAAGTTAGGCCCAATTAGCTTAAAATAATAAATTATTAAAAAAGAATTAATACTTGGCCAAAAAATAAATAAATACATCTTGTAATTGGTTCATTAACCCCATAATTCGTACGATGAAAATCTTCATAAAATAAACGCTCGTGACGTAAATCGCGATGAGGAGTATGAACCCTCACTAAATCAGACAAAGCATCACAACATATATGTAGGGTTTTTTCTTTGAAACCCATGAGAGTTTTAAATAAAACACATTTACTTTTATTTTGTTGTTTTAATAACTTATTAAGAATAAATGGCTTATCATACGATTAATGTCGTAAATATTATGTAGTGTGTTCCGTTCGCGTCTCAAAACTCAACTGCCAACTAAAAATAATCTGTATGTGTTTCTCCCTTTCTACTCGTTACCTCCATTCGTTCGACTGGTATACCCAGGGTCGTAATTTTCAGTACGTCTGTCCACTTCTGGTCAACCGTACGGTTTTACCCCGTCCTACATATATAATTTGTTAAAATATTAAATATAAACATTATAGCAAATGATGATCTACGATCTTTTAAAGACTGTAGTCCTAGAAATTTACGCCTGCTTTCATAAGAAAGAACATCTCCGGACCAATTTATTTTCTCAAATGCAATTTTTGTAAATAGTTTCTGGCCCATAATAACTATTTAATTAAATTAAGGAAAAATCTAAAATCATTTTATAAATTTATTAATTCTAAAAGACGTACTGCGGACTTTCCTTCGGTTATGAAGTACGGTGATTTAGAAACTTCAGATGATAACTCCATAAGTAATATGTTTGCAGACTTTTTTGCATCAACTTATTCTTCGACAGCAATTAATAGCAATAATCTGTATCCATACATAATATCGAAATATTCAATTATTAATTAATTATTATCAATCAACATACAGTTCTGAATTTAAAAACTTATATATGACACGTTGTCACATCATGTGTCCTCTATCATATCTCCAACGCAATATGGATTCTGAAAATCACGCTCTACAATAACAAATCTTTTGGAGCTTAGAACTTTGGTAAATGATGGTTTTATTAACATGAAACAAACAGTTTGTATTTATAATGATTTTAGCAAGGCATTCGATAAAGTAAATCATGATATATTGTTGTTTAAGCTTGACCGTATGGGCTTTGGTATATTTCTGATAAAATGGATTGGATCATATTTAAAAGACAGAACACAATGTATTAAGTTTCGTAACTCGTATTCCAACAACATAAAACTATTATCTGGCGTACCTAAAGGTAGTCACCTGGGACCTCTTTTATTAACGCTATTTATAAATGATCTTCCTTCTGTAATTAAACACTCAACTACATTAATGTATGCAGACGATGTAAAGTTAATTTTTACCCTCAACGATCTTGATCAACAATCACTCTTACAGAATTATATTGATCGTTTAACTACTTGGTGTAATATTAATCTAATGGAGCTAAATGTCAAAAAATGCAAATATATGATTTTTACAAGATCAATTCCAATTAATGGTCGGTATATCATGAATAATGCTGTGGTTGATTTAGTGGATTCATTCAATGCCCTTGGCGTGCTTCTGGATAAAAAATTTGACTTTAGAAGTCATATTTCGCTAACAATAAATAAAGCTACTGGTGTACTTGGATTCATTAAACAGTGGGCTAAAGAGTTTTCGGATCCGTATACGACAAAACAATTGTTTACTACCAATGCTCGAATATGGGTCTGTATTCTGGGATCGGCAATATCATATACATTCGAACAAAATTGAATCAGTTCAAAAACAGTTTTTGTTATTTTGTCTTCGTGGTTTGGGCTGTGGGATCCTAATATGAGGTTGCCATCTTATGAAAATCAACAAAATAAATATAAATATTTCTTTTCAATCATCAAGAAATTATAAATTTCTAACTATCAAATATTATTGTACAAACTGTGCTAATTATAATCCACTTCGTAGAATTTGTGATGAGTTTACTATGCTGTATCAGTTTATTGATTTTAATTAAATGCATTAAATTAACTGAATTAAATAAATGTTATATATCAATTTTGTTAAATGTTTAATAATATATATATATATTATAACATAAATGTATACTTTAAGTAGTCTGTAAGGATGATTCCATAGACTGAATAAATAAATAAATAAAAAACAAGTAAGAAAATTATAGTCGGTCTAGACCGACTATACGATACCCTATACCATGCGTTTAGAAACCCTATCTCTTAGGCCCAACTAACTGGACATAGAAAATAAGCAAAAACCAAATTTGAGTGGGATTTTTATCAATTTTTTTTGGCTGCAGATATGAAAAAGTTAATATCGGATGCTATATCTATATGGGGACTAGGTCCAAAAATGGACCGATCCTGATCATGTTTGGAAAAGTCTCTTGTATTTTGCAAAAATATATACAAACCAAATCTGAGAAGAATCAGTGCAATATTTTTGTTTTTTAATAGATTTAAGTGAAGATCGGGAAGCAGCCCTATATGGGGCCAAAGGGATCATTTTTGGACTACTCATTAATGGATGTAATGAACGCATATAAACCCAATTTGAGTAAGATCTATATGACAATTTGGATCTTATGGCAATTTATGTCGATTTCATAGGGGTAATTTGTATGGGGGCTAGGTCTGAACATGGACCGATTCTCACCAATTTCAATAGCGTTCATCCCATGGCCGATAAAAGCTTATATACCAAATTTCATCAAAATATATTCATATTTGCGACCTGCAGTTTGATTACAAGATTTACATGGACACACAGACGGACGGACGGACGGACGGACGGACGGACGGACGGACATTGTTAAATCAACTCAGAAAGTGATTCTGATTCGATCGGTATAATTAAAGATGGGTCTAGGTCAAATATTTTTGGTTGTTACAAACAGCAGCACAAAGTCATTATACCCAAACCACATAGTGGTATAGGGTATAATTACAGATCGACTCACAATCACATTTCGAATAGATTTATCGACGTTGAGCGTCCATATAAATGTAATGGAAGTAAAGGTCGAAAACATAAATGTATTTCTATTATGTTTCGTACATTTGGTTTCATCAGGGATGAATGCGATTAAATAAATCAAAAATCATGAAAATCGTACAAAACTTGCCCACAGAAGAATAATAATAAGCCGAATTGTGGTGAATTTCAACAGAAATGAATTGGCAACTAATCGTTAAAATGGAATTGAAATCGTAATCAATTGACTCTTATTTTCATCGCAGTTCGAATTTTTTTTTTGATATTTTGACATGTTATTTTTGTTTACACATAATGAATAAAAAAAATCGGTTTCAAATCCAATGTATGGAAGTCAAATCTGTGGTCACAAGCGATAATCGCCGAAGTCGACTTAAGACTGATTTGAGTTATGTATGCTATCATATTCTACTAGAAATACGTAAAATCCCCATTTCTCTAGCGCTGTTTAATAAAAAGATATTAATGAAAACATACTGACCTAAGTCGTAATGAAGCCCCATTACATTTATATAAAAAGTTATTTTTCTCAAAAGCATGATTTTCGACTTAGGCGGTATAAAAATACTCAAATAATATAGCGGTATTTTCTATTCTATATATGTACCATTATTTATACAATATACCACTATGTGGTTTGGGTATAATGACTTTGTGCTGCTGTTTGTAACTACAAAAAATATTTGACCTAGACCCATCTTTTATTGTACCGATCGACTCAGAATCACTTTCTGATCACTTCCTGAGTCGATTTAGCGATGCCCGTCCGTCCGTCCGTCCGTCCGTCTGTGTGTCCATGTAAACCTTGTAATCAAACTACATAAATATATTTTGATAAAATTTGGTATATAAGCTTCTATCGGCCATAGGATGAACACTATTGAAATAGGTGAAAATCGGTCCATGCTCAGACCTAGTCCCCATACAAATGACCCCTATGAAATCATATAAATTGCCGTAAGATCCAAACTATTACTTAGATCTTAGTCAAATTGGGTTTGTATGTGTTTATTGTATCCATTAATCAGTAGTGCAAAAAAATCCCTATAGGACAATTCTTAGTCATAGGCCCCATATAGAGCTGCTTCCCGATCTTCACTTAACTCTATCAAAAAACAAAAATATTGCACAGATTTTTCTCAAATTTGGTATGTGTATATTTTTTCAAAATATAAGTGACTTTACAAAACATGGTCAGGATCGGTTCATTTTTCGACCTAGTCCCCATATAAATATAACACCCGATTAGAACTTTTTCATATCTGCAGCCAAAAAAATTAATAACAATGGCACTCAAATTTAGTTTATGCTTATTTTCTATATCCAATAAGTTGAACTGAAGAGATAGGGTCTCTAAACAATGGTATAGGGTATCGTATAGTCGGTCTAGACTATAATTTCTTACCGACTTAATTTCACTTTCTGAGTCGATTTAGCGATGTCCGTCCTTCCGTCTGTGTGTCCATGTAAGCCTTTTAATCAAACTACAGGTCGCAAATATGCATATATTTTGATGATATTTGGTATATAAGCTTTTACTGGCCATAGAATGAACGCTATAAATTGGTGAAATTCGGTCCATGTTAAGATCTAGTCCCCAAACAAATGACCCCTATGAAATCGACATAAATTGCCATAAGATCCCAATTATCATATAGATCTCAGTCTAATTGGGGTTGTATGTGTTTATTATATCCATTAATCAGTAGTCCAAAAATAATCCCTATCGGATAATTCTTAGTCATAGGCCCCATATAGAGCTGCTTCCCGATCTTCACTTAACTCTATCAAAAAACAAAAATATTGCACAGATTTTTCTCAAATTTGGTATGTGTATATTTTTTCAAAATATAAGTGACTTTACCAAATATGGTCAGGATCGGTCGATATTTCGACGTAGTCTCCATATTAATATATCATCCGATATGAACTTTTTAATATCTACTTATTTTCGATATTGAATTAGCTGGACCGAAGAAATAGAGTCTCTAAACCATGATATAGGATATCGTATAGTCGGTCTAGACCGACTATAATTTCTTACTTATTTATTTTTTTTTTTTTTTTTGTAACTTCAATTGCAATCTATTTGTACCTATACTATAAGTACATTATATTTTTTGTGTTAGATTTATAATTCCATAACTTGTCAACAAAATATTCCTGAAATTTTTATCAAAGATCTTCAGATCTTTATATAAAAATAATATTAAGAAAATTTTCATTCATTTATTAAATTTGAAACAACACGTATAGTATTTTCTTCGGGCTTCAGCACTTGTTGTAAACTCTTAAAAATAAAATTTATTTATGCAAAATGTCTGATTTTTTCGCTGACTCCAATATTGAGGATCCGGACTTTAACCCATCTAAAAGTAAAAAGAAAAGGTCAATAATTGATGAATCAGGACCGTCTCATACACCAGAAAGCAGAATCCGGGAGCTGCAACAAGTATCCCTTGTTATTTTGAAAATGGAACAGAAGTTAAGAGAAAGGTTTCAACCATAGTTCATGTTGCAGTCTGAGGCAAATATCACACTTGGGGCACCATTACTAACTCCAAGCATCAACACGAAATGGTTCAAGGTGTTGCAAAGTCCAGAATTGCCGGATCTAACTTTACAATTTTTATGCAGAAAATTGCAATACATATAATTTTGAAATGAAAAATAATAACTTATCGACTATGCATGAAATAATAAATAAATTTTTTAAAATAAATTTTTTAAAATTTTAAATTCGCAGATGATGAAATTCACAGGACCGACTACTCACAAAAAAAAAACAGTTCTTCAGCAATTTAAATGACGATTCGTGTGCTGATGATATTCGGCAAAACTATTATTGAACGACTGTTTTCTTTTGCGCCAATCATTGTCTGATTCTTCCTTTGAAATATTAGTTATAATGGAAACCAATTGCAAATATTTTCCTTATTATTTCATTTGTCTTTTTTTAATTATGAATTACTTAAATTGTATTATTATTAAAATAAATAAAAAAACAACTAATTTTGAATTTTTTTATTTTTATTTTTTTAATTAATCAACACTCAGGGGATGCCCCCTACAGATGCAGTGCATTGTGTTGATCTCAGGAAAATAGGTTAAGGAGGAAAAAGCGAGTAGTTCATTTTTTTTTTTTTTTGCAGCGACATACCAAAGCCTCTGGTGGGAATCGAACCCACGACCCCTGCATGATAGGCGAGCGCTCTACCTAGTCACCTACCGGGGCGCTTAACTAATTTTGAATTATTTTTCATGCTGCAAAATGCAATAGATTTTGAAAATAATCCAAAAGAATCAAAAGTAATCTCTAACAGTAGTCGAATTATTATTTTTTTTCTTGATTATATTATGGTAATTACATGTAATTTTTTTTACTTTTAGATTATTTGTAATTGTAATCAATTAATAATCAAGAATTGTGTAATAGAGGATTATAAAATCATTACAATTCTTTTAAAAATATAAATTAATTTATTACTAATCGTATTCGAAATTTAACAGCTGTGCATCAGACAAATTTGCAAATGTTCTCACTACTATAGTAGGTAATATATATGATTTAAAAATTTTCTCTGTATGGGAGGTGCCAGGCCCACTAAAAATATTTGAAAAAATATAGCATATAACGCTTCCCATATCTGCAGTAAGACTCTGTGAAAATTTCAGGAAGATCAGATGAGTAGTTACGAAGATTACCTCCTACAAACAAACAAACAAACACATAATACCTTTTTATTCTCTTAGTACAGACAAAAAGATTTATAAACTAAGGAAATTATCCCTTTCACGTCAATGGGAAACATTTTTCCCAAACCTTAAATTGATAAAAAAAAAAACTAACTTATTTTTACTTTATATCCAATTTGACAGTTAGATGGCGTAAATCAATGTTGATTAATATTATATAAAAGCTAAGAGTTAACAACAATGAAACAAGTAAGAAAATTATAGTCGGTCTAAACCGACTATACGATACCCTATACCATGCGTTTAGAGACCCTATCTCTTAGGCCAAACTAACTGGGCATAGAAAATAAGATAAACCAAATTTGTGTGGGATTTTTATTAATTTTTTTTGGCTGCAGATATGAAAAAGTTCATATCGGATGCTATATCTATATGGGTACTAGGCCTAAAATTGGACCGATCCTGATCATGTTTGGTAAAGTCTCTTGTATTTTGCAAAAATATATACAAACAAAATTTGAAAAGAATCAGTGCAATATTTTTGTTTATTGATAGATTTAAATGCAGATCGGGAAGCAGCTCTACATGGGGCCTATGAGTAAGGGTTGTCCCATAGGGATAATTTTTTGACTACTCATTAATGGATGTAATAAACGCATTCAAACCCAATTTGAGTCAGATCTATATGATAATTTGGATCATATGGCAATTTATGTCGATTTCATAGGGGTCTTTTGTATGGGGACTAGGTCTGAACATGGACCGATTTTCACCGATTTCAACAGCGTTCATCATATGGCCGATAAAAGCTTATATACCAAATTTCATCAAAATATACTCATATCTGCGACCTGCAGTTTTATTGCAAAGTTTACATGGACACCCAGATGGACGGACGGACGGACGGACGGACGGACACACAGACGGACATCGTTAAGTCGAATCAGATAGTGATTCTGATTCGATCGGTATAATAAAAGATGGGTCTAGGTCAAATATTTTTGGTAGTTACAAACAGCAGCACAAATCATTATACCCAAACCACATAGCGGTATAGGGTATAAATATTAATATGTGACATAAATTGGTTTAATTTTGTATTTCTATTCCATGAGAAAAATCTTTCCCTATGGATCACAAGTAGAGTTTTTCGTGTTACTATAATATTTATCTTGTTTTGCTGTACATGTTCACGATATCAGTTTTTAATTACACTTATGGCTAGAAAAGGGCGTAGAGAATTCCCTTTACGTTAAAATGATACCTTACAATTGCTCATGGCGGATAATAGTGATGGAGAGGATGAACTTCTTCTGGATGAAGAAGATCAAAATTTTTTAGAAGATGATGTCAAAAATGATGCAGTTGTTGTTGAAATCGAGGATAATGAAACTATAGCTTTGGTATCAGTCCGGTTCCTCCTACGGAGCTGGAACCTACTTTAAAATTGACAACTAATTCTTATATACCTAATATATACCATGAAAGTCATTCTGAATTCGGTCGCATAAAAATTTTTCATGGCAGACATGATATATTGACTTCAACGGAGATATTTCTGGAAGTCACCAAACTGGATACGCTAGTATCTGCCATCATCATACCGGAAAGCGTAAGATATGCGGAACAAAACGGAAAATCGTTTAGTATTGAACAAGATAAAATGAAAGCGTTCTAAGGAATAAATTTTATATTGAGTTACCACATTTTGCCAACTTTACGAAATTACTGGTCTACGGATGAAGATATGGGCGTCGCTTTTATTGCTAACGTTATGCCTAGGACAAGATTTGAATAAATATGGCAAAATTTGCACTTCTATAATAATAATTTTAAATCACCAGTAAGCGATAGTCCAAATCATTCTGAGGGTTTAATACTTCATTATTAGAATTAAGAATTATAGACGTATCTTAGTATGTAAATTTACGTACTTGTTAATTTTCTACAGCTAATAGAATCACAGCTAGCAAATAGGTTGCATGCTTATAAGAAAGTTTGAATTAAATAGATTTTTGTAAGTAGAACTTGCACATGGCCGGGTGTAAGGTGTTGAGTTTTCCACGGTTATCGAAGCATTGAATGCCTTTCACCTAAAGCGACATATATATGATTAGATCACGTGAGAGTTTTATTCAAATTATCTCTAAGATTCTTGGTTTTTTTGTGTAATTTAGATAATTAGGCGGTTAACGTAATATCTGGCGGAGCAAGAAGAAACACAGTCATTGAGGCTTTGATGGATTGAGACCTAGCCCATAATAAATGATTATTTTTAACTTGTGCTTAGCAACTGATGATAAATCTTTTCTTTTGGATAGATATTTTTAAAACAAATTTTTTGGTAGTTTTTGGAACCTTTCGCAATTTAATCGTTTAATTTCCGATAGGTGAGTAGGTAGAGTATTCGCCTACCATGCGGGGGTCGTGGGTTCGATTCCCACCAGAGGCTTTGGTCTGTCGCTGCGAAACTAGCCAAATACGGCTTATCCCTGGACCAAAAAATTTGAATCTGCATACAAGCACTCGGCTTCGCGGAAGTAGGCTTAAAAAATATAGATTTTTTTTTTCCTTTTCCCAATATAAATATTATTATTTTTAATATCTAATATATAAAATTCTCGTACCACGGTGTTTGTGATCGAACTCCTCCGAAACGGCTTGACCGTAGGTATGCAAATAGGTCGCAAGGTATATTTCATATCGCTACGTGATTTGGGTGTGGCACCTCCCATACAAGGTGAATTTTTAATATCATATATATTGAATACTATGACAGGGAGAGCTTCGCAAATTTATGTTAGGTCACCTATTATCTATTGATGTTAGTGGCCAGGCTAAAAATGGGCGGGATCGGATAAGTGGACGTGGTACCTCACATACAAAGAAATAATTAAATTATTTAATTGCACATTTGTCTGAGGTTGCACATTTGTCTGAGGTTACCTATTATCAATGTAATTAGTCGAACAAAAAATAGGTGGGATCGGACCAATAGATGTGGCAGCCCCCATACAAATCAAATATTAAATGTCATATATCTGGATTACTGTAATATTGAGAGCCTTTAGCCTTTGCGTGAGGCAATTAGTTATTTATGTGATTAGTCGAAGAAAATATGGGTGTGATCGAAGCAGTGGGCGTGGCACCGACTATACAATGTTAATACATAATAGCTAGGCTACTATATAGAAAAAGGCTTTACACTTTGTACGAGTCCATTCATATATTAATGTGAGTAGTCGGACAAAAAATGGGCCTGATATGATTAGTATTAAGATTTTTTCATTTAATAAAGACCTTAAAGGTATTTTTCACAATCAAACTCATCTCAAATGAAGAAAACAAACTCAATACATTAACACAAACACATTAACAAATTTAATAAACACACACATAGCATTCTATAAATTTATGTATGTGTTAGTAGCAACTTTAAACGATCATAACTCCAAAAAAATATTCCAGACGATGAAAATCTGTAAAATTGTGAAACACTAGAAATTGCCTTGTCTATTAATATTAACGATGTGGAATTTTTAATTTTAAATTAAATTTAATGTTAAACTATCATTACGATATTTATGCTCATCAGTGACTCACTCACCGATTCACTGTAAGGTATCTGCCTGAATCGTCTAGCCCAAATGCTCTATAGAAAGAAATTAAAATTTTAGATGCAGTTCTTCTACCGTTAAGGGTATAAAAATAGCGAATATAGATAAAATCGCCTTATTTTTAAAATTTTTACCACATGGAATTAAGATTCCAACCGAAGAAAAAGGATCGGCAGAGAAACTTTTTTTGAAATTCGGCAGTGGGATAAGAAATTGATCTATTAATACGGAATTCGGCATACAGATTCCACCAACCAAAAAAACATCATATGTGAAAAATTTTTTATACATTTCGAGGAATCGATATACCAAATTTAATATTTATATAGTCATTTGGTAAGAATATAGAATGGGTACTATTTTGGTTTATTCTTATCAAAAGAGTCTAGAGATATAAAGTATTATATGTAGATTCAGTCACTATTCCTAAGAACTATGTTTTATTAAAGAAGTACATGTTCTTAAACATTCAGATTACCTTAGATAAGTACATATTCGTAAAAATTACTTTTTCTTAAAAATTATATGTTCTGAAATACTAACTTTTCTTAAGAAAATACATTTCCTAATTATTCTTACAAATTACTTTTTCTTAAAAAGACCTGTTCTTATAAAGTGCATTATTTTCTTGAAAAGTTGTTTTACTTAAAAAAGTACATTGTCATAAAAATTTTTAAAGTTTCTAAAAAAAATACAATTTTTTAAGCAAGCAAAATGTTCTGTAAAAGTACGTAATCTTAAAAAAACACCCATCTTAAAGAAAATGCCCTTTTTTAAAAATACCTTATCTTAAAAAGTCCTTTTCTTAAAAAGATATCTTGTCTTCAAAAAGTCGTTTTCCTGAAAAAGTAATTTTTTTCAAAAAATACCTTACCTTCAAAAAAAATATCTTTCCTTAAAAAGTACCTTTTATTTAAAATAATATTTTCTTCAAAAAGTAAATTTAAAAAAAAAAGCAACTATGAAATATATCTTTTCTTACAATAAGATTTTCATAATTTCTCAATGAACTATTGCTAACTATTCATTTTATTTTTCGAGAAGTCTTTTAAGATTTTTCGTTTCAAGCCAAGTCAATCAGCCGAAAATTCACGTTCACTGCAAATAGTTATATGTAGAAACACTGCTATTTTGTTTATTTTCACGCAATCTTCTGTCTGTCGTCAGACTGTTTTCTACATTATTATTTTTTCGCATATGGGCGGAATCTACCAACTGCAAAAATCGCCAAAGGAAAAAAATCACCAAAACCGAAAATCGCGAAACAGAAAAATTGCCAAATGAATATTGATTTTCGTTTTTTCACTATCAACTTTAGGATAAAAATTATTTAACTTTTTTTACTTTACTTTATGTTTAACTTTTGAGAGATCTAACAATGAATATGTTCTTTACGTTAAAGAAATACATTGTATTGAGAAAATAAAGGGTTGGTGTTTTCTTTTTTTTTTTTTTGTTTTCATCACTTACAATACATTAGAAATAAGTTATAGGGCAAAACAACGTTTGCCGGGTCAGCTAGTTTATTTATATTTAAAGGAGCTTGCGATGAAACTTGAAAAAAAAAACTTTACAATTTACACAGAATCTTGTACCTATCATCTCAAGTCGCAAAAAAAAACTACACTACCGAACATTTCTCTCTGGGTTGAAACAGTGAGCTTTCGAAAACACTCAGAAACTGATACGTCTCCGCCTTTTTTCCTTCGCAATTATGCAAAATTTATCCCATGTTGTAAAATTATTAGTAACCGTGAATAAAAATATGTACTGTATAAATAAAATAGATTATAACTGGTAAAACCAAATTGAATGACACCTCAATTTAAAAATTAGTATATCATAACTATTATTAGAAAAAAAAACAAAAAAAAATTTAACAACCAATTGACGTGCAGAAAGTTTCAAGACTCTCTTTACCATGTATGGGATGTGCCACGCCTACTTTTTTAGTCCCGTTCATTTTTCACATAACATCTCACAGTCATCATTCGTGATTGCGCCCATTTTTCTCTCCGACTTCTCCAATTACTTACTTATATACTCCAACAAAGTTTTAGGACTCTTGTTATCATAGAGTTCCAGATATATGATGTTAAAAATGTTTTTATGTATGAGAGGTGCCACGCCCACTTCATATATTAAAAAAGATATAACATATTTTACTTTCCCGATACAAGCTTACACACTGTGAAAATTTCAAGAAGATCAGTCGTATGGATAAGCCACCTATTAATGTCAAACCCACAAACAAACCCACACACACACAAATTTTCATTTTTATATATAGATAGTGCAATCAGTGCAGATATTAATGTAAGCTTAAGACCCAGATAGCGTGTATCAAAGATTCGGCATAATCTAAATTACCACTCTTATATTTTACTTATTTTTATTGTTCTTGTTTTTGTAAAAGGTACTTGAAAAAGCGAATATAGATAAAATCGCCATATTTTTGAAATTTTTATCACATGGAATTAAGATTCCAACCGAAGAAATAGGCTCGACAAAGAGAAACTTTTTTTGAAATTCGGCAGTGTGATAAATTGTATAAAGAGAAGCAGGAGGTTAAGAAATTGATCTAATAATGCGGAATTCGGCATAGAGATTCCACCAAACAAACAAACATCATACGTGAAAAAATCTTTATGCAATTAGAGGGTTAAAATTGGTCAATAAGAGGAAAAATTGAGATGGAATCATATACCAAATTTAATATTTATATACTCATTTGGTAAGAATATGAAAAAAGTACCATTTTTGTTTATTCTTATCATAAGAGTATAGAGATATAAAGTAGATATTATATGCGGTTTCAGTTACTATTCCTAAGAAGTATCTTTCCTCAGATAAGTACAAATTCGTTAAAAATACTTTTTCTTAAAACTTATATGTTCTGAAAAACTAACTTTTCTTAAAAAAATATATTTTCTATGTTTTCTTACAAAATACTTTTTCTTAAAAAGTCCTGTCCTTCAAAAAAATATTAAATTTTCTAAAAAAAAAATAAATAAAATTTCGTAAGCAAGCACAATTTCTAAAAAATTGCAATTTAAAAAAATTCATGTTCTTAAAAAAGTACGTAATCTTAAAAAAAATAGTACCCTTCCTTTAAAAGGTATCTTCTCCTCAAAAAGTCGTTTTCTGGAAAAGGTAAATTTTTTCAAAAAAAAACCTTACCTTCAAAAAAAATATCTTTCTTTAAAAAGTACCTTTTATTAAAAATATGTAATATTTTCTTCAAAAAGTTAATTTTGTTAAAAATAGCAACTTTGAAATGTATCTTTTCATAAAATAGGATTTTCATAATTTCTCAATGGGAGGTCGCCTTATTATTAACTATTCATTTTATTTTTCGAGAAATCTTTTAAAAAATAGTACCCTTCCTTTAAAAGGTATCTTCTCCTCAAAAAGTCGTTTTCTGGAAAAGGTAAATTTTTTCAAAAAAAAACCTTACCTTCAAAAAAAATATCTTTCTTTAAAAAGTACCTTTTATTAAAAATATGTAATATTTTCTTCAAAAAGTTAATTTTGTTAAAAATAGCAACTTTGAAATGTATCTTTTCATAAAATAGGATTTTCATAATTTCTCAATGGGAGGTCGCCTTATTATTAACTATTCATTTTATTTTTCGAGAAATCTTTTAAGGTTTTTCGTTTCAGGCCAAATCAAAAAGCCAAGAATTCACGTTCATTGCAAATAGTTATATGTAGAAACACTGCTATTTTGTTTATTTTCATGCACTCTTCTGATCGTCAGACTGTTTTCTACATTATTATTTTTACACATAAATATAATTTGTCGTGAAAGATATGGGCGGAATCGCCCAACTACAAAAATTGTCAAAAGAAAAAATCAACGAAGCTGTAAATCTCAAAACATAAAAATTGCCATCTGAATATTGATTTTCTTTTCTTAACTATTATAGGTACTTTAGGATAAAAAAAATATTTAACTTTTTTACTTTAGTTTATGTTTAACTTTTGGGAGATCTAACAATGAATATGTTCGTTACGTTGAAGAAATGTATTGAGAAAATAAATGGTTTGTGTTTTCTTTTTTTTTTATTTTCATCGGCGAGCCCATCCATTCATAAGTCCCTCCCCCACACACTTATTTTTTAATTAACAACAAAAATTTTCATCAGAAATAAGTTATAAGGCAACACAACGTTTGCCGGGTCAGCTAGTATTTTTTAAAGTATTTGATTTCTAGATATGAATTTGTAATTCCCAATATCATTTTTTTATAATAGCTTTATATTAACATCTTCGAAAGTTGTTTGAAAATTCAATCAAAGAAAGTTCGTCATGTGGGAGCATGGGCAATATTTTTCTTTTAAAATGACCTTAATTCTTATACTGAGAAAAAATAATTCTTTTACAATAAAAAACAAGAACATCAAAATATTGACTAAAACAATTGCTAAAATTAAAAAAAAATATATACATACAAAATATTCTAGTTATTTAATTTTAATTAGGTTCCGTCATTATCAAAATATTGTAGGGATCATTATTCACTTAGCCATACAATGTTGCATAATATTCTTCTGTTGGTTTGATAGAGTTTTATTTCACTTTTATTACAATATTTTTTTTTTGTTTACCAAAGTACCGCGAAAACAAAAAAAACCAGGTGATGCAAAATGGTTGGCTAGATGGCCACTTTCGCAACAAACTTATCTCTTTTTTTGTATGTATGTTTAAATGTTAGTATGAAGAAAACTTAAATAACAACTCTGTGAATTGGTAGAGATGTACAGCTTTCTAGTTTACAATGCTAGTAAATAAAATGAAATGAATATTTCCAATTTTTATTATTTTTTTTTTTGTTCTTCTTTTTTTTTTATTTGTCCGTCGTCATGGTATATGTAGTATTTAACTGTATTCATTCTTTACACACCAACCATACATATAAACAAACTTTTGTTGTATAAACATACACACTTACAAATACAAGTATTTGATGTCGAAATTATTTTACTTACCATGGCAGCGGTATAGTCTAGAGTGGCTAGTAGCAGCAATGCAAGTGGTATGCAGTACCAAAGGCACAAATATTTAAATATACAAATACAATATAGTTAGGAAGTATTCAGGCCAATATGTACTTTAAAGTTTCTCAACGAAAAAGTTTTTACATTTGTGCATTTAATCTCGAATGAATATATCACATGCTAACTCAAACATTATAAAAGTTTTTAATCCCGAATGTTTTCTTTTTCATTTGTGTAACTAATGTTGATTCTGTCTCCGAGCCATAAAATGTTATTAAATTTTGAAATATAGTTCATTCTTCAATTTATATTAATTAAAGACTCACGTTTTACCATTATTGAAATAATCATATGGTTAATGGTAAAAATATATTGACGGCAAAAGTGCTAAAATTAATTTTGAATGTAGTGGATGCAACAAATTGAATGAGATAATTGTCAACACTTGGAACATTAGAATTGTAAACTACAGCCATATTTACCTTGGAATGCCTTTTCGTTTAAAACTATTTTATGTAGTTAGATCATTTGTCGTTCATACAATTCTTGAACATGGAAATATTGCTTTAATTATTGTATTTCACACCGAACAGCGGTTGAACTTGTAGTCTCCGATTTCAATGAACTGCTAGAATTCGTTACCCATTTGGTTTCCAAAAAAATATTGCCCAAAAATTCAAAGTGTCCTTAGATAAGTTTTAAACAACTGTATAGCATAAAATTTTAAAATTAGTCTCGTTTTAAATACATGGTAAATTTCAAAACGTGATTTGACCCCATAACTTCAAAACGAAATGAGGATCCACTTTGAAATTTTCAAACTTCAAAATTAGGAATAATTTGGTTCTTGAGAAGTGAGAGTTTGATGTCAAGAACAAAAGATTACCTATAATGTTTTATTTGTAAAAAAAAAATGGATATATCAAAAAAAAAAAGGAATTTCAACATTTCTACCAATTTTCAAGGCTTAGAAGTTTGGAAACCTGAAAAGTATCTAGTCAGAAAGTTTATGGTATGTTAGGGTTAAACAAATAGTTAATTTACAATCAAGTAGATATTTACAAATAGATTCATTGTTGTATTAAAATCAATATGGTTTTGTGAACGGAAGTAGATATAATGGGCCTTTTGCTGATGTGATTTTAACGGAGACGCAGGTTTGATTGATTGATCATAAAATTGTATTCGAAAAGCTTTCATACTATGCTATTGTTGGTTCTGGCACAAACTTATTGAAAGTTTCTTAAAAAAGCGAATGCAGCATCTTGAAATTAATTGAGAAAAGTATGCTGTTATATCTGCTAATTGTGGTGTACCACATGGGAATATTTTAGAGCCTCTCTTATCTATAATATATGCCAACGACATCTATACTAATATAATAAAGAGGTAATGTGTGTTTGTTTGTTTGTTTGTTTGTTTGTTTGTAGGAGGTAATCTCCGTAACTATATATCTGATCTTCCTGAAATTTTCAAAGAGTTTTAATGCGGATATGGGAAGTGCTATAGGCTATAATTTTTTAAAATTTTTTGGTGGGCGTGGCACCTCCCACACAAAGTAAATGTTTAATATCATATACATATATTGAGTACTATGATAGGGAGAGCTTTGCAAATTTGTGTGAGATCACCTATTGTTAATATAAGTAGCTACGCCGGAAATGGGCGGGATCGGATAAGTGGGCGTGGTACCTCCCGTACAAGTAATAGTTCAATATTGTATATCTCGAGTAATGTGATAGAGAGAGCTTTTCAAGTTTTTTGATGTCACCTATTATTAATGTGAGTAGTCGGATGCAAAATGGGCAGTATCGGAACAATAGGCGTGGCACCTGCCATACAAAGTAAATATAAAATGTCATATATCTGGAGTACCGTAATAGTGAGAGCCTTGGGAGTTTGTGTGAACCCACAAATTATTCATTTGATTAGTTAGACAAAAAATGGGCGTGATCGGAGCAGTGGGCGTGGCACCGCCCATACAAAGTAAATATATGATATCATATAACTGGTGTGCTGAAAAACGAAGCTTTGACACTTTGCACGAGCCTATCAGATCTTAGTATGAGAGTCGAACAAAAAATTGGCGGGTTCACACCAATGGGCGTGGCACTCCCCATGCAAAGTAACTATTTGATGTCATGTATCTAGAGTACTGTAAAAGAGAGAGTTTTGTGGCTTTGCGTGAGCCCATATGTACTTTGTGTGATTAGTCAAACAAAAAAATGGGCGTGATCGGAACAGTAGGCGTAGCACCGCCCATGCAAAGTAGATATCTAATATCATATAACTGGTATACTATAAAAGGGAAAGACTCGACATTTTGCATGAGTCCATCAGATATTAATGTGAGTGGTGCAATAAAAATTGGGCGGGATGGGATTAGTGGGCGTGGCACCTCCTAAGTAAAAAATATGAAGCACTACGAAAGCGACAGACTTTTGACAAATTCATTAGTTATCAATGTGATTTGTCGTGGAAAATATATCGCCAAAATTAAAAATCGCCAAACCCAAAAATCGCGAAAAATAAAAATCGCCCAAAAACAAAAATTTTCAAAATCGAAAATGAGCAAAATCAAAAATCACTAAAAAGAAAAATTGCCAAATGATATTTTAAGTTCAAGGCCAATAGTTAAGTGTTGCAAGATCTAATATGGATAATCCATCTTCTTCTCGTGGGCAGCTATATGTACCTTGCTCCAGGGTAGGAACGCCGAAAAATCTGATAATTGTTGTACCGAATGAAAAAACAAAAAACATTGTATATTGGCATCAGCAAGCATTGAAATAAAAAAATGTATACTAATAATCTATACTAACATAATAAAGAGGTAATGTGTGTTTGTTTGTTTGTAGGAGGTAATCTCCGTGTAGCGAAGCACACCGGGTTACATCTAGTATATTATATTGTATTATGTGGTTAAACAATTATTATAATTATTTTTAATCCATATTAGTATGACTTGGTGCCAAAACCCAAATGTAAAGAGATTCAGCGTTATTGTTTGAATTTGCGAGATTAAATCGCTTGGTCTTTAATGCTGAAAAATCCAAGACCAAAACCAAACTTTTTCGGCCAAATGCACGATTTTTTCATAACATTTTACCATCTATTTCTGTAGATGGCAATATAATATATGAGGAACATGAAACTAAATATTTGGAAATTATATTGAGAAGCAATTTATCATGGGATCGACATATGCTGTTTATACTAAGGAGAAAAATGGACACGAAAATCAAAATTTTAACATATTGATTTATTATATATAACCGGCTCGAGTATCTTGCAGTTGTTTACGCATATAAAAATAGCATTGAATCAGCTCAGAATGAAATATTTAAAAGTGTATTTAGTTTAAATCTCACACATAATAATTTAACATTGTACAGAGAATATGCTAAAACTATTTTGCCAATACATGGTTTATATGTAAATTAACTTTTATAATACCTCTACAAGTCTGTTAACAATATTGGACTTCGAGCAGTTCAGGTTCATCTGAGAGAAAGTAGATTTAATACAAAGATTCATGCAAATCTTTGGATTGAAAGATGTTGCCTGGGGAAAACCAAGCAGATAATTGAATATGCTGGCCATATACAATTTAACAATCTACCAGTTATCAATTTTCAAGAAAAGTGTAAAAGATTATCTATTACAGAATGTATTTTCTGAATATTCTCATTTATAATATTGTCTATATAAAGTTTTGTTCCCTGGATTTTATTATTTTAATTTAATATTATAATTGTATTATAGTCAACTTGTTATGAATTACAACGTAATAAATTTATAACCTTAAAAAAACTATGACTAAAAATTCTCGTACAAGGTTTATTTTCGGACTACTGATTAGTAGATAAATCTTATATTTAAAATTCTTCTGTCGCGGTGTTTGTGGTAAAATTCCGCCGAAACGGCTCGACCGATTCTCATGAAATTTTGTGCGCATATTGGGTGGGTCTGCGAATCGGACAACGTCTATTTTTTTTGATAGGGCCGCTTTTAAAATCAGATATCTGGAGTACTATGATAGCCATAAGTGCCACGCCCACTTGAGATATCAAAAAAAAATACATGTTGTTCGTTTCTGAGACCTACCCGACATCCACACAAAATTTCATGAGAATCGGTTAAGCCGTTTCGGAGGAGTTCAATTACAGAGACCGCGACACGAGAAATTTATATACATATAAGAAGTTAAACTCCTCCATTTTTGTTTTTCATTTTATTTTTTTGTTTAGAGCGATTTGACTGCAATTCAGAATGTATGTATGTTTTATCATAGGAAATTTTTGTATGTATAAATGGACCCGATAGGTGGCGCTGGGGTAAAGTCATTTCGAATGTTCTTATTTACGGTGCGATTTTACTGAAACTAGAATGTACATATATGTATGTATGTTAGATGATGCCAAAAATTTTTTTGGCGCTGGCGCTCGAAAAATAATGAGTTGTCAAATTTATTTAAATTTTATAAGTTCCAAAATTCACAAACGTTTTTATATACAAATATTCTAACCAAAAAGGAAGGAAAAATTGCATTGGCTATTGCTTTATCCGGAATAGCCGCAACATTATTGCATGGTGGTCGCACAGCTCATTCAGCACTCAAATCACCGTTAAATGTACAAACGAATGAGAATGCCGTATTAATATAAAAAAAACATGCCGGTATGTCAAAAGTTCTGCAAAAATGCAATATCATTATTTGGGATGAATATAACATGGCTTACAAACATTCCTTGGAAGCACTACATAGAACTTTAAAAGATTTGAAAGGCAATGAAAGACTTTTTGGTGGAGTTCTCATTTTATTACCCATGATCCAACGGCTGACCAGTTTTCAAAACAACTACTTGGTTAAGTGAAAGAACTATTTAAGCCGCAAAAAATTTCGATGTCGATAGTATTAATGTTATTATTCAGGACATGATTGATTCCGAATTACAATGATAGAAATATATTGGTCATTCTTATACATACGTATGTTACAATAAATATCTATTTTAATTTTCATAAATAAAACATGGTTTTTCTTTAACAGTTTTAATATTAACAAATGCACAAACGTTTTTTTATATAGATATATACAGATTCTAACTAAAATTAAAAATTCATTGAGGGCAAAACAACGTTTGCCGGGTGCAGCTAGTATATATATATATAAATATATGTATATCTATATATATAAAGTAAATTTTCTGTTTGTTTGTTTGTTTGACCGCTATGCAAATTTTTATTTTTCAACGGCTATATTTGAAATTTGGTATGCACGATCACTGTAATCCAGGAAAGGTCACCGTATGCTTCCTATCGGCCACGCATACATTTGCGCCCACTTCTATATATATATATATATAAAATTCATTTTCCGTCCGTTTGCTTTGTTTGTTTAACTGCTATACAACCTCTTATATTTCAACGTGATCTCTGTGCTCCAGGGAAGATCACCGTATGTTTCTTAACGGCTTTTACGCCCACTTTTCTCATAAAATTCATTTTTTATTTTTTGGTATATTTGTTTGCTATACGAATTTTTATTTTTCAATACTAACAAAAACTGGATCAGCTGAAAATGGAGCAGCAAAATAGATAAGTATGTCGCTAACCGTAACGTACGCAAATGAGAACATTTTTTCCGCGATATCAACGTTATTAAACGATATCAATATTTTTATGCAACACGAAAGTTAACGTACAGATTCCAAAATTTCTTTCATACAAGGTATCCTGAATGGCACCAACAGATCACTCTGAAACTTGGATATGTTATAGAGAGGATGTAAAATTAAGGGACCTGTATATTTGGGGTTGATTAAAATAGTATTGAGGCTGCCATTCGGGATATCTTGTATGAAAGAAATCTTGGAATCTATACGTTTACTTCGTGTTGCATAAAAATATTGATATCGTTTAATGACGTTGATATCGCGGAAAAATGTTCTCATTTGCGTACGTTACGGTTTTTTCCAAAAGTTTAAAATTCGTTTTTTTTTTCGATTAACCGGTACAAATTATATTTTAGAAACTCATCATTTTGGAACATTGTAGAACAATCCTAGAACAATTAAGAACAATCTTCAAAAAATTTTATTTTCAAAAATGGGGGGCTAACTTCGCACACTTTGAAACGCAATTATAAGTATCAAAACTTTTGTGGAAAAAAAAATTTTTTTTTTTGATAATTTTAACATATAAATGCATATTTGAAAGCATTGTCCGATTTGGCTCAAATTTTGCGCACTAAAATTTTAGATCCATTGTCACAATAATCCGAACGTCTATATCCGTATGTTTCAATTTGTAACATTTTGCGATGTTATAAAAATAATATTAGAATATTGATATTGATTATACATATGTGACCTTCTCCGAGAAAAGGGACCTAGTGTGTGAAAATTAGGTACCAGGATCCACCGGTTTTCACACAACCCGTTTTTTGACACACTAGGTCCCTTTTCTCGGAGAAGGTCACATATATTTTTTATTTAATACATGTATGTTAGAGTGGCTCAAATTGTAGGGGCCAAAAAATCTCCATGGGTTCATTGCGAGTCTGGTACTATGGGGCATAACCAGTATATTTGCCCAAGGAACTACACCTCTAAAATCATTTTCGAACCCCTCCAAAATTTATGGTATGGTTCCTTGGGCAAATATACTTGTTATGGCCCATGGCACCAAAATCGCAATGAGCCCATGGAGTAAAAATATTTGACCCGCCCCACAGTGAACCATTTCAAGAGAAGGCGGTCAAAAATCCATAACTAATGATCGCTTGGGAATTTTGATATGCGATTTTTTTTTTTTGGTAGTTGGGACATTAGCCTTTAAATTTTGCTATGAAACGTAAATAGCGACCAATAATAAAAAAAGTTATGGAGGGTTTAAAAAACATTTTCATTTTTAGTTGAATTTTAGTACAAAAGTGAAGTGTTAAAGGTTAAAAAAGTTTTTTTTTTATAAAATGTCTTATTTTTTCAGTTAGTTTTACAACTAATACTTTCTAAAAATTTTGTAAGTTAAATTTTGTCAGAAAATGCCAAACTTTGGCCCCCGCAAACTTTTTAGTCCTAATGTTCACAATGGCCAAAGGTTGGCTTTTTTTAAAGAGCTTGAGTTAAAATATAATTTATTAAGCAGCGAACGTAAAAGTTACCTGATATTGGTTCAAGCTAGAGAAGTTTCAATGAAAAACTCGTATCTTTTTACTTTTGTTAAACGTTTTTTATTTTTTTTTTTTTTAAATATATCTATATCAATTTCTATTGTAAATTTATAAAATACATAAATTTTTAAATCACGAAAAGTTTTTAATTATATAAAACAGAGTATAACTTATTGTTAGTGTATTGTTCTGGGTTAACAATATTAAAAATCTCTTTGGATTGGAGATGTAACAATTAGATGGGAGGCCAATCTAAAAGAGATTTTTTTATAATTACTCTATTATGAGTAATTATAATTGGGGTTGTGGGAAATAAAAGAAAAAAAAGGGATAATTAGTTTCTTTTATTTAACTTTAAATGTGTGGGGAATTTGGGATGCTCACCTTGTTGGAATTGCCTTTCTGAAGAAAAAAGGCTGATGTTTAATATTTTAAATTCTTTCACAATTTATTTAACAATATTCAAGCGATGTATATCGTTGAAATTCAAAATAGTAAGTGACTTATGAATTTGCTGTTCAATTTTTTAATACTTCGGTTTAACAATATTGAAACGGCTGAATGTAAGTTTCGATATTTGTTGCAACGAGTACTAAATTTAAATGTTGGTAACTAGTAACTCAATTATAGGTGATTTCAAATTTTTAAGCGATTGTCTTAAGCTAATATTACAAGTAATATTAAAAATAATAAAAGTTATGAATCCTTTTTTTGTTTTATTATTTTTTTGTGTCCAAGCTTGTTTGGACAGTTAGTGTACTCAAAAACTACTTAAAATCAAACAATTTTAGTAAATATTTGATTTTCATTTTCTAGAAGTTGTTTAGCTTCTTCATCTAATTCAATTGAGGTGGTTTTCCTTTTTTGTCGAATGTTGGACAGATATGGATCTAAAGTGCACAACAAAATAGTGATAAAGTCTTCATTAGTGTAATATCTCGACATTTTTCTTGTGTTGTGCCCGCGAAGGAATCTGTAGTCTTTGTTCCTTTTTTCTTGCGCTTCTTCAGATTGATCTCCTATTTGTAGCATATTGTTTTGAATTATTTGTTCCCCATGGTACAAAATTTTATACACTGTGGATGGCATACATCTCCAAGAGTATTTTTCTTTATAAAGTATGGCTGTTTTATTGGCGTAATCTCCAAATTTTTTTGCATTTATCTTTCTGCTGCATGCTAGAACTTATAATATGATTTTGATAGATTGGAAAAAAATCTCCTTGCAGTATTTCCATCACTTGAGTTTCCTTCTCTTTATTTTGTTTGGCCTAGCTGTAGATATTTTTCTTGAATTTTGACGATGACTTTGTTTCGGTTAGAGCTTGTGCAACTTTTGCATCAATCATTGTGAGACACATTTTAAAATTTACTTCAATGTGTTGGTCATCAAATTTAAATATTACTGGTTCAAGTTCTTTAATTTGATCTTTATTTTTTGAAATTCGTCTGTTATGACATCTTTGGTTTCCTTTTTGAAGGAAGGCAGGAATTTTATTTTTCCATACATCAATTTCTGTTGTTCTACTAGTTGAAAGCTCTAAATTTTTGTTAAGCGCAATGGCACGAAAGATACCATAAATAAATTAGCATCTGATGCATTTTCGGCATTAAAATGCTTGCATTGTTTCCGACCAGGGGATCCACCACACCCCCATTTAGAAATTAAAGTAATGCTGCCATTTCCATTTTTTTTAATGATCAGTATCAAACGCATTCAGAAATCGTTCTGCAGTATGTTCAAGGAGATCTAGCAATTTTATTTCTGCTGAACTTGAAGTGACACCAATAGCAGATTGTGAAAGTAGGCATTCCTTTTTGGCAGAAACTAAATCTCTATAGGTACTCAGGAAAAATCCCACAATTCATTTTATTGGTTCGCTTCCGCAATTCCTTATATCGATTATTGGTCAACTTCAAATCCAAAAATAAGCCAAGCGATTCTTCTGGAGTAAATTTCTTATCTTTAATTGGTGCAGGAATACTTTTCAAAATTCGCTTTGTGCGCCTTGGGCTCGCTTCTACTACTTTTTCAGTTATTTCAATTTTTTTTCTTATTTTGTTTTGGTTGCATTTGGTGCAAAAATCATTAATAATTCTGTGAGAAATTTCTTCATTGATATTATACAGCTTGCGCCTTCGAGATCTTCCACTACATCTGTCAATTTGTCGACCATTTTTTCCACTTTCGTTGGCATTTGTAAATGATCTCTCCAAAACAAGTTCCCTTAATAACCAGCCCTGGTGACATTTGTACATCTTTGCCTTCTTCTGAGAGCATTCAATGTACTGTTTTTTTTTTCAAATTTTATTCAAAAATTGTAATTTTTTCTTTGCGTATTTCAATTTCTTGCAGGTTACAATTCCTAAAGAAATGGTTCCTCAGTATGTGCAAAATTATATCGTCTACGTCTTTTTGTTGAAAATAAATATCAGCGCAAGATCTCTGTAACAGTACTTAGCCTTTGTTCAAACTGTAATGAATAATAATTGTGGAAATATTATTATAAATACTCTTCCTTGCAACTATGTAAAATACAATTTTTTACCTTTCATTACCACTTTTTGAAGCTTAAAAAAACCCAGACACTAACCCCTTTTAAAGAGTGAAGCATGCCTGCTCATTTTGTCAGGCATTTAAATTATATAACTCAAGTTCCGACTATAAATGTTTTTGAAAGACACCTATGTAAATGTTAATATAATTTTACGATTAAGCGCATTATGTCTCAACCCTTTTTTATAAGTATATAATAAATCCTGTCAACTCTACCACTTCCTTTTTTTGTCAGTATCAAAAACAAATAAACTCACGCAAAAGAAATACACGGGTTCGACCAACTTTTGTATTGATAATACACAGGCTGACGGACGGACATCATTAAAGCGACTCAAAAAGTGATTTTGAGTCCATCCGTATAATAAAAGATGGGTATAGGTAAAATATTTTTGGTAGTTACAAACATCAGGATAAACTCATTATTCCCTAACCACATAATGGAAAACTTTTATATTCATAAATTTTGCACAAAATATCTGACTTTGGGTCAGAAAAATTGTTCTGCTGCACACGGGCGGAAACTGGGGCGTATACAGTGGGTTATAGGAATATAGGAGAGAGGACTATAGAAGAGTGCAAGACTTTTTTATGGCTTTTGATGGGCAGGAGTTATGCTCTATTAAGTAGGAGATTTTCGTAAAATTTTGAATTTTTAAAATTTTTTTTTTAATTTCTGTACGACTCAGAGACTTTATATTTCCAACATTAATGGCTTAGAAGTTTCGAAATTGTACGAAAGTTATTTTACTTTAAAATCTTTTAAAACAAAGAAGTTACAGTCAATTAAATATTAAAATTTACAAAGAAATATGTAATTTTAGCAAAATACTCAGAAAGTCAATTTTCGAAGACCCTGCTCGCTGTGATATAGTTGAAATAGAGACTCAATTTTTTGGCTTCCCAGATTCACTATTATTTACTTTCAAATGAATAACATAACTTTGAAATCGGTGACCATAAAAAAATGATTTTTGGCCGCCTTCTCAAAATAGA
Organism: Cordilura impudica; assembly: GCA_963682025.1. Lineage (NCBI taxonomy): Eukaryota > Metazoa > Arthropoda > Insecta > Diptera > Scathophagidae > Cordilura > Cordilura impudica. The sequence goes on along the minus strand of OY821517.1, from coordinate 85,827,415 downwards.
TCCACAGTGCGCCCTAATGTGTTTATATGTAAATATTACACACACAAAATATAACATCAAAAGTTATTGTTTTGTTTTTCTTTAAATTAATTAATACATGAGGAAATTAAAAAAAAATTGGCAAATTTATATTATTTTTTTTTTTTTATTAATAACTAGGTAGTTTAGCATTATTTGCTTTTGATGCTGGTGAATTTTTAAATTATTGACACAACGATCACAAAAACCAAATACAACATCTAGAATAACAACAAGGACAATATAGAAACTTCATAATTTTAATTTTTTTTTTATTTTTCAGTGATTTCTCGGGACCTATTCCACCGATTTTAATTAATTTATAAATAGGAACCCTCCCATGATTTTGGTCAATCATTTTCACTAGAAATGAGCACCCTACCTATCCTATTAAGGGCGTGATCATGACAAGAACAACATAGACGCATCAAATTTTTTCAAGACCTTTTCTACTTCGTCATTGAATTCTCAGGACGAATTCAACCGATTTTGACGATTTTAAGTAGCAAAATTCTCAGGATATTAGTGAATCATTTTAAATGACCGATTGATGGCCTGATCGTGATTTCCACAGACAGACAGAGGGTCATCGCTATATCAACTCCGCTTGTCATAAGGATCACGAATATATATATTTTATTGGGTCCAAATTTTTTTTTCTAATTATTGCAAACGGAAAGACAATTTTATATATATATACCGTCTGCACACTGGCGTGGATGGTATAAAAAGTAAAAAATAAATGAAAAAAGTATACATTACTTACACAATTACAAATTGTATATAAAATAAATCATGTCAATAAGTTTCGGTAAGTCTTAGCGAAGTTCGACAGAGCATCATACTATTATATAATGTAAAAAGTAACAAAATTCTTCTACACACATCTTTATAGTTCAGTGCTCCTCAAACAAGTATCGTCTCTTTAATTGTTTGAGATTGATCCCACAGCTCGGCCATCTTTCATGTAATTCACCTCGAATTCATCGTCATCTAAGCTTTGTTTTTATTCTTGTTTCGTGTCTCTCATCAATAAAATTAGATATCATGTCTTTGGACGGACATCGTAAAATTGGTATTATAAAGGATGAATCTAATATTGTATGCTCTCACCACATTGTGTTATAGCGTATTAACATTGCTCTCACCTTTCTTCAAATTACTATCTTTACCATGTGAACATATTTTTGTGAACACTCTCTATATAGAAATGCTGTTAAAAAATATATGCATTTTGTTGGCATTGAAGCGTGTAATGGTATTGGTTAAAAACTTAATTACATTTTTCGACATTTACGTAAGAGTAATGCGTTTCCTTGGTTTTGTTAGTTAGATTTACGCCCAACAAATATATGCAAACAAAAAAAAAAGGAGAAACTAGCTGGTGGAAATATTCTACTAGCAATATTCTACCTTCCATTTTGTAAATGTATGTACGAGTTTGAATGTATTATATAAAAGTACAGCAGCAATGATACATTAGGTATGTCGACTATTGCTAGTACAACCAGTACAACTACTAAATGCAACTGTATTGTGGATTCAAATGCAAAAGTTTTAATGCATTTTGGTGGTTGAGTGGTTATGTTATTATACTAGTTTCAGCTACTGCCAACAGCGTTTTTCATAAATCTATACTGCGTAGTAAGTTATATTCCTAATATATATAACTTATACATGAACACAGTTAGTCCATGCATATTCTAGTAGCCGAAGTAGTTAGCTTTTTGAAAACAGTGACGTTTTCTTATAATTTTCACCCCACCCTCAAAAAAAAAAATGTTGTAAAACGCAATCAAAATGATATAAAACCAATTTTCACACATATGTTGATAAAAGCTAAAAAAAAAATACTTGACTATTTGTAAAGTGCCATATTAGCGAATGGACCTTTATGTTATTTAAAAGAACCTGTTGGGATCTACTTAAAATTGGAATAAAAAATAGTTTAGATTCGTAAAAGGGTTTCAAGTTATAGTAACTTGAAATGCTTAACTCCAAGTCTTATAATTAAGCACAAACTGAATGATAGTTTCTGTATTCGAAAGCTTTCAAAGTTAATGTTATTTTAATCTTCACGCCTCTGGTTTTTACAATTATCTTTCTTACGTTTTATATACTTCGTTTTTTAACCAATCTTTTGCTTCTTTTTAAGATTTGTAATGCATAATTTACTCCTTTATAAACTAACAGCACTTTAGACTTAATTTAATTCATATTAAATTCTTAAAAAGAGACATAACTTTTTTATAAATTTTATGGGATAGAATCTCTTTGATAAATTCTTTAGAAAAGAGGGATATTCATTTTACTTTATAAAAAGAAACTAGAGTAATATAGGTATCGAAAACAAAGTTGCATTTTTGTCAATTCTTTTACCACAGAATAGAGAGAGAATTTTATAGACTTTGAGGTCTTTAACCCGTTTGAAAAATTCATCACAAAACTTCGCACTTTAAAAATTTGACCACAAGAAAATAAGTAGTTTTTATTATGTAAATATGACTTTACTTTCATCAACTAAATATATACTTTCCTCCATTAAGCCTCCCAAAAAATTGTATACATTATATTCAAAAGCTTTTAAAACATATTTACATAAAAAGTTAAACCAGTGACAGGAAATATCTTGATTCTTGTTCAACGCAATTTATTATCAACCATATAAGTATAAAAATCTATATATATAAAATTCATTTTCTGCTTGTTTGTTTGTTTGACCGCTATACAAATTTTTATTTTTCAACGGCTTTCTCTGAAAATTGGGACACATGATCTCCGCACCCCAGGAAGGGTCGCAATATGCTTCTTATCGGCCACGCCTACCCTTACGCCCACTTTTTATATACAATTAATTTTATGTTTTTTGATATATTTGTTCGCTACACAAATTTTAACTTTTCAGCCACGCCTACTTTTACGCACACTTTTATAAATTTTTTAAGGGTTTCGCTCGAATTTACTGCATATTATTCTCAAATCCCAGGCAAGGTCGTTATATACTTTTATCGGCCACCCCCACTTTTTTTAATTTTCTTTATACGCTTTTAGTGCTTGTAAATATATTTTAATTTTTCAATGAACTTCCCTAAAATTTTGTGCATAAATCTCTTAACTTACTACTCTTGAGTTTACCCCATTATGAAATAAATATTTTAAATCAACCTATTACAAATATTCCCGTTTTGCCTTTTTATACCCTCCACTCCAGTGTGCAGAGGGTATATATAAGTTTGTCATTCCATTTGTAATAATTAGAAAAAAATTTTTGGACCCCATAAAATATATATATTTGTGATCCTTATAACATGCGGAGTTGATATAGCGATGTCCGTCTGTCCGTCTGTCCGTCTGTGGAAATCACGATGACGGCATCAATCGGGAAGCTAGGGTGCTCGCTGATATTAAAAATTATTCACTAACATCCTGAAAAGTTTGCTATTTAAAATCATCCAAATCGGTCGATTAGGGCCCGAGATTTGAATGAAGAACTAAAAAAAGTCTTGAAAAAATATAATTTTCTATGTTGTTCTTGTCACGATCACGCCCTCAATAGGATAGCTAAGGTGCTCATTTTTAGTGGGAATAATTTTCCAAATTCGTGGGAAGGTTTCTATTTCAAAAATCATTAAAACCGGTGGAACAGGTCCAGGGAAATCTCTGAAAAATTAAAAAAAAAATTAAAAATATGATGTTTCTATAGTGTTCTTGTTGTTATTCTAAATGTTATATTGTTGTCATAGCTGGATTTGTTGTTTTTGTGGTCGTTGTGGCAATAATATAATAAAAACTAACCCTTTGTACATTTTTTTTATCAACTCTGGTAGAAAAATTTAAAAGTTTCCATTGTTTTGGCATCAGTAAAAAAATTTACTAGATCATTTCTGTCATAGCCACGAGCCTGCCTGCAGAGTTTCAGATCGATTGGGTCACGGGAAAGGGGTTAAAATGGATCCAAAATTTTTTCGACAAGCAGACACTACGAGTCATTATAAAGGAAGTAAAAATTCACCAACATCTAAAGCAAATAATGCTAAAATACCTAGTTGTTAATAAAAAGAAAACAATGTAAATTTAGCAAAAAAAAATTTTATGTATTAATTTATTTCAAGAGAAAAACACAAAAATAACGTTTGATGTTGTATTTTTTGTGTGTAATATTTACATATACATACATACACATATTAAATAATACAAATAATATACATATCGTCGTTTGTAAATTATTGTGTTCTATATGCTTTTTGTTAAAGTTTAGTTGCTAATTAAGAAAAACTGAACCGATAAAATTGTTGCGACATTCCTACCAAGGAAAGTACTATAGTTTGTGGTTTTTTCTGTTTAAAAAAAAAATCCTCTTTGAAAACGCCTCTAAGCGTAAGAACTATTAGAACTTAAACATGGATTAATCAAAAAAAAATCATATAGAACACAATAACTTACGAACGACGATATATATACTAATATTATAAAGAGGTAATGTGTGTTTGTTTGTTTGTTTGTTTGTAGGAGGTAATGTCCGTAACTATCCATCTGATATTCCTGAAATTTTCACAGAGTCTTACTGCGGATATGGGAAGAGCTATAGGCTATAATTTTTTAAATATTTTTAGTGGGCGTGGCACCTCCCACACAAAGTAAATTTTTAATATCATATACAAATATTGAGTATTATGATAGGGAGAGCTTTGCAAATTTCTGTGAGGTCACCTATTGTTAATATTAGTAGCTACGAAGGAAATGGGTGGGATCGGACAAGTGGGCGTGGTACCTCCCATACAAGTAATAATTCAATATTATATATCGAGTACTGGAGCTTTTCAAATTTGTCTGATGTAACCGATTATTAATGTTAGTAGTCGGACAAAAAATGGGCAGTATCTGACCAATAGGCATGGCACCTGCCATACAAATTAAATATAAAATGTCATATGTCTGGAGTACTGTTACAGTGAGAGTCTTGGGACTTTGTGTGAGCCCATAAGTTATTCATGTGATTAGTTAGACAAAAAATGGGCGTGATCGGAGCAGTGGCACCGCCCATACAAAGTAAATATATGATATCATATAACTGGTGTACTAAAAAGGGAAGCTTTGACACTTTGGACGGCCCCATCAGATCTTATTATGAGTAGTCGGACATAAATTGGAAAATACGGTTGTTCCACTTTAGAGCAAGTCGGTTGGCGAATAAGAAATTTGTGGTCCATTGTACGCTAAGTTTCATAAGTACATTTATTTATATCATATGACGTCTATAATATTAATAGGTTAGGCGAGTTCTTGGGACCGATGTTTTGTTCTACCGTTTTATCCCGATTTTGACCAAGCGTGCACTATTTGAAAGGTATTTTTTTTAGCCGTTTTGCAGATTTACAAATTTTGAAATTTTTTCCTTTATTTTGAGTAAATTGCATTTAAAGTTGCTACTAACACATACATAAAATTATACAATGCTATGTATGTGCTTATTAAATTTGTTAAAGTTTTTGTAATACAACTGAGTTTGTCTTTTGTATGATTTGTGAGTTGGCTGTAATTGATTAGCATGCCTTTAGGATCTTTATTTAATGAAAAAATAAAATTTCCTAGAATTTGCACTCGACTTTCGAGGGCTGGAATCTGCTAGTATTCTATATATGTATATCCATAATCACTGCATGTTAGAAACAAATCGGTATATTATTTTATTTACATAAAATTCTTCAATATTTTGTTGTGGGGAAAATACATTTCTTTTGCATTAACAGAGTGTCACTTCATTTTGCTCAGCGTGACTATGCCACAGTAGATGTCGTCACAATTTTTGTTATAATTAGCTTTGCAATAGTTATTTCTATTTTAACATGAATGTTAATATTTTCAACTGGATATCATACAGAACAATGTTAAGAGTATACTCGTGCTGGTCTTTTATTTCATACGTATTTTCATTATTCTTTTACAAATATGAACATAAGTTTGGCATATTAACTTTTTGTTGTCTTTACAAAATAGAGTTACCGAGTTCATCAATGAGTTTTTTGCTTTCAAAACAATTCTACATAGTTATATAGAATTATTATTCTGCTTTACCTACAAAATATCTGATTGCGATTACATCTAATTTTTAAAAATTGTTTATAATTACTAAAGCATTCACATAAATACAAAATTGCACTTTTTAAATTTTCCATTCAAATTTAAGAAAATATCAATTCTAAAAACTGGAATTAAAAACTTTCAATTATAAATTACAATTAATTGAATTTCAGAAAATCATACCAAAACGTCGGAAATTATAATTTTAAATTTAGAAGACATCAATTGCATCTTTAATATATAAATTTTATTCGATAAACACAAATTGAAATTCCAAAAAAAAACACCAAATATGTTTACATTTAAAAAATTTTTACATTTAAAAAAAATATTGATATTCAGGAGAAATTAATAGCTTTTCAGTATCGCGATTCAGTAACTCCTTTTAACGATAGTCGAATTGTTAAAAAAAGAAAATTGCAAAATTATCAGTAAAAGTTTTAAACGATATTCGCTATTGTTAAAGTCAGCTGTTGTTGTTATCTAAACGACAACCATTTTTGTGTTGTTTATTCAATTATTTAGGTTGAAATAAAAATTATAAAATAGTGAAAATATTTTGCTTTTATTAAAAAATTTTTATATAAATAAAAAAATTAAATAGCATATTCAATTCATTATTTCATTTTCAAATAAATAAACATAAATATTAGTAAAAAAATAGAGATATTAAACATAAACATAGAATCATCCTGTCAAACACGAAGCAATTTGTTTTTTTCTATTCTTCTTTGTGTTTTTCGCTTATTTTGACAGAGATGCCACTCGTTTACAATTTAAATAAATAGAAAAATAGATTTGTCGACTGTCGTTAAGATGTATGTACTTAGTGAATCACTTAATCTTTAGTGCAAACAACAATAGCTGTCGATATATTTTGCGATTGTCGGATCGTTGAAATTTACAGAATCACACTACAGAAAACATTAATTTAAATTCAATGAATTTTAGAAAACGTCAAATGATATTTAAGAATTGCGAACATAAAAACTGTTACATAAATAAACGCAATTTGCTGAGAATGTTATTTGTTATATATAAATTTTCACAATTTTTTTTGGATGAAAATTTGAAGTTTTTCAGAAAATAAAGAGAACAAATTATTTTATTTAAAATGTTTGGGACATTTGGTTTTTTGCGTTTGGCATCCCTAATTTGATTATTTATTATTATAAATTTATTCTCTATGTTTTCCAAATATGGCAATATTTTATTAAAAAAATTGAGAGAGTTTTTTTTTGGTTATTATTTTGTTACTCCATCCGACCTATATGGCCGCAATGAAGAAATATTTGGCCAGTTAAAAGAAGCTATACAGCCATCTCCAATTAGCACGATTTAGTGCATATAGCCACCCTACACAACCATTACCTTTGCAATGGAGGTTAGAGCGAGCTATTTAATTGGCAAAAACTAAATTAAACGAGAAGTTATGTCATATATCCGGAAACGCATGCATATAGGTATATAACCTAAATGCATGCCGATCAGCAACCACGATGACCAAAAAGCATTTGGTATGAAGTTTAACAAATTGTTTACTTTTTCATTTACATCTGTTATCAAGACTCAAACCGAGGTGGAGGGTATCAAAGATTCGGCACAGCCGAATTTAACACTCTTGCTTGTTTACTATATGACTTGTAACACCCCAAAATTAGTGCAGCTTTATATCACAAGTGAACAGATACAGGTTGGCTACCGCTGTAGAATTACTCCGATGAGGTTCATATAAATATTTCCATTTCGCCTTTTTAACTACATGGGAAAGCAAAATATTATATTTATTTCCATCTCGCCTCTTGGCTACATTGGAAAGGAACCTGTTGCAAATATTTCCATTTCATCTTTTTCTCTATATAGAGTTGTAAAGGTGAAAAACGAAATATTTGCAATTGTGAGTTACTCTAGAGGACCCGATCAGACCCAAATTCGTATCGAGTCTCAACGAGTTAGACAATCTGAATCGAGAAATGCTGAAACACATGAGTAAATCCAAAAGCGTCTTAAAGCTTTGTTAAGTGTAGCTGAAAGGCCTGTATCTACTCAAGTGCATCTACAAATCCAGCGGCTAAGACAAGCTGAGTCGAGGAAATGTGAAACTCCTGAAACGACTCAACGACGGCTTCAGGCCCAACGGATAAGACAAACTGAGTCCAGGGAATCTGAAACTCGTGAAACGACCCAAAGTCTTGAGGCCCAACTGCTAAGACAAGTAGACTCCAGCGAATATGAAACTCTTGATACGAGACAACAACGTCCTGATGCCCAACGGATAAGACAAGGTGACTCCAGGGAATGAGAAACTCCTGAAACGGCTGTAATATCCCCACCAGAAGTCTTTTGTAAGTTGGTCTCTTCATTGCAAGAGATGGTACAAAAAGTTGATCCTAACATAACGTACATAAGAGGACAATCTCTTACGGTAGCAGGTATCAACGTAGAATCTCCCTGTTTTTCTCATAGACGATTATATGTCGCCTGCTCCAGAGTTGGAAGCCAATACAATCTTTTCGTATATGGACCAGAAGGAAAAACCAGAAATGTTGTATATTCCAAAGCTCTAGAATAATAAAAATTCGTAACGTTTAGACACCATACATTCAAAATAATCCATGCATAAACATAGTTAGTTGTAATGGTAAGAAGGCGCTGAGTACTTAAGCCCCAATGAACAAATTCCCCAAAATATCAACTTATTCCCCAAAAAATTGGGCAAGAACTTCACGGTGAACAAATTCCGCAGATTTTTAAAAAAGGTCCACAAAAGAAATTAACAAATTCCCCATACTGCTCTCAATATCTGTCCTGCAATAAACATATTTAAAATCTACATTATATTCAATAGCACGTTTCGGAACACAGCTTAGCTAAAATTTCGGATGATCTGAAATATATAATTGGGCAAATAAAATAGGTTGGCGACAACTGCGCGGCAGCACGTGTGTAGTTGCCAGACGTGCGGAAGCGGCGCGCGGAAGTGGAAGCGATGCGCTCTCGGAACGCAGCTCAGCTAAAATATAAGAATGTTCTGAAAAATATATTTTTGCGATTACAATAAGTTGACGACAACTGCGCGGCAGCACGGGTGTAGTTGCCGAATGCGCGGACGCAGACGCGACTCGCTCGCGGAACACAGCTCAGTGAAAAGTCTTATGATAAATTTTAACTACGTATGTGTAATAATTACTATACATATAATATAAGCAGTTGCTTAAATCAACCTTGTGGCACAATTTTAAACGTCGCATTCATTTTCCATTTTTCTTTGTCGTCTCTGCTCAATGGTGATCACTTATTGAATGAAGTAATTTAATTTTTAAAAGTTCTGATTCCTTTAATTTGTAAACGATACCGTTATATTTGATGTTTACAAAATAAATAAAATTTTAAGCATTTTCGCTGTATCCATCTTATAAAAAAAAAAAAACTTCTAAATAAAAAAATCAAAAAATTTTAAATTGAAATAAAAAATAAATTTAAACATTGGGAAATTTTTTCATCTTGACAAATTTCCTAATGCCACACAAATTTTTGGGAAGAAGGTTAATTTTTTTGAGGAATGGTTCATTGGTGACTAAGTCCTCAGCGCCTGTTAAGCATAGTGAACCATTTTTCAAATCAAAGGCCTTTGGATCCTGGGCAAGACCGGATAAAACCAGTTAGTAAATGAGCGATAAAACAGTCCGACACTTTTTAGACCCTATGACTGTCCCATACCCGAATCTGAATTTAGAATCGTTCTATAACATTGCAATCTTAACCGAAAAATGCAAAAAAAAAAATATTTCTTTCATAAATTTTGGGGCGGCGTGCGGAACACAACTCAGCGAAAATCCTTAACTGATAAAGTATAATAAGACCTATGTCCTATTGTGGTGGTAATTGCCTTTAAAATATGGCCGCAAAAATGTTAAATTATCAAGTGTTCATTTAAGCTGGATCGAATTTTTGGTGCTGAAAAGGCTCTTTCTGAATCAACGGTAGTTGGTGGTATGGACATAAGGCAGTCTTATACTAGTTGAAAACATTTTCCTCTTGTAATTTCTAGTAAGCTAGTTCCTGTTTCATAGAATTCATCGTTTTTAAAATACCACTCGCAGTCTTCATCATTTATAGGGTTTCTTTCATTGTTTTATATAAGTAATTAGCTCTGCCTCGAGTTCATTACTTAAAGCAGTATTCTGTTCTGTCAATTGATTAAATATAAATAGTTAAGCTGCATCTGCGCTAAGAAGAGTAGCATCTTGACGACAACAAACATCAACAGTTATTTTGATTGGAAGAACTGAAATAATTGATAATGCTAAAGAAAAATCAATTTCCGAAATTGATATTTCGGCATTTAAATTTAAATCAATCAAAGTCTTTCGTACGCAGTTCTATAACTGGTCAAAGCATTCTAGAATGGCAAGTAAGCTATTCCAACATGTTATAGAATGTAGAATTAAATTCAGTTCCCTTCCAAATTGTTCGTTATCATGTTTCTGTAAATCTTTATCATTTTTCATTGGCGAACTTCTGAATAGCTTCACAACTTTTCTTATTTTTTTAACAATAGACCTATAATTACACTGTGCTCGAATTTGACATTTTTTTATTCGTAAAGCTAATTCGCGTACGCTGAATTCAATGGTGATAGCGGTTTTTCAAAGTTAGCGCTCATATTCGCGATATTCGCGATTTAACATTTCAATAATAGAGTACCAAAAAACTATATTTTTTATATTTTTGGGATCATTTTTGAATTTTAATAAATCCAACTTTATTAAATACATTTTCTGTCAATTGTTTTCGCGGAAAAATTTTTTTCCCAGATGTTTTTTTATTTTATTCATTATTTATTCATCATTTTCAAGCATTTCTTCTTGTAAGTTCCAGCAAATATCACCTAACAGAGAATCCAACTTTTTACCACTATACCAGTGTTCAAGTCTAGCCGTCACTTGATAGAATCTCACCCCATGCTCATCAGACTCAGCTGGTGATTGTTCAGCAAACTTGTTGACATGAGTGTGCAAAAAATGGACTTTAAGAGACATTTTTACATTAATACGGTGAAAAGAGGAAATCATTTTTTCTATATAAATACGCCAATCATCAGCTCGATTAATACCTAAAACATTGTCAATAACCCCTTTTACAGAGCTCCATGCCTCAAGCTCCTCCTTCACCAAGCGACGGATGTCCGGTCCATTATGTATTCCTTTAGAAAACGCAAAATAAATTTAAATTTCTAACATATTAGTATGGAATAATCTAACACAAACCTTCTTTAATTTTCATATGACTTAATCTTGGAAAAATGCGACTTAGCTCGTTAAACGCCTTATCAGTCGAATTAAGCACCTTAATGAAGTTTTTCACAATCCCTAGTTTGATATCTAGCGGGGGTAACAATACTTTATCAATTGATATAAGTGGATTTTCAACAATGTTATTCACTCGTAATTTAGCTGTTTCACGTTGAGGCCAGTCCTACTTTTCGTACTGATCACCTCTATATCGGATATCCCATAAACACATGAAGCACATATTTTTAGTGTAACCCGTTTACATACCTCTTTAATGAACTATCACTTTTAAGTCAGTACAAATTTTCCAATTTTGATCGTTGTATTTCACTACATCGAGGATTTTTTTCAAAGATAAATAAGTCTATTTTGTGTTGGTACTTAGTGCAATCGGAACTGAATTTTTGGTATTTGTCATGTGAAGAAGAACTGCCTTTAAACTGCTTTTTGATGAGTCGATGAACAATCGCAAATCTTCGGTCTTATATTCATGATGCATTGTTAAAATTAAACCGCGAATGTCAATGCAAAATGCCAACGAGTTGTTATCAATTGATTTAAAAAAATTTGTAAAATGACGATTACGACCGATTGATCCATATACCTTACCATCAGGCGCTAGAATATTAGCTTGTTTCAGTTCCTTAGCTAAAAGAATTCTCTGCCGCTTAGATAGTTTAAGGCGACGTAACATAATGTCCAAACAGTTTTGTGTAATTTATAAATGATTACAGTTGTTAGTGACGTGGGATGGTTGGTATTGCGATACTAATGACTCTCCTTCAGTTTGTATTGTTAGTGACGTACATTCCTATGTTACGGTTGGTCTTCTGGGAATTGGAATATTTTCCGAGTGGGGCAACGGTAATTGGGTATATTTTGTTTCTGTATATTGAAATGTACGTAATTTGTTTCTATTTGTTCCAGAAACAAAATTTAAGCAAGCATAGCACTCATCTGAAATATGAACTTGTGGATCCGACCAAATCATTGGAACACCAAAGGGCATAGAACCAATCTTACCTTTAGACGGGGTTCACTCCACATTACGAAAAACTACCTGATTAAAGTATTGGTTATATAAGTCCGCAAAGTCATCGCCGATTTCACGACGAGAGTCTGTAATAGTACGTTTTCCGGCAACGTAGCGAAAGTTATCAAAATCAACATGTTGTTCCATTTTAATAACACTTAATTATGTTTATGTAGTGTTTATTGATTTAATGTAGTGTTTATTTCTAAAAAAAATACAAGTTAAAATAAAGAGAACCAACAAATACCAAATGACTACTTACCGCAGTCTTTATCTCCAGCAAACTGATTTCAATAACTCAACTCAACCCTTTGCCTATATTCTGCCTGTATACAAGTGTAACAGTTTATTTCCAATAAGAATAAACTTTTTCACTTCAACAGGCAGAATGCAGGTGCAAAGGGGGACTGCGGTAAGTCGAAAACAAATGCGACACAAAGAGATTCGCCAACTAAATTTCAAATGTAAAAATTTAAGGGCCTATGATCATTAGCAAACAAAATTATGATGATCACACAAACATAATGTCAGAATACACTGGCGGATATAATTTAGTTTTAAATCACGAATATCGCGAATATGAGCGCTAACTTTGAAAAACGGCTATCGCCATTGAATTCAGCGTACGCGAATTAGCTTTACCAGTAGGGTGCCCAGCTTGTTACAATTTGCGACTAGCACAGTTTTATTATTATTATTATTATTATTATTATTATTATTATTATTATTATTATTATTTTTATTTTTATTATTATTATTATTATTATTATTATTATTATTATTATTATTATTATTATTATTGTTATTATTATTATTATTATTATTATTATTATTATTATTATTATTATTATTTTTATTTTTATTATTATTATTATTATTATTATTATTATTATTATTATTATTATTATTATTATTATTATTATTATTATTATTATTATTATTATTATTATTATTATTATTATTATTATTATTATTATTATTATTATTATTATTATTATTATTATTATTATTATTATTATTATTATTATTATTATTATTATTATTATTATTATTATTATTATTATTATTATTATTATTATTATTATTATTATTAGTATTATTATTATTATTATTATTATTATTATTATTATTATTATTATTATTATTATTATTATTATTATTATTATTATTATTATTATTATTATTATTATTATTATTATTATTATTATTATTATTATTATTATTATTATTATTATTATTATTATTATTATTATTATTATTATTATTATTATTATTATTATTATTATTATTATTATTATTATTATTATTATTATTATTATTATTATTATTATTATTATTATTATTATTATTATTATTATTATTATTATTATTATTATTATTATTATTATTATTATTATTATTATTATTATTATTATTATTATTATTATTATTATTATTATTATTATTATTATTATTATTATTATTATTATTATTATTATTATTATTATTATTATTATTATTATTATTATTATTATTATTATTATTATTATTATTATTATTATTATTATTATTATTATTATTATTATTATTATTATTATTATTATTATTATTATTATTATTATTATTATTATTATTATTATTATTATTATTATTATTATTATTATTATTATTATTATTATTATTATTATTATTATTATTATTATTATTATTATTATTATTATTATTATTATTATTATTATTATTATTATTATTATTATTATTATTATTATTATTATTATTATTATTATTATTATTATTATTATTATTATTATTATTATTATTATTATTATTATTATTATTATTATTATTATTATTATTATTATTATTATTATTATTATTATTATTATTATTATTATTATTATTATTATTATTATTATTATTATTATTATTATTATTATTATTATTATTATTATTATTATTATTATTATTATTATTATTATTATTATTATTATTATTATTATTATTATTATTATTATTATTATTATTATTATTATTATTATTATTATTATTATTATTATTATTATTATTATTATTATTATTATCTATAATATTAATAGGCTAGGCGATTTCTTGTGACTGATGTTTTGTTATACAGTTTTATCCCGATTTTGACTAAACGTATATTATTTGAAAAATATTTCTTTTTGTCAATTTGCAGATTTCCAGATTTTTAAATTTTTTGCTTTGTTTTCGGTAAATGGCAGTTAAAGTTGCTACTAACACACACAGAAAATAATACAATGCTATGTGTGTGTTTATTAAATTTGATGTGTTTGTAATATATATGATTTTGTTTTTTGTGTTGATTTGTGAATTGGCTACAATTGATTAGCATACTTTTAGGGTCTTTATTTAATGAAAAAAATTTTTCTAGAATTTGCGCTCGAATTTTGAAGGCTGGAATCTGCTAGTTATTATACCCTATACCACTATAATAATGATAATGATAATAATGACCCCAATGAAATCGACATAAATTGCCATAAGATCCAAATTATCATATAGATCTTACTCAAATTGGGTTTGTATGCGTTTATTACATCCATTAATGAGTAATCCAGAAATGATCCCTATGGGACAACTCTTAGTCATAGGCCCCACATAGAGCTGCTTCCCGATCTTTACTTAAATCTATCAAAAAACAAAAATATTGCACTGATTCTTCTCAAATTTTGTTTGTATATATTTTTGCAAAATACAAGAGACTTTACCAAACATAGTCAGGATCGGTACATTTTTGGGCTTAGTCCCCATACAGATATAGCATCCGATATGAACTTTTTCATCATCATCAGCCAAAACATTAATAAAAATCCCACTCAATTTTTGTTTATGCTTATTTTCAATGTCCAGTTAGTTGGGCCTATGAGATAGGGTCTCTAAACGCATGGTATAGGGTATCATATAGTCGGTCTAGACCGACAATAATTTTCTTACCTGTTATTATTGAAGTATGGCTAAACAATTATCATCAAGATCACTATCATTTTCATCACTTGTATACTGGTTACCATCTTCGTAAAAATTTAGAGTTTATTTAGAGTTTATTTATTTGTTAGCCTGTGTAACAAGACTGAAGTCTTAAAACAACACAGGGATACATTAAGGACAAATGTGATAATTTGACATTGCTTTTGATAAAAATAATAATAAATAATAAAAGTCTCAGAAGAAACTAATACATTAAAATAATAAAAATTAAAAACTAAAAAAATGCAAAATAACAATTAAAAATTTAAAAATTAAGAATTAAAAACTAAAAATTAAAAATCAAAAATTAAACAATTAAAAATCAAAAATTAAAAAGCAAAAATTAAAGATTAAAGATTAAAAATAAAATTAAAAATTAAAAATTAATAATTAAGAATTAAAAATAAAAAATATAATATTAAATGCATTAATTAAAATTTATATCAATAAGTTTAGTTAAATAAACAAAAACAGTATTGAAATTTTAAATAAATATAGCTCAAATATTTTTTTATTTTTTTTAAACGTGCGTTGCTAATATCTTTAATGTTTACTGGTAGCATGTTCCAAAGACGAATAGCATTAATATAAAATTGTCATTCTGGTATTAATCTATGATGCCTGATTTGAATTATATTTTTGGTTCTATTAAATCTACTGAATTTTAATCTATTAAATAGATAGTCAGGCTCTCGAGCGATAATAATTTTATGTAAAAAGATTAAAATACGTATATTAAATAGGTCCTCAAATTGTACATTATATAGTTTCTTCGAATACGATGAAATGCTGTCAAATCTCCGCAGTCCAAATACATATCTAGTAATGTTATTGTAAACAACGTTTAATCTTCGTTTACTCTCCGAGTCGCAACAGGAGAAAACCTCACATCCATACATCAGAATCGGTAGCACATATGTTTTCGCGAGTAAAATTCTAATTTTTAAAGCTGTAAAGCATTGTGTGGGCCAGAGTGTTCTAAGCATAGAATAAGTTCTGCCACATGCTGCATTTACATGATCAGACCAAGTAAGCGTATTATTGAAGATAACTCCTAAATTCTTTGCGCTTTCAACAATTTCAATCGGCTTATTATTTATAAGTATGTTTGGCCTAATTATAATTTTGCTAGTCCTTTTGCCTATAACAATACATTTAGATTTTCGTGGATTTAAACTTAATCCATTTGCTGAGGCCCAAAGAAAAACTCTGTTAAGATCCTCATTCAATATTCTGATACAGTCCTCAACACCTTCATTTCTGTTGCTTATATATAATTGTGCATCGTCAGCATACCAGCGAATCTTACTATGCAACAACTGGTTGGAAAGATCATTTGAGTAAATTGAAAAAAGAAGAGGTCCAAGAATTGACCCTTGCGGAACTCCTCGTTTTACATAAAGTAAATTTGACATTCCAGACTGGGTTTCCACACACTGCATTCCGTTTTTAAGATAAGATGACATTAAGCTGACCGATGTTGAAGAAAAATTCATCATTTTCTGTAATTTCTGAATTAATATGTTGTGGTCTACAGTGTCAAATGCTTTGGAATGGTCCAACAATACTAACATGGTAAAAAAAGCCATCATCAACTTATTTTCTTAAATCTTCGGTTACATCAGTAAGAGCAGAGATGCAGCTATGCCCTGCCCGAAAACCAGATAGTCTGTTAGAAGTAGCCGATTATCATTAACGTATGAAGTAATTTGATTATGTAGTATTTTTTCCAATGCCTTAGAGAGGAATGGTAGGATTGCTATGGGTCGATATTCAGTGGGTGATTTTGGTATTGGCAAAATTTTAGCTTCTTTCCATCGTGAAGGAAAAGTGCTTGTAGTAATAATGTTATTAAAAATATAAGTAATTTGAGGCAAAAGTGACGGAAGTATCATCTTCAAAGACTTTGGATTTATACCATCAATGCTTGTAGCATTGGATTTTATGGATATGTAACTTCTATATACATCGTTCTGTGTGACACAGTTAAAAGAAAAAAGGCGTGTTGGGAGAGAATTCACGTGGAAATCATCATAAAATTTATTATCCGCTTCCAGCATATTTACATTGATAAATTTCTTGTTTAAATCGTCCGGACTTTCATTAATAATATTATTGCTATTTTCGTTTTTACCAATTCCAATCTCTTGTATTGATTTCCACTTTTTTTTGTGTCTATAATGTTGTTGAATTTTTCGACGTAATATTCTCTTAGCTAAACGATAATTTTCATGTAACTCTGTAGTTTTATAGCGTTTCCACCGAGAATATGCAAAGGCACGTTGTTCTATTAGACGACTAATTGCTAGTGTGTACCACGGTTTTTGCCTAACGTTGATTATCTTCGTTTTCAAAGGAACAGTTAGATTAAATAAATTTTTAAGATGGTGCTCCAGGAAATTCAATTGTTCATCAACCGATACTATGTAGTAAATACAATTCCAGTCAATTTTCCTATATTCATCATGCAAAGTTATATCTTCAATATTCTTGAAATCACGAAATGTAAATGTTTGGTTTGGAATTTGTATTTCAAAATCATACACCATACAGATGAGATCATGCTTAGAAAAGCAGGGAGCTGATATTTGATCATACAATAAGAGGTTCGATTCGTGAGAAATAAAAAATAGATCAATCAGTGTGCTGCTTGTTGATGTAAAATGTGTGGGCATGTACATATTGGTAGCAGTGAGTCCAATAAATTTCATGCTGTTGGTAAGACTAGAGTCAATTAGAACATTTGAATTAAAATCACCTGCATCATCATACGCCATTGTCAAGCTTTCCAAGATTTTCATAGATGGAGTAATGTTTACATTACAATTAGGCCTGTACACACTGCCAATAAGAATCTTTCTGTTTAAGTTGGACAGATCAAGAAAAATGAATTCAATAAGATTTATGTCTTCAGATCTACTACTACCAATATTGCCTTCAGCATCAGACTTGCATTTAACTTTGCAACTCAAACCACTTTTAACATAGATTGCAACTCCACCAGCTTTTCCTTGTAACTATAACGGGTATAGTTAAGGGATACAAAATTATCAGTTGTTGATTATTTAAACCATGTTTCAGCTACTGTTATTATATCTGCACCAGAACCTTCAAAAACTAGTCGAAATTCATTTATTTTGTTGTTGAGACTTTGCGCATTAATGTGGCAAATTTTTAGATCATTTCTTTGTTTAGTAAGAATTCTAACCATGTGTGCAGTAACGTCTTTGGAACTAAATTCATCATTAAGTAATGAAGTCATACTCATAATCATTAAAGACCCTAACAGCAACGCTCGTAGTGGTGATTTCAAGTACAATATTTAGTATTGTTATGATATTCAATAATATAATAGTAAGAAATAAATAGAATTTTAGAGAAGTTCTAATAATATAAAAGTCAATAAATACGGTTACATTAACATTTACTTCCATCGTTGGCTTCAGGACGAAATAAACGGTTAAAGTCGGATACATCATCAATGCGTATAGGTTGATCAGCAACTGATAATTTAATATAGATGAGACCACGCATTGAAAAAGCAGCATAAATTAACTTATCCTTTCGGAATTTAATACCTTCTTTAAGTATACGGTAGTTTGTGGCCGTGAGATTTTCATTTATAAAAAATTTTATGTCTGAATTGTATTGATCATTTGTTTGTATTGATGTCTGAATTTTATTGATCCTTTAGTCGAAACGAAAAGTTCTTGTTAGACCTACGGAACTGCCCCAAAGATTTTAAGAAAAAGTTTTTATCGTATGGAGACATCATTTTAACATAATAACAGAATCCCGAGAGTTTGTTTTGTATTTATTGTTTTCATTTTGTAGACGGAAAATTGATTTTATGGCAGGAGTGGATAAATTAATGGTAATGCAGATTTAATGAAATATGTTTAGGAGATTTTTAATGAAATTTTAACGTTCTGCATCAGACTTATCTGTGGTTCTAAGTTCATCTTCATTTTCTAAATTTTGATGTATGTAGTGAACTAAGCGAAGTTGTTGCCTTGCAACAATTTTCAATTTTCCAACTTTGGTCACGGCAGATGCACCATCGGTTGTTATGCACACAATGTGTGTACTTAAGGAAAGTTGGAATAATTTAGACTTTTCTTCAACGAGAGCAACACTTATCTGCAGGCAACACACATCCTTGGACGCGAACTAATTCTAGGTTCTACAATTTCTTGATGCCAGCATGAACATTTATATTTAAATAACGTCGGTATTTAACCGGTGTCAATTTATCAAATGCAAGATTAAATCTTTGTCCTAAAATAATTTGCGATTCTAAGTCTTTAATCATATTTGTCAAATTTTTCACTGTGCTGCACAACTAAATTTTTATAGAGTTTATAGTTTTTTCTTTGTATACTTTCATATCCTCTGGCAGCTAAACCTTTTCTAATATTCATGGAAGCGCAAAATATGCTAATTACTTGTAAAAATAAAATAGTTAAATAAAAATTATATGAATGGTAACCTTCAGCAAAAAAATGTAATACCGGGCATAAATGCCGGTATTGAACGTTATTAAAAAATGTCAAATATCATTCAATTGACATTTGAACCATCCACACTATTCTGAACCACAGAAATCTTTTTTGAACCATAATTATATGAGTGGCATCTTCGTTTGGCTCAATCGTTTTTGTAACAACTAAAAGTGAATTTTTCGATTTCAGCAATATTTGATTAATCAAAACGTTCTATTAAGTTACGTTTGCGGAAAGAAATTTTTGCTGCGGAGACGTAATAGATCCAATATGGCAAAGAAAGCATGGAAGACTAATAATACGACATGCAATTCAATGATTTGCTGGAGAAATATCATAAATTCCCAGGTACAAATAAATGGCTAACTTGCCAAATCGGTTAACTCCACTTTCTGATTTATGAATATTTTAATGTATGCTTGCTTGCTGGCTAACTATTCATATTCACAACAAATTTCTTCAATAATAAAGAATAACACCATTCGCACCACTTTATTTTTACAGAAATTTGATCTGAATTTAAACATTCGAATTTTCATAAACCAGAAAGTGAAGTTAATCGATTCGCCATATGAGTCATTCAAATTTTACTGATAACATAGAGATAAGAAAGGATTAATTAACACCATTTAAAAGATATTTTGGACCCTTAAGCACTAAATTTTGCAAAAGATGCAGCCATCCGATTAGCGGTGCTGCAATATGAATACATATCGTCGAACCAAAGGCAATGAATATTATTTGGCTGATATGCTTCATTCAAGTGAAGCTATAAGAAACAGAGGCCAGAACTTTGAGCAGACAACTCTTGATTTATATACCACAGTAATGCACCGTTTTACACTGTATTGGTTCTTCGAAATCATTTCGTACAAATTTCGACTCGTCAATTCGACTGTATTCAACTGATACAGTGGAGTATGACTCCCGGCTATTCAATAAACTTAAAAAATAACTCAGGAAGTACCGTTTTGAATAGATTGAAGAGATAACGGCCGAAGAGCTGTCCGCCCTTTCGTAAATCGACTTTAGCAACTGTTATGAAGACTGGAAAGACATCAGAGTAGCATATAAAATGTATATTTCTGGATATATTTAAATATATATGTGGAGAATAATATGTAAATGGGGACTAAGCTTAAAATGTCCACACATTGTTTCTTTCCACACTCGTAATATGGGGATATATGTTTTATACATTCACAAAATATATATATGGGGGATTTCATGTCAAGTGCACCAACTTTTGAAACCGATGTCTTCCGATCGGGATGAAATTTGCACCAAGGTTAGTCCTATTCGATAGTAGCTTAGGCACAATTTTTCAACAAGAGCGGTCCAGATCTCTCTGAGTTAGAGGGGATCAAAATTTGACATTTTGGCCAAACAGGTGTTTTTTCTCATCCATGTAACTTATTACCTATTGTTCCTAGAAAATTTTCTCCCAAAGAGTTTAGATAGCTATTTCTTCAATATTTCGGAAAAAAATACTTAAAAAAAAAAAAAATTGTAGACTTTTTTTTTGCTAAATTAAATCATTTTTTGCCTTTTTTTTCAAAAAGTGCATTTTTTTTTTTTTTTTTTTTTTTTCATAAGAAAGCATAGGATTTTTCCTTTAAGAGCTTTTTGGTCGCTTAGTGGGATGGGAGTGGGATATCTATCAAAATAAATGTTTTGTAACTCAAGACAACGGTTTTTCAATTTTTCACAAATGCACTATTTTGAATTTTTTCCTATTTGTGTGTAAAACCTTACAAATAAAACCTATACTGAGAAACTAGACAAACTAAACTTTCCGAAGGTATATAACATACCTAACTAAAATTTTATACCCTCGATACTGTAATACCCAGAATATGTTAACCTCAGGAAAAAAATCGCTTTTTTCCTATAGAAATGTTGAAAAATTATTATTTTTTATTTATTTTTAATAATTAAATTAATATATAACAATAATAATATTAAAAATAAAAAGATAAATAATTTAATAAAATTTAATCTTAATTACATTAGATCCATTTATATCATAACTATTTTTATACTTCATTTATTGTAGTTGATGAAGCTTGTAAATTTTTAAATACCCAGTCTTTCATCCAGCTTTTTTGTCGCCTTTATTTACTGCGTTTTTTTGTCAACCCTTTCTTGGAGTTACTATGTTTAGCTGTTGATTTCGCTGCTGGTTTATTTGTTGGCTTTGGAAAGAAATCGCATTGAATAGAGGCAGAAAACTTTTTCAACTTGAGTCTTCCATCGACAAGCGGTATAAAAGCATGGTATTGAGCGGTGCCATCGATTGTTACCGCAGCATCTAATCTGCTCTTCAGTGTTTTCAATGTTTCCTGATGATCCTCTTTGCTACTAAAAACTATTTTAGTTTCTTTACAATAACTCTTTGCCCAATGGAATAAAGCAGTCGCATCTAAGATGCGATCTTGATGAGAGCACTGGAGGCTATACTTCGCTGCATTTCTTTTAAGGTTTGCTCCAATACCATCACATGCTCCTTTACCATGAGCAGTAGAATGAAAATGCCACTCAGCTGGCATTCCAAAATCTTTTTCATGGGCGATAAGATTTGCCAAGCTACTTTTGTTTTTAAAATGTTGACGAGCTCCGTCCGAAACGTAGTATACCTTCTTTACTGTAAATTTAGATTTTAGAAATTTTAGTATTCTCTTCTGGTACTCATAAACTGCAACGGTATCTTGTTTTAAATCGTCGGATATGATTGCCATACTTTTGTGTTCCAGTTTTTCATCTTTCATGTAGTAAATAACTACTGTGAATATAGTTGCTTGGTCGTTATTGAAGTGGAATGCTTGTATGGCATCCTGAAAAACATATTTATAGTTTTCTGCGAAATCATATGAAATAACGAATTCACCAGACTTCAAATGTATCTTCAAATCCTTGAAGAATGACCATTGCTCTTTGACTAAAAAGTCATGGTTTCTCAAGTTTAGCAATCCTGCACACATTTCTTCCACAAAATCATCCACATTTAAAATGATTGTTTTCAATGTGCATCTGTCAGTCTGAATCCAAGAATCAAATTTGACCTCCTCTATATATTCTCGATCTAAAGAGTTGATTAAATTTTCTTTGATGAATGTGGCAAGAAGTTGTTGCATTAGGACACATAGTCAATTTAAGGCAATCACGGTAATCGTGTAAATCTTCTGCCGAATCATCTGTTAAATACTTTAAGTTGATTTCCTTCAACATCAGTTTAACATTTTCATGGTAAATGCAAACGCATACTGTGTGAGTTCCACTGCTTTCTGTCAAAACGCAATGTTTTTGCCTTATTTGGGTTAATTTCGTGAACATCCTCGTGTTCAGATTGAAATGTTGCAAATAACTCTTTCAGGTTACAGATAACCATTCTCTTCTGTTATGTTATGAAGGTATGTTACATACCTTCGGAAAGGTTAATTTGTCTAGTTTCTCAGTATGTTTTATTTGTAAGGTTTTACACACAAATAGGAAAAAATTCAAAATAGTGCATTTGTGGAAAATTGAAAAACCGTTGTCTTGAGTTACAAAACATTTATTTTGATGGATATCCCACTCCCATCCCACTAAGCGACCAAAAAGCTCTTAAAGGAAAAATCCTACGCTTTCTCATGAAAAAAAAAAAAAAAAATGCCCTTTTTGAAAAAAAAGGCAAAAAATGCTTTAATTTAGCAAAAAAAACGTCTACAAATTTTTTTTTTTTTTTTAAGTTATTTTTTCCGAAATATTGAAGAAATAGCTATCTAAACTATTTAGGAGAAAATTTTCTACGAACAATAAGTAATAAGTTACATTGATGAGAAGAAACACCTGTTTGGCCAAAATGTCAAATTTTGATCCCCTCTAACTCAGAGAGATCTGGACCGATCTTGTTGGAAAATTGTGTCTAAACTACTCTCCAATAGGACTAACCTTGGTGCAATTCCATCCCGATCGGAAGACATCGGTTTCAGAAGTTGGTGCACTTGACATGAAATCCCCAATATATATAAATTAATTTTCGATAATTAGAGGATACTAAACTTTGCAACTTACAATTTTTACGCATGCGAAACGGGTTAATCGAAATAAAAATTTAATATTGTTTCTAATAAACCTAAACAATAAAGCATAATAGGTAAATCTTTAAATTTAAAACCCCTTTTTATAAAAACTTTATTCAATGATTTTCTAACAAATAAAGTAGTCTCTTAATTTCTAATTCATTAACCAAATTAAAAGGGTAGGTATTAAATTTTTCACAAGGACAGAATGAGTTAATGAAAAGAAAAATTTAAATATTATTTCTAATAAACCCAACGAACTAAAGTTAAATGACTAAAATTTTCAAAGCTAAAAACGGTTTTAATAAAAACATTTATTTATTGGTTTACTGAGAGATAAAATAATTTCTTTATTTCCAACTCAACGACTGCATTAAAATGTGTAACAACGCTTACATAACTAAATTTACATGATGAAGGGTAGAGTAAATGGAGCTTTGGCATTTATAATAATATTTGTTTTTTTTATGAATCACCCCATAAGTTTTTGTGGAAAATTAAGAACGGGAAAGAAAAACAAAATACAAAAACTAATATTAAAAAATAAATAGCAAATAAGAAAAATTAAATCAAAACAAAGGTCCACTCAATAAATAATAAACTCAAATGTAAACAGAAAAATATGAAAATACTGACACACTGAGAATACAAACAATCGACGAAATTTTTTTTTTTACTTTTAAATTTTCAATATAAAATAAGAGTACTTTACTAATTAAAATATTTTTTTATACCTATAAATTCGCTAACACAGATCTTCCAATAGCTTAATGGACTTAGTATTCGTTAACAATCTTTCATAAGACGTGAACTAAATTCACGTCTTACTGCAATAAAAACACCACCACCTCTGCTGAGACCAGTAATCAGTCCATTTCTATCTTTACGATACACGTTGTAGAGTTTTAGCTTAAAAAATTTTGTATCAGCAAAATCAGAATTCAGCCATGTTTCAACCAACACAATCACATCAAACTCACATTGAAACGAAAAATCATAGATTATTTTAGTTTTGAACGCATTCCAGATAAATTTTGGTGATACAATTTAGTCCCAGATTGCCGGCCTATTGCAAGTTTTTATTATTATTGTTTAGTTTATTTATTTACTAGTATTTATAATACTTTAAAATATTTCAAATATGATTATTTTACAGATTTTTCTTTACAAAATATTATTGAATTCATTGTTTTTTACAAATTGTACCATATTTCTCCTACATATACTCATATTTCTTTCTGTTTTTACATTATCTGGTAAGTGATTGTATAATTTAAGTCCTTTAAAGAAAAGAGATCGTTGCATTGCTGTTGTTGTTACCCTCGGTAGCCGGAAATTTTCAGAATTTCTAAGGTTGTACGGTTGGACTTATCTCACATAATCAATTTGTTCTGTAAGGTATTCAGGTGCGTTTCCCATTTTCATTTTCTGAATGAATTGCAGTGTGTTAAGTTCCAGTCTTTGTTGAATATTTAACCATTTCAGTGTGTCTAGCATTAGTTGAATTGGAGCATATATATTATATTTTAATATTGACCGCATAGCTTTATTTTGTAATTTTTGTAATCTTTCGATTTGTGTTGTTGAGCAGCAAGTGTATATGATTGTGGAGTCGAATTCAAAATGTGGTTCTATCATGGTGTTATAAATATGTATTGCCGTTATTTGAGATATTTTATTTCTAACCCGTTTAAAAAATCCAATTTTTTTGCCAATTTTTTTACATATATAATCAATGTGTTCTTTTAGGTTTAAGTCTTTATCGATTATAAAACCGAGATATTTAATTTTATTTACTTTTTCTATTTCTTCATTATTAATTGTAATTATTGAGTCACT
The DNA here is from genome assembly GCA_963682025.1 of Cordilura impudica. Lineage (NCBI taxonomy): Eukaryota > Metazoa > Arthropoda > Insecta > Diptera > Scathophagidae > Cordilura > Cordilura impudica. Next base: position 85,801,599 of record OY821517.1, on the reverse strand, counting down.
GTTTATATTTATTTTAAGTAGTTTAGTTTTGTTTTCATTAAGTTTTAATCTATTCATTTTAAGCCAATTATTTATGGTATTTAAGTCGTGCATTAGATTTGTTCTACATTGTTCGTCTGTGTCACCCTCCGCGTAGATTAATGTGTCATCGGCATAAAGAATTATTTCGCATTTCTTTAGTATATTTGGCATATCATTTATGTATATTATAAATAATAGTGCGCCTAGAATAGAACCTTGAGGTACTCCGAATTCATTGTTTACTTCGTTTGATTTTGTACCATTAACTTTTGTTGTTTGCTTTCTATTTGTAAGATATGATTTAAACCAATTTAATTCAATTTCTCTGATGCCGTACATATATAGTTTTTGAATAAGTATATCTCTATCAATGGTCTCAAATGTTCTTTTGAAATCTAAAAATATTGCCATTATTTTTTTCTTTCTATTTATATATTTCCATCTATTTATTACATAATTAACTGTTGTTTCGCATGAGAATTTTTTTCTAAATCCCGATTGATATTTTGAAAATAAATTATGTTGTTCCATATATGTTTCCAGTTGTTCCTTAACAATTTTTTCAATAATTTTTTCACAAGTTTTCAGAGTGTTTATTGGACGAAATTCATCACATTTATTTGTTTTTGCGATTTTTTCTATTGGTGTTACCATTGAGTATTTCCAACTATCCGGGAAAACTCCTGTTTCAAGTGATTTATTTATTATATCACGCATTGATTTTCCTATAATATTCCAGTTATCCAAAATGAGCTTAATTGTAACATTGTTGAACTCTGGTTTATTTTTCATATTCTTACAAATATTTTGAATTTCTTGGATTGTTATTGCACGGAATCTAAATCTATTTATTATCACAGGTATATTGTTTATATATTGCACATTTTCTATTGTATTATTAATTGACTTAATACTATTAACAAAATAATTATTAAATTGGGTGGCTATTTGGTAGTTATCCTTATATTCTATATCACTAAATATCACATTTTTTATCACAGCTTTATTTTTCTTTAGGACTAAGTCTTTGATTTCTTTCCACATTTGTTTTTGGTCTTTGGCATTATTTATTTTTTTATTAAGGTAATTGTTCTTCTCTGTATCAATTTTGGTTTTATAAGTATTTCTAGCTATTTTATAACTACTCCACGCTATATCTGTATTTTCTGTCTTAGCTATTTGATATTTAAGAACTTTATCCTTCTTTAACATTTTTAGTTCTCTGTTAAACCATTTGTTAACTTTACTTTTTGTATTTATTACTTTTTTAATTGTATATTTCTTTATAGTATTTTCAATGGCTGAATCAAAATTATTAACTTTATTATTTAAATCATCGTTATCATTGCTTCTCAATATTGCTCTAATTTCTGGATTAAAACGTGTTTTATTATATTTAAATATTTCAATTTCCTTTTTGCTTATTTTGTCTTGATTTTCTGTAACTATCTTGATTTTTATGTCTATGGCTTCGTGATCTGCTATTTTATTAGAAATGTTATTTACTACTGTTACATTTTCACTGTTTGTGATGATGTAGTCTATAATTGTTTTTGTACTTTTTGTTATTCTTGTATAATCATTTACTAATTGTTTAAGCCCATTATCGTTAAAAACGCATTCAAGTCTTTTTTTATATGTATCTTCTTTACACCAGTCTATGTTGAAATCACCTGCTATTATTATATCACATTGTGCTTCATATATTTCTTCCATTAATTTTTCAAATACTTGACAAAACTCTAGTTCACTGCTGCTTGGTGATCTATAGACCGCTATTATTACAAATTGTTTGTTCTTGATTGTCGCCATGTATGTACCTATCCAATAATTATAATCAGAATACTTTTTCCCAATTGTTATAACATTACATTGCTTTTTAAAATAAATAATAACTCCACCGGTCCTGTTTGAATTTGATACTGTAATATACTGATCATAATCTCTGAGTTGTATTTCTTTTTCTTCTATATCTCCAGTTAAATGTGTTTCTGTAAGAACTATAAAATCTGGATTTTGTTCATCGGCAATAATTTCTAGTTGATTGTAATTGTTAACTAGTCCACATATATTTGTATAAATGCCGTATATTTGCTGTGGTTGTTAAATTATCAACCCCAACCTCTTCTTTTTCATATTAAGTTTGTTTTTATAAACTGGACATTCTTTGTTTGATGTGACGTGATTTTCATCAAGTCCCATATTTAATTATTAGCTCTAATACAATTAATACATTTATTTATTATTTCTTTTTCGCATTCCTTTGATCTATGAGTTCCATGGCACTTATAACATGTTTCTTCATTTTTACATTCACTCGCTTTATGATTGTATCCTTGGCATTTATAGCACATCAAAATATCAGTCCCATCAAATATTCTACGTTTTTCCCACCCAATGTTTAATTTTTGTGCTGCCTTAATCTTTGTGTATGTTTCCTTGTCTACTATTATTTTACTATTATAAATTACTTTATTATATTTTTTAAATTCGTAGGATTTTACTACTTTCATTTCATGTTCTTGTAATTGTTGATTTTGTCTCTTTATTTTTTCTATAAGTTCATCATCTGCATATTTAAATGACATGTCAGTTATAATTATTGACATATCATTTTCATTTGGCGCTTCTATTTCGTATGTTTCACCCATTTCATTTTCAATAGCATTTTTAATTTTATTTCTTTCTTCATCATTTTCACTTTGTATAACAATTGTACCATTTTTTTTATTTTCAATGTTTGTTATATTTAGGTTAACTGGATCCACCTTATTGTTTAGGTCCTCCTTTGTTTTTTCTATTTTTTGTTTTTCCTTTGGTTTTATTATAAGGGGAACTTGTTTTTTAACATCTGGCAACACCGTATTTCTTTTAGCTGTGTCAGCAAATGACAGTTTGTTTTGTTTATCATTATTTTCTTTAATAACTTTTTTTATCTCTTTACACATCTTTTCATTACTTTCTTCAATAGTGGTATAAATCTCTTTATTTTTACTTTCATATTCGCTTACAACATTGCAAAGTTTTTTTATTTCATCGACGTTTTTTTCACATATTTTTTGTGCATTGTCTATTTTTTTAAGTCTCTCTTCATAACGTTTTTCTATTGCCTCTAATAAGCGTTTAATTTCATTTTCATTTTGTTTTAGTGATGATTCGAATTCAGGTTTGTATTCAACTAAATTTATTTTGTTTTTGTGAACACCATCCTGTATTTCCTTTAACACCATGTCAACATCATGTATATATTGAAGACAATCACCACACATAAACCGCACAAAATAATCCTCATCAAGAATTTTAACCGAATATTGGTCAACACCCGCGCACTTTGCAGAACAGTGATACACCTTTTTGCACACACCAGCACAGCTAATTCCTGACTCTCCACGTATTGAGGCTTTACATTTGTGACACTCAGCCATGGCTGGGTCGGGCAATTAATTAAATTTTTATTAATGAAATAAATGTTTTTTCTTTATTAAACTTATAAAAAAGTTTAAACTTTTGTTGTATTTGTCGTTTTTTTAAAGTCCTATCTTTTTTTAAACAACAATTTATATATTTTTTAGTTATTTTGCGGAGCTTCTTAAAATTTTGGTCTTTTCACTTTGCAGAGTTGCCACCTCCCCTATTTAAACTCTTTCTTTTAACTCATACTCTAGGTCTGTCGTCTGTCTGTCTGTCTATCTATCTGTCTGTCTATCGTGGGGCAACCCAATTCCCCCTTATCCAATCGATCTGAAACTTGGCCCATAGTCTTGATGTGACTACAGGTTAATTTTGCGGTAGTCACGCATAGTCACGCGCAGTCACGGAGAGACTAAAACCTCACTTCAGCTCATCGATCTGAAACATTTTCCATACACTTGCTGTGAAAAAAATTAACTTTGACATATTCACGCATAGTCACGCACAGTCACGGAGTGAGTTAACCCCCATTTCCCTCACCAATCAATCTGAAACTTGAACATTGTGACCAAAGATTAATTTTACAATAGTCACGCAAAGTTACGCACAGTCACGGAAAGATTCGAACATCATATGTATAAGGAAAGAAATAGTTTTAATAAAAAGTTTGTGTTTATGGGTTAGATTATTATCTAAAGTAATGGAAAATCTCATATGCAGACAAATGAATGATTATCATGGACAGAATAATAATTTGTCCGATTTCCAGTCTGGCTTTGTGAAGGTAAGAAGCTGTATTATAGCGCTAACAGACGTGATTGCAGATTTAAGAGCTCAACTTAATTACAATTAGGTTTCATTCTTAATATTATTGGATCATAGTAAAGCTTTCGACCATTCCGGTATATTAATGACTTACCTGATATAATAACTCACAGCAAGGTTAAAATGTATGCTGATGACGTTCAAATTTATAACAGTGCAGCTTTGGATAACATTCATTCGTGTGTGAATAATATCAATTACGATTTAGCCAACATATACAACTGGGCTTCTGTCAATTAATTATGTTTAAAGTTCAAATGTATTTTTCTTTCAAAAAGTAAAATATCTTTAAATGATGATATTCAACTTTACATGAACAATGAATTCATGGTCTAACCATATCAATTCCATCGTAGGACCCATATATGGAATGCTTCGAAATATTTGGGTCGTAAAATGCTCCACCCCTTTTAATATACGTATGTTGTTAGCTAAAACGTATCTCATCCCCGTTTTATTATATGGCTGCGAAATTTATGCCAACTGTGTAGTAATTCAATTCAATTCAATTTATTTGGATTAAATATTATTTTCATTGTTTCTTAATATAAATATGTACAAGGAGTTCAAGAACTTATCTTTATCTACTTAATAATTATTGTAAATTTATAGAATTTTATATACTTATATACACTTAAATAACATTGGACGTAAAAATTTTCAAAAATATATTTGAAATTATGATAAAACTTAAACTAAGAACTTATTAACTACCTAAGCTTAAGGTAGTTCATTAATATGGGAAACATACAATGGAAATAAAAGCTATGGGAAAGTCTATTAATTTTTGTTTTCACTAACTCTATATCTGCAGGAGCATGGAGTCGGTGGGTAGAAAAATACCTTGGAAGATTACAGACTAACTTAAGCGATTTATTTTCGGAAATTTGTATTTTATTTATATGGCATTTTGCGCCATTTGACCAGACAGGGGCTGCCTAAAACAGAACCGCCAGAAAAATTGACTTAAATATAAGTTTTTTGTTGTTTATGTTTAGCCTTGAGTTCCGGTTTATAAAAAGATAGAGTATTCGTATTAATACATTCGTACTTTTCTCGAGACATAAATCCTCCAATTATAAATTCCGCGTGAACAAAAAAATTAATAAGTTGCATCATCGTATTTCGAAGCCAGTTCCGCTTATTGACAATTAATTTGCTATTTTCTATTTGTGTGTGCAAACGAAAATAAATTTATTTTAAAGAAAAAATTATGATGCGAAGGGAATTGGTGTAGAAATTGGTGTAGAATAACAATAACGAAATAGCTAAAAGACTGATAAAAGCAAAAATTGACATGGTGCAATACTCGAGTTTAAGGATATCGTAAGTATATAATTTATATAGTACTGGTGATAGAAAAGAGCCCTGTGGGCAACCAGCTGGGACATTAAAACTTTCCGAAAAATAGGAACCAATGTGTACTTTAAAAGTACGGAAAGAGAGAAAATACTAAATAATTTTAATTATATAAAAAGGCAACTATAAGCTAATCATTTTATCCATCATGTCATACAGAATCGAAAGCCGCTTTAACGTCCAGTAATACCATTCCAGTGGATTTTTGGATGTTAAAATTAATATTCACTAAATTTCTTATTCGCACTAACGGTTGAATTGTATTGTGTTGATTTCGAAAACCAAACTGACATGAAGGTATGATATTGTTCGCTGCAATAGAATTTTTCACTTCTTCTTTAACAACTTTCTCAAGTATTTTGCTAATGGAAAATAGTAAACTTTTTAAACTCTTGTGGAAAATAACAGAGAATTAAACATTGATTAATTAAATTAGTTAAACAGTTTATTCCCTTTTTAGGAAGAGCTTTTAAACAGCTGTTACTAATACCTAATAGCTACTAATAGCTGTTACTAATATCATCTCCTGCTGACTTTCTAGTTTTCAGGTTCTATATAATGCGAGATATATGTAAGGCATTTATTGAAAGGTGGGATGTACAGTTTGAGGTTGATAACTGAAAGGCTCGAAGGGTATCGCTTACCATAGAAACTGTTGCTGTATCACCAAGATTAGAAGCAATCGAATGGTTTAATGCAAATTTTTCGGAGTTAGTTTTATAGCAGGATGTGTTGTCTTTCAAAACTGGAATGTTATTAAATTTTTTTCTTAAAATTTTCGTTATCTTCCAAAAACGGGAGGAGTTTTTAGCCAACAAAAAAATTGTTGGGTTTGTTTTTAAATTTATCCATTTCCTCGCAAGTAATTTTGTTAAGCATTTTCATGTCATGGAAATCATCAGAGTCTCTAAGGCGTTGCCAGTGTATTGCTAGATATATCTACAACAAAGAACGCGGTCAATTTATAACTACTTATTCATAACAGATAAATCAAATGAGGTTTGAAGATCGTCTTAAATTAAAAAGCCTTATTTTTTTACACAAAATTATTACATCAACGTTAATTATCTACATTTATAGAAGGACATAATTTACTGTATCTATTCGTGGCAAAAATATAATCCAAAAAAGATTTAAAAGCCTTTTATCACAACATCAGTTTTTCATTTACTCCGCTAATATTATAAAGAGGTAATGTGTGTTTGTTTGTTTGTTTGTTTGTATGTTTGTTTGTAGGAGGTAATCTCCGTAACTACCCATCTGAGCTTCCTGAAATTTTCATAGAGTCTTACTGCGGATATGGGCTATAATTTTTTAAATATTTTTGGTGGGCGTGGCACCTCTCACACAAAGTAAATTTTTAATATCATATACATATATTGAGTACTATGATAGGGAGAGCTTTGCAAATTTTGTGTGAGGTCACCTATAGGTAATATTAGTAGCTACGCCGGAAATGGGCGGGATCAGATAAGTGGGCGTGGTAAATCCCATACAAGTAATAATTCAATATTATATATCTCTAGTAATGTGATAGAGAGAGCCTTTCAAATTTTTCTGATGTCACCTATTATTAATGTGAGTAGTCGGATGCAAAATGGGCAGTATCAGACCAATAGGCGTGGCACCTGTCATACAAAGTAAATATAAAATGCCATATATCTGGAGTACCGTAATAGTGAGAGTCTTGGGACTTTGTGTGAGCCCATAAGTTATTCATTTGATTAGTTAGACAAAAAATGGGCATAATCGGATTAGTGGGCGTGGCACCGCCCATACAAAATAAATATATGATATCATAAAACTGGTGTGCTAAAAAGGAAGCTTCGACACTTTGCACGAGCCTATCAGATCTTAGTATGAGTAGTCGAATAAAAAATTTGCGTTTTCACACCATTGGGCGTGGCACTCCCCATGCAAAGTAACTAAATAATGTCATATATCTGGAGTACTGTAAAAGAGAGAGCTTTGTGGCTTTGCGTGAGCCCATAGGTTCTTTGTGTGATTAGTCGAACGAAAAAATGGGCATGATCGGATAACTGGTGTACTATAAAAGGGAAAGACTCGACATTTTGCATGAGTCCATCAGATATTAATGTGAGTAGTCCAATAAAAATTGGGCGGGATGGGATTAGTGGGCGTGGCACCTCCTATGTAAAAAATATGAAGCACTACGAAAGCAATTGTCTTTTGACAAGTTCATTGGTTATCAATGTGATTTGTCGTGGAAAATATATCGCCAAAATCAAAAATCGCCAAACCCAAAAATCGCGAAAAATAAAACTCTGTGGGAGTTGTTGGTCTCCTATCAGACGGGTCCCAGGTGGTGGATAGGGAAATGCCGGTAAAAGGTAGTATCGAAATAAAATAGGTACCCCGAACCAAAACCAACAAACTTCAGCTAGCCTGGTGGCTTTATTTGGCAGCCCCAGATCCAGGATCGGATGCGGTAGACCAATCATCTGCCTATCTTAAACCTAACTGATTAATGAAACCTCAAAAATTAAAAAAACAAATGGATCACCTGTCGACAACCTTTAGCATGAAATATGGATCACGAATAGGAACATGGAATGTACGCACGCTGTTACAAACCTCTAAATTGTCACAGTTGAGTATGGAATTTAAAAAATATAATCTGTTGGTGTTTGGCATTGCCGAAATGAGATGGCTTGACTCTGGCGAAATGAAGACGAATGAGGGTATCAAACTATTGTTTTCGGGAAAGCCCAATGGCTTAAAACACCAAAATGGGGTGGGATTTTTGCTCTCTAAGGAGGCACAGGACGCACTTATTGAATGGAAACCACATTCCGATCGAATCATCTCCATCAGATTACGTTCGCGTGTAAGGAAAATATCTATCATTCAATGTTACGCACCAACTGAAGTATCAGACCCTGTTGTAAAAGAAGAATTTTATAGCAGGCTTACGAGTGTTTTATCCACAATACATCGTGGGGATATCTTAATCCTCATGGGTGATTTTAACGCACAACTTGGTTACGAGCGTGTAATGGGGAGGCATGGTTGTGGAAGTATGAACGAAAATGGAGAGCTATTCACAGAATTATGTGAAAATAACAACTTGGTAATAGGGGGGACACTATTTCCTCATAAGAATGTACACAAAGTGACATGGGTCTCCTCTGATCATAGAACCGAGAATCAAATAGATCACATAGCCATTAGTAAGACCTGGCGCGGATCTCTGCTGGATGTTCGCAATAAACGTGGGGCAGATATATCTAGTGATCACCATCTAGTTATTGCGAAGATTCGACTAAAAGTGGCAGCCATAAAGAAAGACAAAAATTGCAACATACAGAAGAGATTCGATGTGAGAAAACTACAACGGCCTTCGATATGCAGACAGTTCTCTGAGGCACTGCAAAATTCTGCCGAAATCCTACGAGAATCTAACAACACAGGGTGGGATGCAGCTAGAGACTTATTTTTAACAACTGCGGAACGCAATATCGGCTTTACTGTTACCAAAAGAAAGGAATGGATTTCTGACTTTACCTGGAATCTGATTCAGTGTAGAAAAGAAATCAAGGGTGAGGTAAATATGGCGAAAACAAGATCAAGCAAGGCACAACTGCAGTCGAAATACTCTGAGATGGATCAGAAGGTCAAGAAAAGTGCCCGGAATGACAAGAGGCGTTGGTTCAACCAACTAGCTCTTAATGCACAAGCGGCTGCTGACACAAATCGTACTAGAGACCTGTATAAATTCGTAAAACAGATGAGAAACAAAACCCTCAACGTCACAAAACCTTTGAAAAATGATCAAGGCATCCTTACCTCTTCAAAACAAGAACAACTTGCAATTTGGGAAAAGCATTACGCTAATATGCTTTCAATCCCCCCAACACCAGTGTCGAAAATTTGTAAATGTCAGCAACATGTAGAAAGACACGACATCCCCACCTACTCCCCAAATTTGGAGGAAATTGTAATGGCCATTAAAGCCCTCAAAAACCACAAAGCACCTGGCCCAGATAACATCCCACCAGAATTATTAAAGGCAGACCCAAGCACAAGCGCCAAAATTTTACACCCCATCATCGATAGGTTTTGGCTATCAGAATCACTACCAGAAGATACCAAAGAGGGTACTATAATTAACCTTCCCAAAAAAGGGGATTTGTCCAATTGTAAAAACTGGCGAGGTATAACTTTACTATGCATAATTAACAAAATTTGCTCCCACATAATTAGTAAACGACTAGTTAATGCTCTTGACCCCCATTTAAGAAGAGAACAAGCCGGTTTTCGCCCCCAGCGTTCTTGTATAGATCACGTAAACACAGTACGCGTAATAGTTGAGCAATCTGTGGAATGGCGTTCTCCTCTCTATCTTACATTCATTGATTTTAAAAAGGCATTTGATAAATTACGACACCAGGCTATATGGAACGCGTTAGAATGTAAGGGAGTGCCTTACAAAATTATAAATTTAGTCAAGGCGATGTACCATGGTGCAAGCTGTCGCATTAAATGTGACCAAAACTTGAGCAATAAGATCTCCGTAATGAGTGGTGTCAGGCAAGGGTGTGTACTTTCACCTCTTTTATTCAACATTGTATTAGACAACATATTAAACAACGCGACACCAAGAAACACCGGCATCACATGGGGTCTCCATGGAAGATTAGATGATTTAGATTATGCTGACGACATTTGTCTTTTTGCCCATAGAAGCTCACATATGTCATCTAAACTCCAGGAATTGTGCAATGTCGCAGCCGAATGCGGGTTAAAGATTAACGTTAATAAAACGAAAACCATGAACATCAACACGGTGACGAATAGGCCATTTACTCTGTACGGCGTAGCTTTAGAATCCGTTTCCTCCTTCATGTACCTTGGAAGTATTATCTCCAGCAGTGGTGGTTCTAGTGAAGATATAAAGGCACGTATAAATAAGGCTAAGGCTGCCTTCGGTGTTCTCTCTTCGGTTTGGCATTCTACATCCATATCCAGAGACACAAAAATAAAAATCTTCAATGCCAACGTAAAGCCTGTCCTTCTGTACGCATGTGAGACATGGAATCCATCTCACCGCGAATTGCAAACAATGCAAGCATTTGTAAATCGTTGCCTCCGTAGAATTCTTCGTATATTCTGGCCTAATACTATCACAAATAGTGAACTGTGGGTAAGGACGCGACAGACAACGATTTCTACGGAAATAAAGCGTCGTAAATGGTCCTGGTTGGGACACATCCTACGAAAATCAACAGATGGTATTACAAGGCAAGGTATAGAGTGGACACCCCAAGGAAGTCGAAGGAGGGGCAGACCATCCAAAACATGGCGCAGATTAGTGGAGTTGGAAGCTGCGGATGTTGGTGTAACATGGAGTGAAATTAAATGCATCGCTATCGACAAACCCAGATGGAAAACTTTTGTTGAGGCCCTATGCTCCTAAAAGGAACAACGGGACTATATATATATATATATAAAAAACTAAAATCTTCAAAATCAAAAATGGGCAAAATCAAAAAGCGCTAAAAAGAAAAATTGTCAAATGATATTCTGAGTTCAAGGCCAATAGTTAAGTGTTGCCAGATCTAATATGGATAATCCATTTTCTTCTCATGGGCAGCTACAAGTACCTTGCTCCAGGGTAGGAACGCCGAAAAATCTGATAATTGTTGTATCGAATGAAAAAAAAACATTATATATCAGCAAGTATTCAAATAAAAAATATTATGCTAATAATCTATACTAACATAATAAAGAGGCAATATGTGTTTGTTTGTTTGTTTGTAAGCGGTAATCTCCGTAACTACTCATCTGACCATCCTGAAATTTTCACAGAGCCTTACTGCGGATACGGGAGTGCTACAGGCTATAATTTTTTTAAATATTTTTAGCGGTCGTGGCACCTCCCATACAAAGTATATTTTAAATATCGTATATATTAATATGATAGAGAAAGCTTTGCAAATTTGTCTCAGGTCATCTATTATTAACGTGAGTAGTCAGACAAAAAAATGGGAGGGATTGGACAAATGCGCGTGGCACCCCTACACAAACTTAATATTAAATGTGATATATCTGAATTACTGTATTAGTGAGAGTCTTGGAACTTTACGGGAGCCCTCTCATAACGATTCGTGGGGGGGGGGAAGGGGGAGGGTGTAGCGAAGCACACCGGGTTACATCTAGTATCTTTATACATTTGTTACCTATAAATTTAATTTTTATATTCTTTTCATGCTATTATTAAATGTCCTCATTACTCACTAGCACTATAATTTATATGATTTTCGTCTTGCTGTGTTAGGTCTTCAAATAAATAAAAATAAAAACAAGTAAGAGTGTTAAATTCGGCTGTGCCGAATCCTTGATACCCTCCAACTCGGTTTGAGTATTGATAATAAATGTAAACAAAATATTGGAAAAATATGCATGCGTTTCCTATGTGCATGCGTTTCCGGTTATATGATATAACTTCTCGTTTAATTTAGTTTTTGCTAATTAAATAGCTCGCCTTAACCTCCATTGCAAAGCTAATGTTTGTGTAGGGTGGCTATATGCATTAAATCATGCTAATTGGGGATGGCTGTATAATTTCTTTTAACTGGCGAAATATTTTTTCATTTTTCAAAATAATAACCAAAAAAAAGCTCTCTCAACTTTTTTAATAAAATATTGCCATATTTGGAAAACATAGAGAATAAATTTATAATAATAATTAATCAAATTAGGGATGCCAAACGCAAAAAACCAAATGTCCCAAACATTTTAAATAAAATAATTTGTTATCTTTATTTTCTGAAAAACTTCAAATATTCATCAAAAAAAAAATTGTGAAAAATAATATATGTATAAATAACATTCTCATCAAATTGCGTTTATTTATGTAACAATTTTTGTGTTCGCAATTCTTAAATATCATTTGAGCTTTTCTAAAATTCATTGAATTTATATTAATGTTTTCTGTAGTGCGAATTCAACGATCCGACAGAATTTCAACGATCCGAAAATCGCAAAATATATCGACAGCTATTGTTGTTTGCACTGAGGATTAAGTGATTCACTAAGTACACACATCTTAACGACAGTCGACAAATCTATTTTTCTATTTATTTAAATTGTAAACGAGTGGCATCTCTGTTAAAATAAGCGAAAAACACAAAGAAGAATAGAAAAAAACAAATTACTTCGTGTTTGACAGAATGATTTTATGTTTATGTTTAATATCTCTATTTTTTTTTACTAATATTTCTGTTTATTTATTTGAAAATGAAATAATGAATTGAATATGCTATTTAATTTTTTTATTTATATAAAAAAGTTTTTTAATAGAAGCAAACTATTTTCACTATTTTATGATTTTTAATTATGTATGACGACATTTCAACCTAAAAATTTAAATTTTTATTGATTGAATAAACAAAACAAAAATGGTTGTCGTCTAGATAACAACAACAGCTGACTTTAACAATAGCGAATATTGTGTAAAAATTTTACTGATAATTTTGCTTTTCTTTTTTAACGATTCGACAATCGTTAAAAGAAGTTACTGAAAAGCTATTAACTTCTCCTAAATGCCAATATTTTTTTTTTAATGTACACACTTTTTAAATGTCAACATATTTGGTGTTTATTTTTTCTTGGAATTTGATGCAATTGATGTCTTCTAAATTTAAAATTATTTTTTTCGACGTTTTGTTATGATTTTCTGAAATTCAGTTAATATTTTCTAATATATAATTGGAAATTTTAATTCCAGTTTTTAGAATTGATATTTTCTAAAATTTGAATGGAAAATTTAAAAAGTGCAATTTTGTATTTGTATTTATATTTTTAAAAATTAGACGTAATCGCAATCAGATATTTTGTAGGTAAAGCAGAATAATAATTCTATAGAACTATGTAGAACTGCTTTGAAAGCAAAAAAATTATTGATGAACTCGGTAACTCTATTTTGTAAAGACAACAAAAAGTTAATATGCCAAACTTATGTTCATATTTGTAAAAGAATAATGAAAAAATATATGAAATAAAGGACCAGCCCGTGTATACTCTTAACATTGTTCTGTATGATATCTAGTTGAAAATATTGACATTCATGTTAAAATAGAAATAACTATTGCAGAGCTAACTAGAACAAAAATTGTGGCGCCATCTCCTGTGGCATAGTCACGCTGAGCAAAATGAAGTGGCACTCTGTTAATGCAAAAGAAATGTATTTTCCCCACAATAAAATATTGCAGAATTTTATGTAAATAAAATAATATACCGACTTATTTCTAACATGCAGTTGTTATGGATATACATATATAATATATGTATATTATTTGTATTATTTAATATGTTTATATAAATTTATAAATAAATTTATACATAAAATTTTTTTTTGTTATATTTACATCGTTTTTTTTTTTATTAACAACTAGGTATTTTAGCATTATTTGCTTTAGATGTTGGTGAATTTTTACTCCCTTTATATTAACTCGTAGTGTCTGCTTGTCGAAAAACTTTTGGATCGATTTTAACCCCTTTCCCGTGACCCAATCGATCTAAAACTTTGCAGGCAGGCTCGTGGCAATAACAGAAATGATCTTGTAAATTTTTTTAGTGATGCCAAACCAATGGAAACTTTTAAATTTTTCTACCAGAGTTGATAAAAAAAATTTACCAAGGGTTAGTTTTTATTATATTATTACCACAACGACCACAAAAGCAACAAGTCCAGCTATTATAACAATACAACATTTAGAATAACAACAAGAACAATATAGAAACATCATATTTTTAATTTTTTTTTTAATTTTTCAAAGATTTCCCTGGACCTGTGGAGGTTTTAACGATTTTTGAAACAGAAATCTTCCCATAAATTTGGTGAATCATTCGCACTAAAAATGATCACCTTAGCTATCCTATTGAAGGCGTGATCGTGACAAGAACAACATAGAAAATTATATTTTTTCAAGACTTTTTTAGTTCTTCATTCAAATCTCGGGCCCTAATCGACCGATTTGGACGATTTTAAATAGCAAACTTTTCAGAAGGTTAATGAATCATTTTTTATATCAACGAGCACCATAGTTGCCCGATTGATGCCGTCATCGTGATTTCCACAGACGGACAGACGGACAAACGGACATCGCTATATCAAGTCCGGTTGTTATAAGGATCACAAATATATTTTATGGGGTCCAACATTTTTTTCTAATTATTACAAACGGAATGACAAACTTATATATACCCTCTGCACACTGGAGTGGAGGGTATAATAAATTTTTTAATAGCATGATAATATACAGGGCGTATGAATGTTATTTATTGGTAGAGTAGAAGAGATTTATACATGCTAGCAAATTCCAGCCCTCGAAATTGGAGTGCAGATTCTAGCAAATTTTATTTTTTCACTAAATAAAGAACCTAAAGGTATGCTAATCATTTATAGCCAATTTACAAATCAATACAAAAAAAAACAAACTCATTTTTATTACAAACACATTAACAAATTTAATAAACACAAACATAGCATTGTATAATTTTATATATGTGTTAGTAGCAACTTTATATGCAATTTACTCAAAATAAAGGAAAAAATTAAAAATCTGCAAATCTGCAAAACGGCTAAAAAGAAATACCTTTCAAATAATATATGCCAGGTCAAAATCGGGATAAAACGGTAGAACAAAACATCAGTCACAAGAAATCGCCTAGCCTATTAACATTATAGATGAGTGATAGTATTAATAATATAAAATTAAACATACGTCAGTATTTGTTATTATATATCCCACATGGATATATTAATAAAATTCATTTATCTAAGACATAGGACAATTTTGCTAAAGAATAAAGTGAGAAATTAAACAAAGCAAACAAACATCACGATAAAGAAAAAGTATAGAAGGTCAAAAAGAAAGGTTTGGCCTGAAAATGTCAAACCCTTTGAATGCTTCACTTTAAATATCTCACCCCCCGGAAAATAACCCCGAAAATGTTCCTCAGTGTAATCAGATCCAATCAGTGTTAGTAAGAAATATAGACTAGTACAGTGATCGTATGTATGACCATGTGTATGACATATTTCTAAAATTTTAAACCCATGTAACATCTTTCTGTGCAACATTTTTTTCTTGTACTACATATTACTTCCACTTTTCTCTCAGCGTAAAATTGTACGAGTTTGTCAAAAAAAACACATACCTAAATTCAATTGTTTGCTATTTTGTCTTTCCTTTGCAATTTTGCTTTGTATCTTGCTCTTACGTACTATTAAACTCGATTATATTGTTATAGGAAATTGTATTTGTAAAAAAAATTGATTTAGAATTAAGTGGCGAAGTTAATTTAGTAAATATTGACATTAAACTAACAATAACAACAATAAAATGGACTATTTCTATGACAAACAAAACTCGACGCTATAATAATGGCCAGAACAAACAACATGTTCAAAAAGCAAAAATAGACATCATTACAAATTGACTTTAAGCTATTGGATGAGTCATTTTGAATACAAAATGTATGACATTTATACAAATGGAGCAACTAATTCAATTGTTACATGCATATTTCATATAAGACCGCACAACACATTCTAATCAATAATTTCAAGAGAACTTTGCAGAAACTCGTGAATAACATAAAGTAGATAATGCAATTTTAAAATATTGCTTTCAAAATTGGAGAATATAAATATAATCAATCAATAAGTTGTATTCAAAAAATAGCTTTTTCAAGTACTTTTTACCACAACAAAAACAAGAAAAATAAGTAAAATATAAGAGTGTTAATTTAGGTTATGCCGAATCTTTGATACACTCCACCTGGGTTTTACACTTACTTTAATATCTGCACTTATTTTCCTTAGATAGTATATAAAAAGAAAAATTTGTATGCTTGTGGGTTTGTTTGTGGGTTTGACAATAATAGGTGGCTTAGCCATACGACCGATCTTCTTGAAATTTTCACAGTGTGTAAGCTTGTATCGGGAAAGTAAAATACGTTATATCTTTTTTTAATATATGAAGCGGGCGTGGCACCTCTCATATATAAAAAAATTTTTAGCGTCATATATATGGAGCTATGTGATAGCCAGAGTCCTAAAATTTTGTTGGAGTATATAAGTTTGTAATTTGAGAAGTCAGCGTGGCACCTCCCATACATGCAATATTAGGGTGGCCCTTCATTATATGGAGTGAAAGAAAAGTGTTCAAACTCTCGCTCTCACCCCCTAGAAATATGCGAATAGCAGAAAACTTAGAAATACAAACTTTTGGGAAAATTTCCAGTGTATTTATATGGGGAAAATATGACCTTTTTTCAGATTTTACGTCGTTCAGATCGTTCTATAGTTTAACTTTTCTAACAAGTTGTTATATAATTCGGGATCACTATCAAATTGTCCTTTCAACAAGCTATAAAACTTCAAAACCGAATAAAACCTCGCCAAGAAATAGCAAATGCCCCAGAAAACTTTTGTGCCAAAAAAAAAAACCAGGTCATGAAATTTGATGGCATTTTTTACAACTTTGAGAAATTGATTAAAGCCATAATTTTTTTTATGGTCTCTTTACTTGTAAAGACTCAGATATGAAGTATTGGTTTATTACCACGTTGTTAACCTATTGCGCATTGAGACCGGAAAAGGGAAATTTTTTTGATAAAATTTTGAAAACTCCTTTTTCAAGTTTTAAAAAATTTTCTTCAACAAAATTAAAAAAAATTGCTCTGTCACCTTAGGGTTTTGTTAAGCGCACCTTACAGATTAACTGTGTGAATTTTTAAGTAAATCCCTTTGCCAGAACTTTTTTTGACAAGGAGCTTATTTTTGCGGATTTCGAGAAAAATGGGATTTTTGTAAAATATTCTGTAAATGTACTCTTTATAAATACTTTATATCAAAAATTCATCACTTTTCTACTTTTAAATATTATATTTTATCTTAATAGCCTAGAGTTTCGGAAAAAATAATATGAACTCATTAACCCTTTTGGATTTGGAGTCACATATGACCCCAAGCTAATAAAAGACAATTTATTAAAAAAATTCAAATATTTTGTAAGTGCTGCTGAGTTTTTTGATGCGACGCTTAAAATATAATAACAAAATGTGTAGAACTTCCGTTCGTAAAATTTGGTATAAATCCAAGAGCGCTAACCCATTATTTGCCAAGGCCAGCTTTGGATTTTAAGATATTTTTAAATAAAAATTACCGAAAACGTGTTTTTCTATTAAACTCGATGAAACTACTATTAGAATTTAAGAAAAATAATTCAGTGAATTTTTATTTATTAAACCCTTCAGTGCTCCTGGGGTCAAAATAATCCATTGTTATATATCTTTGTTGCAATTATCTGCTTATTGCTCGCGAATATTTTTTTAAATTATTTTATGTATAAAAACTGTCTGTATTTTTCTAATTGAAATAAGAAGACCCATAAATGACCCAAAGCAATTAAAAGACAATTTATTCAAAAGAATATGAAATATGAAACTAATTCTATTTAAGGATTATTTAATGATTCAAATTGTTTTCTGTAATCACTTGCGACTTGCAATAAGTATTTATTTTCTTGTTCGTTCTTTGTTAACATGTTATTATAGTCTTCAATCAATTTAAGATTAAGATAAAATATAGCATTTAAAAATAGAAAAGTGATGAATTTTTGATACAAAGTATTTAGAAAGAGTACATTTACAGAATATTTTACAAAAATCCCATTTTTCTCGAAATCTGCAAAAATAAAATCCTTGTCGAAAAAATTCTGGCATAGGGATTTACTTAAAAATTCACACAGTTAATCAATAGCATGTACCTGGCAAAACCCTAAGGTGTCCGATCCATTTTTTATATTTTGTTTCAGACAATTTTTTAAAACTTGAAAAAGGAGTTTTAAAAATTTTATCAAAAAATTTGCCATTTTCGGTCTCAATGCGCAATAGGTTAACAACGTAGTAATAAAACAATACTTCTTATCTGAGTCCTTATAAGTATAGAGAGCAAAAAAAATATTATAGCTTTAATGAATTTCTCAAAGTTGAAAAAATTACATCAAATTTCATGACCTAGTTTTTTTTAGCACAAAAGTGGTCTGGGGCATTTGCTATTTCCTGGCGAGGTTTCATAAGATTTGAAGTTTTATAGCTTTTTGAAAGGCTAATTTAATACTGATCCCGAATTATATAACAACTTGTCCGAAAAATTAAACTATAGAACGAAATTTTCGTAAAATTTGAAAAAAAGTAATATTTTCCCCATATAAACACACTTGAAATTTTCAATCGCATTGAGGCACAACTAAGTGTTTTTTGATTGGCCCAAACCTTTGTATTTCTCAGTTATTTTTGCTATTCGCATGTCTATAGGGGGTGAGACCGGCAGTTTGAAAACTTTTTTATTAAGGGCCACCCAAATGCTATATACATATCATCATATATGAAGAATATATGTGAGATTTCACGGATAATGATTGTGACAAGTTATGTGACAAATGAACAGTATCAAAAAAGTGGGCGTGGCACATCCCATACATGGGAAATACATATCATCATATATCTAGAGTACTATGATGGCCAGAGTCTTGAAACTTTCTGCACGTCAATTGGTTGTTACAGATTTTTTTACTTTTTTTTAGTAATAATAGTTGTAATATACTATATATTAAATATGAGGTGCCATTAAATTTGGGTTTATCAGTTACAATCTATTTTATTTATACAGTACATATTTTTATTCATGGTTACTAATAATTTTACAACATGGGATAAATTTAACATAATTGAGAAGAAGAAAAAAGGGGGGACGCTTAGTAGTTTCTGAGTGTTTTCGAAAGCTCACTGTTTCAACCCAGAGAGAAATGTTCGGTAGTGTAGGTTTATGAAAGCTTTCAACGAAAAGAAACTGTCCAGAAACAGAGGTTTCACTAGTTATTAAAGATTTCCGCTTCTGTCTTTTTTTGCGACTTGAGCCGATAAGTACCAGATTCTGTGTAAATTGTGAAGTTTTTTTTCAAGTTTCGTGGCAAGTTCCTTCAAATATAAATAAACTAGCTGACCCCGCAAAGTTGCTTTGCCTTATAACTTATTTCTAGTGAATATTTTTGTTTTTAATTTAAAAATAACGAACGTATTGTACATGTGGGGGGGTGGGATTTATGAATGGGTAAGATCGCCGATGAAAACAAAAAAAAAAAAAGAAAACACCAACCATTTATTTTCTCAATACAATGTATTTCTTTAACGTAACGAACATATTCATTGTTAGATCTCTCAAAAGTTAAACATAAAGTAAAGTAAAACACGTAAGAAAATTATAGTCGGTCTAGACCGACTATAGGATACCCTATACCATGCGTTTAGAGACCCTACCCCATAGGCCCAACTAACTGGACATTTTGCAAAAATATATACACACAAAATTTGAGAAGAATCAGTGCAATATTTTTGTTTTTTGATAGATTTAAGTGAAGATCGGGAAGCAGCTCTATATGAGGCCTATGACTAAGAGTTGTCCCATAGGGATCATTTTTGGACTACTGATTAATGGATGTAATAAACACATACCAACCCAATTTGACTAAGATTTATATGATAATTTGGATCTTATGGCAATTTAAGTCGATTTCATAAGGGTAATTTGTATGGGGGCTAGGTCTTAACATGGACCGATTCTCACCAATTGGCTGATAAAAGCTTATGTACCAAATTTCATCAAAATATATTCATATTTGCGACCTGCAGTTTGATTACAAGCTTCACATGGACACACAGATGGACGGACGGACGGACGGACATCGTTAAATTGAATCAGATTGTGATTCTGATTCGATCGGTATAATTACAGATGGGTTTAGGTCAAATATTTTTGGTAGTTACAAACAGCAGCACAAAGTCATTATACCCACACCACATAGTGGTATAGGGTATAAAAAGTTAAATACTTTTTATCCTAAAGTATGGTAGTTAAAAAACGAAAATCAATATTCATTTGGCAATATTTGTGTTCCGATTCCGCCCATATTTTTTACGACTAATTATATTTATGCGAAAAAATAATAATGTAGAAAACAGTCTGACGATAGACAGAAGAGTGCGTGAAAATAAAGAAAATAGCAGTGTTTCTACATATAACTATTTGCAGTGAACGTGAATTCTCGGCTTTTTGACTTGGTTTCAAACGAAAAATCTTAAAAGACTTCTCGAAAAATAAAATGAATAGTTACCGATAAGGCGTCCTCCCATTTAGAAATTATGAAAATCCTTTTTTAAAGAAAGATACATTTCAAAGTTGCTTTTTTTTAAATTAACATTTTGAAAAAAATATTATTTTAAATAAAAGTTACTTTATAAGGAAAGATATTTTTTTTTTTGTACGGTAAGGTATTTTTGAAAAATTTAGTTTTTCAAGGAAAGGACTTTTTGGTAAGGTACTTAAAAAAAGGTATTTTTAAAAAAGGGTATTTAAATAATGTATTTTTAAACAAGTAAGAAAATTATAGTCGGTCTAGACCGACTATATGATACCCTATACCATGCGTTTAGAGACCCTATCTCTCAGACCCAACTAACTGGATATAGAAAATAAGCATAAACCAAATTTGAGTGGGATTTTTCTTAATTTTTTTGGCTGCAGATATGAAAAATTTCATATCGGATGCTATATCTATATGGCGACTAGGCCGAAAAATGGACCGATCCTGACCATGTTTGGTAAGGTCTCTTGTATTTTGCTAAAATATATACAAACAAAATTTGAGAAGAATCAGTGCAATATTTTTCTTTTTTGATCGATTTAAGTGAAGATCGGGAAGCAGCTCTATATGGGGACTATGACTAAGAGTTGTCCAATAGGGATTATTTTTGGACTACTGATTAATGGATGTAATATATACATACAAACCCAATTTGACTAAGATTTGTATGATAATTTGGATCTTATGGCAATATATGTTGATTTCATAGGGGTCATTTGTATGGGGGCTAGGTCCGAACATGGACTGATTCTCACCAATTTCAATAGCGTTGATCCCATGGCCGATAGAAGATCAAATACCAAATTTCATCAAAATATATTCATAATTGCGACCTGCAGTTTGATTACAAGCTTTACATGGACACACAGACGGACGGACGAACGGACGGACGGACGGACGGACGGACATCGTTAAATCGAATCAGATAGTGATTCTGATTCGATCGGTATAATTAAAGATGGGTGTAGGTCAAATATTTTTGGTTGTTACAAACAGCAGCACAAAGCCATTATACCCAAACCACATAGTGGTATTGGGTATAAAAAGGGTATTTTCTTTAAGATGGGTGTTTTTTTAAGATTACGTACTTTTCCAGAACATTGTGCTTGCTTAAGAAAGTTTATTTTTTTTTAGAAACTTTAATAATTTTATGACAATGTACTTTTTAAGTAAAAACACTTTTCAAGAAAATAATGCACTTTTTAAGAAAAAGTAATTTGTAAGAAAAATTCGGAAAAGTATTTTCTTAAGAAAAGTTAGTTTTTCTGAACATATAATTTTTAAGAAAAAGTAATTTTTAGGAATATGTATTTATCTAAGGTAATCTGAATGTTTAAGAACATGTACTTCTTCAATAAAACATACTTCTTAGGCACGGTGCGACTGGACATTTAAAATAAATAGTTAGTGTCACTCCAAAATTTCTTTTGGAATCGTTACGGGGACCCTCAAGGAACATTTGAAAGCAATTTTCTAAAAAATCGACTCGGCGCCTTTTCTTGAAATCGCAAAATACTGATTTTTAGGGTCTAAGCGTATTTTCTGTGTTTTGTCTATATGTATGCGTGAAGATATATGTATGTGAGCCATATTCAGATTGGTTTTGTTTACTTGACAAGAGACTAGCGGCTTTGTTTCGTTGCTCTATTCAACGAATGTAGACTAGAAAACACTATACAAACAGTTTACAAATGGAGACTGTTATATTCGCATACAGTGCGCAATAACTTGACCGGGTAATCTGGATGACTCTTGAGGACTTTGTATCATGTCCAAGTTTTTGTGAAATCTGAATGAGCTGATTCTACAGATTGTTCGCTGTAGAAACCTAAACCTCTCTTATTTTTCGAACAGAATGCTTCTTAATGGTGCAATATATAGTGTATTTTCGGAGTAACGGTCACCCCCGAGAGCTTCATAACTAAAATGGAATTTCCGTATATGTGCCTTAAAATCCGGATCAAGGTTGACAGAAAAACAAGATTTAACAACTTTCTTCGATGTTCTAAATTTCTTTGCCTCTAATACATCGACCTTATCAAGCAGTATTTTACTCGCATTTCCTTCGAACATGGTACTACCGTACATACGTTGACGGTCTACGTGACATTCACGAGCCCACTGAAGACTGACATCTTTATTTTCATGCATCATATGCTGGAACAGCGTGTTGACAGCTCCCAATAATTAGTGTAATTCTGGAGGCGGAATTACGCCAAGTATTCGTTGATTCAAACCTGAATCAAATAAGGGACGATATATGCAGTTTTTGAAGAATTTTCCTCGAGTCTTGAGTCCTCTATCTAAATTCCACATTTCCGAATTCTCTTTGCAATTTCCAACAGTTCTGTAATTTCCGCAGTAAATTAAACTTCTTTGTTCAGCATCGCACCATGTACTTGGATAAGTGTTGATGTTGCTCATCAGCCCCGAGATTATATTGGCCAGCTTCAAGTCAGTCGCGATTGTCCCAAGCCAAGGATTAATGTTCGAATGTGACCACATTACAGATACATTCTCGTAACATTCTTGGGTGTTCGGCGCTAAGCAAATAATAAATAGTCTCTTAACTCCGGACTCGCGGAACTTGACTCTATACTCTGCGCGCGAAGAACTTGGTTGTGGTTCTTCTGTCGCTCTCTCTGTTAAGGGCTGAATGGATAAGCAGGATTTTAAAAAGCACCCCCACCATCGATGCCAAATTTCACATGAACCTCAGAAGCTTGACGTTCACCCAAAACTTTTTCAATGAAGGCCCCTAAATTTTTGCAAATAATAACTGTTTGGGGAGATTTGACCGGAGTTTGCGATTTAGTGACGATGAGAGGTAAATCTCTTGCTTCAAAATATTCGTCAAAAATATGACTTTGTGTATTTGTTCCGTGTACACGTGTATTTGTTCCTGCGATTATAAAACTAGCGATGCTCAATATTTTTCCAGTACTAAAATCTAGAGCTGTTTGCATTTGCCGCATGGAATCAACCGAGATCGATTGTGACACGTTATTCTCTTTGGGGCCAATATCTACAGTCAACGGTTTCCCATGCTGCTGGGGCAGAACCAGTCCGCCATGTCCAGGTGAATCCGTATTTTGAGTCACGTCGCCCATTCTGTCTTTCAATAGTCTTGAAACTAGTTGGCCCTTTTGTCTAGAATTTATGGGCAAGGTCTGAATAAGCCTAGCCATTTCACACAACGTTCATTTGGAAATTGGATTGTTCTGTTTCTTTACGAAATTCACTTTTACGGACGACCACTGGTTTAGCCTGGGCCGAAAAATTGATCTACACAGATCTACTCACTAGAGTGCATATATGGGACTGACAATATGGTGTTTTTGTGAATCCTCTCGTACTGAATTTAATAGACACAAATTTTTCCATTTCTGATATCACAATCGTTTGTCCTTCTTTCAATGACCTTCTCAACCGAGTATCACAAGCTGGACATAATACGGCAGGCACATTCAAATCACTTACATCGAAGCCCGGGAATAATTTCTACAATCGTAATTGAACTTTTCCTTAAATGACGATCATTTTTTTCGACTTCTTGCAACAATATAAGCAAGTCCTGTATCGGTTCTCTTCGTGATTTCCACGTTTCTTATAATTCGGATAGAACATTGCCAATTTAGATGGATTTTGATGGTTACTCAAGTAAACCCACTTTAGCACTAACATCTTACAAGGAAAATTCAAATTTTTGAGAATGACAAATAAATAAGCTCTATCTTTGTCGTTTTGTTGAAAGGTCTAACAAAATAAAATTGAAACGGGATCCTACCATTTGTTTGGAAAAACAGAAAAACCCTAAAAATCAGTATTTCGCGATTTAAAAAAAAGCGCCGAGTCGATTTTTTTGAAAATTGCTTTGGAATGTTCCTTTAGGGTCCCCGTAACGATTCCAAAAGAAATTTTGCAGTGATACGAACTTTTTATTTAAAATGGTTCAGGCGCACCGTGTACGAATACTGACTGAATCTACATATAATACTTTATATCTCTATACTATTTTGAAAATAATAAACAAAAATGGTACCTTTTCTATATCCTGAATAAATGAGTATATAAATATTAAATTTGGTATATCGATTCCATGAAAATTTTCCCCTCTAATGGACCTTTACCCTCGAATTGCATAAAGATTTTTTCACATATGATGTTTTTTGGTTGGTGGAATTTGTATGCCAAATTTCATATTAATAGATCAAATTCTTACCCCTCTGCCGAATTTCAAAAAAAGTTTCTACTTGCGGATTTTTTTTCTTCGGTTGGAATCTTAATTCTATGTGGTAAAAATTTCAAAAATAAAGCGATTTTATATATATTCGCTATTTTTATACCCTTAACGGTAGAAGAACTGCATCACTGATGAGTATCATAAGTAAGTATCATATTGATAATTTTAAATTAAATGTAATTTAAAATTAAAAATTCCGCATTGGTGATTAATGTACTTGTTAAATATCTTAAGACTAATCATATCCCGCCCATTTTTTGTCCGCCTACTCACATTAATATGCGAATTGATTCACACAAAATATAAAGCCTCTTACTATTATAATCGCCCAGCTATATGATATTATATATTCACTTGGCTTATGGTCGGTGCTACAGCCCACTGCTCCGATCATGCCCACTTTTCTTCGACTAATCACATGAATAACTAATGAGCGCACGCAAAGGCTAAAGGCTGTCACTATTACAGTACTCCAAACATATGACATTTAATATTTGATTTGTATGGGGGCTGCCACCTATTTCTTCGGACTAATCATATTTATAAAATGGAACCTCAGACTAATGTGCAAAGCTGTGGTTGTCATAGCACGCGAGATATATAAAATTTAATAACTTCTTTGTATGTGAGGTACCACGCCCATTTATCTGATCCCGTCCATTTTGCGCATGGCTACTAATATCAATAATAGGTGACCTAACATAAATTTTCAAAGCTCTCCCTGTTATAGTACTCAATATATATTATATTAAAAATTCACTTTGTATGGGAGGTGCCATACCCTAATCACCTAGTGACATGAAATATGCCTTACAACGCATACGTACCAAAAACACTTAAAGAATTTTGTAAAAAAAAAACCGTGACATGAGAATTTTATATATTAGATAATACTACGTGTCCAAACAACTTTAGACACCAACATAATAAAACTAAAAAAAATGGATTTTTTAACCTTTATTATTTAATATTAATTGAAATATTAGTTTAAGCAAAATCGCTAAAACTTTGAATTTTTGGTTACCAACATTTCAATAATGGTGTGAAACTAATGTCGAAAATTATATTCAGCCGTTTTCAATTTTATTAAACCGAAGTATAATAAAATTGAACGGCGGGTTTGCAAATTACTTACCACTTTTCTTTACAACCGGAGACATACCTAGAACTTAAATTTGAATTTGTTTAATAAAAGAAATTAAAATATTAAACACCAATTTGTTTTTAAAAATTGCAACTCCAACAAAAGGTGAGTATCCCTAATCCCACAGATTTACATTTAAATAAAAGAAACTAAGTCTTGTTGTAATTTTTAAAATGAGCTAGTAAGGTCTGAAGTATCCCTCAGTGTAAATAAAAAAAAGTTTTTATTACATGATTTTCCCCGACGTCTCTTAGATTGTTTGTCTACTTTTTCAAGGGATCGTAATGTGAATGTTTTTTTCTAATTTTACTTTTGTAATTTTGTTTTACATTTAACATAAATCATATGAACAAAAAAAAACATGAAACATTAATTTAATTATAAAACACATATTAGCCTTATATCACAGCTGAGTTAATTTATTGCGACTATGTAATTGGTGTTTATGTCATTTGTTTCCTCTTTTAAGTTCATTGTTCTTTTTTATGTTCTAATTCTTATATTTCCCAAAAACCGCAATTATAATTACTCATAACCGAGTAATTATAAATAAACCTCTTTTTTAGATTGGCCCCCCTTTTTAGGTGTAAAATCTCTATTATTCACCCGCAATAATACACTACGTGTTTTTAAAAGTAAAAAAGTAAAAGATTTCAACCTTCCTAACATTTTTTTTGTGGAAGGTGAAAAACAAAATAAAATATATATTAAAATTCACATGCCACGCACTATCGGAGCACCTATTATCTCCAACATGTAACGTGGAATCTTCCAGTTACGCAGCTTGGCTTCATCAAAAATCATTTCCTCAAGGCAGATATGTGACGGCGCTCAAAACTTCATCTAAACCAACATTGCCTAGACAACTTCCATAAATTAAAAAGCAACACCCTAAAGTTACATATAGTTATCAGAGAAAAAAATAATCATAATACAGAAAACAAATAAAAATTAGTCTATTGAAAAATAATGAATAAACCTAAAATTATAATTTATAAATTGTCAATCTATATAAAATTGTGACCATTTCATATTATCCAGACCGTAGTGCATTTATATTGTTTTAAATAATGTGTTTTTTTTATATGGAACTGTAGGAAAATACAGCTTAATTCAGTGACGTCATCAACATTTTTTTTATGTTAACGAACAAAACCACATTATAACAAGGCAATTCAATATCAAATCTTTCATCAAAAAAAAATAATTATATCGCTAGATATAAATTATGTGTATAATTATTAATTCCTTTTTTTACATGTTACAATGTTAGAAAACACTAATTGCAGTATTTTGCAAAATATTACTGGTATTTCCATGGACAATGAAATTGAAAATTTATATATAAAAATTTAATTCAAACGAAATAATACATAGTGTTTATACCATTATATATTTATAGAGTAATCATATACTCTAATTATATACTTTATAGAAAGCTTTATAAATATGAGCATATAAACTTCAAATAAGTATTTTTTAGGAAGCTTTGAATATATTGATATTTATTTGCAGTTTTTCTATATAACATCACAAAATTTTAAGTATTGAGTTTAAAATATCTTTGCTTACATCTGACATTTTGTCATTGTTGAAGGTATATTGTGAAGCCTTTTAATTCATTGTAAAGCTTTTTTTAAATAAAACAAATGGCAAATTTTTTTTTTTTTTTTATACGCAAATTATTTAATGAACTTTTTTGAATTTTGAAGATCATTTTATAAACAAATCACGATTGGATTGAGCTCAATGCATCGTTGGAGTATAATTTAACACCAGTAACTGAATAAGAAACAAAAAAAAAAACATCTATAAATTTGTGTCATTTTTTCTGACCATCGATATCCTTTCAACGGATCCAATAATGTAAGTCAGTTATTTGATTTAAAAATATTTAGCATATTTCTAATTTGCAATAAGAATTCCTAAAATCTTTAGAATATATGAGCCATTGATTTTGAAAGTGGTATAAGTCATATATTCCTTGTTTCGAGATATTAAGGGGTTTGCATTTTAAAGGATTAAAAAATATTTTTGTATTATGGAATATTATGCCAACAAATAAGTATTTATTATGATTGTGAAATTTCTAACCATTTTTAAAAGTAATTGTGGTTTTGAAAGGTTGAAATGACTTATACCATTTTCAAAATTAATTGCATGATTTTATAAATGACAAACCATCAAAGAAAAATTTTTATTAGAAATTAACCTTTTATTCAAACTCACTACATTGTAACTAAGTGATTTATTTTTAGTTTTCAGGGAAATAAAGTGTTTGTGAAAAATTGGTGGGATATAGAGTAGTAAATCCATCATGTCTATTCATTTTTCTTCTGTTATTGGTTTAATGGTTGTGTATAATGGAAGCAAATCAATATTTTCTTATATTCTTGGCCTTCTTCTTTTAGGTGAAAGGTCTAACACTTCGAATTCGGAATCATCATCCAAAGAAGTTTTATAAAACATGTTATATGGACCATTTTTTAGAAATCTGAGCCAATGTATTTTTAGCCAAGACACAGATTCTCCACTGGCGTTTCTCTTTCTATTAGTCGTTGATTCTCTCAGTTGTTTCATAGAAACGAAATGTTTCTGAGCCATTTGTCCTACCAAAAATAGGTTCCTTTTTTTTACATAATTCTACTAAATTATAATAATGTATAAATAATTCGATTTTTTAATTTTAGTTTCTATCAAACCATAATCGCGATCATTTAGCAAAAAAGAATGGCCGGCTACCATAAATTTATGATCAACTGTTTCAACAATATTATCAGATGACTGAACAATTTAATTTTTAACCATATTAACGCTATGTATGTTTATGATTCTGTCCTGAGCAGGCATCAGTGTAACCTATGACATGATTTTGAGTGGTAATGTCCCGAATGTGCTTTAAGGTGCAGGATGCAATTTCCTGTGATCCTTTTGAGGCGATTGTTTCATCCCATGCATACATTTTAGCATTTTCATTGTGGAAATTATGAAACCCTAAATTATATACATACATGTTGCGCTTATAATAAGCTATCGAAGCAGAAATTTTAGAATAGAAGGTGCCTTCTGTAGATCAAATGTGAATCCGAGTTATCTTTTGCTTTTTTATGTCATCTGTTAAACTTTTTGTAGCCTGTTCGGCACTGTTAAGATGTGAGTCATGAATTTCCATAAGATGCAACTTCTCGTCTTCATTACTGGATGCTTCAATTTTTAGTTTTAGCGAATCACACTTTCGTCACGTGTCTTTACCTGGAGTATGAAAATTTAAGTTGAACTCTGTATTGAATATTTTCCTGTAAGTCACACACGTGATGTATTACTTTCATTACATTTTTTCGCATACAGCTCATACATTTTTGAATATCTAAGTCTTGAGTTATTTTCGTTCTGCAATGTGATGTGATCTCGTGTAATGGCTCTCACATGCCGGAAAACTCAGAATATGTTCTCGTACAACTTTAATATTATCTTCATCTGTTTTTCTAGATGAACATGGCCATCCGTTCCAGGAGTTTTATCATTTAATACACGGCTTAATCTACCGTTTCATATTTTGAAAGTATCAACAAAAAAAAAGTTTTGCAAACAGAAACTTCTGAATTTCGTACATTTAGATGAAATTTAAAACTACATTTTCTCATATATCCTCCGTAATTTCTGGGTCGTCATTGTTTTATTGATTGTTTAAGGACCAATTCATACAGAAACAGATTCTGTTTTTCGAAATTTGCTAATATCCAAAAAGAATCAAAATTACCTTTCCTGTTTTCATATCCGAATCCAATCTTTAGGCAGTCTTTATTTTCGAAAACTTTACCAGTCACATGTTTAGACCCTTTTGTTTCACATTCTTCTCCACTATTTCTCTTCTTGATTTCATGTTGCTTTCTTCCATTTATAAGGGTTTCGAATTCACTTTTAAAGTATGAACTGATTCATTGGAAGATGATATTAGTCTTATTCGTTTCCATTTCTTGGGAGCATTACATATACTTCTTCGCCGTATAATGTCTACAATTAACTATAAATAGTGTGTTTTTACATTAAAAGGATTACTTAATCATTCCTGAACCAAAATTACTAATTATTTTGCCAAACTTTCTAAACAGACTGACTTATACCACCATCAAAAAAAACAGTGAATGCATTTTATTTACCAACCAAAAAAAAAAAAAAACTCAACTCATCGAGATAATTTTCATGACATACTGCGAATTACTTTCGATTATGTTATTTTTTTAGGATTTGATATGAAATAGCTGAAAAAGTTGATTTTAAAAATTTTTGACCACTTTCAAGATCAAGGGCTCATATATAAAAAAAAAATTTTAATATGATTTTTAATGAAACGTTTTTTTTTTAAATAAATAAAGTGTTAAATTTTTACAATGATTTTTTTAATTTGGAATAAAGAACTGCAAGGTAATATGGATGATGAGAAAAGGAGCGTTTCCGCAAGCGTTAAATAGAATTTTTTTATTTAAATGTAGCGTCAACAGTTATATACTCTAAATTGTACTAATTTTGTAAATTATACTTTTTAACTTAATTAATCGTTCAAAGCAATTAAAGTCTTGGACTGAAATTTTTTTTTCTGTTGGTAGTACATGCGGCTAGCTAAGCCGCTATTCAACACTCCAAGCTCGACCCACATAAAGCAACAAAAATTTTACGAGACCAAAACGTCAACAAAAAAGTAGCTACCGTAACATAGTCATACCAAAAGTGGGCAAGATTGGGTTAGTGGGCGTAGCAACTCCCATACAAAAAATATCTGGAGTACTATAAACCCGATAGTCTTGAAACTAGGTGTGAGTTCACGAATGATGAGTGTGAGAAGATATGTGAAAAATGAGCGGTATCAAACCAGCTACCATACGTGGTAAATACATACCATCATAATTAACAACAAAATATTCACTAGAAATAAGTTATGTGACAAAACAACGTTTGCAGGGTCAGCTAGTTTATAAACTAGATGTAACCCGGTGTGCTTAGCTACACCCTCCCCCACCCCCCCCCCCTTCCGAATCGTTATGAAAGGGCTCACGCAAAGTCCCAAGGCTCTAATACAGTAATTCAGATATATCACATTTAATATTAAGTTTGTATAGGGGTGGCATGCGCATTTCCGCAATCCCGCCCATTTTTTTGTCTGACTACTCACGTTAATAATAGATGACCTGAGATAAATTTTCAAAGCTCTCTCTATCATAGTACTTAATATATATGATATTAATTATTTACTTTGTATGGGAGGTGCAACGCCCACTAAAAATATTTAAAAACAAGTAAGAAAATTATAGTCGGTCTAGACCGACTATACGATACCCTATACCATGCGTTTAGAGACCCTATCTCTCAGGCCCAACTAACTGGATATAGAAAATTAGCATAAACCAAATTTGAATGGGATTTTTATTAATTTTTTCGGCTACAGATATGAAAAAGTTCATATCGGATGCTATATCTATATGGGGACTAGGCCCAAAAATGGACCGATCCTGACCATGTTTGGTAAAGTCTCTTGTATTTTGCAAAAATATATACAAACAAAATTTGAGAAGAATCAGTGCAATATTTTTGTTTTTTGATAGATTTAAGTGAAGATCGGGAAGCAGCTCTATATGGGGCCTATGACTAAGAGTTGTCCAATAGGGATCATTTTTGGACTACTGATTAATGGATGTAATATATACATACAAACCCAATTTGACTAAGATTTGTATGATAATTTGGATCTTATGGCTATATATGTCGATTTCATAGGGGTCGTTTGTATGGGGGCTAGGTCTAAACATGGACCGATTTTCACCAATTTCAACAGCATTCATCCCATGTCTGATAAAAGATCAAATACCAAATTTCATCAAAATATATTCATATTTGCGACCTGCAGTTTGATTACAAGCTTTACATGGACACACAGACGGACGGAAGGACGGACGGACGGACATCGTTAAATCGAATTAGATAGTGATTCTGATTCGATCGGTATAATTAAAGATGGGTGTAGGTCAAATATTTTTGGTTGTTACAAACAGCAGCACAAAGTCATTATACCCAAACCACATATGTAGTGGTATAAGGTATAAATACAGCCTGTAGCACTTCGGATATCCGCAGTAAGAATCACTAAAAGTTTCAGGAAGAACAGATAAGTCGTTACGGAGATTACCTCCTACAAATAAACAAACACATTACCTCTTTATTATGCTAAGTATAGATTATTAATATAGATTCCTTTATTTTGATACTTGCTGATATAAAATGTTTTTTTTTTTAATTCGGCACAACAGTTATCAGATTTTTCGGCGTTCCTGCCCTGGAGGTACATGTAGCTGCCGATGAGAAGAACATGGATTTTCCAAATTAGATCCGGCACCACTCAACTATTAGCTTTGAACTTAAAATATCACTTGGCAATTTTTATTTTTCGCGATTTTTGATTTTGACGATATATTTTCCACGACAAATCACATTGATAACTAATGTACTTGTCAACTTGTACTTGTTGACTGTTGCTTACGTAGTACATCATATTTTTATATAGGAGGTGCCACGCCCACTTATCTCATCCCGCCCAATTTTTATTGGACTATTCACATTAATATCTGACGGAATCGTGCAAAATGTCGAGTCTTTCCCAGTTATATGATATTAGATATCTACTTTGCATGGGCGGTGCTACGCCCACTGCTTCGATCGCGCCCATTTTTTTGTTCGACTAATCATACAAAGAACCTATGGGCTCACGCAAAGCCACAAAGCTCTCTCTTTTACAGTACTCCAGATATATGACATTAAATAGTTACTTTGCATGGGGAGTTCCACGCCCATTGGTGTGAACCCGTCAATTTTTTGTCTGACTACTCATACTAAGATCTGATGGTGTCGTGCAAAGTGCCAAAGCTTCCCTCTTTTAGTACACCAGTTATATGATATCATATATTTACTTTGTACGGGCGGCGCCATGCCCATTGCTCCGATCACGCCCATTTTTTGTCTAAATAATCATATGAATAACTTATGGGTTCACACAAAGTCCCAAGACTCTCACTATGACAGTACTCCAGATATATGTCATTTTATATTTCGTTTGTATGGCGGGTGCCACGCCTATTGGTCCGATAATGCCCATTTTTTGTCCGAATGCTCACATTAATAATAGGTGCAATCAGACAAATTTGAAAAGCTCTCCCTACCATAGTACTCGAGACATATAACATTGAATTATTACTTGTATGGGAGGTACCACGCCCCCTTCTCCGATCCCGCATATTTCCGGCGTGGCTACTAATATTAACAATAGGTGACCTCACACAAATTTGCAAAGCTCACCCTATCATAGGTGCCACGCCCATTAGCAATATTAAAAAAAAAATTACAGCCTATAGCAGTTCCCATATCCGCAGTAAGACTCTGTGAAAATTCCAGGAAGATCAGATGGCTAGTTACGGAGATTACCTCAAACAAACAAACAAACAAACACACATTACCTCTTTATTACAATAGTACCTATGGATGTAAACAAAATATTTGTAAAAGCAAAAAATATTACAGCTAACACACCAAATTTTCAGCATTTTTTAGCTAATTATTTTCTACAAAAATTAAAAAAACCAAATTTAAGAAAAATGCATGCAATACTTTTGTTTTAATTTAAATTAAGGAAAACAGCTATAGATGGGCCCTGGGAGCAAAAATGGTTCCACAGGGTGAACTGTCTGTTAAGTTTGTATATAAGATTGTATATAAGTTTGTATATAAATGTTCCCATGAGTGAATGGGTTTGCATGCATCAGTATCAACTATAATTTTAAAAATTAATACTGAATCATATTGACAAAATTAAAAGATTTTTTGCTAAATATTTCCCAAACAAATCTGTGGAATGAAAATATGACTTGAAAAAATATTTCTTAAATATTCAAATATGATCGAATTCCTTAGGTAGCTCAAGAAGAATTGAATGAAATTATACCAGGCAATTCTATTGAATTTGAGTTTAACGAAAAGAGTCTTATAGAAATTTACATAAGGCGACTGCATCCCTCTATACGTTTTGCAACAACGTGTCTTTGTCTTTTCTTCTTTTGAACAAAGTCTTTGAATTTGTATTTCTGAAATATTACCGGATATTGATTATATATGTCTAAATATGCAATCACGTCCTTTTCATAAAATTATTATATCGCAACAAATTATGCGTTTCGACACATATTCTCTATTTTAATTAGTCTGTCGGCAAGTTTAATGTCAAAAAAAAATGTTTATTTTTTTTTATTATTATTATTTATTTAATAGATATTTATATTACATATTTACAATCTTAGAGATTAAATATTACTATATTATCTATATCTGGCATAACATGATAGTTGTGAGCCAGATTCTAAATTTCTTAGATTTTTTTTTTTCATACAATTTGTAATAAAGAGGTTATTAAGTTCATAAATGTACAGAGTTTATTCAAATTCATTTAATATTAGTTTCCTGTATTTAAGACAAATTTCCAAGTATTTATACAATGTAAAGTAATCAAATTCAAAACCATTTAATATATTCAGAACTTCATTCAAATCTAAAGTAGTTTTTCCAAAATATTTTAATCTGAACTCGTAGTATATTGGACAAAATCCAATTAGGTGTAGAGTGTTTTCTGTAGCGTCTAGATTACAAAGTGAGCACAGGCCAACTGATGAACTTTTGAAGGCCCTGGCATTAATAGCTAACAATCCACCTCTTGCTCTTATTATTAAACTTGCACCTCGAGAAGACAGATCTAAAGCAGAAAGGGGTTTCATGCAATAATCAACCTGCGAATATAAATCGTGAAATTGAGAGTTTCTTGCGTGCGTTAACCAATAGATCTTCTCTTTCCTTAGTTGATACAAGGTCTAGAATTTGTTTTGAGTATAAACATATAGGATTTTCAGTATTGTCGGGTACAAATTCAATATTTCCACATAAATTGATCCATTCCTCTGCCCAAAACGTCTTTTTTGCTATTACCTTTTCAGCTAACATACGTGGCAATCTGCAACTAGGCATGTGCAGTGCTTTATTAATGTAATCAAAGTGGAGCTTTAAAGTATTAACGTATAAAGAGTTTAAGCCAGTTTCAATATAAAGCATTTACTTTGGTGTGTTGCTTGGTAAAAGAAGCATCTTTTTTGTAAAAAACCTGAATAATTTTCAACTTCATCATATTTTTTAAAACCCCAGATTTGGGCTCCGTAGAACGTAATAGATTTTGATGTTGCATTAAATATTTTTTGTTTGTTGCTGTTTGAAATTTTGGGGTGGTTTATGTATCTTGCCCATGTTGAAGAAATCGCCATTTTAGTAGTAGTTAACTTATTTTCTATATGTTTTTTGAAAGACAAGTTGAAATTAAGGTCCATGCCCAAATATCTATAGTTATTAACGATTTCTATGTCATCTTCACCATAATTCCATTTCAGTTTATTCGATATTCTTGTTCCACTGCGAAATATTAATATTTTAGACTTAGCAAGATTTACCTTTAGGAACCAAATGTTGCAGTACGTATAAAGTTTATCAATCATATTCTGTAAAATATTTGGCGAATCAGATAAGATGACAATGTCATCAGCGTATAGAAGAATTTTTATCGGTTCACCTACTACATTTACTCCACCAGGTAATGATTCAGCCAGGTCGTTAAGGTATAAAGCAAACAAAATAGGGCTAAGTATACATCCCTGCTTCACACCGTTGTCTACACTGAACGGATCAGAAAATGTGTTACCATAAAGTAGTTATTTTCACAGTAAAGTTGTAAGATGCGAATTATTTTTGACGATAACCCCATACAGGATAATTTGTAAAAAAGAGAATTCCTTGGTATCATATCAAATGCGCAGGAAAAATCCACAAAGAAAGCGTATGTGTTTTTGCCGTTAAGCTTATTTAAATGAACAATATTAGCGAGATTAAAAACGGTATCAATTGTAGAGTAGTTTTTTCTAAAGACTGCCTGATACTCGTTTAATATGTTGTTGACATCAATCCAATTAGTTATACGGTTTAAGAGAATATTATTAAAAATTTTACACAATGTGTGAATTAACGATAATCCTCGATAATTTGCTGGGCTATTTGGATCTCCTCTCTTCAAAAGCGGAATCAGAATTGACATTTTAAAGCTGCTTGGTATGGTTTCCTTTAAAAAAATTTAGTTAAGCAGACAAAGAATTTCGTTTACGAAACAAACGGGAGCATATCTATAAAATTCATAACTGATGCCATCATAACCTGGAGCTTTGCTATGTTTTAATGAACGTAGCACTGAAGAGAGCTCACAGAGTTCAATTGGTGAATCAAGAAAAGCATCAGTAAAACAAGGCATACACCATTGTAATAAATTTGCTTGTTCTGTGTTTTCGAGCATAGTACTAAAATGTATCTGAAAGTCTTCTGATGTTAAGTCACCCCTCGTAATGCACGTTCGTGTTTTCATATCATTTGACAGTTTCCACCAGGCTTTACTGCAGTTAACAGAGTTAAGTTGTTCTAGATTTTTTTCATACAATTCAAGTTTACTATTTTTGCATATTCTTAGATATTTGGCTTTGGCAGAAAGATACTTTGCCTTATTTGCATTTGTATGCTTTTTCCTATACTTGTTAAGAAGTTTCATCATATTTTTTCGAGAACGTGCACATTTCCAATTGAACCATTTTTGTTTTGGCTCAAAGCTAAACTTATTGTTGGTAGTAACATTAGCTTTTAAGATTTTGTTTTTAACAGATAGTACCATTTCATCAACAGATATTGGGTGCAAAATTTGTATTTCTAGTAAGAATGGTTAAATTTTCTGAGTACTTTAACGCAAATTTATCGTTCCATCGTATTCTTTGAGGTACTGAATCGGCTGCAGCTCTATTGTAAGACATTGGAACAATTAGTTTAAGTACAAGCGGCATATGGTCACAGTAAGTTTTACAAGCAATACTAAAATCATCAACGGAGTTCAAAAAACTCTGAGAACCAATACAGTAGTCTATAACAGAGCTACCACTTCCGCCACAAAAACTATATTCACCCTGTTCGTCACCAACTGTCCTACCATTAAGTACTATGCCTCCCAAGTTTTCAACTAGATCTATAAGCCTGCTTCCTTTTGTATTACACGTTGTGTCTTTCGAGTGTCTGATCTTATTAATATGTGGAAGGTTGTGTAGAAGGTTAGGATCTGAAATTTGCTCATCACCTATACGTGCATTCAAATCACCAACTATGCAAAAATTTGTGGGAGAAAGTTCTAGTAAAAAATTTTCAAACGATTCAAAATCTACGTTCCAATTAGTGCAGTTTAAATAGCGGGGTATAAAATAAAACAAATTACCATAAAGATTAGCTCTTAGTAAAACGTTATTATTTGCATGAATCGAAAATTTTAATTTAAAAGCTTTTTGTATTTCCTTTTTGAAGCCATACAAGCATCCACCGCTAGCACGACCAGCATTATGGGGTTTCTTTGCATCAATCCAATATAATTTGTAATTTTGAAAGTATGTAGTAAAAAGTTGTCGTTATTTCAGCTATGATATGAGTTTCAAAAAGGAAGAAAATATCAAATTTATTTATAAAAGTTACAAAATTTCCCAAACTAAGAGAACTGGCTAGGTTTGCTACATTATATGAGACTAAACGGCATGTGTTGTATTGCTATTGTGCAGGGACATTTGTTGAGGTTGCAGCAACATCTTCAACATTATTGTTCATATTTCGAACTGTGACATCTATAGAGGAATTGGCTTCAGACAATAAATTTCTTAAAAACTCAGCATCCTCATTACAATTAGCAACTGCATTCCCATGGACCAAGTGTATCTTTTGTTACTAATAAAAATACAGAATTCACCCAACCTGACCTTCAAATTATTTTGAGGATTTGCAACAGCTTTATTTATTTGCCTTAAATTATATCTCAGATTTTGTTCTTCATTGGTATAATCCTTTTGAATGAAAATCGAACCATCATTCAAGTTACCTTTGGCAGCTATTATATTGATAGCTTGCATATTTGTTTCCAGTTTAAATAAAAATCTATTTTTGGATGGCAAATTACGTGCATTTATAACATGTATGTTAGTACGTTGGTGCATAATTTAGTAAATTCATTTTTAGCTTCGTTGTTATTATTGCTGTTTAAACCACTAACAACAATATTTGCTGAACGAGTCCTTCGATCAATATATTCAAGGCGAGTTGTAAGTTTGTTGATGTCATTTCTTAGTTTAACGTTTTATTCTGTAAGTTCCTCAATTTCTGTTTTGATTGATACAAGGTCTTCCTTTCTGGTGACATCTTTCAATTTTGCATCTAAAAGGTTGCAGAGCTTATCCCAAGAAAATACATCAGGAGTAGTTTGATTATCCATAATATTAGTCGTTAATTGCTTCTTGTTATTATTATTGATTAATTGTTCCGGTGATGAAAAATTTCTGTGGCGCTTAAAACTCATTATTTTTTTGTTTTTATTTTTTACTAAAACTACAGTCTTTTCGTAGCTTTGATTTACTATGGAAGCAGCTTTTTAAACCCTGGTTATTATTTTAGCCTTTTTAAACACTGGTTATTATTGTATTTAAAAAAGTAAGGGCATACTTTTAGGCATACAGTGATATAAATATAATACGAGGCAATCTTTAAGTAATATCAAAAACAGCTGATATTTACAAACAAAAAAAGCGCAAGTTACAACAATATCATCAAATACTTATACCAAACCCAGTTGAAAAAATCCATCAAAAATGTTGAATACTGGCTGTATTTGTACTGTACTCCAACAAACTGGTATGCAGAATTCACCGATAGTTTACATTTCAGTGGTTTAGAACGTGTAACTATTAATTTATCTTGGAAAATAAACGAAATAATAGCACAGCTTAAGTATTTCACGTTTTGACAGCTTAAAAGCAGAGTTGCCAATCTAAAAAAATTTAAATTTTATTGTATTTAAGTAAAAAATTATGATGCTGATTAACAAGTGTACCTTAAACTCAAAGTTAGTTAACACAATGAATACCTCTTTATATTATAACCCAATAAGCTGTGCATTTTACGATTTAATTCAAACTTCCATGTTATTATAACCACTAATTCAGGGGTAAGGATTAATGGTCAGAATAGAGTATTTACATCGTATATTATCACTATGTAAACTTTGGCCGAAATAATTGCATCTGTTTAGTAGTAGTGTATATTTTACATCACTTTGGTAATCTCTTCTTTATTGGGAAATAGTTCAAGAATATCACGTTGCGTATAAGCAATAATAAAATAAATATTACTCATACGCAATCCTTAATAGCGTATATAAATTTGGGTGCCATTTTTGTTGAAATTTCAAGAAGTGCGTGTCGGGCTATTGTGACATTAGATCTAAAACTTTAGTGCATACATTTATATGTAAATATTATAAAAAAAAAAAAATAATTTTTCAAAAAAATTGCGTTTCAATTAAATTAATTACTAAACCATAATCTAGAGTAAATTATATTTCTAATAAAACAACAAAATTTATTATTATAAAGCATCCAGGATATCATAAATACGCCGCAGACCACTTGATTAAGAAAATCGAGCTCACATTTCTAAATAATTTACAACAAAAACATTTTTGCATTCTACTGATCCCAAAATGATCTTATGTAAAGTGTTTTGCATTTCAGCTATTGTTATGCCGTTCTTAATTAATATCGAAACGGTAGTATTTTTAGCACTATTTCAAAATCTCTAATTCTTCTTCAAAAAATTTTTTCAAGAAATTTACCGAAGTCCACGATTGGACTTTAGGGTCTTATTAGAAAAATATATGTGATTAAAATATTGTAGGTATCATGTTCTTAATTTGGCGAGATCATCGTTTTTGTTTCAGCGGATTTGAAGGAAATTGTGATTTTTCATACTTTTTAAACTTTTAGGCTACATCTTTTTGGTGTTTTCATATTTCAAATATCTTTTGTCAAAATATTATACTACTTGATATAAGTTCTTAGTCTTGTAAATTGTGCCAAATTTCATAGCAATTAGATAAGGGGGAATGGGGTTGACTCAAGACAGACAGACAGACAGAGAGTATGAGTTAAAAGCAAGAGTTTAAAAAAAACAAAACTTAAAGTATTCATTTTTATGCTGTTGAGAAAAAAATGGAAACCTTTACTATACAATAACACCCTTTACTATACAATAACACTGTCATGGTCTTGGGTGTGAATGATTCTTATACCGAACGATTGAATTACTGTATTGTAGTAGAACCTCCAAAGCGTTTGGTCCTGTGTGGGTATAGGCAAACTTTATTGCCGTTTTAATATTTAATTTTTTGCCAACACTATTCGCAAACAGTATTCTAATTGCAGTTCATGCGTTCTTTATCAAGATTAATGCAAGCCAGACAATTCTTCCTCACAGGACGATAACAACCAAGATCAGACTGAATTACTCGTCGGGAAACAGACAAAGCACATAGTTTTACTGCCACTTGGTTAATGACCTCTTTTGGTAGCATTTTTGGATATTTTTAAACTCTCTTGCTATTAAATTATACTGTCTTTGACTCGTCGTGCCTGCGACAAAAAACTAAATTATTGATTTATTCATAGAATATAACTGTGACCAGAAAACACAAAATTGTTAATCAAAACACTAACATACAATCGTTTCAAAATTGGATTGAATATAATCTTAACTTTAATCTTTAAAAACAGGAAGTGAATTGGAAGATGCTATTGAATCCTTTACAAACCTATTACACGACGCAGCATATTTATCTACACCACAACAACAACAACAAACTACTAGGAACCACCTAAGCGTATCTTTTGTAATATGAGAACTAATTCGAAATAAGAGAGAACTGAGAAGAAGTTACAAAAGCACAAGAAGTCATTCA
Source organism: Cordilura impudica (assembly GCA_963682025.1). NCBI lineage: Eukaryota > Metazoa > Arthropoda > Insecta > Diptera > Scathophagidae > Cordilura > Cordilura impudica. The sequence goes on along the minus strand of OY821517.1, from coordinate 85,760,428 downwards.
GATAAATCTAACGTGAATAGAGCAACAAATCGTTTAAAGAAAATATTAAAAGAATTTAAAAACGAAAAAACAAAAGCTTTCTAAGAAGTCTAGATGGGAAAAAAAATTATGATTACAGCCGCTGGAAAGCTACAAAGTATCTAAAGTGTCCCATTAAGAGAAACTTACCAATTAAAAGTGGAAATGGTTCATGGCGTACATTGGACTTAAGTAAAGCAAGTGAGTTCGAAATCATCTAGAGAATACGCTTAATCCATTTTCTTTATCTAGTCAAAATCAGATAGATGAAATTTTACACTTTCTTGATACACCCTGTCAAATGAATTTACCAATAAAACACGTAATTCCGTCCGAAGTAAAAACATTTATAAATAAACAAAACGTAGCAAAGTCTCCAGGATATGACAGCATTAATGCTAGAGTGTTAAAATTTTTTCCCAAAAAGGGCATTATTTTTCTGACAACAGTGTTTAATTAAATTTTAAAGCCCAATCACTTCCCAGCGTAATGGAAATATGCCAAAATCATACTGATACCAAAACTTAATAAATGTGAAAATGAAGTAACCTCCTATAGCCCAAAAAAGTTTACCGCCATTGCTTGCTAAAATTTTTTAAATATTATTGCTAAAAAGACTGCTTCCCTTTATAGAAAAGCAAAAAATAATTCCTGATCATCAGTTTGGTTTCAGACATCAACACGGCAATCCAGAACAATGTCATCGAATTGTGGACGCAATTACTGACTCCTTGTATTGTTCACCTATATCTCTGGATGTTCAGCAGGCTTTCGATAAAGTATGGCACCTAGGACTATTATATAAAATAAAAATAATGCTTACAGCTCCCTTTTATTTCCTTTTAAAAACATATCTTCTTGATAGACATTTTTATGTTAATGTAAATGACGAAAACTCTAACTTTGGAGAAATTAAGTTTGGCGTCCCACAAGGAAGTGTGTTAGGCCCAGTCCTTAATACAATATTCCCTTATGACCTGAAAACTATGGATGGGATAACTATTTGTACATACGCTGATGATACTGCTATTCTTGCATCTAGTAAATCACCAACACAAGCATCTAATATTGTGCAACAGGAAATAAATGTTACGTTTACACTAAGAAGAGAAGATTGTTCTCCTATACTTTTAAATGGCACTTGCATTCCTAAAAAGAACAAAGTTAAGGATCTAAGACTTAACTTGACAGAATACTAACTTGAAAGGAACATATAAAGATGAAACGCGAACAACTCAACATAAAAACCAAGAAGATGTATTGGCTTATTGGGCCGAATTCTGAACTTAGCTTAGAAAACAAAGTTATGTTGTATAAATCTACACTTAAACCAATTTGGACTTATGGTGTGCAACTTTGGGGAACTTCCAGTAATTCAAATATTGAAATTTTAAGGAGATACAAGTCTAAAACTTTAAGATTGATAACAAACATTCCATGGTATATAAAAACAAGTAAGAGTGTTATATTCGGCTGTGCCGAATCTTTGATACACTCCACCTCGGTTTGAGTATTGATAATAAATGTAAAAAAATATTGGAAAATATGCATGCGTTTCCGGTTATATGACATAACTTCTCGTCTAATTTAGTTTTTGCTAATTATATAGCTCGCCCTAACCTCCATTGCGAAGGTAATGGTTGTGTAGGGTGGCTATATGATTTAAATCGTGCTAATTGAAGATGGCTGTATAATTTCCTTTAACTGGCGAAATATTTTTTCATTGCGGCCACATAGGTCGGATGGAGTAACAAAATAATAACCAAAAAAAAAGCTCTCTCAACTTTTTTATTAAAATATTTCCATATTTGGGAAACATAGAGAATAAATTTATAATAATAAATAATCAAATTAGGGATGCCAAACGCAAAAAACCAAGTGTCCCAAACATTTTAAATAAAATAATTTGTTATCTTTATTTTCTGAAAAACTTCAAATATTCATAAAAAAAATTGTGAAAATTTATATATAAATAACATTCTCATCAAATTGCGTTTATTTATGTAACAGTTTTTATGTTCGCAATTCTTAAATATCATTTGAGGTTTTATAAAATTCATTGAATTTAAATTAATATTTTCCAACAATCGCCAAATATATCGGCAGCTATTGTTGTTTGCACTAAGGATAAAGTGAATCACTAAGTACATACATCTTAACGACAGTCGACAAATCTATTTTTCTATTTATTTAAATTGTAAACGAGTGGCATCTCTGTCAAAATAAGCGAAAAACACAAAGAAGAATAGAAAAAACAAATTACTTCGTGTTTGACAGGATGATTCTATGTTTATGTTTAATATCTCTATTTTTTTTTTTTTGACTAATAGTTCTGTTTATTTATTTGAAAATGAAATAAAGAATTGAATATGCTATTTAATTTTTTTATATATATAAAAAAGTTTTTTAATAGAAGCATAATATTTTCACTATTTTATGATTTTTATTTATGTATGACGACATTTCAACCTAAAAATTAAAGTTTTTATCGATTGAATAAACAACACAAAAATGGTTGTCGTTTAGATAACAACAACAGCTGACTTTAACAATAGCGAATATCGTTTAAAAATTTTACTGATAATTTTGCTTTTCTTTTTTTAACGATTCGACTATCGTTAAAAGAAGTTACTTAAAAGCTATTTATTTCTCCTGAATGCCAATATTTTTTTAATGTAAACATTTTTTAAATGTAAACATATTTGGTGTTTTTTTTTTTTTTTTAATTTGATGCAATTGATATCTTCTAAATTTAAAATTATTTTTTCCGACGTTTTGTTATGATTTTCTGAAATTCACTTAATATTTTCTAATTTATAATTGGAAATTTTAATTCCAGTTTTTAGAATTGATATTTTCTAAAATTTGAATGGAAAATTTAAAAATTGCAATTTTGTATTTATGCGAATAATAATGCTTTAGTAATTAGAAACAATTTTTAAAAATTAGACGTAATCGCAATCAGATATTTTGAAGGTAAAGCAGAATAATAATTCTATATAACTATGTATAACTGCTTTGAAAGCAAAAAACTTATTGATGAACTCGGTAACTCTATTTTGTAAAGACAACAAAAAGTTAATATGCCAAACTTACGTTCATATTTGTAAAAGAATAATGAAAAAACGTATGAAATAAAAGACCAGCCCGTGTATACTCTTAACATTGTTCTGTATGATATCTACATATTTGAAAATATTGACATTCATGTTCAAATAGAAATAACTATTGCAAAGCTAATTAGAACAAAAATTGTGGCGCCATCTACTGTGGCATAGTCACGCTGAGCAAAATGAAGTGACACTCTGCTAATGCAAAAGAAATGTATTTTCCCCTCAATAAAATATTGCAGAAATTTATGTAAATAAAATAATATACCGATTTATTTCTAACATGCAGTTATTATGATTATACATATGTAGAATATGTGTATATTATTTGTTTTATGTAATATGTGTATGTATGTATATGTAAATATTATACCCACAAAATACAACATCAAACGTTATTTTTGTGTTTTTCTCTTTAAATAAATTAATACACAAAAAAATTTTTTTGCTAAATTTACAGTGTTTTTTTTTATTAACAACTAGGTATTTTAGCATTATTTGCTTTAGATGCTGGTGAATTTTTACTCCATTTATATTAACTCGCCTGCTTGTCGCAAAATTTTGGATCGATTTTAACCCCTTTCCCGTGACCCAATCGATTTGAAAATTTGCAGGCAGACTCGTGGCAATAACAGAAATGATCTTGTAAATTTTTTTAGTGATGCCAAACCAATGGAAACTTTTAAATTTTTCTACCAGAGTTGAAAAAAAAAAATTTACAAAGGGTTAGTTTTTATTATATTATTACCACAACGACCACAAAAACAACAAGTCCAGCTATGACAAGAATACAACATTTAGAATAACAACAAGAACAATATAGAAACATCATATTTTTAATTTTTTTTTTAATTTTTCAGAGATTTCCCTGATTCATCGATTTTAATGATTTTTGAAATAGAAATCTTCCCATAAATTTTGTGAATCATTCTCACTAAAAATGATCACCTTAGCTATCCTATTGAGGGCGTGATCGTGAGAAGAACAAGATAGAAAATTATATTTTTTCAAGACTTTTTTTAGTTCTTCACTCAAATCTCGGGCCCTAATTGACCGATTTGGACGATTTTAAATAGCAAACTTTTCAGAACGTCAATGATTTCCACAGACGGAGAGACGGACAGACGGACATCGCTATATCAACTCCGGTTGTTATAAGGATCACAAATATATATATTTTATGGGGTCCAAAATTTTTTTTCTAATTATTACAAACGGAATAACAAACTTATATATACCCTCTGCATACTGGAGTGGAGGGTATAAAAACAACGCTATTCTAAATGACATTGGTATTGCTTCAATAACCCAGGAAAAATTTCGTAATAGCAGCTCATTGATTTTAGCATTACCAATAATGACCTACCACTCCCACTGCATTACTTCTAAAGTAAAAATAAGGCGTTACTAATAATGTGTTAGACAGCTACTTATATTTCATGCCAGCGCCTTGCATACTGCATTACTTTCAAAGTGAAAATAATGAGTTCGTAAGCAACTAGCTACCTCCAATGACATCCCCGTGTTAAAATAATGAGCTCATCAGGCAAACTTCAACCAGTTACATCTCATTCTAAGACCCCTTAATTTGTTTTTCCTGGGAAAAGATGAAATAAATAGATTTTCTGTAAGATATCTTAGGAGACTAAGCTACCACCCAAACACTTTAGCTATAAACTTGCTTAACGATGAAGATGAAGTAAGACGACTAAAAAGAGTTAATGTTCTTGACTTACCCTTCAGAAAATATAAATTTTTTAAATATATATACATTAGGGCGGGTCGATTTATTTTCGACAATTTCCATATGATTTCCCTATTGTATGGATTATTCCATGAAAATTTGCCAAAGGAACCATACCTATCGTTAAAATCGAGTCCCCTACTTTTTGTTGGTAGATTTTTTCCCAAATTGACGTTCGTATGAAATATTACCTACACGTTCACATCCATAACTCAAAAACTATCGATCGGGTTGAGCTCATTTTGATCAATTTACAAAAAAAATCTCCAACATTGGTCCAACGGTTCAAAAGTTACGGGCATTTTTGTCCAAATTTTGGAGCATTTTTCCATTTTTTTCATGATTTTGTCCAAGAGTATTACTTTCATGGCCATTTTTTTTGGCTCAATTTTTTTGACTTACGAAGCTAACAAACCTTACGATAGACTTTTTTATTTTTGTTTGTTTTTAATATTCCAGTGCAAGAAGGATAGAGATAAAGATGATGATCCACAAATTCCTTTACACATTCAAGGAACGGAAAGACATGTCCAATTGCTGGCTGCTGTGTTATTTTGTTTTAGCAATATCGCATGAATTAATCAACCGAATTCGATAAATTTGGACTTACACTCTTCGTTTTGAATTGTAAATTGAATTAAATAATGGACTGAGCCAGAAAAATGGCCATGAAATTGATCAAAATGAGCTCACCTTTCCAACGCGCCTACTGGCGATTAAACCCGATCGATAGTTTTTGAGTTATGGATGTGTAGGTAATATTTCATACGAACGTCAATTTGGGAAAAAAATCTACCAACAAAAAGTAGGGGACTCGATTTTAACGATAGAGGTATGGTTTCTTCGGCAAATTTTCATGGAATAACCCATAGAATACGGAAATCATAGGGAAATTGGTGAATTTTTTCACTCCCTACAAATCGACCCGCCCTAATTTACATACTTGTAAACAACAATACAATCGTGTAATTTGCTTTTTATTGGATTCATTGGAAACCAATATACAAAGTTATTTTGTTTTAATTATTATACATTTTGCTTCATGTTTTTCGTATTTTATATAAAATAGATTGCAAAATAAAGAATTGAAACAAAAAAAAAAAATTCATAGAATATTTCTCACAAATATTCTTTTGCTTACGACCAGCAACAAAGTCATCATCATATTTAAATATGGGTTAAGATTTTTTACATTTCTTTTCACACCTTCTTCTGTTTTTATTGTTTTAATCAACTCTGGTAAATAAGTTTAAAAGTTTCAACTCTTTTGGCGTCACTAAAAAATATATTTTAATTTTAGAAATTCATCTCAAATTTAATCTCTCAATTTTCAAACGTTTGAATGAAATTTTCGTATCTTTATAGCAGTGGTCGGCAAACACGTACCGTCATATTTTGCTTTGTGTGAGTGGGCTGCAATCTCTCTCTTACTCAATGCACTTAGAGCAGCTTATAGTTCAAATAAGAAAAAGAATGTAAATTAAAAAAAATAATTTTGTAACCTATTTTAAGGTTCATGTTGTATAACACGATCAATATCATATGGGCAACATTTTATGCGGACAAAATCTAGGCGATTCTAGTTTTATTTTTAATATATTTTAACGAGGAAAATGAAGACTCACATATATATGTTGACTAGGGTCGGTCGATTTGTAGGGAGGCAGAAAAAGTGACAAGGAAAATCATATTCTAGGGATCAAAATAAGAAACTTTGTCCAAGGAACCATACCTCTAAAACGAATTCTGATGTCCCGACTTTTGACCTGTCTGTCAGTCTGTCTGCCATGGGTAAACCCCATTCGCCCTCATGCAATTGATCTGAAACTTGGCCCATAGTCTTGTTGTACTTAAAGATTAATTTTGGGTTAGCCACGCAGAGTCACGCATAGCCTCGAAGTGATCAAAAAGTTATTTACCCTCATCCAATCGATCAGAAACTTGGTCCATACACCTGCTGTGAAAAAAGATTAAATTTGACATAGTCACGCACAGTCACGGAGAAATGAAAAACCAACTTCCCTGTAGAACATGTTGTTGTTTACACAGGTAGTTATTTACATATATATTTTTAAGAATATCGATGGAAAGTTTTTCAATAATATTATTGCTTCAACAGACAAATTTTTGAACATAAAAATGATGTTTGTTTGGTAAAGTAACCAAATGAGGTTTAATTTACATCAATAAAAATTAGATTCCTGTGAAATATTCAGTAAATGTAATCCTTCTAAATACTTTGTATAAAAAATTGATCAGTTTTCTACTTTTTTATGTTATATTTTATCTTAATAGCCTAGGTTTCCGGAAAAAACTAATATGACCGATTAAACTTTTGGGCTTGGGTCCCCCACACTAATAAAAGGAAATTCATTCAAGCATATTTAAAAAATATTTGGTAAAGAAATATAACTTTTCAACAATTACTCCTTTCAAATACCGCTTATGTTCAATATTTCCTTTTACAAAAACATTTCACTATGTAAAATACAAAATAATTTCAATATTTAGCTTTTATGTAAACAAAATAAATAAAAATACATTTTTGTTTTGCAGTATGCACTTATATGTATAATCCTTGGTAAAACCTCTGAAGGGTTTGACGTTCTGAAGCCAACATTTTTTTATGTCCTTTTATATTTTTTTTTTCTTATGTTGATATTTGTTTGCTTAGTTTTTCAGCTGTAACTCCAGAACCATTGATGATTTCTTCGTTCCTCAGTAAAAGGCTTCTGCAAATCAAATTGATTTAATTTCGTCGGATGAAATCTTCAAAAAGATTTAAATTTTACCCTTTCATTTTATGAACTTTTTGAATAACATAACATAGTCAAGGCGTATGATTTTTATTTATTAGCAGAGTAGAAGATACGTATACGTATATGTGTTAATTTTAATATTAAATCAAACATAGTCATCCCAAATCTAAACAAAAGAAATTTTTGTTCCATGGAGTGTGCCACTGGCATGGGTGGGTCGGCCCTCCAAAGTTAGTGGGGATCGATCATACATTTGGACGCGATTGGGGCACTCTAAATGGGTCAAAGTGAGACAGACAGACAGACAGGGCAAAAGTCGGGACATCAGAATTCGTTGTAGAGGTATGGTTCCTCGGGCAAAGTTTCTTATTTTGATTCCTAGAATATGATTTTCTTTGTCACTTGGGCGATTTTTAAATCGACCCGCCCTAATGTATAGCGATGGCTTAATGTGGAAAGGATGTAACTCAAATTTGCGTTTTTCTTAAATGGGAAGGAAAAAATTATTAAACTTAAAAACGTTGGTTATACCAACTATTCATTATAGCCTGACCACTTAGTGGTATAGGGTATAATGAATTTGTGCTGATGCTTGTAGCTACCAATAATATTTGACTTCGACCCATATTATATTATACCCGTCGGCACAGAATCAGTTTCTGAATCGATTTTGTGATCTCCTTCCGCCTGTCCGTCTATGTAAAACTTATCAAGAAACTACAGCTACGAAATATGAATAAAATTTGATCAAATTTGGTATATAAATTTCTACCAGCCACAGGAATTGGTGAAAATGGTTGCATGTTCAGACCTCCATTCAAGTGACCCCTATGAGATCGACTTAAATTGCCATAAGTTCAAAATTATCCTATAAATCTCAGTCAAATTGGGTTTGTGTGTGTTTATTACACCCATTAATGAGTAGTCCAAAAAGATTTCTTAGTCATAGCCCCCACATAACGCTGCTTCCCGATCTTCATCATAATATATCAATGTTAAAAGCAAAATATTGCAAAAATTTTTCTAAATTTAGGTTTGCATATGTTTTTACAAAAAATAGGTGACTTTACCAAAATTGGTCAAGAACGGTCCATTTTCCGACCTAGTTTCCATATAAATATTATCATTCGATATGAACTTTTTCAGATCTACAGGCAAAAAATTAATAAAAATTACACTCAGATTTGCTTTATGCTTAGTGTACTTAAGACCAATTCTCTAAACGAATGGTACAGGTTATCGGCCAACTATAATTTTCTCACTTTTTATTTAGAAAATGTACTTTAAAGTGAAAATTTACCAGTTGCAAAGTACTAGTTTTCCCATTTTTTTTTTTTTTTTTTTTTTTTTGACATTTCGACTCACCAAAGGCCCGAATTAAAAAAATTTTATTCTTGTCCAATGTTTGTGTCTCTGGTGGTAATTACATAACAAATTTAATATTCCTAAATTACTTTGTAAATAAGATACAAAAATGTACCCTTTTACACTTACAGTCCGTTTTTGCGGCCCTCAAAATCCGAATTTCCAAAAGAGTTCTCCTTATCTGATGTTTCTATTTTCAGTGGAATCCTCAAACTATATTTTATATTTTTTTGTTTAGAAGATACCAGGTATACAATTTTTCCCTTTTCGGCCATTTTTCATCCCCTTGACGTTAGAATTACCAATAAATTCTTAACTGACTTGTGCCACGTATTGGGTGGACCCTGTATACCAAAATTCATATAAAGGGTGATTTTTTAAGAGCTATAGGAAAGTTTTCCAAAAAAACACATAAAATTCAGAAAAATGCATGAAATCTTTATTTGAATCGATAGTACGGTCCATATAATTTAATGTTTGAAGATTATTTCATGCAAATGTTGACCGTGACTGCGCCTCAAATGGTCCATCCGCTTAGTCCAATTTTGGCATACTCTTTCCAACATTTCGCCCGGTATCTCACGAATAAATGCTTCAATGTTGTTTTCCAATGCGTGAATTGAAGCGGGATTGTCTGTATAGACATGAGCTTTAACATAGCCCCACAAGAAATAGTCTAAAGGCGTTAAATCGCACGATCTAGGCGGCCAATTGACCGGTCCCGAACATGAAATAAAATGTTCACCGAACTCGCCTCTCAATAAGTCAATTGTTGCGCGTGCTGTGTGGAATGTGGAACCGTCTTGTTGAATCCACATGTCATGCAAGGCTTCACACCTAAAGCCTTCCGCAAAATTTTCCACGTTGTTGAGTAGCAGAGGCCCAATTGCTGCGAACGGCGACGAATCGATAATTGATGGTCATCATTACCACTGGCCGATACAGCTGCGATATTTTCTTCAGTTCGCTTTCTACGTAAGCGTGTTGGTGGTTTAATGTCCAACAATGTAAATTTGGTGCGAAATTTAGTCACAATAGCCCGAATAGCCGCTTCAGTGGGTCGATTAAACTGACCATAAAATGGAAAAAGCGCGCGATGAACTTTCTTAACAGAGCACGCATTTTGATAATAAAATTCAATAACTTGCAAGCGTTGTTCGTTTGTAAGAGGATTCATGGTTAAATTAAAGACCAAACTGAAGATGTTTGACAATGAAACAAAACACGAAACGTGCATCAGTTGTTTAAACCAGTGTTGCCAAAAAGCTAATAGCTAAAAAATCACCCTTTATATAGATTCATATGGTAAAAAGATACAAAAAGGTATTATTTTACCCTTTTTGGCCATATTTGCCCCTTAACATTCGAATTTCCGAAACTCTTCCTCTTATCTGATATTTCTATCTCCAGTGAAATCCACAAACTATATTTTATACTCGTTTATTTAGAAGATATCAAATATAAAATGTTTCCCTTTTTTGGCCGTGTTTCCTCCCCCTAGACGTTAGAATTAGCAATAAATTCATCGTTGACTGATGGCCACGTATTGGGTGGAGCCTGTATACCAAAATTCGTATGTATAGATTAATATGTTAAGAAGATGTAAAAAGGTACAATTTTACCTTTTTTGGCCGCTTTTTCCTCTTAAATGGCCAAATTTCGAAAAAATTTTGAGCCAATGTTTATTTCTAGGATGGACTCTACACACCAAATTTAATATTCTTAGACTAATTTGTTAACATTTTCCCCCCTTTTTGGCCGCTTTTGCCTACCTTAATGTACGAATTTCTAAAAATCCCTTCTTAGTGGATCTTTTCTCCGGGAACTTACAGTCCAAATATCATGTTTCTGACTTGAAGGGTTTGGGCTGGGCAATCATCCACGCAACTCTTTTGTGTAAGTATATAGATTAGTATTTTTTTTATTCTAGCCTTAGCAACAATTTTGCTAAAGAATGCAATGAGAAATCACCAAAAATTGACTGGACAAAGCCAAGCCAGGAGGTTTTATTATACTGGTGTAGTATTTCACACTGACTTGGAATTTCTCACCGCCAGACGACGACCCCGTTAATGTTTCAAAATGTTATTGTATTAATTTTTTTTTTATATATTTATTTATTTTTTTTTTTTAATTGGTATGAATGTTATTGTTAAAGCATTAAAAATTCAAATGATTGAATATTTACAGCGGTTACTTTTTAAAAAGTTTACCCCAACATTTTGTTGTTGCTACAATCAATAAACAGAATTTAAAATGCATTAACAATATATGGCAATTCAGACACTACTTTACAGTTGTCATAATAGTAAATATGGTATTCTGAAATATATAATTCAGCAATCACAACAGAAGAATACAATTATAAACAGTATTACCAAAATTTGCTTGTCAACAAATTCGGTTGCCTTACCGAATCCGTAACAGCACAAATTTTTATACCCTATACCACTATGTGGTTTGGGTATAATGACTTTGTGCTGCTGTTTGTAACAACCAAAAATATTTGACCTAGACCCATCTTTAATTATACCGATCGAATCAGAATCACTTTCTGAGTTGATTTAACAATGTCCGTCCGTCCGTCCGTCCGTCTGTGTGTCCATGTAAAGCTTGTAATCAAACTGCAGGTCGCAAATATGAATATGTTTTGACGAAATTTGGTATATGAGCTTTTATCGGCCATGGGATGAATGCTATTGAAATTGGTGAGAATCGGTCCATGTTCAGACCTAGCCCCCATACAAATTACCCATATGAAATCGACATAAATTGCCATAAGATCCAAATTGTCATATAGATCTTACTCAAATTGGGTTTGTATGCGTTCATTACATCCACTAATGAGTAGTCCAAAAATGGTCCCTTTGACCCCATATAGAGCTGCTTCCCGATCTTCACTTAAATCTATTAAAAAACAAAAATATTGCACTGATTCGTCTCAAATTTTGTTTGTATATATTTTTGCAAAATACAAGAGACTTTACCAAACATGATCAGGATCGGTCCATTTTTGGACCTAGTCCCTTTATAGATATAGCATCCGATATGAACTTTTTCATATCTGGAGCCAAAAAAATTAATAAAAATCCCACTCAAATTTGGTTTTTGCTTATTTTCAATGTCCAGTTAGTTGGGCCTATGAGATAGGGTTTCTAAACGCATGGTATAGGGTATCGTATAGTCGGTCTAGACCGACTATAATTTTCTTACTTGTTTATAATAATTTTATAGACAGCTAGGATTAGGAAATTCCCCAACTTTTTTGAGTCATAGGAAACCAGTTTTTTTCGTATTATGGGAAATTCCTGAACGAGATTTACATTATGTTAAAAGTGTTCATAAATTATTTTATAAAAAAAATGTGTTTTTGTTAATGTAGGGCGAAGTATCGTAATTTTAGAAAAATAAAATAAAAAAAAAACATTTTTAATTTTTAAAGTTTATTGGGTTTTAAATAACATTTGCTATTCTGCGCATTGAAATAGTATTTCTTAAAGCGATATTGTTCACAAAGATTGCTTTAGTTTATTTTCTGTAAGATCGGCTGAATTTAGTTTGAAAAATAGTTTTAAATTTCCGGGTACCCGGCAAAAAATTTCAGCCAATATTTCCCGAATTTTCTCAAAATCTAAACCCTATTCATAACCAACAATTTAAAGACGTCACAACTTTTTTCTGTAATCATATAAACTCAAACCAGTTTCGAAAAAGTCTTAAGCCAAGCCAAGGGCATCACCACTACATATTTTGAATAAAAAATTTATCAAATGCGTATAATCAAGGGCGTTTATTGATCTTTAGTTCGTTAAAATAATATTTTATTTAATAATATTAACAACACTTTTAATATTATTCACACTATCCAAAAACAACACGTGCTTGTCTATTTTTGGCGGTTGTTAAACGCTATATGGTAAGATAGTATAAATCACACATTTGAATTAACATTTCAAAAACAAACAAATTAAAGATATAAAGATATAATTTGCTAAAAGTTTCAGATTATAAACAATACGGAAGAGTGTGTAATAAATAAATATCATAACAGTTTTAGATTTATGTTACAATTGTTAGAAAATCCCCAATTTTTTGGTCATCATTGAAACTGGTTTCTAAATTTTTTTTGTTTGTTAATGGAAGTGGCTTTCGTAAACAAAATCAAGATTGTCTGTGATAAAAAATTAACACAATAACAACAAGATTAATATAATTTAAAAATAAAATTTTGAAAGCAAAGCTCAAAATTGTTTAATAAATAATTGGTTTCTTTTATGAGACCGACTATAATTTTCTTACTTGTTAATAGTTCTTGTTTTGTGCTCCCTATTAAAGTTCACTACGCAAAACAAAAAAATAATGTCTTTTGGTTTATTGCAAAATTTCATATAAAAACTCATTTCATATTTAAAACTCTGTTTAGAATCTAAAAAATTGTCAATAGTCAAAGTTCTTTATCTAACATGAACAGAAAGTTATCATTGATATTTTGCTTAGGCATTTTATTTTGCCTGTTACACTGGAGTTCTTGTCATGAAATTGAAGCAGTGGATAATGTGAACGGTGAACTGGAAAAAGTTGTTTGTGATCCAGAAACCTTGAACATTGATGACTCTCTTGTTGAACCAAGTGGTAAACGTATTGTTAGACAGTTCTTTCCTCCACCATTTTATGGTCCTCCACCATTTTATGGTCCTCCACCATTTTATAGAGGTTATGGTGGTAGACGTGCATTCATAAGAAGACGTCATCATTTTGGAGGTTTCTATGGTTAAATTTATAAGATAGATTTAAATTAAGTTTTTTACATTGCTAATTGTTTATATAATAAAAACAACATAAATTAAAATAAATGTATACATTAGGGTGCCCAGAATAAACGTACCAAGTTTTCTTTTTCTTGATCTTACTGACGAAATGGGTTTCTTTTGACGCAAACATATTTTGATATTTTTTAAAATTTATTTTAAAATTCTAGAGATTTTATTATTACTCAGTTTTAGTTGTCTTTAAAATGGTTAAATAACAATAATATTAGTGGACCAAAAGTAACATTAATAATCATTAAGGAACAAAAAATTATTTTTGTGGTACGTGGTGGAGAAGGAGAGAGCATAAATTTTTAGAATTCATAACTACTCTGTATTCTTAATCAGACCGGTTTCTGTCGTTTCAGCCTTCATCAGTGATTCTATTGAACACTGTAATAATTGTTATGTTATAATTGAATAGATTGTTTCTATATGAAATTGTTCTACTTAGGGCGGCCGTGAGGTTTGAACCTGCGTATATCCCATAATACACTCGTATTTACACTTTTTGGTCATGCGCTTTAACACACTCACATACAGTCAGGCCTACGAGCAGTGTCGTTAAGAATCAGTTTTTATACCATACAGCTTTTACTTCGTATTAATCTCAGAAGGTACAACAATGTCAAAGAAACAATCATTGTTTTTGAATTTTTAAATATTCACCCATTAGTACTTCTAATTTCCACTATTCTCAGTGTCGTAAGAGTTGCTATGTGTGATGTATGGTTTGTACATTCTACATCTTGTAGTTTTTACAAAAACAATTTGACAAAATAAAGTATATTTTATTAAATAACAAGTAAGAAAATTATAGTCGGTCTATACCGACTATACGATACCCTATACCATGGTTGAGAGACCCTATCTCTTCGGTCCAACTAAGTGGATATAGAAAATAAGCATAAACCAAGTTTGAGTGGCATTGTTATTAATTCTTTTGGCTGTAGATATGAAAAAGTTCATATCGGATACTATTTATATGGGGACTAGGTCGACAAATAGATCGATCCTGACCATATTTGGTAAAGTCACTTATATTTTGAAAAACTATACATAAACCAATTTTGAGAAAAATTTGTGCAATATTTTTATTTTTTTTATGATTTTAAGTGAAAATGGGGGCTTTAACAAAGAATTGCCATATAGGGTTTATTTTTCGACAACTGATAAATGGTTGTAATAAACACACACAATTTGACCGAGATCTATATGATAAATTGGATCTTATGTCAACTTATCGATTTTATAGGGTTCATTTGTATGTGGACTAGGTCTGAACATGGGCCGAATTCCACAAATTCAACCAATAGAGAGAAGGAGTAGAAAGTTATCGTTCTGTTTTGGCTTTAATTTATTAAATCTTTCAACTTGAATATTTTACGTAGAATTGAAATTTTATTTTATTTTATTTTGTTTTGTTTAAATAAATGGAGTGTTATTAAATTACATAATATATATGTTCTTATGACTCAACAAATAAATACACAAAATTATATTAAGCACATATTTTTACTATACAAATTCCAATATTTTATTGAAAATGTTTTTACTTTGGAACCAAACTCTGATTTTTGTATGGAGTTAGTCTCCTACAACGCGATTTCCTATAACGCGTTTTTCAGGAACCTATTCACCGCGTTGTAGGAGGTTTACCTGTATATGGACTAAGTTTCAGATCGAACATGGGTTTTTTTTTCTACAAAACGAGAAAGTTAATTTATTGATTCTTACCCTCCAAAAATTATTTGTTCTAAAAAAAATTGATGCACTATATCTAAGTTATGTGTATGAATAGAGTATTTCAAAAAAAAATCTGATATGTATATAAGAGCTATATATCTAGTTCATTTAATAAGAGATTAGGGTATTTTAACGTATAGGGCAATAATATTTTTTTAGTTTTTTTTGCATTTTATTTCATATATACAATGGCTATTTGCGGTGTAAATTTAGAATATAATCAAGAATCAAGAAAATATTAACATCCAATTCAAAAAAGAAAACAATAGAGTGGTTCATTATACCCTATACCACTATGTGCTTTGGGTATAATGACTTCGTGCTGCTGTTTGTAACTACCAAAAATATTTGCCCAGACCAATCTGAGTCTGTCCGTCTGTCCGTCTGTGTGTCCATGTAAACTTTGTAATCAAACTACAGGTCGCAAATATTTTTATTTTGATAAAATTTGGTATATAAGCTTTTATCAGCCATATGATGAATGCTATTGAAATTCGGTGAAATTCGGTCGATGTTCAGGCCTAGTCCCATTACAAATGACCCCTATGAAATCGACATAAATTGTCATAAGATCCAAATTATCAAATAGATCTCAATCAAATTGGGTTTATATGCGTTTATTATATCCATTAATCAGTAGTCCAAAAACAATCCCTTTAGAACAATTCTTAGTCATAGGCCCCATATAGAGCTGCTTCCCGAGCTTTACTTAAATCTATCAGATTGCGCTGATTTTTCTCAAATTTGGTTTGAATATATTTTTCAAAATATAAGTGGCTTTAGCAAATATGGTTAGGGTCGGTCCATTTTTCGACCTAGTCCCCATATAAGTATAGCATCCGATATGAACTTTTCCATATCTGCAGCCAAAAAAATTAAAATCAATGCCACTCAAATTTAGTTTATTGTTATTTTCTATACACAATTAGTTGGACCGGAGAGATATGGTCTCTTATCCATGGTATAGGGTATCCTATAGTCGGTCTATACCGACTTTAATTTTCTTACTTGTTTTTTAGTTGCTGTTGTTGTTTGAGGCTGTTTAAAATTGTGCTTTTTCTGGTGTTATGATGTTTTATGTTGTAATGCTCAATCACCTGAACGAGGTTTTTGTCGGGTCGCATCCATAGTACGAGTGTTATTGACAGTTTTTTAAAAAAGCCAATTGCGCGTTCCGCTGGATCACTTACGACGATTAAGTTTTTATCTATTTCTTCAATCTTTTTCTAATTTTCGTTTTCGTGCCAACATGAGGGATGATTGAGTACAAAATCGTAATCAAGAAATTGTGTGGTATTTTGGGAAACATATTGGTTACTTCCAGATCATCTTCGACATTAATTACAACGTTGCCGAACAAATTTCGCGGATCTCCCGGTATAGCTAATATACATATAATAACACAATATACATATAATAACATTTGAAGTACATATCTTTAAAAAAAATTTCAATTCAAAATTTTAATTGATAAGTCCGTGGCAGCGAATATCCGGAGGTGCCTCGAAAAAAAGTTGTTTTACGGTGAATATCATAAATGCGTTTAAAAGGTGATATGTTTTCCGAGGCTATCGGGAAGAGTTTTTTTTTTTTCTTAATTTTTTATTCTTTTTGGCAGCATTTTGAAGTGAAAACACGATTTTTGTTGTAAAGTTTCGGTGAATATGTTATTAAAAAATGGGGAAAATGGTAAAAAAAAATTCTTCCTGATTACCTGGAGAATTATGTGACGAAATAGTGTATAAAATTTCAAAAGGATCGGTCAAGTAGTTTTGAATTATAATATTCACAGACTTCAAACATGTTGTTTTCGAGAAAGTCGAATTAAAGTTTTTTAAAAGCTGATTTATATACGAGGCCAGTAATTTGAAATGCTCTATCTTCGTTAGTTTTGCTTGAATTTAATTGGAATTTTGACTCAACACTCTCGACATGTTTTGCATTAAAAAAAATTTTAAAAACTTCTTGCGCTCAGTATAACTTGCGTGTTGAAACTTCGAAGACCGATTAAAAATTAATATTGAAGATAGAGTTTGACAGCGTCTATCACCTCTTTCAATATTTTTCACACACACAACCAAAAATATTTACGCTAGTTTGATGTCGTGTATCAGCCACTTAAGAACAAAAAAAATCAAAAATAAAAATAATGTGTCAAGAAGCTTGAGGAAAAACAAAAATAATAACAAAATACCTTTCTTATATTGATGATGCGCGAGTGAGAGAGAAAAATTTACTTTTAGGGAAAGCTTAGGGATAAAAAAAATAGCTATCTTCTTTTCCATAATTCATGAAAACCACCTACCTGCCAACCACCAGCTTTATCTTCCAGTGCATACATTAATCACAAACAGTTCAATTAATTTAAGAAAAACACAAAGTTAATACAACTTACCGCTGAATCACAACAATTCGCTTCAATAGCAAAGACGAATAAGCAGTGAAGTTGGCTGCGATTGACATTATGTCATAGATTTTTTCTACAATATTTGTCTAAAGCAAAACTAAAAATTATTATTTCCCTATAGGTTAAAGCATCCTAATCTCTTATTATATCTCTATTATCCTGCATTCACAGAACTTAAATATTAAGATCAATTTTGTTTAGAACGAAAAAATAAGAGCACGAAACCAATAAAAAAATTGACTTTATCGTTCTGTAGAAAAAAAAAACCTTGAATAAAATCACAACGCATTTTCTGCTAAGGAAATTTGATTGTCTTTCCAATGAATGTAACTTTGTCAAAATCGAGTGAATATTCTCTGAGTTATAGATAAAAAAGCGATAGAGCAATTTCTAAAATTTTTTAAAGTAACAATTTTTCTTAAAAAAAAACGATTTGAGCAGATAAAACGCCTTTGTGGCCATGAACCAGCTAACACATGAAACAGCCGGCAAGGTCTGGCACACAACATCAGTGCTTGGACCATTTTTTAATTTACCAGACTCATCTGCCGATTTTATTGTTAATTTTATTCTCAAAAGTTTTTTTTTTTTTGGAGTTATAGAACTTTAAATGAAAATAAAACAAGGCAAAATGTTTTCAGTATAGAATAAACTGACTTTATGGTGAAATCTGGAACTGCAATAATCATAGACCGTTTTCGTATTTCACCAATAACTCATTGAATGTTTATTTTTAGGTGTTCAGTTGTCTCTGGTTTATCGCCAAAGACGAGTGACTACATAACCTGAAAGAAAATAATCCAATGGGGTCAAATCAATCAATCTTCATGGCCAATAACAGGAACAAAAATTTCTTTGAGTAAATTAATTGTAACATGCGCTCTGTAGCATGTGTCTTCGTCCTGTTGGAACCATATATCCGCAAGATTAATGCCAGCAAATTGAAGTACGAACAAACTTGTAATCATTTCTCTATACCATTCACCGTTGACCAATAACATTCTGTCCATCACCGAATTGTTCGAATTATCCACTCTGATGGAAGATCATGAATAACGTTATAATGAACAAAGGGCATCATAAGTATGACGAACAGAAATTTTACTTCAGTAGAAAACTTCAACAATTTGTAAGCGTTGCTCTCGTACAAGTCTATTCATGATGAAATGACAAACCAAACTAAATAAAATGAAACTTTCACCTATTAAATTTGTGTATCTTTAAAATGAACACCCTTTTTGTCCCGTATCACACTGATTATGAATGTAATAAATACACACAAACCCAATTTCACCAAGATCTATATGATAATTTGGATCTTATGGCAACTTAAGTAGATTAGGATTTGTATGGGGACTAGATCTGTACATGTGCCGATTTTTAGCAATTTCAATTCTAAGTCGATCGGTATACTAAAAGGTCTAGATCAACTGTTTTTGGTAGTTACAAATATCAGCACAAAGTCATTATACCCTGACCACATAGTGTTAAAAAATGTAATTGGTAAGAAACAAGAACAAGAACAATAAGTTTTAATGATTGGTAGTTCGAATTTGTATAGATTTCAAAATACATGATCTTTTTTATATCCTATACCACTATGTGGTTTGCGTATAATGACTTTGTGCTGCTGTTTGTAACTACCAAAGATATTTGACCTAGACCCATCTTTTATTATACCGATCGAATCAGAATCACTATCTGATTCGATTTAACGATGTCCGTCCGTCTGTGTGTCCATGTAAACCTTATAGTCAAACTGCAGGTCGCAAATATGAGTATGAAGATGAAATTTGGTATGACCTTTTTCATATCTGCAGCCAAAAAAATTAATAAAAATTTGGTTCATCTTATTTTCTATGTCCAGTTAGTTTGGCCTAAGAGATAGGGTCTCTAAACGCATGGTACAGGGTATCGTATAGTCGGTCTACACCGACTATAATTTTTTTACTTGTTTTATTTCTAAATGTAGATCCGTGCCATGCCAATAGATTATATAATTTATTAGTTGATCATTTTAAACGAAACACCATTGCTTTCAAATGAAGTATTATTGGATTCGCAGTCGATGGTGCTGCTGTAATGACAGGTAAAACCCATTCAGTCCCAAAAGTTAAAAAAATTATATTCCTGACATGTTTCTCATAAAATGTATGTATGTATATGTAATTTTTTTGGCTCGACATATGCCGGCCTTTTTACACTTTTAAAAGGTTTATTTATACACAAAAAAACTATAATTTTCATGCTAAATGATAAAAAATGTAGAGTTCAAGTTTGACCTTGAGTTCCTCAATAAATTAAAATTGTGGAAAACCTCAAGGAATTCTCTGCCCAATAAAAAAAATACTAAAAATCTCAACTCGATCAAAACTTATAGAGTTTTGGCCAACGAAAAACGACGCTTAGCAACTGTGAGACGTTGAATTTATGTTCCTGGACTTTTATCAACGTCCTTACGTAGTTCTATAGTGCTTCTATATTAATATTTGAACGACTTGTTTTAGGATGACCAGAGTTTAGCATCACCAGTTGACCCAGTCTGCCTGAATTATTCAATTACTCTCTTCACAGTTTACGAAGTTAGAACAATATCACGACTAAATTTTGTATGCAATTTTCGAAGTGCAGCCACCAAACTTATAATTATTTTTGATATGTTATTAAACAATTAAATGCGTTATTCTATTTTGTAGTGATCCATTTTTACTAACCCTAAACTGTCAGCTGTCAAGCTGTCTTTTTATTTTGGATGTCGACACTATACTGCGCTAATGGCGGTAAATTCAAATCTTGCAAGCAATTTGGGATAGTCTATATAAGTTGGAACTATTTGAGTATGTCATTATAGTATGGTATTTATAGTGTTAATATGATGAGTTAGCTAATTTAAATCTAATTCCGTTATTTTTAACAACCTTCGTGCAAAATGTGACTTCTTTTTTAGTTTTGAAACAAACATTAAAATGTGTAAAATGAAAAAACTTTATTGTGTCAATAAGCTCTTTTGTTTATATTTAGTCGTATTTCCATAACTGACCACAAAATCCACAACATATTTTAAGTAAAACTATGATTTTGCTATAAGTTGTTGTTGCTTAAAATACAATCAGGGTTTTTCTGAATGCCATTCTGTAAGCGTGTTGTTTTCTTTTTGGCAAAAAAAAACAAAAATCTCACATTTGAATTTAGTATAAATATAAATCGCTGTTATTATCTTGCCATACGCAAACATAAAGGTTGCCTGTTAAGAACATTATAATTTTGCTTAAAGAAACTCTAGTGAACTTTTTTTTTCCTAAAAAAAGAGATTTTAATAATACTAAGAGTAACAAAATGCGTGGTTTTGTGTTGTTGTTTACTATTGTGGCTTCTATGTTGGCCTTGGCGTGGTCAGCTGCTATAGGTCAAGCTGAAAATGAAAATGTTGCCGGTGTTAATTTATCTTTGCTAGATGTCGATTCTGGTGTAGATCATAACAAAGATGGTATTCGTCAAGCTCGTCAATTCGGTCCTTATGCAGGCGGTTTTGGACGTCCCTATGGTGGATACGGAGGCGGTTTTGGACGTCCCTATGGTGGATACGGAGGAGGTCCATATTATGGTGGTTATGGTCGTCCTTTTGGTGGTTATGGAGGTTTTGGTGGTTTTGGTGGTCCTTATGGTGGATTTGGTTACTATGGTTAAGTATTTTGAAGATTTTACAGATTTTGTTAAGTGATATTATTAAGGACAAATTAACATTTAAGTAAATAATAAACAATAGAAAAATGTTGAAAGTAATTAAACAAATGTCTATAGTGTTTCATTGGTGATCGACTACAGGAAACTGGTTTCAAAAACCCAAATAGTTGCATATAATCCGGTTGTTTAAATCCGGTTATAGTTATATATTTATTTAAGCCATTTACAGTCTGAACAGGACTGAATTTTACAAATCCCGGGATTCGGAATTTTGAAAATTCTAAATATTTAGAGGTTTTTCGCATTTCTAAATTCAATTTTCTAATACATTTTTCAGTTAAAACAAAACATACAATTTAAATTTTTTTAGAAAATTCTTTATTTTTAAACTTTTTTTAACTTATCCTCTCTGTCTGTCTGTCCGTCTGTCTGTTGGTCTGTCGTGGAGAAACCCCATTCCGCCTCATCCCATTGATCGGAAACTTGGCCCATAGTCTTGTTGTGACTATAGATTAATTTAAGGGTAGTCACGCACAGTCACGCATAGTCACGCACAGTCACGGAGTGATCTAAATGTCATTTCCCCTCATCCGATCGATCTGAAACTTGGTATATACACTTGCTATGAAAAAAGATTAACTTTGACAAAGTCACGCACAGTCACGGAGTAATTTAAAATCCATTTCCCTTATCCGATGGATCTGAAACTTTGTCCGTAGACTTGATGGGGCCAAAGATTAATTTTAAGATAGTCACACACTTGATGGGGATAAAGATTAATTTTAAGATAGTCACACACAGTCACGCATAGTCACGGAGAGATTTAAAACTCACATGCATAAGGAAAAAATGAATTTTAATAAAAATTTCGTTTTTATGGGTTAGTTTCTGCTTTACAATTGCCCACATGTTTTCTATCGGGTTGGCATCAGGCGACGCACAGTGGTCAATTTCGCGAGATAGCGGTCAAAACTCTATAACTTTTGACCGGATTGGTATTTTTTTACGCAATTTGTTTTGTTCAATAGGAGGGACTTTAAGCTTCAATTTGCGTGTTCAAACGTAAAAATCGACTGATAGGAACGTAAGTCATTTGGAGTTAAAAATGCATTTTAATTTTTTGTTGAGTTTCCATGTAAAAGTTGAATATTTTGACATTTTAAATACGTATTTTTTTTATAATTTCTTATTTTCTTCAATCGTATTTTACAACCAATACTTATTTATTATTCCTAAACTTAATTTTAGTCAGAAAATGACAACATATGGCCCTGACATTTATTTAGTCTCAATATTCACAGGGGCCAAAGGTTGGTTTTTTTGGAAGAAAGCTAATTCTTGTGAGGATTAAACTGAAAAATAACACTGAAATTCCCAACAATATCAATACCATTTGGATATATTATATACAGAACACAACATCGATAAAATTTTAAGTAAACTTTTACTATTGATTTAAAGTGCACATATATTTTATTTAAATGTATTAATAAAAATTTATACTAAAATTAGAAACAAATTATAATCTTTAAACTATTATTAATTAAACAATATTAGTAAAAATTTCTTCCAAATAGCTTTGATTTTCATTTTGCAGTTGTTGTTTAGCTTCTTCATCTAACTCTAATGAGGTTGATTTCCATTTTTGTCGAATACTGGACATATATGGGTCTGATGTGCACAACAAAATATTAATAAGATCTTCATTAGTACAATATCTGGAAATTTTTCTTGTATTGTGCTCGCGAAAGAATCTGCAGTCTTTGTTCCTTTTTTCTTGGGCTTCTTCTGAGAGATCTCCAATTGGAAGCATATTGTGCTGAATTATTTGTTCCCCATGGAACAAAATTTTGTGAACTGTGGTTTTTTCATTGGTTCGCTTCCGCAATTCTGTATATTGGTTTTTAGTCATTTTCAAATCCAAAAATAGTGCAAATGCTTCTTCTGGAGTAAATTTATTTTCTTCAGTTGGTGTCGGCATACTTTCTAAAATCCTTTTTGTGCGTCTGGGGCTTGATTCCACTATTTTTTCAATGATAGCAATTTTACCCTTTTTAGTTTTCGATGGTTGAATTTGATGCAGAAATGGATCCTTTATGATGCTACAAGAAACTTCTTCATTGATATGTTTAAGCTTGCGTCTTCGTGATCTTTCACTACAATTATCAATTGGCTTTGCTGGTCGACCACCTTTTCCAGTTTCCGTGGTAGTTACTGATGGCTTTTTAAAAATAAGTTTATTTCTTAGCCATTCTTGGTTGCGTGAGTAAAACAATTTCTTGTTTCTGGAACATTGATTGTACCGTTTTCTTCAAGTATTTAAAAAGTTTTTTATTTTTAAGTTATGAATTTTAATTTCTTGTTTGTCGCATATTTTGAAGAATGGATTATTCATTATATGTAAAATAATGTCGTTTTCATCTTTCCGTTCAAAATATATATCAGATATAACACTATAACTGAATTTAGCCATTGTTTAAACAATAATGAAGAAAATAAATGAATGCATGGATTAATATACTATTGCTCGAAGTTTCAACATGATCTTTTTTACCTCTTTGAAACATAATATAACAGGTAGTTGGTTTTACCAGTTATTTCCATTGGTTTTAAATTTATTTGCAATTTTCACGTACTTAAGTTGTGTAATATTAGATGGCAATAAAATCTTTTTTACCTTTTCCAAATGAATTGCCAGATACCACATAATTTGAGAGTTCTATTGTCATTTTTGTCAAAATTTTGATACACCCTTCTATGTGGACTAGGTCCAAATATGGGCCAACTTCTCCTAATTTCAACAGAATTATTTTTTGGGTCAATAAGAACTCTTGTACAAAATTTCATCAAAATATATGCATAATAGCCACTTTCACATACAAATAACTTCTCAAAAAATATGACGTGCATTTGTACCGAATATCTTACCTTGGGCCAGAAAAATTGCTGTAGCTCAAAAAGTGCAGTCCCGATGCATGGACATGTATATATAGGAATGTAGGGGAGAGCTAGGACTACAAAATAGTAAATTTGTGTTTTGACTCAGCTTGACTCACAGGAGTTGTGCTCTATGAAGTAGGAAATTTCTGAGAAATTTGACCTTTTTTAAAAAAAAAATTTGAATTGTTCTGAAAATATTAGAGCTTCAATTTTTTTTCCAGTAATAGGAAATAAGTTAAGTTAGCACACAAAATTTATTTCGTCCAAAAATCTTGAAAAACAAAAAAGTTATGATCATTTAAACTTTAAAAATTAACTAAAAATATCATAAATTTACTAAATTCTGAAAAAGCCCATTTTGGACCACCCTGTTCTCAGTGAAATAGTTGAAATAGAGTTCTAATTTTTTGGCTCCCGAGGTCTAGTACTATCTACTTTCATATGAGTCTAATAACTTTAAAATCGGAGAACAAAAACCAAAAGGAGTTTTGGCCGCTATCTCAAAATATTGACCACAGTGCGACGGTGAGGGCCCATCTAACACCTCAACACTATTTTGCTGTTTCAACTCTGCACATATTCGGCTACGATGTTTGGGGTCATTGTCTTCTTGCAGAATCTAAGGGAGTCTCTTCTCCCGAACATCTTCGCAGCTGATGGTAATAAAACTTTTTGATAAATTTTGTTCATCAAAGCCGCATTCAAGTTGGTGGTAAAAACGAAAAGGCTTCGAAATCATTTTTCTGGGAAACAGCCACAAACATAGACCTTCACTGGGTGTTTAACAGTTCGTTGGAGCAGTTCAGCAAGATCGATTTATGTTACATTATTCAAATTCCGTTCTGAATTGGTGTAAGCCCAGCAAAGTCTTTTTTCAACGTGTGATGTTGAGAGCAAAGGTTTTTTCAAAGAGGTGCGATGTTGGACGTCGTTAGCGATTAAACGTCGTCGAATCGTCCCTTTCAATATATGAAGACCACTTTTCCGTAAAGCTGCTATAGCTTTACGCAACGATAAGCCCTTCTTCGTCGCCAACAAATCAATAATCTTCTTGTCCTTCTTTGGTGAGGTCTTTTTTTCAGGGCCCCGGTCAGACAAGTCGTCGACATTTTTTACTCTATATACCAATTCGTCAACTTTGCTATGAATGACTTCGACTGCTTCATATATTTTTCTGCAGCTAAACGTGATACTTTCGGCCCTCTAGCGTGGAGACTTTGTAATTGTTTCACGACACTGACAGTTTTTGCTCTGCGTACTACAATGATGATTTCGCTTCCCAGGTGCATTAAAATTATTTTGATAACGGTACTCTATGTGAAAATTTGGGCGATCACTCTTCCACTGGCCAGACTGTAATTATTTTCTACTAGCTGTTTTGACATGGTATTGCCCGGGATCCAAAGGCCTTTAACTTGAAAAATGGATCACTATGCTCACCAGGCGCTGTGTAGTTGGTCCGCATTGAACAAATTCCCCAAAAAATTAACTTTCTCCCCAATAATTTTTATGGGATTGGGGAATTTGTTCATGATGAAAAAATTACCAAACGTTTACGTTTTTGGGAAGTAAATTCATTTTCTTTTTTTTTCAATTTAAAATTTTTTAATTTTTTAATTTAGAAGTTTTCTTATAAGACGCTGCAGCAAAACTGCAAACATCCAATATACCGGAATCGTTAACAAATGAAAGGAATCAGAACTTTTAAAAATTGGATTACTTAATTCCATAAGTGATCATCATTGAGCAGACACGTCAAATTTATAGAAGTTTAAAAAATGGAAATGGATGCAACATTTAAACTTGTGCCGCAAGGTTGCTTTAAGCAACTGTTTATAATATATGTGTGGCCTATTTGAATCAACAGGTAATTATTGCACATACGTTGACAAAATTTATCATAAAACTTTTCAGTGAGCTGTGTATCCCCAAAAATTGGGGAATAAGTTCTTATTTTTTTTTTTTTTTGGAATTTGATCATTGGGGACTAAGTACTCAGTGCCTGCTTACCATTACATCTAACTATGTTTATGCATGGATTATTTTGAGTGTGTGATGTCTAGAAGTTACGAATCGTAGTAACTCTAGAGCCTTGGAATATACAATATTTCTTGTTTTTCTGTCGGGTGCATAAAAAAAAGGTTGTGCTGGCTCCAAACTCTGGAGCACGCGACATAAAGGGTCCGCCAAATAACTTTTTTTTTGAAAATGCTATAAAAAAACTACTGAATATTATCTCAAATTTCTTTTTTTATTTGAAAGCACAATCCTTCCGGTTAATAATGGAAAATAATTTCATTCAAATGGCTGCCTCGGCTGGCCATGGAGTAGCCTACACGATCGGTCCAATTTTTAAGCACATTATCGATTGTGTGCAGCTGTATTTCACCAATGGTGAATATTGTCCTTTAAAGCGTCAATTGTCTCTGGCTTGTTGGCATAACACTTATCTTTGAGGGCACCCCAGAATTAACAGTCCAACGGTGTAAAATCGCAGCTCTGAGGTGGCCAAACGGCATCAGCTCTGCGGCTGATAATGCGATCTTCAAAAACAGGGCGCAAAACATCGAGTGTAGCTTCGGCTGTGTGGCACGTAGCGCCGTCCTGTTGAAAACAAATGTTGCCAATGACCTCCTCTTCAATTTTTGTGAACAAAAATTCGTTCAACATGGCCCGATAACGATCGCCATTAACTGTAACGGCCACTCCTTGCTCATTTTCGAAGAAAAATGGCCCAATTATGCCTCTGGACCAAAATCCGCACCAAATAGTGACTCGTTTTGGGTGTATCGGCTTTTCAATGTATGCGTGCGGGTTTTCTGTGCCCCAAATGCGACAATTTTGCTTGTTTACATACCCGCCAAGATCAAAATGAGCTTCATCTGAAAAGATCATTTTTTTGGCAAAGTCGGCATCTTCTGTAAGTCGATCGCAGGCCCACTTAGCGAAGCGAAAACGCACTGGATGGTCAGTTGGCTTCAACTCCTGAACCAATTGGACTTTGTATGGCGTCATACCAAGGTCTTTATGCAAAATTCGTCTCAATGATGCCTCCGAAATATTCAATTCTTGAGAACGACGGTGAATTGATGTTGATGGCGCTTCACGCACACTTTCTGCCACAGCAGCAATATTCTCGGGTGTACGCACTGTTTTTGGCTTTTTACGCTTTCGCTTATCGATGAGGATGCCAGTTTCTTTCAGTTTTTTCACAAGATAACGAACATACGGAACTGACGGTGCTTCTCTTCTTCCAAAATCCGTACGCAATTTTCGCACACATTCTGCAACACTACCATGATTTTCAAAGTAATGTCGCAATATTTCCCAGCGTTGTTCAAGCGTATACACACCCATATTCGTTCAGCGGAAGGATAAAACTAATTATCTGTCAAATCAGACATGAGCTAAGTGTTACCGTTCATGAAATAAGCACTAGTTGAAAAAAAAACGTTAGATGGCGGACCCCTTATAATTGTCGGTGAGAAAAGCAGGGAGACTCAAAGTTGATGCCTGCTACCTTAAGAGATTGTCTTTGTGTTTTATTAATTGTCATAGCAAATGCAAGACATACTGGGAATTGTAGCATTTTATAATCAAAGGGCATATCGCACGATATCAGGTGTATTTTTGGTATATGAACATTTTCAGCAGCTCCAGTTTTTGTGAGTATTGAAAAATAAAAATTTTTATAGGGAACAAGTATATCAAAAAACAGAAAATGAATTTTATATAAAAAGAGGGCGTAAAAGTAGGCGTGACCGGTAAGAAACATGCGGCGACCTTTCAGAGAAACCCGTTGACAAATAAAAGTTTGTATAGCAGTCAAACAAACGGACAAAAAATTAATGTTTTATATGTGGAAGTGGGCGTAAAAGTAGGCGTGGCCGATAAGAAGCATATACCAAATTTCAGAGACGTCCGTTGAAAAATAAAAATTTCTATAGCGAACAAATATTTCAAAAAACAGAAAATGAATTTTGTATAAGAAGTGGGCATAAATGGAGGCGTGGCCGGTAGAAAGCATATAGTGACCTTCCCTGGAGGACACAGATCGTGCGTACCAAATTTCAGAGAACTCAGTTGAAAAATAAAAATTTGTATTGCGAACAAATATACCAAAAGCAGAAAAGGAATTTTATATAAAAAGTGGGCGTAAGAGTAGGCGTGGCCGGCAAGAAGCATACGGCGACCTTCCCTGGAGTATAGAGATAATGTGTACCAAATTTCAAAGCAACCCGTCGAAAAATTAATGTTTGTATAGCAGTCAAACAAACGGACAAAAAATTAATTTTATATACGTAGAAGTGCGCGTAAAAGTAGGCGTGGCCGGTAAGAAGCATATACCAAATTTCAGAGACGTCTGTTGAAAAATAAAAATTTGTATAGCGAATAAATATACCGAAAAACAGAAAAGGAATTTTGTATAAGAAGTGGGTATAAATGTAGGCGTGGCCGGTAAGAAGCATACGGTGACCCTCCCTGGAGTACAGAGATCGTGTGTACCAAATTTCAGAATAATTCGTTGAAAAATAAAAATTTGTATGGCGGTCAAACAAACAAACAAACAAACAGAAAATGAATTTTATATATATAGATATCCAATTAGTTTGACCTGATACCCCCTCTCTAAACGCATGGTATAGGGTATAGACCGACTATAATTTTTATACCCTACACCACTATGTGGTTTGGGTATAATGACATTGTGTTGCTTTATGTAACTACCAAAAATATTTGACCAAAACCCATCTTTTATTATACCGATCGAATCAGAATCACTATCTTATTCGATTTAACGATGTCCGTCCGTCCGTCCGTCTGTGTGTCCATGTAAACCTTGTAATCAAACTGCAGGTCGCAAATATGAATATGTTTTGATAAGATTTGGTATTTAAGCTTTTATCGGCCAAAGGCTGAACGCTATTAAAATTGGTGAGAATCGGTCCATGTTCAGACCTAGCCCCCATAAAAATGAACCCTATGAAATCGACATAAATTGCCATAAGATCCAAATTGTCATATAGATCGTACTCAAATTGGGTTTGTATGCGTTTATTACATCCATTAATGAGTAGTCCAAAAATGGTCCCTATGGGACAACTCTTAACCATAAACCCCATATAGAGTTGCTTCCCATATAGAGCTACTTTATATATTCTTCTCAAATTTTTATTGTATATATTTTTGCAAAATACAAGAGACTTTACCAAACATGATCAGGATCGGTCAATTTTTGGACCTAGTCCCCATATAGATATAGAATCCGATATGAACCTTTTTATATCTGCAGCCAAAAAAATTAATAAAAATCCCACTCAAATTTAATTTATGCTTATTTTCTATATCCAGTTAGTTGGGCCTAAGAGATAGGGTCTCTAAACGCATGGTATAGCGTATCGTATAGTCGGTCTAGACCGACTATAATTTTATTACTTGTTTTACTTGTTTTCCTTAAAATTCTTACTCAATCATTTAATGATACAGATAATAAAAATAAATTGAGTTAGTAACGGACATTTTTATTAAACCCAAAGTGTTGCAAACGATATTGGCTAGGCGGTGCCGACCTTAATCTTTTCACATGTTCTTATGATTCCAAGATAGGATTTAAATTATTAAGGTAAATTTATATAAAAAATATGATTTAAAATTATTATTTACTTTTACTTAGAATTCACTTACACACAGATACGATTTCAAGCATTAAATAATTTTTGTAATGCAATTTTCCACCTGGATAAATATCTAACATAATTATTACCTACATGAAAGTTTGCAGAAAAAGTAACTGCAACAAACTTTTATTGAACATGATTAACTAATGTAGCTACATGGGATACACATATGTACAATGTACATGTGTAGTTGTGTATACATAAGCAAATTCCAAAATTTGCAATGTGTCCCAAATCAGCTGAAACTATTTTCTGTGTTCGAACGTCCCAAGTTAGAGAAAATTGTGAAATAAAAAGAATGCGTTTTATTAAGGTGAAATACTGAAAGATTCCATAAATTGTGAAAAAGGAGAATTCCGTAACTTGAAGTGTTTATATTTAAATCATTAAACAGGTGCCAATAGCTTCTTTATTCTTTTCAAGAGGGTATCTTTTATTTCGTCTCTCGCTCGAACTGTCTTTGATCACAATTAACATATTGGCAAAATGTTTATACCAACAACTATTTTCAATAGATTTTTTATTTTTTTTTTTTTATACTTTTTTTCCAATACGTTCCGAAAAAAGTAACAACATCCACAGCAAAACTGAGCCAATATAAAAGTTTTACTGGTAAACGAGCGCAAACTAATAAATTGCAAATATTTTTGCGTATTGAAAACTATATGAAGAAGGGAAATATGAAAAAAAAAAAAACTATCGAACTTATAATAACATGAAAAACTAACGAACTAATAACAGCAAATATTTAAGGCAAATCAAAGAAAATTGTAGCGATATTTTTGCTACAATCATTGTAAATGTTCAACTAATTGCATTAAAAATATAAATAAGTTTCAGCTAATTTCTGTTTGAGGATAAAAAGTTTGTTATTTCACTGCAAAAGCGAAAACAACTTTTTCAGAGTTACATAATAAACAGAAACAAATATAATGAACATAAAATTATAAACAATTATAGAAGAAGGTTAAGTATATACAAAAAATTAAAAACAAGTTGAAATGACGTTGTTTTAGGAACTTATAAAGTAGAACATTTTATGTGAAATTTAAAGCACAATGTCATATTTTGTACATGTCAATCATTTTTGTTTAATTTTCTAAAGTTCTATAACTCTTTTAGTAACCTTCTGTTAGTTAGTGAAGTGCGTACATTAGGGTAATAAATTATTCGACTTTTTTCAAAAACCAGTAGCTCGAACCGCTGGGTTTATATATATATATATATATATATATTTTAGCTGACCCGCCAAACTTTGCTCTGCCTCTGTTTTCATCTTCATTTCAATTACGGTATTAATTTTTTCAATAAAAATGAAATGAAAATCAATGTGTTATTTTGATTTAAAAAAATTCTATCTTGTTTCACATAACAGTGTCCATCTGATGTTAGTTAACAAAAAAATATTGTAAAATCTATAGTGAGTTTTACAAATCCAAGCCGCAGACTTAAATCGACTTGCCTTGAGGACGCCACCAATGTGGACTTTCATTTTATTTAAATATTATTTGGAGTAAATTTGTTGTAAAGTGGTCCATAGAGGATCTAACACAAACAAACACAATTCGGAGGACCAAATGAATGTATGATTTGAATATATGGAGAATAGCTTCAGTATTTTATTTGTTCATTACTTTTGGCTGGAGCCAGCCCACTCAATGATCCGATCCTACCCAATCTCCCTGTCATAGAATACGAAATGTATAAAATTTAATTATTAATTTGTATGATTGGTACCACGCCTACTGATCCGATATAGCCCATTTAAGCTAAGGCTATTCACATTGATAACTTGTGAAATCACACAAAGTATCGTTACTATCCCTTTTATATTACTCAAGATATATGGTATTGAAAATTTACTGTGCATGGCAGGTGAAACGTTCACCTATTCGATCCCGTTAATTTTCAGATCAGCCACGCCTGCTAATTCGACAACGCACATTTTTAGCAGGACATCTTACATCAAAAACCTGTGAAATCACACAAAGTATAGTTACTATAATTTCTTATTACTCAAGCTATAGGATATTGAAAATCTGTATATCTTAAAAACCAGTTTCCGACCCCGTTAACTAGTGAATCTAAACCATTCTAGAATCAAATTTAGGAGGAGTTCAATGGCAAAATATATAAAGATTTGAACGGAAAATTTACAAAGAGGTCCTTTGTAAAACTAATTTTCGCAAAAAACAAAATGCAGTTTAAATTTGTTGTTGTACTCGTTCTCTATTTGGTCTTTCATTTTCATAAAGCTCAACACTGAAAATGATCTTTCACTTAAAGTAGTTGTATGACATATAGTTAGCAAAGCAATAACTAACTTTTCAAGCTTCTTAGATTTCGGATGACATTTGTCCAAATATTTAAAATCATCTTGTGCTAAATCCACTGTTATGGTTCTACTGGATATAATAGCTTCGTTTGACTCTGTATGGCACGATGCACTAATTAAGAAATTATTGGCTCCAGGTATGAATATGTCCATTATACAAATTATTAAAAATTTTTTCAAATGGATCCTATATTGGAGCTATGAGTCAGAATCTTATAACTTCCCGGCTGGCTGTCCACAAGAATCCTGTTTGCAAATGGAAAATTATGATTAACTCAGCAAAAATGCCATTAATATTTTTCTAGAAGAAAAAAGAGTTGTAGATTATTTATCCTAAAAAAGAGCGCCGCCTTAAATTCTCTACATTAAATAATACTTCAGAAAGTAATGAATGCTGGAATTCTATGAAATATTTTCTAACATAGACTTTAATGAAACATGTTTCGTAGATCTAAAAATGTTACTCTTTGAATCTTCTTTTATGTTCTTACACCAAAACCATACAAATTAACGATATCCTGAAACCGAAGTGCGCTACATCGCTGCATCTACATTAATAATTGATCTAGATTAAAAAAAAATTGAGTTTATCGACCCTTCAAATGTAAACAACTCAGACCCTATCCCTTAGGTCCAAATAATAAGATAGAAAATAAGCATAAACCAAATTCGAGTGGCATTATTATTATTATACCCTATACCACTATGTGGTGTATAATGACTTTGTGCTGATGTTTGTACCTAGCAACAATATTTAACCCAGATCCATCTTTTACTATACCGATCGACTCAGAATCACTCGGAATCATTTTCTGAGTCGATTTATCGATGTCCGTCCGTCATATCGAGAGATCTTTGATATGACTTTGATAAATCGATAACTGGATATAGAAAATAAGCATACACCAAATTTTTGTGGCACATGGTCATGAAAATGGTTATATATGATTCTATTTTTATAGGGAAAGTAGGTCGATTAACCACATTCTCAAAAAAATATATAAACCATATTTCAAAACAAGTGAGAAAATTAAAGTCGGCCTAGACCGACTATACGATACCCATACCATAGTTTAGAGACCTATCTCTTCAGTTCAGCTAATTGGATATGGAAAATAAGCATAAACCAATTTTGAGTGGCATTGTTATTAATTTTTTGGCTGCAGATATGAAAAAGTTCATAACGGTTGCTATATGTCGAAGGATGGACCGATCCTGACCATATTTGGTAGAGCCACTTATATTTTGAAAAAATATATACAAACCAAATTTGAGAATAATCTATGAAATATTTTGGTTTTTTGATAGATTTAAATGAAAATCGGGAAACAGTTTTATACCGTGGCAAAGATGACAAAGAATTGCCATATGGAGTTTATTTTTGGACAAATGATAAATTGATGTAATAAACACACACATACCCATTTTGACCGAGATCTATATGATAATTTGGATCTTATGGCAATTTAAGTCGATTTCATAGGGGTAATTTGCATGGGGACTAGGTCTGAACATGGACCGAATTTCACCAATTTCAACTGCGTTCATCCTATGGCCGATGACAGCTTATTTACCAAATTTCATCAAAATATATTCATATTTGCGATCTGTAGTTTGATTACAAGGTTTACATGGACACACAGACGGACGGACGGACGGATATCGCTAAATCGACTCAGAAAGCGATTCTGATCGGTATAATAAAAGATGGGTCTAGGTCAAATATTTTTGCAGCAGCACAAAGTCATTATACCCAAACCATATAGTGGTATAGGGTATAAAAATCTAGTGTAGATTGGGAAACAGCTTTACATGGGGATTACGGTTGTAATGGAGACTGTAACTATAAGATTATGTACCAAAGTTCAATAAAATATATTCATATTTGCGACCTGGAGTTTCATTATAGCGTTTACAGCGACACACAGAAGGACGGACGGACGAACATTGTTAAATTGATTCAGAAAGTGATTCTGAGTCGATCGGAAGAATAAAATGTCAAATATTTTGTAAGTTATAAACATCACCACAAAACTCTTAACATATATAGTGTTTTGATTTTTTTTTTTTTGAATTATATTACAGCTTACAAAAAAAAAACAACTTTTGTAGTTCTAATCAATACATATGAATTTATGAAACTTTTCCGGAAATCTTTCCATTAGGAATTTTCCTCATTTTGGGACACATATTTTTTACTCTTTAACTCCCTTTTCACAAGAGTAAAATATCTCCCCACTAGTTTAAACTCCGTACTGCTTGAATGATTTGCCTCACTGGGTACAAAAGCCAAGTTATTGTTCTTTTGTGGCCACAAATATGCGGACATATTATGTTGGCTTATAAAAGGAAGTAGTCCTTTTTACAAACACTACTTAATATAATTTTTGGTATTTATAAAGCCCGTTGTAACAAATGACTTTTTTTCTTATGCCCTACTGCTTATTGCTTGACATACTGGGAACTGCTTTGGAACTTTCATCTGCTTCTGTGTACCGAAATTTTCTTAAACATTTCCTAGAGCATTAGCAACATAAATTTTTTCACCAGGAAGCTGCCATAAATCTGTCAGTAGATATGTTTCGTCATCCATTATGTAGCAGGAGTATTTATACGCTATATCACTATATGGTCATGGTATAATGACTGCCAAAAGTATTTGAGCTAAACCCATCTCTTATTATACCGATCGACTCAGAATCACTTTCTGAGTCGATTTAGCGATGTCCGTCCATCCATCCGTCTGTCTGTGTATCCATGTAAACCTTGTAATAAAACTTCTGGTCGCAAATATGAATATATTTCGACGAAATTTAGAATATAAGCTTCCATCGCGATTGAAATTTGTGAAAATCGGTGCCTGTTCAGACCTAGTCCCAATATAAATGACCCCTCTGAAATCGACTTAAATTGTCATAAAATCCATATTATCTTATAGATCTCGGTCAAATTGAGTTTGTGTATATTTATTACATCCATTAATTAGTAGTCCAAAAATATAAATTTGCTTCCAGATCACCACTTAAATCTATCAAAAAACAAAAAAAAATTGCACAGATTTTTCTCAAATTTGGTATTTATATATTTTTGCAAAAAAAAAAAAAGTGACCTTACCAAATATGGTCAGGATCGGTCCATTTTTTGGTCTAGTCCCCATGTAGATATAGCATCCGATATGAGTTTTTTCATATTCAAAGGCAACAAAATTAATAACAATCCCACTCAAATTTGATTTATGATTTCTATCCAACTAGTTGGGCCTAAGATATGGGGGTCTTTAAACGTATGGTGTAGGGTCTTTCTTAATATGTGAATTAAACCTTTGTATTTTTATTTGTTTTATACTTTGTTATTTTCTACTTTAATATTCTTAATTTTTATAAAATCATAGTAGTTTTAAAATTATGGAATTTGAGTTTCAAAATATTTTATTTTAAAAATGATATTTCTTAATTGTAATATTAAACAATAAACATCTTTAATTGTGATATTGAACAATAAATATCTTAAATCTTTCTTTTAAAAATATAACAATATTTCAATTTTAAAACTATTTTATAATATTTTAATTTTAAAACTAATATGATTTTATAAAAATTAAGAATATTAAAGTAGAAAATAACAAAGTATAAAACAAATAAAAATACAAAGGTTTAATTCACATATTAAGAAAGACCCTACATATGGTACAGGGTTTCGTATAGTCGGTCTATATTTTTCTTACTTGTTTTTTATAAAACATGATTTCAATATCCGAGCTCTAATTTTGGTCTCTAAATTTTTTGCAGCTTACCTGTCTGGAACTTTTTGGACTTTGTGTGTTGTCAAATCTTCATTCGCACTGAGCTAACCGGCCTTTTTTTCTACTAACTGCGGTGGGAGCTCTTTTCAATATGCTTTCTGTTTTCCTGACCTTACAATTATTATGTGACCCATTCTTTCGAGTCAGGTTTCCTATCAATTGTCAAATTGCAATAGCATTTGAAAGAGTTTTACGCAGACTTTTAATTCTTGGACCAACTGTTTGTACGACCAAATTAGATTTTGTTGGAAATATATAATTTTAGCACGTACTTCTATCACAACACTCCCTTTAATCAAACTAACAACAAAAGAACAGAGTTGCCATTAAATATAATAACTAATAGATTTTTCAAAGATAACATGATAAAAAAAAATCATATAATGCTTGCGGAAATTTTTTCGATCCGCTTCCTTATATTCTGACCACATCTGGATATATTATATAAAGAGGTGGTACCTACAGATTCGAATTTTTTTACATTAAAAGTAACATTCTTTTTTGCCTATTTTTACTATATGTGATTCTGCGTATGAAAACCCATCTAGTGTGTCGAAACAAGTTTTTATATCTGTGTTGCATTTCCATAGTGAGTTTTCATTTATTTTTTTTAAGTACATAGGTACCAAGTTCTTGTGATTCTTCGTAGATTCGTAGATTATTTTGAGATCGAAATAATTATTTAATAATTTATTTCATTAATAAGAACACCGAAAATTGTATAGAAAATAAATTTCACACACTAAGGGGGTTTTTACTAGTTTAGATAATTGCATTTTTACATTACTCTCTGATATTTTTGAAATTTGCGAGCGGTTTCATATAAAAATTTAAGGTTTTCTTATATACAAATCCATACTTTTTCATGTTCCTTAAAGTATGGATGGGGATATGGATATGTGATATATAGATATCACACACAAAGCATAAGATGCACCTTTAAAGCAGTTCTTAACTATGTGACAACTACTTAATTTTTACTTGTGTTTCTATATTCCCATTCTGTGTGAAAACGTTGTAAGGATGCGTTTTAAAGTTTTCAATTTTGATTTGTTACTTACGATGGAACAATACCGAAATCCCTCATTTTACATTTATTGAGAACTTGAACCAAACACGCTAGTTTCTAAACTTTTGTACGACTTTTGTACTACCACAATCTATTTTGTTGGTAATGAAACTATCGCAATATAGTGCAAAAATTAATTTTCTATTTAAAATATATTTCAAGTTACGTGCAACCAATCTGGTTACTGGAGATATCACTATCAAGGTGGTAGAAAAGATCACATATAATATAGTTGTGTAGTGTAAGTGAACTGGCAGAAGTAGGAACAAAAAGTACTTTTTTCGACTATAATTCTCATATCGTAAATGCAGAAAAATTCGCAAAAAAAAAAAACAATTATTTATCACGCATAGAATGAAGCACTGCAAAGACAACAACATTTCATAGAAGAAAACCTATAAATACATTTAAGTTATTAAAAATTATAAAAAAAAAGTACCAAAATTCAAATCTAAAGTAGAACGGTTGCTGCCTAGTGTTATTAATAGGAGAAATGAATATATATTGTAACCATTTAACAAACATCACATATTTTTTTTAAAGTTCTACAATTGACAGACATCAAATACTTTTTTGTCAAAGTTTTATATTCACAGTGATTTACATGTCAGTCACAAAAAAAAATAACCTCTTTCGGTTTTAAAATTGAAACAAAAACAAAACGAAAAAAATAAACAAAACACAGTTCAGAAAATAGTTGCCAATATCAATTTACATAAAAATAACCACAAAAAAAATCTATGCACCAGGAAAAGATAAAGTTTCAAAAAAAAAAAAAAATATAAATAAATAAAACTGTTATCCATCAAAACCGAGTTTTCGAAAAAAAAAAAAAACAAATAAATGCAGACATTTTTTATAAGTTGACATTTTTTTTGTATAAACCATTCTTATATATACATATATTTGGGTATAAAAAAAAACAACAAAAAAAAATTTTCATCTGAACATTCTATTCAAACATATTGATAATTCATCCGTCTGGCAACATTTACATATCAGACATATTTTTACAAGGTTTACTCTTATATTTGTTCAGCCATTACATGGAATTCATAAACACTGCTAACTATAACCATCATTCCTTTTTTTTTTTTTTGCTTGTCAAGTGGTGAGAAGAAGGAAAAATATTGCATATAGTTGATTTTTGGATAAAAAAAAATGAAAACCTACAGATCAACAAACTTTTTGCCACACTGAATGTGACACATGAAAAAATTATATTTGTTTATGTTGCATAACTCAAAGCAGAACTGTTTGGGAAAAAAAGTATTTTTTTATACACTGTAGCGCTCTGTGGTCGAGGTATAATGAGTTTGTGCTGATATTTGTAACTACCAAACAAAAAGCCTGACCGAGATACATCTTTAATTATACCGATCGACTCAGTATTATTTAGTGGATGGTACGATGTCCGTCCGTCCGTGTTTGTTTGTATGTTTGTCTATCTGTGTTTTCATGTAAACTTTGTTATCAAACTACAGGCCGCTATTATGAATATATGTATTTTGATTAAATTTTGTATGTAAGTTTCCGTTGATCATTATTCAAAATATCTGCATTTCCACAATTTAGCCGCAATACAAATGACTTCTATGAGATCAACTTAAATCGCCATAAGACCAAAATTATTGTATAGATCTCGGCCGGATTTCGTGTGTGTGCGTTGAATACATACAGTTATCAATGGACCGAAAATAAAACTTAAATGACCATTCTTAATAACATGCCCCGTATAAATCTGCTTACAGATCAAAACAAAATTGTCATTGAACCATTTTTATTCGAAGAAGCGGCCGGCAAATGCGTTACAATTGTGGTTACTTCAGGGCAAGAACAACATGTGGTGTTACGAATTTAATGAAATAATGAGTAAAACGGTTTTATTTTAAAATAGAATTTGATTTAATTATTGGGCTTCAGGTCTATTTATATGAATTAAAAGAGCTAAGCACTCGAAATTCAAGTGCAGATTCTAGTAAATTTTATTTTTTCATTCAATTTTTTTTTTTTTTTGCTTTCAATGTTTTTTCATTCTATATATGTGACCTTCTCCGAGAAAAGGGACCTAGTGTGAGAAAATTAAGTTTAAAAAAAAAAAACGCATTTAAAGTTTCTACATCCTTTTAGGTACCAGAATCCACCGTTTTTTTCACAACCCGTTTTTTGACACACTAGGTCCCTTTTCTCGGAGAAGGTCACATTTATTAAAATTTTATGAGTATTTAAATAAAATTCAGTAAATTGTGAATTTTTTAAATAAAATCTCGAAATTTCATTACAAATATTTGTTGAATACACAGAAGAAGGGTTTGTTAATATATAATATAAGATCCTAAAGGTGTGCTATTCAATTTTATCCAATCTATATATACAAAATTCATTTTCTGTTTGTTTGTTTGTTTGTTTGTTTGTTTGTTTGTTTGTTTGACCGCTATACAATTTTTTATTTTTGGACGGATTTTCCTGCAATTTTGTACACACGATCTCTATACCCCAGGAAAGGTCACCATATACTTTCTACTGGCCACGCCTACTTTTACTCCCACTTTTTATGTAAAATTCATTTTCTGTTTTATTCATATTTGTTCACTATACAAATTTTTATTTGCTAACAGATTTCTCTGAATTTCGGTACACACGATCCCTGTACTTCAGCGCTTTATCGACCATGCCTACTTCTACGCCCGCATTTTCTGCTTTTGGTATATTAGTTCGCTATACAAATATTTATTTTTCAACGCATTTCTCTGAAATTTGGTACACACGATCTTTGTACCTCAGGCCAGGTCACCGGGTGATTCTTGCGGCCACATCTACTTTTACGCCCACTTTTTGTATGCAATTCATATTCTGTTTCTTGGTATATTTGTTCGCTACACAATTTTTTTTTTAAACGGATTTCTCTGAAATTTGCTACACACGATCTCTGTACTCCAGAGAGGTCGCCATATGATTCTTGCCGGCCACGCCTACTTCTACGCCCACTTTTTATACAAAATTAATTTTCTGTTTTTTGGTATATTTGTTCACTATAGAAATTTTTATTTTTCTAGGGATGTCTAAAATTTGGTCACACGATCTCTATACTACAGGGAAGGTCACCATATGCTTCTTACAGGTCATGCCTACTTTGCGCCAACTTCTATGTATATAAAACTTATTTTTTTCTTTTTATTTGTTTCTTTATTTGTTTGCTATACAAACTTTTATTTTTCAATGGGTTTCTCTGAAATTTAGTACATATTCCAGGGAAGGTCGCCATATGATTTTTACCGACCACGCCTACTTTTACGCCCAATTTTCATATAAAATTCATATTTTATTGTGTGGTATATTTCTTCCCTATACAAATTTGTACTTTTCAACGAATTTCTCTGAAATTTGGTTTACACGGAAATAACTACACGGTGAAAAAATTCCGCAAACTTAAAAAAAAGGTACCCAATAGAAATGAACAAATTCCCCATTTTTTTTTTTAATCGAAATAAAAAATTAACTTACTCCCAAAATTCATTCTTAAATTCTAACATATTTTTATTTAATGAATTTTGTTAAATATTTATTTTAGTAAACATTTGCATACTGCTCTCAATATATGTCCTACAATAAATGCATTTAAAATGATTATTCTTTTCAATAGCATCATTTCGTTGCGCGGCAGCTACGCGCACGGGGAATACAGCTTAGCTAGAATATCGGAATGATCTGAAAAATATATTTTGACAATTAAAATAAGTTGGCGCAGCTGTTGCACAGGTGTGGCTGCCAAACGCGCGGAAGCGGCGCGCGGCACGTGAACGCGGACGCGGACGCGACGGATGCGGACATGACGCGTTCTCGGAACACAGCTCAGCTAAAATATTGACAAGTGTGGCTGGCGCGAATGACAGCTTAGTGAAATGTCGTATGATAAATATTATCTACGTACATATGTGAAATAATTACCTGTTGATCAAAATAGGCCACACTATAAGCAGTTGCTTAAAGAAACCTTGCGATACAATATTAAACGTCGCATTAGTCTTTCATTTCTGAAACTTGAATTTGACGTCTCTGCTCAATGATGATCACTTATTGAATGAAGTAATTCAGCATCTTATAAAAAACTTCTAAATTGAAAAATCAAAAAATTTTTAATTGAAATTAAAAATGAATTTACTGCCCATACAAATTTTTGGGGAGAAAGTTCATTTTATTGGGGAATTTGTTAATTGGGGACTAAGTACTCAGTGCCTGGTAAGCATAGTGAACCATTTTTCAAGTCAAAGGCGTTTTTATCCCGGGCAAGACCGGGTTAAAACAGCTAGTTTGATATAAAATTTTTGCAAACGCATTAGCAAATTTAATAAAAACACACACACTCAGCATTCCATAGTATTATGTGTTTTATGTATGGGTTAGTAGCAACTTTAAATGGTTATTAATATATTTTTTGTCAAAATCGGTTGATAACTAAAAGCGTAGAAGAGGTCACAACAAATCGCCTAGATTTGTACATTTTTATGTTAGTCATTCAGGCTTATTCTAACTTATTGTAAATACATATTTGTTCCATTCAGTATCATGAAGGATCGTATTGCTATACTGAATGCACTCAATCACATATATGTCGCTCACCTAATATTTGGTCAGCACAAACCATGCATTGAACAATTTGTATCATTATTGAAACTTTATTTGTTCCACATATAATGTATGCACAGTTGGCCGCTATCAACATTTCATTTGTACGACACGCTATGTATGCATTGGTTAATAAGGTAAGCTACAGTACACTACACCCTTACCCTGAAGAGAAAAATTAGGAGTGTAATTTTTGTTATCGTCTTCATGATGCCGTTAAAAATTTCTTTTTACGACATAGGATGTGCAACAATAAATTTCATCAGTTCGCACTACACTGTTAAAATGTAGCGGTAATCGTTG
Source organism: Cordilura impudica (assembly GCA_963682025.1). Taxonomy (NCBI): domain Eukaryota; kingdom Metazoa; phylum Arthropoda; class Insecta; order Diptera; family Scathophagidae; genus Cordilura; species Cordilura impudica. The sequence continues at coordinate 85,718,034 of OY821517.1, read as the reverse complement.
GAAATAAGTAGGGGTTTTACAACGTCAAATGAAATCACTTCGAAACTTTTGCTTGGTGTATCTGTTAGTGTAAATGCTTCTCTTCTGTGTATAGTTTGTTTGTTTTTGTTACAATTGTCGCAATATAATACAAATTTCCTTACCATCTTATTCATGTTCTTCCAAATATATTGCTGTTTCAATTTAATTACTGTTAATCTTATCCCTAAGTGGTCTGTGTATGTAATATTATGGAATTCGTCAATTAATTTTTATTTCAATACTTCATATGTTATTATTTTTGGAGCACTGTATATTAATATCTTTAATTGAGGACTTTTATTACCTAACCTTATCTTTACATACTTATGCTTCTTTTAATTCTTGTTTCGTAGATACTTTAATTACACTAGCCAACAAGGTTTTAGACTGGAGCAACCATATATCTTTCCTAGTGTAATTTGGTGGGCTGAATTTGAATCTGTAATTGGTTTTTCTCTATCACGTTAAGATAGATTTCAAGATACAAAAAAATTTTTTTATTCGTCTTTAGATATAAAATTATTAGTTTCTTTAAAAATCAATGGATTTTCAAGAGTAAATGGCGTTATTTGAACATCGTTTGTATTTTGTTGGTTCGGTTTCATGTACTAGAGTCCAGTAATAGTCTCCCAGAATGCCTTTGTCCCAAAATCCTTGATAATTCCTTTCAATTTTCAATGAATCTTGGTGAACACGCTCCCCTTGTTCGTCGCTCACCGCACCGAGGTTTTGTGGAAAAAAAACCTAAATGCAAATGAAGAAAAAGTATTTTGAGTGACATTCGTGCACCTAATTCGTGATAATTTTTCCATAATTCAGCAACAATTTGTCTGCAGTTTTTACTCTTATTGTTTCCAAGAAAACTGTCCACGACGCTCTTGAAAGATTTCCAGGCTGCATATTCTTTCTCCAATAAACATTGTGAAAAATTTTCATCATTCAATAGCTTCCTGATCTGCGGGCCAACAAATATGCCTTCTTTAATTTTAGCATATGAAATTTTAGGAAAAACCGCTAACAAATATTTAAATGCTGCACCATCCTTATCCAAAGCCTTGACAAAGTTCTTAAAAAGGCCCAGTTTTATGTGCAGCGGCGAAAGAAGAACGTCATTTGGATCAATTGATGGTTTATTTGAAATATTTTCTTTTTCTGGTGAATACTCAGTTCTTTTTGACCTATCTGTTCTGACGTAATGATGGCATATAGCGCGACTATCCCGAAGACAAAGGAAACAACAATATTTTGTGAAACCTCCTTGCCTACCAGTCAACAAACCAATGACCTGAAACAGATTAATTTACAGTTATTTACGATGGCCTATGCTATATATATACAAATAAATTTAAATCACACACCTTAAGGTCACCACAGATCTTCCATTTATGATCTTTGTATTTGAGTAATGTCAAAATTTCAGTCTTTGATTCGTAATTTTCTTTACACACTGTCTCGACTAGCTATAATTTATGAAAATGTTCATGTTCAAGTCAGAGAAATAAAATGAGAGAAAACGCGAAGTGGGCAAATTATGTTTAAACCTTTCATTTCCAAAATGTTTTTGAACCGTAAACAACAAAAATGTGTTATTGTACTCAATGCTTTAAAAGAGTTACAAAAACTAAAAATATAAACTGAAGAAGAAAAAAATTAAAGAAAAAGCACGAGATTTTGAGTAAGTCCTTTTTTAGAATGAAATTAATGATTTCGCTTTTATTTAGTTCAAGTTTCGCCATTTTAATATACTTAAACGTCAAAACCGAATTAAACTTCAAATAAATGGCTGAGTTTATGACAGACTTTCTGTCATGGCAAAAAGTTGAATTTTTTAGTCATGACATGAACATTAGCGGTCTCCACTACCCACTGATCTGAACATTGTCATGAATTATGGCTAGTCGAGACACCATGTTATATTAATGGCATGTTATATTAATGGTATGGATGGTTTTTCATTCCCATTATGCAAAAGAAGAACCATTAAACTGTACTTAGAGCCATCAATAAATAATCTCCATTCAGTTTTGTCATATGGCTGGTCCATTTTTGAAATATAACACATGTATAGAATAGTGTTTCCTTTCAAAATATGCAGCCAATTCCAAGCTTCTATCTCTATAGATTGTTACTTTTGTCCCGACTGCCAGATGTTTCCACTGCTGCATGTAAATTTAATAAAAGATTATCAAAGTTGAGTTTTTTAAAAAAACTAATTTTATTATGACAAAATACTTCACTATTGAACTTCAAGAATAAGACTGACTTCTTCTTTTAATTACATTGATTTATATTTAATTATACCCTATACCACTATGTGGTTTGTGTATAATGACTTTGTGCTGCTGTTTGTAACAACCAAAAATATTTGACCTAGACCCATCTTTTATTATACCGATCGAATCAGAATCACTTTTTGAATCGATTTAACTATGTCCGTCCGTCCGTCCGTCTGTGTGTCTATGTAAACCTTGTAATCAAACTGCAGGTCGCAAATATGAATACATTTTGGTGAAATTTGGTATATAAGGGATGAATGCTATTGAAATTGGTGAGAATCGGTCCATGTTGAGACCTAGCCCCCATACAAATGACCCCTATAAAATCGACATAAATTGCCATAAAATCCAATTTGTCATATAGATCTTAGTCAAACTGGGTTTGTATGTGTTTATTACATCCATTAATGAATAGTCCAAAAACGGTCCCTATGGGACAACTCTTGGTCATAGGCCCCATATAGAGCTGCTTCCCGATCTTCACTTAAATCTATCAAAATACAAAAATATTGCACTGATTCATCTCAAATTTTGTTTGTATATATTTTCGCAAAATACAAGAGACTTTACCGACCATGGTCAGAATCGGTCCATTTTTGGACCTAGTCCCCATATAGACAAAGCACCCGATATGAACTTTTTCATATCTGCAGCCAAAAAAATTAATAAAAATGCCACTCAAATTTGGTTATGCGCAGTTTCTATGCCCAGTTAGTTTGGCCTAAGAGATAGGGTCTCTAAACGCATGGTATAGGGTATCGTATAGTCGGTCTATTATTTCAATAATTTTCTTACTTGTTTTATTATAGCTTATTCTAGATACAATTACGTTACTTGTTTTTGTAATTTGGTGTCTCATAAGTATGTTTTGTTTCTGGTATAAAATGCATTGGGAACAAATACCTTATGTTAGCAAATTTAATTTAGCCCAAAATTATTTGTCATAAGTGTGTTTCGTTTTATGTGGAATTTACATATTGCTAACGAAGCAAACTTATGTTATTGTTTATCAATTTGGCTTGAAAAATGTCTATTGCAATTGGTTTTACAATTTAGCTTTAAATATTTTGCTGTATTGCATTTTCGTTATTAAAACGGAAATGCAATTTTAAAATTTGTTTTGCGTCACAATTCCCGTGAATTGTGAAATTATTTAAATAATGTTGGCTCATGCCAATAATTAGGGTTCATTAACATTACCAATGCTATTTAAGAATTCCTCAAATTTGTCTGGTGTTTTGGTAGCATTTATATGTGTAACTTGCGTGAATCTAGTAATGCTGCGCCGTGCTTCGTTAAATGTAAATACCGAATTAGATCACACAGCTCAGCATGAGTCACTAAATTGCGTTCATCAGCAACCTCACACAAAATAAAAATTCCGGTGGAAGATGTTTCGGACTCAGTGCTCGTAGCACTGGGAACTGGAATGTCGAACTGGTTTGGAAACCGAGAGGACAATCGCGTAAGTAATATTTTTTCGATTTTTCATATTGAATCCAGCAACTTTTGTTAAACAGAAATAACAATTGGTTTGGTGACTCTCTCCAAAGTAGTGGATTTGAAAAATCGAAATTGATCTTCTTGCCATTTGACCACTTCTATAAAACAGTTCTGCAACTATTGCAAAACATTGTCGATGTCCACGGTTTGTCCAAGTTTCTCACAGCAAAACCAAAATAATATCAATATGCATATTTTAATGATTCTGATATTGCTTTTCTTTTTTTCAACCAATTGTTTGCCACACACAAAGCAATTGTGAAATTGTAGTGTCAGTATTGATTGTTTTACAGCATTACCAGCATGCGATAAAAAATGACTTAGACATGACAGCCCAATTCTTAAGGAAGCAATTAAGTTAAAACGGAAAAAACTACTCTCATCAGTTTACACTCGCCGTGGCCGTATTTATGCCAAACGGTCTAAGTCCGATAGCGCGTTTTGTGTGGAGAATGTGCATTTTCTGGAAAATATCGAAACATCGAAAAACACACGTGACAACTTTCCAGTTTCTGTAGTAGAAGGGTTTCGCCAGTAATATTTTAAAATTTAAAACTGTCGTAATTATTTCCATAACCTATTTTTATTTTTGTATTTTTTTTATATCTTTCCTTTTTATTATGCCTTTTTATTTAAAATTTTTTGAGTATTTCTTATTTGATATTGATATTTGCTTAATATAATTGGTAAACAAAAGGAAGGTTTAAAAATTTGTCACTTAAATGCCCAAAGTCTTTTTTGTAAATTTGATGAATTTCGATACATTTTTGAAAACTCAGGAATTGATGTAATTATATATCTGAAACATGGTTCAATCCGAATAAGATAAAAAAATTTCAGGTCAAGATAGACGGCTATGATTTATTTCGAGCTAATAGGAATACTGGTAAACGTGCTGGAGGCGTTGCAATGTATGTCAAGAAACAATTACGTTCTCGATTTGTTTGCAAATCTATCGATGAAGAATATGATTTTGTATTTATTGAACTTCCTTGTGACGTAAGCAAATGTCTCATAGGTGTTTTATATAGGCCTAATGATTCACTAGATATATCTCCGGTTGTTAATATGTTAGATGGAAATTGTTTATCTTATAGTGATATTATTCTTTCTGGAGACCTAAATGGAAATTGCTCATTGATTCTGATCTAATTTCACTTTTCCAACCGATTGGGCTTAAAGCTGTAAACACTACTATCCCCATTCACTTCAGTTCAATGAGTAGTACCCTAATTGACGTGTTCTTTGTCTCAGATATTAGAAAAGTTCTTTTGCATGACCAGTTTTCTTCTCCCAATTTCTCAAAACATGACGTCATTTATATGACCTTTAACCTTCCTTATTTTAAACATGAAAAACCACAGCATATCACTTTCCGGGATTACAAGAATATTAACTATGATGCTCTTTTAAATGAAATTAATATAATCAATTGGACCAGTATCTACAGTAATCCTGATTTAAACCAACAGATATCCTTTTTTTATGAAGCTACCACATACCAATACGACAAATACGTACCGGTTAGAAAGAAAACTGTTAAATCTTCTACTAAGCCTTGGTTTAATCAAAATATTTGTGATTTAATAGTTAAAAGAAATTCTGCTTACGATAAGTGGAAAAGATATAAAACTACACAGTCAAATGAAATTTTTAAATCACTACGTAGATCTGTTACTAGGGAAGTAAAGTTAGCTAAGCAACGCTATTATAGTCGTGTATTTTCAGAGGCTATGGATACTAAAGATATGTGGAAAGAGATAAAGAAAATTGGTTATAAAGATGAACGTGAATCGGTAAATCTTTCCACTTTTGAACTAAATGAATTGAATAGACAATTTACTTCAAATGACTCAACTCCTCTTCGTTCTGACTCTTATGCAAATCTACCTGATTGCAACCTGGATTCTTTATTTAGTTTTTCCTGCGTTAACCAGGAGGATGTTCTGGAAGCTTTTCTTTCCATAAAGTCAAAATCTATTGGTCTAGACGGTATGAATCCAATATTTATTAAAGCTATTTTACCACAGGTTTTACCCTATATCACTCATATTTTTAACACTATTCTTACAAAATCTATTTTCCCTGATTTGTGGAAATGGGCCAAAGTAATTCCCTTGCCGAAATCTAATAAAGAATACAGGCCAATTTTCGTACTTCCTTTTCTTTCGAAAGTTTTCGAAAAAATTATGAGCAAATAAATGAATGAACATATATTCAGTAATAATCTTTTATCATCTAAACAATCTGGTTTTCGCAGGAAAAGAGGGTGTATCACTACTTTACTTGATGTATCGGAAGATCTTCGTTATATCGTTTACAGTGGTAATAGTGCTTTTTTGACTTTATTGGACCACTCTAAAGCTTTTGACTCAGTGGACCATGATATTCTTGTTAAAAAGCTTAAACATATTTTTGATTATTCTGAAATCTCCTCTAAATTGATTAGCTCTTACATAAATGATCTACCACGCGTAATTAATTCATGCCAAATGCACATGTACGCTGATGACGTTCAGTTATACACATCATGTAACGTACGAGATGTGGAAAATTGTGTACAGAACGTGAATACTGAACTGAACCACGTATTTGAATGGGCTAGGTTGAATTGTCTTACCTTAAATCCGAAAAAATCTCAGTGCCTTGTTATTTTTAAAAAGATATATGATACCACTTGTCTTACGAAAGTTAGTATTAATGGAGTGGATATCGCCTACGTTGCGAATGCTAAAAACCTTGGAATGATTTTTAATAATACCTTAACGTGGAATGATCAAATTAACAAAGCTTCTGGAAAAGTTTATAGTATTCTCCGTAGTCTTTGGTCTTCTCAGTACTTCACACCGCAGAAAATTAGATTTGTTCTTGCAAAATCGTTTATCTTACCTACGCTTTTATATGGTTGTGAATTGTTGTCAGGTTGTGATAGTGCAGACATGGGTAAACTTACACGCGTCTTTAAAAGTGTAGTTAGATATGTTTATGGTTTACGCAAATATGATAGTCTCCCCGCTTTTCTAAATAAAATTTATGGCATTTCATTTGAAGACTATCTTAAATTTAGAACTTTACTTATGGTTCATAAAATTATTTTCACTAAAGAACCCGTTTACCTTTTCGAGCGATTACTATTTACAAGATCTAACCGTAATAACTGTCTTGTACCAATATTGTACAATGGACTAATATCCGAAAGATACTTTTTTATAAATGGCATACATCTTTGGAACTCGTTACATACTTTAAATAATCGACTTCACAAAATATCAAATACAACATCATTTAAGAAAGAACTATTTAAACTTTTTCTCAATTGATTTTTAATACTTCATTTTAATTTCTTCAGTTAATTTAATTTTAATTTCTATATAATTTTTACCTGCTGCGCAGGATATTTTTACACTTTATTTTTACATTTTTATTTTATTTTTTATATATTTTATATTATATTTTATTTTATATTATACTTCCAATTTTAATTATAAATTAAACTTACATATATTCTTCTTATTGAAAATTAATTTGTTATGACTAATGTTGTTTTATAAGATTTTAAATCTTGTTACATTAGGATTTTCATTAATAAAAATTAATAATAATAATAATAATAATAATAATAAAATTCTTATGTCAGATTCGAATTCAGCGCCCCAGATTAGTTAAAAAACATGATTCGTTTCTGCGGTCAACTTTTTTTAATTTGTAGACCATTGTAATTATTAATAAAAATTGATTCATAAGTATTATAAAAAAGTAAATAATATAATAATTGGAGCATCTATAATATTAATAGGCAAGGCGATTTCTTGTGACCGATGTTTTGTTTACCGCTTTATCCCGATTTTGACCCAACGTATATTATTTGAAAGGTATTTTTTCGCCGTTTTGTAGATTTACAGATTTTTAAATTTTATCCTTTATTTTGAGTAAATTGCATTTAAAGTTGCTACTAACACATACATAAAATTGTGCAATGCTATGTGTGTGTTTATTAAATTTGTTAATGTGTTTGTGAGTTTGTTCTCTTCATTTACAATAAAAATTGTGTTGAATTGAAGGATAATAGCATACCTTTAGGGTCTTTATTAAATGGAAAAAAAATATTCTAGAATTTGCACTCGAATTTCGAGGGCTGGAATCTGCTAGTAACTATTATTATCCAATTAATATATTTTTTATTGTTTTATAATAAACTAGCAGTAACCCGATGCGCTTCGCTACACCCCTCGTAACGAAATATAAAGCCGGGAATTCGTTTTGTACAAAACTATTTTTTTTGTATAGGTGGTGCCACTCCCATTAGTCTGATCCCGCCCATTTTTTGGACATCTACTCACATTAATAACTTATGAACTCAAACAAAGTCGCAAGACTTTCACTATTATAGTACTCCTGTTATATTATATTAAATATTTATTTTGTTTGGGGGTACCACGCCCACTACTCGCATTAATAACTCATGAACTCAGACAAAGTTCCAAGGCTTTCACTATTACAGTACTTAAGACATATTTTGACATTTATTTTGTATGGGAGGTACCACGCCCACTGATCTGATTCCGTCCATTTTTTTTTTCGAGTACTAAAGTTGATAACTTATGAACTCACACAAAGTCTCCACACTTTATCTATTACAGTACTCTAGATATATGACATTTAATATTTTCTTTGTATGATGATTACCACGCCCATTGGTCCGATCACGCCCATTTTTCCGCAACTCTCCGAATTATTCAAGTATGTACATGTATGTACATAGTTTCAGATCTGTTGCTGTTGTAGGACTCCAGATATTGTATGTTATAAGTAGATGTTAAAAATTCACTTTGTATGGGAGGTGCCAGAAAAATCAAAAAAAATATAGCTTATTTATCCTTCCGGATAGGCAGTTACCTACTGTAAAAATTTCAAGACGATCGGTCCAGTGGTGTAGTCTCCTATAAACCACAAACAAACAAACACACAAACATATACAACTCCATTTTAATATATAAGATAGAAAAAATCTTAAACATAACTATAGTTTTTTAACGATTTTTTTAAAAATTGGTTTTTAATAGTTAAATCAATTTTTTGAGAATATCTTTTATTTTTTTTATTATTATGGACATTTTATTGCAATCAATTTTGTGATCAAAACCATATGACGTTATTGTTTTATTATTGTTTTTTGTTCATACAAAAACTAAAAATACGCCACAAAAGTGTTAAAAGTTAAATAAATATTAGAGATGGGCACATTAGTGCATTTTGACTCAAACATAACATAATATCATAAATGAAAAACAGATAAAATAAAGTGAAATGTAAAAACAAAAGCGTAAATTTAAAAGTTAAACTCTTCACTGTCGCATAGCTGGCTGGCATCCTTACATGTTGGTATTTAAATAACATATTATAAATATTTTAAGAATCAAAGTAACAAATGTTGCGTGTAGTTATTCAAAATATGCCTGTAAACAAATTTAAAAAGCAATTAGTGCCATTTTTATTTTCACCCTCCTCGAAGTGATAGGAGGAACATATAGTAGTTTGTCATTCAGCTTATATTTATCTTTAACAAAAGTTTTCTTAAAAGTATTCCTTGTGTGGAGGGTGTTCCAAGGTTTGGTACAACCAACCAATTATAGAATTCTTGCATATTTGCGCTCAAAACAGTGTGCAAAACAATAACTTATTTAGTTGATGTTTTAATTGATTAAGTGAAGTTGCATTGTAAAATAAAAGAAGTTGCACTGTAAAATAAAAGAAAAATGTATATCGACTTAAATTGTCCTAAAATGGCGTGGACCTGGCTATAAATTGTCCATACCGATGGACTACCACCGGACGAGAAATTAATGACGTATTTTCTGGCCTCCTCGCACATGTTGGCATACACATGTCCGTTGCGATGTGCTCCTCTCAACTGACCAATGTTTTCCTTCCTATATTTATATTTATCTATAATTATGCTGAGGTTTTTGTAGTCGCTGTTGTATAATCGTTGATTCGCAATAAAAATATGTTGGTTTTTCTGTATTTGATATCTATATATATAAATTTCATTTTCTGTTTGTTTGTTTGACCGCTATACAAATATTTATTTTTCAACGGATTTTTCTGAAATTTTGTACACACGATCTCCGTACCTCAGGAAATTTCGCAATATGATTCTCACCGACCACGCCTACTCTTACGCCCACTTTTGTATACAAATCATTTTCTGTTTTTTGGTATATTTGTTCACTATACAAATTTTTATTTTTCAACGGATTTCTCTGAAATTTGGTATACACGATTTACGTACTCCAGGAAAGGACGCCATATGCTTTGTACCGGCCACGCCTATTTTTGCGCTCACTTTTTGTATTCAACTCATTTTCAATTTTAAACGTCGCATTAATTTTTCATTTTTGAAACTTCTATGAATATCACGTCTGTGCTCAATGATGATCACATATTAAATGAAGTAATTCAATTTTTTAAAGTTCTGATTCCTTTAATTTGCAAACGATTCCGTTATATTTGATGTCTACAAATAAACTTTTTGTAGCATTTTTGCTGCAGCGTCTTATAAAAATTCCTAAAATCTACAAATTTTGAATTGAAATAAAAATGAATTAACTGCCCATACAAATTTTTGCGGAGAAAGTTAATTTTATTGGGGAATTTGTTCATTGGCGTCTAAGTACTCAGCGCCTGGTAAGCATAATACACCATTTTTTAAGTGAAAGACCTTTTGCTCGCGAGACCGGGTAAAAACAGCTAGTAAATATTATATAAAGATATTTTATGTCTGTTGCTTATATATTTTTTTAAATAAAAAGAGAACTATTCGAATACTTTTGATACCTGGCAGTTTAATTCTAGTTTTTGTGGTTGGTTTTACAAAGAATCCACGATGTCAGCTTCTCTTATAGCTTGCCTTATTTATAATATCTTTTTTATCAGCTTGGCTTACAAAATAGTTGATTTATTTTATATTTTTGTATATGTGGCAGTCCAAGTGAAAAAAATACTTTTTGAGCACTATATCTCCGATTCGGATAAAATTCAGTGGACAGAGAACCCATGCTTAGAAAAGCTTGCTGGTGAAAGTCGCGTTTTTTTTTTAAGTCAAAAATTTTGAAACCTGTAAAAGCTAGAAATATGAATTTTTTTTTTTCAATATTTGGGACTAAGATCTCTTTAAAAAAAAAATATTTTGAAAAAAAAATTCAAAAATTTTAAAAGATTATTTAAAAAAACTATGTTTTTCAACAAACTTGGTCTAGCAAGAAATGCCATCCTTCAAAAATTTTCCAAAAAATATATGTTAAAGCTGCGTCTTTCCTAAAAGTTTTTGGGGCTGGAACAAGTTGATCGGGCAAAAACACGGGAGTAATAGCCATTTTTGTAAGGCAACCTCTAAAATTTTTTAATGGAACGTGCAAAAAAAAAATTTTTTTTTTAATATCAAAACACTTAAATTAGTTCAACAGTGTTTGAAGTCAGTCATTTAGACTGCCTCATATAGATGATGTTTTGTATTACTTTTTCACAGAATTATTAAAAACAAGTAAGAAATTCTAGTCGGTCTAGACCCACTATATGATACCCTATACCATGGTTTAGAGACCCTATCTCTTTGGTCCAACTAAGTTAATATAGAAAATAAGCATAAACCAAATTTGAGTGGCATTGTTATCAATTTTTTTGGCTGTAGATATGAAAAAGTTCATATCGGATGTTATATTTATATGGGGACTAGGTCAAAAAATGGATCGATCCCGACAATATTTGGTAAACCCACTTATATTTAAAAAAAATATATACAAACCAAATTTGAGAAAAATCAGTGCAATATTTTTGTTTTTTTGATAGATTTAAGATTTCGGGAATCAGCTTTATATGGGGGCTACGACAAATAATTGCCATATGGGGTTTATTTTTAGGCAACTAATAAATGGATGTAACAGACACACATAAACCCAATATAACCGAGACCTATATGATAATTTGGATCTTATGGCAATTTAAGTCGATTTCATAGGGGTCATTTGTACGGGGACTAGGTCTCAACATGGACCGATCTTCACCAATTTCAACAGCGTTCATCCTATGGCCGATGAAAGCTTATATACCAAAGTTCATCAAAATACAGTCATATTTGCGACCTGTAGTTTGATTACATGGTTTACATGGACACACAGACGGACGGACGGACATCGCTAAATCGACTCAGAAAGTTATTCTGAGTCGATCGGTATAATAAAAGATGGATCTAGGTCAAATATTTTTAGTAGTTACAAACAGCAGCACAAAGTCATTATACCCAAACCACATAGTGGTATAGGGTATAAATAATTCAGCTTAGCTATTTCTTAGTTTTTTTCGTAGTATGACAGTTTCAATTTTAGGTGTACCGTTATTTTTCTACCAAGTATATAAATAAGTTAAGATTATTGTGCATACAAATGACCCAATATTTATATCTCATTGCAAAACAAATTCAGATTGCAAATCCCTTTTATTTGAAATAATAACTACTTCATCATAATTGAGTTTCACTGTACCATTGGCTATTTATTAAAATATTTTAACATAAATCACAAGTTAAATTGTTAAACTTTTATGAAATACTCACCCAAACATATTTTATATGTAAAAAACATTCTTATTTTATTAAAATAACATAAAACATAAAGCAAAACTTGAATAAATATGCTACATATTTAAAACTAAAAAATTCTCGTTTTTTTATGCAATGCCATTAGAATATAAAAAACAGAAGAATTGAATTCTCAATAAAAGTATTTCGAACAAATAGCAATTTGGTTTAAAAGTTATATATACATATATTTATGCATTTTTAACGGAAGTTTTATGTTGCAAATAGAAAAATCATATAGTTGAACTATAAAAATTTATAGTGAAACTTTTTATTTTCAATAGAATACGCCTTTTAAGGTTTTTCTTAATGTCATTTTTCAGGCAGTTTGAAATTAATTGAATTTATAATATGCAGTTCTTTTTACTATTTTCTATTTTGAGTGGTAGAGTAGCAGATAAAATATTTTCTTAAAATCATAACTACTCTGTGAATTTTTTTGATCAGAATATCTAAAAATATCATTATCATAAAAATGTTTATAATCACAAAAATATTATCTTTCTAAAATCAACATTAAATTTAGCATATTATGTAAATTTCTAATTTGTTTTTTTTTTTTTTTCAAATAAAAGAAATTAAAAATAAAATTGTATTTTGTTAGATTTGACGTAATTTTTCAGACATATTGCAATTAACACTGTAATTAATTTACAAATTTTAATTTTGTTTCAATGGTGCGTGGTAGAGAAGAAGAAAGCATATATTTCAAAAATTCATAACTACACCGTATCCTTAATCGGAATGGTTTCTGGCATTTCAGCCTTCATGAGCGATTTATTGAACACTAGATGTAATGCTTGCTGATGCTGATATACAATGTTTTTTGTTTTTTCATTCGGTACAACAATTATCAGATTTTTCGGCGTTTCTACCCTGGAGCAAGGTACATGTAGCTGCCCATGAGAAGAAGATGGATTATCAATATTAGATCTGCCAACACTTAATTATTGGCCTTAAACTTAGAATATCAATTGGCAATTTTTTTTTTTTTTGCGATTTTCGATTTTGTCCATTTTTGATTTTGAAGATTTTTGTTTTTTGGGCGACTTTTATTTTTGGCGATATATTTATTTTCCACGACAAAACACATTGATAACTAATGAACTTGTCAAAAGACTGTCGCTTTCGTAGTGCTTCATATTTTTTACATAGGAGGTGCCACGCCCACTAATCCCATCCCGCCCAAAATTTTATTGGACTACTCACATTAATATCTGATGGACTCGCAAAATGTCGAGTCTTTCCCTTTTATAGTGCAACAGTTATATGATATTAGATACCTACTTTGCATGGGCGGTGCTACGCCCACTGCTCCGATCACGCCCATTTTTTTGTTAGACGAATCACACAAAGAACCTATGGGCTCACGCAAAGCCACAAAGCTCTCTCTTTTACAGTACTCCAGAAATATGACATTAAATTTTTATTTTGCATGGGAAGTGCCACGCCCATTGGTGTGAACCCGCCAGTTTATTGTTCGACTACTCATACTAAGATCTGATAGGCTCGTGCAAAGTGTCAAAGCTTCATTTTTTAGCACACCAGTTATATGATATCAAATATTTACTTTTTATGGGTGGTGCCACGCCCACTGTTTGGATCACGCCCATTTTCTGTCTAACTAATCAAATGAATAACTTATGGGTTCACACAAAATCCCAAGACTCTCTCTATTACAGTACTCCAGATATATGGCATTTTATATTTACTTTGTATGGCAGGTGCCACGCCTATTGGTCCGATACTGCCCATTTTGCATCCGACTACTCACATTAGTAACAGGTGACATCAGAAAAATTTGAAAAGCTCTCTCTATCACATTACTCGATATATATGATATTGAACTATTACTTGTATGGGAGCTACCACGCCCACTTATCCGATCCCGCCCATTTCCGGTGTAGCTACTAATATTAACAATAGGTGATCTCACACAAATTTGCAAAGCTCTCCCTATCATAGTACTCAATATATGTATATGATATTAAAAATTTACTTTGTGTGGGAGGTGCCACGCCCACCAAAAAATTTTAAAAAATTATAGCGTCTAGCACTTCCCATATCCGCAGTAAGACTCTATGAAATTTTCAGGAAGATCAGATGGGTAGTTACGAAGATTACGTCCTACAAACAAACAAACAAACAAACACACATTACCTCTTTATTATAGTAGTATAGATTGTGATACTTGTTATGTTATAATTGAATAAATTGTTTCTATATTTCCAACTCATTCATGAAAAAATTTATATATATATATTAGCCCTTTACACCCATCATTTTGAAAGATAGAAGGGATACTACTCGCACCATTTTATTTAAATGCTGCCGTAACTAGTCTAATAGGTTTTTATGAATCGATTTTTACATTGTTACATAAATCTGGTTTAGTTCTTATGCCTTGAATACCAGTTATCTCCATACACTCCAATATAAATATCCTACACCACTAATGTAGTCAGGGTACAGTGAGTTTGTGCTGATGTTTCTAACTGCTAAAAATATTTCTGATCGACTCAGAATCACTTTCTGATTTAGCGATGTCCATCCGTCTGTTCATCCGTGCATCCATGGAAACTTTGCAATCAAATTACAGGTCACAAATATCAATATATTTTGATGAAATTTAGTACATAACCATTTATCGATCATAGAACAAATGATATTGAAATTTGTGACAATCGGTGCATTTTCAGACCTAGCCCGCATACAAACAACACCTATCAGACGAACTAAAATTGTCCTAAGATCCAGATTCTCATACACATATCGATGAAATTTTGTTAACACATGTTTATTATACCCACTAATAAACCTTATAAAATTATTTTTGTCATAGCCCCCATGTCAAAATGAATCCCGATCTTCTCCTACATGTATCAAAAACCAGAAATATTCCATATATTCTTCTCAAATGTGTTCTATATATGTTTTGAGATAGTAGCTGACCTTACTAGTTAAATATGGTAATGATGGATCGATTTTTGACCTAGTTGCTATATCAAACTAAAATCAAATATGAACTTTTTCATTCCTGCTCACCACAAATTAATAACAATAGCACTAGAATTTGGAGTATGCTTATTTTCTATTTCTAATTATGACCTTAGTATAGTTGGATCTAATACCCACTCCCGAAACTCATGGTTTAGAGTATCATGCAGTCGATCTAAGTCGACTATAATTTTCTTATTTTTTTTAATTTACTCTTTCTGTTGAAAATTTGCGACTTGTAGTTTGCGAAAAATACTCTTTTGTGCAAAACTATAAGAAAATCATTGAAGTTGCCACCGAAATCACCAAAATCGGCCACGCCCTCCACCCAAACAATCCAAATCGAATTTTCTTGGGATGTAATTATGCCTATCCAAGCAAAAGTTTTCAAATTTGGTACATACACTTTATTCAAAAAATGTAGATGCTAAGCTCAATCAAAATCAGCCGCGGCAACCGCCGCACAGTGGACAATTTCACGGGATGGCGGTGAAAAATCCATAAAACGTAAATATCGACCGATAATAAAATAAAACAAGTAAGAAAATTATAGTCGGTCTAGACCGACTATACGATACCCTATACCATGCGTTTAGAAACCCTATCTCTTAGGCCCAACTAACTGGACATAGAAAATAAGCAAAAACCAAATTTGAGTGGGATTTTTATTAATTTTTTTGGCTGCAGATAGGAAAAAGTTCATATCGGATGCTATATCTATATGGGGACTAGGTCCAAAAATGGACCGATCCTGGTCATGTTTGGAAAAGTCTCTTGTATTTTGCAAAAATATATACAAACCAAATCTGAGAAGAATCAGTGCAATATTTTTGTTTTTTAATAGATTTCAGTGAAGATCGGGAAGCAGCCCTATATGGGGCCAAAGGGATCATTTTTGGACTACTCATTAATGGATGTAATGAACGCATATAAACCCAATTTGAGTAAGATCTATATGACAATTTGGATCTTATGGCAATTTATGTCGATTTCATAGGGGTAATTTGTATGGGGGCTAGGTCTGAACATGGACCGATTCTCACCAATTTCAATAGCGTTCATCCCATGGTCGATAAAAGCTTATATACGAAATTTCATCAAAATATATTCATATTTGCGACCTGCAGTTTGATTACAAGCTTTACATGGACACACAGACGGACGGACGGACGGACGGACGGACGGACGGACGGACGGACGGACGGACGGACATTGTTAAATCAACTCAAAAAATGATTCTGATTCGATCGGTATAATTAAAGATGGGTCTAGGTCAAATATTTTTGGTTGTTACAAACAGCAGCACAAAGTCATTATACCCAAACCACATAGTGGTATAGGGTATAAAAATGGGGAGGATTTAAAATACATTGTCATTATACCCTATACCACTATGTGGTTTGGGTATTATTACTTTGTGCTGCTGTTTGTAACAACCAAAAATATTCGTTCTAAAGCCATCTTTAATTATACCGATCGACTCAGAATCACTTTTTGAGTCGAAATAGCAATGTCCGTCCCTCTGTGTGTCCATGTAAACCTTTTAATCAAACTACAGATCGCAAATATGAATATATTTTAATAAAATTTGGTACATAAGCTTTCATCGGCCACGGGATGAACGCTATTGAAATTGGTGGGAATCGGTCCATGTTCAGACCTAGTCTCCATACAAATGACCCCTATGAAATCGACATAAATTGCCATAAGTTCCAAATTATCATATAGATCTCAGTCAAATTGGGTTTATATGTGTCTATTACATCCACTAATCAGTAGTTCAAAGATAATCCCTATAGGAAAATTCTTAGTCATAGACGCCATTTAGAGCTGCTTCCCGATCTTCACTTAAATCTATCAAAAAACAAAAATATTACGCAGATTTTTCTCAAATTTGGTTTGCATATATTTTTTCAAAGTATAAGTGACTTTACCAAATATGGTGAGGATCGGTCCATTTTTCGACCTCGTCCCCATATAAATATAGTATCCGATATGAACTTTTTCATATCTGCAGCGAAAAAAATTAATAAAAATGCCACTCAAATTTGGTTTATGCTTATTTTCTATATCCAATTAGTTGGACCGAAGAGATAGATTTCTAAACCATGGTATAGGGTATCGTATAGTCGGGCTAGACCGACTATAATTTTCTTACTTGTTTTTAGTTGAATTTTTGCTCAAATGTGAAGGTTTTTTTATGTAATGTCTTATTTTTTCAGTTAATTTTACAACTAATATTTTTCAAAAATTTTGTAAGCTAAATTTTGTCAGAAAATGCCAAACTTTGGCCCTCGTAAACTTTTCAGTCCTAATGTTCACAATGGCCAAAGGTTGGCTTTTATAAAGACCCTGAGTTAAAATATAATTTATTAAGCAGCGAACGTAAAAGTAAACTGATATTGGTTCAAGCTAGAGAAGTTTCAATGAAAAAGTCGTATGTTTTTACTTTAGTTAAACATTTTGTTATTGTCTTTTTAAATATTTCTATATCAATTTTTATTGTAAATTTATAAAATACAAAAATTTTTAAATCAATAAAAATTGTTAACTATACAGAAAAGAGTATAACTTATTGTTAGTGTACTCAAAAACTACTTTAAATCAAACAACACCAAATACAACAATAAACCAATTATTCTCCAAAATAAAAACCCCAATTCCTAAACAACAACAAAACAATGTTGTTTATAAAGTAAGTTGTAAGTTGAAGAAGAATGCTGCAATTTGATATACATTGGAACAACAAAACGAACTGTGGAAACGAGAATGAATGAGCATAAAAATGACATTGTTAAGGGGAGAGAGACAAGTGCATTAGCTATGCATATAAAAACAACTAAACACACAGCTAAATTTGACAATATTGAAATTCTAGATAAAGTAAACAATGAGAGAAAGAGGTACACAGTGGAAAGTCTAAGAATACAGCAAAACATAAACAAAACTATGAATTTGAAGGAAGATACGAATAAGATCAGCTCTAGCTACAGCGTTGCCATTCGATGAAATTTACTGTGATATTATATTTTAGGCCGTGTTTATTAAAAAAAAAAAAAAATTTTTATGTTAAATGTTTAATGTTTTTGTATTTTGTGTTTAATGTAAAATAGAAATAATTTAAATGTGATTTAAAAATATTTATGTTACTGTAAGTAAATGAAATATAATTCTGGTGTGATATTATTGTTTTTAACATATTGTTTTATAATTTTTATTTACATTAAAGAAAACATAGGTCTGACTAGCTTATAAAAACACAACAAATTTTAGATTTGATTATCATTTTCTAGAAGTTGTTTAGCTTCTTTGTCTAATTCAATAGAGGTAGTTTTCCATTTTTGTACAATATTGGACATATATGGATCTGAAGTGCACAACAAAATAGTAATAAGGTCTTCACTAGTGCCACATCTGGACATTGTGTTGTGGTCGCGAAAGAATCTAATTTCTTTGTTCCTTTTTTCTTGCGCTTCTTCAAATAGATCTCCTATTGGTAGCTAATTGTTTTGAATTATTTGTTTCCCATGGTACAAAATTTTATGAACTGTGGGTGATATATATCTGCAAGAGTATTTTTCGTTATAAAGTATAGCTGTTTTATTGGCGTACTCTCCAAATTTTTTTGCATTTATCTTTCTGCTGCATAGTAGAATATGTAATATGATTTTAAATCATCTTATTATTGCATGATCCACATCTGTAATAGATTCTGCAGTTTGTAGAGCGAAAAAAAATCTCCTTGCCATTTATTTCCATCATTTGAGTTTCCTTCTCCTTGTTTTGGTTGGTAGACTATGACGCCTAGCTGTAGTTATTTCTCTTGAATTTGTTTTTTGCATTTTTTTTTCTTCATTTTCTTTGTTTTTGTCATTGTTTCGCCTAACGGACCAAATTCCAACTCACCCAATTTATAATAAGCTCCATAAAACGTATTCCAGCATGAAGAGAAGACATTATAAATTCATAGGCTTCCTTAAAACTATCGTCTTGGGGTGGGGGTTGACTTAATTGTCTTTTAGCATATAATGCAGCTTGACAATGACTTTGTTTCGCTTAGAGCTTGTGCAAATTTTGCATCAATCATAGTGAAACACATTTTAAAATTTACTTCAATGTCTTGGTCATCAAATTTAAATATTACTGTTTGAAGATCTTTAATTTGATCTTATATTTTTTGAACTTCTTCAGATATGACATCTTTGGTTTCCTCTTTGAATTCAAATTTTATTGGTCTGCAATACTTTGTTGAAGAAGGAATTTCATTTTTTTATACATCAATTTCTGTTGCTCTATTAGTTTACGGCTCTAAGCCGCTATAAATTTTTGTTAATAATTGAGAAATTTCTTCATTGATATTCTCCAGCTTGCGCCTTCGAGATCTTTCACTACATCCGTCAATTGGTTTTGCTGGTCGAACCTTTTTCCACTTTCGTTGGTAGTTCCTTTATAAGTTCCTTGCTTTGAGAGCATTCAATGCACCGGTTTTTGTTTTTTGTCAAATTTCATGCAAATGTTTTCTTTGTGTATTTCAATCTCTTGCAGGTTACAATTCTTAAAGAACTGGTTGCTCCGTATGTGCAAAATTATATCGTCTATATCTATTTGTTGAAAATAAATATCAACACGAGATCTCTATAATAGCCATTGTTCAAACTGTGATGAATAATAATTGTGGAAACATTATTATAAATACTGTTTCTTGCAATTATGTAAAATACAATTTTTACTTTCTATTACAACTTTTTGAAGCATAAAAAACCCAGACCCTAACCCATTTTAAAAGGTGAAGTTTACCTGTTCATTTTGTCAGGTATTTAGAATATATAACTCAAGTTCCTACTATTAATGTTTTTGAAAAATTCCTATGTAAGTGTACCTGTCAAAATAAAAAAGATTTTACCCATTAATATAAGTATAAAACAACTCGTGTCAACTCTACCGTTTCCTTTTTCCGTCAGTATAAAAAACAAATAAAATCTCACGCAAAAAAATACACCGGTACGACCATCTTTTGTATTTACAACACACAGACGGACGGTCGTTAAATCGACTCAGAAAGTGATTTTGAATCGATCCGTATAATAAATATATTATATATTTGGTATATTGTGATATTTGGTAGTTACAAAAATCAGGGTAAACTCATTATACCCTAACCACATAGTGGAAAACTTTTGTATTCATAAATTTTGCATAATATATCTGAACTTGGGTCAGAAAAATTATTCTGGTATACACGGGCGGAAACTGGCGGGTATACAATGGGGTATAGGAAAAATGCAAGATTTTTTTTATGGCTTTTGATGGGCAAGAGTTATGCTCTATCAAGTAGCAGACTTTCGGGAAATTTTGACCTTGTTTACATTTTTTTATACAAAATTTATTTTACTTTAAAATCTTTTAAGAGAAAAAAAGTCATCTAAAAATTAAAATTTACAAAGAAATTCTAAATTTTAGCAAAATACTGAGAGAGGCCATTTTCGAAGACCCTGTTCGCTGTGATATTGTTGAAATAGAGTCGCAATTTTTTGACTTCCGAGGTTTACTAGTATTTACTTTCAAATGAATAACATAACTTTAAAATCGGTAACCATAAAAAAATAAGTTTTAGCTGCCTTCTCAAAATATGGTCCACAGTGCGCCATGAAACCCATACACAAAGAAACCTTATTTATTCATCATCTATCTTTGACTACATCGTAACATTAGAAATCTTGTTGGATGGCTAAAGTCTTAAACTAATTATAAATGGGTCTGATGAAACCAGTAAGCGACGCTGAATGTGAGTGTGTCGAAACTCTATTGCATTTCCTAGAAAACATTATCCTACACTTAGCATACCAATAGAAAGAATTGCATTTCGTGAGCTCTGCATCCATCATTATTGCTAATACATTCGATGACGGAATGTAAGAAGGAGTTGCAACATTTCCACCCAAAACATCACTCTTCACAAGCAACTACTCCAGTTTTTATAGTTTTTAGCTGACCTTCCCCTCTTTTGGAACAACTAGGTTGATCATCAAGTATTTCATCACACCCTCCAAATATTCATAATTGGAAATATTGATATAATCCAAAATTTAAACAATTTTTCTAACCAGTAATTATGATGTGTTGCTTTGCTATTGTATTATTTCGTTTCGTTTATTATTTCGTTCACAACCTTTCAGTCCATATTTCTTTAAAAAGATCTTGTTTATTTGCTTTGCAAATTAAAATCTCAAATTTTGTTATTCTTCCTCTTGTCTACTACAAAATAATAAAATAAGTATTTCCTAATCCTAAAAACCGTATGGTTTTGGTTTTAATTATCTCTAGTGTTAATAAATTGTTGTTATATTAAAATTCCAATATATAGCTGCCCTAAAAGTAGGCAATACTTTTTTGCAAAAATTTTATGACAAGTTAACCCACCAATCTCACATCACATTGCAAGTTCGAAAAACTCAATACACTCACATTTTTTTACTAATACACACACATTTTCCGCAGTGGTCACACTAATGGCACCAAATTTTTCGTGCGAGTATTGGCAGACACTAACGATGATTAATGTTACCCTGTTATAAATTTAATGCAAATTTACTGGATTCTGTAAAATTGTAATTGAAGTTTTAACTTGTTAAATCTATTATAATGATTTATTTTTTGAAACGCGCATTCAAAAACGCAAGTTTGTTAATTATAGAGCATAAATATTATTAACTGTTACTAAAATAATACTAATAATAATAAATGTAAACATTTTCCCTCAAACATGTGCCTGTATAATAAACTCGGTAGCTCTACTTAAAATAAAATAAGAGAGAGAAGTATACAAATTTTTTCAAGTTTACGCTCCGACAACATTTTAAAAATGAGATTGCAGTCAGATGTGTGAGCATAAAATTTAATGGCGATGGATTCGACTAATTCGAACAATTTTTCGTTGATAATACGTACACAACGATTTTACAATTTCAGTGTGATGTGAGATTGGGGGGTAAATGAACTTAATCAGAAATTTATAGTTTTCTTCCTGTTTCGGAAAATTCCGACAATTATGTTTTTTTAATCGAAAGTAGACACTCCCACCTTTCATTTTATTGAAAGAACTTCTTGGGGGAAAGTGGGGCTACATATTTTTTTTTTTCATTGAAAATCATTGCAACAGAATAGCGACCTCATAATTCGGAAAATCATGTTGAGTAGATCATTTTTGTAGAATAAAGTTATAATTCAGCTGGTCTGAGCTTTTGCACAGAGGTTCAAAGCTTTAATTTTTGGTCGTAGGGGTCATTATATTAAATGAAAAAAATGTTGTAAGTTAATGTCTGATAAATTTTTATTTTCAGCGTTATATTGTGGAGTTCTATCAGGATCATTTTTGTGGAAGATTTTAACCCTCTAGCTCCTCTCTTTACAGGCCAAGTTGACCCTTTTTTCAAATAAATAAGAAATGAGAAATATTTGGAGGTAACGACTTCAAAATTTGTTTAATAGCGGTTTATTATGGCATGTATTTATTTTTTAGCTTAAAAGTTTTTGAATAAAATGGAATTCGTAAGCATTACAATTAGAAAATAACAGTAGTATTACAACAGATGAAAAATTAAGCTTAATATGTTTCCCGATTGCTCACGCTTTTTGTACAAGCCCCGTAAGTATTCAGTAGGCTTAACACTTTGGACTTTCCCTTTGAATCCCTCTTCCAACTCCTTGATATCCTGATGAAACCATTCACCGTGTTCATCTGAAACCGCTCCAATGTTTTCTTTAAATAAATTGGGATGTGAGTGGAGAAATACAGCCTTAGTGACATCTTTCAATGTTTTTTGCATAGTTTTGTGCTTTTGAGTTTCCAAGAAATTGCTGTCTTTTCCATAAAATTCTTCATCTTGTAGCAATTTTTTATATCGGGTCCTAGAAAAGGTAATTTACATAAAATAATATAAATTATTTATTATAACCCTAATTTTAATTTTAATTTTGCTGCAGGTAATCTGGAAAAATTAGTACCGCTTTTATACCACATCAATAGAACACTTTCGCAAGTAGTGCATACAGGTTCTGATATCCAACCTTCAGATGAAAAGAAATTACAAATATTTTAAATAATGTGAATCCTTATTGGAAATATATAACTCACTACATAATAGATGCTATAACGTATAGAAGAGCATTAATAGATGATTTTAATTATTAATAAATTTTAAATAATCAAAAAGTTTATATAAAAAAATTTTTTATTTGAATATCTCCAGTTGACGATGAAATGTATGTATGTATATGGGGCGTTTCATGTCAAGTGAACCAACTTCCGATCGGGATTTGCACCAATGTTAGTCCTATTGGATAGTAGCTTAGGCACAATTTTTCAACAAGATCGGTCTAGAACTCTCTGAGTTAGAGGGGGTCAAAATTTTACATTTTGGCCAAAGAGGTGTTATTTTCTCTTCCATGTAACATTTTACCTATTGTTCTTAGCAAAACTTGTGCCAAATAGTTTAGATAGCTATTTCTTCAATCTTTCGCAAAAACAAGAATTTTAAAACAATAAACAAATTTTTTAGACTTTTTTGCAAAATCAAAAATCTTTTTGACTTTTTAAAAAAAATACCCTTTTTTGCTCAAAAGAAAGCTTAGGTTTTTTCCTTTAAGAGCTTTTTAGTCGCTTAGTGGGATGCGAGTGGGATATCTATAAAAAAAAATGTTTTGTAACTCAAGACAACGGTTTTTAATTTTTAGCATATGCACTATTTTGAATTTTTCTCTAGTTGTGTGTAAGTGGTTCTAAAACCTTATACTGAGAATTTAGACAAATTAGCCTTTCCGACGGTATGTAACATAACTAACTAAAATTTCATACCTTCGATACTGTAATGCCCGCAACATGTTAACCTCAGGAATAAAATCATTTTTTTTTGTAGAAATGTTGAAAAATTATTTTTTTTATTTATTTGTAACAAAAATTAAATTAGTATGTAATAATAATGATAATAATAACAAAAATAAAAAAAACAATAATTTAGTAAAATTTAATCTTAATCACATTAGATCCATTTATATCATAACTATTTATACCCTATACCACTATGTGGTTTGGGTATAATGACTTTGTACTGCTGTTTGTAACTACTAAAAATATTTGACCTAGACCCATCTTTTATTATACCGATCGACTTAGAATCACTTTCTGAGTCGATTTAGCAACGTCCGTCCGTCCGTCTGTGTGTCCATGTAAAGCTTGTAATCAAACTACAGGTCGCAAATATCAATAAATTTTTATGGAATTTGATATATTAGCTTTCACTGGCCATAGGATGAACGCTATTGAAATTGGTGAAATTCGGTCCATGTTCAGACCTAGTCCCCATACAAATGACCCCTATGAAACCGACATGAAGTGCCATAACAGTCAAATTGGGTTTGTATGTGTCTTTTATATCCATTAATCAGTAGTCGAAAAATAATCCCTATACGACAATTCTTAGTCATAGGTCCCATATAAGCTGCTTCCCGATCGTCACTTAAATCTCTAAAAAAACAAAAATATTAGCCAGATTTTTCTCAAATTCAGTTTGTATATGTCTTTTCAAAATATAAGTGACCTTACCTTATGGTCAAGATCGGTCCATTTTTCGACCTAGTACCCATATTAATATAGCACCCGATATGAACTTTTTCATATTTGCAGCAAACAAATGAATAACAATGCCACTCAAATTTGGTTTATGCTTATTTTCTATATCGACTTAGTTGGACCGAAAGATAGGCTCTCTAAACCGTGGTATGGGGTATCATATGGTCGGTATAGACCGACTATAATTTTCTTACTTGTTTTAAATTAATTTATTGTAGCTGATGAGTATTTAAGTTTCATAAATTTTTAAATACCCAGTCTTTCATCCAGCTTATTTATCGCCTTTTTTTCTGCTTTTTATACCCTATACCACTACGTGGTTTGGGTATAATGACTTTGTGCTGCTGTTTGTAACAACCAAAAATATTTGACCTACACCCATCTTTAATTATACCGATCGAATCCGTCCGTCCGTCCGTCTGTGTGTCCATGTAAAGCTTGTAATCAAACTGCAGGTCGCAAATATGAATATATTTTGATGAAATTTGGTATGTGAGCTTTTATCGTCCATGGGATGAACGCTGTTGAAATTGGTGAGAATCGGTCCATGTTCAGACCTAGCCCCCATACAAATTACCCATATGAAATCGACATAAATTGCCATAAGATCCAAATTGTCATATAGATCTTACTCAAATTGGGTTTGTATCCGTTCATTACATCCGGTAATGAGTAGTCCAAAAATGATCCCTTTGACGTCAAATAGAGCTGCTTCCCGATCTTCACTTAAATCTATTAAAAAACAAAAATATTGCACTGATTCTTCTCAAATTTTGTTTGTATATATTTTTGCAAAATACAAGAGACTTTACCAAACATGATCAGGATCGGTCCATTTTTGGACCTAGTCCCTATATAGATATAGCATCCGATATGAACTTTTTCATATCTGCAGCCAAAAAAATTAATAAAAATCCCACTCAAATTTGGGTTTTGCTTATTTTCTATGTCCAGTTAGTTGGGCCTAAGAGATAGGGTTTCTAAACGCATGGTATAGGGTATCGTATAGTCGGTCTAGACCGACTATAAATTTCTTACTTGTTTACCAATGTTTTCTTGGCGTTACTAGGTTTAGCTGTTGATTCCACTGCTAGTTTCTTTTTTGGATTTGTAAAGAAATCGCATTGAGGGGAGGCAGAAAACATGGATCTACCGTCGACAAGCGGTATAAAAGCATGGTATTGAGCGGTGCCATAGATTGATATCGCAGCATCGAATCTGCTCTTCAGTGTTTTCAATGTTTCCTCATGATCCTCTTTGCTACTAAAAACTATTTTAGTTTCTTTACACTTTCTATTGAGCAAAAAAGAAGGCGTTTTGTGAAAAAAAATGTCAAAAAAATTTTTGATTTTGCAAAAAAAGTCAACAAATGCTTTTATTTTTTTTAAATTTTTATTTCCGATAGATTGAAGAAATAGCTATCTTAAATATGTGGGACAAATTTTGCTAAGAACAAAAGGTAAAAAGTTACATGGATGAGAAAAAACACATGTTTGGCCAAAATGTAAAATTCTGACCCACTCTAACTCAGAGAGTTCTGGCCCGATCTTTTTGAAAAATTGTGTCTAAACTACTATCCAATAGGACTAACCTTGCTGCAAACTTCATCCGGATCGGAAGACATCGATTTCAAAAGTTGGTTCACTTGACATGAAACGGTCCATATAGTTAAATATATTTATAACAGAAATGAAATGGTGTCCGTTGCTAAGCGTAACACGGCTGAACCGATTTGGCTAATTTTTTTTTATAAATTTTTTTTTATAGTCCGAATATGATTTTTTGGGAAAGAAACATTATAAAAGTTTCACGGAAAATTGGAAAAATTAAGGAAAAGCAAATAGTGTTTTTTCCTATGGGATTTTTGTATGATTTTTCTTTTTTTGGGTTGTTCGTTATGGTCATGAAGAAGTTTTAAATTCGGTTAATTTTTATAAGTCATAATATTTTTATAAACTCCCATTATAACTGACAAAATCAACGACATATTTGGTTTATTCCTTTTTGGTTTTTTCGTGATACTCTCAAAAATTCCGTTTTTTTTATACCCTATACCACTATGTAGTAAGGGTATAATAACGTTGTGCTGATGCTTGTAACAACCATAAATATTTGCCCTAGGCCCATTGCCCAGCGTTGTCAGTCCGTCCGTCTGTCCGTCTGTGTGTCCATGTAAACCATGTAATCAAACTACAGATCACAACTATGAATATATTGCTATGAAATTTTGTTGATACCCTTCTATCGGCCACGAATTAATTTTATTGAAATTGGCGAAAATCAGTGCATGTTTACACATACTTCCAACAAAAATGATACCTATGAAATCAAATTAAATAGCCATATGATCCAAATTATTTGTGTGTGTTTATTACACCCATTAATCAGTAGTCCAAAAATAAGCCCCATAGGACATATCTTAGTTATAGCCCCCATATAAAGCTGCTTTCAGATCTTCACTTAAATCTATCACAAAAACAAAAATGTTGCACAAATTTTTGTATATCTTTCTGCAAAAAATAAGTGACCTTACCAAATATGGTCAGGATCGGTCCATTTTCCGACCTAGTCTTCATATAAATATAGCATCCGATATGAACTTTTTCATATTCAAATAAAAAAAATTTATAACAATGCCACTTAAATTTGGTTTATGCTTATTTTCTATATCCAATTAGTTGGGCCTAAGAGATGGGGTCCCTAAACGCATGGTATAGGGTATGGTATAGTCGGTCTAGACCGACTATAATTTGCTTGCTTGTTTATTTATACATCAATTTATTTTTCCACGTATGCAAACATTGTTTGACTGCTTATTGACAAATTGTAAATTAAGCCAATGGGCGACAAATTTTCACAGTTTAATTTTGATTATATTGTAAAAATATTAGAAAAATATTAAAGCATTTCCGAAAAAGTGAATTTTTGTAATGGTGGTTAGTTTTTTGAATTGTAATTACATTGGTAAGTTCATCGCAATCGTTTCATTAAAAGAAACATATTTACAAATTTAACTACGAAGAACAAACGGTTATAAAATAAGAACGAAAATAATAAATTTAGTCGCCTTTAGAGGCATTAAATAAAACAATATCTATGAAACAATTAAACCAGTTTGGTGACGCAATGTTTCTGTTGGCAGGTGATTTTCGCCATGTGTTACCTGTGAACTAAATGTATCAAATACTTCATTTTTTTATAGAAGGTGCCACTCCCATGGTCCGATTCCGTTTATTTTTTGGGCAACATTAATAACTTAAGAACTCAGACAAAGTCCCAAGCCTTTCAGTGTTATAGTATTCGAATTATAGAACTCACTTTTTGTCAAACAATTTAGATTAATAACTTATTAACTCAGTGAAAGTCCAAAGAACTTTGAAACTACAGTACTCCAGATATATGACATTAAATATTACTTTGTATGTGAAGTGAAGCGACCCGGTAGGTGTGTAGGTAGCGTGCTCGCCTATCAGGCGGGGGTCGTGGGGTCGATACCCACCAGAGGCTTTGATCTGTCGCTTCAAAAAAAAAAACTAGCCAAATTAGAAACTGCAGACAAGCCATTCGGCTTCGCGGAACTAGGCATAAAAAAATAATTTAAAAAAAAAAGTACCACGCCCATTGGTCCGATTCCGCGATACATGTACATAGTTTCAGAACTCATGCTGTCCTAGTACTCCAGATATTATAAGTTAAAATTAGATGTTAAAAATTCACTTTGTATGGGAGGCGCCACGTCCACTTGCAAAATCCAGAAAATATAGCCTAATTTTTCTTACAAGCGAACTAATTTTAAAAATGAAGATTCACTTAAGACTCGAAACTCAGCCGAGGCTGATGTCTTTTAATTTTCACTCGGTCGTGGTAAAATTCGCTATTAATTTTTTTGGAACTTATTTCATTTTGTGAGTGATTTAAGTTAAGTGCATCGGTTTGATAAAAATAACAAAAAAACATTGTATAATATTTATTGGATTAAAAATGTCGGAACCAAAATGTAAAATGGACCATTTTTGTAATGTTTGTGGACGTTTCATAGCAAGCGATGAAAAATGTGGCAATGCGAGTGATTTTTTTTTGGAAGCCTATAAACAATATTTCTCGCAAGAGTTTATCACTGACGTAAACTATGTCCCTAAAAAAGTTTTCTTAAATTGCTATTCAACTCTTATGCAATGGAAAAGTGAAAAGAAGAAGGCTATGCCTTTTGGTATACCAATGATGTGGTTAGACAACAGCCCGCATCAAGAAGAAAATTGCTATGGATGTATCAACTACCATAAAACTTTGAATAGAAGGAAAGCAAAGAATAAACCTTATGTAGCAGTGTCAAGTGTCCAATTACCATTACCGCAGTCAGAATTCGTTCCAGTACCAACATACCGAAGTATTGATTTTCAAACAGATATCAGTACTACAACCGCCGCTGCTAACTGCCAACTGAATCTGATGAGCAAGGCGAACGTTATCAGCAAACTGCGCTTCCATTTGAAATAAGATAACTATAGAGTGTGCATATTTTGAATTCCTAGATTTTTCTAATATCTTTGTCAGAGTGCACAATTTAAACATGTTAACGATTGAAAACTATTTTCGTTTCAGGTACAGAGGAAAGAAATATCCAGATGCAATACTCGCTGAAATTTGTTGGTGGTACAAAAACACCTTTGAAGAAGAGGAAGACGAAGAAAAAGAGGAAGAAGGGGAGGACAGAGATGAAATTCCCGAATATTTGTTGGACGAAATTGTCGACCTTTCTGATGATGATGACGATGACCAAGATATTAGAGAGAGCAGTTATGTTGATCCACAGCCGCCTGCTAAACGGCAACTGGCCAAATCATTAATTTAATTTGTTTAATTTTTTTACTTAAAACTTTTCATAAGTAACATTTCAAAAATATATTTTTTTCCATATTTTTATTATTTCTTTTTCAATGTTTCTTCAAAACCAACACTGAACAAAATTGGTACATAAAAAATGAGAAGTAAATTAATATTAAGCTGGAAAACGCAAGTTTTGTATTATGGTTGTTTTCTTTGCAAATGAAATTTATTGAAGAAACTGAGAAGCATATTATAGATCAAACAGAAAGCAATAAAGACTTATTTTTATGGAAAATATTTTCAAAAAGCATGAAAAAAAAAAATAATTTTACCAACATTTTGCTTCATAAGCACCACAAAAATTTTCTAAATCAATTTTTTAAAAAATTTTAATTGTTGAACAGGTCTCTAGCAATAATTTGGCTTTTACAGATTGCAAAAATATCAATTAGTCGATGAGTTATAGCCAAAAAACCATATAAACAATGTGCTGAAAATCGGCATTTGACTGCAAAGTTCGAAGGTCGATTAAAAAAAAAATCGAACTAACATAAACAAACGCCGCGATACGGGTCTTCTAATTTAGCCTCTATTTTCACCCCCCCCACTCTCAGAATCGACCTTTGCTAACCTGAATTTGTTCCACAGTGTTATTGAGGGTTGACCTTGGGTAATATGTCAAGTGATTTCAACAAATAGTTTGTACAAACTAAATTTTTCTTTTGTAGGCCTATTTTTATACTCTCAACACCACTGTGTAGAGGGTATATATCAGTTTGTCAATCCGTTTATAACTCATCAAAATAAATTCCGGATAGCCCATAAATTATATACATTCTTGATCCTTATAAAAGACGATGTCGATCTGTCGATGTCCGCCTGTCTGTCTGTCTGTTGAGTACTTTCTTCTGAGACCCCGATAAGTCGTGCGGTTACATTAATTAGGTTTAAAATAGAGACTTTAGACCAAACATGTGAGGAGTGACGTAAGATTTCATAAACATAGTGAAACATGTGTACATGAAACAGAATAAACGAATTTTGTTCTGCTTGTAGATTTTTTTTGTACGTCTAAATTTTCAAGCAAACAAAAATGTGTATGCATCGCTGATAAACAAACAAGAATGTATTTTAAAATTTATACTGATTGCATTTAATAATTGCTTTCTATAAAAAAAAAACACGAAAATACATAAATACATAATTGGACAACTTACAACAGGTGTTGTATCGTTGTATCTGTTGTATCGTGTATTACTTTACAATAGTGTAAAATTGTTATTGGTAATTTGCATTGAAAAATCTGATACAACGATACAACTTCATTTGCTGTGTTTAGTAAATGTTGTATATTGTATCATAACATATCAGTCTCAAGTGAATGCCAGGCAGTTCCCCATTATAAAAATTTCAAGACGATCGGTTCAGTGGTATAGTCTCCTATACGTACAAACAAACAAACATAATTACTCCATTTTTTATATATAGAACTCTACCACATTGAAAAATGCCCGGTGATATTTAGACTTGCAGCATTAAACTCCCCGTTGATTTTTGCCAGTTCACCGAATCAAAGACTGAACGCATCCGAAAAGTATTCCCGAACATTGCACAAGATTACAGAAATCATGTTTGATTGAGCGTACGTGCTATATTGGCTCCGAAAAATATTAATGTCGACGAACTGAATTTTCAGATTCAAAGTGAAATTACTCGCAAAATGATGACGTACAAAACGGTGGCTTTCATTACTACCCACGAAGATTTCGTCAACCACTCAACTGCTTGATTTGCCCGATTTATCGCCTCACAATCATCAACTGAAAGTCGGATCGGTAATCATATTGTTGTGAAATATCAGCCAACAACGTCTTTGTAATGACACCGGCTTGCAGCTGAAAAACTGATGAACCAAGTACAAAGGAGAAGACCTTTTCACACTACGTATCCCAATGATTCCGACCGATATGTAATTCGACTTTAAGCGCTTGAAGTTCCCGGTAGGGCTAGCATTCGCAATGACAATCAACAAATCGCAAGGACAGTTATTCACTGTTTGCGGCATTAACATTGAAAATCCATGCTTCTCGCATTGATTGTCATTTGTATGTCGCGTGTTCCCGTGTCGGACAACAAAACAAAAATAAAGTTTATCATAGAGCATTGCAATGAATAAGAAATTTTAATTTCAAATAATTTTCACTAAAAAAATACGTTAATTTCTCTTTATTACTTTGTTTGACGCAAAAAATATGATTGAAATTTGGACAGGACAACGTCTGTGGGTCAGCTAATATATAGTATTTCAATTTAAGTTTTTAACTTTGTATCACCTAAAATACTGAATTGAAAATTAAGAACAATTAACTAACTAGTAATTAATTAAAAATATTTATTAATTTATAAAATTTTTAAATAATATTTAGAAACAAATATTTATATAGTATTTTAAATGCACACAATTAAAAAGTCGAAAACACCAAAAAATGCTTCCGACGTAACTGACAACTAACGATAACGAATGTTTTCACAACTGCAAATGCAATATAATTATTTTTTGTTTATGTCACGTGTGTGTATATAAACACTAGTGCGAGTC
The DNA here is from genome assembly GCA_963682025.1 of Cordilura impudica. NCBI lineage: Eukaryota > Metazoa > Arthropoda > Insecta > Diptera > Scathophagidae > Cordilura > Cordilura impudica. The sequence goes on along the minus strand of OY821517.1, from coordinate 85,685,548 downwards.
GATTTGTAGGGAGGCAAAAAAATCGCGCAAGTGGCAAGGAAAATCATATTTTAGGGATCAAAATAAGAAACTTTGGCCAAGGAACCATACCTCTAAAACGAATTCTGATGTCCCGAATTTTAACCTGTCTGTCTGTCTGCTGCCATGGGGCAACCCCATTCCCCCTCATGCAATTGATCTGAAACTTGGCCCATAGTCTTGTTGTGACTAATTTGGGGGTAGTCACGCAGAGTCAACCATAGTCACCCGTAGTCACACGTAGTCCCGGAGTGATCTAAAAGTTATGTACCCTCATTCGATCGATCTTTTTGAAAAACATAAAATAGTCAAGGCGTATGATTATTATTTATTAGCAGAGTAGAAGAATAAACGTATACGTATGAATGTTAATTTTAATATTAAATCAAACATAGTCAGCCCAATTCTAAACAAAAAATGGTGATTTTTTGAAATGTTTGTATGGGGAACCACCCAGGGGAGGTGTGCCATTGGCATGGGTGGTCGGCCCTCCAAAGTTAGTGGGGGTCGATCATACATTTGGACTCGATTGGGGCACTCTAAATGGGTCAAAGTGAGACAGACAGACAGACAGATCAAAAGTCGGGATATCAGAATTCGTTTTAGAGGTATGGTTCCTCGGGCAAAGTTTCTTATTTTGATCCCTAGAATACGATTTTCCTTGTCACTTGGGCGATTTTTTAATCGACCCGCCCTAATAAAAACAGAGTTGCGACTTAATCAATAGTTTTCGAAACAAACTTACTCAGCAAACAGATTCGTTGTGGCTACCAAATTTATTGCCAACCGAATTGCGATGAAATTATTAACCGAATTTTGAGTTGATTGCAATTATACATAATTCTATTGTCTTAACAGTAAATATTTTATCACAATAGAAAATTGTTAGCTGCTATATTATTTCTTATAATACTATCAAAAAATCAGTTGTTGATATTTAGAATTTTTGGCGAGTTTTTTTCGGTCCCTCCATATAAAACTTCTTATTCAACTAAATCTATTTAAAGACATTCAAATAGCTAAGATTTTTTTAAATTTGGTTGATAGTTGATTTTAGAACGCATAAGGGGCCCTAAGAAATATGGTTGTAATGAGACAATTTTTGGATCAAAAACCTATATAATATGTACATCCGATATAAACCTAAACTTATCATGAGACAACTATAAAATGTCAAACAACCTTAAACTTGGTTTCTGATCATTTTTTATGACCGCAGTCACCTTAGCCCTCATAGTTGAAGCTAATACTCTTTCCAAAATATGCAATATTCTTTTAGTATATATTAAATTTAAATACTCTTGTGACTTCTCTCAAATAAATACTCGCAACTCTAGTCCAATTTTGTACTCCCAAAAGAATGCTAATCTTAAAGACTGTTCCCAGAATATTCTGAAGATTGTATATGGCAAAGACTTATATAAATGATCTATATAATCCGACATGTAACCTTTTTAATAGTGCTGGCGAGCCTAAAAGATGACGCCCTATTCTCCGTGCACCTGGGCTAAAAGGTCTTAACCACTTTGAAAAGTTTTGAGGACTATAACTTTATTCGGTTTAATGGTTTAAGGTAATTATGTTCTTTTCATATTCTTTAAAAAAAAAATAAGTAATAAGAAAAACTCTACTAAAATTATCTATACAGATTATTATGCTAATGTACGTAAAAAACAAGGACAACATCCACGAAACGAAGGTAAATTCTATGAATAAGAAAACACCTAAGCTTTTAATTTTAAAAGATATAAATTTGAAATTCAATTTTTCACTCAACTTAACCTTAGCCAGGCATTACGCAATGCATTCTCTTAAAGTTGGAGAATAAAAAATAATACATTTTGTAAAATAGTATAACGATGAACGAAAAATACAGTCAAATGGAGGAACTTCCATACATCTGTATAAACTTAAACAACAACAAAACTATGTAGTTGAATAGAGTAGAGATTAACTTAAGCGCGCGAGGATATTCATTATTTTCATGCATCATTAAACGCAATTTTGTGAGAAAACAAAACATTTTTTCGTAGTTTTTGCCAGGTTTTTATTATTGTTTTTTTTTTTTTTTTTTTTTGTAAAAGCGAATTCGTTTTTCACTTGTTTAGATAAAATACTGTTGTTGATATTTTTACTTAAAACGCAACTGTTGACATTTTAAGCGTGACCATGTTTTTCTACCTAGATTTAAGAGAGGGGGGTGGCCATCAAATGAGGTTTCGAAGTTTTAGATGAGCAGTTTCCTTATTTTCTTTTTAATTTTCCCATTTAAAATGTACTTAGCTGTAAAGATAACGATTAAGAGAACTAAAATAATTTTGGTTCTTTCGAAATGATAGTGTTTCTTTTTTTTTCCTTTACTAAAGGCAGAGCTCTGGTAATTACTATAAATTTGTATTTGTAGAAGTAACTATTGAAAATGTTAAGCGGTGGAAACTTTTATTACATATACTTAACCGATAATACAAAAAAACTGGCCTATTTGAGGCCGATCGAGACATTCCTAATAATAGACACTAAGGATCCATTTTACGAAAAGCTTTTTTAAGTATTTGGTTTTATACTGGTTTATAGGAAACAAATAAACCAATCAATAATAATAGCACCTGGGCTGTGGAGTTAGATTCGTAATCGTCGAGTCGAAGTCGGAGTCGCTAGTAAAGAAATTTTATTAGCAATAGAAACATTAAATTTAAAAACCCTACTCAATCAAAAATTATTAAATTAAATAAAAATTACACATTTTTGTGATCAGAACAACCAAATTATCCCCAAAATCGTCCGCCTTCCCCCCAAACTTAATTAAGGAATACCGTGAACACTCTTTTCATAATACAAACAAGTAAGTGTCGCCGATAGGAAAAATGCAATGTCGGGTTCGGAATCGGACTTAGAGTTGAAGTTGGAGTCGGAGTCGGCATTTTGTTGAAATTGTGTCCCCTCTTTGAAAAATATATCCCAAAAACTATTTATTCTAGACCAGTTATGTTCTCCCATATGAGGGGAATTAAAAATTGCTTATATCTCAAAAACTAAGCGTCGTAGAGGAAACTGTTTGACAACTAGTGGGTGCATTTCGATGATTTTTTTTCTTTAACCCTCATTCTGTATTTTGGGCAAATTTTGCCAAACACCTGCTTAACTTCACATATCTCGGGGCTGTTTTTTTTATCTATATATGTTAAATTCATTTAATGTTTGTTTGTTTGTTTGTGTGACCGTTATACAAATTTTTATTTTTCAACGGATTTCTCTTAAATTTTGGTAAGCACGATTTCTGTACTCCAGGCAAGGTCACCATATGCTTCCTACCGGCCACTTATATATACACAAAATTAATTTTTTGCCCATTTGTTTGTTTGTTTGACTGCTATACAATCTTTTATTTTTTACGGATTTCTCTGAAATTTCGTACACGTGATCTCTGCACTCCAGCGAAGGTTACCATATACCTTCCTCTGGCCAAGCCTACCATTACGCCCACGTTTTATATAAAATTCATTTTCTCTTTTTTGGTATATTTGTTCGCTATACAATTTTTTTTTTTAAGGGATGCATCTGAAATTTGGTACCCAGCGAAGGGAAGGTCACCATATGCTTCTTACTGACCACGCCTACTTTTACGCCTACTTATACGTACATAAAATTCATTTTTCGTCCGTTTGTTTGTTTGACTGCTATACAAACTTTTATTTTTCCGCGGATTTCTCTGAAGTTTGGTAAACGTGATTTCTGTACTCCAGGCAAGGTCGCCGGCCATACCTACTTTTACACCCACTTTTTATACAAAATTCATTTTCAGTTTTTGGTATATTGGTTCGTTATATAAAGTTTTATTTTATTCTATACAAATACTGGAGCTGCTGAAAATGTTTTTATACCAAGAACACCCCTGATATCGAGCGATATGCCCTTTGATTTTAAAATACTACAACTCTCAGTATGTTTTGCCTTATCTACGACAATTGAAAAAACACAAGGTATCAACTTGGAGTCTCCCAGGTTTTCTCATGGACAGTTATACATCGCCTCCACCAGACGGAAAAACCAGAAATGTTGTATATCCCAAAGCTTTAGAATAACTAAAATTCCTAATTTTAGACATCATACACTCAAAATAATCCGTGCATAAACATAGTTAGTTGTAATGGTAAGCAGGCGCTGAGCACTTAGTCCCCAATGAACAAATTCCCAAAAAAAAAAAAATAAACTCATTCCCAAAAAAATTGGGGAATAACTTTACGATGAACAACTTCCCCAACTTTAAATAAAGGTCCCCAAAAGAAATGAACAAATTCCCCAATTTTTCTAAAAACGAAATAACACATATAAGCAAATTATAGTCGGTCTAGACGATACCCTATACCATGGTTTAGAGACTCTATCTTTTCGGTCCAACTAAGTGGATATAGAAAATAAGCATAAACTAAATTTGAGTGGCATTATTATTAATTTTTTTGGCTGCAGATATGAAAAAGTTCATATCGGATGCTATATTTATAAGGGGAATTCGTCGAAAAAAGGACCGATCCCGACCAAATTTGGTAAAGTCACTTATATTTTGAAAAAATGTATAGAAACCAAATTTAAATCTGTGCACTATTTTTGTTTTTTATCGATTTAAGTGAAGAACGAGAAGCAGCTTTAAATGGGGGCTATGACTAAGAACTCTCTTATAGGGTTCTTTTTTGGACTACTGATTAATGAATATAATAAACACATACACACCCAATTTGCCTAAGATCTATATGATAATTTGGATCTTATGGAAATATGTGTCGATTTCATAGGGGTCGTTTGTATGGGGACTTGGTCTGAACATAGACCGAATTTCACGAATTTCAACAGCGTTTATCCTATGGCCGGTAAAAGCTTATGTACCTAATTTCATCAAAATATATTGATATTTGCGACCTTAGTTTGATTACAAAGTTTACGGACGGACGGAAAGTGATTCTGAGTCGATCAGTAATAAAAGATGGGTCTAGGTCAAATATTACTGGTAGTAATAAACAGCAGCTCAAAGTCATTATATAAAAATGAACTTACTCCGCAAATTCATTCTTAAATTTGTACATTGTTTAATTTAATGAATTTTGGTAAGTATTTATTTATACTAGCAGATTCCAGCCCTCGAAATTCGAGCGCAAATTCTAGGAAATTTTATTTTTTCATTAAATAAGGACCCTAAAATTATACTAATCAATTACGGCCAATTCACAAATCAACACAAAAAACAAACTCCTCTTTGTTACAAACACATTAACAAATTTAATAAACACACACATAGCATTGTATAATTTTAAATGCAATTTACTCAAAATAAAGGAAAAAAATTAAAAAATCCGTAAATCTGCAAAAAGAAATACCTTTCAAATAATATACGTTTGGTCAAAATCGGGATAAAACGGTAGAACATTAATATTATAGATGAAAATTTATATACTGCTCTCAATATCAATAAAATCTGTATTCTTTTCAATAGCATCATTTCGGTATGCGGACGCTACGCGCTCGCGTAACACAACTTAGCTAAAATATCGAAATGATCTGAAAAATACATTTTGGCAATTAAAATAAGTTGGCGACAATTGCGTGGCAGCACGGGTGTGGCGCGCGGACGCGGACGCTTGCTCCAAATAGGCCACACATATAATATAAGCAGTTGCTTAAAGCAACCTTGCGGCATAAGTTTAAACGTCGCATCCATTTTTCATTTTTGAAACTTCTATAAATTTGACGCCTTAATGATGATCACGTATTGAATTAAGTAATTCAATTTTTCAAAGTTCTGATTCCCGTAACTTGCTAACGATTCCGTTATATTTGATGTTTACAAAATAAATAAACTTAAAAAAAAACTTAAAGCGGATTCGCAGCTTATTTTTGAAGCAGTTTTGCTGTAGCGTCTTATAAAAAAATTTTAAATTACAAAATTACAAAATTTTAAATTGAAATATAAAACTAATTTACTCAAAAAAAAACGTAGGCATTAGGGAATTTTTTCATCATCAACAAATTCCCCAATCCCATAAAAGTTTTTGGGGCGAAAGTTAATTTTTTTGGGGAATTTATTCATTAAGAACTAAGTGCTCAGCGCCTGTAAAGCACAGTGAACCATTTTTCAAGTCAAAAGCCTTAAGATCCCGGGCAAGACCGGGTCAAAACAGCTAGTCTTATATATAAAAATGGATGTATGTTTGTATGTATGTTCCGTATGGACTTCAAAATGTTTGAAGCGATCTTGATGAGATTTTCAGGGAATCTTGGAAATAGCCTCGCGGGTGTAACTGTGCAGTCTGATACTCGATTTTTGGTCTGTGGGCGGAGGGGCGTGGTAAAATCAAATTTTAATATTGTACCTAGATACCGTAATTTTACTTTGGGACGTCTCTATTATAGAGGTTACACTTTATTATCTTCTTATCCTCACCATTTTACGGCACATAAAATTCATCTTTGATATGACAGGAGTGAGGTGTTCAATAATGTAAACTCTGCTATCAGGCATATGATTACGATCATTTGGAATCAATTCTTGTAGATTTAATGACCTCTTTTCCAAGTAGTTTTTAACAACAAGATATCTTTCAAACACACTATTGAATTTTACTAGAACTTATTTTTTTCTTATTTTATGTAGACCCCATATTGATATCGTTGTGTTGAATGTTTTCATTAAGATTTTCACCAAGTTTGAGGACTGCAGAATATAATTGTTCCTTAGAAAGAACTGTGGACAAACCAATTATAAGAAAATTCCGTTCTTAAAGAACTGTGTTCAAACTTCCTCAGCTCTGTTTGTTTTCAACAAGCATTTTTCCAGCTCAGATTTTATACAATTTAGTTGCTACATAACCTCCTCACAAATTATTTTGGTAAGAGATTTAACGCCTTGCTCTAATTCTGTTATCATCGAATCAGCATTAATGACATTGCTGGACTCCTGAGCAACAAACGATGGGGGACCTAAAGAACGGGTTCTAAATCTGAATAACAGGCCGCCGTCACTTTTCCTTATTGTTTCTACTATCTTCGAACTTAATGTTGGATTTTCCTGAATAGCACATTTCGTATGTAAAGAATGTTTACATATTCCACAGGAAATTTTACCTCGACTGCAAGATGTTGCACAGACTTTACAGATGGAAGACATCACGTATTTATTATGATGCCTAGTAATGTCTTTTTAGTATTTGATCTTCAATTATATTGCTTTCTTTTCTTTGTTATTGTATTTGTGCGTAAATTAACACACCATTTGATATAATCTTATTTTATTCTTTTTTTGATTGTTGCTTTTGTGTATTGATATGTTCACTGTCGAAACTGTTTTCTAATTTTTATTTTAAACTAGGCAGCATAACAGTTTCAGTTTTCTCCTCACCTTTAATTGCTCTTTCTATTAGATTTTTTTCTCTTTACTGACTTGTAATTTGTATTTTATAATATTTGAAATTTGTATTTTTAATATTATTAAAAATATTTTTATATATTCTTAATTATTTTAGTACCTTATAATTATTCAAACATCATTTTAACACTATTATTATTCGCCGACAGCAAAAAAACATGTCTACTCCTGTGTCATTGCTTTAACCTTTTAATTAATTCATATCTGCAAGCTAAAAATTTATAATAATGCAATTAATATTTGGTTTATGCTTATTTTCTAGATCCAATAGGTTACGTTTGTTCTGTGCAGACCAACTATAATTTTCTTAATAGTTTTATTAAGTGCAAATTAAAAAAAAAAGAACACGAACTAAATGACGCAAATATTAAAATTTCTTTTACGAAACTTGATATATGATCCTTTATTAGCCGTATGATAGCCAATTTTGATAATGGTGAAAGTTGGTACATATTGAGACCTAGCCCCATACAAATGTTGCTAATGGGTATGCCTATATATCTAAAAATCATTTATCAAAAATCAAGACTATGGGATTAAATAAGTCATAGTCCCCAAATAAAGCAGCTTCCCGATATTCACTGTCCTACAAGTATAAGCATATACATTACACATCCGCCATGTTACTCTTCCAAAAAAAAAAAAAAAAAAAAGATAGCTGTCCATAAAAATTTGTTCTATTTCTGTCGTTTGGCACTAAGCGTCTGCATTTTTTAAACGTTTTCAGCATCAAAGGACTCGTTCTTCAAGACCAATATTTACGCCCCTTCTGAATTATTTTCATCACTGATTGACTTATGTTACGTTATCTAGGTTAATTCCTAACCAGGTGAGATACTAACCTCTACGTCTCGCGATTTTCTTTTTATACCCTATACCACTATGTGGTTTGGGTATAATGACTTTGTGCTGCTGTTGGTAACTACCAAAAATATTTGACCTAGATCCATCTTTTATTATACCGATCGAATCAGAATCACTTACTGATTCGATTTAACGATGTCCGTTCGTCCGTCCGTCCGTCCATCTGTGTGTCCATGTAAACTTTGTAGTCAAACTGCAGGTCGCAAATATGAATATATTTTGATGAAATTTGGCATGTAAGCTTTGACCGGATGAGGATGAGAGATGTTGAAATTGGTGGGATTCGGTCCATGTTCACACCTAGCCCCCATACAAATGACCCCTAAGAAATCGACATAAATTGCCATAAGATCCAAATTGTCATATAGATATTACTCAAATTGGGCTTGTATGCGTTTATTACATCCATTAATGAATAGTCCAAAAATGATGCCTATGGGACAACTCTTAGTCATAGGCCCCATATAGAGCTGCTTCCCGATCTTCACATAAATCTATCAAAAAACAAAAATATTGCACTGATTCTTCTCAAATTTTGTTTGTATATATTTTTTCAAAATACAAGAGACTTTACCAAACATAGTCAGGATCTGTCCATTTTTGGGCCTAGTCCCCATATAGATATAGCATCCGATATGAACTTTTTCATATCTACAGCCAAAAAAATTAATAACAATGGCACTCAAATTTGGTTTATGCTTATTTTCTATATCCAAGTGGTGGGACCGAAGAGATAGAGTCCCTAAACCATGGTATAGGGTATCGTATAGTCGGTCTAGACCTTACTTGTTCGTTTTGTTATTTTAAATAGTTATGAAATAATTATAATTTTTAAACAGTCCACATCATTTTAATCTTCCTCAGATAATAAAATTAGACCCCGAACTATAGATGTTAGGTTAGGTTAGGTTGAAAGTGGCTGCTAAACCAAAGGAAAAGCACTATAGATGTTATTATTGAACATTATCGAAAGCAATAAAATTCAAAACAAACAATTAGTCGGCCTAGATCGACTATACAATACCCCATAACATGCATAGCTGAGGTAATAAGTGAATATAGAAAATAAGCATAAACAAAATTTTAGTGGTAATGTTATTAATTTGCAGCATTCAGATATTAAAAAGTAAATATCTGATGATATGTTTATGTGGTGACTAGGTCAAAAATGAACCGATCGTATAAGATATATATAAACCAAATTTTAAAACAATATTTTTAAAAATATTCCTACAGGGTTTATCTTTCAACTGCTCATTAGTGGGTATAATAAGGCATCTTAGTTGATCTGATAGGGTTATTTATATGGGAGCTAGGTCTGAACGTGCACTGATTTTTTCCCATTTCACTAGCGTTCGTCGATAAAAGCTTAAATACCAAACTCATTAAAATATATTCATATTTGCGAACTGTAGTTTGCATGGATACACAGCCGGATGGATCAAAAGATAGACAGACGAACGGACATCCCTAAATGGCAAACATACGAGGACCTCATCACAGTCGAAGACTATCACTTTCACGAGTGTGGAACTTGATCCTATGCGAGTAAGCTCTCAAAAATTGGGCTAGGAAGGAGAAGCTGTTTAAGAGAGTGTTGCGAATATCGCCTAATATTTTCAGAGATTGCTGCCATCGTAACGGGAATCATACCAATATATATAGCAGTAAAAGAGCTATTAGAGACATGGGAGCTGAAGAATGAATCATACGAATAACTGAAAGAGATCAGTCCATGGAAAAATGCAAATAAGGGTCGGTTTACCTATAATATGAAGCCAAACACAGATCAGCTTATTAATCTCTTCCACAGATCCTAACTGGACACGGAGGATACAGGAGCTACTTATATCGTATTGGACATGGCAGCTCACCTAGGTGCCCACAATATCCCAAATTGGACTAAAATGCAGACCACATGCAGGATTTATGTGTCCACGGTTTGACGAACAACGATTGCAACTAAAACTCCACATATGTGAGAGCTTAAAAGTCGAGGACATTGTCAACGTGATGCTATGATCGCGTAAGAACTGGGTTTCAGTCAGTAAATGCATTAACATATACGAGGCACTGTGAACAGCAGAGGAGGTCCGCAAGGCCCTGATGGCTACATAATCCTGCATAGATTTTGGATGCAAAGTGAAGTACATCGGAATTATTTTTGTTTTATTGTTTTGTTTTTTGTCGACCTTGAAAGCTTACACTTTGTATAATAGATACTGAGTTTTGTAAAAAATTGCGCCAGGAATCTATCTATAATAGGCTAGGCGATTTCTTTTTACTGATGTTTTGTTCTACCACATTATCCCGATTTTGACCAAACGTCTATTATTTGAAAGGAATTTCTTTTTAGCCGTTTTACAGATATACAGATTTTTAAATTTTTTCCTTTATTTTCAGTAACTTGCATTTAAAGTTGCTACTAACACATACATAAAATTATACAATGCTATGTGTGTGTTTATTAAATTTGTTAATATGTTTGTTATAAAAATGAGTTTGTTTTTTGTGTTGATTTGTGAATTGGTTCGAATTGATTAGCATACTTTTAGGGTCTTTATTTAATGAAAAAATAAAGTTTCCTATCATTTGCGCTCGAACTGCGAGGAGTGGAATCTGGTAGTATAATATTAATAGGCTAGGCGATTTCTTGTGACCGATGTTTTGTTCTACCATTCTGTCCGATTTTGACCAAGTGTATAATTTTAGAGAGGTATTTCTTTTTCGCCGTTTTGTAGATTTACAGATTTTTAAATTTTTTCCTTTATTTTGAGTAAATTGCATTTATAATTGCTACTAACACATACATAAAATTATACATATGGTTCGTGTGTTTTATTAAATTTGTTAATGTGTTTGTTAATGAGTTTGTAATCTTCATTCACTATAATAGTAAACCATAAAAGTGTTGGTTTGTGAATTGGCTAAGTTGATAAATAAAACTGCCTAGAAATTGCACTCGAATTCTGAGCGCTGGAATCTGCTAGTAATTTACAAATATTTTGTTACTGGAACTACAGCATGTATTTCCATTATATTATCTTAATCGTATAGTATTCAAAGTCTAACTCAGAACGGACCTTGTAATGGTTCCTAGGTCACAAAAAGCAAGAAATGGGAAATGTGCTGTAATCAGTCTTTCTTCTTTCTTCTTAATAAATTTTGTAATTTCGAGATTTAGTTTGATAACAAAGTGGATAGATGAACATCTGTAAATAGACTCAGTAATTCTAATTTGAAACTATGCAAATGTATCAAATGCTAACCCTGACATTTTACATATAGCTACAACTGCAAACTGTCCAGTTATTGGGTCACGCTGTTGTGTTGTAGCAATATTTTTAATTTCTTTAATCATTTTAAGTAGTTTTTCTATTATAAACTGCCAGCATAAAAAGAAACCAACTAATAGAGGAGGAAGACAATAGCAACAACACCAATAGCAGAACGCATTTCTTGAAGATTTTTCATTTACTTAAAAAGGACTAATGTTGATTTGTTTTTTTCTCTTTTGTAGTTTCATTTGTTGGCTTGTGTTGGTTGAATGGATGTTGGCTGGCAAGAGAAATACGTAAAAGAAGAAATTTTGTCACTGTGCTTATTGTCTGGAACATTAAGATTTTATATGGGTTTTTTATAATACTAGCGTCATTTCCTGCTTAGTTGTAATCTTAGAGAGAACACCACCAATTTTATTTAGGATGTTTTTTCTTTTTTTTTTTTTTTTTTTTTGTTGCTCAAGTATTGTTTCATTTATTCAGTAGGATCCAAACCAACATGCAATATTCATGATTAAGGTTATCTGTTTGGGTGATATTACTTAGTTTTATTGTGAGTGGAGTTATTCGAACAGTAACAACTAAAGTAGCTTTTTAATGAAGACACTATGGGACTAATATCGTAGGATAATTATACCCTATACCACTATGTAGTTTGGGTATAAAGACTTTGTGCTGCTGTTTGTAACTACCAAAAATATTTGACCTAGAACCATCTTTTATCATACCGATCGAATCAGATTGATGAAATTTGGTGTATAAGCTTCTATCAGCCATAGGATGAACGCTGTTGAAATTGGTGAGAATTGGTTCATGTTCGGACCTAGCCCCCCATACAAATGACCCCATGAAATCAACATAAATTGCCATAAGATACAAATTATCATATAAATTTTAGGCAAATTGGGTTTGTATGTGTTTATTACATCCATTAATCAGTAGTCCAAAAATGATCCCTATGGGACAACTCTTAGTCATAGGCCCCAATTTAAAAAACGGAAATATTGCACTGATTCTTCTCAAATTTTGTTTGTATATATTTTTGCAAAATACAAGAGAACTTACCAAACATGATCAGGATCGGTCCATTTTTGGGCCTAGTCCCCATATAGATATATACTCCGAAATGAACTTTTTCATATCTGCAGCCAAAAAAAATTAATAAAATCCCTCTCAAACTTATTTTCTCTATCCAGTTAGTTGGGCCTGAGAGATAGGGTCTCTAAACGCATCGTATAGTCGGTCTAGACCGACTATAATTTTCTTACTTGTTTTTTTTTAATTGAATTTAAATCTGGTTATATGTTGGAAGTGTAGACATTGTGTATTGCGATTTTTTTTAAGGTTATTCGATATTAGAAATGCTCGTTAGTCAATCGGCATAATAAATGTTTTATTATGTAATAAATAATATATATAATCCGAAAAATGCCGATACCCTTCTACTTATATCGGATTCATAATAACCATGTGCATCCAAATAGAACTAGTTAGCCAAAATTCTTGACATGAATTCACTGTAGAGGTACATACCATTCCTAGAAAAAGTATCCGTACTCTTGGTGATGAAAATGTTAAATATTAATAAAAATTTTAATAAAATATTTTGAATTACTAATTTTTTACCATTGACACATTTCCTTACCATTTCCTTTGATGTTATTTATTGCTGATGATTCTACACAGAAACAAATTTCCTAAATTTGTGTGCCGTAGGTTTATGATCATAAATCAGTTAAACCAAAAAGATTCCTGATGGCCCAGTTATTGTGAGCTTTGTTTCAATTTTTGTTTTTAATTGTTTATGTATCTGAACTATAATACCACCTCTACCATGTATAACTGTTGACAAAAGATTTTCTTTATTTAATGCAGTTCCAATTTTTGCCAAACTAACTTTTTCCTTTAATGCCGAAAATGCAAAACTTGCTTCCATCTGAAAATAAATCACAATCCAAAAATTCTGGAGACTTGTTTATATACTCATTTGCATATTCCATAAATTTGTTTCTATTGACATGGGATATACATGGTTTCTACGTGCTACACGACCGCGAACATCAGATTTTATTAATATTTTGCTAGCGGTATCTTCATGCATGTCTTTGCTGAAGAAAGCTTTGATGTTAGAACTAATAGGGAAGGCAGTTATTTTGGGAATCGCTTCTGCCAATGATCCAAGCTATTTGATGAAAATATTTGCCCCTCATTTCTAAGCTAATGTTAATAATGGTTCTCTCTCAGCATCGCTTTTTTGATTGTATTACTCATCTCATAATATAGTTTCAAGAGATATATAATTATGTCACATTAACTATATACACACAAGTTTGTCTTCTTCTCAACTAAAAGCGATGTAACAGACCTGTGAGTCATTGCATAATTCGTGGGATTCCCCTAATTGCAAATGTTCGAATACTTTTTCTGACACATGTAATTACCATACTGCATTTTTTGCATTGTAAACAAAAAAAAATAAGTAGAACTGTTTTTTGAAAAACAAGAAACATTCTCAAACTCTCATTAGCAAAAAATTTTTTATTCAGCACATTTTAATACAAACTTAATTAATATTTATAATTTTCATCCTTAACGGTACGAATAATTTTTCTAGCAAGTGTATGCGCTATTTTCGCCTTTGAAAGATCTAACTGAAAATCGGGAAACAACTATATATGGGGGCAATGGTTAGGAATGGTCATAAAGGTTGAATTTTTAGGCAACTGTTTTCCGCTTATAACAAACGCAAATATACCGAATTTTACGGAGATCTATATGATAATTTGGGTTCTTTACCAAATTAAAGGTTATGTCATAGCGATCATTTCTATGGAGGTCGGTCTTAACAAATGACCGAGAAAAGCTTCTAAAGGGTGATTTTGTAAGAGCTATAGGAAAGTTTTCCAAAAAAAAACACATAAAATTCAGAAAAATGCATGAAATCTTTATTTGAATCGATAGTACGGTCCATATAATTGACCGGTCCCGAACGTGAAATAAAATGTTCACCGAACTCGCCTCTCAATAAGTCCATTGTTGCGCGTGCTTTGTGGCATGTGGCACCGTCTTGTTGAATCCACATGTCATGCAAGTCAAGCACTTGCATTTTGGGCAAAAAAAAAGTTGGATATCATCTCTCGGTAGCGCCCAATTGCTGCGAACGGCGACGAATCGATAATTGATGGTCATCATTAACACTGGCCGATACAGCTGCGATATTTTCTTCAATTCGCACTCTACGTAAGCCTGTTAGCCCGAATAGCCGCTTCAGTGGGTCGATTAAACTAACCATAAAATGGAAGAAGCGCGCGATGAACTTTCTTAACAGAGCACGCATTTTGATAATAAAATTCAATAACTTGCAAGCGTTGTTCGTTTGTAAGACGATTCATGGTTAAATTATAGACCAAAGTGAAGATGTTTGACAATGAAACAAAACACGAAACGTGCGTCAGCTGTTTAAACCAGTGTTGCCAAAAAGATAATAGCTAAAAAATCACCCTTTATAAAAAATGTTAGGAAAATATACTTATGTATATTTGCTGCCTTTAGTTTGCCTTTAGTTACAAAGTTTACAGGGACAAACAGGTAGAAGGACGACGGACGTCGCCGAATCTTCTCAGAAATCAATTGATGTAATAAAAGGTGGGTTTTGGTCATATATAATTGGTAGTTACAAATATTATTAAAAGCTCAATATACCACATGTTTATTACGCCTATTAATTATTAGTCGAAAAATAAACACTGTTAGTAAAAGCTCCCGATCTTTACTTAAGGGGGAGGCGGGTAAGGTTTTAAAGGCGAAAAAAGGCACATTTTCATAATTTTTTTTCGAAGATATGAATATTGTTGGATTATTTATTTCATATAAACGTTATAGTCTAACATCTGAAGTATCTTTGAAAAAATGATCAATTAAAAATTTTAATAAATAAATACGTCAAGTTGTTTTGCGGTGAACATCATAACTCGTTACCAGATCATGGGCAATAAAAAAAAATATAAAAATGCATTTAAAAGGTGATATGTTTCCCGAGGTAATCAGGAAGAGTTTTTATACCCTATACCACTATGTGGTCAGGGTAAAATGACTTTGTACAGATGTTTATAACTACCAAAAATATTTGGTCTAGCCTGACCTTTTATTATACCGATCCACTCAGAATCACTTTCTGAGTCGATTTATCAACGTCCGGCCGTCCGTCTGTCCGTCTGTGTGTCCATATAAAACCTTGCAATTAAACTACAGGTCGCAAATGTGAACATATTTTTATGAAATTTGGTATGTACGCTTCCACTTCCACCAGCCATAACATGAATTCTGTTGAAATTGGCGAAAGTAGGTGCATGTTCAAGCGTAGTCCTCATACAAATGACACCTATGACATCGATATGACTTGCCATATGATCCAAATTATCATATAGATCTCGGTCAAGTTGGGTTTATGAGTGTTTATTACACCCATTAATCAGTAGTTCCAAAAAAACCCTATAGAACAGTTCTTAATCATAGCTCCCATATAAAGCTGCTTCCCGATCTTCACTTAAATCTCTCAAAAAAACAAAAATATTGGACAGATTTTTCTCAAATTCAGTTTGTATATGTCTTTGCAAAAAATAAGTGATCTTAAAAAATATGGTTAGAATCGGTCCATTTTTCGACCTCGTCCCCATATAAATATAGCATCCGATATGAACTTTTTCATATTGAAAGAAAAAATTTATAACAAATTTGGGTTACGCTTATTAAACTCTTTCTTTTAACTCATACTCTCTGTCTGTCTGTCGTGGGGCAACCCCATTCCCCCTTATCCAATTGATCTGAAACTTGGCCCATAGTCTTGCTGTAAATAAAGATTAATTTTGGGGTAGTCACGCACAGTCACGGAGTGATCTAATTATCATTTAACCTCATCCTGTGAAAAATAGATTAACTTTGACTTAGTCATGCACAGTCACGCATGGTCACGCACAGTCACGTAGAGGTTTATAACGGATTTCCCCTCATTCAATCAATCTGAAACTTGGTCGATATGCTTGCTGTAAAGAAAGATTAACTTCGACATAGTCACGCACAGTCACGCGTAGTCACGCACAGTCATGGAGTGATTTAAAACCCATTATTCAATCCCCTTATTCAATCGATCTGAAACTTGGTCGAAAGACTTGCTGTGAAAAAAGAGTAACATTGACATAGTCACGCATAGTCACGCACAGTCACGGAGAGATTAAAGCCTCACTTCCCCTCATCCGATCGATCTGAAACTTTGTCCATAGCCTTGTTGTGGCCAAAGATTAATATCAGGATAGTCACGCAAAGTCACGCAT
This sequence comes from Cordilura impudica, assembly GCA_963682025.1. NCBI lineage: Eukaryota > Metazoa > Arthropoda > Insecta > Diptera > Scathophagidae > Cordilura > Cordilura impudica. Next base: position 85,668,641 of record OY821517.1, on the reverse strand, counting down.
AGTCACGCACAGTCACGGAGAGATTCAAAACTCATATGCATAAGGCAAGAAAGAGTTTTAATAAAAACTTTGGTTTTATGGGTTAGATTATGTTCTATATCCAATTAGTTGGGCCTAGGAGATAGGGTCTCTAATCGCATGGTATAGGGTAACGTATAGTCGATCTAGACCGACTACAATTTTCTTACTGGTTTTCTTTTCATTTTGGCAGCATTTTGAAGTGAAAAATACGTTTATTACTAAAAAATTTCGGTGAATTTGTTGCTAAAAATTGGTAAATAAATTACCTATTGATTTATGTGTAGAAATAGTGTATAAAATTTCAAAACGATCGATCAAGTAGATTTTAAGTTATGATGTTCACGGGCTTTAAAAATATTGTTTGCGAGAAAATCGATTTAAAGTATTTAACATATACGATTACTGTATGAGGGCAGGTCGCTGTATCTTCGCTAGTTTTGCTTTGATTTACTTGAAATTTTGGCACAACCCTCTCGACATCTTGTACATAAAGAAGAAAAAAATGCAAAAAAAATTTTAAAACCTTACCCATTGATTTATTTTAAATTTGGTTTTGCATACATGACCTGGCTTAATATGGTCATGATTGATCCATTTTTAAGCCTAGTCCCCATTCAAAAATGTCATCGATATTATTTATTTTGTATCGTAAGGCCGCAAACTGAAAATACCACAAATAATTTTTTATGCTTAGTATCAATATAAAATTATGATCTTAGCAAAAATGGCCTAAACACCCTTTCTGAAAACATTTTGAATAGCGTATAGTATTGTCGACTTAGCATTCTTACTTGTTCTTTATTTCTTAAACCTCAAAAAAAAAAAAACATATTATATTAATTCGTCAGTTTCAACGCTATTTTTACAACTGAATCTTACTCAAAATATCGTACGATACTGGTCGCAATTTTCTTTGGCCAACGCCCTACAATGGCCCATAGTTCGGTTATAGCCAAGGCAATCGTGTCAACGTGTTTAAGTCCTTATTGTCGCGGACTCCATACACTTATTTTTCAACTTTTTCAAGGTTCGTTTTATGCTGATGTTGTTGTTGTTGCTGCTGCTGTTAAAATGTGTTTGTTTGTTAGTTTTTAAGATGTTTTTATGTGTTGAATTTGTTGTCGTTGATGATGTTACTGCTGTTGTTCACGCGTTTGTAATTGCACTTACACAAGTACTTGTGTCTTGACACGACTTAAAAACGCTGTAAGACACCATTATCCTGTAAAAAAATGCTGGTATGCTTTATATATCTTACTGTATTTCCCCTCGTCGTTCATACTTTTGGTATAATCTCATTTCATATCTTTGTTTTCCTTTTTTTGCATTATTTCTTATATATTATTGCCCTCCGTAATATGCAAGAATTATACGAAAAGAAGTAAAGGAACTGTCAGCATATCCTCTTCAGTGTGTGATATGAAACACTTTACTCAACTTATTATGTCCACATACTCACAATCATACTACGCCTTCACTTTGTGTGTCTACGAAATGATGGCACTCACCCAAAAACGCCATAAAATGTATAAAGACAGTGATGTTAGTACCGCGGCAATGGATAACTGTTAGCGTTTTTTTAATTTAATATTAAAAGAAATAGTTAAATTAATTTTCTCTCAAGTATATTCAAAGTTAATTTTTTTTCATGTCAAGTATATTCCCCCAAAATGTGGTAATCACGCAACTTCAGAATACTGCAACTATGGACCGAATTATTTAGCAAGTTACAGGCGATATTCAGTAGCAAAAGAACTTCAGAAATTAAGAAGAAAAAATATAGCAAACAGAAATGCACCTACTAACAACATAAAGTCAACTCAAAAAAATTATTTTGTTCAAAATTAGTAAATCCTTTGTAGCAGTAACTCTAACCCACTACCAAAATTCGATTATATATCAAAAATTACTGACTTATTTAGACAACTTCCTCATGAACACAATATGTCCAGAAAACTAAATAAAAAAAATTCTTAAATAAGGGCTTGGACGGCAAATGGTATTCTAAAACACAATAGCGAACTAGAAGTGGTCATCAACAGGGAAAAAATGTACATATGCCTTATATCAGAAACCCATTTAACAGCGCAATTGTGTACTACATTTAAACGCTATTACCTGTACTGCTCAATTCATACTCGTACTAATGCTAGAGGCAGCTCAATTATAATAAAAAAATTTATAGAACATTTTGAAGAAGAGAAAATATCTTCTGAATAACTCCAAATACCAGCAATATCTGTCAAGTTATATGGAATAGCCCTACCGAAGAAACTTTCAACAGTTTGCCAAATACAGGGTCCGCCAAATAACTTTTTTTTTTGAAAATGCTATAAAAAAAACTACTGAATATTATCTCAAATTTCTTTTTTTATTTGAAAGTACAATCCTTCCGGTTAATAATGAAAAATAATTTCATTCAAATGGCTGCCTCGGCTGGCCATGTAGTAGCCTACACGATCGGTCCAATTTTTAAACACATTATCGATTGTCTGCAGCTGTATTTCACCAATGGCTTCATGAATATTGTCCTTTGAAGCGTCAATTGTTTCTGGCTTGTTGGCGTAACACTTATCTTTGAGGGCACCCCACAAATAATAGTCCAACGGTGTCAAATTGCAGCTCCGAGGTGGCCAAACGACATCAGCTCTGCGGCTGATAATGCGATCTTCAAAAACAAGGCGCAAAACATCGAGGGTAGCTTTGGCTGTGTGGCACGTAGCGCCGTCCTGTTGAAACCAAATGTTGCCAATATCCTCCTCTTCAAATTTTGTGAACAAAAATTCGTTCGACATGGCCCGATAACGATCGCCATTTACTGTAACGGTGACTCGGTAATTTTGCTTGTTTACATACCCGCCAAGATCAAAATGAGCTTCATCTGAAAAGATGATTTTTTTTGGCAAAATCGGCATCTTCTGTAAGTCGATCGCAGGCCCACTTAGCGAAGCGAAAACGTATTGGATGGTCAGTTGGCTTCAACTCCTGAACCAATTGGACTTTGTATGGCGTCATACCAAGGTCTTTATGCAAAATTTGTCTCAATGATGCCTCCGAAATGTTCAATTCTTGAGAACGACGGTGAATTGATGTTGATGGCGCTTCACGCACACTTTCTGCCACAGCAACAATATTCTCGGGTGTACGCACTGTTTTTGGCTTTTCACGCTTTGGTTTATCGATGTTTCTTTCACTTTTTTCACAAGATAACGAACATACGGAGCTGACGGTGCTTCTCTTTTTCCAAAATCCGTACGCAATTTTCGCACACATTCTGCAACATTACCATGATTTTCAAAGTAATGTCGCAATATTTCCCAGCATTGTTGAAGCATATACATAACCATATTCGTTCAGCGGAAAGATAAAACTAATTATCTGTCCAATCAGACATGGGCTAAGTGTTACCATTCATGAAATAAGCACTAGTTGAAAAACAAAACGTTAGATGGTGGACCCATTATAATGGGAGATTTTTAATAGGAGTCAATTTTTTGCAAAAACTGTTGACTGTTTCTCTCGTCTGACAACAACTAAGCCGCGTGAGCTTTGGAAAACAGGAAATCCCGCCTGCTAGCCACCATATATCAATAAAATACCAGATTTAATACGAGCAAAAATCCAACCAATATAATATGCATTGAAAATAGCACAGGTCCAAACCCTAACCACTCATCCACTTTCCTAGCCATCAATGGCCAACCAAAAGGACAAGAAAAAATGTTTAGCTTTCAATTAAAAACACTGATTGGGATAAATTTAAACAAAACCTTGAAAATGATATACATTCTATAAATAAATAAGAAACAATACCTTGGTTATGTACACCAATAACTAAACCAAAAAATATACAGCAATCTTACCCATCAGAATTCTTGGAACTTATAAATAAAAATGATATAGCAATCATATAGATTTCCATCACTAAAAACTCAAATGAATGGTTTAACGGTCCAGATGGACTATACCATGCGTTTAGAAAGGTGGTTCAGGTCCAACAAATTGGATATAGAAAATGAACATAAAACAAATTTAAGTGGCATTTTTATTAATTTTTTTGAATGCAGATTTTATAAAGTTCATATCGGATGCTATGTGTATATGGGGACTAGGTCCTAAAATGGATCGATCCTGACCATATTTGTTAAAATCCCTTCTTTTTTGCAAAAACATATACAAACCAAAGTGGAGAGAAATCTGAGCAATATTTTTTTCCCCGATAAATTTAAGTAAAGATCGGGAAGCAGCTTTACAGGGGGGCTTTGACTAAGAATTGTTGTATAAGGTTTATGTTTGGTATACTAATGAATGGATATAATAAACATTAAAAAAACCAATTTGATCGAGATCTGTACGATAATTTGTAACTAACGGCAATTTAATTCGATATCATAGGGATCATATGTATGAGGACTAGGTCTGAACATGAACTGATTTTCACCAACTTCAATAGCATCCGACATATAGCAGATAAAAGCTTATATACCAAATTTCATCAAAAGATATTCATATTTGCGACCTCTTGTTTGATTACAAGTTTTACATGGACACACAGATGTACAGACTACCGGAATGATATCACTTAATCAACTGAAAATGTAATTCTGAGACCATCGGTATAATAAAAGATGGACCAAATATTTTTGGTAGCTACCAAAATCCGCACAAAGTTTTATAATCTCGTCACCACATAGTGTAGGGAATTCAGGAATTATCAGCAGATAAAATCACGGCTTACTCACTATGGCAAACAACAGTTCATCTGAAAATAATATTGACAATAATATAGACAAAAGTCATAGTATATAAAAATCGAATACCCTCTCACCAATTTGGCTTACGAGAAAAGTACTCTACAATAGACCAGGTGCATAAAATAGCGCATACTACAGAAGAAATAATGAAAAAGATAAAGGTTTGTGTCGACATTTTTCTGGATGGAACTCAAGCATTCGATAAAGAGTGGCATAAATTCCCAACTACCAATATTGTACACAACTCTATTAGGATCATTTGTGGAAGATCGATTATTGATGTACACCAGGATAGTAGTCTTGGTCCAATACTATATTTATTGTGTACATCAGATAAACCCATACCAAATAATAGTAAAATTAATACTTTCGCTGATGATATATGTATATTAGCTATTGATGAGTCTTTGCCTCTTGCTGAACAGTTGCTAATTTCCAACCAATCCCTAAAGAGGGTGCGGCTAATAACACTGAAAATGACCGTCCAATTGCAATCTGCCCTGCGCTCTCAAAGGAGAGCATGATCAATGTCCATCTTGTGAACTACTTAGAATCCAATTCACTTCTTAATGATCGACGGAAATCGTTCCACGGGAGACCTGTTAGCTCTACTTTCTGAGCACTGGAGTCGATCCATTCGCAATTTTGGCGAAAGTAAATTGGTTGCTCTGGATATTTCCAAAGCATTCGATCGTGTGTGGCACGATGCATTGATATCAAAGCTTAGTGCATTTGGGGTCGGTAATGACTTCTTTCGATTTATATCGAGTTTTCTCAGAGACCGAACAATGCGAGTTATTATTGATGGAGTCTCATCTAATGAGTTACAGCTTAATTCAGGGGTACCCCAATGTTCCGTTCTTTCTCCTTCTCTTTTCCTTATCTTTTCTAACGACCTTCTTGGTCAAACTTTTAATTCTATATGTTCTTTCGCAGATGACAGCAGCATTTGTCATTCAATTTCCTTTAATTGTAAGCCAAGCCTCTTGGAGGTTGGGGGGCAAAAGGCAGACAATGAATGACACACTCAATCAAGACCTGTTAACAATCTCCGAGTGGGGTAAAGCGAATAGGGTTGATTTTAATGCGCTGAAGACTCAATGTTGTATGTTGACCCATAGGGCCATGGAATCAACAATGTCATCTGTATATATGGGTGGTATAGGTATTGAGAAATCGGATACTCTTGATGTTCTAGGCATGAGAATTCAATGTGATGTTCGTTGGAACAAGCATGTTTTTCAAGTGTCGAAAGAAGCATTTAAGTGTCTTGGTTTTCTTAAACGGTGTTAAAATTACTTCACTCCTTCTGATCTCCTTAAAATCTATACCACTTACATCCGACCGAAAATGCAATACAATTCCCATATATGGGCAGGAGCTTCAAAGTCTACTTTGGAGATACTGGACCTTGTGCAAAGGAGGGCGTTGGCGCGCATCAAGACAGTAGGGTATCCAACTCTTTTGATTCATTAGAATGTGGGTTGTGTAGCACTGTTCCATAGATATTACCATGGGAAATGTTCTTCTGAGATTAGCGAACTTATTCTAAGGGCCCGAGTTTCGGTTCGCTCTACCCGCTTCTCTAGTAGATCCCAGCCGTTTGTAGTCTATTGTTCAGTTGACCGCACAACGCATTACAGAGAGATTTCGTTTATTAGTCAAACTAGCCGTATGCGGAATAAATTCCTGGCAGAGGTCTTTCCTGACAGTTATAATCAAATAAAATTTAAGCCAATTATCCCCAAACACTACTCACTCTCTATTCCTTCCCATAACCTATTTTCCTGAAATCAACACAATGCTAATTTAAAAAAAAATAAAAAAGAATGGAAATGAATCAACAAATAAACTTCAGAAATCCGTAGATATAATCGTGGCGTAGATAGTTACATGAGGCTGAAACTAAATAAAATTAAACTGGCGCATTTCAACTTTACTAACAAAACAATCACGTATGTATGTATAAACCAATAAATATATCAGGTACTATAGTTCATTATGCTATCAATGCAAAGTATCTCGGAGTGACGCTCGAGGGAGGGATCACATTAAAATTTAAACAACTAAACTAAAATTAACACTACAGAAACTAAACTGAATGGTTGGAAGAAAATCCATACCATCAGTTAAAAACAAAAACAAAGTACATAAATTAGAGTCAACGTTTGATCCTGATCCTTACTAGTATTCATAAATTAGAATGATTTTCCATTACATTCGCAAATCACATAATAAGAAGTGAATAAAGGTGTAGCTAGAAATTAGCTGAATTGGCAGCACTTAACATGAAAATGAATGTATATATGAAGAAATAAACGTACGTTCGAACAAGCCAACGAATATAGTAATAAATATCTGACATCATACAAGAAATGAAGAAATTACACGCAGCTATTTTGCAGTAAATATTTCATTAGCAAGAACTGCTTCTTAAACTGCTGTTGTAGTTGCTTTCACATTTGATTACATGCAGCAGAATGCTGGTCTTATAGCACGTCTGTTATAATGTGACAAATGTTTTTATGCAATTTCAAGCAGTCCGCAATGAACCCTGACAAAATCCACTTCAGTTTTGACCCTTGACTTAAAATTTCAGTGTAAATAAGATGTTCTTGCATTGTTCATACATACACATGAATGTTGACATACGTAAGCTTTTGTAGTAGTTTGGTATTTTTTTTTCTCCGGTGATAATTCATCACTACTAATGCGATATGTTTTTATACCCTATACCACTATGTGGTGAGGGTATAATAAGTTTGTGGGGATGTTTGTAACTACCAAAATATTTTACCAACTGTCTGTCCGTCCGTCCGTCTGTTTGTCCATTTAAACTTTGTAATCAAATTATAGGTTGCAAATATGAATATATTTCGATAAAATTTAATATATAAGATATATCGACCATAAACGAAGTTTATTTAAATTAGTGAAAAGCGGTTCATGTTCAAACTTAGCCGACATACAAATAACCCGTACCAGACCGACTCAAATAGTAGTAAGATACAGCTTATTATATCCGTATCGATAAAATTTGATGTATGCATGTGTATTATGCCTATAAATCAACAGTTCAAAAATATACCCTGTAGGATAACTTTTAGTCATAGTCCCCATATAAAGCACATTCCCTATCTTCACCTAAATCTATCATAGAACAAGTATATTGCATCGATGTTTATCAAATTTAGTTTATATATGTTTCTGTAAAAGTACACGACTTTACTGAATATGGTCATGGTCAGTCCATTTTTTGACCTAATCCCCATATCAAAATAACACCGGATATGAACTTTTTCATAACTAGATGTCACAAATTAGTTACAATAGCACTTAGGTTCGATTTTTGCTTATTTTCTATACCATGTTATTACCTCAGCAAAAATGATCCGAGACCCTCTCCAAACATAAGATATAGGGTATTTTATTGTCGGTCTAGACCGACCTTACTTTTTTCTTTTCTCTTTGTTTCCTTTATCAAATATAAGCGAAATTAATGTTTCTCAACAGACATGCTTTGTATAATCATCAGAGAGCAATTTTTTGGAAAAGAGCAAGAATGAACCATAAACAGCCAATTTTTTTCAAATGCTTCCAACACGATTTTCACTACCTGATTTATAGAACAGCTTAAACAACTTTAAAAATTCCAATGTTAGATTAGATTAATCTTGTATAGAACTGATCACTGAAATAGTTGCAGTGTTGACTTGGGGCAACTTTTATTTCGGATCGAATGCATGATTTTTTCTTTTGTTGTAATCTTTAAACCAGAAAATATCACTGATACGTTATTTATATTATCACCAATAATATCTCTTTGTTTAGTTTAGTTTTTGGCAAAGTAAAACACATGCTCCAATTCGACTTCCTGTATTGGAACTTGTTGTGTCTGCACACATAAATTTAATATTTTTAGTTAACTTCCAGGTTTTTAGCATTTGAAACACTGCCTCGGCTTGAGCTTCTCCCCTTCCGGATAGTAGTGATACTGCTCCCAGAAGCTTGGCGTCAAAATTTCCGGTTTCAATAATATAAAGTCGATAAATTTTTCCTTGTTTTCTGTAAACCTCCCAATGCACTGTTGTGAAATTTGCCGCCTCAAACGGTAGTCTCTGCGACAATCATTCGCTGTGTCTGACGTTACCTACAAATTGAACTCTCTGAGCATGCAGCTTTTGATCTGCTTTATCTAGGGTCTGAGCAGGAATTCACTACATGTATGGCTTTACGCAAACTAATTCTGGTTCCGTCTAGACTTGCACAATGCTATTGGAATTGTTACTCTATTCCAACTATACAATACTCCTAGCCATGATTTTGGGAAAAATTTTATAGGACATTAGTTGCTGTAGATGCTACCTGGTGGTTGGAGGAGGCTCTGATTAAAATTCTCAATCGATATCGTAAAAGAGTAGCACTAGGGGCTGCCCAAGATCAACGTTATCTTGAAAACTATGTCTTAGTAAATTAGGTATATTTTCGGAGATTATACACAGCGGCGGAACAAAAACTGGATAGGAATAATTTGCGGAAAGAGACTGAGAAATTGTTCTCCTTGTCAGTGGTGGAGTAATAGATGAACTTCCCGCCAGTACTGGCAGCAAAGTATGGTTTGTACGCGGACATATAGTAGTCAATATACTGTGGCTCTGATCCACTTTTGAGGTGGAAATGTTGGTGCGAATGTTTTTTTTTTTCAATTATTTGTTTTATTTATAAAGGTTAAATAATTTTTATTCATACCGCTTAGTATTATGAATCCATTTTTAGACCAAGTCCTCATATGTAATTTGCTAGTATCAATCACTATGGCTCCATGTATTTACAAATTTTAGTAAAATGTATAAGGTATTGTTAATCTAGGACCAACGACCATATATGATGAGGATGTGCAAACTGAAATGGAACTGCTTAGCAAGAGAGGTCAACAAGCGTATATACAAAATGTGATGTTCCAGCAACAAAAAGAATGGTGATAAACGGTGTTCCATGCATCCGGCCAATGCAGAATGTTGCCGAATCATTTTATTCTACGATAATTTTAGTATCGTACGATATTCACAATATATACGATATTAACAATATGCATCTTCTCTCTTGTATACTCTCACAATGGTGCTCAGCGAGAAACAAAATATGGACACACACATGTATATAAATAAATACACATTGGTAGAGAGCAAGAAACTTGCAAGAAATCAAAATGTTCAATCTTTTTCAATTCAAGTTTATTTGCCAAATTTCATATGATATTTTATTTAGTTAAATGAAATTTGTCAAACAAATCTCATATATTAAAAGAATTTATGAATAAACTTTTCATTCAAGATTTTTTCAATATTTTTCTTCTCTCAAACCTCTATAACTAGAGTTCTAATTAACGTAGGCTGTTGACATAGGTCTCAGAACACTCAGAGGATCAAGGTCCTTCTTTTGAGCTATTAACTACTTAAATTCGTTGGGTTTGAGGAAAGTTATGCGTGGACAATCAACTTTACTTTTACTGTACGTTAATTTCTCTTGGCATATTTTGGCATTACTGTACGTAAACTTCTCTTGGCAAATCTTGGTATTATATTATAAAAATTTTTATATCATAAAAATTAATATAATAATAAAATTTATATAATTCTGCGGAGCAGCAGGGGTCCTCTAGTAAAATATGAAAAATAATAAACATTTTAAATATAAATAAAGAAACCAAGATTTTTAATTTCTTAAGAATTAAGTAAAAAAAAAATATTTCCTTGTGCGGGAAGTGTATGAAAATGAATTAAAAAAAATATGAGGAAAAATTTAACTTAGTTGAAAATTTTTATCAAAAAAATTTTTATCAAAACTATTTCATTGTGCGGAAACTGTATGGAAAAAAAAGTTGCTAAAATATTAAAAAAAAATTAAAAATTAAATTAAGGTGAATTAAAAAAAAAAGTTAACACAGCATTAATTTTTATTTGGTGAGTTACAAACTTTATTTATAAATTTACTTTTATTCCAATAAGAGAAAAATATTTAATAAAATATGGTTATGTCTCCGAAAACACAATTTTACTTTCTTTTCCAATGAAGGATGCAGCAATATTAGCTGTATGGAAGATGAATTTAAATTTGGACCATTCCTTAAATCCTAACACACAAGACCGTGTGTGCAACCTGCATTTCGCTCCGGAATCTGTGGGATTGAAATGTCTGAAGAAAGGAGCAGCACCCATTTCGGATACACCCGACTTGAATTTCAAGAACACGCAGGATAATATGATGTTGTTCTCCGTTTCGAAAATGTGGATTGTGAAAATCTGCTGATATATTACAATCATTTTGAAAATAATGAAGTTGGAACCAAACGGCTGAAGCATAATGCTGCGCCAGTGAGAAAATCCTCTGGAATAGAAACGGAAACAAAACATTACATTGAACCGGCTCAGCGTACATATAGCAAAAGGAATATGGATGAAACTGATATGACTCTAGAGGACTTCGAATTTTACTCACGCCAAGCTGTAATTGCTAAGGCGGGTGCCCCATAGAGTGAAGACGATGAAAGAAGAAAAAAATCGGATGGGAGGAAAAGTTTGCTAGACAGAAAAAAAATGCACCAAAAGCAAATGGTTGCTGCGCAACGGAATATGAAAGCACTACAACTACAAGTAATGTAGTTAAGGCGAAGCTTCTAAATGTTATCGCCAGCAAGGAAGAAATTGCATTTACAAAAATTATTGCTCAAAATATAGAGTATGCGTCAAGCAATAAAATGTTCGATATCCTAAATGCCAAAACCTTTTTGTACAAAAATCCAGACATATGGCCATATAGCAGGAATGATAGCGAAAAAACTGATTTAAGTTTTGACTTTATTGAATACTTGGAAACATTCAGATTTGGCGGCCAATCGAGAAACAAATGTATCAATAGGTTAATTCTTACATTAAGGTGTTTCCTAGATTTAAGTCGACATTTGTTCCTGGGAAATTTAACCAGGATGCGCCAGAAAATATGTTCGAAGGATGGTTCAAACCATAACTGATTCCTATGAAAATAATAACGATTAAATATAAGTCAGCGAATCAAAATTGTGAGAAAAACAAATATGAAAATGTTTAAATATGGCAAAATAACCAGCAGGATCAGCGCCAAACTTCATACAGAACAAGGTTTATAATGAGGAGAAAATTTTAGTGGCATCCAAATATTAAGAAGATTTCTCCAAAAAATTACCTTCGATTTATACGCAGTTCTTCCCCGAAAAGAATCACATAATGAACTTCAGGCGGGCAACAATTACTACAATCGAACATCGGAGCCCTCTGCATGGTTCGATGGAAACGATCCATGCATACTACATCGGAGAGCACTTCTAGATTTTTATATAACTGTTTTGTTGTATAAAAACTGAAAAACATTAGTTGATAATCTTATTTTCAAAAGTAGATAACGGTTGGTACAAAATAGAAAATTTAAAAAATTTACAAAAAATTTTAATAAAAAAATTGTAATTTGTCAATAAAATTTTTATTTTTTATTATTACTATTTATTAATCTTTGTATTTTTTATTAGTATATTTTTTAACGAGAATGACATAATTTTTTAATGTCAACTACTGAATTAAAATTATTAAATCAAATTCAAAAGGCCTTTCTCAGGGCCACCAAAGAAATTCAAAAAGAGATTTTTTTGTTACTGCTTTTGTAACAATATTTTATTTTTTTAAAACAATAACATAAATTTTTGTATTAACTATTTCTTTTACATGCAATTAACTATTAACTATTAATTATTCATAAATCAATTTTTCATTTTTCATTTATTTATTAGTCAAACTTTTTCTAAAAGCAAGCAGTGAGTGAAGGCAATTATGAGAATGAATAAGTTTCAATGTGTGTGTTGTGTGTCCATAACATTAATTTAAATATCGTAAATTTTTGGTCGTAACTTTGGGAGCAAGACAAAAAGACCGTATTTATGGAACAAGATTTTGTTCCAGCAGCACGCTCCTCTGTTTCAATTTTCAGGTGCATGTACATTAGGGTGGCCTTTAATAAAGAAAAGTGTTCAAACTGTCGATCTCATCCCCTAGAAATATGCGAATAAAAAAAAACTGAGAAATACAAAGTTTTGGGCCAATCAAAAAACTTTTTGTCGTGGCGCAAAGCAATTGAAAATTTCAAGTGTGTTTATATGGGGAAAATATGATTTTTTTTCCGATTTTACGAAAATTTCGTTCTATAGTTTAATTTTTCCGACAAGCTGTTATATAATTCGGGATCAGTATTAAATTATCCTTTCAAAAGGCTATAAAACTTCAAAATCGAATAAAACCTCGCCAAGAAATAGCAAATTCCCCAGACCACTTTTGTGCCAAAAAAAACTAGGTCATGAAATTTGATGGCATTTTTTTCAACTTTGAGAAATTGACTAAAGCCATCATTCTTTTTTGGTCTCTATACTTATAAGTACTCAGATATGAAGTATTGTTTTATTACCACGCATTGAGACCGAAAATTGGAAATTTTTTGATAAAATTTTTAAAACTCCTTTTTCAAGTTTGAAAAAATTTTCTTAAACAAAATTTAAAAATATGAATCTATCACTTTAAGATTTTATTAAATACATATTGCAGATTAACTCTGTGAATTTTTAAGTAAATCCCTCTGCCAGAATTTTTTTGACAAGGATTTTATTTTTGCGGATTTCGAGAAAAATTGGATTTTCGTGAAATATTCTGTAAATGTACTCTTTCTAAATACTTTGTATCATAAACTCATTACTTTTCTACTTTTAAATGTTACATTTTATCTTAATAGCCTAGGGTTTCGGAAAAAAATAATATGACTCCATTAACCCTTTTGGAATTGGGGTCACATATGACCCCAAGCTAATAAAAGACAATTTATTCAAAAAATTCAAATATTTTGTAAGTGCTGTCCAATTTTTAGATGCGACACTGAAAATATAATAACCAAATGTGTAGAAGTTTCGTTCCAAAAATTTTGGATAAATCCTAGAACGTTAACCCATTATTTGCCAAGGCCAGCTTTGGATCTTAAGATGTTTTTAAATAAAAATTGCCGAAAACGAGTTTTTCTATTAAACTCGATGAAACCACTCTTTAGAACTTAAGAAAAATAATTCGGTTAATTTTTTTTTTTTTTTAACCCTTCAGTGCTCCTGAGATCAAAATTGTCCATTGTGATATATCTCTGGTGCAATTGTCTGCTTATTGCTCGCGAATATAAATTAAAACAACTTTTAACCAATTTTGTTAAAAATATCTAATAAAACCCACAAATACGAAAATTTCAAAATTATTATAAAATGTTTATTTGTTTGAATTACATTTATTAAATTTTGGTAAATGGTATTTTTATTTGCAGATTTTAAATATTATTTAATTAATTATTCTTTTATGCAGCCTGAATACTTACTTACATACCACTAAAGCAAAAATGGTAAAAGCTTTAAAAGATGTAGGTGACATTGAAGATAATATAAAGAGACCGATTATAAGAAATCAAAAAATGTCAACCATTATAGGTAATGGCATTGAACAGTTCGTATCCGCGGAAACAAAACTTTTTTAAGAGATTCTCAATAGACCAAGAATTTTTAAAATCCAACTCTACAAATTGGCATCAAATTACTGATTTTACCAAAGCAAAAGAAATTATTGGTCTCTTGAAGGTAGTCAGTGACACAGCAGAAAGGGGTGTTAAGCTGATTGAGGAATATAATTCACTTTTCACAAAAGATGAAGAGCAAAAACAATTTGTTTTACAAGTTGTGTGCGATTATAGACGTAAGTATTCAGGATGCATAAAAGAAAAATTAATTAAATAATATTTAAAATCTGAAAAAAATTCATATTACCCATAAACACACTTGAAATTTTCAATCGCTTTGCGCCACGACTAAACGTTTTTTTGATTGGCCCAAAACTTTGTATTTCTCAGTTTTTTGTTATTCGCATATTTCTAGGGGGTGAGACCGACAGTGTGAACACTTTTTTTTCCTGCATATAACGAAGGGCTACCCTAATGTACATATATACGCTTGTTGTCCTCTCTTGCATTATCAGTTTTCATGCTCCAAATATTCAGTTTGCATATCCTCATTATATATGGTCCTTGTTTGTACATCCTCATTGTATATGGTATTTGGTTTCAGTAGGATGGCGCCACCTGCCGCACCGCGCATCGACAATTTGGAGCAACGATTTTCAGACCGAATCATCTCCCGAAATTCCGACGTCATTCTATGTGAATAATCCACAAACAATTAGTGAGCTGAAGGACGAGATCCAATGCATCATCAGTGAGTTAGAGCCATATTTTTTGTGAAAATTACATGGAAAATTTTATAAAAATTGCAAGTGCCTGTGTTCAGAGCCACATTTATTTATTTTTAAATTAATGTGTTAAATGTGTTTTATTTTTAAATTAATTCGTAAACTCTTGTAGGGTCACACTTTACTTTCGTCATTTTAACTTCTGTACTTGCTATTCAGTAAATATTCAATGGTTAGCCTTTATTTCAAAATCAAGTGACAGGTTGGACTCAGATCATTAAAAAGACTAGGCGATCCAGAAATAATTGTATTACTTTTTCCTTCAACTAAAAAAGCTTTAAAGTCTAAAAAGTCCAAAACAAAATTTTACTAATCCCTTAGAGCAGGCTTTGGGCTGGGCTAATGATCACTCTAGTCTCAAAATGCCTCTAGACTCGTATTTGGTGAAAATACCTTTCACACCCTATAAACTTATAAAAAGGAATGTTAAAATCGCATTGATATTTATACAAAATATTAAAATTTCACAATTATGTGTTGTGGTTATATTAGTAGTTTTCGTAAAATCTTAATTGCTTAAACTTGCAAATGAAAATTATATTGTTGGATTATGTATGGACGAATTAAAGTTGTTAATAAATCCTCGTAATAAATTAAAATAATAACGAAAAAAATTCTCTCCTTCTCACTTATGGAGAAATAAACAAAATTTCAATAATTACAATACATACATGTTTGAATCTAGTATGTACTCGTATATTTACAACCATAAATCAGTATCAATGGTTTGGTAAATAAACAAATATTCACGAATAAATGCATTACCCACGAAACAATTTTTGTCAGAAAACTGATATATAAAAGTTAAAGTATTACAATTACTAAATTACAGTTTTAAGTTATGCACCATTCCAGAAATTGTTATTGTTAGTTTGTTTTTTATTTACAGCCAGTTTGTTGTTGGAAATTTATTTATTTAATATAATTGTTGGCTGGGTTATCTTTTTGTTGTGTACTTATTATTATTGTATTGGGTTCATAGGATAGCAATTTATTTTTATTACCATGAGTATTACAAACAACTTTTCACGCATTTACTGAATAAACTTAACGAAGCCAAAGGTTCGAAAAATACAAAATGAAAAATAAAAACAACAATATTGGCTGCTGTATAGTTGCAACACAATCATCATCGCCACCACCACCAAAAGTTCAGTGATTTTATTTTTAACAAATATTTGCATTAATTATGAGTCTTTGTTGACAATATTTTATATACATATGTATAGGTATATTGTTTTACTACACTGTATGTGTACATAAAAATATTTATATATGTTCCATTGTATGTTCATTACTTTTTAAGGGTGCAATCGGTAACTGAATGTAACCTATACCACTATGTGGGGTGAATATATTGAGTTTGTTCTGATGTTTGTAACTACCAAGAATATTTGACCTAGGGCCACTTTATGTTACACCAATCGACTCAGAATCACTTTCTGATGTCTGTCCGTCCATCCCTCTGTCTGTCCGTCCATCTGTGTGCATATATAAACTTTGTAATCAAACTACAGGTCGGTGAACTTTAGCATATAAGCTTTTATCGACAATAGTACATACACTATTATTATGGGTGACAATCGGTGCATGTTCAGACCTAGCCCATCATGTGTGTCTATGATCATCACTAGTCCAAAAATGAGTCCCTAATAAAACTGACTCCCCTTCTTCACTGAAATCTACCAAAAAAAAAAAATTTGGTTTATATACGTTGTTGAGAAAAATAAGTGACTTTACCAAATATCGTTCCATTTTTGACGTTTCATATCTTCAAGCCACAAATTAATTACCATAGGTCTAAAATTTTCTTTATTTTCTATATCCTGTTATTGCCTCACCCTAGTTGGATCCAAGACTCTCTCTCGAAACGCATGGTATAGGGTATTGTATTGTCGACTCTAATTTTTATACCCTACACCACTATGTGGTTTGGGTATAATTACTTTGTGCTGCTGTTTGTAACTACCAAAAATATTTGACCTATACCAATCTTTTATTATACCGATCGACTCAGAAGCACTTTCTGAGTCGATTTAGCTATGTCCGTCCATCCGTCCGTCTGTCCGTCGGTGTGTCTATACAAACCTTGTAATCAAACTACAAGTCGCAAATATGAATATATTTGAATGGTATGTCAGCTTTCATCGGCCATAGGATGAACGCTATTGAAATTGGTGAAATTCGGTCCATGTTCAGACCTAGTCCCCATACAATATCCCCTATGAAATCGACTTAAATTGCCATAAGTTCCTAATTATGATATAGATATCGGTCAAATTGGGTTTGTGTGTGTTTATTGGATCCATTCATCAGTTGTCCAAAAATAAAGCCTATATGGCAATTCTTTGTCATAGCCCCCATTTAAAGCTGCTTCCCGATTTTCACTTAAATCTATCAAAAAACAAAAATATTGCACAGATTTTTCTCAAATTTGGTTTGTATATATTTTTTCAAAATATAAGTGACTTTACCATGTATGGTCAGGATCGGTCCTTTTTATGACCTACGCCCCATATAAATATAGCATCCGATATGAACTTTTTCATATCTACAGCCAAAAAAATTAATAACAATGCCACTCAAATTTGGTTTATGCTTATTTTCTATATCCACTTAGTTGGACCGAAGAGATAAGGTCTCTAAATTATGGTATAGGGTATCGTATAGTCGGTCTAGATGGACTATAATTTTCTTACTTGTTTTACTTGTTTTGGTTTCCCTTGGTTTTTTCAATTAAGACTGTGTAGTATAAAATGAAATATTGAATATTTTGGCTTATTCCGTAAAAAATTCATCGTTATCCTTTATTTAATACAGACATTATTTACTTAATACAAATTTTGGTGGTTGGTATTTTTTTTTTTTTTTTTTTTTTTTTTGAGATAATGGATGTTAAAATGATTGATATTTAGTGACGGTATACTGTTGTTTTTTTGCGAGAATATATTTAAACAATACGAAAGTTTCCACAGCGTAGCTTAATTGATAAAACAATAGAGTGTTTTCATCCGCTTTACGTAAATGCTGAAAGTTTTACTTCAGCTCATTCTTTGTATAACAGATCTAGATCTTAGTTTTAACAGAAAATTACTTTTATGCAAAAGAACGTAAACGATATTGTGGATTACTTGCACATTTAAATAAACAAAGTGGGTAACGCAAGGTACTTTTCGAATTCTGTGATCTCTCAAGATAGTTTTTTGTGAGTCCTTAAGTCCTTACATAAACGTAGGAAGTCACTGGGTCTTGCTCGGCACACTTTTTTTTATTTATTTATTAAGTTTATGGAAAAAACCTTACAAAGTGCTATAAAAAAATAATAGTTACAACATATTAAATCAAAAATTTGAATGTAGGTATATATAATTAGGAGATTTCTTGTGACTGATGTTTTGTTCTACCGTGTTATCCCGATTTCGACCAAACATATATTATTTGAAAGGTATTTGTTTTTTGCCGATTTGCAGATTTACAGATTTTTAAATTTTTTCCTTTATTTTGAGTAAATTGCATTTAAAGTTGCTACTAACACATACATAAAATTATCCAATGCTGTGTGTTTAATAAATATGTTAATGGGTTTGTAATAAAAAGAGTTTGTTTTTTGTGTTAATTTGTGAATTGGCTATAATTGATTTGCATTCTTTTAGGGTCTTTATTTAATGAAAAAATAAAATTTCCTAGAATTTGCGCTCGAATTTCGAGGGCTGGAATCTGCTGGTTTAAATATAATATAATATTGCGTTTAGTAAGATTATCGTGTAAAGAAAAGCAAATTAAATTGTAGATATCATTGAAACCATGGCGCATTCTTCTAAATGGATCAGCATCGGCAAACTTTTGACAACAGACTGGTATAAGCAGTGGAATGTTAAAACAAGTTAAAAATTAAGAATATGTCCCACTAGTTAAATTGATTGAAAACGTAACGTTAAAGGCTTTTTAAGGAGGGCAGGTTAATTTGAGTAAGTCTAGTTATAAAGGGTCCGCCAAATAACTTTTTTTTTTGAAAATGCTATAAAAAATACTACTGAATATCTTCTCAAATTTCTTTCTTTATTTGAAAGTACAATCCTTCCGGTTAATAATGGAAAATAATTTAATTCAAATGGCTGCCTCGGCTGGCCATGCAGTAGGCTACACGATCGGTCCAATTTTTAAGCACATAATCGATTGTGTGCAGCTGTATTTCACCAATGGCTTCACGAATATTGTCCTTTAAAGCGTCAATTGCCTCTGGCTTGTTGGCGTAACACTTATCTTTGAGGGCACCCCACAAATAATAACCCAACGGTGTCAAATCGCAGCTCCGAGGTGGCCAAACGACATCAGCTCTGCGGCTGATAATGCGATCTTCAAAAACAGGGCGCAAAACATCGAGTCTAGCTTCGACTGTGTGGCACGTAGCGCCGTCCTGTTGAAACCAAATGGTGCCAATATCCTCCTCTTCAATTTTTGTGAACAAAAATTTGTTCAACATGGCCCGATAACGATCGCGGGTTTTCTGTGCCCAAATGCGACAATTTTGCTTGTTTACATACCCGCCAAGATCAAAATGAGCTTCATCTGAAAAGATGATTTTTTGGCAAAATCGGCATCTTCTGTAAGTCGATCGCAGGCCCACTTAGCGAAGCGACAACGCATTGGATGGTCAGTTGGCTTCAACTCCTGAACCAATTGGACTTTGTATGGCGTCATACCAAGGTCTTTATGCAAAATTCGTCTCAATGATGCCTCCGAAATGTTCAATTCTTGAGAACGACGGTGAATTGATGTTGATGGCGCTTCACGCAAACTTTCTGCCACAGCAGCAATATTCTCGGGTGTACGTACTGTTTTTGGCTTTTCACGCTTTGGTTTATCGATGAGGATGCCAGTTTCTTTCACTTTTTTCACAAGACAACGAACATACGGAGCTGACGGTGCTTCTCTTCTTCCAAAATCCGTACGTAATTTTCGCACACATTCTGCAACATTACCATGATTTTCAAAGTAATGTCGCAATATTTCCCAGCGTTGTTCAAGCGTATACACAACCATTTTTGTTCAGCGGAAGGATAAAACTAATTATCTGTCAAATGAGACATGAGCTAAGTGTTACCATTCACGAAATAAGCACTAGTTGAAAAAAAAACGTTAGATGGCGGACCCTTTATATGATAGAAGATTAAAAAAATCTGAATAAGAACTTCTTAAGCAGAAAAGAAAAAATTGCTTTTGGACCAATTCATTCTTGGCACTGCGCATTCTAAAATGGGCCTCACCAAGGAGGTGTGTGGTTGTTTGGCTATAAAATCTAAATTGACATCGAATAGAACATCCAGATCCAGGATATTATTTACTTCTTCCAATTGGTAATCTTCAAATGGGTAACAACCACTTATCTCATCCAGCGATTCTTCAGCGCTTTAAAGACCTCCGCAAAGTGAGATTTCGCAAGGTTCTTAAATAAGCTTCTTTTGCAGAAATGGCCTTCTCATTCGACGCGAAACTTTTCTGTCGAGTCATTTGTTTAAATTTTGAAACAGAAAAAAATTGTTGGGAGTCAAAACTGCGGAATAAGGTCTATTCGAGCCTCATTTCGCCATTATCTTTTTATTTCATATGTATATAAAAATATTTTTAATATTTGAGAGCTTACTTATAATAAATATTATTGCAACAAATAAAAACGTTTTATCTAATTTTACAATTCCTATAGCTCAATATAAGAAGAAAAGTATTTAAAAAACCTAATAATGTACGTCAAATAAAAGTTTTATGGGAGAAGTGGGAGTAGGTACTAATATGATATCTTCACATAAATGGAAGTGAAAAATAGAAACTACTCGAATAATTCTCTAATTATGTCAAACTCAGACATTCTGCATTAAATCAGTAAAAAAAAATATAAATATATATTCTTCCCAAATTTGGATTGCACATTTTTTCGCAAAAAATATGTGACTAGCGAATGTTTTCAGGATTGGTCCATTTTTCGACCTACTCTCCATATTAGTATATGAACAATGCCACTCAAATATGTTATATGCTTGTTTCCTATATTCAATTAGTTGGCCCTAAGAGAAATGGTGTCCAAATTCATGGTACTAGGTATGGTATAGTCGGTCCAGACCATCTATAATTTGTATACCCTGTGGTTTGGGTATAATGACTTTATGCTGCTGTGTGTAACCACCAAAAATATTTGACCCAGACCCATCTGAGTCGATTTAGCTATGTCCGTCCGTCCGTCCTTCTGTCCTTCTGTCCGCCTGTCCGCCTGTGTGTCCATGTAAACCTTGTAATCAAACAACAGGTCGCAAATACGAATATATTTTGATGAAACTTGATATATACGCTTTTATCGGCCATAGGATGAACGCTATAGAAATTGGTGAAATTCGGTCCATGTTCAGACCTAGCCCCATATAAATTACTCCTATGAAATCGACTTAAATTGCCATAAGATCCAAATTATCATATACATCTCGGTCAATTGGGTTTGTGTGTATTTATTACATC
Source organism: Cordilura impudica (assembly GCA_963682025.1). NCBI lineage: Eukaryota > Metazoa > Arthropoda > Insecta > Diptera > Scathophagidae > Cordilura > Cordilura impudica. The sequence goes on along the minus strand of OY821517.1, from coordinate 85,647,010 downwards.
CATTTATCAGTTGTCCAAAAATAAACCCCATATGGGAATTCTTTGTCATAGCTCCCATATAAAGCTGCTTCCCGCTTTTCAGTTAAATCTATCAAAAAACAAAAATATTGCACAGATTTTTCTCAAATTTGGTTTGTATATACTTTTTCAAAATATAAGTGACTTTACCAAATATGATCAGGATCGGTCCATTTTTGGACCTAGTCCCCATATAAATATAGCATGCGATACGAACTTTTTCATATTTGCATCCAAAAAAAAATTAATAACAAATTTGGTTTATGCTTATTTTCTATATCGAATTAGTTGGACCGTAGAGATAGGGTCGCTAGGCCATGATATAATTGTATACTTGTTTTAATTGTTTCTGTTTGTCACTCGTTATGGTCTTAGCTTACATTTTTCATAATTTTTCTTTCTTTTTTCATCAACTTTGATACTTTTTTGGGTGTGTCCGTGCCAGAAGTAACAGTTAGATTGCTAAAATTTTTAAATTTTTTACTTCTATGTAGTTTTCATGTTGTCTTTATAAATGAACAATTGGAACTAATTTGAATAGCAGCGTGTGTTTTCCAGTTTATTCACGGAGAAAAAGTTATTTTCATTTGAAGGAGTGAAACATTTTTCGTGTACACCCTTTAGGTGTCTTTCAAGGTGTGCCTTATCGAACAGAAATTGGCAAAAATTGGTCCTGTCTACTGCACCATTTGTGTATAGTACGATAGGCAATTCTGAATTTGCCAGATGCTTAGAAGATATATGGAGGAATACCATCCACCGAAAACAGATCATTCTTCATCACATCGATTCCAACTAACACCTATCTTATCACTCATACATCAAAGTAGGTGGTCATCTGAAATGCAGCCCTTATTTACCGCACATCAAAAATTAATCACTTGGTTAACGATTTCCGATACCTGTAGAGCCGGTGCATGCGACCAACGCATTAATGCGTAATGAGACCTGCATTTATCTTTTTTTTTGGAAATTTCAAATAGTAGCTGGAGGCTAGGTCCGGTATTTATTGGATGAAAAATTCACTTTCTTTTTTGGTAATGCGGTAATAAATCTTCGTTGAATCGGCAGGGTTGAAATAATATTACAAAAAATATTTAGATTTTTGTTTTAAATTCACATTCATATTTGTAGTTTGCCTAAGACTAAACTTCAACTCCATCATATTCCATAACAAAAAACTGCTTTAATAGTTTAAATTCCATACTTTTCATGCAGATAATTGAAACAAATAACTGTAATTCGTTACTTAAAAAATGTATTCATCAAATAATTTTTTTTTTCACAAATATATAATCTCAGTTTAAAAAAAAAGAAATATTTATGTATGTATATAAAACAGCAAACGCAATAAAATCCTTTTTAAATTCAATCATTGATTTTCATCAACCATAGATGACACTTGGATAATATGGATTATAGCCACCCCTATTTTTATAGATTGTAGGATAGTATGAATATGAATAGAATGGATAGTAAGGGAAGCCATCACGATAGCCGGCATACAAATTGTTATATAGGCCACCAAAAGGATATATATAGAAGAGAGAGCGTGTCTGACGGCGTGTTGCCAACTTTTCAAATGCTGTTGATGATGCAGCAATCGATGTATCTTTAACGGCAACATCATTTTCAATGGCAAATAAATCCGTTGCTTTTGCTGAAACATCACCAGACACTGCGGTTGCAATGTTAGCCGATGTTGCTACAGTGTGTGAGGATGATGATGATGATGGTGACGATGAGGACGACGACAACGATAAATCACTGGCACTTGCAGAGATTGTTGGTAAATGATGTGTTAAAGCGAAAATGCACATGAAGACAATACCAAATAGTTTATGCATTATTCTGTTTGAAATAAATTTTTTTTTGCGTTTCGTTTTTTTTTTTTTGCACAAAATTTAAAACCAACAAAATTTTAATGGATTAAAAAAATTAAGAACGTTATTTGCACAAGAATATCCAAACTAAAACTGTGTCTATTAATGGTTAAAATTTGTGTATTTATACGGACTGTTTGTACGATTCAGTTGAATGAAGACCCAATACAAAAACAAAGTAGTTTATACCAATGTTTATATGTTTATATGGATGTAGGTATAGATGTATGTACTTTAGAATAGAGTTTTTTTATCCCAGTTTTGTTGCTATTGTCAACTGAACTCTGTACATCATACATATTTGATTTGCTTATGTTGGAAATACTCATATTTACTTTAAACTCAATCTATATGTACGAGTATAATCGACACAAAATATCCATTATGACTTTTTAGACATTAATAAAATATACACAGTGGTATATATATTAATATTTAAGTTCACAATTTCTAAAAAGAATTTTATCGGATTTTAAGAAAAATATACTCGAGTAGGTCGAGTAGAAAAAACTAAAATTTGTATATTAATTACAGTATTAATTGCAATATCTCTGAAAAATTACGTCAAATCTAACAAATTATTTAAAAAATTTCTCTTCGGAGTATCATCTCATATATATGTAAAAAGTGCAATACTTAGAATGTACAAACCATAAATCACATACGGCAACTCTTACGAAAGTGGAAATTGAAAGTATAAATGCAAAAATATTAAAAAAATTCAAAAATAACGATTGTTTGTTTGAACAGCGTTGTATCTTCTGAAATTAATACGAAGTAAAAGCTGTATGGTATGAAAATTGATTTTTAACCACTCTGCTCGTAGGCCTGACTTTAGGTGAATGTGTTAAAGCGCTGACCAAAAAGTGCAAGTACGAGTGTATGTGATATAGATGCAGGTTCAAACCTCACGGTCGCTTTAAGCAGAAAAACTTCAGATAGAAACAATCTATTTATTTATAGCATAACAATTATCACAATGTTCAATTAATCACTGATGAAGGCTGAAATGCCAGAAACCGTTCATATTAAGAATTCACTGTAGTTATGAATTTTTGAAATATATGATTTCTTCTTCTCTACCACGCTATAAACACGTTGGTTCATTTGTTTGTAACGAATGATCTCAGAAACCATAACAGCTATAGAGCTAAGATTTGCAACAAAGGTGGTTCAAGCTCTTCTGTGTTTTTTATAATTTTAACCCTCTAGCTGGCGTTGGGGTCAAGTTATAAACAACATTCTCATTTTCAGTGCGATTTGACTGCAATTCAGAATCTATGTATGTTTCGTCATAAGAAATTTTTTTATGTATAAATGGACCCGATAGGTGGCGCTGGGGTAAAGTTATTTCGAATATTCTTATTTACGGTGCGATTTTACTGAAACTAAGTATGTACATATGTGTATGTTAGATGATGCCAAAAATTTGTTGTTGAACCCGGTAGATGGCGCTGGCATTCGAAAAATAATGAGTTGTCAAATTTATTAAAATTTTATAAGTTACAAAATTCACAAACGTTTTTATATATAAATATTCTAACCAATAAGGAAGGAAAAAATTGCATGGGCTATTGCTTCGTCCGGAATAGCCGCAGCATTATTGCATGGTGGTGGTATAGCTTATTCAGCACTCAGATCACCGTTAAACGCACAAACCAACGAGAATGCAAAAAACATTTTGGTATGGCAAAAATTATGCAATAATGCAGTATAATTATTTGGGATGAATGTACCATGGCTCACAAACATTCCTAAGAAGCATTACATAGAACTTTAAAAGATGTGAAAAGCAATGAAAGACTTTTTGGTGGAGCTCTCATTTTATTATCTGGAGATTTTTGTCAACCAGTACCAGTCATACCAAAAACAACCTCTGCTGACGAAATAAACTCCTGCTGAAAATCATCAACATTATGGAGCAGTGTACAAGCTATAAAATTAATAACAAACATGCGTGTACGATTACAAAATGATCCAACGGCTGACCACTTTTCAAAACAACTACTTGATCTTGGTAATGGTAAAATCAATATTAACCCAACCAGTCAAACTATTAAAATATCCACAAGATTTTTGTCAATTTATAGCGTCACGCGATGAATTAATTGAAAATGTATTTGCCGACATTCAAAATCAATGTCGTAACATTGATTGGTTAAGTGAAAGATCTATTTTAGGAGCAAAAAATGTCGATGTCGATAATATTAATGTTGTTATTCAGGACATGATTGATTCCGAAACGTTTTCTTTCAAATCTATGGATAGTGTTGTTGAAGAAAATGAAGCAGTCAATTATCCAACAGAATTTTTGAATTGACTTGATGTACCCACTCTACCCCACATTTATTAAAATTAAAAGTCGGTTCTCCAATAATTTTTCTACGTAACCTCAACGCTCCGAGACTGTGTAATGCAACCAGATTAATTGTTGAGAGAATAAAGCCCAAGGTTATTGAGGCCACAATTCTCAATGGAAAATTTAAAGGAGAACATGTTTTGCTGTCAGGAATTCCTATGATTCCTACCAACACACCGATAACATTCAAAACATTGCAATTTCCGATCAAATTGGGCTTTGCCATGACCATTAATAAACCTCAAGGACAATCATTGAAAATATGTGGTTTGGAGCTCGAAAACAGTTCTTTTTCTCACGAGCAACTATATGTGGCATGCATTTACTGCGAGAATAATTAAATTAAAAATATTGTTCACTCTTTAGCATTACTATAATAGAAATATATTGGGCATTCTTATACATATGTTACAATAAATATTTATTTTCATTTTCATAAATAAAACATGGTTTTTTTTAACAGATTTCAATTAATAGTAACAAATGCACAAACGTTTTTTTTTATATAGGAATATACAGATTCTAACTAAAATAAAAAATTCATTGCGGGCAAAATAACGTTTGGCGGGTCCAGCTAGTGTTAACTAAAAACATGATTTTTAACAATTTTATATTTTCTTTGTTTCTTTTTCAAGTTTTTTATATTTTAAAATTGTTATCCATAAATTAAAGTTGAAAACAAGTAAGAAAATTATAGTCGGTCTAGACCGACTATATGATACCCTATACCATGGTTTAGAGACCCTATCTTTCGGTCCAACTACTTCGATATAGAAAATAAGCATAAACCAAATTTGAGTGGGATTTTTATTAATTTTTTTGGCTGCAGATATGAAAAAGTTCATATCGGATGCTATATCTATAAAGGGACTAGGTCCAAAAATGGACCGATCCTGATCATGTTTGGTAAAGTCTCTTGTATTTTGCAAAAATATGTATAAACAAAATTTGAGAAGAATCAGTGCAATATTTTTGTTTTTTAATAGATTTAAGTGAAGATCGGGAAGCAGCTCTATATGGGGTCAAAGGGATCATTTTTCGACTACTCATTAGTGGATGTAATGAACGCATACAAACCCAATTTGAATAAGATCTATATGACAATTTGGATCTTATGGCAATTTATGTCGATTTCATATGGGTAATTTGTATGGGGGCTAGGTTTGAACATGGACCGATTCTCACCAATTTCAATAGCGTTCATCCCATGGCCGACAAAAGCTTATATACCAAATTTCATCAAAATATATTCATATTTGCGACCTGCAGTTTGATTACAAGCTTTACATGGACACACAGACGGACGGACGGACGGATGGACGGACGGACGGACGGACGGACGGACGGACGGACGGACGGACATTGTTAAATCAACTCAGAAAGTGATTCTGATTCGATCGGTATAATTAAAGATGGGTCTAGGTCAAATATTTTTGGTTGTTACAAACAGCAGCACAAAGTCATTATACCCAAACCACATAGTGGTATAGGGTATAAATAGTGAAAAGATAGACAATTGGTAAATATCGATTTACCCGAAGAAACAAAAAGCAAACAGTAAAATTTATTATCTATAATATACTGAATAAATACATAAATTAACGGAGTTAAAAAAATTATGATTGGTTGTCTAGTTTTTTATATTCTACCTGAAACTGGACCAAATTGCCTAAAAATTGTGTGTTTTTATACCCTATACCACTATGTGGTTTGGGTATAATGACTTTGTGCTGCTGTTTGTAACAACCAAAAATATTTGACCTAGACCCATCTTTAATTATACCGATCGAATCGGAATCACTTTCTGAGTTGATTTAACAATGTCCGTCCGTCCGTCCGTCCGTCCGTCTGTGTGTCCATGTAAAGCTTGTAATCAAACTGCAGGTCGCAAATATGAATATATTTTGATGAAATTTGGTATATAAGCTTTTATCGGCAATGGGATGAACGCTATTGAAATTGGTGAGAATCGGTCCATGTTCAGACCTAGCCCCCATACAAATTACCCATATGAAATCGACATAAATTGCCATAAGATCCAAATTGTCATATAGATCTTACTCAAATTGGGTTTGTATGCGTTCATTACATCCACTAATGAGTAGTCCAAAAATGATCCCTTTGACCCCGTATAGAGCTGCTTCCCGATCTCCACTTAAATCTATTAAAAAACAAAAATATTGCACTGATTCTTCTCAAATTTTGTTTGTACATATTTTTGCAAAATACAAGAGACTTTACCAAACATGATCAGGATCGGTCCATTTTTGGACCTAGTCCCTTTATAGATATAGCATCCGATATGAACTTTTTCATATCTGCGGCCAAAAAAATGAATAAAAATCCCACTCAAATTTGGTTTTTGCTTATTTTCAATGTCCAGTTAGCTGGGCCTAAGAGATAGGGTTTCTAGACGCATGGTATAGGGTATCGTATAGTCGGTCTAGACCGACTATAATTTTCTTACTTGTTCGTCTTAACTTTTTTCAAGCATTATTTAATTTTTTTTCTATTTATTTTTTTTTTTTTTTGATCAAACTATCTTAAGACAATATTTCGGTTCTTATATTTAATAACAACCCTGGTCATTTGTTTTTAGTTTGATAAAAATGAGTGATGTGCACAAGTTATTAAATATTCGCAACAAAATCCAACTTGGTCCCACAAAATGATATTATAAACTATCAGGATAATTTGAGCGCTGATAGGAAACCTGGCTCGGGAAGAAAGAAAGGTCCACAAAATGTTTAAGGCCAAGAAAAAAAGCATAACGAAAAGAGCTCCCATCACATCCGGTAAAAAAGCCGGTTAGCTCAGTACTCGGAATATTTGGTGTGAAAAGTTAATCCAATATCGGCTTGAAAGTCCAAAATATTTAGAGGCCAAAAAAAAAGCACCGAATTTGAAAATGTGTTGCTTAAAAAAATATTAGTATTGCATAATGGGCAACGAAACGTAAGTACTGGCAGGCATTTCGCAGCTTCTGGGTTAAATTTATATATTGCTATTGCTCGAGAAAATATCATGGATACGTCTAGAAACTAAAAACGGATGAAATTCCCAAAAAAAAAAGGTGTCCTGGTCCGCAATCCAACTGCAACTACGCAAAAAAAAAAAAAGTAGTCTCTATACATAACAAAATTTCTATTAATGAGAGTTTGATTTGGCATCCTGTCACTACGGTAAGAAAGATCTTGAGTGGTACAAGAACAATAACTTTGTTTATATGACAAAGCAGGTAAATCCTCAAAACTATCCGGAGTTCAGAAAGGATGCTGAAGAGCAACTAAATTGGCCCGAAAAGGCTCATATGTTCATGAGAAGTGATTAGAACTGTAAAAATTATCTTCTTTGGTAAGCTGTAATATATTTTCAATTATATAAAAAAATAAACTCTTAGTTCAATAGTTTCCTTGATATTTAGATCAATTTTGGAAATAAATGTGATAATATTTTTTGCTTCATTAAAAGTAAAACTATTTTATTAATTTCAAATTTCATAATTAATTTTTATTTTTTTCATGTCTGCAATAATATGAAAAATAATTTAAAAATATCCAAAACATCATGATCTTAAATTTGAAATATGAAAAAACAATAAAAAGCTATATCAAAAACCTTCATTTGCCTTAAAATCCGAACAATATTAATAATTTATAAATATTTTTAAATCAGTTAATAAATGATAAAATATAAGATATATTGATAGACCGGTCCAGAACCGGCGATAAAAAGCTAATTTCCGAAATTAAATATTGAAAAAATAAATTATTCAATATTCATTCCATTCAAACCACAGTCATATAATTACCTGAAATTAGTAAAATCTAATTGTTTTTAATATAATTAAAAGAGTTAAATATCATTACATAAGTGCTAATCACTTGTCAAATGACGGGAAAAAACGACAACGGAAATTAAATAAATGAAAATATTAATGTTCTTAAAAATTAAATATATATTGTTTTTGGCAATACAATTTAATAAGTCAACATATTTATTTTTTTACATGCTACAATTTTTTCAACGATTTTTTTGTTCAGAGAAGCATAAACAATAATAATTATTGACTTGAAGACACATACAAATATATATTTAATATGATACGAGAGGGGGCTCCTAAAGTTTTGATGATATAAAACCAAACTATTTTTAAAAAAGTTGGCATATTTTATTTTTGATTTTTTCTCGAAAAAAAACGAAACGATTCCCATTGATTTTATTTCTGAATCCAAGTCAATATTCTTATCACGTTATGTTTGCTATGATATGTTTGTTTAAAAACATATCATATCAAAGAGCGTTTTCTTGTTTTTTTTAAACTATTAAACCCTGACGTAGTGGGAGATATTCGTTAGTGTTTTTATTCAATCAACTATAATTTTTTCACCTTTCACTAAATCATTTATTTTTTATTTGTCATGCCTAACAAATTATAATAGCTTGCGGTCAAGTATTTTTTAAAATTCCGATATTTCATATGTTCCTCAAATTCTGCTGACTACCAATGTATAATACCCAGGCAGACGAAAAGATACATTAGACAAACCTACATACAACAAATGGAATTAGGTACGTGGGTTCACTCATGTTTACAATGAACATACATACATATTAATAACCCTGAACTTGAACTTTGGAAATGAAAATGTACATTATTAAGTACATATATAGACGTAAATATCAGTATACTTTTTTCCAATTTGCATGAATAGAAACAATAATAAAATATATATTACATGTCTGTAGATAAGTAATAAAATATAATTATACATATTTATTAGAGCACCACTGAAATATATGGAAAATTGAGAAATATTTTTTATACTATAAACGATTTTAACAATACTAAGAGATATGATCTGTTCAAAAACGCTGCCTATTATACACTCGCTAGCAAAAGTATCCGTACACACATAATTTAAACTGTAATACTACGAAAAAATTAAGAAAAAACAAAAAACAAAACAAAAACAAAAAAATACCCTACAACAAGCGCTTAGAGACCTTATCTCTTGGGTCCAACTAATTAGATGTAGAAAACAAGCATAACCCAAATTTGAGTATTTTTTTTTTGCCTTCGTGTATGAAAAAGTTCATATCAAGGTCAAAAAATTGACCGGTCCTGTCTATATTTGGTAAGTCCACAAATTTAAGAACAATCTGTGCAATATTTTTGTTTTTTTTTTATAGATTTAACTGAAGACTAAGGATTGTCCTATAAGATTTATTTTTGGACTACTGATATATTGATGTAATAAACATACATAAGCCCAATTTGACCGAGATCTATATGATAATTTGCATATTATGGCAATTTAAGTTGATCTCATAGGCGTCATTTATATGCAGGCTGGAACTGCACCAATTTCAATAGTGGCCATCCTATGGCCGATAGAAGCTTATACACAAAATTTCATCAAAATGTATTCATACTTGCGACCTCTAGTTTGACTGCAAGAAGGGACGGACGGACAGACGGACTGGGACAAACGGACACCACTATGTCGACTCAATCAGTGATTCTGAGTCGATCGGTATAAAAAAAATGGGTCTAGGTCAAATATTTTTGGTAGTTACAAACATCAGCACGACGCACAGTATTTTGAGAAGGCGGCCAAAAATCATTTAATTTTTTTTTTTGTTACCGATTTTAAAGTTATGTTATTCATTTGAAAGTAAATACTAGTAAACCTCGGGAGCCAAAAAATTGCGACTCTATCTCAACTATATCATAGCGAACAGGGTCTTCGAAAATGGGCTTTCTCAGTATTTTGTTAAATTAAAAATTTCTTTGTAAATTTTTATTTTTGAATGACTGTAACTTTTTTGAATTAAAAGATTTTGAAGCGAAATAAAGTTTGTATAATTTCGTGGCTTCCATGCTATTAATGTTAAAAATGTAAAATCACTGAGTCATTCCGAAATTTAAAAAAAAAAAATTTTTAAAAAAGGTCCAAATTTTCCGAAAATCTCCTACTTAATACATAACTCCTGCCAGTCAAAAGCAGTCAGAAAAAATCTTGCCCTCTTCTATATTCCGAACCCTCCCCTATACTCCTATACCCCATTATATACCCACCAGTTTCCGAAAGTGTGCACCAGAACAATTTTTCTGACCCAAGGTTAGATATTTTCTGCAAAATTTATGAATACAAAAGTTGTCCACTATGTGGTTAGGATATATTAAGTTTGAGGTGATGTTTGTAACTGCCAAAAATATTGGACCTTTATCCATCTTTTATTATATGGATCGACTCAAAAACACTTTCTGAGTCGATTAAACGATGTCCGTCCGTCCGTCTGAGTGTTATGAATACAAAAGTTGGTCGTACCGGTACACCGCGGTGTATTTTTTTGCGTGTCGGTAGAGTTGTCAGGAGTTGTTATATACTTATAAAAAAGGGTTGAGATATAATGCGCTTAATTGTTACAGGTACATTTACATAGGTATCTTTCAAAAACATTAATAGTCTGAATTAGAGTTATATAGTTTAAATACCTGACAAAATGGGAAACAAATTAAATAACAGGTAAATGGTAAAAAAAAAAACTATTGCGACCCTTTAAGATATGAGCAGGTATGCTTCACCTATTAAAAGGGGTTAGGGTATGGGTTTTTTATGCTTCTAAAAGTGGTAATAAAAGATAAAAATTTGTAAATGGTAAAAAAAAAAACTATTGCGACATAGCCCTTTAAGATATGAGCAGGTATGCTTCACATTTTAAAAGGGGTTAGGGTGTGGGTTTTTTATGCTTCTAAAAGTGGTAATAAAAGATAAAAATTTGTAAATGGTAAAAAAAAACTATTGCGACATAGCCCTTTAAGATATGAGCAGGTATGCTTCACCTTTTGAAAGGGGTTAGGGTGTGGGTTTTTTATGCCAACCAAAACAAGGGGAAACACAAATGATGGAAATACTGTAAGGAGATTTTTTTCCGATCCGGAAACTGCAGCATCTATTACAGGTGTAGATCATGAATTAATAAGACGATTCAAAATCATATTACAAGTTCTAGCATGCAGCAGAAAGATAAATGCAAAAAAATTTGGAGAGTACGCCAATAAAACAGCTATACTTAATAATGAAAAATACTCTTGGAGATATATGCCATCCACAGTTCATAAAATTTTATACCATGGGGAACAAATAATTCAAAACAATATGCTACCAATAGGAGATCTTTCTGAAGAAGCGCAAGAAAAAAGGAACAAAGACTACAGATTCTTTCGCGAGCACAACACAAGAAAAATGTCCAGATGTTGTACTAATGAAGACCTTATCACTATTTTGTTGTGCACTTCAGATCCATATATGTCCAACATTCGTCAAAAATGGAAAACTACCTCTATTGAATTAGACGAAGAAACTAAACAACTTCTAGAAGATGAAAATCAAGGCTATTTAAAAGAAATTTTTACTAAAATTGGTTGATTTAAAGAACTTTTTCATTACACTAATAATAAGTTAATTTTTTTTAATATAGTTAAAAAATTTTCTTGATTTAAAAATTTACATATTTTGAAAATTTACAATAAAAATTGTTATATTTCATAAATTTACCATTAAAATTGATATAGAATTATTTAAAAAGACAATAAAAAAAAATTTAACTAAAGCAAAAACATACGAGTTTTTCATTGAAACTTCTCTATCTTGAACCAATATAAGGTAACTTTTACGTTCGCTGCTTAATAAATTATATTTTAACTCGTGATCTTTCAAAAAAACAACCTTTGGCCCTTGTGCACATTAGGACTAAAAAGTTTACGGGGGCCAACGTTTGGCATTTTCTGAAAAAATTAACTTAAAAAATTGTTAAAAAGTATTAGTTGTGAAATTAACTGAAAAAATAAGACATTATATTAAAAAAAACCTTTTTTTTTACCTTTTAACACTTCACTTTTGTACTAAAATTCAACTACAAATGAAAATGTATTTTAAACCCTCCGTAACTTATTTTCGGTCGAGAATTACGTTTTATAGCAAAACTTAAAGGCTAAAGTCTCACCTACCAAACAAAAAAAACCGCATATCAAAATTCCAATCCAATCGAAAGTTATAGATTTTTGACCGCCTTCTCGTCAAATGGTCCACTGTGCGACGTCTGACCATACAGTGGTATAGGATATAAAAATTCATTGCACTGAACACAGTTGCACCTAAGCATTTGAGTACGGAAAAGTCAATATATCTACAACGAAACTTAATTTTTAAAACGGAAAATCCTTGACTGAGTTTTGAGGTTATGCCACTTATACCACTACGTGATCACATATAATTAATTTTTGCTGATGTTATCTACTTCAAAAATATTTGATTTTGAGTCGATTTATCGACATTCATTCGGGTTGTCTGTCTATCCGTCCGTCTGTGTGTCCATGTAAACTTTGTAATCAAACTCCGGATCGCTAATATGAAAATATTTTCATTCAATTTGGTATACAAGCATTTATCAACTATATGAAAAATGCGAAACTAGCCCCCATACAGATGACCGCTATGAGAACGATATAGGATCCAAATAATCATATAGATCTTGGTCAAATTTGGTTTGTGTATGTTTATTATATTCATTAATCAGTAGTCCAAAAGTAAACCCTGTAGGTGTAGAGTAACATGATGAAATGCACTATACCAGAAATGAATGAATATTCAAAATCTTGGTATTTTAGAATCGGGGGGCTTCAATAATTCAAAAGCTTGTTGACATTCTTCCGTCCATTCAAATGTTTTCCCTTTTTTAGTTTGATCATTAAGACATTTTGTAATTTCCGCAAAATTTTTTATGAAACGTCCATAGCAGTTACAAAATGCGACACATTTTTTAACTTCATCTCTATCTTTTGGAAGTGGATATAGCTTTGTGTTTAGAAGGGTCTGTTTGTATTCCGTCTTTTGTTATATGACGCCCAAAATAGATTACTTCTGATTTCAAGAATACACATTTAGATGCTTTGTTAGATTTATAGTCATTTTTCAGACATATTGCAATTACTACTGTAATTAATATGCAATTTTTAATTTTGTTTAAATGGTGCGTGGTAAAGAAGAAGAAAGCATACATTTCAAAAATTCATAACTGCACTGTATTCTTAATCGGACCGGTTTCTGGCATTTCAGCCTTCATCAGCGATTTATTGAACATTGTGATAATTGTTATGTTTTAATTGAATAGGTTGTTTCTATATGAAAATTTTTTCTACTTAGGGCGGCCGTGAGGTTTTGAACCGTGAACCTTTCACATACACTCGTACTTGCACTTTTTGGTCAGCACTTTAACACACTCACCTAAAGTCAGGCCTACGAGCAGTGTGGTTAGTTTTCAGTTTTCGTACCATACAGCTTTACTTTGTATTAATTTCAGAAGATACAACTCTGTCCAAACAAACAATCGTTATTTTTTTTGAATTTTTGAATATTTTTTTGCATTTTTACTTCTAATTTCCACTATTCTCAGTTTTCGTAAGAGTTGTCATATGTGATGTACGGTTTTTGTACATACCTACATATGCACTTTACATATATTTGAGATGACGCTGTGAAGCGAAGTAAGATTTTTTTGTTTGTTAGATTTATAGTCATTTTTCAGACATATTGCAATTACTACTGTAATTAATATGCAATTTTTAATTTTGTTTAAATGGTGCGTGGTAATGCGTTTAGTGTTAAATTGTACTTTGACAAACTTTCAAATGTACTTCTAAGGTTATCATTATGGTGCTTTAGACTACAACCAAATATAATTACGTCATCAACGTACAAAAATGCTTTTGAATCTAAACCACTAAGTGCTATCGTTAACATCCTTTGGAAGCTATTAGATGATATCTTCAAACCAAATGATAGCCGTTTAAATTGAAAGTGACCATTAGTCGTTGAGAATGCAGTTAAATGTCTTGAATCTTCATCCAAATTTATTTGATGGAAAGAAGTAGTGATGTCTAAAGTAGAAAAATATTTGGCTCTAACAAGACGATCCAATACGTCTTCCAATCTTGTTAATGGAAACTTATCATTTACTATGTTTTTGTTCAGCTGTCGTTTGCGCGTATTTTTCTTACTTCCGAAATATGTTGTTGTTATCTTCCTGTGAAGGACTATCTTCCACCGACTCAGACATAGACATAGGTTCGATGACAATCTTTAATATGATGTTATGATAATTTTAAGCCATATTAAGGTTCCGTTTATGGTATAAATTTTTATATTAAGGCCGGATCTTTTATTTTTAACAATTTGGGAGGATCTTCAGTTTGGCAGGAACTTGAGTTTGTTATTACATATTAAGGATCGGGCATGATCGGTTGCAGAATCGCATATTAAGTTATGTTAACGGTATTGAGTTAAGTTAAGTTTTATTTTATATTATTTTTATTAAAAGGGGAGCAAAAATAAAATAAAAGGTTTTCCAGTTTGTTTTGAATGCTGCGTCTGGAATGTTGGTAATCAAAGTTGGAAAACAAGTTGTTAGTTTGCTAAAAAATTTAATTTTGAATTTATTTACAATTTTGGGTGGTATTTATATCAAATAATTTATTATTATTTTTTAGCATGACCAATGTTATTTCTATGTTAGTTAATTGTCTGTTCAAATTTTTTTCACAATTTACATTTTTGGGTTTTTATTACATAGATGTTGAAATATTTTCATGTAATCTAAGCTTAAGTTAATAAATGTAACATGCTTTCTATTAATGGTTTAAAATAACATTAATAAATAATAAATTGCAATAATGAATAATTTAACGTCATTTATGGTATTTCATATCATCATATAGGATCTTCACTGAAATCAATCAAAACACAATATTGGTTTGCAAAAAATATGTTACTTTGCTAACTATATCAGCACCGATCCATTTTTCGACCTAGACCCCATATAAATATGGCATCCGATACGAACATTTTTATATCTGCAGGCAAAAAGATTTTCTATATCAAATTAGATGGATCTAAAACCCTCTCTGGAATAAGGTATCGTATAGTCGGTCCATAGCGACTAAAATTTTCTTACTTTGTTGACATTGGAATTGAATTGCTTTCTTCGTGATACTCTACCATAATAGTCAGTTTATTTTAGTATTTTCGAACGGTATCTTCATCGATATCTTTGCTGAAGGATTTTAGATCAGAAGTTCTGTGATTTTGTTTTACTGACGCCAAAATAGATTTTTGGCGCTCAGTTAGTTTGGGTGTTCGACCAAAATGAGATTCTGATAAAATTGAATTAGCAGATTTATAGTTTTGAGCGACGTAATGCTTCTGCCTATGATCCGGGACACTTCACAAATAATTTCACCCTAATTTCTAAGCTGTATAATAATAATTATAATAATTTTCTCTCTTCCGCTTCGTTTTCTTTGATTTTGAAATTCATCTCCAAATATAGTTCGCAAAAGAAATATAACTAAGTCAAATCAACTTTATACAAACAAGTTTGTTTTCTACTAAAATAAGAGGCCCGTTCTTCATTGTATAATTCGTGGGACTCCCCTAATTGTAAATATACGAATACTTTTTCTGGTACTTATAGTTACCGTGTTGGGTTTTTCGCGTTGTAAATAAAAAAAAGTAAGTAGTTTTTGAAAAATAAGTTTTTGAAAAATAAGAAAAACGTGTGTCAATGGTGTCAATGGTAAAAAGTCATATTTCAAGATATTTTATTAAAACTTTTATTACTACTAGCATATTCCAGCGCTCGAAATTCGAGTGTAATTTCTAGGCGGCTTTATTTTTCAACTTAGCCAATCCACAAACCAACACTTTTATGTTTTATTATTATTGTGAATGAAGATAACAAACTCATTAACAAACACATTAACAAATTTAATAAAACACACATAGCATATGTATAATTTTATGTATGTGTTAATAGCTACTTTAAATGTAGGTTACTCATAATAAAGGAAAAAATTTAAGAATCTGTAAATCTGCAAGACGGCTAAAAAGAAATACCTTTCAAATAATATATGTATGGTCAAAATCAGGTTAAAACGGTAGAACAAAACATCGATCACAAGAAATCGCGTAGCCTATTAATAAAATAGATGTTGGTGTTTTATATTGTTGATCTTAATTACAAATAATTAGTTTTTTGTTCGGTTTGAGATCATGTATATATTTTCAAATAATAGAAAAGATAAATTTTGTAATTAAGATCAAAAACATGTCACCCCAACATGCAAAACATAAGACAAAACATATAACATAATGCAATTGTGAGTAATCTTATTAGAAGATCAGCAACGGCTCATTTAAAAAAAAAAAAAAATTCACAACAGTACATTTAGAAAATATTTATTTTTAAACTCTTTATTTTAACTCATACTCTCTGTCTGTCGTGGGGCAACCCCATTCACCCTCATCCAATCGATCTGAAACTTGGTCCACCCACTTGCTGTGAAAAAAAGATTAACTTTAACTTAGTCACGCACAGTCACGCATGGTCAAGCACAGTCACGGAGAGATTTAAAATGGATTTCCCCTCATCCAATCAATATGAAACTTGGTCGATATACTTGTTGTAAAGAAAGATTAACTTGGACATAGTCACGCACAGTCACACATAGTCACGCACAGTCACGGCGAGATTAAAACCTCACTTCCCCTCATCCGATCGATCTGAAACATTGTCCATACACTTGCTGTGAAAAAAAGATTAACTTTTACATGGTCACGCTTAGTCACGCATAGTCAAGAACAGTCACGGAGTGATTTAAAACCCATTTCCCCTCATCCAATGAATCTGAAAGTTGGTCCATAGACTTTTTGTGACCAAAGATTAATTTTAAAATAGTCACGCAAAGTTACGCACAGTCACGGAGAGATTCAAAACTCATATGCATAAGGAAAGAAAGAGTTTTAATAAAAATTTGGTTTTATGGGTTAGATTATTTAGCAATATACATATACTAACTGTTAACAAATATATATTGAACATTTTTACTATATACTTGCTTTTCAGATTCTATTTCAAAAACGTATCTGGTCTACAAATTTAAAAAAAATTGACTGCAGAAACGAAGCATGTTTTTAACTAATATGGGTGCGCTGATTTCGAATCTGGCATAAAAATTGGGCTATCTTGTCCTGTTAATTTTTTACCGCATGCTTGCAATACGGTAAAACAGTAAATACTGATACCACAATTTCACATTCATTCTAAATCTTCGTAATAGTAGCGTTTAAGCATGTCAGGAAGATCGTGTGTTACTGATTCAAGCTATTTTTGCTTTGTGTGTGGTGAATATTTGGTTGGAAAAAAAACGATATAAAATATCAGAATCATTAAAATATGCATATTTACATTATTTTGGTTTTGCTGTCAGAAACTTGGATAAACCGTGCACACCGACAATGTTTTGCAATAGTTGCAGAACTGTTTTATACAAGTGTTCAAACGACAAGAAGATCTATTTCGATTTTTCAATTCCAGTACTTTCGAGAGAGCCAAGTTATTACCAAACCGATTGTTATTTCTGGATTCAATATGAAAAATCGAAAAAATATTACTTACACGAATGTCCCATCGGTTTCCGAACCAGTTCAACGTCCACAAAATAATCCATTACCAGTCATTCCCAGTGCTACGAGCAGTGAGCCCGAAACATCTTTCACCAGCAGTGGTAGTTTGTATGAGACTGATGATGAACGCAATTTAGTAACTCAAGTTGAGCTGTGTGATCAAATTCGGGATTTACATTTAACGAAGCAAGACGCCGAATTACTAGCTTCATGCATGCAGCAGTGGAAACATCTTGCAGTTGGGACAAAAGTAATAATTTATAGAGATAGAAGCTTCGAATTGGCTGAATATTTTGAAAAGAAACACTCTATTCTATACTGTACTGATGTTGATGGATTATTTCAAAAAATGAACCAGCCATATGAAAAAACTGAATGAAGATTATTTATCAATGGCTCTAATTACAGTTTAATGGTTCTTCGTTTGCATAATGGGAATGAAAATCCATCCATACCAATAGCTCATGCCATTAATACAAAGGTAAAAAAGTAAGAAAGTTATAGTCGGTCTTGATCGACTCTGCGATACCCAATACCATGATTTAGAAACCCTAACTCTTCGGTACAACTAATTGGATGTAGAAAATAAGCACAAACCAAATATGAGTGGCATTGTTATTAATTTTTTTGGCTGCAGATATGAAAGAGTTCATATCGGGTGCTATAGTTATATGGGGACGAGGTCGAAAAATGGACCGATCCTGACCATATTTGATAAAGTCTGGTATATATTTAAAAAATATATATCAACCAAATTCGAGAAAAATCTGTGCAATAATTTTGTTTTTGATAGATTTAAGTGAAGATCGGGAAGCAGCTTTATATGGGGGTTATGACTAAGAATTTTCCTATAGGGATAAGTTTTGGACTACAGATTAATGGATATAATAAACACAAGCAAACCCAATTTGACTGAGATCTATATTATAATTTGGATCTTATGGCAATTTATGTCGATTTCATAGGGGTCATTTGTATGGGGACTAGGTCTGAACATGGACCGATTCCCGCCAATTTCAACAGCGTTCATCCCACGAACGACGAAAGCTTATATACCAAATTCCATCAAAATATATTCATATTTGCGACCTGCAGTTTGATTACAAGGTTTACATGGACACACAGACGCCCGGACGGATGGACGGACATTGTTAAATCGACTTAAAAAGTGATTCTGATTCGATTGGTATAATAAAAGATGGGTCTACAAACAGCAGCACAAACTCATTATGCCCAAACCAGGGTATAGGGTATAATTACGAATTAATGATTGAAATTTTGACATTACTCAAATATAACGATCATAAATGGAAGATCTGTGGTGACTTTAAGGCGACTTGTGTGCGGTGGAGCGCCGTCTTGTTGAAACCAGAACTGCCTCATACGCTTTCGACGAATAATTGGCATCACAAAATTGGTCATTATGTCGCGATAACGCTCTTGGTTGATGGTAACAGCAAGGCCATTTTCATTTTGGAAGAAAAACGGCCCAATGACCGTTTTCGCACTAACGCCGCACCAAACTGTGGCTTTTTCGTCATGAAGAGGCACTTCTTGAATCTCCTGAGGATTTTGAGTGGCGTAAATACGGCAATTTTGCTTATTTACGGTCCCATTCAATGTGAAATGGGCTTCATCGGACATGATAATTTTGTTCCAAAATTGCTCGTCATCTTCGGCCATTTCGATGACTCTTTGGGCCCATTCCAATCGACGAGGCTTGTCCACAGGCAACAATGTTTGCGTCAATTGAATTTTGTACGGGAACAAATGCAAATCAACGCGAATAATCCGTTGTAAAGTGGACCGAGCCATGCCCAACTGCTGAGAACGGCGTTTTTGGGATGTTCTTGGGGACCTCTCAACACTGGCTCCTACGGCAGCAATATTCTCGGCCGATCGCCTTGGTCGACTTTTATTTGGCCTCTTCGGATTAGAAAGAGCCTCACCAGTCGAAAATTTTTCGTATAAACGCTTAATGGTGTTCTTAGAAGGCGCACTTCTCACATTTTTTAATATTTTAAAAGCACGTTGAGTTTTCACAATTGACTTGTTCTGTTGAATGTAAATTTCAACTATTTCAGAGCGCTCGCGTGGCGTGTATTGTTGCATGGTAAAAATCTGCTTGGACTGACGCTTCAAACGCGGTATGTCTTTAGGCGATCTGACATCTCTGTCAAAAGTTATGGCGTTGCCAGATGGGTCCGTCGAATATGGGCAACCCTGTATATACATATAGTATAGACCATCGTGAATACCTGTAATTTAATCATTTTCAGGTCATTGGTATGTTGACTCGTATGCAAGGAGGTTTCACAAAATATTGTTGTTTACTTTGTCTATGGGATAGTCGCGATACATGTCATCAGAACTGAGTATTCACCCGGAAAACAAAACATTTCAAATAAACCATTAATTGATTCAAATGACGTTCTTCTTCCGCTGCTGCACATAAAATTGGGCCTTTTTAGGAACTTTGTCAAGGCTCTGGACAAAGATGGTGCAGCATTTAAATATTTGTTAGCGGGTTTTCCTAAAATTTCATATGCAAAAATCAAGGAAGGCATATTTGTTGGCCCTCAGATCAGGAAGCTATTGAATGATGACAATTTTTCACAATGTTTAATGTAGAAAGAATATGCGACCTGGAAATCTTTCAAGAGCATCGTGGACAGTTTTCTTGGAAACAATAAGAGTGAAAACTACAGACAAATTGTTGCTGAATTATTGAAAAATTATCACGAATTAGGTGCACGAATGTCACTCAAAATGCATTTTCTTCATTCGCATTTAGATTTTTTTCCACAAAACCTAGGTGCGGTAAGCGACGAACAAAGGGAGCGTGCTCACCAAGATTTAATGAAAATTTAAAGATATTATCAAGGATTTTGGGACAAAAGCCTGCTGGGAGACTATTGCTGGACTTTAGTACGTGAAACCGAGCCAACAAAATACAAACGAAGTTCAAATAACGCCATTCACTTTTAAAAAATCATTGATTTTTAAATAAACTAATGATTTTTTATGTAAAAAACGAATAAAAACATTTTTTTTGTATCTCGAAACCCTGACGTGATAGAGAAATGCCAATTACAGATTCGAATTCAGTCGACCTAGGAAAGATATTTGGTTGCTCCAGTCCAAAACCTTTTTGGGGCTCGTGTTATTAGTAGATATATGCATGACATTAAATTGAACAAAAAAAACTAATTATTTTTATAAATATTTGAAATGTTCATCTTCAAGTGTACGAATACTTTTGCTAGCCAAGTTATACAGTAAATCTGCGAGACTGTTAACATCCAATTAGTTGACCATCCACTAATGTGTTCTCCACTATATGAACTCTCGAAATAGTCTGATGGCTCTAAATGGCAAACTTGACTTCTGGGAAAAATTGAAAAAAATATTATTTTTATTTTTGAATTCTGGAAATCAGTCGATTGCTAACAAACAAAAACACTAGTTGCACTTGAATGTCAGTCAGACTTTACTTGCTATATGTAGAGAAACACTTTCGCTTAATATTTCGACATAAGTGTTTGGTAAATACGATGCCTATGAACAACGAAAACTGTAAGTTACGAATAAAAGACATGGTGTCCCGAAATTCTTCTAAGGTATAATGATAGTTTTTCATGATTTCAAAGTCGCTGAATCCGAAGTCAGTTTTTTCGAGTCGCGTCAAATTTTTGTGCTACAGGGCGGCAAGTCAAAACTCCCTGCTGTTAAATACATCAATAGCGGGTTAATAATGTATTTATTTATTTATTTATAAAGACATCTATTTCTTTTTCGAGTAAAATGTTTTCCTTTGTGAACTATCTCCTCCAATCTTTCCTTAGGGATTTGTATCAATTTATAGAAATAAAATTTTTTTAGTCTAGTTAAATAGGATGCGTTTTTGTTTATTTCCATTTTATATATCTGGTTTTACTTCCTTCGCTGTTAGTTTTTAGTTAAAATAAAAAAGAATAGTGCCAAATTTGACTGTGCCTAATCTTTGATACTCCACACCGGCGTCAAAAACTCAATATTACAACAAACTAATGTTGGGTATGGCTACCACTTTAAAGCTCTGAATTTTTAATTCGACTACAAATTAAATTTCAAGTTTATTGTTTTTTTTGGCCAGTTTCTTTTATAACTTATTCTTATAAAAAATAACGATCGTGTCTTCTCTTATTAGAGTAGAAAACATATAAGGTCCCTAAGTTCTTCATAGAACAGCAATGAAATTCATTATTAATTAATAATAATTAATAATTATACGATAATTAAAAGAAATTGCAATTGATTCTTCTCTGAAAATGTCCAGATATTACTACTAAAAAGGCAAATTTTAAAATATTTATACCCTATACCACTATGTGGTTTGGGTATAATGACCTTGTGCTGCTGTTAGTAACTACCAAAAATATTTGACCTAGACCCTTCTTTTATTATACCGATCGAATCAGAATCACTATCTGATTCGATTTAACGATGTCTGTCCGTACGTCCGTCCGTCTGTATGTCCATGTAAAGCTTGTAATCAAACTACAGGTCACAAATATGAATATATTTTGATGAAATTTTGGTATGTAAGCTTAGGATGAACGCTATTGAAATTGGTGTGAATCGGTCCATGTTCAGACTTAGCCCCCATACAAATGACCCCTATGAAATCAACATAAATTGCCATAAGCTCCAAATTGTCATATAGATCTTACTCAAATTGGGTTTGTATGCTTCATAACATCCATTAATGAGTAGTCCAAAAATGATCCCTTTGGCCCCACATAGACTGCTTCCCGATCTTCACTTAAATCTATTAAAAACAAAAATAATGCACTGATTCTTCTCAAATTTTGTTTGTATATATTTTTGCAAAATACAAGAGACTTTACCAAACATGGTCAGGATCGGTCCAATTTTGGGCCTAGTCCCCGTATAGATATAGCATCCGATATGAACTTTTTCATATCTGCCAAAAAAAATTAATAAAAATCCCACTCAAATTTGGTTTATGCTTATTTTCTTGGCCTGAGAGGTAGGGTCTCTAAACGCATTGTATAGGGTATCGTACAGTCGGTCTAGACCGACTATAATTTTCTTACTTTTTATAACCTATACCACTATGTGGTTTGGGTATAATGACTTTGTGCTGCTGTTTGTAACAACCAAAAATATTTGACCTAGACCCATCTTTAATTATACCGATCGAATCAGAATCACTTTTTGAGTTGATTTAACAATGTCCGTCCGTCCGTCCGTCCGTCTGTGTGTCCATGTAAACCTTGTAATCAAACTGCAGGTCGCAACTATGAATATATTTTGATGAAATTTGGTATATAAGCTTCTATCGGCCATGGGATGAACACTGTTGAAATTGGTGAGAATCGGTCCATGTTCAGACCTAGCCCCCATACAAATTACCTCTATGAAATCGACATAAATTGCCATAAGATCCAAATTGTCATATAGATCTTACTCAAATTGGGTTTGTATGCATTCATTACATCCACTAATGAGTAGTCCAAAAATGGTCCCTTTGGCCCCACATAGACTGCTTCCCGATCTTCACTTAAATCTATTAAAAACAAAAATAATGCACTGATTCTTCTCAAATTTTGTTTGTATATATTTTTGCAAAATACAAGAGACTTTACCAAACATGATCAGGATTGGTCCATTTTTGGACCTAGTCCCCATATAGATATAGCATCCGATATGAACTTTTTCATATCTGCAGCCAAAAAAATTAATAAAAATCCCACTCAAATTTGGTTTTTGCTTATTTTCTATGTCCAGTTAGTTGGGCCTAAGAGATAGGGTTTCTAAACGCATGGTATCGTATAGTCGGTCTAGACCGACTATAATTTTCTTACTTGTTTTATCTGAATTAGCTAGTAATATGTTAATTTAAGGATAAATTTAATACAAAAAAGAAAAAGGTAAATGAAAGTCACCCTATACAGCTTTAAAAATATACCCGATAAAAGCTTATATACAAAATTTCATCTAAACATATATTTGTATAATTGCAAAATTTAGTTTACGTACCAGGTTTACGTGTACTGACGGGCGTCGTTAAATCAAGTAAAAAGTGATCAACAATTTTCTTCTTAGCATGCTAAGATGAATTCGTATTTGAAAAGGGGTACTTTTTTAAAAAAGTGATTAATTAAAAAAGGTACTTTTTGAAAAAGGCACTTTTTAAAAAAGGATACTTTTAAAAAATGGTACTTTTTTTACTTAAAAAAAGGGTATTTTTTGAAAAATGGACCTTCTAAAAAAGAGGTTACTTTAAAAACAAAGGGAAATTTAAAAAAAGGCTTTACTTTTTTAAAAAAGATAAGGATTTTAAAAAAAATTATAATGTAGAAAAATTTAATTTTTAAAGAGAGGGTATTTTTAAAAAAGGGTACTTATTAAAAAAAAGTTACTATTTAAAAAACCAGTATTTTTAAAAAAAAAAGTACTTTAAGAAAAGGTACCGAAAAAATACGCATAGCTAAATTCCTTGGGCTAATGTGACACGTGCTGTATAGCCATACACACGCCCTCATGAATCAAATGCCACAACTGCGATGACTAAAACAGTACGAACACATACTTATTTTAAGAAAAACAGTAAACACATTGAACATTTTAATTTTTTCGATATCATACAAAAAGAAGAGTCTAGCTAAGTTACGGAGGCTCTGGTCGTGATTTCCACAGACAGACGGACAGACGTTAAAAGCTAAACCACATTCTATTCTAATGCGGATCAAGAAAATATATGGTTTTAGCATCTCCGGAATTTATTTCGATACACTGCATACAGAAGGGCAAATATATATATACCCTCTGCACATTGGTGGGGAAGGTATACAAAAATTATATATTGGAGCGTGAAACATGTTCTATTTAACCCAACGGGATTTTTATTTCTTTGAGAATTGTTGTACAGTGTAATTAATGTTACAATTGCAAAAAAGTCTACACTAAATACGTAAATTTTGCTACTTCAACGCTATTACCGTTCTGATCATTGCTCTACTAATAACGATGGACTTTTTCTTTCAAACTACAAAAACATTTCGTATTTTCTTCTTATTTTCGACATTTAGATCTTCTAGTGTTAACAGTTTTCTGGCAAGAGAAATTCCACAAGAAAAATTTGATTGGCGTCAGTTCCGTGGAAGTGAAGAGTAAGCACCTCTCTGCCCAGGCTATTCGCTTGGAAGGTTTTCGTGCAAAGATGTTCGTCATATTGTTATTTTGTGTAATTGACATAGTATATACATTTTTATTTGGACATCCTATGTAAATTAGGGTGACTTCCATTTTTTTTTTTTTTTTTGAATTTCAAGACGTGCGGGTCAGATTATTGTGACACTGGATCTAAAACTTTAGTGCGCAAAATTTAAACCAAATCGGACAATGCTTTCTGGACGCGCATTGAGTTCAAAGTTCAAATATGAATTTATTTGTAAAAATTATCAAAAAAAATAATCTTTTTTCATATTAATAATTGCGTTTCAATTAAACTAATTAATACTAGCAGAGCCCAGCCCTAGAAATTCGAGTGCAAATTCAAGGAAATTTTATTTTATCATTCAATTTATTTCTTTCAATGTTTTTTAATCTATTTAATTCATTAAGTTTATTTCATTATAAATATTTGTTGAACACACAGAAATAAAGGTCACCTTGTATGCCACGTAGATGTATTCCAATTTTTGGCAATTCACAATTCAACATAGGGTATGTGTTATGCAATTATTGTAATAAAATCTGTACGTTAACTTTCGTGTTGCATAATGTAAAGTTTATTGTACACGCATAACTTTCTTCAAACTCAACGATTTTAAGTAGTTAATAGCTCAAAAGAAAGAGCTTGATCCACTGAGTGTTCTGAGAGTAAACCGATCAAGATCCATTCATTAGAAGAGGATCTATGAGAATTCGAATTGCTTGACTGAATATGTCTCATAAGAAATATACAGGGAAGAATCGCGTTTAAGTAAGGTGGGAGTTGAGTAAATTTCAATGATTGATGACATATCTGTATCTAAATACCTTTCGTTAAAAAAAATTAAGGAAATCGGCCGGATAGAACAGACGAACTGACTTTAGTTTTCATAAATTTTTTTAATATATAAGATACCATAATCTAGAGTAAACTATCCTTCTAATAAAACAACAAAATCTATTATCCGTTGAGAAACAGCCAAGTTATATTAAGTTCCCCAGGCAATAAATGCGTCGCAGACAATAGACGAGATGCAAAATACTTTACATAAAATAATTTTGGGATCAGGAGAATGCAGAAATATTGTTGTTGTAAATTATTTCAGTGTCTTTAAAAATGTGAGCTCGATTAACTTAATCAAGTGGTCTGCGACGCATTTATTGCCTGGGGAACTTGATATAACTTGGCTGTTTTTCAACGGATAATAAGTAGATTTTGTTATTTTATTAGAAAGATAATTGACTCTAGATTATAGTTTACTAATTAATTTAACTGAAGCGCAATTATTAATACCAAAGTTTTTGTGAAAAACGATTTTTTTTGATAAATTTTACAAATAAATTCATATTTGAACTTTGAACTTAATGCGCGTCCAGAAATTATTGTCCGATTTGGCTCTAATTTTGCGCTCTAAAGTTTTAAATCCAGTGTCACAATTATCCGACCCGCAGACCTCAAAATTCAACCAAAAATTGTTTTCATACAAACCGCTGTCACCCTACTGTACATACATACGTCGCACAGCGGGTTGAATGATAGTCACACTGAGGATTAATTCAGGGAAGCTGTATTTATTTAAAAAAAATATATTTTTTCACAAATTATTATTATTGCATTAAAAACTACCATTTGGAGAAAAAAATAATTTTTAAAAATTTTTTAAGCCTGTGAAGCGCTTTTTTGTTTTTGGAAAAAAATACCTTGGTTCGCAATTTGTGGTGTAACTTTGGATTCTAAAGGGATAAATTAATGAATCAAACTGCAAGCTTACTTAATGCTCTATTAAAGTACTTAATGCTCTATTTAAAAAAAAAATAAGCAAATAAATATATTTTTATGTTATACTAAATTTAATATCAAGTATTGGAATTTTTAGTTTTTTTTTAATAATTATGCTCAATATCAACAAAATATTCATTCTTGTAATCACCATTACATCATATTTCACACCCATCATAAACATAATCACTTCCATAGTCATCATCTTCATATTCATCATCATCAACTTCTTCTTCGCCTGTGGTGTTTTGCAAAATTATTAAACCCAGTGCCATCTGTGATATATGATGAATTTTTTTCTTACACATTTTTCTTTTGGCGGCAAGTAATGGATTTGAACTAAGTAGAAACCTATTCGACTTCTACCGACTGCATTTACGCGCGTAGTGTTCTCTATGATTTTTAAAACCTTTGTTTCGAGCTTCTTGAGCTTCCTCAGATGGTTGGCTAATTGACAATAATGCATGTGATACTATTTCTAACCCGTGAATAAGGAATTTATGTAATGTGGGAGGCATATAAAACCACGGGTAGAGCTTAATATCTCTGGCCGTGTTGTGAGTATTATTTCTCAACTTTTCAACTTGAATCTTATGTCCACAGGATACAACAATAAGTATCGCATGCAATCGTTCATTTTAAGTATTTAAGAATAAAGTAAAAGTAGTGATTTTTATTAAATATAATGCATTTGTATTTAGACGATCAATTTTTCGCAAACCGGAAACTTTTATTGCAATTTAATGAGTTTTCCACAATTTTTCTTAGAATATATTTTTTCACTTTCGTCCCACTCTAATATACATGATCATTAGAATAAGTTGCTGATATACTAAGTTACATGCATACATATTTACAACACCAATAACAAAAATCACAGTAACGAAAAGAGAAACAAAACAAAAAGCAAAACAATGAACAAGTGTTAACTATTGCATTTGCAGCATATTTTGAGTTGCAACTGGGGATTTTTAAAAGAAAGTGTAATATTTTGCGTAATTGCAAATATACGCAAAATGTTTTTTGGAATCCACAAGAAGAAACCCAATAGTAATTTACTATAAATATATTATATATATATATTTCCATACTAGATGTAACCCGGTGTGCTTCGCTACACCATCCCCCTTCACCCCTCCCCCCCCCCCACGAATCGTTATGAGAGGGCTCACGCAAAATCCCAAGGCTATCACTAATACAGTAATTCAGATATATCCCATTTAATATTAAGTAGGGGTGCCACGTGCATTTGTCCAATCCCGCCCATTTTTTTGTCTGACTACTCACGTTAATAACGGATGACCTGAGACAAATTTGCAAAGCTTTCTCTATCTATTAATATACCGTGAGCGTCAAAATAAAGTAAACACCTTAGTTCCTCATATTTAAACTTTTATTAGAATGAAGTAATTAACACAAAATCAAAAATAAATATAAGGAATTCAAGAATTATTTAATTATAGCTGAACTCAATAAAAAAAAATTAAACAGAAGCATTACAAAACAGAAATAAATGCACTTTATTTAGAAAATGACCAAATTTTACGCGTCAAAAAAAAAAGTAAACAGCAAAGAAAAGAACTTCAATACAAAAAGCAAACTTTTAAAATTTTTTAATATTTGGTGTATTTTCATTTGGCCTTAAGCCCCTTATGTAGTCTTCTAAGCAGCGACTCGACAATTTTTTTTGTTACATCAGGGGAGATTATGCTCCATTCTTTCTTTTGAGGCATTTTTAAGTTTGTCTTGCTTGAAAAAGCCTTTCGACCTATTTTTCTGTCAAGATTTTCCCACAGATGCTCGATTGGGTTAAGGTCCGGGCATTGCGACGGTAGATCAGGAGTCTTAGGAGTCCGGTACAGTAGCCACTCTTTCACAATTTTAGATGTAAGCTTTAGATCGTTGTCCTGTTAGAAGATCCTATCTCCAGCCATGTCTTATTTCTCGACGCTAGGGCCAACATTGTCCTTCAAAATGGCTAAGTAATCCATTTGCTTCATAGTGGAGTAAATGAAAACATAACTGAACCCCCACTGTGTCTAACAGTTTTGGTAACACACTTTGCTTTGCATGTTTCATTCTTACCGCGCCATATTTTTGGAGGCTTTTTCGCGCCGAAAATTTCGAATTTCCTCTTATCTGTCTATAATATGTTTTCCAACAAAGATAGAACCTAATTTTTCTACTTTTTGTCGAAATTCATTAGCTTGCTCTGATTCGCCTTGGATATGTGTGGATTCTTGTATGGTATCCTCCCATGTAGACCATTTTTGTGAAGCTATCTCCTTACTGTACTCGAACTTACTGGTTTGCCTGATGTCTGCGTTATGTTTTCTGATAATTTAACAGCACTTTACGCTGACTATGTCTTTACTTCTCTTACTACAGCTCTAACTTCAGTACCACTAAGCTGATTTGGGCGTCCAGATCTCGTTAAATCTTCAAATTGTTGGTGTTTGGCGCATTCATCAACTACTTTTTTTGATTGTGCAGTGGTTCCTACCCACAATTTCGCCAATTTCACGCAAAGATTTACATTCTTCTTTTTAATCTAAAATATTTTTCGAGTATAAACCGATATTTTCTTTCCGATAGTGGGAATATTTGCTTTTACATGTTTTTAGCTATTATTAATCAGTACAAATCAACTTTAAATAATTTTTAGTAAAGTAGAACACGTGCTCAGTACACATTTGTCACAAAAAGATTAGGTTCTTCCCCGAAATATAAAAAAGCGTAAGAAAGTGTTACCACTGTTTACTTTTTTTTGACGCGTAAAATCTGATGCATTTTCACTTTCGAGAGATTTGTCTAATATTCCCAATAGATTTGAGTTCATGTTTTATAGTAGTCAATCTCTAAATGGGTATAGTATTAAACTCTGTAATATTACTTTTTATCGTAAGTCAATAATAATTTTGTTATAAGACAATTTAAAGATTAAAATTTGCTCTTTACTTTATTTTACGCTCACAGTATATGATATTTAAAATTTACTTTGTGTGGGAGGTGCCACGCCCGCTAAAAATATTAAAAGAAAATTATAGCCTGTAGCACTCCCATATCCGCAGTAAGACTCTGTGAAAATATCAGGAAGGTCAGATGAGTAGTTACGGAGCTTACCTCCTAAAAACAAACAAACACATATTACCTCTATATTATGTTAGTATAGATTATTAGTATGGATTTTTTTATTTAGATACTTGCTGATGCTGATATACAACGTTTTTTGTTTTTTCATTCGGTACAAAAATTATCAGCTTTTTCGGCGTTCCTACCCTGGAGCAAGGTATATGTAGCTGCCCATGAGAAGAAGATGGATTTTCAAAATTAGATCAGGCAACACTTAAATATTGGCCTTGAACTTAGAATACCATTTGGCAATTTTTCTTTTTAGCGATTTTTGATTTTGCCCATTTTTGATTTTGAAGATTTTTTTTGGGCGATTTTTATTTTTCATAATTTTCGGTTTTGGCGAATTTTTGATTTTGGCGATATATTTTCCACGACAAATCACGTTGACTCGCCTAATTTTTATTGGACTACTCACATTAATATCTGATGGACCCGTGCAAAATATCGAGTCTTTCCCTTTTATAGAACACCAATTATATGATATTAGATATCTACTTTGCATGGGCGGTGCTACGCCCATTTTTTTGTTCGACTAATCATACAAAGAATCTATGGGCTCATGCAAAGCCACAAAGCCCTCTCTTTTACAGTACTCCAGATATATGACATTAAATAGTTCTTTGCATGGGGAGTGCCACGCCCATTGGTGTGAACCCGCCAATTTTTTTTCCGACTACTCATACTAAGATCTGATGGTGTCGTGCAAAGTGTTAAAGCTTCCCTTTTTTAGTACACCAGTTATATGATATCATATATTTACTTTGTACGGGCGGCGCCGCGCCCGCTGCTCCGATCACGCCCATTTTTTGTCTAACTAATCACATGAATAACTTATGGCCTAACACAAAGTCCCAATACTCTCACTATAACAGTAACCCAGATATATGGCATTTTATATTTAATTTTCATCTTAGCTGCCACGCCTATTGGTCCCACACTGCCCATTTTTTGTCCGACTACTCACATTAATAATATGTGATATCAGATAAATTTGAAAAGCTCTCTCTATCACAGTACTCGATATATATAATATTGAATTATTACTTGTATGGGAGGTACCACGCCCACTTATCCGATCCCGCCCATTTCCGGTGTAGCTACTAATATTAACAATAGGTGACCTCACACAAATTTGCAAAGCTTTCCCTATCATAATACTCAATATGTGTTCATGATATTAAAAATGTACTTTGTGTGGGAGGTGCCACGCCCACTAAAAATATTTAAAAAATTATAGCCTATAGCACTTCCCATATCCGCAGTAAGACTCTGTGAAAATTGCAGGAATATCAGATGAGTAGTTACGGAGATTACTTCCTACAAACAAACAAACAAACAAACACACATTACCTCTTTATAATATTAGTATAGATATATATATTTCTAAAACCTTTTCCTAAAAAAAATTTATCAAGAATATAGTCCAATAGCTGAAGTTGAAGCTTGCCTTTAAAAAAAGTTTTGATTTTAAAACAAACAACCAAAAAGAAATACTTGAAATTCGTAGTTTTTTCTTTTTACCACTTTGCTCTTAATTAGCGAAAATTATTGAAATTTGAGAGACTATAGCAAAAAAAGTAAACAATGTGGAAAAACTTTTTTGATAGCAATTAATGGCGAATTTTGTTTGTATCAAAACTTATTACAATATATTAATTTTGACTTTTGAATTAATCCTCACTTTTGACACATTTCAAACCAATGTCCGTCGCTTTGCTTATAAGGAGTGCGCGTGAAATAAATATAACATGCATAAAAATTTTAATAAAATTAAAACAAGTAAGTTAATTATTTTTTTTTATATTTTTCTTAAGAGCTTATGTTAAATTCAAGCTTTAAATTTACAATGTTATAAAATTATTTATTTGTTTTTAATAAAATTTTAACTTTTTCGGGAACGCCTTCCATAAGGGATAAAATGGTGTCTTTAGACACTTTTTAGTAGAAGCTGCCCACTTTCTTTCAAACTCTTTCTCAGTTCAAGCTGATCATTCAGTCGCCTTAAGATGTTTTTTAACTAAAGCCCAAAATTACTCAATCGGTCGGGCAATTTGAAGGATAAGCTTTCTTTGGTACAAATATAACACCATTTGTTTGGGACCACTCAAATAGTTTCTTTACTACAATGGCAAGTGGCGAGGTCAGCCCAGAAGAATGAGGACATATTGTGTGTTCTTAGAAATGGAAGAAATCGTTTCTGAAGGCACTCTTTTATGTACACATCTATATTTATCGAACCTGCGGTTATGAGTGAACGGCTTCTTTGACCACAAATACAAATGGCTTGCCAGATCAGAAACTTTTTTGGAAATTTTGATTTTTTTTGAACTGGATAGTCTTTTGGAACATTCCCTCTTGCATTTGCGACATAGAATTCCTGACCAGGCAGCTGTATAAAGTCAGCCAGCACGTAAGTTTCGTCATCCATTATACAACACTCAAAATTGCGGATAAAATTCGTTTGCAAAACTTTTGCTCGTTTTTTTGTCTCGACATTTTTTTTTTTGAATTTCTATCATGGACTTATTGTATTTTGTACGTCTTTCGGCCAGACTCTTTTTTAATTTTTCTTACGGAGGTCTCCGAACAATTTGCCATTATGGTCAGTTTTATTCCGAAATTATTTATTATGATATTATGGAAAATACTTACTACTTTCCCAGCTGTCTTACGGTCTGAAAATCTACTTTTTTTCTACCACAGCCATCTTTTTTATTGATAGTCGGCAGCTCCTTATAATTTTAAATCATCCGAGAAATAGTCTGCCGGACTACCCCTGCTTGCCTAGCAATTGTTTTATACGAACGGCATGGGTATTCGTTAAAAATTTTAATAATGCGTTCGCATACTTTTTGTTGGGTGTTCATTATTGAAAAAACCATGATTGCAATAAATCTGCTAAGATTTAGCACGTGGTTTTTGACAATAATGACAAGTCTAAACAAAATAACGGTATCCATTTTTTTTGAAGAAAAAAGTTGAATAAGCCCAAAAGTATGTTATATTTAATTCACGCGCACTCTTTAATTTAAGTTTAAATCCGTTATATGTTTGCTAAATGACTTTTATACAAAATTTACTATATCATCATTTGTCAGAATATTGAAGTTATGAAAATTATTTTCGCAAATAATTCATTTGTAAGCTTCAAATTGGGGAAAAATTCAACTTAATTACATTAAATTTTTTACAGTGTCACATATATACGTATATAATTTAAATCTGAATAGTAAATAGAAAATACAATCAATAAATATAGAGTTCGTGTGCTAATGATGTCTATTAAGTTAACATTTTACTTCAAGCACTGTCAAATATAAACCTTAGGTACTCGTATTACGGACAAGTCATTACGATTGATTTTATATATGTTTAGTGTAAAATGCCAGAAAAAAAAATTATCCACATACATATGTTTTATAAGAAATAATATTGAATTCAAGAATTATTAACTTTATATTCCTCGGCAAGGTTTCGTAATAATATATATTTGCCACACTACAGCAAAGAAGACACTCGTATGCATGGTTACTGTTTTACTTTAAATTTATGCTTACATAAACCTTTACATAGTTTGCTGCCAATAAATAGACGTTAATGAGCAGTTTAGATTATAAACACACATATATACTCCTACATAAATATATTTACTTTCCATAATAATATTCATATGAAACAGTTGTTAAATGAGTTTTCCAAATTCTAAATTTTGTAAGCTAAAACAAAATTTCAATTACCCGTTTGTTTGGTGTAAAATTCTAATTTTATAACATTGTTCTTATTTAAAAATAAATTAATAAATTTTTTTGATTAATTTGATTTGTGGTTTATATAATCAAGTCAACAGTTTGTTTAAATTTAAAAAATGAAGTTATGTGAAAAATGTTCAAACATTTATAAAACAATTATCGCAATTAATTATTTATACGTTTAGAGAGATTACAAAAAAATTTACATATTAATTTATGACCTTGCGAATCTTTTTTTTTTTTTTGTTGCTGGGTTTGGTTTAGCCGTGAGCCTATATAATATTTGTCACTTAATTTATGCGCTCATAATATTTTTAAAGTGATTAATTGTAATGTAGTGTTTAATTTAAGCAAATATATACGATGCTAGCCTTTGAAGTTATTAAATTGTATTGAATCATGGATCCATGACGTTGGATCAACTGAGTGATCAACGTTTTTTGATGCCTAAAGAATCGATTGATGCATCTAAAATTAACATTCGGAATGAAAGGGTGCTTCGAAAATATGTTCATTATAATGGGGAATGCAGGAAATATCAGTCCGGAAAAGACTTAAAAACAAAATCAACGGGGCTAGAACGGACAATACCAAGCACAATGCAAAGGCCGAATACCGCCAGATCGCTGCCAAAGTCAGGTATATGGCGTGGGCAGATAGAGAAGCCTACTATAGCAATATTACGGAAAATGCTGAACAGGCATCAGCAATGGGTAATATGCGTGGTGTGTATAATGCTATCAGACAATTGAGTGGTAAGCAAGCACGTACTACAGACGTCATCAAGAACGGTAACGGCAATGATCTCACCACAACCAATGATCAACTACTACGATGGCGTGATTTCTTCTCTACAACAAGTTTCCTACCCGCCATAACTCACACGTCGCAGTACTCCTGGCATGAAAACAGACACCTCCCGAGAAGAGATATTTCCACCATACAACTTACTTTTTCTGAAGTACTGCACACACTATAAAACCTGAAGAACTCGAAAGCGCCCGAACCTGATAGCATACCTTTAGAACTACTTAAATATGGTGCTGAACTCCTCTTCGAACTCTGACATCCATAATCAGGAAAATGTGGGAACAAGAGTCCATCCCGAATAGCTGGAAGGAGGGCATAATAGTGAAAATGCCGAAGAAGGGTGATCTGAGGCAATGCAGTAACTGGAGAGGCATCACGTTATTGAACGCAGTCAACAAATTGCTATCTTCCCTCATTCTACAGCGGTTGTCACCAGTTGTAGAAACCATCCTACGGAAAGAACAAGCCGGTTTCAGGCCGGGAAGACTATGTGTTGACCATATTAACACAACACGCATTATCATCGAGTAATCGATCGAATATAACACCAGCCTTTATCTATTATTTGTAGATTTCGAACGTGCTTTCGACACGTTATCCAGACCGGCACTCTGGGATGCTCTGAGTAGCAAGGGAATTCCGCCGAAAATAATCCACCTTAACCGCGAGCTATATATTGATACCAAATGCAAAGTACGATACAAAGGCGAAGAAATCCAACCATTCGAGCTCAACGCAGGAGTTAAACAAGGCTGTGTTTTGTCTCCCACATAATTTCTACTGCTGTTGGATTGCATGCTTCAGCAAACAAACTCTGAAACGCCATATGGCATCCGCTGGAAGATGAGTGAGTTCCTCCACGATATTGACTACGCGGACGATATTTGCCTTTTTGCACACCGCTTCGATGATATAGCACAAAATATTCACCACCTTTCCATCAATGCCAATAAAGTTGATGCAAATTGGCACTAGCAATACGACCCCCCTAACACTCATATCTCGGCAGCACAATTTGCAAAGACGGAGGCTCCAGTGCCGATATTACCGATAGAATCAACCAAGCCCGGACCGCATTCCATTCCCTGCACAGAATATGGAGAGCGAACAATATAACCACTACCACAAAACTAACAAGTAAGAAAATTACAGTCGGTCTAGACCGAATATACGATACCCTATACCATGCGTTTAGAGACAGTATCTCTCAGGCCAAATTTGAGTGGGATTTCTATTAATTTTTTCGGCTGCAGATATGAAAAAGTTCATATCGGATGATATATCTATATTGGGACTAGGCCCAAAAATGGACCGATCCTGACCATGTTTGGTAAAGTCTCTTGTATTTTGCAAAAATATATACAAACAAAATTTGAGAAGGATCAACGCAATATTTTTGTTTTTTGATAGATTTAAGTGAAGATCGGGAAGCAGCTCTATATGGGGCCTATGACTAAGAGTTGTCCAATAGGGATCATTTTTGGACTACTGATTAATGGATGTATTATATAAATACATACCCAATTTGACTAAGATTTGTATGATAATTTGGATCTTATGGCAATATATGTTGATTTCATAGGGGTCATTTGTATGGGGGCTAGGTCTGAACATGGACCGATTCTCACCAATTTCAACAGCGTTCATCTTATGGCCGACGAAAGATCAAATACCAAATTTCGTCAAAATATATTCATATTTGCGACCTTCAGTTTGATTAAAAGCTTTACATGGACACACAGACGGACGGACGGACGGACGGACACCGTTAAATCGAATCAGATAGTGATTCTGATTCGATCGGTATAATTAAAGATGGGTGTAGGTCAAATATTTTTGGTTGTTACAAACAGCAGCACAAAGTCATTATACCCAAACCACATAGTGGTATAGGGTATAAAAATCTTCAACTGTAGTGTCAAATCGGGACTGTTGTATGGTTGCAGCACCTGGAGTACAGTGCAATCCACACGCAGGAAATTGCAATCCTTCTGCAATAAGTGCCTGAAACAAATTCTGCGAATTTTCTGGCCGAACTGGGTAACCAATGAACAACTGCTCTTGATGGCTGCATGCGCAAATGGACGTGGATAGGTCACACCCTGAGAAGGCCACCTGACGAAATCGCAAGGCCATGCACTGGACTGGAATCCCCAGGGCCATAGAAATCCTGCTAGGCCCCGAAACACATGGATAGGAATGATGAAAAAGGAATGAATGAAAATGAAGTCCTATTCCACTAAAATCGAAATTTGACACAAACATAGTAGTTTAATAAATACTAGCAGATTCCAGCGCTCGCAATTCGAGTGCAATTTCTAGGAAACTTCATTTTTCAACTTAGCCAATTCACAAACCAGCACTTTTATGTTTTATTATTATTGTGAATGAAGATAACCAACTCATTAACAAATTTAATAAAACATATAAGCATATATATAATTTTATGTATGTGTTAGTAGCAACTTTAAATGCAATTTACTCAAAGTAAGGCGCAAAAATTGAAAAACCTGTAAATCTGCAAAACGGTTGAAAATAAATACCTTTCAAATAATATACGTTTGCTCAACATCGGGATAAAACGGTAGAACAAAACATCAGTCACAAGAAATCGCATAGCCTATTAATATTATAGATTTCAGAACACCCCTAATATTAAACGGTAGGGTTCTGACCGCTTACAACAACTAAAGACTGCAATCCTACCAACCTTGTAAAGATAACCGCAGGTCATTATCGACGATAACTTGTGTATAGTAACCATTTATTTTTGATAAAAAAAACAAAAAAAACACCTTTTTCTTAAATTAAAAAAACAGTTGAGTTTGACAGCATGCCACGCCCACAATTAGCAATAGTTTAACCTAATTTTTTGGCTACAATAATTTGGATATATTAGCTACAAAATAGCGTTAAAATTTTAGAAATAAGAGACAAAAAAATATTAGACTTTTGGACCGAGTTTTTAGGAAGTCAGTTAAACTTAGTTTAGTTAAACTCAGATATTTTAACACCTATAACTTTAAAACAATTTGATTAAAGCATTAAAAATAGTAAGTTTAACTAAACTAAGTTTAACTGACAACCTAGAAACTCGCTCTTGGTCAACGAAATCAAAATTTCAGCCACAGTGCGCCGATCCGTTAAGAAGATTATGTACTAACTTTATTGATTTATATCAATTTGCTGATTATTCTCTAAATGTTAGTATTGTATAACTAAACATTAGTCTGTATTAAATAAATAAATAAATTAATAAAAAAAATGGACATGTGGAGCACGTGGACGTAGTTCATACTACATAAAGTTAATATTTATCAATATATATCAAAGTATGAGCTTTTAAACTTTGTGTGGATCATGCATTCAGTTATTAAAATTAGTAGTCGTAATAAAAAATGAGTGGAATTGGACCTATTGCTATTCAACCTGCCATTCGAAGTAAATATTGAACTTAGAACGAGCAAGTGAGAACCTTGAAAGTTTGTGTGAATGAAAAAGTAATATATGTAAGCAGTCGAACTACCAAACTTAAGAGCAGAAAATAAGTTCTAAAATAAACAAGTAAGAAAATTATAGTCGGTCTAGACCGACTATACGATACCCTATACCATACGTTTAGAAGCCCTATATCTTAGGCCCAACTAACTGGACATAGAAAATAAGCAAAAACCAAATTTGAGTGTGATTTTTATTAATTTTTTTGGCTGCAGATGTGAAAAAGTTCATATCGGATGCTATATCTATATGGGGACTAGGCCTAAAAATGGACCGATCCTGACCATGTCTGGTAAAGTCTCTTGTATTTTGCAAAAATTTATACAAACAAAATTTGAGAAGAATCAGTGCAATATTTTTGTTTTTAAGTGAAGATCGGGAAGCAGTCTATATGGGGCCAAAGGGATCATTTTTGAACTACTTATTAATGGATGTAATGAACGCATGCAAACCCAATTTGAGTAAGATCTATATGACAATTTGTATCTTATGGCAATTTATGTCGATTTCATAGGGGTAATTTGTATGGGGGCTAGGTCTGAACATGGACCGATTCTCACCAATTTCAACAGCGTTCATCCCATGGCCGATAAAAGCTTATATACCAAATTTCATCAAAACATATTCATATTTGCGACCTGCAGTTTGATTACAAGGTTTACATGTACACACAGACGGACGGACGGACGGACATTGTTAAATCAACTCAAGAAGTGATTCTGATTCGATCGGTATAATTTAAGATGGGTCAAGGTCAAATATTTTTGGTTGTTGCAAACAGCAGCACAAAGTCATTATACCCAAACCACATGGTGGTATAGGGTATAAAAATAATAATATACGAGTACTACGTTTTTTAAACGGAATATGTTGTTTGGATTCTGTATGAGGTATAGGGCCAGGAGAATTTTTTTGTAATCTTTTTAGTCCGTTTAAAAAATGTAGTACATTTAAAAATATAAAATTGTAGCAGAGGCCTCTATAAATAATTTTTATCAATATACCCGTCTAAAAAATTTAATAAGAAATACTGTTTGATGTTTGATTAAAAAGAAATATATATCAGACATACGTATCCATCTCTATACTCTACTAAAAATAATAATCATACGCCCTGAAAACGTTATGTTTTTCAAAAACTTTTTTTAAAAAAAAGGGGGAAAATTGAAAATTTTTGAAAATTTTATTCTATAAAATAAAGCCAACTTTATTTGCTGAAGCTATTTGCTGTCAATGGTTCTTGAGTTATAGCCTAAAAAAAAAATAAGCAAACAAATATCATGATAAGGAAAAAATATAGAAGGAAAAAAGTTTGGCCTGAGAACGCCAAACTCTTCAGAGGTTTCACTATACTGGCCCTGTACTTTTACCCTGACTTGGAATTTCTCACACCCCGATAAATTTTACACAGTGTAATTAAACTTTTTAGATAGAAGTTAAGTCTTAAAAAAAAACCTAACTGTTTTTATAAAAAAAAAAATAATTATAAATAAATAAGAAATAAATACTGGTCGAAAAATAAAAACAATTAGCTATGTATAAATTTAAATGGTATTTGAATTTAAAACATTTGTCCAACACATAGGTGGAGGATATCAAAAGTTCGGTACAGCCGAATTTAACGCATTTGCTTGTTTTTTAAGTCAATAGATCCATTTGTTCTAATTCGATCATTATAAAACATTCACATTTCGAATATATAAAAAATATCATCGATAATGAACATGAGAAAAAATTAATTACTATACCAAAACAAGCCAAAGAAAACGAAATACAAGTTTCTATGATCAAATGAAGTAGTATAAGCTAATCAACTACAGTATTGTGAATGTATGTGTACGAATTGCAAATAATCTTACATCTGGTTGTATAGAAACTTTTGATTTAGAATTTTGTAAATACGAGCACATACATTTATTATTACAAACAAAAACAAGATACACTACCAAAATATTTAAGAAATTGTTTGTGTTATTCTGTGCTTGTATTTGTGAATGAAATATTATTTGTAAATGTAAATGTTGAAGATTAATTGCTATGCAGCAAATGTTAACTCTCTATTCTTGTTTGCATTTCAAAGAAGCTTAGATGTAAATATATTCTTATCACTCTAATACATACAAATACATACAATACTCGTGTACAATATATTTCCATATCCACACATACACACACACACATACATAATGATATATAACTTTCACTATATACAACATGTCACCTAGAATGCACCTGATCCTCGTAATACATTTTTTTCGATTTATCAAACTTGTTGACTTCCTGAAAATTACAAACCAACGTACTCAAGTCTAAATCGAAAGATATCTACATGCTATTCAATGTTTTTTCTTTAGATGATTAACACTTTTGTACTTTAGAGATGAGTAAATACACAGTACTTAATTTCTAATTCAAAATAGATACTTCTTGTGGTCAGGGTATAATGACTTTGTTCTGATGTTTGTAACTACTAGGGCTGTGGAGTCGGAGTCGGAGTTGTGGAGCCGGAGTAGCGGTGTTTGAACCGAAGTCGGAGTTGGAATCACTACATAAACTCTCGACTCCGACTACAAAACTTTCCGATATTGCACGTGAATGAAAAATTCAAATAATTTGTAAAATATAAAGATTATAATTTATTTTATGAGAGTAAGTTCATTCAAGTTTTTAAATTAAATAATATAAAACTGTTTCATAATATAAACTATTTTGAAATTTTATTTTTAGCGCGGGCAAGGGTGTAAATTACACTAGCCAACAAGGTTTTGGACTAGAGCAACCAAATATATTTTCTAGCGTAATTTGGCGGGCTGAATTCGAATCTGTAATTGGGTTTTCTCTATCATGTCAGATTTTCGAGATACAAAAAAATGTTTTTATTAATTTTTTACATAAAAAATCATTAGTTTATTTAAAAATCAATGAATTTTCAAAAGTGAATGGCGTTATTTGAACGTCGTTTGTATTTTATTGGTTCGGTTTCAAGTAATAGAGTCCAGCAAAAGTCTCCGAGTTTGGTTTTGTGGAAAAAAAATCTAAATGCGAATGAAGAAAATGCATTTTGAGGGACATTCGTGCACCTAATTCGTGATAGTTTTTCAATAATTCAGCAACAATTTGTCTGTAGTTTTCACTCTTATTGTTTCCAAGAAAACTATCCACGATGCTCTTGAAAGATTTCCAGGCTGCATATTCTTTGTTTAATAAACATTTTGAAAAATTGTCATCATTCAATAGCTTGCCGATCTGAGGGCCAACAAATATGTCTTCTTTAGTTTTAGCATATGAAATTTTAGGAAAAACCGCTAACAAATCTTTGTCCAGAAGCTTGACAAAGTTCT
Source organism: Cordilura impudica (assembly GCA_963682025.1). NCBI lineage: Eukaryota > Metazoa > Arthropoda > Insecta > Diptera > Scathophagidae > Cordilura > Cordilura impudica. Next base: position 85,605,687 of record OY821517.1, on the reverse strand, counting down.
AAAAAAGGCCCAATTTTATGTGCAGCAGCGAAAGAAGAACGTCATTTGGATCAGTTAATGGTTTATTTTAAATGTTTTGTATATGTGGTGAACACTCAGTTCTTTTTGGCCAATCTGTTCTGACGTAATGATGACATGTATCGCGACTATCCCATAGACAAAGGAAACAACAATATTTTGTGAAACCTCCTTGCATACCAGTCAACAAACCAATGACCTGAAACAAATTAATTTAATTTAATTTACCATGCATGGGCAAATGCGGCCCCACAGGCCGCATGCGGCCCACGAACGAAATTTTATGCGGCCCCATATAGATTTAAAAAAATTACAAAATTTAATTTAGATTTAATTCAAACAAATCAAAACATTATACCAAAATTTCAAAGTATTGTTCAAAAATAGCATTAATACGAGTATAAATTTTCAATAGGGCAACAAAAATAATACAGATTATTTGAATGTAACGTCTGTTAGCGTGCTTCATTTTTTATATTAGAAACAATGTAGCATGTACAAAAAAAATGCATTTTAAAAATTGTATGTTTGCAAGACACACCCATGATTTGAAATGCAAACGACAGAGCATAATAATTTTTCTCTCTCGTTTTTTGTAGTTCATTATTTTCAGTGTTGTCAACTTTAAAATATCAAAAAGCACTAAACCGACAAAAAACGCATAATTTGAAAAAAAGCACTATATTTTCCATTTTTTATACCCTATACCACTATGTGGTTTGGGTATAATGACTTTGTGCTGCTGTTTGTAACAACCAAAAATATTTGACCTAGACCCATCTTTAATTATACCGATCGAATCAGAATCACTTTCTGAGTTGATTTAACAATGTCCGTCCGTCCGTCCGTCCGTCCGTCCGTCTGTGTGTCCATGTAAAGCTTGTAATCAAGGTCGCAGGTCGCAAATATGAATATATTTTGATGAAATTTGGTATATGAGCTTTTATCGGCCATGGGATGAACGCTGTTGAAATTGGTGAGAATCGGTCCATGTTCAGACCTAGCCCCCATACAAATTACCCATATGAAATCGACATAAATTGCCATAAGATCCAAATTGTCATATAGATCTTACTCAAATTGGGTTTATATGCGTTCATTACATCCATTAATGAGTAGTCCAAAAATTATACCTGTGGCCCCATATAGAGCTGCTTCCCGATTTTCACTTAAATCTATTAAAAAACAAAAATATTGCACTGATTCTTCTCAAATTTTGTTTGTATATATTTTTGCAAAATACAAGAGACTTTACCAAACATGATCAGGATCGGTCCATTTTTGGACCTAGTCCCCATATAGATATAGCATCCGATATGAACTTTTTCATTTCTGCAGCCAAAAAAATTAATAAAAATCCCACTCAAATTTGGTTTTTGCTTATTTTCTATGTCCAGTTAGTTGGGCCTAAGAGATAGGGTTTCTAAACGCATGGTATAGGGTATCGTATAGTCGGTCTAGACCGACTATAATTTTCTTACTTGTTATTATTGCTTTTTTCAGTAAACGCCCTGTTGTCCTGAATGCTTGGGGAAGAGAGCAGTCCCGATAATTAAATGTTTCATTAAAACTAGAAATTTTTTATCTTTTGGAACAGAAACCATTAAATTTTTTATACATATTGTACCAACCACTTCATAAAAATTTTTTCATAAAAGCATGCTTTGAAAAATAATTCAATTGAACTTTAAAATTTTGTTTAAAAAATTTAAAAACTAAAATTGGCAAATTGGACGATTTTTTAATTATATCTCATGTTCATTTTATTGAAATTAACTGGTAATACTCAACATATATCGGTCCCGCTTTTTAATTTTACGGAATTAAAATGGCATCAACGAGCAATAAAAAACGTAAGATAGATGATGAAAACAGAAAATTCCAGTCCGAATGGACACACAAATTCGGATTTGTTGAAAATAAGGACATACCTATGTGCCTCATTTGCAAAATTAATGTACCACATAGCAAACTTTACAATGTAAGTAGACATCATGAAAAATTTCACTCACAATTTGCCAAAGATTATCCCCTTAATACTAATCTTAGAGAGACTAAACTGAAGGCATTGCAGTCAAATATTGCAAAAGAACAGAATATTATTTCGTCTTTTAGCCATGCAAATGACAGATCACTTGAAGCAAGTTACAAAATAGCTTGGGATATTGCCCGTGATAAACATCCTTATGGGGAAGCAGAGTTAAGAAAACACACTATGAAGAAGGTTATGAGCATTCTCGACCTTGATAACAAAAAGCTTTCTTTGTCACGGCGCATAACCGAGAGTGGGATTGGAGATATGAGCACTTTTATTGAAACAAGTTTAAAAAACGAACTAAAAAATTCTGCAGCATTTAGTTTAGCTCTTGATGAATCCACAGATGTTAGCGACGTTCCTCAATTGGCGATCTTCATTAGGTCTGTATCAGTTGAATTTAATATCACTGAAGAAATGTTAGACCTTGCAGCTCTTTCTGAAACAACGCGAGGCATTGATGTAAAAAATGCGCTTTTCGAAGTAATTAACAAATTTGAATTGCCACGAGATAAAAGACCTCAAATGTAAAAAGTTTAAATTTTTTCCTCTTTAAAATTGAACGTAAATAATATACAAGACGATAAGCTGACATAAGTAATTTAAAACAATTTCATGAAAATTTTAAATGTAGATTTGAGGATCTCAAACAACTTCAAGCAACATTCTCAGTTTTTGTTAACCCATTTTTGTGTGATGTCATAAATGATGAATTTTTATTATCCGATATAATTCTTGCAAAACCAGATGTTGGAAAATTGGAGTTATTAGAAATGAAGGATGATATTGTATAGAAAATGCATCACAAATCAACTTCTCTAGCTGGATTTTGGAAACTTGTTAACGAAACCCAATATCCATAATTGAAACAAGCAAGAAAATTATAGTCGGTCTAGACCGACTATACGATACCCTATACCATGCGTTTAGAGACCCTATCTCATAGACCCAACTAACTGGATATAGAAAATAAGCATAAACCAAATATGAGTGGGATTTTTATTAATTTTTTCGGCTGCAGAGATGAAAAAGTTCATATCGGATGCTATATCTATATGGGGACTAGGCCCAACAATGGACCGATCCTGACCATGTTTGGTAAAGTCTCTTGTATTTTGCAAAAATATATACAAACAAAATTTGAGAAGAATCAGTGCAATATTTTTGTTTTTTGATAGATTTAAGTGAAGATCGGGAAGCAGCTCTATATGGGGCCTATGACTAAGAGTTGTCCAATAGGGATCATTTTTGGACTACTAATTAATAGATGTAATATGTACATACAAACCCAATTTGACTAAGATTTGTATGATAATTTGGATCTTATGGCAATATATGTTGATTTCGTAGGGGTCATTTGTATGGGGGCTAGGTCTGAACATGGACCGATTCTCACCAATTTCAATAGCGTTCATCCCATGCCCGATAAAGGCTTATATACCGAATTTCAGCAAAATATATTCATATTTGCGACCTGCAGTTCGATTACAAGCTTTACGTGGACACACAGACGGACGGACGGACGGACGAACGGACGGACATCGTTGAATCGAATCAGATAGTGATTCTGATTCAATCGGTATAATTAAAGATGAGTGTAGGTCAAATATTTTTGGTTGTTACAAACAGCAGCACAAAGTCATTATACCCAAACCACATAGTGGTATAGGGTATAAAAAGGTGCTGCTCGTTTATTTTCAATGTTTGGCACACCGTATTGTTGTGAATCTCTACACTCCACCATGAAAAATGTTAAAAACCAAAAATCGTTCACGTTTAACAAATCAACATCTTACGGAACTCATTTGGACAACTTTGACAAACTACACACCTGATTTTAAAGAAATAATCAAAAATTCTTCCTAATTTCTTTTTTATTTTTTGTTACCTATATTTTTATTTTATTTTTATATAATTCCATTTTTTTATTTTATTTAAAATGAAATTATTTTTATAAAAATTATTTTTATGAAATTATTTTTATAAATACCAATAATATTTCAGTATAAAATTTATTTGTAATCTGTATGAAATGAATTAATAAATTTTGTTTGTTTAAAAGTTGTTTTTTTTTGCTTTTTTGTTTGAAAATGGATATTTATACAGAAATAAACTAGTGCGGCCACAGTTAGTAGGTGAAATTCGAACTTTGGTCCAACAAGCCATTTACGTGCCCACCCCTGGTCTATACTATATATACAAAGAAATTTAAATCCCACACCTTAAGGTCACCACAGATCTTGTATTTGAGTGATGTCAAAATTTCAGTCATTGATTCGTAATTATACCCTATACCACTATGTGGTTTGGGTATAATGACTTTGTGCTGCTGTTTGTAACAACCAAAAATATTTAACCTAGACCCATCTTTAATTATACCGATCGAATCAGAATCACTATCTGATTCAATTTAACGATGTCCGTCCGTCCGTCCGTCCGTCCGTCCGTCTGTGTGTTCATGTAAAGCTTGTAATCAAACTGCAGGTCGCAAATATAAATATATTTTGATGAAATTTGGTATATAAGCTTTTATCGGCCATGGGATGAACGCTGTTGAAATTGGTGAGAATCGGTATATGTTCAGACCTAGCCCCCATACAAATGACCCTTATGAAATCGACTTAAATTGCCATAAGATCTAAATTATCATATAAATCTTAGTCAAATTGGGTTTGTATGTGTTCATTACATCCTTTAATCAGTAGTCCAAAAATGATCCCTATGGGACAACTCTTAGTCATAGGCCCCATATAGTGCTGCTTCCCGATCTTCACTTAAATCTATCAAAAAACAAAAATATTGCACTGATTCTTCTCAAATTTTGTTTGTATATATTTTTGCAAAATACAAGAGACCTTGCCAAACATGGTCAGGATCGGTCCATTTTTGGGCCTAGTCCCCATATAGATATAGCATCCGATATGAACTTTTTCATATCTGCAGACAAAAAAATTTATAAAAATCCCACTCAAATTTGGTTTATGCTTATTTTCTATGTCCAGTTAGTTGGGCCTATGGGATAGGGTCTCTAAACGCATGGTATAGGGTATCCTATAGTCGGTCTAGACCGACTATAATTTTCTTACTTGTTTTATTTTATTTTTATATAATTCCTTTTTTTTATTTTATTTAAAATGAAATTATTTTTATAAAAATTATTTTTATAAATACCAATAATATGTCAGTATAATATTTATTTGTAATGTGTATGAAATGAATTAATAAATTTTGTTTGTTTAAAAGTTGTTTTTTTTTTTTTTGCTTTTTTGTTTGAAAATGAATATTTATACAGAAATAAACTAGTGCGGCCCACAGTTAGTAGCTGAAATTCGAAATTTGGTCAAACAAGCGATTTACGTGCCCACCCCTGGTCTATACTATATATACAAAGAAATTTAAATCACACACCTTAAGGTCACCACAGATCTTGTATTTGAGTGATGTCAAAATTTCAGTCATTGATTCGTAATTTTCATTTGTATTAATGGCATGAGCAATTGGTATGGATGGTTTTTCATTCCCATTTTGCAAAAGAAGAACCTTTAAACTGTACTTAGAGCCATCAATAAATAATCTCCATTCAGTTTTGTCACATGGCTGGTTTATTTTCTGAAATAAACCATCAACAGCAGCCAATTCCAAGCTTCTGTGTCTATATGTTGTTGCTTTTGACCCAACTGCAAGATGTTTCCACTGCTGCATGTGAATTTAATAAAAGATTATCAAAGTTGAGTTTTTAAAAAAACTATTTTCATTATGACAAACCACTTCACGATTGAACTTCAAGAATAGCACTGACTTCTTTTAATTACGTTGATTTATATTTAGTTTTATTATGGATTACTCTAGATACAATTGTGTTATTTGTTTTTGTAATTTAGTGTTTCATAAGTGTGTTTTAGCCCAAATTATTTGTCACAAGTGTGTTTCGTTTTGTGTAGAATTGTTTATCAATTTAGCTTAACAAATGTTTATTGCAATTGGTTTTACAATTTAGCTTTAAATATTTTGCTGTATTGCATTTTCATTTTGAGAACGGAAATGCAATTTTAAAATGTGTTTTGTGTCACAATTCCCGTGAATTGTGCAATTATTTCAATAATGTTGGATCGTGCCAATAATTAGGGTTCACTAACTTTACCAATACTATTTAAGAATTCCTCAAATTTGTCTGGGGTTTTGGTAGCATTTATGTATGTAACTTGCGTGAAGCTAGTAATTCTGCGTCTTGCTTCGTTAAATGTAAATACCGAATTAGATTATTCAGCTCAACTTGAGTCACTAAATGGCGTTCATCATCAGCCTCATACAAACTATCACTGCTGGTGAAAGATGTTTCGGACTCACTGCTCGTAGCACTGAGAATGACTGGTAATGGATCATTTGTGGACGTTGAACTGGCTTGGAATCCGATGGAACATTCGCGTAAGTAATATTTTTGCGATTTTTCATATTGAATCCAGCAACTTTTGTTCAACAGGAATAACAATCGTTTTGGTGGTTACTTGACTCTCTGCAAAGTACTGGAATTGAAAAATCGAAATAGATATTCTTGCCATTTGACCACTTGTATAAAACAGTTCTGCAAATATTGCAAAATATTGTCAGTGTCCACGGTTTGTCCAAGTTTCTGATAGCAAATCCAAAATTATGTAAATATTCATATTTTAATTATTCTGATATTGCATATCCTTTTTTCCAACCACGACACACAAAGCAAAAATAGCTTGAATCAGTAACACACGATTTCCCCGACAAGTTTTAATTTGTAGACCAGTGTTATTATTGATCAACTTGAAAATAGATGTTTGATTCTTTTTAATGTTTGTGGTTAATTAAGTTGAATTTGAACAATATTCAGCATAACATTGAAGTTGATTTGTTTGTATTATAAAATATTATACTTCATACTATAGGTCTGTTGTTTTAGTTAATTTCTTGTTAAAAAAGAACTACATTGAAAACTGAAAGTCAAAGTAGAGTTTAAACTTCCTGTGAGTCGCTGTTAGCATACAAGTAACTAATTTGAACTCCAAATATTTAATTTAATTTTATTATTTTTGAATAAAAATTAAAAAAAAAAATACTATATACACATGATGATATTTAAAAAAAATTTGACGAGCAGGAGCAGTCTAAGTGTCGGCGCACTGTGGCTGAAATTTTGATTTCATTGGCCAAAAGTTTAATTTTTTTTGTCACCGATTTTTAAAATTTTAACGCATTTTTGTAGCTAATATATTCAGATTAAAGCCAAAAAATTAGGTTAAACTATTGCTAATTGTTTAATTTCAGAAAAAGGTGATTTTTTTTTGTTTTTTATCAAAAATAAATGGTTAATTCTCGCAAGCTATCATCGATAATGACCTGCGGTCTTTTTTATAATGTTGGTAGGATTATAGTCTTTAGTTGTTTTAAGCGGTTACAGCTCTACCGTTTAATATTAGGGGCGTTATGAAATATTTATGAAACTGCTATATTTTTCTCAAATTTCAATTTTAGTGGAATAGAACTTCTAGGTAGCAAAAGGGAACAAGAAACGTATACCACCCGGAGAAAGATGAAAATTTCCCCATTAACCCTATATATACTTTTGCACCCGTAACGACCCGTGCGTAGAACACTTTTTTCATTTTAATGAAATTACTCTAAAAAAATTCAAATTACGATAATTTAAACAGCCCTATACGTACTCGTATACAATGGTGTATTAAATTTGTGCTTTAGGTATTTTATAGCTTATAATAGTCATTATTTGTTCAATTACCAGTATATATTTGTAAGTAAGAATTAATATCGCAAATTTGGATTGATTATAGATCAGTCAAAACAAGGCAATACAAATGATGGCAATACCGCAAGAAGATTCTTTTCAGATCCAGAAACAGCATCTTTAATAACAGGAGTGGATTTAAACCTTATTTTTAGATTTAAAATAATCCTAGAAGTACTTGACTCTAAAAAATTTGGAGATTACGCTAAGGAAACTGCAAAAATATATACAACCAACTACCCATGGAGAAATATGTCTGCAACAGTTCAAAAAATCCTTTATTATGGAGAAGATGTCATTAAATATCATTTGGTACCACTTGGAGATCTATCAGAGGAGGCTCAGGAAAAAAGGAATAAGGATTACAGATTTTATAGAGAGAAAAATCTAGAAAAATTTCACGAAATTCCACAAATGAAGATCTATTTAATATATTATTGGCAACGTCAGATCCGTTCATCGCCAGTATTCGAAATCAATGGAAGGTGGAACATCGGGGTTTAGATGAAGAAGTCAAAAAACTGCTAAAGAACAGAACAAAATATGGAATATTTGCAATCAATATTTGAGACAAATTAATAATAATTATAATTGCCTTTCATTATTATTTAAGTACAAAAAACATAGTATTAGTAAAAAATAATAATAAACAGAACAAATGCAAATAAAATCTATTGCAGTTTTTATTTTTAACATGTTTTTTAAAATTATCAAATTTGACAGCAAAAAATAATAAATTTTTCTGTAGTAATAGCAAGAATTTTAGATAATATTATTAACGTTTTTATTAAGTGTAAATGTTCTTTGAGTGTAAACAAATTTGCAAATTTGACAACAAAAAATTTTTAATTTTTCAGTAATAATAGCAAAATCTCCAATTGATTTTACTATTTTTTTTTTGAGTGTAAAAATTTTTTTGAGTGTAAAATTAAAAAATCCCATTATTAAAAAAAAATGTTTATAAAAATTATTAAAATCCTAATATTAAATTTTTTAATAAATAAAGAAATAATAAACACATATTTCACTCTAAATGTTAAAAATAATCAAAAGTTCAACTTTGACCTAGAATTCCTTAAAAAGTCCTCAATCAACTTCAATGTAATTAAAACTGAGTCAAGCTGAACTAAATATCTATCCATTAAAAAAAATTACTTAAATATTTTGATCGGATCAAAAGTTACAGAATTTTTAGTCAATGAAAAACGATTTTCAGCCACTGTGCGGCGCTTAAATTTAGTAGAAAGAAGAGGAAACACAGCAACTACAACAGTCTTAGCTACGTTTAAAATAAACTTTTACCAGCCATTAAAGGAGGTAGAGAAATTTAACATTTCTTTAGATTTAGCAAAAAAAAGATGCAATTCCAAAGTACCCTGCGATTATCCAGTGTGCTGCCTTGATCACCACGTTATTGACACCGAAACAAGTGTCCGCAGAAGTATTATCTTCTGTACTCAGAATCAGAAGCGCCCCGGTAGGTGAGTAGGTAACGTGCCTGCCTATCATGCGGGGGTCGTGGGTTCGATTCCCACCAGAGGCTTTGGTGTGTCGCTGCAAAAAAAAAAAAAAAAAACAAGCCAAAATTAGAATCTGCAGACAAGCCACCCGGTACCCTATACCATTCGTTTAGAGACCCTATGTCTCAAGCCCAACTAACAGGATATAGAGAATAAGCATAAACCAAATTTGAGTGGGATTTTTATTAATTTTTTCAGCAGCTCTATATGGGGCCTATGACTAAGAGTTGTCCCATAGGATTCATTTTTGGACTACTGATTAATGGATGTAATAAACACATACAAACCCAATTTGACTAAGAGTTATATGATAATTTGGATCTTATGGCAATTTATGTTGATTTCATAGGGGTCATTTGTATGGGGGCTAGGTCTGAACATGGACCGATTCTCACCAATTTCAACAGCGTTCATCCCATGGCCGACTAAGGATCAAATAACAAATTTCGTCAAAATATATTCATATTTGCGACCTGCAGTTTGATTACAAGCTTTACATGGACACACAGACGGACGGACGGACGGACATCGTTAAATCGAATCAGATAGTGATTCTGATTCGATCGGTATAATTAAAGATGGATGTAGGTCAAGTATTTTTGGTTGTTACAAACATCAGCACAAAGTCATTATACCTAAACCACATAGTGGTATAGGCTATAAAAAAATTGCAATTGATTCCTCTCTGAAAATGTCCAGATATTACTATTAAAAAAGCAAATTTTAAAATATTTATACCCTATACCACTATTTGGTTTGGGTATAATGACTTTGTGCTGCTGTTGGTAACTACCAAAAATATTTGACCTAGACCCATCTTTTATTATACCGATCGAATCAGAATCACTATCTGATTCGATTTAACGATGTCCGTCCGTCCGTCCGTCCGTCCGTCTGTGTGTCCATGTAAAGCTTGTAATCAAACTACAGGTCGCAAATATGAATATATTTTGATGAAATTTGGTATGTAAGCCTTTATCGGCCATAGGATGAACGCTGTTGAAATTGGTGAGAATCGGTCCATGTTCAGACTTAGCCCCCATACAAATGACCCCTATGAAATCAACATAAATTGCCATAAGATCCAAATTATCATATAAATCTTAGTCAAATTGGGTTTGTATGTGTTTATTACATCCATTAATCAGTAGTCCAAAAATGATCGCTATGGGACAACTCTTAGTCATAGGCCCCACATAGAACTGCTTCCCGATCTTCGCTTAAATCTATCAAAAAACAAAACAAAACAAGTAACAAGTCGGTCTAGACCGACTATACGATACCCTATACCATGCATTTAGAGACCATATCTCTCAGGCCCAACTAACTGGATATAGAAAATAAGCATAAACCAAATTTGAGTGGGATTTTTATTAATTTTTTCAGCTGCAGATATGAAAAAGTTCATATCGGATGCTATATCTATATGGGGACTAGGCCTAAAAATGGACCGATCCTGACCATGTTTGGTAAAGTCTCTTGTATTTTGCAAAATTATATACAAACAAAATTTGAGAAGAATCAGTGCAATATACTTGTTTTTTGATAGATTTAAGTGACGATCGGGAAGCAGCTCTATATGGGGCCTATGACTAAGAGTTGTCCAATAGGGATCATTTTTGGACTACTGATTAATGGATGTAATATATACATACAAACCCAATTCGACTAAGATTTGTATGATAATTTGGATCTTATGGCAATTTAAGTCGATTTCATAGGGGTCATTTGTATGGGGGCTAGGTCTGAACATGGACCGATTCTCACCAATTTCAATAGCGTTCATCCCATGGCCGATAAAAGCTTATTTACCAAATTTTGTCAAAATATATTCATATTTGCGACCTGCAGTTTGATTAAAAGCTTTACATGGACACACAGACGGACGGACGGACATCGTTAAATCGAATCAGATAGTTATTCTGATTCAATCGGTATAATTAAAGATGGGTGTAGGTCAAATATTTTTGGTTGTTACAAACAGCAGCACAAAGTCATTATACCCAAACCACATAGTGGTATAGGGTGTAAAAAAAAAATTAGATCCCATTTGATCCCATATTATTGAGGATATCCTATTTGTTATTTTATTTGAAGTTTTCGATCTAATAGTATTTTTTTTATTAAGGGAATTAATAAAAATAAATAAAATATTTCAAAAAACTAGCAGATTCCAGCGCTCGATCTCCGAGTGCAATTTCTAGGCAGCTTTATTTTTGAACTTAGCCAATTCACAAACCAACACTTTTATGGTTTATTATTATTGTGAATGAAGATAACAAACACATTATCAAATTTAATAAAACACACATAGCATATCTAAAATTTTATGTATGTGTTAGTAGCAACTTTAAATGCATTTACACAAAATAAAGGAAAAAAGTTTAAAATCTGTAAATCTGCAAAACGGCTAAAAAGAAATACCTTTCAAATAATATACGTTTGGTTAAAATCTGGATAAAACGGTAGAACGAAACATCGGTCAAAAGAAATCGCCTACCCTATTAATATTATAGATTTCAAAAAATATATGTTATATTGATTCACTGGCATCAATTACCCACAACATAATTATCACTGTTTTTGTAAATATGTCTATATACATTTAGCATCGGAGTCAGATTTGTAGTAGGAGTCGGAGTCGTAACTTAAAAATTGCAGTGGGTGGAGTCGAAGTCGGAGTTGGAACTTTTTTGACGACTCCACAGCCCTGGTAACTACCAAAAATATTTGACTTAGATTCCTCTTTTAATATACCGATCGACTTATAATAATTTGCTTGGTTGATTTGGCGATGTCCGTTCGTCCGTCCTTCCGTAATCAAATATGAATACATTTTGATCAAATCTGGTATGTAAGCTTTTATCAAACATAGGACCAACGCTATTGAAATTGGTGAAAATTGGTGAAAGTCAATTTTGGTTTGTGTGTGTTTATTACATCTGTTAATTAGTAGTGTAAAAATAAAGCCTGTAGGACAAGAATATTGCACAATTTGTTCTTAAATTTGGTTTGTTTATGGATTTGCAAAAAAATAAGTAACCTTACCAAATATGGTCAAAATCGGTCCATTTTGTGACCTAGTCCCCATATAAATATAGCATTCGATATGAACTTTTCATTATCCGAAGGCAAAAAAACTTAATAACAATGCCACTCAAATTTGATTTATACCTATTTTCTATTTCCAATTTGATTCTCTAAACGCATGGTCTAGGCCGACTATAATTTTCTTACTTTTTTTATTTAGTGTTCTAGTCTTCAAAGCGTGGCATATAGTGGGGTGCCGTAAAAACAAGTATCGGTGTCGCATACTTAAAGTTCATGCATAGACTTAACGAAATCTGGTGCAGCTACATCAGTTGATCTACAACAACTTCTAACTAATGTTGCATAAATCAGTATAAATGTCAACTTGCGTTGGAGGTTTGAATCATTTGGCTGAGATTTAATTTTCAAAAACGTTGACTGTAATAAAAGTTGTGAATGTGAATGTGACTGTGAATGTGAATGTGAATGCTCCTTTTATCATTCGAATATTGTTCTTATTCAACCCATCAACCTAGTGACGTGTTTCAAGGAAAATTCAAATGTATTCAATGTGTGTTAGATAAAACTTTCTTACTAACAAAAAATTAGCTTTTAATAATCGTAGAAAAATTTTAAAGCAAATTTTGATGCAAATAGATGGATGTGAAATATTGTTTAAAGGGGATTATTTGTGGTAGTGGTTCTTCAACATATGATTAATCACTAAGGTTTATGTATCGTTGTATTTATTTAATCCACACAATATTCCCTATTAAGTTAATGTTTGTCAACAGATAATACCAGAATTTATTATAAAGAAGACGTTATTCTCAAATGCAAACGAAAGTTTTTGTTTACTATCCCATTGCTGGCCATTGTACTTGCACAGGTACAGAAAAATACTATTATTTGAAATGCCATAAATATCACTAAGAAATTTGCTTATTCAGTGCTTTTTTTTTTTGATTTTGCATTACACTCCAGCTCAAAAGGATTTTTTCCACAAACGATTTAAAAAAACTAGTAAGTAGAAACTTAGTTTACTTAATGCTTTTTTTCATTCTTTAACAAAAAACTTAAAATTATGTTTATTGCAATAACAAATTAAATTTATTTTAAGGCACTTCAAAATCAGATTATTTTTTTTATGTCAATGAAATAGACGCAAACATAAAAAGTAATATTCATAAAAAAACATAGTTATTTTATTCAACTGATCTTGTGAACAATAAAATCTGAAACAAATGAGACGTTTTAGTAATGTGTACTGCCACCTTTTGTGTTGATAACCACCTCAAAAACTCTGTCTTTTAAGGAAGAGTACAAGGTGTGAAGGAAGTCAAGGGAAATTTCACCCCATGCTGTCTTGATTGCAGCAATTAAGAACTCCTTGTCTTCGAATTGCCTTCCCCCTTCAAACACTTTGCGCCACATCCAACCCCAAACATTTTCAATAATGTTTAGGTCTGAAGAATATGGCGGCCAAGACATTAAATCGACGTTTTGGTTGGATATAAAGGACTTTACGACCCTAGACTTGTGAATGGGGGCATTGTCCTGCTGGATAATCCATGGCAGCAGTCCAAAAAGTCTTTAATTTTCGGAAAAACAGTTTCCAACAACGATTTGTAGCGAATTCCATGCATGGTTTCAAGCGCCCCGGTAGGTGAGTAGGTAGCATGCTCGCCTATCATGCGAGGGGTCGTGGGTTCGATTCCCACCAGAGGCTTTGGTCTGTCGCTGCAAAAAAAAATGAACACACTACTCCCTCTTTCCTCCTTAACCTATTTTCCTGAGACCAACACAATGCACTGCATCTGTAGGGGGCATCCCCTGAGTGTTGATTAATTAAAAAAAAAAAAAAATGGTTTGATCAACAAAAATGAGGTAGACTATGCCATAAAAGGTAATCGCACCCCATACCATGACACCATCCTTGCGACTATGATTACGGCTGAGGAGTAATCTTTTCGTAGATCATGGAAGTAGTACTGGAAACCGTCGGGCCCATCTAAATTAAAACGTTCGCCAATCATTATCATGTGAACAGTCCAAGCCATGTAATTTCTTGTGAACTGGATGTGTTTATGCTTGCGTATAGCATCAAGCGGCTGTTTTCTCTTCATTTTTGAGTATTTCAGTTGAAAGGCTTGCCTTCACACCGGCCAATTATCTTATTTTTGCAGCCGAATGGGTAGAATTGGAGCAAAGCTTAGAACTTTGCGCTTTTCTCGGGCACTTAAAGCCTGTTTTCTTCCTTTTAATTTATTTCCATATGGTTTTGGATCTCTCAAATACCGATGCACCGTTCTGGAGCTGCGGATTAACTTTTCAGAAATTTTTCTATTAGACAAGCTTTCTGAATGGTAGAATTCAATCTTTTTATGTTCCAAATCGGAAAGAATTTTCTCTTGATTACAATGGCTGATAAATTATATAATTTTGATTATATTTTTTATATTATATTTTTTTAGATTTTTCGCTTCGACATGGCATTTGAAAGCATCAACCCATCGATCTTTTATGGCAGAAGATTTAATAATCTAGGCAGCGCTTTGGATTTTGTGGAAGGGGCTTCAAATCATAATGTTTTTGATGTTGTGTATATTCCAACAGGTGCAGATATCAATACCGATGATGAGGACGGTGATGCTGATAGCGATAACGAAGACGGTGTACCCCTTCAAGAGTTATGTCCAGCACTCATAACTAGGTCAAAAATCTCCCAAATGGTTAAAGAGAGAATGGATGCTAACGAGCAGTTTTAGGTACGTGGACCTATTTGATACATATTGTGCAGCCAAAAAAGTCAGTACGGAAAAACCAAAACTGCCACTCGGATCTGGAGTCATTTGGGATTTTTCAGATAGTGTTCCTATTCCAACCGATCAGTATTTTCTTTGATAGTTTGTTTACTTCTCATTATCTCTTAGTTCTGCTGAAACGAAAAGTATTTCGAGCTATTGGCTCTACACGCGATTCGAGAATAAATAAATGTCCGCTGAAATCGAGATCAGAACCCAAAAAGAACAAAGAGGTTTCTATCATTACAGATACGATACAGCTAATTAAATTCTTTTTATGAAGTGGAATGATAACAGTATTGCATCGATGAATCCCGTGAATCACTGATGCTCGAAAAAACTAAGATAAGATTGCAACAGTCAAAACTGATTGCAAATTACAGGCTAAAATTCGTGGAAAGAAGTGGTGATGGGCGCTTTTCACTGCAATGATGAGTTCAATCGTCGTCAACACTTGGAAGTTCTACAACGAATCCAACAGCTCAAAAATGGACTTACTGGAGTTTCCTCCTGACATCGTCCGGCACTACCTACGAAACTTAACTATCGGTTGTTCCTAGTGTAGTACTTACTGCTGGAAACCATTTACCCGTTACTCTGTCGTCAATGCCACAACCGAAAAAGATGGATTTGTGGACTATGTGACGTAGCTCTGTGTGGAAAAAAGGATTGCTTCAATAATTTTCATACAAAAAATAAGCATATATCGTATGAACACATGCATTGAACCAGTGTACCTGCTCGGGAAACCCCATAAACTATATATAATCTTGATCCCTATAAAAGGAGAATATTATCTAGCGATGTCCGTCTGTCTGTATATCTATTAAAAACATTCTTCTATCCCCAATACGTACAGTAGGTCGTACTACTTAAACTCAAAATGTTCACCTTAATCTGCAGAATTTTGGTATTGCATTTGGAGCCTATAGACTAAATAGGTGAGGAACAACGTATGATAATGTAGAAATGCTCGCTTAAAATTTCAAATAGAAAGAATTCATATAGATTTCATATAAATATGTATAAGCGATGCATAAACATTTTGGTTTGTTTGTTGATTTTTTTATTTTTGTATATCTAAACGCTCAAGCAAACAAAAATGAATGTGCATCGCTGACAAACAAACACCACCACTAAATATCTTAAGTTTCCTCTTTCAAATTCACCTTTAAAATATAAATTATAGTGGTAAAATCACGACATGCTTGCAAGAAAAAATAACTTCAACAAGGGAAGCAAATTCTCCAAACTGTTCGAAGTTAAAGCCAGTGGAGAGATATTGGACTCTTGTGAAAAGGGAGTTGTAGAGCACAAAAGGGTGACCCAAAATGTGGCAGATTTAAAACGGAAATGAACTACTTCTTACAAAAAATAACAAATTACCACAAAATCGCTAATAGAAGGGTTTCCCTAATAGAAGTTATCTTTTTCTATAAGCTTTAATAAAATTTAAATTAATAAAATAAAAATCCAAAATCTATATTATTTTTACTCTTACGTGTGTCAACATTTTTTCGAACTCACTCCTTATATGGATGGGTTCTTTCATTATAATCAACGAGAAAATAAGCCTTTTCGGCCGTATCCACTTTGACTTGAATGTTCTTCCTTACTAAAAAAGATATTCAATTTCAGATCTATACCATTAACAATTCCTGAAACATGGCGCAAAAATTGGAAAGCTAATTTAAAAAATAACAAGTCTGACAAGACTGCCTCCACGGTACCCTATTTTATGAGATTAGAGAAAGGGTCTAAAGTCCAACTAATTGAATATAGAAAATGAATATTACCAAATTTAGGTGGCATTATTATTATTAATTTTTTGTTCACCTAAAGTTATGAAAAAGTTCATATCGGATGCAATATTATGTATATAAGGACTAGATCGAAAAGTGGACCGATCCTGACTATATTTATTAGGCCAATTATTTTTTGCAAAAACAAATACAAGCCAAATTTGAGAAAAATCTGCGCAACATTTTTGTGTTTTGATAAAATTAAGTGAAGATCGTTAATTATCTTCATATGACTAAGAATTATCAGAATTATCTCCGAGAAAAGTGAACTAGTGTGTGAAAGTTAAGTGTTGAGAAAAAAACACATTTAAAGTTTCTACACCCTTTTTTGACACAACCCGTTTTTTGACACACTAGGTCTCTTTTCTCCGAGAAGGTCACATATGGGGTTTATATTTGGAATACTGCTAAATTGATGTAATAAACACACACAAAACCCAATTTGTAGTCATTTGTATGGGGAGTAGGTCTGAACATGAACTGATTTCTACTAATTCCAGTAGCATTCATTCCATTGCCAATAAAAGTCAAGATATTAAATTTTATCAAAATATATTCATATTTGCGACCTGTAGTTTATGGGTATAATAAAAGATGGGTCTAGATCAACTATTTTTAGTAGTTACAAACATCAACACAATGTCATTATACCCTAACCACATAGTGGTATAGGGCATAAAAATCCATTTCCTATATTATACTCAATTTTAATGCCTTAGAATCGAACTATTTTGAACCAATTTTTGAATATTGCTTAATTGAGTAAATATTTGAATCAGTTTCTAATTAATTCTGAGGAGGTGCTGCCGACCCGTTTATTGCTTAGAAAATAATAAAATCCCATATCCATACCCTTCCATGCATAATGGGTTGAATGTACCAAAACTGGCGATTTATTGAAATATTTGATTGTAGATTAAAGTGGATAGAATTCTACATCAGCTTCTGTTACGATTATTATACGAAGTTGTTTCTCTTTTAGTTGCATAATTATTGCTGTTTTTGAATGCAATTGTAACAAGTAAGAAAATTGTAGTCGGTCTAGACCGACTATACGATACTCTGTACCCTGCCTCTTCCATCCAAATAATTTGATATAGAAAATAAGCATAAATTTGAATGGCATCGTTATTAATTTTTTGGCTGCAGATATAATAAAGTTCATATCGGGAGCTATATTTATATGGGGACTAGGTCGAAAAATGGACCGAACCTGACCATATTTGGTAAAGTCACTTATATTTTGAAAAATATATAGAAACCAAATTTGAAAAAATCTGTGCAATATTTTTGTTATTTGATAGATTTAAGTGAAGATCGGGAAGCAGCTCTAAATGGGGCGTATGACTAATAATTGTCCCATACGGATTATTTTTGGACTACTGATAAATGGATATAATAAACACACACAAACCCAATTTGCCTGAGATCTATATGATAATTTGGATCTTATGGCTATTTATGTCGATTTCATAGGGGTCATTTGTATGGGGACCACGTCTGAACATAGACAGAATTTCACCAATTTCAACAGCGTTAATCGTACTGCCAACAAAAGCTTAACTACCAAATTTTATCAAAATATGTTCATATTTGCGACCCGTAGTTTGATTACAAAATTTACATGAACACACAGACGGACGAACAGACGGACGGACATCGCTAAATCGACTCAGAAAGTGATTCTGAGTCGATCGGTATAATAAAAGATGAGTCTAGGTCAAATATTTTTGGTAGTTACAAACAACAGCACAAAGTCATTATACCCAAACCACATGGTGGTATAAGGTATAAAAATTTCAAAAAGACAACTCTGTTAATATTTTGTATTTTACTTCAATACTTCAAAAGTATTTTATTTTATAATGGAACCATTAAGTTCAGGTATTTTGAAACCTATTTCTCTGACTTTTGTGCAAATAAATTTTGCAAAAAACACTTAATTAATTTTATTTCTTTTCTTAAAGAGTATATTTTCTTAAAAAATTTATTTCATTAAATATTTACCTTTTCCTGAATAAGTATTTTTTCGCCAAAAAAGAAATGTTTTTTTTTAAAAAAGTGTTTTTAACTAAAAACAAGTAAGAAAATTATAGTCGGTCTAGACCGACTATACGATACCCTATACCATGCGTTTAGAGACCCTATCTCTCAGGCCCAACTAACTGGATATAGAAAATAAGCATAAACCAAATTTGAGTGGGATTTTTATTAATTTTTTCGGCTACAGATATGAAAAAGTTCATATCGGATGCTATATCTATATGGGGACTAGGCCCAAAAATGGACCAATGCTGACCATGTTTGGTAAAGTCTCTTGTATTTTGCAAATATATATACAAACAAAATTTAAGAAGAATCTGTGCAATATTTTTGTTGTTTGCTAGATTTAAGTGAAGATCGGGAAGCAGCTCTACATGGGGCCTATGACTAATAATTGTCACATAGGGATTACTTTTGGACTGCTGATTAACGGATATAATAAACACATACAAACCCAATTTGACGGAGATCTATATGATAATTTGGATCTTATGGCAATTTATATCGATTTCATAGGGGTCATTTGTATGGGGACTAGGTCAGAACAAAGACCGAATTTCACCAATTTCAATAGCGTTGATCCTACTACCGATAAAAGCTTACGTACCAAATTTCATCAAAATATATTAATATTTGCGACCCGTAGTTTGATTACAAAGTTTACATGAAGACACAGACGGACGGACAGACGGACGGACATCGCTTAATCGACTCAGAAAGTGATTCTGAGTCGATCGGTATAATAAAAGATGGGTCTAGGTCAAATATTTTTGCTAGTTACAAACAGACATAGTGGTATAGGGTATAAAAATTTCAAAAATCGACTCTGTTAATATTTTGTATTTTACTTCAATACTTCAAAAGTATTTTATTTTATAATGGAACCATTAAGTTCAGGTATTTTGAAACCTATTTCTCTGACTTTTGTGTAAATAAATTTTGCAAAAAACACTTAATTGATTTTATTTCTTTTCTTAAAGAGTATATTTTCTTAAAAAAGTTATTTCTTTAAATATTTACCATTTCCTGAATAAGTATTTTTTCGCCAAAAAAGAAATGTTTTTTTTTTAAAGTATTTTTAACTAAAAAAAGGAACATTTCTTAAAAAAGTTCCTTTTACCAAAAATGTACCTTTTCGTAAAAAAGTACCTTTGCTCAAAAGAGTAAATCTTCTTTAAAAGAAGTGCCTATTCTTTACGACTTATATTTGAAAAAATTTTTTTTAAATAATAAGTAGAAAATCATGCTTTCGACGAAATTAACTGTTTGTATAAATGTAACGGAGCTTCATTACGACTTAGGTCAGTATGTTTTCATTAGTAACTTTTTAAAAAACCACTGTCAGAGAAATAGGGGGGTTTCACAAAAATATATATTTTTTTTTGTAGAATTTGAGAGCATACATAAATCAAATCGTCAAAAATCATGCTTTCGAGAAAACTAACTGTTTATATAAATGTAATGGGGCTTCATTACGACTTAGGTCAGTATGTTTTCATTAATAACTTTTTAAAAAACCAGTGTTATATATAGCGTAACGTAAATATATAGCGTAGAATATGATAGAATATGATAGAGTACACAACACGAATCGTCCTTAGGCGGTTGTCGATTGTGACTACAGAATTATTGATAAAAAAAAAGTTTTATAACAAATTCAGTCAACGTTTATTGAATTTTAACTGTAATTTTAACTAATTTTTTTTATACATTTTACAAATATATTTTTCAATTTTTAAACTACTTCTTTTAACTCATACTCTCTGTCTGTCTGTCTGTCGTGGGTCAACCCCATTCCCCCTTATCCAATTGCTCTGGAACTTGGCCCATAGTCTTGTTGTGACTACAAATTAATTTTGGGGTAGTCAGGCACAGTAACACATAGCCACGCACTGTCACGGAGTGAATTAAAAATCATTTCCCTCATCCAATCAATCTGAAATCGATATAGTAGCTGTGAAAAAGATTAACTTTGACTTAGTCACGTTAAGTCACGCATGGTCACGCACAGTCACGGAGAGATTAAAACCTCACTTCCCCTTATCCGATCGATCTGAAACTGTGTCCATACACTTGCCGTGAATAAAAGATTAACTTTGACATAGTCACGCGCAGCAAGGATGTTTATTGTCACCAACTCTTTTCTCACTATATCTGAACGATTTACACGATTTTATAAGTGGAGGAGTTAATATACGAGGTTTAACTGTTAGATTATTATTATATGCTGATGACATCGTTATATTAGCGGACGATATTACAACAATGCAGAATATGATCAGGAAACTTGAAGTTTACTGTGAAACTTGGAACCTTGAAGTTAATTTAAGCAAGTCGGAAATGATGATATTTCGAAAAGGTGTAAAGGTATCTAATCGCGAAAAATTCTTTTTTTAGTGGCAACCCAATAAATATAACCTCAGAATATATATACTCAGGGGTAACACTTACCCCAAAAATGTCATTTAGCAAACATCTGGAAAAAAGAAATGTATCGGCAAAAATAACATTAATTCTACTTGGAATAATTTTTTGGGGAAAAAGAACATATCCCTGAAGGCAAAATGGAATCTTTTCCAGTCTGTGTGCAGAGCGATTCAATCATATGGCGCTCAAATTTGGGGCTATACACTTTTCGATGAT
The DNA here is from genome assembly GCA_963682025.1 of Cordilura impudica. Lineage (NCBI taxonomy): Eukaryota > Metazoa > Arthropoda > Insecta > Diptera > Scathophagidae > Cordilura > Cordilura impudica. The sequence continues at coordinate 85,584,019 of OY821517.1, read as the reverse complement.
GTTGATAAACTTCAACGTTTTTTCTTAAAGACGATTTTAAAGTTACCATCATTTACACCAACGTATGCATTAATGCTAGAAACAAACATAGAAAATAGCCACATATACACCTTAGACTTGCACTTGAGATATATTATCAAAACATTATTTCTATACGAAAACCACCGCCTTCCAAATCAATTATCCAAAATTTTAATAGAAAAGAATTTATTCTGGTATAACAATATTGAAAAGTTATGTGAAGATTGTAACATAATTCAAATTAGCGAATGCTCAACAAAAGAAGACTGGGAATTTTTAAGATCAGAAATGCTTGCCTCTATAAAAAATAATATAAAAGAAAGGTTTCTTCAACAAGCCTCTGCAACAAACCGCTTTTATAAACGATTAAATTATGGAAACCCACAGTTTTACTTTGAAACCATCCCCAATGTAAATATATCTAGTTGGATATTTAAAGTCAGATGCGATCTTATTGAACTAAATGCAACCAGATTCCAGCAACAGAGATCCAAAATATGTTCATTATGTAACATCAAAGAGGAAGAAACCCTTATACACTTTTTAGCCTACTGCCCTATTCTGCGCCACATTCGATTACACTGTTTGGGAAAATATCATTAACTGAAAATTAAGTAATTAACATATTAAATAATGTACAATTAAATTGGAATGATTTGTTTCGTTACATTGTAGCTGCGCTTGAGTACAGAAAGGAGTTAATCATTGAATTCAATTATTAATATATATGTTTAAAAAAAATGCTCTTTTTATATGAATTATAATTTTAAATACTTATAACCGACTGACGACAGTATGTCAAAGTCGTAAGTTCTTATTTTATTCATATTTTTCTTTTTTTACCTAAAAATTATTAAAATCTGGAAATATTAAATTTTATAAATATTTAGTTTTATATTTTTGTAAAACACTTATATTGAAATAATAAAGAACAATTAACTAACTAACTAACTAGTCACGCGCAGTCACGCTTAGTCACGCACAGTCACGGAGTGATTTAAAACTCATTTCCCTTATCCGATCGACCTGTAAGTTGCTCGATAGACTTGCTGTGAAAAAAGATTAACTTTGACTTAGTCACGCACAGTAACGCATGGTCACGCACAATCACGGAGAGATTTAAGACGGATTTTCCCTCATCCAAGCAATCTGAAACTTGGTCTCTCTACTAGCTGTGAAAAAAGATTAACTTTGATATAGTCACGCATAGTCACGTACAGTCACGGAGAGGTTAAAACCTCACTTCCCCTCATCGGATTGATCTGTAACTTTGCCCATAGACTTGTTGTGGCCAAAGATTAATTTTAAGATAGTCACACACAGTCACGCACAGCCACGGAGATATTCAAAACTCATATGCATAAGGAATGAAAGAGTTTTAATAAAAACTTTGTTCTTATGGGTTAGATTATTCTTTTAGTTTTAGATTAAAATTTTGTTTATATCAATATCCATAGCATGAACGGTATCCAAATTAATGAAAATTACCTCTATGGTATCGTTTTAAATTGTCCTAAAATCCAAACTATCAGTAGGATCCTTCCCAGTCAATGCCCCCATGTAAAGCTGCTTACCAAACTTCACTTAAGTCTATCCAAACAAAAATATTTCACAGATTTTTTGTATATGTTTTTGCAAAAAATAAGTGACTTTAACAAATAGGTCATGATTGGCAAATTTTTTGTCCTAGTCGCCACATAAAAATAGCAGCAGATTTGAATTTTTTTATATCGGCAGACAAATAATTTACAACAATGTCACTTAATTTGGGTTATGCTTATGGAATTAGTTGCTCATGGTATTGTTAAGTTTCTTACTTGTCTTATATGATTTTTTTGTTTTTGTTTAACGATTATGGATCATACGAGTAGTTGATGGTCACTATTTAAACAAATTAGTTTTGCTATTTGACAGATTAGCTTTTAAATACAAGTCATCACAACAGATTGATTTAACGAGTTTAACTTTTTGTTTACGACTTTAAAGTTTCCACTAAGAATTTATCCTTAGTAAATTGTATGTGATATTAACTTTTATTCAAAATGGTCAGTAAACATAGTGTTAACAAAAATAATTAAAAATAGTCGGATGATTCGTAAAAACAATTATAATTAAATTAACAAGCTTTTTATAAACACAAAATTATTTAACGTTAATTCATAAAAATGTATATTTCTTTTTAGAATTATAAATATAAGATTAGCCTAGGACTTATGGCAGTTACAAGATAATCTTTCCATATAGAACTTTTGTAGTTGATTCATTCTGTGACAAGAAACTCTGCCCAGAAAACTAACCATTAATATTATGATTAATATTCTAATTTAAACAAATTAAAAAAAATAATTTTTCTTTTCCAAACTCGATTTCAATCTTAATCACATCTTTTTTCATTGTGTTTTTTCTTTCTTTCTTTGAAAAATTTCTATTTCTTATTCCACAAACACATTATGGCATTTTTCATAGGAAATTTGGTTTGTTGTTGACTTATAAACAATAAAACCATATGGGTTTAACATTTAAACACACAGAAAAAAGTACGAACATGTATAGAACATTCAAAAAAAGTTTAACATTTATTTACTTTAGTTTTTATTTACTTTGCGTTTTACTTTAACTCTTAATTAGACATTAGTACTTGTACGTATTTACATTAGGGGTGCAAATGAATTTTTAAGAAATATCAAGGCAAAAATCTAAACTTAAAACGAGGTCATTTGGTAAAAAAAATATTCACAGCAAACGCTTTTTCCAATATATCACAGTTAAGAAAAATATATATATTTTTTAATCTTATATATATATAAAAATGGAGTTTTGTATGTTTGTCTGTTTTTTTTTTTTTTTTTTGTGGAGGAGATTACACCACTGGAACGATCGTCTTCATATTTTTACAGACGATAACTGCCTATCCGAAAGGAAAAATAGGCTATACTTCTTGTGGATTTCAAAGTGAAAATAAATTTTTAAAATCTAATTTTAACATATTATATCTGGAGTAATACGATGCAAGAGTTCTGAAACTATGTACATGTACATATTAAACAAATTTTAAGAGTCACGAAAAAATGGGCGAGATCAGATCAGGGGGCGTGGTAGCCACATAAAAGTAAATATTTAATATCATATAACTGAGGTACTATAATAATGAAAACCTTGGGACTGTGGGTGCTTTCATAAGTTGTCAATGTCAGTATCCGGAAAGGAAATAGGCGTGGCGCCCCCATACAAAGTACCTAATTAATGTCATATATCTGGAGTAATGTAGCTTCAAAATTCTTTGGAGTTTGTGTGAGTTCATATGTTATTAATTTGAATAGTCTGACAAAAAATGGACTGGGTTACCCCCATACAACATAAATATTAAATATCATATAACTCGAGTACTATAACAGTGAAAGCCTTGGGACTTTGCGTGAGTTCAGATCTTATTAATGTGGCACCCTCTATAGAAAAATATGAAGTATTATGAAAATGACAGTCTTAAAACTTTGGACAAGTATATTAATTACCAATTTAAATCGCCCAAAAAAAAACTGAAATCGTCAAAATCAAAAATCGGCAAAACCGAAAATCGCGAATAACAAAAATTGTCAAAATCAAAACTCGCAAAAAACAAAAATCCCTAAAACCAAAAATCGCAAAGATCAAAAATCGCTAAAATTAAAAATCGCCAAAATCAAAAATCGCAAAAACCAAAATTCTCCAAAATCAAAAATAGCAAACAAAAACAAAAATCGCCAAAACCGAAAATCGCGAATAACAAAAATTGTCAAAATCAAAACTCGCAAAAAAACAAAAATCCCTAAAACCAAAATTCGCAAAGATCAAAAATCGCTAAAATTAAAAATCGCCAAAATCAAAAATCGCAAAAACCAAAATTGTCCAAAATCAAAAATAGCAAACAAAAACAAAAATCGCCAAGTCCAAAATCGACAAAACCGAAAAACAAATAATAAAAATCGCCAATATCAAAAATATCAAATCAATATAAAAACACCACATCAAAAATAGCCAAAACCGAAAATCTTGAATAACAAAAATCTAAAAAAAAACAAAAAACCCGAAATTTAAAAAATCGCCAAAAACCGAAAATCGCGAATAACAAAAATCGCCAAAATACAAAAATCGCAAAAACACTAACCGCCACAGTCAAAAATCGGTAAAATCAAAAATCGCCCATATCTAAATTCGAAAAAACAAAAATCGACAAATTGAAAAATCGCCAAGTATAAATTTGTGGCTTGGCACTAAAAGGCCAATGTCAAAATAATGTCGAAAAGTCTAATTGAAGGTTTTACAAAAAATTCTTTTAGTTAAAACTGGAAAAAATTCCAAGTTTCGCTTATCAACTTTGGCTCAGACATATAATATCTTTGAATAGAATCCGATAGAAAAATTAATTTCCTGAAAAATTCAGAAATTAAAAAAAATATGACATTGGCCCTTATTGCATAAACGTATGACCTTATTTTATATTTTTTGTGACACTGGCCAACATAACAAGTGAAATAATGAACATAACACTATTTTTCGGTTGTTTATTAGGTTGTTACAAAGCTTATTGTAATCAAAAGATAAAAAAAAAACTAAACAAAAACAAAGTAATAATATAATCTGCGTTTAAAAAACTTAAATTACTGCGGTAAATCAAATTCCGGTTTCTCTTCCATAGCTTCATATGCCAAGTTGTCATTTCCAGTTATATTTTCAACGGAATGATTGCAGTATGAACGATTAGTATGACAAAAGTGCGTTTAAGTCATTTAATTGCTCAGTACTTAAAGGAACTCGTTCGTTGTTGAGTGGTAGAAGCTGGGGAACATTACTCTGCGTAGTATTCTTTTAATTTCTGGATTTATCAAAAATTTTAAACTTGCCCTCAAACGAATGTTTATATAAAATATTTGGAGAGTTCGTTGAATACTGCATCCATTTAATTTGCAGCCACTGAACTGGTTCGTTTGAAGTGTTCTAATTCTATTACTGTTACACTGTGGAACAAATTCAGGTTAGCAAAAGTTAGGTCGATTCTGAGAGTGAGGGGTGAAAATAGACGCCAAATTAGAAGACCCGTATCGCGGCATTTGTTTATGTTAGTTCGAATTTTTTTTTTAATCGACCTTCGAACTTTGCAGTCAAATGCCGATTTTCAGCATATTGTTTATATGGTTTTTTGGCTATAACTCGTCGACTTATTAATATTTTTTCAATCTGTAAAAGCCAAATTATTGCTAGAGACCTGTGCAGTAATTAAATTTGTTTAAAAAATTGGTATAGAAAATTTTTGCGGTGCTTATGACGCAAAATTTTGGAAAAATTATTTTTTTTCATGCTTTTTGAAAATATTTTCCACAAAACTAAGTCTTTTTTGCTTTCTGTTTGATCTATAATATGCTTCTCAGTTTCTTCAATTGAAAAGACAATGGTCTTAGTCGATAATTTGCGATAGAGATCCCAAAACCATTAAATAAATAGCGATTTATGTAGAAGTAATTAAAAAGGGAAGTTCCAAGAATTAGGAATTAGTAAAACAACTTTTTTGTTTTCAACCACCGCACAGGTAGCGATTTTTTTTTTTTCGTACAAGCGAACTAATTTCAAAAATGAAGATTCAGTTAAGACTCGAAACTCAGCCGAAGCTGATGTCTTTTAATTTTCGCTCGGTCGTGATAAAATTCGCTATTAATTTTTTTGGAACTTATTTCATTTTGTGAGTGATTTAAGTTATGTGCATCGGTGTCATAAAAATAACAAAAAACAAGTAAGAAAATTATAGTCGGTCGAGACCGACTATATGATACCCTATACCATGCGTTTAGAGACCCTATCTCTCAGGCCCAACTAACTGGACATAGAAAATAAGCATAAACGAAATTTGAGTGGGATTTTTATTAATTTTTTCGACTGCAGATATGAAAAAGTTCATATCGGATGCTATATCTATATGGGGACTAGACCCAAAAATGGACCGATCCTGACCATGTTTAGTAAAGTCTCTTGTATTTTGCAAAACTATATACAAACAAAATTTGAGAAGAATCAGTGCAAGATTTTTGTTTTTTGACAGATTTAAGTGAAGATCGGGAAGCAGCTCTATATAGGGCATATGAGTAAGAGTTGTCCCAGGGATCATTTTTAGACTACTCATTAATGGATATAATAAATGCATACAAACCCAACTTGAGTAAGATCTATATGATAATTTGGATCTTATGGCAATATATGTTGATTTCATAGGGGTCATTTGTATGGGGGCTAGGTCTGAACATGGACCGATTCTCACCAATTTCAATAGCGTTCATCCTATGGCCGACAAAAGATCAAATACCAAATTTCGTCAAAATATATTCATATTTGCGACCTGCAGTTTGATTACAAGCTTTACATGGACACACAGACGGACGGACGGACGGACATCGTTAAATCGAATCAGATAGTGATTCTGATTCGATCGGTATAATTAAAGATGGGTGTAGGTCAAATATTTTTGGTTGTTACAAACAGCAGCACAAAGTCATTATACCCAAACCACATAGTGGTATAGGGTATAAAAAAACATTGTATAATATATATTGTATTAAAAATGTCGGAACCAAAATGTAAAATGGACCATTTTTGTAATGTTTGTGGACGTTTCATAGCAAGCGATGAAAAATATGGCAATGCGAGTGATTTTTCTTTGGAAGCCTATAAACAATATTTCTCGCAAGAGTTTATCACTGACATAAACTATGCCCCTAAAATAGTTTGCTTTAATTGCTATTCAACTCTTATGCAATGGAAAAGTGAAAAGAAGAAGGCTATGCCATGCTATGTATCAACTACCATAAAACTTTGAATAGAAAGAAAGCAAAGAATAAAACTTATGTAGCAGTGCCAAGTGTCCAATTACCATTACCGCACTCAGAATTCGTTTCAGTACCAACATACCGAAGTATTGGTCTTCAAACAGATATCAGTACTACAACCGCCGCTGCTACATCCATGGATTTCTTCTCAGAATGCGACCCTGGTGAAGGTACATCCTATGAAACATCAAAGGACCCAATCCTAGTCACACAAAACCAATTGGATGGAGTTGTTGCAAATTTGTGTTTGACTCAGAAAAAATCAGAACTACTGGCTTCATTTTTGAAGAGAAATAATTTGCTGGCGAAAGGTACCAAAGTAACAGTATATCGAAAACGCCAAAAAGAGTTAGAAAAGTTCTTCAATGTGAATGATGCAAAAAATTTCGCTTATTGCAACGACATTGAAAAATTAATGGAGACGATAGGGTTAATTTATAAAAAAAGATGATTGGTGATCATCGATAGTTAACTAATCAGCTTAAAAGTTGTGCTTTTGCACAATAATTTGAAACACATCCTGGAAGTAGTCAAATATAACGAACACCAGTGGCGCATTTGCTGCTACCTCAAAATAGTTTCATTGATTACAGGCTTAACAGCATCTGGCCGTCCAAAATATCCGTGTTTTTATGCGATTGGGATTCACGATACGGAGAAGGTATTAAAAGAAGAAACCAGTACAAACAACATGATTGGAATAGTCGCATTGGACGGAAATGGCCTAAAGACAATAGGCTACACGAAAGTCTTGTTCCTGAAATGAAAATTTTGTTGCCGTTGCTCCACATTAAACTTGGCATTGCTAAAAATTTTTTGAAATGTATCGCAAAAAGACCAGCAGTATTCAACCGCTTAAAAGACATTTTCCCAAGACTAAGTAACGCCAAAATTCAGGAAGGGGTTGTTAATGGTTCCGAAATACGGAAACTAATGAGTCGTCAAGATTTTGACCAAGTTCTGACAGACCGAGAATTAAATGCATGGCTCGCATTGAAAGTAGTCATTAAAGGACTTTTGGGTAAAGAACGCAAAGACAACTACAGGCAATCTGTTGCAAACATGTTGGCAGCTTTCAATGAAATTGGGGTTAATATGTCGTACAAAATTCACCTCTTGCATCAGCATCTTGATCAACTCGCTCAACAGTTGCCAACTGAATCTGATGAGCAAAGCGAAAGTTTCACCAAACTGCTCTTCCATTTGAAATAAGGTAACTATAGAGTGTGCATATTTTGAATTCCTAGATTTTTCTACTATCTTTGTCAGAGTGCACAATTTAAACATGTTAACGATTGAAAACTATTTTCGTTTCAGGTACAGAGGAAAGAAATCTCCGGATGCATTACTCGCTGAAATTTGTTGGTGGTATAAAAACACCTTTGAGAAGAGGAAGACGAGGAAAAAGAGGAAGAAGAGGAAGACAAAGATGAAATTCCAGAATATATGTTGGACGAAATTATCGACCTTTCTGATGATGATGACGAAGACCAAGATATTAGAGAGAGCAGTGATGTTGATCCACAGCCGCCTGCTAAACGGCAACTGGCCAAATCATTAATTTAATTTATTTAATTTTTTTTACTTAAAACTTTTCATAACTAACATTTCAAAAATATATTTTAATTTCATATTTTTATAATTTCTTTTTCAATGTTTCTTCAAAACCAACACTGAACAAAATTGGTACATAAAAAATTAGAAGTAAATAAATATTAAGCTGGAAAACGCAAGTTTTGTATTATGATTGTTTTCTTTTCAAATGAAATTTATTGAAGAAACTGAAAAGCATATTATAGATCAAACAGAAAGCAAAAAAGACTTAGTTTTGTAGAAAATATTTTCAAAAAGCATGAAAAAAAATAATTTTTCCAACATTTTGCTTCATGAGAACCACTAAACTTTTCTAAATCAACTTTTTAAAAAATTTTAATTGTTGCACAGGTCCCTAGCAATAAGTAGGCTTTTACAGATTGAAAAATATCAATTAGTCGACGAGTTATAGCCAAAAAACCATATAAACAATATGCTGAAAATCGGTACTTGACTGCAAAGTTCGAAGGTCGATTAAAAAAATGTCTAATTTAGCCTCTATTTTCACCCCTCACTCTCAGAATCGACCTAACTTTTGCTAACCTGAATTTGTTCCACAGTGTTATGGGAGGTTTTCTTTGTACCAAACGTATTAAATTTGCCCAATCTCGATTTAATTATATATCAGCAGTAGTATGTTTTTTTTGGTTCCTTCTATTGCTACACACAGAAAACAGATTCATTGTGGCTACCGAATTTATTGCCAACCGAATTTCGATAATGCTAGTAACCGATTTCCGGGTTGACTATGATTAGAATTCTATTGCCTTAACATTAAATATTTTATCATAATAGAATATTTGCAAATGCTATTAAATTTCTGTTGATACAATCGAAAATATAGTTGTTCCACTTTAGAACAATTCGGTTGGCGAATATTTTTTCTGTGTGTGCGTGCTGCTTCCATATGTGTATGTCCTGTCTCAAGAAATTTGTGGTTAACTATTAATTATTTGCCCGCAGCTTTCAATTCACTAACAGTAACATTGTAGAGAAATAAATATTCCGGTTTTTTCCTCTGCAGGAGTCGCTATACATAGTTATTGTATGTATATTACTAATTTTTGAAAGATTGTGATGTAAGTAATGGTAGATACAAGAACCGATTTCTTGCCCACCGTGACCAGCCACTGTTTCATTCCATAGGTAGTATAAGGAAGATGATTTTTTTTCTATGGTTTGGTACACACAGAAAACAGATTCATTGTGTCTACCGAATTTATTGCCAACCAAATTGCGATAATGCTAGTAACCGAATTTCGGGTTCACTATGATTACAATTGTATTGTCTTAACAGTAAATATTTTATCATAATAGAAAATTTACAGATGCTATTAAATTTCTGTTGATACAATCGAAAATACGGTTGTTCCACTTTAGAGCAATTCGGTTGGCGAATATTTTTTCTGTGTGTAAATGGTAAGGTTAAACGTCCACAGTTGGCGTCTATAAAAATTTTAATCCACTTCTAAGATAAGGGGTTGGCAAGCATTTTTGTAAGTCGAATGAAATTGTTACATAACCTGGATTATTCTGGCATTCCTCCTTATCTATTCTTTTTGACTCGTATGCTGACTCAGCCAAATGTAAGTGTAGGTTTTTTCCTTCTCCGATTGAGGTTTATTCTATCTCGTTCTGGCAACATTTTAACTGCGTTGCAAATTTGCCGCATTTTGCACATATATCATTTTTGGGCTTGTGGAACGATAAGTTAAATTCCTCAACAAATATTTTTCTGTAGAGCAAGACCTTTAGCGGTACAATAGTTTTGCCTTTGCAATAATTCACGTACATTCGATGCATTTCAGCAATTGATAGATCGGATGACAAGTACTTCTTCTGTGTGTGGGAGCGCTAGTAGTGACTCTGATAAGCTGGAAAGAGGCTTATGTGTTCTTTTATCAGGAGTATATCATTTTCTGGCACCTTAGAATGATTTTAAAGTTTTCCTCGTTTATCTTCCGAACATATATTGCTATCGCTAAACCGTTTCTTTTCTACAATTACTCCAGCTTTTTTCAAACTTATATTAAATGTATTTAGAAACATGGTTTGACACATTTCAATTTTATCACCGTTAGTTTTAGTCAAGAAATACTTTCTAGTAAAGTTTCGTCTACACTTCTTCCTATCATTACGTCTCAGTCGTTCACCATTTTTTTGATCTTCTTGCATGTTTCAAAACTGGTTTTGTCCAGAGCTAGCCAACTTATAACAACTTGTAGAAAGAAGCTTGCTCTCTTCAGGGGTGAATTTTTGACAACGCTTTTTTTGCCTGTGCACGCTTCTTTCATTTGTTTAGCAGATATCGTTTTATTTCCCGACACAATCGCATATTCTCTACCTTGAGTTTTCAACGACTTTCTTATATTTCGGGTCCAATTGGAAGTATTTCGTTTTCGTTTTTTTTTTGTAGCCTCATCCTTGTTTTTTTTTCCTCTGCATGATTTGTTTGATTGGTTTTCAGCATTACCAACCAATTGTTCTTTGTTATCAACTTCTTTAATATTCTTAAGCTCTTTTTCTTGGTTGTCGTCAATGTCCGTCGTCAATGACTTCAAACCTTCATAATCGCTTTAATTTGTACTTTCCATGTCTTCAACATCCCTGAATGATGCCGATTCTGCAATATAACTTTTCAAGGTTGTATAGTTATTAAAATTAAATTTCGCTTTATATTCTAATTTATCACTTAACATTTTCGCCAGTGTCCGACATTTGTAAAATACTAAGTATTGTTGACTTAATTGAAAAAAGCAATTTTACAAATTACAAAAATTATTGACAAGTTTTCTTACAGATAAAATATTTTATTGTAAACTTGTTTCATTTCGATTTTTGAAGAGGAGTTAAAAATGATAAAGTTCTTTTATTCTAATATTCCCCTTTCGTGAACCAGATATTAGTTCAACATTAAATAAATTCAAAACTGCTAACTTAAATTAGACTCCTTATTTTATTTTAAAAACATATAACATTAGTGATTCCTAAAAGGGCCAAAGTAGACATTGACCTCTTTAGCTTTAACTTTTATAGATGATTTCATAGGGACATTGACCAGCATTAAAGTTATTATAGCTGTTCCGAGTTAAATATGAACTTGCCTGTTTCAGCATTATGTTAGACAGGAAGAAATGAAAACAGCAAAATTTTGACATTGGACCTAATAGTTCAAAGCCACAGAAATGAATTAGTTTTATACAAAATGTTTTCCAGCTTTTTATTTCGTTGCGATGGTTTATTTTATAATAAACAAGTAAGAAAATAAAAGTCGGCCTAGACCTACTATAGGACACCCTATACTATTCCTTTCCAGAGAGGCTCTTGGATCCAACTTTGCTGAAGCAATAACTGGATATTAAAAATAACCATGAAGAAATTCATATCTGATGTTATTTTTATGTGGGGACTAGCTCAAAGACCATATTTAGTAAAGTCAGTTAATTTTTTCTAAAACATACAGTGTCGTGCAAAACAAAAGCAACAAATTCCATAAAAACAAACAAAGTGATTTATTTCGAATCATGTTTCACTTACAAAAAAAAAACTGTCTTCCTAAATTATTTACATTTATATACACTAAATAATTCATAAAATATAACACAACTGAAACTAATTGTTTCTTTTTAAATAAAGTAAAACTAGTGACGTCTCCATATAAAGATGTGTCAAACAAAAGCAACAGACTAATATTTCGCCACATCTGTGCTGCATAGATTCAATGAGATTATTAAGTACTGATTCAGGAATACGTTGCCACACAGTTTCTAGGCTGTGGAAGAGTTCGTTACGATTTTTAAATCGATTTTTAAATTTTTTTAAATCTTCTTTAATATCCCAAAAAGGTTTTCAATGGGGTTCAAGTCTGGTGATTGTGCCGGCCCATCAAGGACTTGAATCCCATTCTGTTCTATCAAATCTTTGGCCACCCTTAATGTGTGTTTCGGAGGCATATTCCACTTATCATGTGGAATCATCTTAGTTTCTAGAATGTCTTTATATCAATTTTGTGTATTGGTCCGACTCCAATTGCCGAAAAGCATGACCACACCACCACGTTGCCGCCCCCATGCTTAAAATTCATTTTACAATTGCGTGCTTCAAGGCGTTTGCCAGGCAAGTGCCAAACTGTATACATACCATCCGAATAAATCAAACTGAATTTTGATTCGTCACTAAACAGAACGGGTTTCCATTTCTGTACGGTAGAATTCAGGTGTGTTTTTGCAAAATTTAATCTAAAACAATAAAAAAAGAGAAAATCATTAGATGATTTAACATAATAATACAAAAATAACAAGTTTATAGGTACAACAACGCTTTTTAAATTGTTTTCTGTTGCACGTTTCCGAACTGTACTATCGTGCACGTTCAATTTAAGAGTTCTACCAATCTCATTAGAAGTGGCAAAGGGATGTATTTTTCAATACGACATATTTTTCTATCGTCACACAAGGAAGTTTTTCGTGGACGTCCTCCTGAATGCTTTACACTAAAGTCTTTTGTCAACTGATAACTTTTAATTCATCTACAAATAATAGATCTGTTCATGTTATACTTTTTTTTAGCAATAGTATTGTTCTCTTCTTGTTTCTCACACTCTGTTTTTGGAGAGTTGGAAATTTTTGCTGACTTTTTTTAAGAAATATAATAATGTTGTAAAATTAATCCGCGATTTTGTTTTCTACCATGATAGTGTACAAATGTATGTAAATAGTATTTTTTTATACCCTCCACTCCAGTGTGCAGAGGGTATATATAAGTTTGTCATTCCGTTTGTAATAATTAGAAAAAAAATTTTTGACCCCATAAAATATATATATTTGTGATCCTTACAACAACCGGAGTTGATATAGCGATGTCCATCTGTCCGTCTGTCCGTCTGTCGAAATCACGATGGCGGCATCAATCGGGCAGCTAGGGTGCTCGCTGATATAAAAAATGATTCACTAACATCCTGAGAAGTTTGCTGTTTAAAATCGTCGAAATCGGTTGATTAGGGCCCGAGATTTGAATGAAGACCTAAAAAAAGTCTTGAAAAAATATAATTTACTATTGAGGGCGTGATCGTGACAAGGATCACGCAAAAAAAAAAATTTTTATGTATTAATTTATTTAAAGGGAAAAACACAAAAATAACGTTTGATGTTGTATTTTTTTTTGTGTAATATTTACATATGCATACATAAACATATTAAATAATACAAATAATATACACATATTCTAAATATAATAATAATAACTGCATGTTAGAAATAAATCGGTATATTGTTTTATTTACATAAAATTCTGCAATATTTTGTTGTGGGAAAAATACATTTCTTTTGCATTAACAGAGTGTCACTTCATTTTGTTCAGCGTGACTATGCCACAATAGATGGCGCCACAATTTTTGTTCTAATTAGCTTTGCAATAGTTATTTCTACTTTAACATGAATGTCAATATTTTCACATAGATATTATACATAACAATGTTAAGAGTAGACACGGGCTGGTCTTTTATTTCATAAATTTTTTCATTATTATTTTACAAATATGAACATAAGTTTGGCATATTAACTTTTTGTTGTCTTTCCAAAATAGAGTTACCGAGTTATCAATGAGTATTTTGCTTTCAAAAAAGTTCTACATACTTATATAGAATTATTATTCTTCTTTACCTACAAAATATCTGATTGCGATTACATCTAATTTTTAAAAAGTGTTTATAATTACTAAAGAATTATTATTCACATAAATACAAAATTGCACTTTTTAAATTTTCGATTCAAATTTAAGAAAATATCAATTCTAAAAACTGGAATTAAAATTTCCAATTATAAATTAGAAAATATTAACTGAATTTCAGAAAATCATATCAAAACGTCGGAAATAATAATTTTAAATTTAGAAGACATCAATTGCATCAGATTCAACAAAAACACCAAATATGTTTACATTTAAAAAATGTTTACATTAAAAAAAAATATTGGAATTCAGGAGAAATTAATAGCTTTTCAGTAACTTCTTTTAACGTTAAAAAGAAAAGCAAAATTATCAGTAAAATTTTTAAACGATATTCGCTATTGTTAAAGTCAGCTGTTGTTGTTATCCAAACGACAACCATTTTTGTGTTGTTTATTCAATCGATAAAAACTTAAATTTTTGGGTTGAAATGTCGTCATACATAAATAAAAATCATAAAATAGTGAAAATATTTTGCTTTTATTAAAAAACTTTTTTATATAAATAAAAAAATTAAATAGCATATTTAATTCATTATTTCATTTTCAAATAAATAAACAGAAATATTAGTAAAAAAAAAAATAGAGATATTAAACATAAACATAAAATCATTCTGTCAAACACGAAGTAATTTGTTTTTTTCTATTCTTCTTTGTGTTTTTCGCTTATTTTAACAGAGATGCCAATCGTTTACAATTTAAATAAATAGAAAAATAGATTTGTCAACAGTCGTTAAGATGCATGTACTTAGTGAATCACTTAATCCTCAGTGCAAACAACAATAGCTGTCGATATATTTTGCGATTGTCGGATCGTTGAAATTCTGTCGGATCGTTGAATTCGCACTACAGAGAACAATAATTTAAATTCAATGAATTTTGGAAAACCTCAAATGATATTTAAGAATTGCGAACATAAAAATTGTTACATAAATAAACGCAATTTGATGAGAATGTTATTTATATATTATTTTTCACAATTTTTTTTTTTTTTTTTGATGAATATTTGAAGTTTTGCAGAAAATAAAGATAACGAATTATTTTATTTAAAATGTTTGGGACATTTGGTTTTTTGCGTTTGGCGTCCCTAATTTAATTATTTATTATTATAAATTTATTCTCTATGTTTTCCAAATATGGCAATATTTTAATAAAAAAATTGAGAGAGCTTTTTTTGGTTATTATTTTGTTACTCCATCCGACCTATATGGCCGCAATGAAAAAATATTTCGCCAGTTAAAAGAAACTATACAGCCATCTCCAATTAGCACGATTTCATGCATATAGCCACCCTACACAACCATTACCTTTGCAATGGAAGTTAAGGCGAGCTATTTAATTAGCAAAAACTAAATTAAACGAGAAGTTATGTCATATAACCGGAAACGCATGCATATAGGAAACGCATGCATATTTTTCCAATATTTTGTTCACATTTATTATCAATACTCAAACCGAGGTGGAGGGTATCAAAGATTCGGCACAGCCGAATTTAACACTCTTACTTGTTTTAATATAAATTATGTGAAATATTGCGATATGAAATCAAATATGGGATTTGTTGCTTTTGTTTTGCACGACACAGTATATAAACCGAATTTAAAACTAGTAAGAAAATTATAGTCGGTCTAGACCGACTATACGATCCCCTATACCATGCGTTTAAAGTCCTTATCTCTTTGATCCAACTATTTAGATATTGAAAATAAACATAAACCAAGTTGGAGTGGCAAGTTTTTTTGCTTCCGAATATGAAAAAGTTCATATCGGGTGCTATATTTATATGGCGACTAGATCGAAAAATGGACCAATCCCGGCCATATTTGGTAAAGTCACTTATATTTTGAAAAAATATATACAAACCAAATTTGAAAAAAATCTGTGCAATATTTTAGCTTTTTGATAGATTTTAGTGAAGGTCGGGAAGTAGCTCTGTATGGGGCCTATGACTAGGAATTGTCCTATGAACTACTGATTAATGGACATAATAAACACATACAAACCCAATTTGGCTGAGATCTATATGAAAATTTGGGTCTTATGGAAATTTATGTGGATTTCATAGTGGTCATTTGTATGGGGCTTAGGTCTGAACATGAATAGAATTAATCGGTAGTTCAAAAATGATCCCTATGGGACAACTCTTATTCATAGGCCCCATATAGAGCTGCTTCCCGATTTTCACTTAATTCTATCAAAAAACAAAAATATTGCACTGATTCTTCTCAAATTTTGTTTGTATATATTTTTGCAAAATACAAGAGACCTTACCAAACATGGTCAGGATCGGTCCATTTTTGGACCTAGTCCCCATATATATATAGCATCCAATATGAACTTTTTCATATCTGCAGTCAAAAAAATTAATAAAAATCCCACCCAAATTTGGTTTATGCTTATTTTCTATATCCAGTTAGTTGGGCCTGAGAGATATGGTCTCTAAACGCATGGTATAGGGTATCATACAGTCGGTCTAGACCGACTATAATTTTCTTACTTGTTTGTATTATAATCAAGTTATTAAACAACAATAAGCTGTAAATATTTTATTTTATATGGATTTTTTTCATTTGGGATAATAGATCCCACTGGTTTTGTTTGATCCCAATAAATGGGATATATTGTCCCATTGGTATACATTTCTAAGGTAATTTGTATGTTTGCAGAATGAATAAAAACAAATCTGATAGTAGATTGAACTTTCAAGTAGTACGGGAACAACCGGACTTATCGGACTTATTTTGTTCTCGATTTTCTATCAGTGAAGATATTGAGTCCGTTAAAGTAGCACCAATTTCAAGAAATTGAACTGAGCTGCTAATTTTTCAATGTTTATTTCCAGAATTTCTGTTCACTTTTATTGCGGAGTGCACCAATGAACGATTGAGTCTTTTGGAAGAAAAAGAAGGTCGAAAAATACCACGAACTGATGCATCAGAAATTAAAATTTTGTTAGGTATTTCTGTTATAATGTGCTATAACTAACTTCGCGAGATTTCTGATTACTGGTCCCAAAATGAGTCAATGGGAAATGAATGTATAAAGAAGGCTATGGTGCGAAATCGTTATCAAACTTTGATGTTGAAATTGTATGTTAATTTTCCTGAAAACCCGGTAGCAGCCTCTAAGCTTTTATTATATGGAAGAAGTTACCAATTGCTTGAAATATACTTTCATAAAATCTCGCAACGATAGTTTGCATCAAAAAATTGACGAATCCATGGCCAAATTTAAAGGGAGGTCTTCTCTAAAGCAGTATCTTCCGCTAAAGCCGATTAAACGGGGTATTAAAGTTTGGCAATAGTGCGATTCCAAAACTGGATACGCATGCGATTTTAATATTTACGCCGGTAAAGATAAATGCCCTGCTTCATTTGGTACTTTAGGGGAAAAAGTCGTTACTAAATTGAGCAACACTATTCGCAATACAAACAGTTATTGTGTTTAATCGTTTCTTCACATCATATAAACTGATGAAAACTTTACCATTTGCTTGCATAGGCACATGTATTAAAATTAGGAAGAAACTGCCAACTTGTTCTGGAGCTGTTGTTAACTGTTCCGAAGCCTTGAAAAATAAAAATTATTGTAAAATAAAATTTTAATAAAAAATTTAACAAAACCTGTATTTTATTATTCTCATAGAGATTTATGAGATTTAAAAAACCCAGTGGGACATAAAATCCCAGGACATATCTTATTTCAGAAGGATACTAGATTTTTTTTAAATTATTTTTGTGATTTTTAATATCACATACATTCTAAGGTTTCTTCTACTGCATATACCATTTAGTGTACTTGGTGAATAGTCGATTGATTTTCCCAGAAACCAAATTAATTAGTGGATATAATAGACACACATATGCCAAATTTCATCAATATATATATGATAATCTGGATCATACGTTCACTTTGGTCGGTCTGATAGAGGTTATTGTTGTGTTAGGGCTGGTTCTGAACATGCAGAAGCTTATATCTTATATATAAAAATGGAGTTGTGTATGTTTGTGTGTTTGTTTGTTTGTGGTTTATAGGAGACTACACCATTGAACCGATCGTCTTGAAATTTTAACAGTAGATAACTGCCGGAAGGAAAAATAGGCTATATATTTTTTTGATTTTTCAAGTGGGCGTGGCATCTCCCATACAAAGTGAGTTTTTAACATCTAATTTTAACATATAATATCTGGAGTAGTACGACAGCAAGAGTTCTGAAACTATGTACATGTACATATTTAAATAATTCGAAGAGTTGCGGAAAAATGGGCGTGATCGGACCAATGGGCGTGGTACCCTCCATACAAAGTAAATATTAAATGCCATATATCTAGAGTACTGTGATAGGTAAAGTCTTGAGACTTTGTGTGAGTTCATAAGTTAACAACGTTAGTACTTGAAAAAAAATGGGCGGAATCCGATCAGAGGGCGTGGTACCTCCCATACAAAGCAAATACATTCAAGTAATACATAAAGTAAATATAAAATACCTTGTCTGATTTCATGAGTTATTAATGTGAGTAGTCCCATAAAAAATGGGCGAGATTCAACCAGTGGGCGTGGTACCCCCATACAAAGTAAGTACTGGGGTACTATAATAGTGAAAGTCTAGCTACTTTGTTTGAGTTTATAAGTTACTAATGTGAGTAGTTGCCCAAAAATGGGCGGAGTCAGACTAATGGGCGTGGCAACTCCCATACAAAAAAATAGTTTTCTACAAAACGTATTGCCTGCTTTTTATTTCGTTGCGAGGGGTGTAGCGAAACGCACCGGGTTACTGCTACTATTAAATATAATCAAAATATGTTCGTATTTGTGACCTTTAGTTTGATTACAAGGTTTACATAGATACACGGATGGACGGACGGACGTACGGACGGACGAACAAATGAACAACCATATGAATGGACAGAGTAACGGAGAAATGGGCGGGGGGAAGGACAGATGGGCGGACAGACGGACTGATAAACAGACGGACGGACAGACGAAGGGACGGAATGACATACTTAATCGACACAGAAAGTGATTCTGAAGGACAGTGAAGGGCAGACGGACACCGAAAGTGATTCTGAGTCGATTGGTATTATAAAAGGTGGGTCTAGGTCAAATATTTTTGGCAGTTAGAGCAGGCATCAGTACAAACTTATTATATCGTCAACACAGAGTGGTATAGGGTTTCAAAACAAAACAAAAATATTATGGTGGGATTCTTTACCTTTTAAAATGCACTTTCAGATCCGTTGTTGTTATAAAAGAATAAAGATCCGAAATATTTGTTGGTTTTGTGTAAAAATTTTTGGTTTACCTGTGAACTATAAAAATCACCCATAAAATGAAAACTTCACTGAATTCAGTGCTAGTATTCACGCTAATTTTGATATTTGCCATAATTCTCCCTAATGTAAATAACTATTTGAATTTTAGCTAATTTTCATGAATCAACCTTAATACATAGTTACTCGTACATACACAAAAATTAAAAACTTATAACACAAATACGAATATGTACATTAAAACAGCTTACATGTGTAAAAAGCTTTTCTTTCATTTATTTTATTATTATTTTTTTTTTTGGCTGTTGTTAAAGAAACTTAAAGCATCATTAAAAACTTTATTTTAAGTTATTAGTATTTTGGGATATGTATTTGTTCAGTTGGGAATATGGCAGCACTAATCGACTCGTATCATAAACATTCAACTAACCAACCATGCATTCATTCATTCATCATGCGAGAACATACATCATACATCATACTTCAACTTGTATGATGTGGTATGAGTACTTACTTAACTTACTTTATCATCATAATCACACCGTTACAATATAATCTAATTTGTGACTGTTATATAAGTTGATTTGTGGAGTTGTATCTAAAACTACGTAGCCAAACACATGTATTTGTACGTACATATATTAAGCTATCGCGTATTTTAATAAAACTAACGGTTGTGGGTTGCTGAAAATGGGCCTTAAAGAAAAATTCTTGAAATTAGTTCTAGTACATTGTCAGGTGTTGAGTCAACATCCTGTATCATATGTATCCATGCACACAGAAAATGAACCAACCAACCGATTTACGATTTAGTTAATAACCGAATTTTGGGTTGATTAGGATTGAGATTCTGTTGCCTTAATAGTAAAAATTTTATCATTATAGAAAATAATTAGCTGTTATTAAATTTCGGTTGATGCAATCGAAAATACAATTGTTCAAAATTAAAACAATTCGGTTGGAAAATCTTTTTTGTGGGTGTGGGTGAGAATCTTATTAATCTCTTGCTTTTTGGGCATTAAAATTCAAATTGATGTTCAAAAAGAAGCTTTCCTATGCTTATAAGCGTTACTTCATCAGATCACCTTATTGTTTACACCACATATGTAAGGTCCGCATTTTTTGTTCATACCACTTACTCACTAGTTTTGCACAACTAATTTTCGAATAACGCATTAGCGAAAAATCTCAGCAGGTCTTGCTTTCTACTTTCAATAACCAGACATTCAAGCCTCCACAAACCCTACTTCACTTTTTTTTTTCTTCATACTCGTAACATGTTTCTATGACATAATGCCAAGGTAGAGTAACCCCAAAGGACAAAAAAATGGCTATATTTTGTAACTGGTAAGATTTTGCAACGGTCAGTTAAAAAATATATGAAAAGTAAATGTTAGCGTTAACAACTACAAAACTACCTGATGTTAACTATTAAGATCGACTGAAATTATTACCAGTAAATGCATAGAATTTATATAAAGTTAGTTTGTTACACCCTCCCCACCACTGTGCAGATGCTATATATCGAAAAAATACCTCTTTTGAAGTATCTTTTCTTAAAAAGTAACTTTTCTACAACAAAGTATCTTTCCATAAACAATGCTTTTTTTTTGAAAGTGCATATTTTTTTAATAGTGCCTCATTTAAAAAGTACCTTTTTTAGAAAAGTACCATTTTTAAAAAAGTAAATATTTCTTTAAAAAGTACTTTAATATTAGTACTATAATATTTTGCGTCACCGAAAACTGGACGCAATAATTTGTTTGCTTATATTTATGACGGTACATTTTAAAAACAATAAAACAACAAACAACAAAAGTTCACTTCTCATTTTTTATATGGAAAATGACCATGTAGTAATTATACGTTCATAAGCGGAAGACATATGTATGTGCCGATAACACAAAATATTTTTACATAGATTTTTCAAGAATATTTTTGCAGACTAGACGCAACCCATGGTTTCTGTAAAATATTTTGGTATATAAACATTGCAAAAATTAATTTAAAAATCATTTATAATTAATCATTAAATAAATAATAATGTAATCATTAATAATTAATCAGAATTAAAATTAAAATAAATAAAAAAAAAATATAATTAAAAGAAACCTTAAACAAAATCTTTTCATTAAAACACGACTGTTATCTGCATGTTATAGAGCTTTGGGCAACCGTAGGATATTACTAAGGTAATTAACACAGACTGGCAGTATGTCGGTGGCATCCTAAAAGTGACAGTGCAACACATATCCTTTCCTCAAACAAAATATTTTATTTCTACAGACCTCCTAGGGACACCTCTTTGAATCGACTAAGAAGATAAAGAGAATCACTGCTTCGAGGATTGAAAATAAATCGTTGGTATATGTGTATTACATTTAAAACAACAATATGGATGGTGATACAGATGAAGCAGAAGCAGATATTGATTTAGAATTGCAAAAAATTTTAAATAGAAAACGAAATCAATTAGGGTCTCCTAAATTGTACAAAAAAAAAAACGTCAAGCGATTGCTAATGATAATCAACTATCTAATGATGATCAACCATATACCAACAACCCATTTGCAATGCTGCAAAATGATGAGGACATTTAAGATGAAGAAGATGATAATGATGAAACATCAAATTCAAAAACAGCACCAAAACCACCGCCAATATACATCCCTGATGTTATAGATATAAGTAAAATGGTAACTAATATTATTGATAAAATAAGTAAAGAAGAATTTAGTTACAAATGTTTATATAACAATCAGGTTAGGGTAATGGTAAAAATAGTTGATTCCTATAGAACATTAGTGAAATGTTTAAAATGTCGTAATATAAGCTTTCATACGTATCAATTAAAGCAACAGCGTTCTTATAGAGTAGTTTTAAAAGTATTGCACCATAGCACCCCAACCTCTGACATAAAAGCTGAACTTACACATTTAGGACATCAAGTTCGATTTGTAACAAATGTTCGTAGTAGGGTAACGAAGGAACCTTTATCTATGTTTTATATAGATCTCGAACCCAACCCAAACAACAAAGACATTTTCAATATTACACGCTTTATCCATGCTATAGTTTCTATTGAAGCTCCCAGAAAAACGAATGAAATTGTGCAATGCCACAGATGTCAACTTTTTGGACACACGAAGTCGTATTGCCGCAGACCATTCACCTGTGTAAAATGTGGACTAAGTCACTCAACAACTGAATGTACTAAAGAATTCAATACTCCAGCTCGTTGCGTTAACTGTTTAAAAGATCATACGGCTAACTACAAAGGATGTCAAATTTATAAAAAGATTGCCCAACAAAGATTCCACCAGGGCCATAATTCCTATAATAACCGCCAGTATAATAATTTTTCCAATAAACCTAATGATTTCCCTCAACTGAATAATAACAACAATAGTTTCTTCAATGCAAATCAATTCGCCAACAACAAATCTTACTCCGAAATATTAAAACATCAAAATAATAACAACAACAATAGCAGCAATAATTCGATGGAAAGAATGGATAGAATAGAATCTATGTTAGTCAAATTTCTAAATATGTTTATGGAATATGGAATGCCGATGGTCTTCCAAATCATACAAGTGAAACAGAAACATTTATAAAGGGTGATTTTTTAAGAGCTATAGGAAAGTTTTCCAAAAAAAAACACATAAAATTCAGAAAAGTGTATGAAATCTTTATTTGAATCGATAGTACGGTCCATATAATTTAATGTTTGAAGATTATTTCATGCAAATGCTGACAGTCACTGCGCCTCAAATGGTCCATCCGCTTAGTCCAATTTTGGCATACTCTTTCCAACATTTCGGCCGGTATCTCACGAATAAATGCTTCAATGTTGTCTTCCAATGCGTCAATTGAAGCGGGATTGTCTGTATAGACATGAGCTTTAACATAGCCCCACAAAAAATAGTCTAAAGGCGTTAAATCGCACGATCTAGGCGGCCAATTGACCGGTTCCGAACGTTAAATAAAATGTTCACCGAACTCGCCTCTCAATAAGTCCATTGTTGCGCGTGCTGTTTGGCATGTGGCACCGTCTTGTTGAATCCACATGTCATGCAAGTCAAGCTCTTGCATTTTGGACAAAAAAAAGTTGGATATCGTCTCTCGGTAGCGCTCACCATTCACAGTTACGTTACGATTCGCATAATCTTTGAAGAAGTACGGTCCAATGATGCCATCAGCCCATAAACCGCACCAAACTGTGACTTTTTCTGGATGCATTGGTAGCTCTTCCAATGCTCTTCCAGTACGAAATTTAGTCACAATAGCCCGAATAGCCGCTTCAGTGGGTCGATTAAACTGACCATAAAATGGAAGAAGCGCGCGATGAACTTTCTTAACAGAGCACGCATTTTGATAAAAAAAAATTGAATAACTTGCAAGCGTTGTTCGTTTGTAAGACGATTCATGGTTAAATTATAGACCAAACTGAAGATGTTTGACAATGAAACAAAACACGAAACGTGCGTCAGCTGTTTACACCAGTGTTGCCAAAAAGATAATAGCTAAAAAATCACCCTTTACATTGATATATTTCTTATATCATTTTACTGATAAAAAATATTTTAAAATTAAAGGATATGACGTTATTTCATGCAACCATCAAAGTAATAGAGCTCATGGAGGATTTGCAATTTTAGTAAAATCTTCCATTAAGTACACTCTTCTTGATAATTACGGAAAACCCCATATTCAAGCTACTGGTATTCAAATTAAATGTGACAATAGTGATATATCCATTTATTCTGTCTACTTTCCTCCAAAGCATAGTACGAAATGCGAAGACTACGATTTCTTTTTCATAAATCTAGGGACTAAATTCATAGTCGGAGGAGACTTTAATGCGAAATATCCATGGTGGGGCTCAGGAATTACAAATCCCAAAGGCAAAGAACTTTATAAAAGTGTTATTAAAAAAATAATTTATGAGTGCTTTCAACGGGAAGACATACTTATTGGCCAAGCGACCCCAGAAAAATTCCAGACTTTTTGGATTTTATAGTTTATTCGAGCATTCCTAGCCACCTTTAGGTATTTTAGATTATGATAGTTGAGTTCGGACCATTCGCCACTTATAGTCAATTATAACACAAATTGTATTTCTGAAAATAATCTCCTCTAGTACCGATATAAGCTCCCTTAAATGTTGGATTGAACAAAATATTAATCTTAATGTTCAAATTAATGATGGGCTGGGGCTGGATTCTCTCGTTGAAAACTTCACAAACATAATTCATGAAGCAGCGTTTCTCTCAACACCAATTGCACCATAATTAAATTCTCGAAACAAGGTAATAAATAGTATCTGCTGAAAAACAGACCTAATAAGAATTAAAGGACGATTGAGGAGAATATGGAAAAATTATAGAACTGTACTCTATACTATTTTCACCTCGGATTTGCCGGTTACTTGAGGTGTTAAGGTTGAAACATATGCTGACGATACAGCGTTAATGGCAAGTAATGACTCTAAAGAGGAAGCCTCAAAAATGGTACAAAAACATCTCAATAAAATTAGTATCTGGTTGAAGAATTGGAACATTTATGTTAATGCTGAAGAGTCTACGTATATCACATTTACTCTAAGAAAGGGTGATTGTCCTTCAACGTTTTTAAATGGTGAAGAAATCCCTAAATCAGACTGTGTAAAATACCTTGGGATGAATTTAGACAGAAGATTGACATGGAGGAACCATATAAAGGCAAAAAGAAATCATTTAGACATAAAAACTAGACGTAAGTATGTATTGGTTGCTTGGCCAAAACTCGCAGTTAAGCCTAGAAAACAAGGTATTGCTATATAAAACTGTTTTGAAACCTGTATGGACATAAGGAATCCAACTGTGGGGCACTGCAAGCAATTCGAACATTCGAAATTCTCCAATGTTATCAATCCAAAACTTTAAGGATGATGTTGAACGCACCCTGGTTTATAACAAACAATAACATACATAAAGACCTTTCAATGCCAAAAGTTAAAGAAATCTGTAGTATTAGCTCAAGATATCTTGCAAGATTAAGTAGTCATTCAAATTTACTTGCAATTGGTTTACTAGATGATAGTGAAGAGGTAAATAGACTGAAAAGGTATAATGTGCTAGATCTTCCTTTTAAGAAAAAATAGTTGTAAATATATAAAGTTAATGTGAATACTATATATAAAATAAAATAGACCTAAGTCTTATGTAACTTATATGAGTATGTAATTGTATACGATTGTAGATATGTTTTAATCCCAGTGGAGGTTGAAACTAATGTTATTGTTTATCTTTAATCCATTTTCGGCCGCTGGTCGATTTTTCGACCAGCAATTTTGAAGCGATGTAACTCAAACGTTAGATATGTTTTGTTTAAACCATTGATGGATGAGACAATTTTGATCTTTTGTTAACGCATTGATTTTAGCTTTTCGTAAAAAAATAAAAGTTTGCAGATTTTCGTGAAAGAAAGAAGAAAGGACTTTTTTGGACCAATTTTCAAAATTCAGTAAAAAGTCTTAAAACTATAATTACTTATTTTATTTTTGCATGTTGAGGAAGCGGAAAGACCAAATAACAATAATCAATTGATATCCGCAACAATATTGAAAATTTTCTACTTCCCAGAAGAGTGTTATTTTTGGTGGTCGAAAAATCGACCACTGGCCAGAAGTCGTCAAGTAGATATTTAATTGAATTTGACATTTTGCTAGTAGGCTGTGAAAAATTCTGCGACTTTTTTTTATTTTCGCTGTTGCTTTGTCATAATTGTTATTCTTTTCTGCAGAGCAGACGTGTGTATGGCAAATAAAAGTGAGATAATTGCATTTTGGTGTGGTTTTATATAAAGACAATGTCTTTTCGAAAAGTGTTAACCATGGTAGAAATCATGGCTGCTTTGAACGAGATTGCCCAACAAAGATTCCACCAGGGCCATAATTCCTATAATAACCGCCAGTATAATAATTTTTCCAATAAACCTAATGATTTCCCTCAACTGAATAATAACAACAATAGTTTCTTCAATGCAAATCAATTCGCCAACAACAAATCTTACTCCGAAATATTAAAACATCAAAATAATAACAACAACAATAGCAGCAATAATTCGATGGAAAGAATGGATAGAATAGAATCTATGTTAGTCAAATTTCTAAATATGTTTATGGAATATGGAATGCCGATGGTCTTCCAAATCATACAAGTGAAACAGAAACATTTATAAAGGGTGATTTTTTAAGAGCTATAGGAAAGTTTTCCAAAAAAAAACACATAAAATTCAGAAAAGTGTATGAAATCTTTATTTGAATCGATAGTACGGTCCATATAATTTAATGTTTGAAGATTATTTCATGCAAATGCTGACAGTCACTGCGCCTCAAATGGTCCATCCGCTTAGTCCAATTTTGGCATACTCTTTCCAACATTTCGGCCGGTATCTCACGAATAAATGCTTCAATGTTGTCTTCCAATGCGTCAATTGAAGCGGGATTGTCTGTATAGACATGAGCTTTAACATAGCCCCACAAAAAATAGTCTAAAGGCGTTAAATCGCACGATCTAGGCGGCCAATTGACCGGTTCCGAACGTTAAATAAAATGTTCACCGAACTCGCCTCTCAATAAGTCCATTGTTGCGCGTGCTGTTTGGCATGTGGCACCGTCTTGTTGAATCCACATGTCATGCAAGTCAAGCTCTTGCATTTTGGACAAAAAAAAGTTGGATATCGTCTCTCGGTAGCGCTCACCATTCACAGTTACGTTACGATTCGCATAATCTTTGAAGAAGTACGGTCCAATGATGCCATCAGCCCATAAACCGCACCAAACTGTGACTTTTTCTGGATGCATTGGTAGCTCTTCCAATGCTCTTCCAGTACGAAATTTAGTCACAATAGCCCGAATAGCCGCTTCAGTGGGTCGATTAAACTGACCATAAAATGGAAGAAGCGCGCGATGAACTTTCTTAACAGAGCACGCATTTTGATAAAAAAAAATTGAATAACTTGCAAGCGTTGTTCGTTTGTAAGACGATTCATGGTTAAATTATAGACCAAACTGAAGATGTTTGACAATGAAACAAAACACGAAACGTGCGTCAGCTGTTTACACCAGTGTTGCCAAAAAGATAATAGCTAAAAAATCACCCTTTACATTGATATATTTCTTATATCATTTTACTGATAAAAAATATTTTAAAATTAAAGGATATGACGTTATTTCATGCAACCATCAAAGTAATAGAGCTCATGGAGGATTTGCAATTTTAGTAAAATCTTCCATTAAGTACACTCTTCTTGATAATTACGGAAAACCCCATATTCAAGCTACTGGTATTCAAATTAAATGTGACAATAGTGATATATCCATTTATTCTGTCTACTTTCCTCCAAAGCATAGTACGAAATGCGAAGACTACGATTTCTTTTTCATAAATCTAGGGACTAAATTCATAGTCGGAGGAGACTTTAATGCGAAATATCCATGGTGGGGCTCAGGAATTACAAATCCCAAAGGCAAAGAACTTTATAAAAGTGTTATTAAAAAAATAATTTATGAGTGCTTTCAACGGGAAGACATACTTATTGGCCAAGCGACCCCAGAAAAATTCCAGACTTTTTGGATTTTATAGTTTATTCGAGCATTCCTAGCCACCTTTAGGTATTTTAGATTATGATAGTTGAGTTCGGACCATTCGCCACTTATAGTCAATTATAACACAAATTGTATTTCTGAAAATAATCTCCTCTAGTACCGATATAAGCTCCCTTAAATGTTGGATTGAACAAAATATTAATCTTAATGTTCAAATTAATGATGGGCTGGGGCTGGATTCTCTCGTTGAAAACTTCACAAACATAATTCATGAAGCAGCGTTTCTCTCAACACCAATTGCACCATAATTAAATTCTCGAAACAAGGTAATAAATAGTATCTGCTGAAAAACAGACCTAATAAGAATTAAAGGACGATTGAGGAGAATATGGAAAAATTATAGAACTGTACTCTATACTATTTTCACCTCGGATTTGCCGGTTACTTGAGGTGTTAAGGTTGAAACATATGCTGACGATACAGCGTTAATGGCAAGTAATGACTCTAAAGAGGAAGCCTCAAAAATGGTACAAAAACATCTCAATAAAATTAGTATCTGGTTGAAGAATTGGAACATTTATGTTAATGCTGAAGAGTCTACGTATATCACATTTACTCTAAGAAAGGGTGATTGTCCTTCAACGTTTTTAAATGGTGAAGAAATCCCTAAATCAGACTGTGTAAAATACCTTGGGATGAATTTAGACAGAAGATTGACATGGAGGAACCATATAAAGGCAAAAAGAAATCATTTAGACATAAAAACTAGACGTAAGTATGTATTGGTTGCTTGGCCAAAACTCGCAGTTAAGCCTAGAAAACAAGGTATTGCTATATAAAACTGTTTTGAAACCTGTATGGACATAAGGAATCCAACTGTGGGGCACTGCAAGCAATTCGAACATTCGAAATTCTCCAATGTTATCAATCCAAAACTTTAAGGATGATGTTGAACGCACCCTGGTTTATAACAAACAATAACATACATAAAGACCTTTCAATGCCAAAAGTTAAAGAAATCTGTAGTATTAGCTCAAGATATCTTGCAAGATTAAGTAGTCATTCAAATTTACTTGCAATTGGTTTACTAGATGATAGTGAAGAGGTAAATAGACTGAAAAGGTATAATGTGCTAGATCTTCCTTTTAAGAAAAAATAGTTGTAAATATATAAAGTTAATGTGAATACTATATATAAAATAAAATAGACCTAAGTCTTATGTAACTTATATGAGTATGTAATTGTATACGATTGTAGATATGTTTTAATCCCAGTGGAGGTTGAAACTAATGTTATTGTTTATCTTTAATCCATTTTCGGCCGCTGGTCGATTTTTCGACCAGCAATTTTGAAGCGATGTAACTCAAACGTTAGATATGTTTTGTTTAAACCATTGATGGATGAGACAATTTTGATCTTTTGTTAACGCATTGATTTTAGCTTTTCGTAAAAAAATAAAAGTTTGCAGATTTTCGTGAAAGAAAGAAGAAAGGACTTTTTTGGACCAATTTTCAAAATTCAGTAAAAAGTCTTAAAACTATAATTACTTATTTTATTTTTGCATGTTGAGGAAGCGGAAAGACCAAATAACAATAATCAATTGATATCCGCAACAATATTGAAAATTTTCTACTTCCCAGAAGAGTGTTATTTTTGGTGGTCGAAAAATCGACCACTGGCCAGAAGTCGTCAAGTAGATATTTAATTGAATTTGACATTTTGCTAGTAGGCTGTGAAAAATTCTGCGACTTTTTTTTATTTTCGCTGTTGCTTTGTCATAATTGTTATTCTTTTCTGCAGAGCAGACGTGTGTATGGCAAATAAAAGTGAGATAATTGCATTTTGGTGTGGTTTTATATAAAGACAATGTCTTTTCGAAAAGTGTTAACCATGGTAGAAATCATGGCTGCTTTGAACGAGCCGTCTTCGGATGACGAAGAAGATCAAGCCATTATGAGTTCAAAAGATGTTGATGTCGTGTATATTCCACCTAAAGTAGACTATATGACTGATGAAGAAGATATCGACGATAATCAAATTGCTCTAAATGATGGCAATGATGATTGTGCGAATGAAATTACCGGGGAAGTGGAGTTACAGTACGTTCGAGACAATGACTTAATACCTAATGATACTGAAGAGCCGCAACCATCAACATCGAAAGCCGCAAAAAGACGTGGAAGACCTAAAAAAGCTGTTAATCCATCCTTATTCAAAGGAAAGGCAGATTTTGAAGTTCCTGATTGGCAGAAACCTGGTGATTTTACTTACACCAGAGCACCAATCAACGTGGAAGGTTTGAAAAAGGAAGAAATTTGCGCAAAAATTGGTAAGTGAACAATTTTTTTTAATATCATTTAGGCCCTGTTGTTCAATAGACAAACAGACCTCAGATTTCTAGCGAATAAATTTGTAAAATTTGTATTGAATTTGACAGAATTTAAAAAATTTATCCGATAGATAGCTTATTCATGAGTTGTTTGACTATTGAACAACCGGGCCTTAGTCGTTTTAGAGTCTTAATTTTTAGTTTTTGACTTTGTTTAGGTGGTATGTCACCGTATGACATATTTTCATTGTATTTTGATGGAACATTGATCGAGGATATTACTCACTTCACGAATTTATATGCCACTCAAAATAATGCAACCATTGATGTGACACCAAATGAAATGCGGCGCTTCATTGGTATATTGTACCTATCAGAGTATCACACGCTGCCACACATCGATAATTATTGGTCAGTTCAGCAGGACATGGGAGTACCTATGGTGAAGCAAACGATGAGCCGAAATCGATTCAAAGTCATAAAAAGATTTCTCCACCTCTCGGATAACAACAATCTGAACGTAGCAGATCGCTTTGCGAAAGTCCGACCGATTATTGATGCTTTCAATGAAAAATATAGGCAGTTCGGAGTTTTCAGCCACTTCTTATCTATAGATGAACAGATGATACCCTATTTTGGAAGACACTCGTGCAAGATGTTTATTCGCGGAAAACCGATTCGGTTCGGATTCAAATCATGGTGCTTGTGTTCAGAGCAAGGATATCTATTCTTTTCCATACCATACGGTGGCTTGGCAACTCCCCATGATAAAAATATCGGTCTTGGCGCTCAAACGGTTTTGAATTTGCTTGAAAATGTATCTGATTGTCATATTATTTTCTTTGACAATTTTACTGAATGAACGCCGTTTCTTTGCAACTGGCACAATACGTGAAAATAGAATGGCGAAAATTCCATTAGCAAATTTAAAAAAGGCTGAACGTGGCGAATTTGACCAATTATTCGATGCTAAGCAAGAAATATTGGTCATCCGTTGGAATGACAATGCAGTTGTGAATGTCATTACTAATAATTCTACAGTCGAGCCATGGTTCAATGCTCGAACATATTGTCGTACGCAAAGGAAAACAGTTGCGATTCCCCAACCTAAAGTGATTCGTGAATATAACCAAGGTATGGGAGGCGTTGATCTTCACGACAACGCAGTGGCCAACTATTGAATATGCATACGAGGAAAGAAGTGGTGGTGGCCACTATGGACCAACGCTCTCGGCAATGCAATGGTCAATGCTTGGAAGATGCATTGCATGTTGGCAAAGCATGAAAACACAAAGCCACTTACTCAATTAGAGTTTCGTTCTGCTGTTACTACCAAGCTACTGACTTCCAATATGATGAACGAATACATGGAAGATAACGCTGCTGATGTTGATAAAAAAGAATGCCCTCCTGGTTTCCCACGGATCGACGAAAAAACCATATTGTGGTAAAAAGCCCTCAAAACAAATATTCCCGCTGCAAAGTATGCAAAAAACATACAATTTTTACATGCAAAAAATGTAATGTTTACTTGCACACCAAATGTTTTGATGAATACCACCAAACTATCTAACCTTTTTTGCGTTAATTATTCATATCTTATCAATAAATAACATTTTTGATACAACTAAAAACGAATAAATTGAATTAAAGCTAAATATTCGTAAAAAAACGCATTTCTTTATTTATATATGTAGATGTTGACTTCTGGCCAATGGTCGATTTTTCGACCACTTCATATCTAGAGAACAACAATTAAAAAAAAATTTTTATTTTTAATTTTTCTAAATTGAGCTCCTAAAAGTAAGTATTTAAAAGGAATTCAAAAAAATTCCTGCGATTTCTGGTAGCGGCCGATAATGGGTTAATCCATTTGCTTATTATTGTTAAATAGATTGCAAATAAAAACTTGCATAAAAAAATATGTGCATTGCATCGGAAGAAGATTACTTTGGTGGTATGGAAGAATAAATAAAAATTTTTCATTCTATAACAAAAGTCACCTTTTCATCTGAACACAGTAGTAATATAAAAAGCTATATTCATAATCTGTTTACAGCTTGTTTTAAATCCCGATAACGGTTTCGATGGTAATCTAACAGTTTTTCGAATTTTTCATTTTCGGAAAAATGACATATCAGAAAAATAGGGAAATTGTGAATCTTTCTGTGAAACAAACACTGAAAATTTTATTTTAAGAACTTAAGATGCTTTTAAGTAATGGCAGGAAATTGATCAATTTGTCTATCTAATTTTATAAATTTCTATATATGGAAAAAAGTCATCTCAACAGGCATTATCAGGGTTAGATATTCAGTACGCAGTTCTGCTCTTTCGCCTAACCTTATATATTGATTTAGCGTCCGAATCATTCATCTACTGGAGGGAAAATTTACAATTGTGGGTACTAAGGAAGGAAATCGAAAAAATCATATTATACTTTTTTCGCAAGCATTATTTAATAACAACCCCATTCATAATTGTAAAAAGCTTAATTGATCACCATCAAATGTCGACAGTATAAACTGCTTATAAATAAACACAAATTCAAGTTCATAGCGACTACCAAAGGAAAATAACTTTATGAAGCTTTAGTAGAGTCTGCATTTCAACAGGATCAGCAGCTTACTTGCCACCAGATAATAAAATAAAGTAAACTAAATAAAAATCCAGATTTCATCGATTTTTTATAATATCAAAAATTTCTAAACAAAATCCCGAATAAAGGAATGATTATGATTTCAATTCGGATCATTTTCCAATTTACCTCACATTTTTCTCTGGTACACAAAAAACTCTACATTAACAAACAAGCCTACCTATTGCAAGCATTATAAATAGAAAAAGATAATATTGATAACAGTTCACATATCGGTTCAATAGATAATCTGAAAAATGAAGTGATGTATTTCTCCAATATATTCTCTCATATCATTAGGTAAGAAGTGGCATCAAACAGGATCACCTCAAGATAAAACAGTATTAAACCATATAACACAAATCCTTAGAAAAGAAAAAGGAAAATGTAAAAATTCAAACTTAAAAAATATCTGCCATAATTAAACTACGACTCCCAGACAGACTAGAAGAGCTCGCGTCTTTTCAGAGTATCTCTTAACAATTTTTTACTATGAACAACATAATAAACAAGAATTCGAAGAAGTAAATAGCCATGACGAAGTAAACAGCCTCTCTCTTCAACTACAACTACGGAAGTTAAAAGGGAAACTACAGGCCTAAAATCAGAAATCAAGGTTTTGATCTTATCGTTGCCGGTCTTCTAAAACACTTGCCTCACCAAGCAGCTGTTAAATTTTCATATATTTTTAATGCCTAAATATATGCCAAGCCCATGGAATGTTGCAGAAATTATAATAATTTCAAAGCCAGGAAAGACTCATTTCGAAGTTAGCTTGGTCAATCTTACTACTTGCAGTTATTAGTAAATTGTTCGGAAAGATCTTCAGTAAAAGAATAAAAATCATTACATAAGTAGAAACATAATACCAAATCATCAATTTGGATTTCGAGAAAAGCATTCAACGTCTGGCGAAGTAATATTGCCAAATGTTGAAATCGTACTTAACAGAAAGATTCTTCAGAGTCAATCAGGATAAAGCATACTCCAGTCTACCTCCCATAAGTTCTGGTATTTCCCAGCGAAAGTATCCTAGTACCCATTTTATACTTATTTTCTACATATGACTTATCATTCACTGAGAGCTGTGTTGAAGGTACATTTGCGGATGATACTGTTATTATGTATATTGGAAAAAAAAAATACATTGAAACATCAACTATAAATCTCCAATCAGACCAACAAATAATTACTTTTTCTAATACTGAAAACTATCCTGGGATACCTCTAGACGCAAAATTACATTGGAAAAGAAAAAAGATGAACTCGATATACAATATAGGATATACTCATATGTATGGCTAATTGGTAGCAAACGGACTCTTTCAACACATATGCTACTTAAATCGGGGGATGTGCGAAAAATTATGTAATTGAAATCATCCAAAGATTCCTAAATAAAGAACAACAAAATATTGCAGAAATTCTGACATTCATCGAGATTTGAAAATAAACTCAATGGGTGCTGAGATACAAAATAAAGCAGAATCTCCTGAAGTAAAACTACTCCATCACAATAATATTGGAATACTGACCTAATTAAATACTTCAGAATTACCTGGAAGACTTAATCTTTATAAACCCCATGACCTAAAATGGCGCTTCAACCAGTAAAACGTCTTAATTTTAAATTTCGGTTATTGTTATTAACTTAATATAAATTTATATTAATCACTAAATCTAAACTGCTAGTTAAGCAATATTGACTTGTTTTGGTAAACTATTGAATTATACTTTCATCATACTGTTTAAATAAAATAATTTTTTGTTAGTTTGATTAAAATGACTGACGAAATAAAAGCGCGTGCTAAAATTATTAAATATTTTCAACAAAATCCAATTTGGTTCCACAATAAGTTGGTCACAAAATCAAAGGTCTGCCGTCAAACTATTTCTAAAGTTATTAGAAAATATCAGGAGAATTTGGCCATAAATACGGAACCTGATTCGGGAAGAAAGAAAGGTCCACATGATGTTTGTAAGGCCCACGAAATAGAAAGAATATTAGAAAACTTCCTAACACATCCCGTAGACCAGTGCTCGGACCATTTAGTGCAAGTTTGAGAACATAAAAAGACCAAAGAGACCCAGCTAGGTACGCTGAAAAATTTAGTGGTCAAAAACGTAGCACGGAAATTGAAATCATGTTTCATAAAAAAATACTCGTGCTGCATAATGAACGATGAAGCGTATGTAGTAGCAGATTTTTGGCTACTTCAAAATTTTTAGGTTGCTACTGCTCGAGGAAATGTTGAAGATAAGTTTTGGAATGAAGATCCAAATTAGAACAGAGTTCCTGGTATGACAATCAATATGCAGTGACGGCTAAATAAGTAGGTCATTTGTTACAAAGGGCTCTGTTAATACCGAAACTTATATTAAGGAGTGTTTGCAAAAGAGACTCCTACCACTACGGTAAGAAAGCTTTTGAGTGGGCAAGAACAATAACTCGGTTTTTGTAGCAAGAGAGGCAGAACGTCCAAACTGTGCGAAGTTTAAGCCAGTGAAGAGATGTTAGGTTCTTGTAAAAGGGAGTTGAAGAGTACAAAGGTATCCCACAATAATGCAGATTTTAAACAGAGATGGACTACCTGAATCCTCTATAAAATCCCATTTTTTTTTTGTTGTAATTCATCTTTATTTATTGAATCTTCACATAGGTTTGCGAACTAACAATAAGTTATTCAAATCATAAAAAAACTTAAAAATTTAATCCAGCCAGTACCAGACAAAATTTAATTAATTCTATATACATAATCTAATGATAAAAAATTGTTTGTATATCAACCAATTTTTCATCCAATGACATCAGCAGTCTCCCTCCTTATTAAGCATTGGTGGATACGGTTGTTGATTAAGTTACATGCTAGAGTATTCGGGTGAGACTTCAGCTTTTCCAAATAGCTTGCACTATACCTAGTGATTTTGTACTTTACTAGAGAAACATTTAAGTCTCTGTGCAAATGTGAGTTTCTCACGTACCATGGTGCGCCTGTGATCATTCTCAAAATCTTGTTTTGGCATCTTTGTATTCTTTCTGTGTTTGAAGCTGAGTCTGTTCCCCATAACTGAATACCATAGCACCAAATGGATTTTAAAATCAAGTTATAAATCAAGAGCTTACAATCGAGACTTAATTTCGAGTTCCTACCAATTACCCATGTGAATTGGACTAATTTCCATTTTATTTGTATTAACTTAGCATCTATATGGTTTTTCCAGGTAAGCCGGCGAACAAGATGTAGTTAGAGATATTTAACAGAGGAATGTTGAGGTATAAGCTGGTTCCTAATTCGAATTTGAGGGCAAGTCTCCCTGCTTAGGGTAAATGTTACGTGGATACACTTTTGTTCATTTACTTTAATCTTCCACAAATCTAGCCAATCTTCCAGCTGTTCAATATGGCTCAGTAAAAGAAGAGATGGTGTTGAAGGGCTTTCGTGTACGCTTAAAATTGCAGTATCATCCGCAAAAGTCGACGTAAGTGTATTTTCATTTGTTGGCATGTCTGATGTGTAAAGGATGTACAGAAGTGGGCCCAAGATACTATCTTGTGGAATACCAGCATGAATTTCCTGTGGAGGGCTTACAAAGTTTTTCTCTTTTATAGAGAATTTTCTATTAATTATATAGCTCTGCATCAGCTTATATTTTGTTCGGGGGCAACAACTGTTTAAATTTGTAGAGGAGTCCCTCGTGCCAAACTCGGTCGAAGGCTTGCGAAACGTCTAAACTTGCTCAGTGGTGCTGTGTATTCGTGTGCAACAAAATCGATGTGCTGGAATGACATTATTTTGATCAACGGATATTGTAAACTTGATTACCAAAACTCTATAGAATAATTTTGACAAAAGCGTCCCGGTAGGTCGTTGCTAAAAACAAACAAATGGTCTTTGTCACCCAAATTTGAATACAAATTTACTTTGCATTATAGTTAATATGCAAAGCAAAATAATTTTGACAAGTTCGACAGTAAACGTATTGGTCTATACGAATCG
Organism: Cordilura impudica; assembly: GCA_963682025.1. Taxonomy (NCBI): domain Eukaryota; kingdom Metazoa; phylum Arthropoda; class Insecta; order Diptera; family Scathophagidae; genus Cordilura; species Cordilura impudica. The sequence goes on along the minus strand of OY821517.1, from coordinate 85,547,003 downwards.
ACCTTTATGTAATTATACCATATACCACTATGTGGTTTGGGTATAATGACTTTGTGCTGCTGTTTGTAACAACCAAAAATATTTCACCTACACCCATCTTTAATTATACCGATCGAATCAGAATCACTATCTGATTCGATTTAACGATGTCCGTCCGTCCGTCCGTCTGTGTGTTCATGTAAAGCTTGTAATCAAACTGCAGGTTGCAATTATGAATATATTTTGATGAAATTTGGGATTTAATCTTTTATCGGCCATGGGATGAACGCTATTGAAATTGGTGAGAATCGGTTCATGTTAAGACCTATCCCCCATACAAATGACCCCTATTAAATCAACATATATTGCCATAAGATCCAAATTATCATACAAATCTTAGTCAAATTGGGTTTGTATGTATATATTACATCCATTAATCAGTAGTCCAAAAATAATCCCTATTGGACAACTCTTAGTCATAGGCCCCATATAGAGCTGCTTCCCGATCTTCACTTAAATCTATCAAGCAAGAAAAATATTGCACTGATTCTTCTCAAATTTTGTTTGTATATATTTTTGCAAAATACAAGAGACTTTACCAAACATGGTCAGGATCGGTCCATTTTTGGGCCTAGTCCCCATATCAATATAGCATCCGATATGAACTTTTTCATATCTGCAGCCGAAAAAATTAATAAAAATCCCACTCAAATTTGGTTTATGCTTATTTTCTATATCCAGTTAGTTGGGCCTGAGATATAGGGTCTCTAAACGCATGGTATAGGGTATCATATAGTCGGTCTAGACCGACTATAATTTTCTTACTTGTTTTTACTTGGTTTAGGTATCATTGTAACGAGTGAAAATTTCCATTCTGGGGGAAAATATTCAAGGCGTATTATAGAATTAAAAATAAACAGAATTATTCTTAATGCTATTCGGGGTAACTCCAAAAGCATTTTATTACTGATCCCATCGATCCTCGATGGTTTTTTTGGGGTTTAAATCAATAATAGCCTTTTCGACCTCTCAAGTCTCAAAACGAAAGGGCACTGCTCCATGCTGTGGAGTAACAGGTGGCAACTCATCAATAAAACTAGTGGTTATATTCGAAGTAAAAACTTTCTTTAGATGTTCCACAAATAGATCTCTTTTTTCTCGGCCATTTCTAGCCCATCCTCCACTATCAGTTCTTATAAGAGGCTTGCATACAACAGGTCTTTTAAAATTTTTTGTAGCACGCCACAAAGAGTAATCAGTTTTTTTTTTTTTTTGTTGGATCCAGATTTTCGAGATATCTATTCAATTTACCGTTTCTTTGTGTTTCAAGAAATTTCCGTAGGTTTCCCGTGTATCCTTTCAATTGTTGCTTAAGTTGAGGAGATCTGCACAGCTGCCACTCTCTTCAAATTCGTCTTTTTATACCTAATAGCCTTTCAACATCTACAGAAGAAGTTCTATATGGCCTGGTGTGACGAGGGGGTTCAGTAGCAAGTTGAGCAGTTAGTTTGAGATTTTGTTCGAAGTTAAATATCGAGAGGTCAATATTATCTGGTATTCTTAGCGGAAAGCTTTTCGTGCAATGGGTACTAAGAAACTTTTTGCATTTCAGCCATATTACTTGAAAGCGGTACATCACCAGATGGGGACAAAATTTCTTGGGGGTTCGATATAGTAACAATAACGGGTGTGTGGTCAGACGAGAGTTCCAATGAAGATTCTACATGCACAAGTACTTTTGCGATGTTCTTCATCAATCCGAAATTGATTAAATCGGATATTTTTTGCCTAACTGTTGGCCAGTACGTTGGTTCTCCGCTTGAGACCACATCCATAGCCATTTTATAAATTGTGTTGAACAAAACAAGACTCTTCGGGGAACTTAGCCGTGACACCCAGAATGTATGCTTGGCATTAAAATCACCAGCAACTATGAAACGAGGGCCTAGTGATTTAAAAAAAATCATGTGTATTGATTTTCTGATATAGAAAACCTTGGGTTCCCGGAAAAGGTCCATAAGTTCACTAGTAGTGATAAAACTACAAAAAATATCTTTTTCTGTGAGCTTTAATATATTTTCAATTAATTAAAAAAATCAAAACTCTAGGCTAAATGGTATCCTTATTATTACATTTTATGCATGTTATGATGTTTGCGATCTCACTCCTTAAGTAGTATTATAGAAAATTCATTATTATTCTCTATTATAACGAAACCAGGAGCCTACGTCAAGCAGAAGTAACTTATTTACTTCTGCAGCTGAAGAAGTGAACATTTATCATAAAACTCTCAACTTTGAGCTAAAATTTAATGAGGAATGCAAAGAAATTTCGAGAAAATAATTTCCACCACATATTATTCCGGGGAAATGTCAAATAACAAATATACTCCTAAGCATTTGATATATTAAATTATTATGTTATCGGTTCATAAATGTACAGAGAATTAAGAAATTTTTGTTCCTTTATCTACAGAGGAATGCCAACACATAGTAATTATTTTGTAATCGAAAAAATTAACAAACTTCAAATATTATAGAAAATGTTGGTAATGTAATTTTTCAAAAAGGGCCCCACTAATCGCTAACTACTTCCTTTGCCATAAAAACCACATTTTTATCTCCCAAAGGTAAAACTTACTTTTCAGTTTGTATAAAACTTACATATGTAGCATATTTTGCTTGTTTGCATTATAATATTTGTGCTTTAGCGTCGTTTAGTTTTTTCGATCTCTCCCCCCTAAATGGTACTAACTCTATAATTGGTTTTAAGTGATTTAATTATGTCAACAGGGATTATACGAAATTATATGTTATGAAAGTTTAATTAATGTTAATATAAATAACGTTTGGACGGATATCAATATGTGTCTTAATACAGCAGTAGAAAGTTTATGTAACGGAATTGCAAACAGGTGCACAAAGTTATTCCAGCAAAATGAATATCCGAGCAGTGGTATTAAAAACGGGCAAATTCAGTTGACAGGGATGAAAAATGCAACAAAAATGGAGACACTAATGTAGGCGTTATCAAAATAGTCAGTTTACAATTATAATGGATGAGGACTGGCTTTTATGAATTTATTTCTGGCATGCTATATAAAAAATTTAATATCGATTGCAATTTATATATGGGGACTAGCTTAATGGGCCGTACATCTCCATACTAACCAAATTTGAGTAAAATCTGTGATATTTTTTGTCTTTTGATAGCGGGAAGCAGCTTTGTACGGTGACTATGACTGAAAATTGCACTACACACAAAAAAAAATTGTGGAAAATTATCGTTCACCACCAATAATATTTTAATTTTAATATTTATTGGCCCTTTATAACTGAAAACTACGTTTACCGATCAAAACCTTCACAAAAATAGTTAATGGTACCGATTCAATCGAGGCAACCTAATTAAATCCCTAGTAATACTAAATGTTGGTGATTACAATAACTACACACAGAAAACGGATTCGTTGTGACAACCGAACTTGTTGCCAATCGAATTTTTGTAGTCATGTGTACTATCACATTATTCTGTTGTGATTACTTAATTATATTGTCCAAAAAATCGTAGAATCGACTGTATGAATTGTCAAATTAAGTTGATACTATGGAATTTATAATTTTTTTAATGATTGTGACAACAACTTATTTGGGAAACCAATTTCAAAACTGCAGTAACTGCAGTAAAATATAAAAGCATAAAAATGATTCTATTTAAAATTTATTAATTTTTCTATATATATACATATATATATATATATATTTTATATATATATATATATATATATATATATATATATATATATAAAATACTTGATTTACATAATAACAACAAATTTACATGATAAATATAAATTTACAAGTCACATATTTTTGATATTGATTAATATACTTAAGAAAGTTCCGATTTTTTGACATTTAAAGAACTTAGAAATTTAGTAATACGAATACTACCAAAATAGCTCAAAATTATGGTTTGTCCACGTAGTTCGATTGTGTTGATTGTTATTTCTTACTTCATTTATTAACGTTACCTTCCATACACTTATATTAATATATTTTGTAATTTTAAACAACATATCTTAATCCATAGAAAGTGACGAAAAGTAAATTTCCCATTCAGATTTTCCGGTAGATTTTTGAGCTGTATTCCTGGTACGCTAATTTGGAAGCGGTTTTACTGGCTGCCAGGTAGGATTTTTTTAAAATAATCTTGACAACTTTGGTAGGTTTGACAAGCATTTCACATTGGCTCCTCAAAGTGCTGACGGCCTTTTTTCTGACAATATGAAAAGCATGGTCAATACTTTCGTGATCGGGCGACACTGCTTTGGCACTTGAACAATAGGCTATTACGTGGGGTTCAGTGGATCATATATCCTTCAATTTCTCTTTACATTATTAGCATACATTATCCACACAGAATAAATCCTAAAAGAGTAAACTTTGCTAAATTGACATTGATTGAAATATTGTATATTTGCCAATTGTTGCACCAATATTTGTTAACAATGTAACTTCTCTGGTATAACTTACAAAACGAAAAAAAGATATGTTCGTACAGAATTTGAAGAAACATTGCTTCAAATATTTGTTACCAAAATATAACAATAATAAATAAGAATGTCCATATGATAATGAACTTACCCAATCCTAGAGTCTGCTTTAGTGAACTTTATATACGAAAGTTTTAAAAACAAATAAAAGTTTCAAATATATTTGTAATTTTTTAAAATTTATTTTCTCAAAATGTCAAATAAATTGACAATTCGGTTGCTTTAAACATATCGCTATGTGATTTGGTATTTTCAACAGATTTTGATTTTCCTTTTGGTTACAAATGCCAAAACAAGCAAAAATATTGTAGTTCGTATGCCATATAAGAAAAATGATTTAAAATTCAAAATTAATTTTATTATATTAACCAACAATTTTTCACATTATCTAATTTTACATATTCTGCTTATTCTACTATAATTATTAGTTGTACTTCCCAATATTTAGGAATGAAGCATTTTATACTGATTTCAATATAGTTGAGTAAATTGAATTAGTTTCATTGAAATGTATAAAGAGATTGATGGGTAAACTGAACTGATTTTGATATCGAAGACACTTTTATTTTAAAAGAAATACAATTCTAAGGTTGTTAGTACAGAAAATATATAGAATTTAAAAATTTTTAAGAATTACAATTCAAATTCTTATTGCGTAATTAAAATTCTCTAGAGGTAATCGAATTCTGACCAATTCTTTTTCTGTGTGTAGTTCAATTATAAAAACATACTTTAAAACGAAAATATTTATTGAGATATTGTGACAAATTATTGGTAAAAATAACTCTTAAAATGTATGTTAACGACACTGTGACACGCTTTCGTGGTTATTGCGTGAAGGGTAAGAAATTCCAAGTCAGGGTAAAAAAACTATACCAGTATAATAAAACTTCCAAAGGATTTGGCGTTCTCAGGTCAAACTTTTTCATGACCTTTTATATTTTTTCCTTATCCTGACGTTTAGTTTTTCAGCTATAACTCAAGAACCTTTGATTGGTTCTCTTTTTATTCTTCATCAAAATTGTAGCTAAGGCTTAAATAAGTAATCTATAATATTAATAGGCAAAGCAATTTCTTGTGACCGATGTAAGTTTCACAGTTTTACCCCGATTTTGACAAAAAAATTATCATTTTAAAGGTATTTCTTTTTAGCAGTTACCCATATTTACAGATTTTCATCTTCTGGAATATTTTTTGGAGTTATGATCGTTTAAAGTTGCACATACATAAAATTATACAATGCTATGTGTGTGTTTATTAAATTTGTTAATGTGTTTGTGTTAATGTGTTGAGTTTGTTTTCTTCATTTAAAATGAGTTGAATTGTGAAGCATACCTTTAGGGTCTTTATTACACGAAAAAATAAAATTGCCTAAAATTTGCACTCGAATTTCGAGTGTTGGAATCCGCTAGTTTTTATACCCTATACCACTATGTGGTTTGGGTATAATGACTTTGTGCTGCTGTTTGTAACACCCAAAAATATTTGACCTACACCCATCTTTAATTATACCGATCGAATCAGAATCACTATCAGAATCACTATCTGATTCGATTTGACGATGTCCGTCCGTCCGTCCGTCCGTCCGTCCGTCTGTGTGTCCATGTAAAGCTTGTAATCAAACTGCAGGTCGCAAATATGATGAAATTTGGTATTTAATCTTTTATCGGCCATGGGAAGAATGCTATTTAAATTGGTGAGAATCGGTCCATGTTCAGACCTAGCCCCCATACAAATGACCCCTATGAAATCAACATATATTGCCATAAGATCCAAATTATCATACAAATCTTAGTCAAATTTGGTTTGTATGTATATATTACATCCATTAATCAGTAGTCCAAAAATGATCCCTATTGACAACTCTTAGTCATAGGCCCCACATAGAGCTGCTTCCCGAACTTCACTTAAATCTATCAGAAAAGAAAAATATTGCACTGATTCTTCTCAAATTTTGTTTGTATATATTTTTGCAAAATACAAGAGATTTTACCACATATGGTGAGGATCGGTCCATTTTTAAGCCTAGTCCCCATATAGATATAGCATCCGATATGAACTTTTTCATATCTGCAGCCAAAAAAATTAATAAAAATCGCTCTCAAATTTGGTTTATGCTTATTTTCTATATCCAGTTAGTTGGGCCTGAGAGATAGGGTCTCTAAACGCATGGTATAGGGTATCGTAAAGTCGGTCTAGACCGACTATAATTTTCTTACTTGTTATTAATGAATCCATGTAAAAATTTAATAAAAAATGCTGGCGTATGTTTGATTTAATATTAAAAATATAACGCATACGTAAACAGTTCTTCTACTCTACCAAGGACCATATAATATAGAGGATGTGCAAACTGGTTGGCCTGTGTTCAAGCCAAAAAATTTAATAGGAGAAACATGTTGCAGGCTTGCAGCTAGATGTGTATGAAGCCTGTTTTTATGAAGCCAAATATTTAGAAATTTTAATGCGTGTCAAAAAAATTGTGGAACATATTAAATATGGATTATAGAAAGAATTCTAATATAAATATTATTATGAATATTGTTCTTATTTTTTGTTAATAGTGCATATGAATTTTTTGTAAAATTATTAATGTTATTGAAAAAAAAAAAGAAATAAATAAAAAAAATAAAAATTAGATTGATAAAATAATGATGAGTTTATATTATAGGATACTTGAGTGGGATTTGAACATGGACGATAAAGTTTTGCCGCCAACGCTCTAATTAAAATATATATGAAGAAAACCCATGCCAAGCAATGCAGGCAAAAGCAAAACAAAATTTAGCCATTGCAAAAAAATGAAGAGACTTGTATAAAAGAAAAAAAGTATTTGCATAATGCACAACCATACGTATGAAATTTCTTGTTTTCATTTTGAAAGATGTTTACATATAAGAAATATTAATAAAATTACAAAAAAAAATCAACATTTACGTGAAAAAATCGAAGTATTAAAAAAATTATATTTGAATTTTGAATATTAATAAAGTAATAGGAAATAAATTTTTCGTTTGCCTTAAAATAATATAAAAGAAGTAAGTGTTAAATTCGGCTGGGCCGAATCTTTGATACCCTCCACCTTTTTCATTTTGAATTTTCAGTTTTAATTTATCATTATCTATTTTTCACTTTTCAATTTTGATCTTTCGTTTTTCATTTTTAGTTTTTAATTTTTAATTTCTCATTTTCCATTTTTCATTTTCCATTTTCCACTTTTCATTCTTCAATTTTCATTTCTCAATTTTCATTTTTCATTTTCCATTTTCCATTTTTAATTTTTAATTTTTAATTTTTAATTTTTAATTTTTAATTTTTAATTTTTAATTTTTAATTTTTAATTTTTAATTTTTAATTTTTAATTTTTAATTTTTAATTTTTAATTTTTAATTTTTAATTTTTAATTTTTAATTTTTAATTTTTAATTTTTAATTTTTAATTTTTAATTTTTAATTTTTAATTTTTAATTTTTAATTTTTAATTTTTAATTTTTAATTTTTAATTTTTAATTTTTAATTTTTAATTTTTAATTTTTAATTTTTAATTTTTAATTTTTAATTTTTAATTTTTAATTTTTATTTTTTAATTTTTAATTTTTAATTTTTAATTTTTAATTTTTAATTTTTAATTTTTAATTTTTAATTTTTAATTTTTAATTTTTAATTTTTAATTTTTAATTTTTAATTTTTAATTTTTAATTTTTAATTTTTAATTTTTAATTTTTAATTTTTTATTTTTAATTTTTAATTTTTAATTTTTAATTTTTAATTTTTAATTTTTAATTTTTAATTTTTAATTTTTAATTTTTAATTTTTAATTTTTAATTTTTAATTTTTAATTTTTAATTTTTAATTTTTAATTTTTAATTTTTAATTTTTAATTTTTAATTTTTAATTTTTAAATTTTAATTTTTAATTTTTAATTTTTAATTTTTAATTTTTAATTTTTAATTTTTAATTTTTAATTTTTAATTTTTAATTTTTAATTTTTAATTTTTAATTTTTAATTTTTAATTTTTAATTTTTAATTTTTAATTTTTAATTTTTAATTTTTAATTTTTAATTTTTAATTTTTAATTTTTAATTTTTAATTTTTAATTTTTAATTTTTAATTTTTAATTTTTAATTTTTAATTTTTAATTTTTAATTTTTAATTTTTAATTTTTAATTTTTAATTTTTAATTTTTAATTTTTAATTTTTAATTTTTAATTTTTAATTTTTAATTTTTAATTTTTAATTTTTAATTTTTAAATTTTAATTTTTAATTTTCAATTTTTAATTTTTAATTTTTAATTTTTAATTTTTAATTTTTAATTTTTAATTTTTAATTTTTAATTTTTAATTTTTAATTTTTAATTTTTAATTTTTAATTTTTAATTTTTAATTTGAAGAGGCAAATCGAAATGGAAATCAGAAACGCCGGAAAAAGTTGGAGTGAAATAAACAGTAAGCGTTAGATAGAGCTAGATGGAGATTATTTATCACGGCCCTATGGTCCTCTTAGAAATAAAAGGATCAAATATTATAATGCTATTGTTTTTACATCTCAACATATACGAGGGCGATGCCAGACCAACCTGACCAGACAACGAAAATCAAAAAATTTGTAAAAAGAAATATATTGATTTAGCTCGACACGTTCTTTCCAGCTATATTCAATAGCTTTGATACCCTTTTTTTAGTAAGAACTATTCAGCTCCTTAAAACATTAATCAACCGCAGACTCCGCCCCTTCATTGTTCGAAAGAGATATGTGATAAAGCAATTGGAATTCTAATTCATAAAAAAATCTGTTATATCTCAAACCGCTGTTCAATAAACCTTTTTATAAGTTTTAATTTCTAATTATCTGTCATTTTAATGTTATTATATCCATTTATTATCAGGCAATCTGGATTGTGTTTATGAAAACCACTTTTATTAGCAAACAAAAAAATTTCCAAACCAGTTTCAATGACGACCAAAAATTGGATATTTTTATACATTTGTGAGGTTATTTTAATATTGTTATGATATTTAGTTATTACACACACAATCTGCCGTATTGTTTATTTATCTGAAATTTCTAGCGCAACTTGTTTCATTGTTTATTTTCTTTGTTTGTTTTTAAAATTTTAATTCAAATTTTGATTTTGAATTAACATTTTGACGTGTAGTATTTGGATAGTATGAATCATTTTTCAAGTTTTTTTATTATTTACATATGTATGTATATAAAATATAATTTCAACTAACTTAAGATCAATAAACTCCCTTGAGCTGCCATATTAGATAGATATAGTAAGAGATTTATTTATTTATTATGCTCTTGGCCTGACTTAAAATTTTGTCCAAACTGATTTGAATTTACATGATTTTAAAAAAAGCGACGTTTTTAAATGTTTGTTATGACTAGATTTTCCATTTCGAGAAGAGTCGGGAAAAAATTGCTGGGACTTTTTGGCTGGGTATCCGGAATTTAAAAATTAATAAATAATGAAGTCAAAAAATAACAAATCTTAAGCGAATTAAATTTTAAATAGAAATCTAAATAACAATTTCAAAGTTTTATTCAATTGGTGAAACTATGTTAAATCTAGATAACTTATTCAATGCTTTTGAATCGAAAGTGAATGGGTCTTCAATATTGAAAGAAACTTTGTAAACAATAATGTTATTAATGAATAAGTTATTCTTAATTGTAGAAATTCATTCTATCGTCCAATTTTTTGTTTAATGTTAATATTAAACACTTAATTGCTGAATTAAATGGAAAAAAAGTTTTGAAAATCTTCTTATATATATACAACAGGATTTGTGTATGTATGTAACGTATGGACCCCAAAACGGTTAGGCTGATTTTGATGAAATTTCCAAGGAATCTTCAGAATATTCACTGTGAAGTTTGATTTTTGATTTTCAATCTGTGGGTGGAGAGCGTGGCAAAATCCAATTTTCATATTGTACCACCAATGACATACACATTTTTTTGCTTTTTTTTATTTTATTTTATTTTTTTGAAAGCCGCTGTCATGTTTTTCAAAACGAGATACCAAACTCTTAAATCGGTTATGTTGTTTCGAAGATATTTAAAAAAACCTATGTTAATAATGATCCAATATCAAAATTTTAAAAATTTCGAAAAAATATTTACATCATTCGATAACACAAGATATTCCGCGCTTACTAAGGTGCAACATTGTATAATAAGTTAAAAATCTTTTACATATATAAAAATGTATGTATGTACGTATGTTACGTATGGGCTCCAAAATGGCTGGACCGATCCTGATGAAATTTTCAGGGAATCTTTACAATAGCCCGTTGGGTGAAACTATGAAGTCTGATTTTGAGTTTTGGTCTGTGGGCGGAGGGGCGTGGCAAAATCAAATTTTAATATCGTATAAAAAGGGATTGACCGATTTTAATAAAACTTTCAATGAAGTCTGATTTTTGATTTTTGTTTTGCGGGTGGAGGGGAGTGGCAAAATCAAATTTAAATATTGTACCTAGATAAAGGCTAAAACTTTAGGGAGAGTTCGTGCTTTACTTTTGTCCGACACTGTGTATTAAAAATTTAGATGCAATATAAAAACCAGATGTTTTCTTACTGCCAGCAACGCGGACCGGTTCCAGCTACTCATTAATAAAAACAAACACAAAAGTAAAATATATCTCAAAGATCCAGTTGCTAATTTTGAGAATCCTACTCTTATACTCCGAAGGAATTTAAACGCGGTTACGTGGTTTATATTATAAAACAGATTTCAATTGTATAAAAACTGTTGATTCGGTACCTAAATTTTCAACAAATTTTTCAAAGAAAAATAATTTTGAAACAGGCCTCTTTTAGTTACTACTATTTCCGGTAATAGGGTTAAATCAAAAAATTTCGTTGAAATCACCAAAGATTACTAAAAAAGAAATTCAATGTTGTCGTTGCCAACAATGAGACCATATTTCTCCAAATTGTACAAATCATACTCTTGTAGATAGAAAGACAGAAAGACAGAAAGACAGAAAGACAGAAAGACAGAAAGACAGAAAGACAGGAAGACAGAAAGACAGAAAGACAGAAAGACAGAAAGACAGAAAGACAGAAAGACAGAAAGACAGAAAGGCAGAACGACAGAAAGACAGAAAGACAGAAAGACAGAAAGACAGAAAGACAGAAAGACAGAAAGACAGAAAGACAGAAAGACAGAAAGACAGAAAGACAGAAAGACAGAAAGACAGAAAGACAGAAAGACAGAAAGACAGAAAAACAGAAACTCAGAAAGACAGAAAGACAGAAAGACAGACAGGCAGAAAAACAGAAACTCAGAAAGACAGAAAGACAGAAAGACAGAAAGACAGAAAGACAGAAAGACAGAAAGACAGACAGGCAGAAAGACAGAAAGAGAGAAAGACAGAAAGACAGAAATACAGAAAGACAGAAAGACAGAAAGACAGAAAGACACAAAGACAGAAACACAGAAAGACAGAAAGACAGAAAGACAGAAAGACAGGAAGACAGAAAGACAGAAAGACACAAAGACAGAAACACAGAAAGACAGAAAGACAGAAAGACAGAAAGACAGAAAAACAGAAACTCAGAAAGACAGAAAGACAGAAAGACAGAAAGACAGAAAGACAGACAGGCAGAAAGACAGAAAGAGAGAAAGACAGAAAGACAGAAATACAGAAAGACAGAAAGACAGAAAGACAGAAAGACAGAAAGACAGAAAGACAGGAAGACAGAAGGACAGAAAGACAGAAAGACAGAAAGACAGAAAGGCAGAACGACAGAAAGACATAAAGGCAGAAAGACAGGAAGACAGAAAGACAGAAAGACAGAAAGACAGAAAGACAGAAAGACAGAAAGACAGAAAGACAGAAAGACAGAAAGACAGAAAGACAGAAAGACAGAAAGACAGAAAGACAGAAAGACAGAAAGACAGAAAGACAGAAAGACAGAAAGACAGAAAGACAGAAAGACAGAAAGACAGAAAGACAGAAAGACAGAAAGACAGAAAGACAGAAAGACAGAAAGACAGACAGACAGAAAGACAGAAAGACAGAAAGACAGAAAGACAGAAGGACAGAAAGACAGAAAGACAGAAAGACAGAAAGACAAAAAGACAAAGAGACAAAAAGACAGAAAGACAGAAAGACAGAAAGACAGAAAGACAGAAAGACAGAAAGACAGAAAGACAGAAAGACAGAAAGACAGAAAGACAGAACGACAGAAAGACAGAAAGACAAAAACACAGAAAGACAGAAAGACAGAAAGACAGAAAGGCAGAAAGACAGAAAGACAGAAAGACAGAAAGACAGAAAGACAGAAAGACAGAAAGACAGAAAGACAGAAAGACAGAAAGACAAAAAGACAGAAAGACAGAAAGACAGAAAGACATAAAGACAGAAAGACAGAAAGACAGAAAGACAGAAAGACAGAAAGACAGAAAGACAGAAAGACAGAACGACAGAAAGACAGAAAGACAGAAAGACAAAAACACAGAAAGACAGAAAGTCAGAAAGACAGAAAGACAGAAAGACAGAAAGACAGAAAGACAGAAAGACAGAAAGACAGAAAGACAGAAAGACAGAAAGACAGAAAGACAGAAAGACAGAAAGACAGAAAGACAGAAAGACAGAAAGACAGAAAGACAGAAAGACAGAAAGACAGAAAGACAGAAAGACAGAAAGACAGAAAGACAGAAAGACAGAAAGACAGAAAGACAGAAAGACAGAAAGACAGAAAGACAGAAAGACAGAAAGACAGAAAGACAGAAAGACAGAAAGACAAAAAGACAGAAAGACAAAAAGACAAAAAGACAAAAAGACAGAAAGACAAAAAGACAGAAAGACAGAAAGACAGAAAGACAGAAAGACAGAAAGACAGAAAGACAGAAAGACAGAAAGACAGAAAGACAGAAAGACAGAAAGACAAAAAGACAGAAAGACAGAAAGACAGAAAGACCGAAAGACAGAAAGGCAGAACGACAGAAAAGCAGAAAGATAAACGGACTGACAACTATCAAATGAAAACGAATTACCAACAAGTTGACAATTTCAATTGGATGTGAAGCTGCGGCTCTTTAGTTCCATACGCAAATTTTATTTATTTTATCAAAATAAAAAATCATTCAGAATCGATTAACGAGGATTAGGGACCGATTCTATCTCTCAGCTACTTGTACTAGCTTTTCACCGCACTCCTCCTCCGTGACACAAGCCGTCACTGTCGTCAGTCCAGCGTAAGTTCTCGAATGATGCCGTCGTCGGATGTTTCTATATAGGTCTTATTCGCTTTCGACGCAAGACAATTTGGCGTCTTCCCCAGGGCTCTGGCTGTGGTGCATAGTTTGTTGGTATAAGTAAAAGAGTTAGAAGCGAATTATCTTCTCAAAGTTATGCATGTCCATATACTGTGAGCGTCAAAAAAAAGTAAACACCAATTTTTAATCTTCCAATTGTCTTATTATAAACTTGTTATTGATTTACGATAAAATTTAGAGATTGACTACCATAAAACATGAAATCAAAACATTGCAAAAATCTGCCAATTTTTACGACTTATTAAAAATAAGATGTTTTATTTTTTTACACAAAATAATTAGTAACCAGTAGGCTTACCAAATTTGAAATTGTTTAAATGAGTATATCAGGAAAAACAAGTAAGAAATTATAGTCGGTCTAGACCGACTATACGATACCCTATACAATGGTTTAGAGACCCTATCTCTTCAGTCCAACTATCCTGATATAGAAAATAAGCATAAACCAAATTTGAGTGGAATTATTATTGTTATTTTTTTGGCTGTAGATATGAAAAAGTTCATATCAATATATTGGGGCTAGGTCGAAATATGAACCGATCCTGACCATATTTGGTAAAGTCACTTATGTTTTGAAAAAATATATACAACCCAAATTTGCGAAAAATCTGTGCAATATTTTTGATTTTTGATAGATTCAAGTGAAAATCGAGAAGCAGCTTTATATGGGGGCCACTACAAAGAATTGCCATACGGGGCTTATTTTTGGACAACTGATAAATGGATGTAATAAAAATACACAAACCCAATTTGACTTAGACCTATACGATAATTTGGATCTTATGGCAATTTAAAGTCGATTTCATAGGGGGTCATTTGCATAGGGACTAGGTCTGAACATGGACCGAATTTCACCAATTTCAATAGCGTTCATCCTATGGCTGATAAAAACTTATACACCAAATTTCACAGACGGACATCGCTAAATCGACTCAGAATGTGATTCTGAAAGTGATTCTGAGTCGATCGGTATAATAAAAGATGGGCCTAGTTGACCTAGTTACAAACAGCAGTACAAAGTCATTTTACCCAAAGCACATAGAGGTATAGGGTATAAAAAGAGAAGAACTGAAGAAGAGCATCGAGAATTCAATCGGGATTGGACGGAGTCGTTCGCTTTCATATGCAACTCAGTTGGCATTTTCCATGAAAAACTTGCACACAATAGAAAAGATTAATTTAGAGTGACACTTCACTAAAAAACATACTCCAGCCGGCGCAGAACGAACAAAAGCTGTCGACGAGCTAAAAAAAACAAAAACAGCAATCAACAAGTAAGAAAATTATAGTCGGTCTAGACCGACTATACGAAACCCTATACCATGCGTTTAGAAACCCTATCTCTTAGGCCCAACTAACTGGACATAGAAAATAAGCAAAAACCAAATTTGAGTGGGATTTTTATTAATTTTTTTGGCTGCAGATATGAAAAAGTTCATATCGGATGCTATATCTGTATGGAGACTAGGTCCAAAAATGGACCAATCCTGATCATGTTTGGTAAAGTCTCTTGTATTTTGGAAAAATATATGCAAACAAAATTTGAGAAGAATCAGTGCAATATTTATGTTTTTAATAGATTTAAGTGAAGATCGGGAAGCAGTCTATATGGGGCCAAAGGGATCATTTTTGGACTACTCATTAACGGACGTAATGAACGCATACAAAACCCAATTTGAGTAAGATCTATATGACAATTTGGATCTTATGGCAATTTATGTCAATTTCATAGGGGAAATTTGCATGGGGGCTAGGTCTGAACATGGACCGAATTTCACCAATTTCAATAGCGTTCATTCCATGGCCGATGAAAGCTTATATACCAAATTTCATCAAAATATATTCATATTTGCGACCTGCAGTTTGATGACAAGCTTTACATGGACACACAGACGGACGGACGGACGGACGGACGGACGGACATTATTAAATCAACTCAGAAAGTGATTCTGATTCGATCGGTATAATTAAAGATGGGTCTAGGTCAAATATTTTTGGTTGTTACAAACAGCAGCACAAAGTCATTATACCCAAACCACATAGTGGTATAGGTTATAAAAACCAAGCAGAAATCTTGAAAAAGTCAAAGATTTGCCACTATCCGTTAAAATAGCACAAAATAACTAAATAGCTAAAATGTATTTAACTTTCTGCTGCCTTATCAATTGCTTTAGACGAATCTTGCGACATAAAAGACACGGCACAAGTTGCCCTTTTTGTCAGGTATGCACATGTCTTCCCAAGGTCTAAAAGAAGAACTTCTAAAATTGCAACAAAACCACTTTAGCATTCGTAGTAAGTCCTCTCAACACAAATAGTAACGAAATTCACATTGAGCCATTTGAAATTGATACTGGATCCCTAGAAATGCAATTGATCGATTTAGAAAGTAAAGCTTTGTATAGTGGAAATTGTACAGAGTTGGAGGTCCAGAAATGTATGTATGTAACGCAACAACAGTGCACATCTGTAAAAGAAATGCCGCGAGTTGATGCATGGAATAGTCTTCCAGATCGATACAGCGAGGTGAAGAAGTTGGCATTTGGAGTGCTGACTTTCTTCGGACAGACTTATTCGTGCAAACAAGCGTTATCTTGTATTTATATAATTAAAAATAAAGTAAGAAGCGAAATAACAAATGAAAATTTAGAGTCGTGTTTGAAACCTAAAACGACAAGTTGTGAGCCAAATTTATCCAAACTTCCTAAAACCTTGCAAAGCCAATGAATTTATTTGCTACTTATATACGAATAAAAAGATAGTTTTCTTATGAATAAACAGATATTTTCCTTATGAATAAACAGATATTTTTTCTTATGAATAAATAGATTAGTTTTTTTTATGCAAGCATTATTTAGTGGCTCTTTAAAAACTTTGAAATTTTTAAAATTATAATTTTTGTCTCTTCCAACTCAAAAGGTTGCATACATCTATGGTAAGTGTATGATGATTTCTTGTGTTTTATTAACCGATTGGGACAGAATCACTTTCTAGGTCGAATTAGCGATAACCATTTAACAAAAGTAAAAATATTCCAAAAATGTTCCTCAAATTTGGTTTGTAAAAATTTTGAGAAGTTTTAGTGACCTAACCATATTATCATCTATTGCATCAACATGTTGAATATGTCATCATTCAAATTCATATACATAATTTAAATTGAAATAAAATCGTATTTGAACAAACATTTTAAGATAAAATTATAAAAGAAAAAAACTACGCACAGTGGGTTGAATGATAGTCAAAATGAGGATTAACAATATTAACAAAAATTTAAACTCAAAAATTTAATATAAGAAACAATTCAATAATTGTTTGTTTAGTACTATATCCAAATAGGTAATTCTGAATTTTTTTGTGTTAAAATATTTTGTTTTCCATCATTCGAAAGCATGCTCATTTTTTCATTATAAGCTTTTCGAACAATGTGAACAAGAAATCTTCTGTATTTACAAACACTTCTCTATCTACATAATCGGAACAAAAATAAGGTACAAATTCATTACAGTATTTTTAATGAACATTTAAACTACTATAATAAAACTAGTTAACCCCGCAAAGGTTGTTACCTAAAAAAATTATTTTATCACCAGATTTGTTTTGATATGTACTTCAATTATGGAAGGAATTTTTGAAATATGAAATGAAACTCAATATATTATTTTAAATGTAGATTTTATTTTCGATTTCATAAATTTAAATTTGTCTCACATAATACAACATTCGCCAGTGGCGTAGCGATGGGCAAGGGGGACATCATTCCCCGGGCACAACTCACAAAGGGGCGCCAAATGGTCCGCAAAACCAAAAATTGCTGGATAATTTTTTTTTTTATTATAATTGATTTATAATGTTAATTCGTATATAAAATGGGAAAAAAGGATCACTAATTTGCAAAACAATTAAGATTCCCATACCCCAACTACAATATACATATACACCGTTTACAAAATAAAAATAATAAAAGCAATGAAAATTCACCTGATGGCGTTATCATCGCTAAACTAATGACACCATATGACAAAAACTTTGTCCTTAAGGCGTTAAATGCATATAAGAAAGAAAATAGAAATCTAACGTTAAATATTTTGGGTTTTGAACCTTATGAAAAAAGCCAATATTTTTACATCAACGAAAACCTAACAAACGGCAACTTTAAAATTCTTTGCGAAGCAGTTAACCTTAAGAAACGAAAATTACTGCACTCAGCCTATTCATTTCGGGGACTTGTTTACATTAAACGAATGCATACGGATGAGCCAATTTGTATTGAAAGCTTAGATGCCCTAAATCATTTATTTCGCCTGGATGAAGGATCTAATTCATAGCATGATGATTATATATTCTCAAACAGTGTTTCTTCTTAACTTGCTATTTTTACACTGTTATCATTCTTTTTATTTTGTAATTAAAAACATATTTCAACAAACTTATATTTTTATCTTATTTAAATTTGTACACAACAACTTTTTTATAATATCATACTTTTATTTTTGGACTAGTTTCATTTTATATCGCGTTGCTTTTAGTTCAGTATTTGAATTTTATTTTAATGAACATTGTTGGTAACATAAGTGGAAATTGTAAAGATGTGATGTTTAATATGGTAAAAAATCTTGGCGAAACAAAAGAAAGGAGTACAAATCTGCCACATAAACGCACAAAGTTTAATGTGCAAAATTGATGAGTTCAGATTCGTTTTCGAAAAATCAAATATTGATGTAGTGTGTGTTTCTGAAACATGGCTCGATGAATCTATTCCGGATAGCCTCATTTGCTTAGATGGTTATAAAGTATTTCGGTTTAATAGAAGTGGAAGAGGAGGAGGTGGTGTGGCAATATACGTCGAAAATACTATTACATGTAGTTTTCGTTGCAAGGCGGAAGAAAATGACAGAATTGAGTATATTTTTGTTGAAATCTCATCATCTGGAAGAAAAATGCTGATTGGTTGTGCTTACCGACCCAAACGTGATGTACCTTTTGCCGATTTTATGAATAAAATGGAAATCTTAACCATGCCTTACAATGATATAGCAATTTTGTGAGATTTCAATTCGAATCTACTAAAAGAATCGTCGTTTAAAGATAGTATGTAGTCATTAGGACTTACACCAACGAATATTACAACACCAACACACTTTACAACGTCCAGCAGTACATTGATTGATCTAATATTTGTCGCTAATCCATCGAAGGTCCTGCTGTATGATCAAATCTCAGCTTCCAGTTTTTCTAAACATGATTTGGTTTTTCTAGCCTATTATTTCCAGCTTCACCAAGAAGATCAAATTTTTTTCTCCTATCGTGATTACAAGAATCTTAACTATAGTTTGTTGTATGAAAATTTCAACTTATTCAATTGCAACCAAATATACCAAATGACTTCTGTTGATGATCAGTTGGAGTTTTTATAACGTAATATCTTAAGCCTCTTTGATGATACAGTTACGTTAAAAAAGAAAAAAGTTACCAGAGTAAACCATGGTTTTCAACTGATATTCAGCAATCAATACAACGCAGAGATTTTGCTTATTCCCGGTAGAAACGTTTCAAAACGAATGAATTGAAACTCGATTTTCGCACTGCTAGAAGTGAGGCTAATTCTAAATTAAGAATGGCTAAAACTAATTACTATTCCGAACGATTTTCATCCGCCATTGACTCCAAGGATACATGGAAAACCATTCGAGATATTGGTATTGGCAAAAATAATAAAAATGAAAGCTGCCCAATTGATGCAAACGAACTTAATAGCATTTTCACTTATCTTCCGAGGCGTTCGATACAGTAAACCATCAAACACTATGTATGAAGCTAAAACACTTTTTTAACTTTTCATCCACTTTTACGCAGTTTTTACATTCATACCTCACAAATCGGACTCAATCTGTATACGTTAATAATTCGACCTCAAGACCTGTAACACTCACGAGAGGCGTACCTCAAGGATCGATTCTGGGTCCACTTCTTTTTTCCATCTATGCCAATGATTTGCCACAACAACTATCACACTGCAAAATACACATGTATGCGGACGACGTTCAGCTGTATCTGAGTAGTCCAGTAAGCTCCATAGAAGAAAATGTTGAAAAGCTAAACTATGACCTTAATAAAAATACATTTTTGGGCCACTGCAAATGGACTTTGTCTCAACCCGTATAAATCAAAATGTTTGATTATTCATAAAAAAAACTTTTCAGCCTGTTCTTGAACATGATATACTAATAAACCATCAGAAAATCGAGATTGTAAAAAAGGTAAAAAATCTTGGCATAGTTTTCAATAACAACTTGACTTGGTCAAGCCACGTAGATACACTTGTGGTTCAAACGTATATAAAGCTAAGATCGCTTTGGGTAACTCAGTATTTTACGCCGTTAAGAGTAAGACATCTTCTTGCAAAGGCATACTTAATTCCTGGTCTACTTTATGGCTGTGAACTTTTTGGCAACTGCGACTACGCCAGCAAGAAAAAACTAAATATTTTGTACAACAATATTGTTAGATATGTTTATGGACTGAAGAAACGTGATAGCGTTTCGACTTTCTCAAAAAGTCTTTATGGAGTCTCATTCGATAACCTTATTAATATAAGGGTTTTAATGTTTTTGCACAAAATTATTTGCACTGAGAAACCCCTATATCTTTATGATCAAATACAGTTTGCTAGATCCAGAAGGGGCAAAAAACTTATTATCTCTATGCGTCGATGCCTTGTGTCAGAATGGCAATTTTTCATAAACGCCACACGTCTTTGGAATGCAATTCCACACAACCAACAATTAGCAACGTGATACATTTTAAGAAATTTTTGTTTAGTTACTTTGTTTAAATATATTTAATTTTCATTTCTTTAAATTCATGAATTTTAATAATTTCTTGTATTTATTTTACTTTATTTTAAATAAGTTATAATTTTTTTTTTTTTTATTGTATTTTAATTTTGTGGCGAATTTTTGAACGATGAAAATCATGTACTTTAATTATAAGACATGGTTGTACAGCAAATTAATAAAAAAATAAAGAAATAATAACTTAATAGTCTAAATCAAACTGTAATAATATATTCATAATAGAAATGGCACGTCTTTTCTACTGGCAGGGCTGACTCGACCTATGTCTGTCAGCACTTCCTGATGGCATCTACGCTGTGTGGTTATATATATTTTTTAAACTCTTTCTTTTAACTCATTCTCTCTGTCTGTCTGTCTGTCTGTCGTCGGTCAACACCATTCCCCCTTATCCAATTGATCTGAAACTTGGCCCATGGTCTTGCTGTGACTAAGATTAATTTTGGGGTAGTCACGCACAGTAACGCATAGTCACGCACAGTTACGCACAGTCACGCACATCCAATCGATCTGAAACTTGTTCTATACACTTGCTGTGAAAAAAGATTAACTTTGACTTAGTCACGCACAGTCACGGAGAGATATAAATCATCAATCAATCTGAAACTTGGTCCATATACTTGCTGTAAAGAAATATTAACTTCGACATAGTCACGCACAGTCACGGAGTGTTTTAAGCCCCATTTCCCCTAATCCGATCGATCTGAGACTTTGTCCATAGACTTGTGACCAAAGATTAATTTTGAAATAGTCACGCAAAGTCACAGGAAAGAAATAGTTTTAATAAAAACTTTGTTTTTATGGGTTAGATTATTTAAAGTATATTTTAAGAAAAAGAAGTTTAAAAGATAATTTATATTTTTTTAAAACAAAAAATAATGAATAAAAAAAAACATTGTATTTGCCATCGGCAAATATAACTCGGCCGCACTCAATAATATGCGATTCCATCTTTACTCAACGTGACTTTTTTCAAAATAAAGTTGTATAATGAGTTTGTACACACATTGTATCGTTTTTGCAAAACCACTAACCGAGTTGTACCAACGGTTGTATCGTCTATGGCCTACATAATGACGAAATCCAAATTCTTAAACATTCATGTCTTCTTACAACTTTTCCCATTACAATCTTTTGTACAATTGATTTTCTTTCTATACATATAAGGATACAAAGAAGAACTATAGAAGTTAATTTTCTCTAAAATTAATTTAAAAACTTAAAATTGTACCAGGAATCAGTATATTAATACTAGTACTTGCATACATAAACCTAAACAACAGCAGAACAGGTTGCTGTTGTTGTTCAGGTGTTCTTTTATTTTTAGTTGTTATTTGGTATTATGCAAAATATTGTTATCCATAGTTATTGTCGAAAAAAGATTATTGCATTTCCATAGTATGTATTTGGAAAAAGTACAGACTTGTTCGGCTAAAATCAATTTTCTCCTAAAGTCATATCTTCAAGGATGTCAAATTCAAAAAGATTTGGTGCTAAAAACTTTTCGTTATTCATATCCATTAAACTAAAATTAAGTGAATTAATTTAACGATTTCTTTTTTGCTCAATCGATATTGTTTTTTATTTTTTTTTTTTTTTTTCTATTTGTTATTTATACAATAATCTTTTTTCACAAGAAAAATTTGCATATCTAATTTCGTGCGCATTTAAGTCAAATTTTTCTTCAATAATAAAAGTTATAATCTTGCCTTATTTTACTATAATTGTTTAAAATTGTTTATTAAAATTTTGTTTCCTCAAAGTAGCCATCGTAATTTTCGCGAATTCTGGCATACGGTATACTGATAAAATGTCCAAAGCTATCCGACCTAAGAGTTCGTTATAGGCAATCTAGACTGAACTTGCAAAAAATTGTTGTATTTCAATTTGCATGCAATAACAAATAAAATTACAAAAAGATGTTTTAACAAAAATAACAACAGTGACTACAAAAAAAATTTGAAATTTTATGGCTGGCAATACACAAATATAATGTTGTATGTTCATACCGAACGGTTCACATAAAATTGCAACTCACTTTGATCCCAACAACTTTAAAATGAAATAACAGAACTTAATAGATTTAAAGAACAAAAATCTAAAGAGAAAATCTGGTGAGACAGGAAAGAGCTTAGAAATCTGCAACTAATGGTATTGAAACAGAACGAATAAAACAGGGAAATTCATTTACAGATTTTAAAAATGTCAAAAACAAACAATTGAGAAAACTAAAGTCGGTTTAGACCGATTATGCGATATCCTAAACCATTAGATTAGAAAATTGGTTTTAGGTCCTAATAATTGGGTATATAAAATAAGCAAAAACCAAATCTGAGTGGAGTTTTTATTAATTTTTTGTGCCCACAGATCGGAAAAATGTCAATCCTCCATACTTGCATCAAAAATTCATTTTTCAAGTATTTAGAACGCACACTTTAATTTGTCTCAGGCACACCTCCCTTTTCATGAGTCGATCTTTTTGTGTAAAAATAACCCGGTTGTGGAATTCTGTGCTTCCGTACCAGGATCGAAGTTTTATTTTTATTTATTTATTCAAATTAGTTTCGTAATATAAAAAGCCATCCAGGGCAAAAAAAATATATATTACACAGCAAATAAATAAAACCTGAGCTACTTAACTAACCAATACATTACACCTCTAATTGGCTCCCCAGCCAAAATCTTATATGAAGCAAGTTTAAAAGAATAGTATAAAACTGTTAAATGGTCCCAGTCAGCAAAGACTCAACTCTAGATAAATTTAAAAATTAAAAGTTAAAAGTTATACAACATGTTAACAAGTTTATAAAAATAAAAAAAAAATAAAAATAAAATAAGATTAGAACCTGACATTAAGTTCAAAAGGGGGGTTTCACTATAAGATGCGAATTTGATATTTATATAAAAAAATATTCATTTCCATTTAGATTTGTTATATGAATAATTTAAAATATATTATGAAAACAAATTCTCAACACTAGATAAACTAAACTATAATTTTAACCGAAATACATTATTCGAAGGTGAAAAAATAAGCAATTCATGAGGCAAAATATTCCAGCAACGAGAAATCCTAACCACAAAATACCTTTCATAGATAGGCCGTAAAATTCTTGGAATGAAAATCTGAGGATTTCTAGTAGACCGTGAAAAGAAATAATTTTAATTTTAATTTTAATTTTAATTACATACATTTAACAATTTATTTAAAAAAAGAAGCAAACAAAAAAAAAACAACCAAATTCTAGTTATTTAATTGATCACAAAAGAATTCATTGTGAAAAATAATAATTAAAAATGTTTTTTGAATTGAAGTGCGTTACTTATAGTTTGAGAGCTATGTGGAATTAAGTTCCAAAGACTGATTGCATTTATGAAGAATTGCCACTCAGACATTAGGCTATGATGTCTTAAAGATAAAAGTCTTCTGCCCCTGTTAGATCTCGAAATATTAAGACGTTCATAAACATGTTCTGGCTGACAGGTATATATAATTTTATGCATGAACAGTTGAACTCTAATTTTTAGTAGATTATCAAAGCCAATATCACAAAGTTGAATAGAAAATGAAGAGATATGGTCATATCTTTTCAGACCATATACATAACGCACAATATTATTAAATACCACGTTCATTTTCCGTCTACTCTGCGTATCGCAACTGGCAAAAAGTTCACAAACGTATAATAATAAAGGCATTAAATACCTTTTGGCGAGAAGTATCCTAATTTTAACTGGAGTACAATATTGAGTTTGCCGTAGTGTTCGTAATATAGAATATGTACGGCCGCATGTATAATTTATATGGTTTGACCAAGTAAGAGTATTATTGAAAAATATTCCGAGGTTCTTAACCGTCTCTACTATCTCAATTAGTTGGTTATTGAGAGTTATATTTAACGTATAAAAAGATGGTGACCGTTTTTTTGTTAATAAGGCATTTCCACTTATTGGGATTTATTTCGAGACCATTAGCCGTAGCCCACAAATAAAAGCGATGTAGTTCCTGATTTAGAGTGCTAACGCATTGATTAATAGATTCTAGGTTACAACTGATGTAAAGTTGGACATCGTCAGCATACATTCTGACCTTGCTGTATTGAAGTTTATCTGGGAGATCATTCGAGTATAGTGCAAATAGAAGTGGACCACCAATCGATCCTTGTGGAATACCACGTAACACTGGCAAAGAATTTGATTTTGTAGTTGTAGTTACAAAATGCTGATATCCGTTGGTAAGATATGATTTAATTAGAAGTATAGCTGTCGATGAGAAGTTCAAAAATGTTTTCAATTTGCAACATAAAATATTTTGATCAACCGTGTCAAATTCTTTAGAGTGATCCAAAAGCGCCAAAAACGTTATATTTCCATTATCCACCTGTTTTCTTCGGCAATATTCACTAGTGCAGTTATACAGCTATGTTTTTTACGAAATCCCGACTGTCGATCCGTTAGCAGATTTTTATCATTAAGAAACTTCTTATATAGGAGCAGTGCTATCAGACTTTTTTTTTCGAAAAATCGTCATGCCGAAGTCGTCAAGACCGTCACGATGAAAAACGATTAAAAAAAAACTTCAGGTTCAAAAAAACAATTTTCTTTTATTCAATAGTCTTCAATAAAACGTTTTAAAACATAAAATAATAGTAAAAACTAAAATTTATAATACTTTACATAAACATTTACATATTAAATAAAAAATCGTCTTAAAAAAAAATTATACATACATATTACTTGAATTATATTTTCTTACAACATTTTTTGAAAGGGTTATATTGAAACATTCTGAGGAATGATCTCTTAAAATAATATTCCTTTCAGGGTTTTTGTCTCTAATGAATTTCTAAAATTAGTTTGATTAAGATTTATTTGGCTAAAAATTCGTTCAACATTAGCTGATGAATTTGGCAAAGTCATTAAGTTATTAAAAAATTCACATTAATTTGGAAAAGCAAAAAGCAGGCTTATTGTTTCATAAATTAATTGACTTTACTTCTTTTCACAATATGTTTATATCTAACGAAATTTCCTCAAATTTTATACATCTTAGTTCTCTCATTTCATTTTCTATTTTTTGATATTTGTCTTTAGAGACCAAATTAGGACAAAAATTTTGTCTTAATCTTTATAACTAGTGGCTTGTGTGGCGCCTAAGCGCCCGTTTATTTTGACTTTAACAAACAAATTTTTTTTCCCATTTCAAAATTTTCCTATATTTTATATATTTAAAAAAAAAATAATTTTAATGTTTTTAAAATTTAAAAAAAAAAAAAATCGGAAAACAGTGGTAAAAAATACAAACCAAAAACTTCGATTTTCAAATGAAGTTTTGTAAAAGGTCCTTTTATGTATATAAGTTTGCCAGTAGCCAACCTTTGCTTTATATTTTCTGCTTCTATACATAAGAAATTTTTAATATTATATGATTTTAAAAAAATATTTTATTTTGATAGAAACTCGGTAATTTTAGTCTTAATAATTTAATAATTTAATTTATGTTTTATAACTTTTTAAAATGCATCAAAATAAGTAAACTTATTCAACTAAAAAAAGTTTTTAAACCTTTCGGACAAAACAAACAAAAAATACTACGGTTATAACAAACTTAGTCTATAACGAACTAATTTGGCCGGTCACGCCGAGTTCGTTATAACCGACTTCCATTTTATTGTAGAAAAAATAGAATAGCATAGAAAAAAAAACATTTTAGAGCAAGGTTCCTAAAAGTTTCTTAAGGGGGGGGGGGGGGGGGGTTTAAAGGTTTTAAAAGTTAATAATAATAATTAATTGCATAATTCGTTTTTGAAGACATGAATACACGTTATAGCATAACATTTAAAAAATCTTTGAAAAAATTTTCAACTAAAAATTTTAATAAATAAGTCTGTGACAGCCAATATCCGGAGGCGTTGTTGTTTTGCGGTGAACATCATAACTCGTTACCGGACCATCTGAAAAAAAAAATCCAAATGCGTTTAAAAGGTGACATGTTTCCTGAAGTAGTGACGAAGAGTTTTTCAATTTTTTTTTTGAAAAACGATTTTTGCTATACAATTTCGGGAATTAAAAAATGGGGAAGAAAATAGATTTAAAAAAAGAACTTCGTGGTTACCTGATGATTTTTGTGTAGATATAGTGTGTAAAATTTCAAAAGAATCGGTCAAGAAGATGTTCACGGACTTCGAACATTTATTTGCGAGAAAATCGGTTTAAAATTTTTTAAAAACTGATTTGTATACTATATACCGTATGAGGACGGTCGCTGGAAACGCTGTATCTTCTTAAGTTTTGCTCTGAATTACTTAAAATATTGACACAACACTCTCTATGTTGTGCATTCAGGAAGAGAAATGCAAAAAAAGGTTTTAAAACCTACCACACCTTAAGGAAATGCAAACAGCAATACACCAACGTACACAAAAAAGAAAAAAATATTTCATATTTCATCATACATGTAAAGTGAAAAAAAGAGAATTACATTTTTTGCAAAGTTATCTATAAATCTAAAAAAGAAAAAATAAAAAATGCGCGCGTATTAGTTTTACTTCAAAAAAAAATCGCTTTTAATTCTTCCATTATAATTTCAATAAATTATTCAAATTAAAATCTTAAATATACCTTTTTACGTAATTTATGTTTGTCCAAATTATTTTAAAAGCATATTATGCAAAAATTAATATTATGAGTGAAAAAAAAATTATTTTCCCACCTCTCTTCTGAAATTACAATGTAATTTAATTATGCAAAGTTACAATAATTTAAATTTTACACTTAATATTGCACTATTTTTTCAAGTGCTTTTCAATACAGAGCAATAAACGAAATCATACGTTGGACAACAACAAAATCTACATTGAAGATCTCTTTTTTCTCAAATATTTATCAAAAAAAGCATGCTCTTTGGTAAGTGCTGGCCATCAATGAACTGAGCGAAAGTACTCTTAACAATACAAAACAATTTTGAGATGAAAAACAAAACAGACAAACGAAGAAGTTTAGTAAGTGTTGCCATTTTTGACAACTTATTGTAATTTCGACGATTTTGCAATTTTGCCAATTTTGACAACTTATTGTAATTTCGACGATTTTGCAATTTGTTAAAATGATTTGTTAAATTTGTAAAAATGATGATTGAAGATTTAAAATTATCAGTAGTATAAAAATTGCGATTTCAAGGGTTACCAATTAATGGGTTGTTTATCGAAAATTGATAGTTTTTGTTCAGTGTAAATGGAAATTACAAAGTATGTATAGATTTAATTCTGGGTCAAGTCGTTTCAAAACGGAAATACCTTGAATAGCATCTCTATTTAAGATTTAAGTTTCAATTACGGCGATACTTTAAATCTATATTATATGTTTCAGCTATAGATACATGTCAATAAAATTATTTAGTTGATTGCTGTGTTAAATTTATTTCGTTGAAATTGCACCACTAATACATTAGAAATAACCAATGCTGTAATACTATTCGTAATATGAATGATATAAATAAATTTGTTTGTTTCCTTTTGTAATATTTTGTAGAGTTTTATTTTTATTATCTTGACAATTTCTTGTTTTCAAAATGACGATTTTGGCGATTTAGTTTCCAAAATTGTCGATTTTCAGAAGATTTTATTAGCAGCACTGGTTGGTAACATAGAAGAGAGAAAATTATGTGTGGGTTTGTATAAAATGAGAAAGATTAAATTTTGTTTGTGTATTTCGCATAGCTTTGTAGGGAGTGCTATGTGTATTATTTCAGCGTTACAGAATCAGTCAGTCAGTCAGTGAGTCAGGGATCAGCGTATATATATATAAGATTGTGGTGTCAAAAATCTTTTTTCATTTGATGATGACACAATTCAGTAAAAAATGATAAACAATTATAATAAACTGATTGTGAATTGTAGCATTAATTGCACATTGGTAAAATTTTTCCTTTACATGAATCCCAATATAAATTTATTGCCTTTTTAAATAAATTTTTTGGTCATAAAAATCAATTTCATTTAAAGGAAAATTTTTTATGAAATTTACCTTTAAAAAATTTGTTAAAATATCTTTAAAAAGTTTGGACATTTCATTGTGCATATTGTGAATTTGAATTTCGTCACTTCGAAAGGTTTTGTTAATGTTAATAAAATTAAGAATACATTTCTAAATATATCTCTAGCAGTAGCACAAACAATATCAAATTGCTCCGCTCCACTTTTTCAACTATTTGAGTAGATTTTGTTTGTGAATAATTTTGTTAAGTATTCCAGAGCTAAAAAAAAAGCAATATTGTTTTCTGCCAGAAATAGGAATTCTAATTTCGGCTTCTTTTGATCTTATTTTAGGAGCGGTGAACACAGACGAAATGGTGGGTTGCTATGGATCCTTCAATGCATCTTAATGTTTTTTAGAAACAGAGTATCCCAACAGATCCGACTTTCCTGTTGAAACTTTTAAGCTATTCAGGCAAAGATTACACTTAATCGGAGAATTCTTTATCTCAATCCAACGGACTTCTTTAATGCACTCATATCTTAGCTTTTTTGGCAAAAACTATCAAACATAACTCATTATAAAAATAAATTCATTATACACGATAAAAAGGGAATATACCTTATCCAAACCATTCTCCTCCATATTAGTATCGACAGCATCCTCTTCATCCTGAGCACTATCACTAAGATTTTCATGTTGGTCTAAAAAAATAAAACAAAGTTCAAAATTTTTCAAATTGGAATTGTTAGCGCTTACATATTCCTTTAAAATAACGTTCCATGTCTCTTTCCTGTACTCAGAATGTGTCTAATTCATTTATTTTTTTAATTAAAACTTTAATACATTTTCCATACAAGTCTTTAATTAATTTATTTTCCACTTGTGTTGCATTTTAAAATTTACAGTTATATTGGCAAAAAAAAAATGTGCATGCTACAAATTTGTCTCCTTCTTTCTACAGCATTTGGTATTATAGTTTATTTTCTTTTGCTTTTTATTAGGAAAAACTATACTTTATTTATTTATTTATTTTATTTATTTATTTATTTATTTATTTATTTATTTCGAATTCCCATACAACAAGACATAAAACCTTATAATTAAAGTACAGGATTAATAGTAGGTACGTAGTAGTAAGGAAATTTAACATTGTGTATAATAACAATTAAAAATAATAAAAAAAATATAATAAGAAAATAAAATAATAATAAAAAAGTTTAATATAAAAATTAGTTATTTAAAAGGGTTATTTAATAGAGTTATTTAAAGAGGGCCATTTTAAATTGCATTGCGTTGATTATGAACTGAATGTTTGAAGGTAGCAAGTTCCAAAGACGAATTGAATTAATAAAAAACTGCCATTCAGATGTTTGTGTTCGATGTCTAATTGGTATTAAATCATTAGTTCTGCGAGATCGAGTGAACGATGTTCTATTAAAAAGATAAGAAGGTTCACGGATATATATAATTTTATGTAATAAAGTCAAGGTACGTATTTTTAGTAAATCACAGAAACTAACTCTATACATTTTTTTTGAAACTGGTGGAATATGATCATACTTCTTCAGGCCGTAAACATACCTTAGTATGTCGTTATAAGCTTTCTCCAATTTATTGTAACTCGTATAATCACAGCTCGAAAAAACTTCACATCCGTATAACAAAGTTGGCATTATAATGTTTTTGCATTTTTGGCATTATATTTGTTTTCCACAGAATTCGTAGCATAGCATATGTTTTTCTTTGTTGTTCTTACAATCTCAATTGCTTGATTGTTTAGTATAACTTCTGGTTCAAGAGTTGATTTCTTGGATTTTGGATTAATCACCAGACACTTAGATTTGCTGGGATTCAAGCAAAGGCCATTGGATGAAGCCCACATAAAAACACGGTGTAAATCCTCATTTAGTTTACTTAAGCAATCATCAGTATTTTTTTTGTTATTACATATATATAATTGAACATCATCAGCATAGATATGAACACTGCTGTACATTAGTTGCTCTGGTAAATCGTTGACGTATATTGTGGAAAGTAGAGGACCAAGGATTGATCCTTGAGGAACACCTTTCGATATTGGCAGTGGTCGTGATATTTTTTTATTAGCAAAGACTGACTGTTTACGATCCAATAAGTAGCACGGAATTAATCGAGTGGACGACAAAGAAAATTTAAACAAAGTTTGCAGTTTCATACAAAGAATTCCATGATCAACCATGTCAAATGCCTTAGAGTGATCTAATAAAACAAGAAATGACATGAAACCAGCATCAATATTACTCCGTATTTCCTCCGTGACATCAATAAGCGCAGTTACGCAACTATGCTTAGGCCGAAAACCTGACTGTCTGCTTGTAAGTAAGCCATTTCTATTTATGCAATCGTACATTTGCTTATGTAGTAGCTTCTCAAATACTTTTGATAGAAATGGTAATATAGAAATAGGTCGGTACTCATTACTGGATTTTGGTGTAGGTATTATTTTATCATACTTCCAGTTAGCAGGAAAAGTACTTTTAATTATGATATTGTTGAATATGAATGTGATATATGGTAACAACACAGGAAGAATAGCTTTTTAAAACTTTGTGTGAATATTATCAAATCCTACAGCATTTGACTTAACAGCTAGGCAACTCCTTGATACATCATCTTGTGTTACACAATTAAAACTAAATAGTTGACTCTGCTCAGTGATAGGTTGATTAAAAAAATTACTATTCAAAGGTACTGTTGACAGTCGTGTGAAAGTTTCATTAAGTAATTTTACATCTATTTCCGTTGTATCTATTATCCATGGTTTTCCAATACCAATATCACGTATATTTTTCCATGTTTTTTAGAACCAATTGCAGAGTTGAAGACAGATGAATAGTATGTTGATTTAGCACTCTTAATAGTTCGGCTTACTTCTCTGCGTGCGTTACAATATTCTTCATGTAGTGAATCAGTTTTGAAACGTTTCCAACGACTAAAAGCTATATCTCTGTAAGCAATTGCAGATTTAATATTACCATTAAACCATGGTTTTAATTTAAAACTAGTTTTTACAGCTTTCAACGGAACCGACCTATTGAAAATTTGTTCAATTTTGTTTTCTAAGAAGTTAAGCTGACTTTCAGCAGATAGCATATAGTAAATTGAATTCCAATCAATATTTGCTAAATCAAAAGCTATGAAAATATTATCCATAAGTTTAAAGTCATAGTATGTGGCATCATTCATAATAAGTTGGATCTGGAAATCAAAGGTAAGAAAAATTAAGTCGTGCTTTGAAAAACAGGACGCTGAAATCTGATCATAGAGTAAAACTTTTCCTTTATCGCCAACAAATATTATATCCAATAGCGTGTTTGCTGTAGCTGAAAAATGGGTTGGAACTGTTGTATTTGTTGGATAAAGTCCAACTATATCTTCAAATTTTACTGATGCATTCTCCAAAGTTTTGAAAAAATTTTGCATATCAATATTGTGATGAGGTCTGTATACACAACCCACAAGAATTTTGTTTCCATGTACTGAAATTTCTACAAAGAGGTGTTCAATCTTTTCCATTGGCTTTGATTTACAATATAATTTACTAGTTATTCCATTTCTAATATAAATAGCAACACCATCTGCATGAGTTACCCTATCACAGCGATATAATTTATAGTCTTGCAAATCAAAAACAGTATCAGGAACAAGCAGGTCAAACCACGTCTCAGATACACATTTTCAAATATAAAGGAAAACTCGTCCATCTTATTGTTTAGACTTTGCGCATTTATGTGACAAATATTTAAACCAGTTTTCTGCTTACAAAGTACTCGAACCATATCAGAAGTAACATATTTGGAACTATACGTTGTACTACCTGAATAATTTGTCATAAAAACCAAAAAAATTTTTTAAAAAAACAACGCATGCATATTTAAAAGGGCCACGAATAAAACATATTAAATGACTGAAATTTTTCAAAAACATTCTGAAATTACAAATTAAAATAACATGAATTAAAATAACATGAACATGAACATTAGATGATATTCGTAGATTTCCATAATAAAAACAAAGCATCAGCACAAACAATGCTATTTTAAATATTCTTGCCAGAATGTAATGTAATGTAAAATGTAATACTGCCAAAAGATCGTCAAAACATAAGGAGTTCTGTACAAAAAATCGTCTATCGTCATTTGAATAAATTTGTACAAAAAAAACGTCAAAATGATGCAAAATCGTCCCATCTGACACCACTATATGGGACCCTATCTATCAAACTCATATTGATGGCATTAAATCGGTCAAAAAAAAATTCGTACTATTCTGTCTTCGCAGTTTAAACTTTAACCCAATAAATTACCCGTAATATAATAGCAGACTCACCCTTGTTAAGCTGCCAACCTTAAAAAGCCGCAGATCTATTTTCGTTTCATTGATCTGGTTTCCTGATCAACAATATTTCATTTAACATCCCTCAATAGCCAACACGTTTCTTCTCACCTTTATCCATCTAGTTTTATAGATATAATTATGCGAATGGTGATCCGCTTAGACGAATGTGTACTGAATTTAATAAGCTTTATAGATTTATTGCTTTTTTTCTTCAAAAACTAATGTCATAACAAGTAAAATAATTATCTTTTAAATTTTTTCATGTTCATTCTTTTTAAATGTTTTTGAAAATAATCTGTAAAGAATAATTCCATAGATTAAAAAATCAAATATTGGTGCATACTTGTACATATCAACTGGACCAGATGGGATTTTTCCAGCCCTACCTATGAATGATCCTGAATCGCTTAAAAGGATTCAGGCAAAGGTGAAGGTTGTATTTCTTCCCAAGGGAGGAAACAAACCAGCTGATCATCCGAAATCATATCGACCAATCAGTCTTTCATCCTTCATGCTGAAGACTATGGCGAAACTGATCGATCTCTATATTCGCAATGAACTTCTGTACAGTAGATCACTACATAATCTTCAATTTGCCTAGCAAAAGGATAAATCAACGATCACAGCTGACCACAAATTAACTTCAATGATTGAAAAAATACTGGAGTTGAAGGGTATAGCCTTATGCTCCTTTATGGACATAGAAGGTGCCTTTGACAATGCCAGCTTTCAATCTATGATCAGATTGGACTTAGATCCAATGGTGACAGTTTGGATAAAAAAGATGCTAATCTTGGAGATGGGGAGAGAAGTATTAGCACGACAAAGGGAGGCATTCTTTCCCCATTACTACGGTCAATCTTGGTGGATAACCTAGATAATGCGGATGACATTACAGTGTTTGTAGGTGGAACACATGCCCAGATTATTGGGGAACAAATGCAAAATGCACTTAGACTTACATGAGAATGGTGCAAGGTTGAGGGACTTTCCATAAATCCTAACAAAACCACAATTATACCATTCATGAGAAGAAGGAATTTAAACATGCCCACACTTCACATAAGAAACACGGAGGTTCAACTCAGGGAGAAGGTAAAATATATGGGTATCCTACTTGATAGAACACTCACCTGGAACCCTCACTTAGAATACATAATAAATAAGCCATTAAGTCAATATGGGCTAGCAGACAACTCGTAAGCAAATGATTCTTCCGGGTATTTTATATGGCTCAATAGTATGGTGGCAAAAGACAAATCAGGAGCTCGCTTAAAATTATCCAAGG
This sequence comes from Cordilura impudica, assembly GCA_963682025.1. NCBI lineage: Eukaryota > Metazoa > Arthropoda > Insecta > Diptera > Scathophagidae > Cordilura > Cordilura impudica. Next base: position 85,512,674 of record OY821517.1, on the reverse strand, counting down.
TACAGATATCAGCATGTTTCAATATCACAGCAGCAATGAGAACCACTATTACGGCAGCTGTAGAGGTTAACCTAAATCTCACACCGCTGCACATATCAATTCAAGGAGAAGCTTTCAAACAAGACTATACAAATTTAAGGAAGGCAATCATATAGCACAGTTGAAGATCCTTGATAAAGCCAACAGTATCAAAGATATGACTTTATGTAGTGATCAGATAGATCTTGTTTTGGAACCTAAAAAGAAATACACTGTTCATATCCGGAGCAAATTCGATTGGGAATCTAACCCTATAAGACTACATGAAGATTCCCAAAAGTGGTACACTGGCGGATCCAAAACAACAGAAGGAGTAGGAGCAGGAGTTTACGGACCGAGATGAAAACTCCACATCCCCATATGTAATGAATCCACAATATCTACAGCAGAATTATACGCAATCTATACAGCTACTGCAAAACTAATGGAAAGAAACCTGATAAAAATGAAAATAAATCTAATGTCAGATAGCCAGTCTAAAAGCACTGGACAAATCAATATATCACCATAAATCCATACTCGAAAGCCATAGGGCCCTAAATAAACTAGCTGAAAATAAGGTGATGCCGTACCAGGGGTACCAGGTCATGGGTATGAGGGAAATGAGAAAGCCGATGAACAGGCAAGACGAGGAGCGGAAAGACCATTCATTGATCCAAACCCTCAATTCGGATTCACCAGAAAATACATAATCGAGATCATCGACAGATGGATTAAAGATGAGTCAGTAGAGTATTGGAATAAACAAACACTACCTAAACACTCGAAAAAATTCTTGCATCAAAGCGAAAAAAGGAGCAGGGATGCCCTAATATTGTGGGTGTGGTGCACTCACAGGTCACTATGTGTGCAACTACATTCTACATAAAATGCATTTGGTGGAAGATAAAACGTGCAGATATTGCCTGGAGGACGATGAAACCATGAAACATGTAATGGGAAAATTTGGCGAATCTGAAATTAAGGAGGAAACAAACAAATCATTGGCGGTGAAGGACATCATCAAGTTCCTAAACACTGTAATAGATTAGAATAAACATGAAAAGTAGCAATACTGAGAGAGGGTGTACTTGGTCGCAGTGTAGGTGAGGATATCACTCAACCCATAGACATTGTAAATCATAAATCGTGTACATATCGCAAATGGCCGATAGAAGCTCATATACCAAATTTCATAAAAACATATTCATATTTGCGACCTGTAGTTAGATTAAAAGGTTTACACCAGCACACAGACGGACGGACGGACATCGCTAAATCGACTTAGAAAAAGATTCGAAGTCGATCAGTATAATAAAAGGTGGAACTAGTCACAAAGCTGGTAGTTACAGACATCAACACAAACTCATTATTCCCTGACCACATATAGGTATAGAAAGTTTTTTTTTTTCCTTCCTGCACACTAAGCTGATCTCATATGAACAAATTAAGAATTGTTTATTCAACTATAAAAAAAATTAAAACCAAATATAGATTTCCAGATATCAAATGAATTATCGAGGAAGTTTTATGATGCATAATAAAAGGTTATAGTGATCAAAGTCAGTTGCAATGTAAAGTGAACCGTTCTTTATGTATGTACACCGAAAATATTCCATGCGACATTTTATGAAACAAAAATATTAACCAATTTCATCGTGGCAAAGTCTTTGTAGGTTTTACGCCACTTTCTTTCTAAAAGCTAGTTCACACTATCATACTTTGTAATACGACCTGTCAAAATGTCGAGTATTATGAAAAAGTCGTATCATGTTAAAAGCTTATGTTATGAAATTGACAATCTGTATGATTTTATTTTCGAAGTCCGATGGTTGTTTCCATTTTTAGAAACATTTTGTTTTTTTTATCATTTTTATCGGTTATCATATTTTTGGTAATATTAAACAAAGGTAAACAAAAACAAAGAAAGAGGAAATAAAATATAAATTTCAAAATAAATTTGTTTGTTTTTCTAAATAGCTGTTTTCATAAGACTTGAGTGTGATGGTTGAAATAGCCTACGTATGCAGAAATAATGTCGGCGTAACTTTATGATAGTCCGATGAATTTCATCGGATTTTTATGTTGAGAAATCATACGACTGTGTGTTTAACTTTACAAAATTTAATTTTTAAAAATGTTGTCTTTTACGAAAATAGCTAAAAAAAAAAATCATTTCTTAGACTGAAAAAAAATTTCGTGTAATTTACGAAATAAATATTATTTATTTAGTTAGTTTATTTACAGGCCTCAACAGAATCTGTAATAGTAACAGGCTAGGCGATTTCTTGTGACCAATGTTTTGTTCTACCATTTTATCCCGATTTTGACAAAACGTATATTTTTTGAAAGGTATTTCTTTTTAACTGTTTACCAGACTTACAGATTTTAAAATTTTTGCCTTTATTTTGAGTAAATTGCATTAAAGTTGCTACTAACACATTTCTAAAATTATACAATGCTATATGTGTGTTTATTAAATTTGTTAACGGGTTTGTTAATGAGTTTGTTTTCTTCTTTAAAAAAAAAAATTTTGGTTTGTGAATTGGCTAAGTTGAAAAATAAAATTGCCTAGAAATTGCACTTGAATTTCGGGCGCTGGAATCTGCTAGCAGTAAATTATTAAGTATTTACATAGAATCATATTTGTACATATGTGAGTGTCAAACTAAGAAAACGCCAATTTTTCACCTTTAAATTGTCTTATTACAAAGTTAATATTGAATTACGATAAAATGTAATATTACGGAGTAAACTACTATGCCATTTAGAGATTGACTATTATAAAACATATGCAGCACAATTCTAAACAAAAATTCCGCATGATATTTCGCAATTTTCTCATTTCCTCTATTTTGAATATAAATTCCCCCGAAAAAAATACGTTTGAATTTGGTTTTCTCCCTAAAAAAAATTGCACTTGCAGAACAGACGGGAGTTTACATAAAAATGTAAGTAGTATTTTGATAAAATACTAGAACGAAATTAGCAAACAAAGTCAGTTCTTTTAAAAGGAAAATACAAAATAGGGTAAAAAAAATAGATTCATTTTAACCATTTTTGAAAAAACAAAAAAAATTTTTAAGAAGACACGAAGATGTTATTATTATACAGGCCGATAAGGGTAACAGAACCGTCGCGATGTATAAAAGAGAGTATGAGCAAAAGATGGAGGAGTTGTTAAACGATAAAAATACGTATAAAACACAAAGGATGGACCCAACCTTAAAATTACGAAAAGACAACAACAATATCGTATCAGAGCTATATAAAAACAAATATATTGATCTGTGAAAAAAGTGTCAACTTTTTTGCTCAGCGGCCACAGCCGCAAGAATATACGGGTTACCCAAAATCCATAAAACGGGTACTCCTCTTAGGCCAATTGTATCTTCGGTACAGGTACCGTGTTACCAACTCTCGAAACATGTGGGAAATATATTGAAAAACATTATATCTGAGAAATATAATGTAAAAAATTCACTGGAAGTCAAGGAAAAGCTAAAAAACGGAAAACTTGACAAGGAAGATATAATGGTATCGTTTGATGTTGACTCCTTATTCACTAACATTCCGGTTCACACGGTGATTAAGAATATAATGAAAAAATGGGACACAATCAAAAACTTCACCGAAATACCAAGCTCCAAGTTCTTGAAAATTCTTCAGTTTTGTCTTAATGACAATAACTATTTTATATATAAGGACCAAGTATATAATCAAATTTACGGTATGCCCATGGGTAACCCTCTCTCCCCAACAATAGCTGATATAATACTTGACAGCTTACTTGACGACGCGATAACAGAATTGGAGAACAAAAATATTCGCATTAAATATATTGCAAAATATGTAGATGATATATTGGCTATAATAAAACTAACTGACAACGATGAAATTCTGGCAACATTTAATAAGTATCACCCAAAAATACAGTTTACCATTGAGGTTGAAAATAATGGCGAAATCTCATACTTAGATATCAAATTGCACCGCAATGATAATCAAATTAATTTTGACTGGTATTCCAAGGAAATGTCATCTGGTAGACTAATGAACTTCCACGCAAACCAGCCAAAAAATCAAATAATCAACACGGCTAAAAGTTTTATCCTAAGAGTTCCAAAAATTAGTGATGACAAATTTCACGCCAAAAACAAAAACATAATTTTTAATATTCTAAAAAACAACATTTTCCCACGAAATTAATCGACAATCTTTTTAGAAATGCTGAAAGTCAATTAAAAACTTACAATACTGATAAACATAATACACCTGAACTAGAAGATGGAAAAAAATTTTTACAGTGTAAAATACGTCCCTGACCTGACTGACAACAGAAACATAAGGGAAACAATAGAAAAAAAAGAACATATGTTTCGCTTACAGGCATAATAAAACTCTAAGTGCAATATTTACCAATATTAAGACGCCAATTGACAAACAACAGCAAAGTAATGTTGTTTATGAAGTAACATGTAAAAGGAACTACAATCAAAACTGTGATCTCATATATATAGGGACGACGAAGAGAACATTGGAAACAAGATTAAGAGAACATGAAATGGATGTGATAAAAGGTAAAGAAAGCACAGCATTGTCAAAACACATATTAAACACTGGCCACTCAGCTGACTTCAACAATGTCAGAATATTGGACAAGGAGAAAAGAAGAAAAAAAGGTATACAATCGAAAGTCTACGAATACAACAAAAAATAAACAAAACTTTAAACCATAAAGAGGACAGCGATAACATCAGCGCGAGCTATAGGGTTGCAATTAATTAAACAAACTGTGATACTAGAGATAATATGTGTTTAAATGTTAAATTTGTGTTTTTATGTTTTTATTTTATGTTAAATGTAAAATATTATATTTTAATGTAAAAGAATCATAAATATTGTAAGTTTAAAATTGGTATTGATGTATTATTTGTAATAATTTGTTTTTATACCCTATACCACTATGTGGTTTGGGTATAATGACTTTGTGCTGCTGTTTGTAACAACCAAAAATATTTGACCTAGACCCATCTTTAATTATACCGATCGAATCAGAATCACTTTCTGAGTTGATTTAACAATGTCCGTCCGTCCGTCCGTCCGTCTGTGTGTCCATGTAAAGCTTGTAATCAAACTGCAGGTCGCAAATACGAATGTATTTTGATGAAATTTGGTACATAAGCTTTTATCGGCCATAGGATGAACGCTGTTGAAATTGGTGAGAATCGGTCCATGTTCAGACCTAGCCCCCATACAAATTACCCATATGAAATTGACATAAATTGCCATAAGATCCAAATTGTCATATAGATCTTACTCAAATTGGGTTTGTATGCGTTCATTACATCCATTAATGAGTAGTCCAAAAATGATCCCTTTGACCCCATATAGAGCTGCTTCCCGATCTTCACTTAAATCTACTAAAAACAAAAATATTGCACTGATTCTTCTCAAATTTTGTTTGTATATATTTTTGCAAAATACAAGAGACTTTACCAAACATGATCAGGATCGGTCCATTTTTGGACCAAGTCCCTATATAGATATAGCATCCGATATGAACTTTTTCATATCTGCAGCCAAAAAAATTAATAAAAATCCCACTCAAATTTGGTTTTTGCTTATTTTCTATGTCCAGTTAGTTGGGCCTAAGGGATAGGGTCTCTAAACGCATGGTATAGGGTATCGTATAGTCGGTCTAGACCGACTATAATTTTCTTACTTGTTATTTTATTAAATAGACGATCCCTAGAAAAAGTAGCCCAAAAGCTACGAAACGTCGGGCAAACTTGTACTAAAAATGCATTTTTATTTACATTGAGACAATTCAGGTCGTATTAGCTCAACAAAAAACCACAAAACAAATTGAAAATTGACCAAAAATAAGAAAAATAATAAGTATTTTATTGTTCTTGTAGGTCAAAGACTACAAATAAAGCCCAACTACAACTTTTGTTAACTTTAACGGAAGCAAATTCAGGCATTGATTGCGGTTTCCATACATTCATTGTCCTCTAGCAATGCTTTGGCTTTTTCGTCGTTGTTATTCTAAGCACCAATTTCCTCCACAAGTGCTCGCATCATATCTATGCTATTCATTTTTTATTTAATTTTTCTTTCAAATAATTTTATTTGCGTTTGCACACACAAAAAATAGAAAATTAATTGTATTTATTATAACTAGCAGATTCCAGCGCTCGAAATTCTAGGCGGCTTTATTTTTTCAACTTAGCCAATTCACAAACCAACACTTTTATGGTTTATTATTATTGTGAATGAAGATAACAAACTCATTATTAATAAATTTAATAAAACACACATAGCATATGAACAATTTTATGTATGTGTTAGTAGCAACTTTAAATACAATTTACTTAAAATAAAGGAAAAAAATTAAAAATCTGTAAAGCTGCGTTCACACTATGTGTTTTGCTTGTGTTCTTCTTATTTTTTTAGCACGTGCAATTTGTACACATAGTGTGAACCCTTTCAAACATTGTTTATGTATAATACATTTGGCAAGACATATGTAATTTTTTCAGTTAGAGCAGGTTCTATTTTCGCATGACAAACATGAAAATACAACACTGCTTGTGACGAAAGAAGAACAGAGTAAATTATAAAGATTAATATTGAAAGAAAAATAAATTATTTAATTTTAAGTAATAATTAAAAAATATATACATAATATATATAACTTTATTTTAAACAATAAATTTTTGTAAATTCACAAATTAAATCAGCTGTTGTTTACATTTAGAGGTTATGTCATACGGAAATACATATGTACGTTTGAACGCAAAAATTATGAATCGTATATAAAACGCCAATATTGACACACTCACGGAATTACGTATGGATCGTAAAACTGAATTTACATATGGAAAATACACATAGTATAAACACACCTTAAATCTGCGAAATGGCTAAAAATAAATTCCTTTCAAATAATATACGTTTGGTCAAAATCGGGTAAAACGGTAGAACAAAACATCGGTCATATGAAATCGCCTAGCCTATTAATATTATAGATTCAATGATGCCACTTAATCATTTTTTTAATTAGAGGATTTTTTTTCTCGAGAAAAGTATTTTCCGTGAGAAAGAAATTCCTTGAGAATATTCGTAATTGGGCTGATAATCAACACAAGTAGCAACATTGCACAAATCTCTAAAAGAAAATAATCTCACTATGGGATAGTAAACATCGTCTGATACTACAAAGATTATATTAGATTTAAAAGAGAAAGGTCAGTTTTTACGTGGAATTGGCAAACCACTGAATAATAAAAAAATAGCTGATAAATATGCCAAACACTATCAGGTGGAAGATTTACCGAGATCTGGATGTCCAAAGCGCAGTGTTGCTATTTTAGCATTTTAGTTCCTAGATTTAGCAACTTTTTTTGTCGTTTAGCATCCAAAATTTATGAAAAGATGCTAGATGCTAACTTAGCATCTTTTATTAATAAAAAGTTGCTTTTAACATCTTTTTTTTATTTTTTTCATTATTTTTGAATATATAATTTTAATTTTAATTGTATTGATATGTTTTAATTTCTCAAAGTGTAATACGAGAATTTTGTGTACTACTCTTTTTACTACTCTGCTCGATTCTTTCAACAAATATAACAAAACATTATGAAATAGAAGAATATAGACACCAACAACAGTTTTTAATGAATTAAAAAGTCGATTGCCAAAAAAATATTGTATTAAAAAATGTCAAAATTTTCAATACAAAACATTAAACCGGGTAAAAGAACCGATAACCAATATATTTAGAAGATATCATCTGAAGCAGAAAAATGCAAATCCAATGGAGTTATATCACAGAACAATATTGGGATACAACACTGAATACAACCTCTTTATGGATTGAAGTTAACAAAAATTTTATTGGCGAAAATCTATTTAAAGAGTTATCAATATTTGTATTGCCTTTATTAGTTTTGTCTTTCTCAAAATCCGAAGTTGAACGTTTGTTTAGTTTAATGGCTTTAGTTAAAAGCAAACTTTGAACAGAATAAAATCCGAGTTGTTATGTTCTGTAAAACGTATAAATGAAGGTTTGAAATTGAAAATGGGTGCTGTTACACTTACAATATACCGAGCGATGTCGTTGATAAAAGTCGATCGTCAGAAAAATATCAGAGCCAAGAAGAACTTGAAAATGAAGACATCACAGAAATATTAGATTCCATAAACCAATTATCGTAACTAGCAGATTCCAGCACTCGAAATTCGAATGCAAATTCTAGGAAACTTTATTTTTTCATTTAATAAAAACCCTAAAGGTAGGCTTCACAATTCAACGCATTTCAAATGAAGAAAACAAACTCAACACATTAACACATGTAGGTGTTAGTAGCAACTTTGAACGGTCATAACTCCAAAAAAAATATTCCAGACGATGAAAATCTGTAAATCTGGGTAACAGCCAAAAAGAAGTATCTTTCAAATGATAAATTTTTTGTCAATATCGGGGTAAAACTGTGAAGCTTACATCGGTAACAAAAAATAGCCTATTAATATTATAGATATAATCGTATCTTTTGATAATATAAATTCTGTTATATTTGAAATAAAAAAAACCCTCTAAAATTAAAAATATTTAATTTAAAATTAAAAAAACTCAACTTGATGTTGAAAAAAATTACAGATGAAATCCAAAATAATTTTAATTAAAACTAGCAGATTCCAGCCCTCGAAATTCAAGTGCAAATTCTAGGAAATTTTATTTTTTCATTAAATAAAGACCCTAAAGGTATGCTAATCAATCATAGCCAATTCACAAAACAACACAAAAACAAACTCATTTTTATTACAAACACATTAACAAATTTTATAAACACACACATAGCATTGTATAATTTTATGTATGTGGTAGTAGCAACTTTAAATGCAATTTACTCAAAATAAAGGAAAAAATTTAAAAATCTGTAAATCTGCAAAATGGCTAAAAAGAAATACCTTTATACTAATATCCGTAAGGTCAAAATCGAGGTAAAACGGTAGAACAAAACATCGGTCACAAGAAATCGCCTAGCTTCAAAAAATATAAATCGAAACTTATGTTTTATATTAATTTTTCGATTTAAAAACCAAAGAATTTATTAATAAGTATTTAATTTTTCAATATAAAGGTAATGAAATTTGAAAAAAAAAATTTAGCATCTTTTTTTTGACTCCAGTACGTTTTAGCATCTTTTTTTTTTTGCAATTTAGCATCTTTACAATTTCAAATTATGGCAACACTGCCAAAGCTGCTTAGTGGTACTGAAGTTAGAGCTGTAGTAGGAGAAGTAAAGACATACCCAGCCTCACGTGCAGTTAAATTATCAGAAAACATAACGCAGACATCAGGTAAATCAGCAAGTGGGAGTACAGTCAGGAGAGCACTTCATAAAAATTAAAAAAATTTGGCTCTATGTTTTTGGAAAACGTATTATATACAGATAAGGGGCAATCTTAAATTTTCGGCGTGAAAAGGCCGCCATATTTTTGGTGCTAAGAATGAAGCCTTCAATGAGAAGTGTGTTACCAACATGTCGAACACCGCGGAGGCACAATAATGGTTTGGGACTGTATTTCTATTTGTTTTTGTATTTGTATTTATTTATTAAATTTGATTTTCCATTACAACCAGACACAGTATCTTATAAATTACAGTAATGGAATCAGGATAAGTTATTCATTATATTTAACATCAGTAACTCTTAATCTAAATTTAAAATATTATAGATTACAGTTGAAAAACATTAAAAAATCAAATAAAATCAATTAAAGTACTGATATAGTAATTTTCTAAACCCCATTGCGTTGCATGCATTTTGCATAATATTAGGAATTTGGTTCCAGACACGAATAATTAGGATAAAAAATTGACATCCAGAGGCATGGTCCCGGTATTTAAATTGAATTATTCGATTTCCTCTAGAAGATCTAGCAAACCTTAATCGTTCAAAAAGATATTTTGGAGCCTTTGTTATAATAATTTTATGTATAATGTTTTTGAATTTAATATAGTTGTCAAAAGACATGTGTAAGACATGACACGAGTATTGGGATACATGATCAAATTTTCTTAATCCGAAGATATAGCGAATAATATTATTGAAAGTTACAGTTAGTTTCCTTTTATCCCTAGAGTTGCAACCTGTGGAAACCACAGATACATATAGTATGTTGGTAAAATACATGTTTTAGTAAGTAGCAATCTTATTTTCGGTGGAGTAAAGTGCTGTGTTAACCATAAGCTTCTTAGCATACTATAAATTCTGCCACAGGATTGATTAATATGATCTGACCAAGTCAGAGTTCCATTAAACACAACACCCAGATTTTTTACAGAGTCCATGATGTCAATTTTGGAGCCCCCAAGGAAGAAATTTATCTCATTCTCCAATTGCATCACTTTCTTCTTTATTATAATACACTTAGATTTATTTGGATTAAGTCGTAGACCATTTGCCGTTGCCCAATTTAGAATTCGTTTAGAATCTTTGGTACTACTTAAATATAGCTGAATGTCATCAGCGTACATCTGAATCTTAAAGAATTTAATTTGTTGTGGAAGGTCATTGGCATATATCTAATAAATAAATGGTCCTCGGATCGAGCCCTGTGGTACCCCTCTTATAACTTGCAGTGAGTTTGAGATGGAGCTCAACAGATTGAGATTTGTTTATGAGATCTGACGTCATGAGTCTAACTGCTAATGCAGAAAAGTTAAAAAACTTCTTAAGTTTCAGGCATAAAATTTAGTGGTGCACAGTGTCAAATGCCAAAAAAGTTACATTACCGTCATCCATGTTGCTTCTTATCTCCTCAACTACATCAGATAAAGCTGTTATGCAGCTATGTTGGGGTCTGAAACCGGATTGACGCTCCATAAGTAAGTTGTTGTCGTTTAAATACTTAAAGATCGGTCTGTGTAAAAGGTGCTCTAAAACTTTTGAGAGATATGGAAGAATTGCAATCGGGCGGTATTCATTACCCATTTTTGGTACTGGTATAATTGGAAAGATGCCAGTAGTGACTATCGAGTTAAACAAGTACATTATGAAACGGACAATCCATGGTAAAATCATTTTTATAGACCTGGGGTGTATATTAAACTTTCAACTACCTCTGTTAGTGTTACACATTGAAAGTTAAATTTTGGAATTTTTGGATTGGTAGATAGACAATCATCATAGAATTCGTTATTTACGACTGGTAGAGGAATATTTACAAAAGCTTCATTTAGCTCATTAATGTCAACATTCATTGATTTATTAATTGTCTTATTCTTATTCCAATTTCGCGTATTTGTTTCCAGGTTTTTTTACTTCCAATAGCTGTACTAAATTTGTTAAAATAATAAGAAGACTTATCATGCCTTATTATGAAAACAACCGCTTTCCTTGCCATCTTATATTCGTCGTGATATTCTGATATTCTGTAACGTTTCCACTTCTAATACAGATTATCACGGTGTTTGGGTTCCATTGTAAACAAGGTCTATCTCTATTTTTAACAGATTTCGTTTTGATGAGGACATGTTTGTTGTAAATTTCTAAAATTTTTCCATTGAGAAATGATAGTTGTTCTCCAACAGTCGGTAAATAGAAAATTTTATCCCATGGAGTAGAGCAAGGAGCATATCCCAAAGCCAAGGTATCAATATTATCAAAATCACGATAAGTAAATATTTAGGGCCAGGTTTCTATTGCAAAATCATATGATAAGAAGAGTAGAACGTGCCTCGAGAATGCTGGTGCTGCATTACTGGTAAAGAAAAATCAAAATCGAATCAAGCAAAGTGCTATTTGTTGACATGAAGTGTGTCGGTCTCGTTGTATTGACAGCTGACAAGTTAAACATGGACATTGTAATGGTAAGATTTGAGTCTTCGAAATGATTATTATCGAAATCACCTGATATAATGACTTCGGAGTATGACATCGATGAAAGCTCCAGCTTCGTGATAAGATTGTCAAACTTTATCCGTTTATGTGGACTGTATACACATCCAAGAAGAAGCTTATCACCACGACAATCTACGTCTATAAAAACATATTCCACGTCATGAGCTACATTATATGTATTTACAATTTAATTTACATGAAATATTATTTTTTACTAGCTGTTTTTACCCGGTCTTGCCCGGGATAAAAAGGCCTTTGACTTGAAAACTGGTTCACTAGGCTTACCAGGCGCTGAGTACTTAGTCCCTAATGAACAAATTCCCCAATAAAATGAACTTTCTCCTCAAAAAATTTGTATGGGCAGTAAATTAATTTTTTATTGCAATTAAAAATTTTTGGATTTTTTAATTTAGAAGTTTTTCATAAGATGCTACAGCAAAAATGCTTCAAAAATAAACTGCGAAACCGCTTCAAGTTTTTTTTAAGTTTATTTATAAACATCAAATATAACGGAATCGTTTGCAAATTAAAGGAATCAGAACTTTTAAAAATTGGATTACTTCATTCAATAAGTGATAATCATTGAGCAGAGAAGTCAAATTCATAGAAGTTTCAAAAATGAAAAACTAATGCGACGTTTAAAATTGTGCCGCAAGGTTTCTTTAAGCAACTGCTTATAGTATATGTGTGGCCTATTTTGATCAACAGGTAACTTTTTCACATACGTAGATAAAATTTATCATAAGACTTTTCACTGCGCTGTTTTCCGCGAGCGAGTCGCGTCAGCTTCTGCGCGTTTGGCAGCCACACCCGTGCTGCCATGCAGTTGTTGTCAACTTATTTTAATCGCCAAAATTTTTTTTCAGATCATTCCGATATTATAGCTGAGCTGTGTTCCGCGAGCGCGTCGCGTCCGCGTCCGCGCGTTTGGCAGCCACACTTATGCTGGCGCGCAGCTGTTGCCAACTTATTTTAATTGTCAAAATATATTTTTCAGATCATTCCGATGTTCTAGCTAAGCTGTATTCGCGAGCGCGTCGCGTCCGCGCGCCGCTTCTGCGCGTTTGGCAGCCACACCTGTGCGTGGTCGGTAAAAATCATATGGCGACCATCCCTGGAATATGTACTAAATTTCGGAGAAAGCCATTGAAAGATAAAAATTACTTTGACGAACAAATATACAAAAAAACAAAAAATGAATTTTATAAATATGTGGGCGTAAAGGTAAGAAAGATTATAATGCGACCTTTGGTGGAATAGAGAGATCACGAAAGCCATTGAAAAATAAAAGTTTGTATAGCAATCAAACAAAGAAACAAATAAAATTAAAAAAATAAATTTAAATACATAGAAGTGGGCGCAAAGTAGGCGTGGCCTGTAAGAAGCATATGGTGACCTTCCCTGGAGTATAGAGATCGTGTGTACCAAATTTCAGAGACATCCCTTGAAAAATAAAGATTTCTATAGTGAACAAATATACCAAAAAACACAGAATGAATTTTGTATAAAAAGTGGGCGTAAAAGTATGCGTGGCCGGTAAGAATCATATGGCGACCTTTTTGGAGTACAGAGATCAGAGAAATCCGTTGAAAAATAAAAATTTGTATAGCGGTCAAACAAACAAACAAACAGAAAATTAATTTTATATATATATAGATATAAATTGAGACACCACCAGCATGACCACTTCTATCAGAACGAAAGACACAGTACCCCTTTTTTTAGCATGACCACTTCTATCAGAACGAAAGACACAGTACCCCTTCAGTTCATAGCTATTGTCGCTAACATTATCACAGCTCCATGTCTCAGAAACACATATAGAGTCATCACCCGGGTTTTCAAATAAAAGTCGAAACTCATCAAGTTTATTAGATAAACTTTGTGCATTTAAATGACAAATACTGAAACCCTGCCTGTGATTATCCAAGATACGTATCATGTTATATGGCGGCGAAAGATGTTGGTAATCGTGTTCTTATTGACTCCACTGTGAACAAAAGAGATTAGATAGTCATTTGGAAGCACAATGTTGCCCCTAGCATCGAGAAACTAGGTGTGGCTGGAAATTGGATCTTCCAACAGGATAACGATCCAAAGCTACTTTACCGGACTTCTAAGACACTTGATCATCTGGCGCAGTCCCCGAACCTTAACCCGATCGAGCATTTGTGGAAACACCTTGGCAGAAAATTCAGACGAAGGGCTTTTTCATGCAAGGCAGACTAAAAGTAGGTTCTAAGGTAAGAATGAAGTAAAATCTTCATAACGAAAAAACTTATCGAGTCGATGCCTAGAACACTAAACGAGGTGCATAAGGCCAAAGAACAACAGACCAAATATTAAAAAATATTAAAAGTTTACTTTTTGTATTGAAGTTTAATTTGCTGTTTATTATATTATTATTATTCTTTATGACCCGTTAAATTTGGTATTTTTCTAATTAAAGAGAAATTATTTTTGTTTCGTATTACTTTTGAATTCCTTATATATATACCGGGTATTATTATATTATATATATATTATATAATACCTTATACCACTATGTGTTTTGGGTATAATGACTTTGTGCTGCTGTTTGTAACCACCAAAAATATTTGACCCAGACCCATTTTTTATTATACCGATCGAATCAGAATCAGTTTTTGAGTCGATTTAACAATGTCCGTCCGTCCGTCCGTCCGTCCGTCTGTGTCTCCATGTAAACCTTGTATAAAACTGCAGGTCGCAAATATGAATATATTTTGATGAAATTTGGTATATAAGCTTTTGTCTGCCATAGGATGAACGCTATTGAAACTGGTGAGAAGCGGTCCATGTTCAGACTTAGCCCCCATATAAATCACCCCTATGAAATCGACATAAATTGCCATAAGATCCAAATTGTCGTATAGATCTTAGTAAAATTGTGTTTATATGGGTTTATTACATCCATTAATGAGTAGTCCAAAAACGATACCTATGGGACAACTCTTAGTCATAGGCCCCATATAGAGCTGCTTCCCGATCTTCGCTTAAATCTATCAAAAACAACAATATTGCACTGATTCATCTCAAATTTTGATTGTATATATTTTCGCAACATACATGAGACTTTACCAACCATGCTCAGAATCGGTCCATTTTTGGACCTTTTTCATATCTGCAGCCAAAAAAATTAATATAAAAACAAGTAAGAAAATTATAGTCGGTCTAGACCGACTATACGATACCCTATACCATGCGTTGAGAAACCCTATCTCTTAGGCCCAACTAACTGGACATTGAAAATAAGCAAAAACCAAATTTGAGTGGGATTTTTATTAATTTTTTTGGCTGCAGCTTTGAAAAAGTTCATATCGGATGCTATATCTATAAAGGCACTAGGTCCAAAAATGGACCGATCCTGATCATGTTTGGTAAAGTCTCTTGTATTTTGCAAAAATATGTACAAACAAAATTTGAGAAGAATCAGTGCAATATTTTTGTTTTTTAATAGATTTAACTGAAGATCGGGAAGCAGCTCTATATGGGGTCAAAGGGATCATTTTTGGACTACTCATTAGTGGATGTAATGAACGCATACAAACCCAATTTGAGTAAGATCTATATGACAATTTGGATCTTATTGCAATTTATGTCGATTTCATATGGGAAATTTGTATGGGGGCTAGGTCTGAACATGGACCGATTCTCACCAATTTCAATAGCGTTCATCCCATGGCCGATAGAAGCTTATATACCAAATTTCATCAAAATATATTCATATTTGCGACCTGCAGTTTGATTACAAGCTTTACATGGACACACAGACGGACGGACGGACGGACGGACGGACATTGTTAAATCAACTCAGAAAGTGATTCTGATTCGATCGGTATAATTAAAGATGGGTCTAGGTCAAATATTTTTGGTTGTTACAAACAGCAGCACAAAGTCATTATACCCAAACCACATAGTGGTATAGGGTATAATGACACTCTAATTTGGTTTATGCTTATTTTCTATATCCAATTAGTTGAGCTTAAGAGATAGGGTCTATAAACGCATGGTATAGGGTATCGTATAGTCGGTCTAGACCGACTATAATTTTCTTACTTGTTATTTTTGGTTTTGTGTTTACTCAATTTTAATAAAACTTTTAATATGAGTAACTAAGGTGTTTACTTTGTCGTGCCCCTCAAATATTTATTTCCTGATTTAAATCAATTTATAAATATCTGTTTCATTTAAGAATTTTTTTTTCATTTTTAAAAATGTATAAGTTTCTATATTACTTATATATTTCATATGTTAATCGATTTTCCATCACTAAAGCTCTCAATGGGTTTCATCAAACATTTAAACATTTTCTGATTGGGTCGTTTGATATTCCAACTACTTCTTCGTTCATAATTATAACAAACTCCGTATAATAATGATATGAAAATTGTCGCTACTATGGAGATCATCGCTTATATTCCATTTGAAATAATGCTAAATGCTAGTTGATGTAAGGGAGATCTATGATGTTATTCGAAATTTATTTAAAAAATTTTAATTCTGATTCTCATGAAATTTGTTTTTCAATTTTTTTTTTGTTTTTCAAATATTTGAATTAATCCAAAATCAGAACTGATTCAGGTTTTTTAAAGTTTGAAAAATGTATTAAAAACTATTATGCTTTATAACGCTTAAAAAGCTAATTTTAGTTTTAGTTATTCGATTTTTGTTTTGTTTTTGAAAATTTTATGAATTTGAAAAAACACAAAAACAAATTTGTAAAAATATTAAAAACCAATAGTATAAACAAATTTATTTTAGGCTTTCTTTTAATCCTTTGTTTAAATTAAGAGGTTAGAAATATTATTCATATTGTTGTTGTTCATTAGAAAAACCGTTATTCAGTGATGTCAATTTGCAGGGTTTGAAACAATTATCTGTACAATTTACAAATGATTTATCAGTAATTTAAAAAAGTATTTTTAATTACAAAATGTTTTGTAGAATACCGCAAAGTTCTTTCGTAACACTAAATATAATTTTCGTATTACGGACATTAGAATGATTGTTGTTCATTGTAATTTATTTTATACCATCCTTTCATGTACTTTCACATTAAACATGATTTTTTTAGGTGTATAAATATTGTAAGCTAAACTTTTCAATTTACATTTTTTTTTTTTTTTTTTTTTTTTGAAATAACAACATACTCGTACATTGTTGAAGGGAGCATAGTGCATGCAGTTCAAGACTGTTTATTAAATGAAAATGAAAATGAAAATATATTAAAAAGGACTGAAATTCCTGTGTTAGTTGATATTGAAGATATTGATATTTTACATAAATATGCGTAAGAGCTACATAAACACATCATATTTGGGAATTTTTTATTGGCATTGAAATTTCATTAGCGTTAGGTGTAATAATGCTAATGCCAAAACATTTTTTATCAATTAATGATAATGATTTTTTTGGACGAACACAATAAAAACAAGTAAGAAATTATAGTCGGTCTAGACCGACTATATGATACCCTATACCATGGTGTAGAGACCCTCTCTCTTCGGTCCAACTAATTCGATATAGAAAATAACAATAAATTAAATTTAAGTGGCATTATTATTAACTTTTTTTGGCTGCAGATATGAAAAAGTTCATATCAGAAGCTATATTTATATAGGGACTAGGTCAACAAATGGACCGATCCTGCCAATATTTGGCTAAGTCACTTATATTTTGAAAAAATATATACAAACCAAATTTGAGAAAAAAAAACTGTGCAATATTTTTGTTTTTTAATAGATTTAAGTGAAAATCGGGACGCAGCTTTAAATGGGGCCTATGGCTAAGAATTGTCCTATTGGGATTATTTTTGGACTACTGATTAATGGATATAATAAACACATGCAAACCCAGTTTGACTGAGATCTTTATTAAAATTTTGATCTTATGGCAATTTATGTCGATTTCATAAGGGTCTTTTGTATGGGGACTAGGTCTGAACATGGACCGAATTTCACCTATTTCAATAGCGTTATCCTGGGGTCGATAGAAGCTTATATACCAAATTTCATCAAAATATATTCATATTTGCGACCTGTCGTTTGATTACAAGGTTTACATGGACACACAGACGGACGGGCGGACATCACTAAATCGACTCAGAAAGTGATTCTGAGTCGATCGGTATAATAAAAGATGGGTCTAGGTCAAATATATTTGGTAGTTACAAACAGCAGCACAAAGTCATTATACCCAAACCACATAGTGGTATAGGGTATAACATATATTAACCCGCAGATGGAAGCAACAGCAACAACAAGAAACAACCAATAACCCGCAGAAGGAAGCAACAAAAAAAAAAGAAAAAAGAGTATTAAATTCGGCTGTGCCGAATCTACAGGTCAAAAAACTTGGCATAGAAAGAACGATATATAAATTGGTGACAATAGGTACATGTTCAGGCCTAGGCCCCATATAAATAACCCCTATTAGACCGACTGTTGGATAAAGTAGACAACATTGTCAACAATAACCGTTTACAACAAATAAGTATTAACCATCTCTATGAATTAATCATCTTATCAACTATTGCTTATTTTCCTTAAAATATAACGTATTATATAGTACAAGTTACTTAAAATGTATTAACTTAACATTTTAATATTCTTATCATAAGGTATGATTTCTGTATGATCTGCTTAGATTTAACTTAAAATTAACATTTTTTAACTCAAAGTTTAATGCTAACCAAACATTGAGCAACTAACCCTTACTATTGTAAATCATATCTCTTGAATTAATGATCAATACTCTGCAATTATAAATACATTAAATTCTCTTATATCTTATATCGTATATACATATTGTAAACACTCGCTACCTATAAAACTATACATTTGTACATACTAGTAGTAACAAAGAGAGTAGCGGTGTAATTATTAATAATCAAAGTATATATATGCATTATTTGAAGCAAAATTCTTCCCTTTTCTTGTTAAGCAACTTAACGATCAACATCAATTGCGGTAAATTAAATAAACATATGTATATAATACATAAAACCTATTTTTTTTTTGAGTAGTGCATAAATTCTTTTGGAATTTACAAACACCGACTAAAAAGTCAAATACTGTAAATGAGGTAATATCAATTTGCATATTAGAAAATATTAATACGTTTATCACTGAGCATTTAGTATTTAAAGTGTGACTAAATGAATTAGATTTATAATTTAAATAATTACACTTTTTATTATTTGTTTAAAAACAGCCGCTCATGCGACTGTTTACTTTCACGTCTCTTTATTAATTGTTTTTCTATACTAATTTTAACGTATATCTACCTACGTACGCGCGCACATGCATTGTACACGCGTACACATACACTTACATTATGTGTAACTGAGTAGACGAGTGAATTTGCGTATTAAGCAGTTCACACGTAACTATACTACAGTACAATTGTGAGAAATACTTTTCTCACGCTTGAGTTCGGTGCAGGTGGATATATTTAGTTACAATTAGTAATTTAATTTTACTATTTAGTTACCGTACAGAAGGTAGGGTAACTATGACTTATCAAACACACTACACCTCCCTTTTACAGAAAAAGAATGATATATATTCCTGATCATTCTTTCATATACTTATAGTATTTTTAAATTTAGTTTGAAAAAAAAATATTAGGTCTCAAGATCTATTTTGGGTTCTTCACCCTCCCTTTTTTCCTTAAAATAAAATTAAATTTTAATTAATTCGATTTTGAAATTTATTTTTAATTTTAATTTAAATTTTATAAAGTTATTTAAAATTAATGTTGTAGGTAAAATTATAATTTATATGTAAAATGTTTTCTTCTTTTTTTTTTTGAATGTTAGTTTACAATAAATTCTTCTTTTTTTCTTAAATTAATTATAATGTTAATTTTAAAAATTTTAAATTTTATATTTAGAATTGTTGTTAAATTTTAATCTTAAACTTATTTTGACCTGGCCAGGTATTTTTAAAATTAGAATGAAAAATTTTTTTTTTTTTTTTTTAGCTACATTGTTTTAGTCTATTTTTATGTACATTGGCTTTTTTACCGTCACTCATTGATAGGGTACAATTACCTAATTCGTCTATTTTCTCTACCGAATAAGGTCCCTTAAACAAGCTTTCCAGTTTATGGCCCGCATTGTTCTCTATCAAAACCAAATCTCCTATTTTTATTTCAATGGGATTAATTCTTCTATCGTACAGAGTCTTACTACTTTGTTTTTGCCTTTCTATCATACTCGCAGCTCGCTGCTGCGCCGTCTGAAGCCTATACTTTACCTCTTTTTCGTATGACTCTATGTTATATATTGGGTCAACGATATTGTTATCAAGAAATGGTATGTTAGGTGATTTCTTACCAAATATCAGTTCATACGGACAGTACCCATGGACAGTAGAAGGTGTTGTATTGAAGCAATACGTGAAGTATGTCAACCATTCGTCCCAATCTGTTCTGTCCGCTGAAAGATATGAACGAACGTATTCGTTAAATGTTCTATGTGATCTTTCTATAGTACCCAACGTTTGATGATGGTATGCTGTCGATGTTGTGTACTCAATATTCAGCAATCCACAAAGCTCTTGTATGGTCTGGTTCTTATACTCCGTTCCCATATCAGTCAGAATTCTATTCATTGGACCGTATATTAAAATGAAATTTTCAAAAATAGCCTTGGCTACGGTTTTAGCCTGTTTGTCAGGAATTGGTATAGTGATCAAATACTTCGTTAGATCACATATTATGGTTATGGCATATTCATTGCCGTTATTAGATTTAATAAAAGGACCAATTGTGTCAATAACGACTATATCGAATGCTTTCACTGGTGTTTCCGTTATCACCATTGGTTCCCTTGTTTTCGGTAGGGATTTATTTGTCTGACACTGCTTACATCCTTTTATATAGTTACGTATGTCTCTTGACATTCCGTTCCAGAAATATTTTTCATTTATTTTTGCTGTCATCCTTGTTATCCCTGGATGACCTCCGTATAAAGGATCATTGTGATATTTTTCTAGGAGTGTGTTTTTCTGCTCGTCAGCAGTAACATTTATTCTCCGTGGCGCTAGAGCTATTATTAATTTTTTTAATTCTTTGTTCCCTATTTCTTTAAACACATTGATTCGAATCTTCTCAAATATTTTGTCATTTAGTGATAGTTGCAACTTTTTGATGCCTTTGTTGTCGGTCATATTTTCCAACCTAGGGAAGAATTGATTTAGATCAACTTTCCCATTAACAATAAGGTCATCTATCCTAAGCTCCTCTAAAGTTATTTTCCCGTGTTTAAGGTAACACCTCGGTGTTTTGCCTTGTAAGTCAAACTTTAGGCGAACATTTTTTCTTACTTCCTTTATACTAAGTGTTTCATAAACCCTTGGGGTTGTCGTTATACTCTTTATTTTCTCATCTATTCCTGGTTGTGTTTTTCTAGATTTTGTTCTAGTGGTTACCATAAAAATGTTTCTGCTAGTTTTTATGTCTGCTATTGTTATTCTGGATAAAGCGTCTGCCGCATGGTTATCCTTTCCCCTCAGGTACTCTATTGTAAAATCATACTCTTCTAAATCCAATCTCATTCGCGTCAATTTTGAGGAAGGGTTTTTCATCGAGAACAAGTACGACAGTGGTCTGTGATCGCTTCTCACTAAAAATCTCGTGCCATATATGTATGGTCTGAAATATGTAATCGCCCAGTGTACAGCTGCTAATTCCTGTTCAATAGTAGATTTGTTCGCTTCACCTTTCGTGAACGATCGTGAGGCATATGCTATTGGAAGTTGTATTCCATCATGCTCTTGGCTTAGCACTGCACCGCATGCATATTTACTTGCATCGGTTGTGATACAGAATTGTTCATCAAAATTGGGATATTGTAATATTCTTGGGTTCAGTAGTGAGTTTTTCAAATATTCGAATGCTTTCTCACACTCTCTACTCCATTCGAATTTTGTATTTTTCCTACATAATCTCGTTAAGAGACGAGCGTGTTCCGCAAAATTAGGAACAAAACGTCTATAGTAATTGCAAAATGCTACAAATCGTTTTGTTTCATCGGCATTTTTAGGTGTGGGATAGTCTTGAATTATTTTGAATTTGCTATCGTCTGGAAGAATGCCTTTATCTGTACATTTGTGTCCCAAATAAGTCACTTCATGACTGAAAAATGAACATTTTCCTGGATGTAGTTTAAGGTTATATTTCCGACAGGTTTCAAAAACATCTACCAGATTCCTAATCATGTGTCGTTCTGAACGACCAATTACAACTAAATCATCCATATATAAGAAAGCTTGAGCTGGTGATAAACCAGCGAATGCAATTGTCATCATTCTCTGAAATGAATTTGGGGCTATTTTAAGCCCGTATGGGAGGCGCTTAAAACGGAATGATCCCTTATCTGTTGAAAATGATGTGATATCCCTGGAGTCCTCATCTAATTCAATTTGATGAAACCCAGACGTTAAGTCTAGACAAGAAAAATATTTCGCTTTGCCAAGTTGATCAAGAATGTCATCTATTCTTGGTAATGGAAATTTATCTGCAATCAATTTTTTATTAACCGCCCTGTAATCTACTACTAATCTCCATCTTTTATTAACGCTTCCAGCTAAAGATTTTTTCGGTACTAATAATATTGGGCTATTGTATTCAGAAGCTGATGGTTCAATTATACCATCTTTTATTAATTTATCCACTTGTCCTGTTATTTCCTCCTTATGCGCATAAGGTATCCTATAGTTTTTAATATATGTTGGTTCTATATCTTTTAAACGCAATTTTTGCCTGTAAAAATTATTCGCAGATATTTTTTCTGTTTCTAGTGCGAAAACATCAATATATTTCATGCATATTTCCTTTAGTTCATTCTCAATGAATTTAGGAAATTTTTCGGACAATATCTTAAATTTATCATCGTTATTCTGACACTCGACCATTGATACTGTTTCATAATTATCCAAGCTTTCAGTCTCTATTTGAGCATCAGATATAACAACTTCTTCGTCTGTTGTATTCATTATACGTATAAAAGTTTGTGAGGCGTTAGAAATTGTATTTGCTATAAATATCCCCTCCTTAGGGGTTTGGTTAGGAATTAATATGTCCCCCTTTGAATCTCCTACATTTATTCTTCTAATTACCTCTGATCTCGCAGGTAATGATATTGTGTTGATGTTTGGGTATTTTCGCATTTTCATCCGTATACTTTGTGGGAAATCATCTGGTCTTAATACTATCCAATCTTGATCCGTTCCATATTCTAGTTTACAATTGTACTTTCTAATGAAGTCAAGTCCCAATATTCCATCAGATGGAACTGGAAAGTCATCATCTACCACATGGAGTTTATGTTTAACTAACAGATTTTCAAATATCAGATCCGTTGTGATCTTTCCCCTAGTATAGGTTATACCCTTTCCTATGCCATGTAGGCTAATTGTGTTGGATGTATCTATTCTTTCAAATTTATTCTGTCCGCTTTTTATTATTGATATGTCCGCACCTGTGTCTACCAAAAATGTCGACACTCCTTCATTGAATTTTGATTTTAGTGAAATATATGATGCTGAATTCAGATTAACGTTTAAGATTCTACTATTTCTAATTATTTCATCTATTGAGTACCCGGGGATTGTACGTTTTCCGTACTCCCATGCAAAGCCCGGACATCACGTCCTCTATTATTATTGCGGTTGTTATAGTTCCCGCTGTAGTTATTATTGTTCCTGTTGTAACTGTCACGGCCATTATATTGCCTATTGACCTCATTGTTACCATTGTGGGACTGGTTACTCCCACTGTTGTATCTCCTGTTATTGTTACTACGACCGCTATTTCCGGTGTAATTTCCACGTCGGCTAAAATTTGCGTAGGATCGCCCACGTCTTTGACCCTGGGTATTGTGCATATCCCTGTTATAGTACATTATTGTACTATTTTTAGGCGCATCGGTTGAACAACTTATAAACTTAGCTACCGCATCATTGAGAGTGTTAAATTGACCTGCTTCTAGTATGAGTCCCACTCTGTCGTTGGTACTGTTTTTTGTCATTGCCTTTACAGCAATGTTTGTTGTGTATTTTTCGGCTAGTGTAGTATTTAAACCGTCCACTATGTAGGCGCTTTGTAATCTTTTCGCCAGTTCTTCTATCTCTTTGGTGTAGTCATTTGGTGTCCTACCACACTGTTTGAGATTCATTATCTTTGCCGAAAGCAACTCAACGGACTCGCCCTTGACTGTTGTTTTTAACCTAGCTATTATGCCGGCTAAATTTACTTCATTACCCTCTATGAGAGTACGTGCCGTTCCCTTCAATTTAGTCTTTACTAAATTGACGGCCACCGCATCCTGGTCTTCCGCAATTGAATGCACCAGTGTTAATGCATCCAGAAAACTTTGTAGGTTCTCTGCCCTACCATCAAAATCAGGTATGATTCTGGATGCTGTCCTTAAAAATTCCGTTGCTGTTTGTGGCATGTTTGCGCTTATTATTTCTGTCTGTATTGCTAATTTATTTTTGTCATCCGCAAATTCTACCCTTTCATGTAATGAGTTGGGCAATTCTACTTCAAGACCCCTACGAGCTGCTACACTGACGAGTTTACTTCTTAGGTCAATGAAAAAACCCTCTGCTGCAACCTTATGTGCGGGTGTTAAACGCTGATAATTTACGTTTAATACGACTCTTATTTCTTCAAGTCGTAAGTAGAGGTTTTTTAGATGTTTTTCAACAGTTTCCTCTTTGGTAGGCCTATCGCTATTGAGGCATTTATAGGACTTGTCAAATTCCTCTCTGATAAGTCTGCACTGGCCTAGTATCGCAGACCAGTCCATACATGCAGATTAAAATTGACTTTTGTCTGCTAGGACAGAAAATCTTACCAGAAAATCGCACAAAAAAAAAATATTCAAAATATTTGTCATTTAGGATTTGTCCCCCAAAGTTCCTGCTATATTAGCAATTAATTCAAATATTCAACAAAGTAAAGTAATTCAATAATAGGACTCCTCCGGCACTTTATGTAAAATTTTATTCTCTTTAGTCAGTATTTTTAATAATGATGACAAAATAAAAAAATTTTGATAATATATAACATGATGTTATCGCAGTCTCTGCTTTGTTCTCTTTCTTTTTTTTTTGTTTAAATCTATTCGAGGAGTATATAATTTTAAAATCTTATGGGCCCATTTTTAAACCTTGTCAAGGTTGTCGCCTCTACTTAGATATCTCTTACGGAGAGATCTTTTGTGCAGTAGGTATAATTTTAGCGTTAAGTTTACCCCGCTTATCAATACCAAGCACAATGTGAGGTACCACAAGGATTGTATTTGGTTTGTGTGGTCGACAACCTCAACGTTGGTTATTACATTTGCGTTCGGGTTTTCTAATTTTGATTCCGGCTTACCCATGTTAAAATATAATTTATCTTTTAATTTCCTATTCCCAATAAAAATCAATATTTAAATTTATATTAAAGAATCAATATTTTAGTTTTAATGATACATTAAATATTTTAAATTGTAGATTTATTCCTAAATATGATGACTTTTCTATGTTCTGTTCTATATATTAAGTTATTCTATTTTATAGAAAAATTCACAGTTTAATTAATTTTAAAGTGAGTTCAATATTAATAATCATGTTTTTTTGTTTTTTAAAAAAAATTTTTTTTTTTTTTTTTTTTTTTAATATAATTAAATACATAATTTTTTTTCTAATATTTTGTATTCAAATTTCTTTTCAATTGATTGATTTTAACAAAAAAATGTTATCAATACGAGTATCGAAGAAATCAATATTTAACTACTATGTAATATGTATGATTCAACTTATTTAAAAAAATAAAATATGCTACTTAGCTGTTGTTTTATTCTCCAGCTGCTGTAGATGATGGTTACTGTTGTTGACGTAGAGTTTGATGAATCTGTTGCTGGGGTTGCTTATTCATGTTGTTATTACCGTTTTTCGACTCTTCACTTTTTCAATTATTTTGGCTGTTACACTTTTGGTATTCCAGTTTGATGAATCCGTTGTTGCTGCGGTTGCTTATTCATGTCGTTATTACCTTTTTCAACTCTTCACTTTTTTACAATTATTTTGGCTTTTACATTTTTGGTATTCCTTCTTAACAAATTTTTAATTGTTGATTAAATTTAAATGTTGATTAATAATGTACGTTTTTCGACTCTTCACTTTTTTTACAATTATTTTGGCTTTTACACTTTTGGTATTCCTTCTTAACAAATTTTCAATTGTTGATTAAATTTAAATGTTGATTAATAATGTACGTTTTTCGACTTTTCATGCTTGGTATATGTAGTTATTGTTTTTCTGATTTTTTCACAAATTAAATTTTTTCTTAAAATTTTAATTGACTTATTATTTTTTTCATATTTTATTTTTTTTCATTGGCAGGATCGCCATATAATTTAAATAATTACACTTTTTATTATTTGTTTAAAAACAGCCGCTCATGCGACTGTTTACTTTCACGTCTCTTTATTAATTGTTTTTCTATACTAATTTTAACGTATATCTACCTACGTACGCGCGCACATGCATTGTACACGCGTACACATACACTTACATTATGTGTAACTGAGTAGACGAGTGAATTTGCGTATTAAGCAGTTCACACGTAACTATACTACAGTACAATTGTGAGAAATACTTTTCTCACGCTTGAGTTCGGTGCAGGTGGATATATTTAGTTACAATTAGTAATTTAATTTTACTATTTAGTTACCGTACAGAAGGTAGGGTAACTATGACTTATCAAACACACTACAGATTCACGTAAACTGATTTGCAAATTTTTTAAAGAAAATCTGTTCAAGAAAAAGATTGTCATTGTTAATCCCTTCAAGGACATGGGATTTAAAAAAAAACTGTTATCTACAAGACAATAAACTGGATAATGAACAATAGGAGTGTAGAAAGAAAAACTGGTTCGAGAAGGAAATCTCGTTTACAAGACTCAAAATTTCGGCGTAAATTGAAAACTGAAACCATGGGACGCAGCGCAAAATCTTTCCAGGAATTTGTAAAAAATTTTCAATGTAATAAAAATATCTGGAGTCTATGAGATTTAAATAAAAAAAAAATACAAAAAAACGGCACCAGCAACAACTGAAAGAAAATTGTAGTAAATCTACCTACCCTATACAATGCGTTTAGAGAATTGATCTTAGATCCAATTAATTGGGTATAGAAGGCAGGCATAAACCAAATCTGAGTGGAATTTTTATAAATTTTTTTGCCAGCAGATTTGAAAACGTTTATATACGATGCAATATTTATTATGGAGCTAGGTGGAAAAATGGACCGATCCTGACCATATTTGGCAAATTCACTTCTTTTTTTTCCAAAAATATTATTTATGCATTTATTTAGTAATTACATAATACAATTATTGCCACTAATATAAGTAGAATAAGGAGTACTAGCAACGGTGGCTTTCGACTCGGAGATTGGATGATTTTAGATGTAAGTTTGTGTACTATTTTCCGTTATGAATTTGCAAATTAATTTTATATTAATATAACATATGTTTTTTAAGAGGGCAGATGGAACTTTAGATCCGAAGATCTTTTATCTAGCGTGATTATAGGATGTACACTCGTCTAAGATGTTGGTGACGTTAAGTTTCGTGTTGCTCGTAGAGCAAAGTGGAGCTGTTGTTTTTTTTCAAATAGATATTTGTATCAGAAATTACAATGGTCCATTCTTAGTCGAACGATTGCAGATGTTTCTCTCCTGGCATAGTTTTTTGGGCAGATGGGTTTGTTACCAAGTGGATTTACATTTTTGTAGAGAAAGTATGGGCAATATTTTTGCTTTTAATAGCTTTAAGTGAAGATCGGGAAGTAGCTTTATATGGGGGCTATGACTAAGAATTGTCCTATATGGATTATTTTTGAACTTCTGGGTGTAATAAACCCACACAAACCAAATTTAAACCAGATCTATCTGATAATTTATATATAATGTCAAATTAAGTCGATCTCAAAGGCGTCATTTCTATGAGAACTAGGTCTGCACATGCACCGATTTTCACCAATTTCAATAACATTCGTCCTATGACCGATAAAAGCGTATATACCTGTAGTTTGATTACACAGATGGACAGACAAGCGGACGGACGGACATGCCTAAATCGACTCAAAAAGTGATTGTGAATCGATCGGTATAATAAAAGGTGGGTTTTGGTCAAATGTTTTTGGTAGTTGCAAATATCGGCACAAACTCACTATACGCTGATCACATAGTGTAATAGGGTATAACAATTTGGAGGACCTCACGAACAATTGATTTGAATATATGTAGGATAGCTTCAGTGGTTCAGCCGTGATGGTTAGACATACATACGCAACAAGGTTATTATTTATTTATTACTTTGTACGGGAGCTGCCACGCCCATTTCTCATATCCGCCCATTTCCAGCACGGCTGATTACATTAGTAACGGATGGCATCGCTCAAAATTTTCATAGTATACGAAATATATAATATTCAATAACTACTTTGTATGGGAGGTGCCCCGCCGACGGGTCCAATGTCGCCCATTTTTAGCATGGCTATTCACACTAATAACCTGCGAAATCACACAAACGCAAGATATAGGATAATTAATTTTCGCTTTTTATGAAAGGTGACAAGCCCACTTATCCGATCTCCTCCATTTTCGGCACGGCTACTCAAAGTATTAATATTGGACTTTACCCAAATTTAGCTAGATCTGCCTATTAGATTACTCGAGAATTATGGTATTGGATAATTATTTTGTATGGGAGTTTCCACGCCCACTTTTCCGATTACATCAAATTGTGAATGTAAACCAGTCTCGAATTAACTTAATCGCAAACACAAAATTTCATAAAAATCAGTCCAGTCACTCAGGAGGAGTTCAGTGACATATACCGTAAATATATAAAGATATCGAAAAAAATAAGTTTTGCAAATGTCATGTTAGTTAATGTGATGTTACCAAGAACTACAGACTGAAATATACTTAATAAATTAAAATATAATATTATTATTAATAAATATATTGTTTACTAGCTGCTTTTACCCGGTCTTGCCCGGGATCCAAATGCCTTTGACTTGAAAAATGGTTTACTATGCTTACCAGGCACTGAGTACAAATTCCCCAAAAATTTAACTTTCCCCCCCCAACGTTTAGGTTTTTGGGGAGTAAATTCATTTTACTCTATACCACTATGTGATTTGGGTATAATGACTTTGTGCTTCTGTTTGTAACTGCCAAAAATATTTGACCTAGCTCCATTTTTTATTATACCGATCTACTCAGGATCACTTTCAGATTCGAATTAGCGATGTCCGTCCGTCTGTCCGTCTGTGTCCATGTAAACTTTGTAGTCAAACTTCAGGTCGCAAATATGAATATATTTTGATTAAATTTGGAATATAAGCTTTTATCAACCACAGGATGAATGCAATTGAAATTGGTGAAATTTGGTCCATGTTCAGACCTATGAAATCAACATAAACTGCCATAAGATGTTTGTGTTTGTATGTGTTTATTATATCCATTAATCAGTAGTCCAAAAATAATCCTCATAGGACAATTCTTAGTCATAGGCCCCATATAGACCTGCTTCCCGATCTTCAATTAAATCTATTAAATACAACAATTTTGCACAGATTTTTCTCAAATTTGGTTTGCATATATTTTTTCAAAATATAAGTGACTTTACCAAATATGGTCAGGATCGGTCCATATTTCGACCTAGTCCCCATATAAATATAGCATCCGATATGAAGTTTTCCATATCTGCAGACAAAAAAAATAATAACGATACCACTCAAATTTGCTTTATGCTTATTTTCTATATGCATTTAATTGGACCAAAGAGGCAGTGTCTTTAACCATGATTTTTTAATTTAGAAGTTTTTTATAAGACGCTACAGCAAAAATGCTTCAAAAATAAGCTGCGAAACCGCTATAATTTATTTTTGAAGTTTATTTATTTTGTAAACATCAAATAGAACGGAATCGTTTGCAAATTAAAGGAATCAGAACTTTTAGAAATTTAATTTCTTCATTCAATAAGTGATCATCATTGGTCGGAGACGTCCAATTCATAGAAGTTTTAAAAATGGAAAATTAATGCGACGTTTAAAATTGTGCCGCAAGGTTGCTTTAAGCAACTGCTTATAGTATATGTGTGGCCTATTTGGATCAATAGGTAATTATTGCACATACGTAGATAAAATTTATCATAAGACTTTTCACTGAGCTGTGTTCCGCGAGCGAGTCGCGTCTGCCTCAGCGCGTTTGGCAGCACACCCATCTCTTGCAATGAAGGAACCTACTTACAAAAGTTTTTTGGTAGGGATATTGCAGTCGTTTCAGGAGTTTCACATTCCCTGGAGTCAGCTTGTATTATCCGTTGGGCCTCAATATATTTTTGGGTCATTTCAGGAGTTTCGGATTCCCTGGACTTAGCTTATGTTATCGATTGGCCCTCAAGACGTTGTTGAGTCGTTTCAGGAGTTTCACATTCCCTCGACTAAGCTTATCTTAGCCACTGGATTTCTAGACGCACTTGGGTATATTCAGCTTGTCTTGCTCAAGTGTTTCAGAATTTTTGGACTCAGATTGTCTAATTCCTTGAGACTCGATACGAATTTGGGTCTGATCGCGTTCTCTAGAGTTCTGTTTAGTCTAAGCCTTTTTGCACTTGAGGTAGTGCGGCCTATATACTATGCTTTCATGTGCAAGTCACAATTGCAAATATGTAGTTCTTTTTCCACCTTTACAACTCATTTATATAGTGAAACAAGTAAGAAGTTTGATTGAGTTAGAAATTATTCAGGCTCAAGATCGAATGTTTTTACTTTAAATAAAGCAAAAACATTGGCACATTTGTTTCAAAAAATGGATCTATATTCTGCATGACAGGTTATACAGCTGTTTCGGAAAGAGTCACCAACTTGGTAAAAAGTTAAATTCATATATATTTGCTGAAAACAAGCAAATGAGAATTCAAGCAAAAGTTATATTATTTAAGCCTCTTCCAATATAACAAACTAAAATATAAAACAAATTTGAAAATATGTTTGTATATGAGTACACATTGCACACTACAATATACATGTTTGTTTTTGTCTTGAAAAAACAAGAAAAACAATTTGTTTTTGCTAAACATACATTTAGCGTTAACGGCGTGCCCTCCTCATGCATAAGAACAACTAACAACTGGTACTGTGAATAAAAACACCTTTTGCACCTTTTTTAATTGTTTGTGAAAAATATAATATTTATTTTAGCAACGGGTTTTGGCACATTGTGACTTGTTTAACACAAGTATTTGTTTAAGTCAAAAATATTGAAATTAAATTAAGAAAAAAAAAAGAGTTTTAAAATGGTGTTATTAAAGCTTTTAAATAAACCTAAATAATTGCGCATATATCAACTTTTGGGGAAATACATGGGAAAATCCCTTATCACAGGGTAAAATTAAAAATACCTGTGTTTCCCAGATATTTTAGATCAATTCGTATTCTCTTGAAAATTAAAATTATTATTCATAAAAAAATACTCAGATTCCCTTAAATGAATTTATTATTATACCCTCCATTCCAGTGTGCAGTGGGTATATATAAGTTTGTCATTCCGTTTGTAATAATTAGAAAAAAAATTTTGGACCCCGTAAAATATATATATTTGTGATCCTTATAACAACCGGAGTTGATATAGCGATGTCCGTCTGTCCGTCTGTGGAAATCACGATGACGGCATCAATCGGGCAGCTAGGATGCTCGTTAATATAAAAAACGATTTACTAACATCCTGGAAAGTTTGCTGTTTAAAATCGTCCAAATCGGTCGATTAGGGCCCGAGATTTGAAAAAATATAATTTTCTATGTTGTTCTTGTCACGATCACGCCCTCAATATGCTCAGTGATCATTTTTAGTGAGAATGATTCACCAAATTCATGGGAAGATTTCTATTTCAAAAATCATTAAAATCGGTGTAACAGGTCCAGGGAAATCTCTGAAAAAGTAAAAAAAAAAATTTAAATATGATGTTTCTATATTGTTCTTGTTGTTATTCTAAATGTTGTGTTGTTGTCATAGCTGGACTTCTTGTTTTTGTGATCGTTTTGGTAATAGTATAATAAAAACTAACCCTTTGTACATTTTTTTTATTAACTCTGGTAGAAAAATTTAAAAGTTTCCATTGTTTTGGCATCACTAAAAAAATTTGTTAGATCATTTCTGTCATTACCACGAGCCTGCCTGCAAAATTTCAGATCGAATGGGTCACGGGAAAGGGGTTAAAATCGATTCAAAATTTTTTCGACAAGCAGACACTACGAGTTTATATAAAGGGAGTAAAAATTCACCAACATCTAAAGCAAATAATGCTTAAATACGTAGTTGTTACTAAAAAAAAACAATGTAAATTTAACAAAAAAAAAATTTATGTATAAATTTATTTAAAGAGAAAAACACAAAAATAACGTTTGATGTTGTATTTTTTGTGTGCAATATTTACATATACATACATAAACATATTAAATACAAATAATATACATATATTCTATATATGTATATCCATAATAACTGCATATTAGAAATAAATCGGTATATTATTTTATTTACATAAAATTCTGCAGTATTTTGTTGTGGGGAAAATACATTTCTTTTGCATTAACAGAGTGTCACTTCATTTTGCTCAGCGTGACTATGCCACAGTAGATGGCGCCATAATTTTTGTTCTATTTAGCTTTGTAATATATAGTTATTTCTATTTTAACATGAATGTCAATATTTTCAAATAGGTATCATACAGCATAATGTTAAGATATACACGAGCTGGTCTTTTATTTCATACGTTTTTTCATAATTCTTTTACAAATATGAACATAAGTTTGGCATATTAACTTTTTGTTGTCTTTACAAAATAGAGTTACCGAGTTCATCAATGAGTTTTTTGCTTTCAAAACAGTTATACATAGTTATATAGAATTATTATTCTGCTTTACCTACAAAATATCTGATTGCGATTACAAATAATTTTTAAAAATTGTTTATAATTACTCAACCATTATTATTCACATAAATACAAAATTGAACTTTTTAAATTTTCCATTCAAATTTAAGAAAATATCAATTCTATAAACTGGAGTCAAATATTTTCAATTATTAATTACAATTAATTGAATTTCAGAAAATCATATCAAAACGTCGGAAATTATAATTTTAAATTTAGAAGACATCAATTGCATTTTTAATATATAAATTTTATTCGTTAAACACAAATTGAAATTCCAAAAAAAAACACCAAATACCTATGTTTACATTTAAAAAAATTTTACATTTAAAATAAATATTGACATTCAGGAGAAATTAATAGCTTTTCAGTACCGCGATTCAGTAACTTCTTTTAACGATAGTCGAATCGTTAAAAAAGAAAATAGCAAAATTATCAGTAAAATTTTTAAACGATATTCGCTATTGTTAAACTCAGCTCTTGTTGTTATCTAAACGACAACCATTTTTGTGTTGTTTATTCAATCGATAAAAAGTTAAATTTTTAGGTGGAGATGTCGTCATACATAAATAAAAATCATAAAATAGTGAAAATATTTTTCTTTTATTAAAAAAAACAGAAAAATGAACAGAAATATTAGTAAAAAAAATAAAGATATTAAACATAAACATAAAATCTTCCTGTCAAACACGAAGTAATTTGTTTTTTTCTATTCTTCTTTGTGTTTTTCGCTTATTTTGACCGAGATGCCACTCGTTTACAATTTAAATAAATAGAAAAGTAGATTTGTCGACTGTCGTTAAGATGTCTGTACTTAGTGAATCACTTAATCCTTAGTGCAAACAACAATAGCTGTCGATATATTTGCGATTGTCGGATCGTTGAAATTTACAGGATCACACTACAGAAAACATTAATTTAAATTCAATGAATTTTAGAAAACGTCAAATGATATTTAAGAATTGCGAACATAACAATTGTTACATAAATAAACGCAATTTGATGAGAATGTTATTTATTTATATATAAATTTTCACAATTTTTTTTGGATAAAAATTTGAAGTTTTTCAGAAAATAAAGATAACAAATTATTTTATTTAAAATGTTTGGGACATTTCGTTTTTTGCGTTTGGCATCCCAAATTTAATTATTTATTATTATAAATTTATTCTCTATGTTTTCCAAATATGGCAATATTTTAATAAAAAAAATTGAGAGAGCTTTTTTGGTTATTATTTTGTTACTCCATCCGACCTATATGGCCGCAATGAAGAAATATTTGGCCAGTTAAAAGAAACTATGCAGCCAATTAGCACGATTTAATGCATATAGCCACCCTACACAGCAATTACCTTTGCAATGGAGGTTAGAGCGAGCTATTTAATTAGCAAAAACTAAATTACACGAGAAGTTATGTCATATAACCGGAAACGCATGCATATAGGTATATAACCTAAATGCATGCCGATCAGCAACCACGATGACCAAAAAGTAAACACCGAAATTATTCCGAAATAATAGAAAAGACGAAAACCAACCCAAAGAATTTGCTGAAATAATTTGGTATTAAGTTTAACAAATTGTTTACTTTTTCATTTACATTTATTATCAAGACTCAAACCGAGGTGGAGGGTATCAAAGATTCGGCACAGCCGAATTTAACACTCTTACTTGTTTTATTCTGTTATTGTCGTTTGTCATTTTATTTTATAAATATAATTTTATAATTTCTTTCAAACCCGTCTCTGATAAATGTATAATGTGTCCGATCTGCAGTTTGTAACTGTCAAAAATATCTGAGCGAGTTGGCTTAGCGGTGTCCGTCTGGCTATCCGTCTATGTGTCCATCTAAATCTTGGAATCAAAACCACAGGTCGCAAATATGGATATATTTTTATAAAAAACTTTCGCCGACAGTTTCAGGAACATTATTGAAATTTGTGAAAATCAGGGCGTGTTAAATCCTGGGCTCCATGGAATTGACCCCCTATTAGATCGATTTAAATTGCCCTAACATCCAAATTATTATGTAGACCTCGCTCAAGTTTGGTTTATATGTGTTTCTTACACCCAGTAATTAGTAATCCAAAAGTAAACCATATGAGACCATCATTAGTCATAGTCCCCATATAAAGCTATTTCCAAATCTTCACTTAAATCTATAAAAAAAAAGCAAAAATATTACAGATTTTTTTTCAAATTTCGTTTGTACATGTTTTTTTTCCAAAAATGAATGACTTTACCATATATCCATTTTTCGACATAGTCCCTATATAAAAATATACCCTTTCTCTTAACTCATGGTATAGGATATAGTCTAGACCGACTGTAATTTTCCCAATTGTTCTAAATCAATTCGTATTCTCGCGGAAAACAAAAATTAATATTAATTTAAAAAACTCATACGCGCCGTGTTCTATTTCATGAATTTAAAATTCCCGACTCCCAGTTGTTCAAGTTGAATTCGCTAAAAATGTTATTAAAACTTGCTCATACAACTTGTATTCCATAACATAACTTTATTAGGTTTTTTTTTCCTATAAATTCTTGTAAAAAGGTTAGATAATTTCTATAGATAAAAAAATATAAATACAATCAAACCGGCAAGGGAAGTTTTTCCATTACGAAGAAAATAATAATTTTTTTGTCAATAAGAACAGTAGAAATAGTAACAGTAGCAATTATTTTCATTGGTTTTCGTTTTTAATATACATGAACAAATTCATTATATACATATATTTTAGTTAATTTTTAATTCATTTGTTTCAAATTTATTTTTTTACATGCTCTTAATTAACTCTCTTTGACAGTTTGTTTGTTTGGTTGCTTGACGCGGTATCTCGTAAATTGTATGACATTATTTTTTAGGGTTTACATAAAATCATATAAAGGCATGCCTTCAAATTTGTTCTTTTTTTATACTTCTACATTTCTTTACTTATTTTACTAAAAGTGTTTACCAAAAAAACTAATCTAGAAATATTCATAAAATGTGTTCTTTGAATCTGCCTTTAGGATATTTAGAGGTCTTAAATTAATTAAAATAAAACTAGATTTTTGAAACATTATTGTTGCTAAGGATTGCCTGAGATGATAAGGCATTGAAGTAAGGTCTTAGTATCTAGTCTTGGTCAGGGCAGAGCAAAATGAAGAAAAAATCGAATTTCAAATTAAATTTAAAAGTAAATTAATAAAGATTTTTTTTTCTTTTTGGTAATTAACAATTTTTTTTTACTTAATGTATGTACAATTTCATACTGTGATATTGATCTAACTTCGTTAACTGTGAAGAGAGAAATTAAAAAATCATGTAGACTTGATCAACTGGTGATGTAAACAAACTGGTCGTCCAAATGCCAATATCGAAGCCGTGCGTGAGAGTGTTGGTGAAAGTACAAGAACATCAATTTTGAGTCGTCGACAAGAAGTATAAATTTCAAGATGCTCTCTACAGCGTATATTCGCTAAAGATCTAAGTCTGCAAGTTTAATTGAAACAAGAACTGAAGCCCGAGTACCATATACAAAGAAAAGAGTTAATTGAATGGATTAATGCACAACAACAAGTGGTTGCTGATTTTTCGAACAAAATCGTCCTAAGCGATGAAGCTCATTTTCACCTTGATGGCTTCGTTAATCGTCAAAATGGCCTCATTTGAAGTTCAAGAACCCACACGTGTTTGCCGAAAAATAAATGGATCCACAACAGGAGACATTTCCTGGTCATGTAATCCCTCGTTTCATATTTGAAGCAATGGAACGTGTCATTTAACACCATTGGATTTATTTTTATGGTGTTACATGAAGTCAAACGACTATGCCAACAATCCCGCTACTACCCTTGCATAGATGGAGGAAATTCAACGCTGCATCAATGAAATTCAGCAACATTTATATAAAATGGCCATGGAAATTTTCGCAAAAATGTGTGCCTATATGCCAGCAAGCCTTGAAAGCCATTTGCTCGATACTTAATCCATACTTAACCCTATACTGTGTACTTTATGGTTCAATAAAAAAAATAACAATGTAACCAATAGTCTCGACCGATGATACGATACCCTATACCATCCATTTAGAGAGCGGCTCTAAGGTCCAAGTAATTAGATAAGCAACGCATGCTATATTTACATGAGAACTAGATCGAAAAATGGACCGATGCTGACAATATTGGTAAAGTCACTTATTTTTAGCAAGAACATATACAAACCAAATAGGAGAAAAATCCGTGCTATAATGTTGTTTTTGCTGCATTTAAGTGCAGATCGGGAAGCAGCTTTATTGGGGGGTTATGACTAAGAACTCTCCTACAAAGTTTATTGTGGGACTACTGATTAATGGGTGTATTAAACACATGCAAACCAAATTTGGCAAAATCTATATGATAATTTGGGCCTTATGGCAATATAAGTCGATCTCATAGGGGTCATACACCAACATACCAATTTCAACAGCGTTCGTCCTACGCACTGTGGCTGAAATTTTGATTTCATTAGCCAAAAGTCAAATTTTTTGTTGTCACCGATTTTTAAAATTTTAACGCCTTTTTATAGCTAATATATCCAGATTAACGCAGCCAAACAATTAGGTTAAACTGTTGCTAGTTGTGGACGCGGCATGCTGTCAAACTCAACTGTTTTTTTAATTTCAGGAACATGTGATTATTTTTGTTTTTTATCAAAAATAAATGGTTACTACTCGTAAGCTGTCATCGATAATGACCTGCGGTCTTTTTTATAATATTGGTAGGATTATAATCTTTAGCTGTTGTAAGTGGTCACAGCTCTACCGTTTAACATTAGGGGCGTTATGAAATATTTATGAAACTAATATATTTTTCTCAAATTTCAACTTTAGTGGAACAGAAATTCTAGGGAAACAAAAGGGGAAAAGAAACATATACCACCAGGAGAATGGTGAAAGTGTCCTCTTTAACCCTATATACTTCTGCACTCGTGACGACCCGCGGGTAGAACACTTTTTTCATTTTAATGAAATTACTCTAAAAAAAATTCAAATTACGATAATTTAAACAGCCCTATAAGTACTCGTATACAATGGTGTATTAAATTTGTGCTTTAGGTATTTTATAGCTTATAATAGTCATTATTTGTTCGATTACCTTAATATATTTGTAAGTAAGAATGTCAATACACAGACGATGTAATTCATTAGTAACCTGGGTTTTTTTATACCCTATACCACTATGTGGTTTGAGTATAATGACTTTGTGCTGCTGTTTGTAACTACAACAAATATTTGACATAGACCCATCTTTAATTATACCGATCGAATCAGAATCACTTTCTCAGAACCACTTTCTGAGTCGATTTAGCGATGTCCGTCCATCCGTCTGTGTGTCCATGTAAATTTAGTAATCAAACTACAGGTCGCAAATATAAATGCATTTTAATGAAATTTAGTATATGACCTTCTGTCGGCCATAGGATGAACGCTGTTGAAATTGATGAAATTCGGTCCATGTTCAGACCTAGTCCCCATACAAATGACCCCTATGAAATCAACTTAAATTGCCATAAGATCCAAATTATCATATGGATCTCGGTCAAATTGGGTTTGTGTGTGTTTATTACATCCATTTATCAGTTGTCCAAAACTAAACCCAATGTGGCGTGGCAATTCTTTTTCATAGCCCCCCATAAAACGCCGCTTCCCGATTTTTATCTGTTGCACAAATTTGGTTTTATTTTATTTTATTTTATTTTATTTTATTTTTTAAAAATATAAGTGACTTTACCAAATATGGTCAGGATCAGTACATTTTTCGACCTAGGCCCATATAAATATAGCATCCGATATGAACTTTTTCATATCTGCAGACAAAAAAATTAATAACAATGCCACTCAAATTTGCTTTGTGCTTATTTTCTATATCCACTTAGTTGGACCGAAGAGATAGGGTCTCTAAACCATAGTATAGGGTATCACATAGTCGGTCTTGACCGACTATAGTTTCCTTACTTGCTTTAGTATTATATTATTATTATTATTATTATTTATTATTTTTTTATTATTATCATAAGATAATACCGACACACATGAATTTGGATTATCACCACTACATGCAAGAATACGACTTATGGAACACATTCTAAAAATCAGTCATGATTTGGATTTCGGGTCTTCAGGATCAATAAGAAACCAACTAAGAGTTAAGAAGTTCAAAAAAGAAATGTGTTCGAGATGAATATCGCAAATTTGGATTAATTATAGGTCAGCCAAAACAAAGGTCAGGCACTACAAATGATGGCAATACCGCAAGAATATTCTTTTCAAATCCAGAAACAGCATCCGAAATAACAGGAGTGGATTTAAACCTTATTTTCAGTTTTAAAATAATCCCAGAAGTACTTGCGTACAATGAAGAAATTGACTCTAAAAAATTTGGAGATTACGCTAAGGAAACTACAAAAATATATAATATTATTAACGTTTTTTTTTTAACTGTAAACAACTTTTTAGTATTAATAGCAAAATCTCAAGTTGATTTTACTATTTCTTTTTTTTTTTTTGGGAGTGTAAACATTTTTTTGAGTGTAACATTAAAAAAATCCCATTATTACAAAAAATGTTTATAATTATCATTAAAATCCAAATATTAAATTTTTTAATAAATAATAAAATAATAAACACATATTTCACTCTAAAAGTAAAAAAAAATCAAAAGTTCAACTTTGACCTAGAATTTCTTAAAAAGTCCTCAATCAATTTTAATGTAATTAAAACTGGGCCAAGCTGAACTAAATATCTATCCATTAAAAAAAATTAGTTAAGTACATATTTTGATCGGTTCAAAAGTTACAGAATTTTGGCCATTGAAAAACGATTAATTCACATTAAATTTCATATTTACGACCTATAGTTTGATAACATAGACACACAAATAGACAGACAGAAGGACAGACGGTTGGACGAACGGACATCTCTAATTCGACCCAGAAAGTGGTTCTGAGTCGATCGGTACAATAAAAGATGGGCCTATGTCAAATATTTTTGGCAATTACAAACATCACCACAACGTCATTATACCCTAACCATATAGTGGTTAAGACCGACTGAAATTATCATAAGATCCAGAGTTTAATACATATTTTGATAGAATTTAGTTATGTTTGTCCATTCTACCCACTAATCAGTGGTTCAAATAAAAATCCTGTAAGACCATTTTTCGTCATAGTCTCCATATAAAGCTAATCCCCGATCTTCACTTAAATTTATCAAAAAACGAAATTTGTTAATAAATATTTAAATTTGGTTTATAAATGTTCTTGAGAAAAGTAAGTGACTTTAATAAATATGGTCCATTTTTCGACTTAGTCGCCATATAAAAATAACATCAGATATAAACTTTTTCATAGCTACACGCAACAAATTAATAACAACTAGCAGATTCCAGCACTCGAAATTCAAGTGCAAAATCTAGGAAATTTTATTTTTTCATTTAATAAAGACCCTTAAGGTATGCTTCACAATTCAACTCATTTAAAATGAAGAAAACAAACTCAACACATTAACAAATTTAATAAACACACACATAGCATTGTATAAATTTATGTATGTGTTTAAACGATCATAACTCCAAAAAACGATCATAACTCCAAAAAATATTTCAGACGATGAAAATCTGTAAATCTGGGTAACAGCTAAAAATAAATAAATACCGTTCAAATGATAAATTTTTTATCAAAATCGAGGTAAAACTGTGAAACTTACATCGGTAACAAAAAATCGCCTAGCCTATTAATATTATAGATACCATTAAAATTTTTGTTATGCTTATTCTTCATATCCAGTTATTTTTATATCGTAATCGATTTCATGATAAAGACCAAAATTCATGAATATATGTATGGTGTCATTGATGAGTTGTTGTTTGCTCACAAGGATTAAATGGACACACAGAAGATGGTTGCACGCTCAACATTGGAAGTGATTTTAAATTTGAGATGGGTATAATAAATGGTTTGTCTAGGACAAGTAATTTTATAGTTACAATCATGGCAGAAACTTATTCTGTCCTGATCACAAGTATATATATGTATATAAGTTTCCGTAGTTCCTACAAGAAGCACAGGGCCATTTCATTTGTTGCGATTTCTGTAATCTTCAAATTTAAGATGAGTAGCTGATTGGGCTAAAGCATCCAGTCGTGGAGCTGGGGCTGCCAGTAACGCCTCCAAGCAGGCAGTGGGCTTGGATTTAATCACTACATCCACGATGCAGTCATGCTTCAGTAAATATTCATGTTTATTTACCTTATTGCCTGAGACGTTAAGATGTACTGCTATCAGAGGAATCTGAAGAGCCATTGCCCG
Source organism: Cordilura impudica (assembly GCA_963682025.1). Taxonomy (NCBI): domain Eukaryota; kingdom Metazoa; phylum Arthropoda; class Insecta; order Diptera; family Scathophagidae; genus Cordilura; species Cordilura impudica. The sequence goes on along the minus strand of OY821517.1, from coordinate 85,471,379 downwards.
TAAAATACTTGGTCTAAGACCGGAAGTAGAGAGCTGCTTGGACAGTCAAATAGAGGAATTGTTTCTGAATGACAGTTAGAAAACTTTCCGCGCTAAGTGCACTTTGGTAGAAAATCTCATATCCAAAACTGACCACAAGTGGTAATTGTTAAAAATATATACCCAATTATCTGATATAAATAAACCCGCATTTATCAAGTGAATTTGTTTTTTTTATTTCTTAATGAAATATTTACATAAAAAAATATTGTGCTTTTAACAAGTCATTCACTGTTATTTATGCTGTTGAATATGAAGCATTACAGTATCCTTAATAAAAAAAAACGCCTTTATGTTGTAACAGATTTTTTACTTATTTAATAAGGAACTTTTAATTTTTATTTTTTTAAGCAAACCGTAGAATATAGAAATTACAAAATTACAGTGTTCCCAAAGATGCTTTATGATCACAAATTTAAATCTTACCATAAGACTTCTAATTATTTTGCATGGAAGACAGTTTGTTTAAGAATAGTCCTTTCATATTGGGAAACCATAACAGAAAACTGATTTGTTTATTGGCATTCTGGTAAGCATTTTCCAAAACAAATACCAAAGCAATATGAATTTTTTCTTTCCAACATTTAGATCTCTTTTCGATACTGTACTTTAACTGGCAGCAACAATTTATGAATGTTCAAAGGACAAAAAAGGAAACTACACTGTCCATCAACATCCATCTCAAAAGACGCCCTTTTAAAGTTCAGTTTTTATTTGTGCTAATTTATTTCGTTGTTTTTTTCCTGCATTTTTATCACGTAATTAAAACTTGAAACGCATATAAATTAGCAAGCATCTTTCTTACTATTTTGCCTTTTTTCCATTTTGTTACCAGCAAAAATGCTCTAACAAGGCAAAGATGAATGGATGAATAAATGAACGAAGGGAATAGAAACTAACGTATTTAAACAACAGGATGTATCAGACAAGTACGCGTGCAAATATATTCTGTTCTCTTCTGTTCTGTTTTTTTTTTTTTCGAAAAAAAAACAAGTAAATACAAGAAGAATGAAAGACGGGTGGGTAGGTCCCTGCCAGCAGCAACAGAAATTATAGGGAATATAAAACTCTGCCAGAACTGCTAAATGACTGACATTGTTAACCTCACTGATTAACTTTCTTTGTCACGTTAATGCTAACATGTTTTCCAAACGTAACCACCACTATTAGTATTTCAACGCTTAAGATAACAATTAGAACTTAATGAATTTTCTTTTATTTTTCATTATTATTTTATTCTTATAAGACTTTATTTACAAGAGTAAACTTATTAAAATGATCATAACACCGTACACCAGCCATTCTGGGGGGAGATGAGAAATTCCAAGTCAGGGTAAAAGTACTGGCCCAGTATAGTAAAACCTGCAAAGGTTTTCAGAAATTCCAAGTCACGGTGAAAGTATTGGGACAGTATAGTAAAACGAAGAGTTTGAAATGAGAACTCATCAACGGTTCCTTAGTTATATCTAAAAACTAAACAAATAAACATCAAGATAAGAAAAATATATAAATGTTCATAAAAAAGATTTGGACTTGGAACGCCAAGCTCTTTGGAGGTTTTACTATACTGGTATAGTTCTTTCACCCTGACTTGGAATTATTCTTCACCCCCCAGACAACGACCCCAAAAATGTTCCACATTAAAATCAATCAACTAGACATATCTCCGACAGTAGTCCATAAATGATTGTATGTATTAATTACGTATTATACAGCATTTATACTCCGTAAAATGACAATTTTTAAGGTTGATTTGACAAAAGACAAATTGAATATTTCAGTTCGAATCTAATTCTCTTTACGAGCGGTCATGTAAATAATTAAAGCGCTTTGAGTACAACTATTTAAAATTAAAAACAAGTGTATACTTTTGTTTTTGCAATTGCCTATTCTTGATCTTATTTCAACTCACGTGGTAGTCAATTCGGTTAAAAACAGGAATAAAAATTTAGCGATGGCCCGAGGGGCCAAATCTTCATCAAAAAGAAAGCTCCTTGCGAACAAGAAGATGACAAAACTTCCTCCGGGTTTTGTTAACCCGAACATCTCGTCAACTTCCAGCAACAGATTTAGCCTGCTTGCTGGCCTCAATGATATAGACGTAACTCCTGCATCAAATATTAACGATATTAAAAAACACAAACGTCCACCTATAATTGTAGAAACCAATGCCTTATTTGCAAAAGCTGCTTGGTAAGGATTGTATTTTCAAACGTAATTCAATTGGCACCAAAATTTTTTTCTCCAAGTAATAAAATGTACGAATGCTACAAACAAATACTAAAATAAGATGAAGTTTCATTCATATGGAATAAGATGAAGTTTCATTCATATGGCTCCAAAGAAAATAGGTTATACACCACCTTTTACACGGTTTACCTCGCATAAACTCTCATAAAGGAAATCACCGAAGAGCTAAAAAACTACAACCTATCCCCTTCTTCCGAGGCTGCAATAGTCACCAAATTCAGTTCGAACAACAATGCTGTTTACAAAGTTCAATTTGTTCGTAAAAATTTTAATCCAACTGCCTTAAAAAATGTAAGGACAATTTCAAATATTATAATTTCTTGGAAAAAATACAAATCTAAATCCAGGAACAAACCAACTCAATGCAGGAACTGCTTAATGTATGGACATGGCGGTGAACATTGTCATCGAAGTGTGCGTGTATGATAATTGCTGAACAACATCATACAAGTGTTTGTCCACAAATGAAAAAAAAACATGGAAAAGAGAGATCTGATCAATCTGCAAACGACATCAACTGTCCGTTACGTTCTCTCTATTTGGAAACTAGAACAAGAGTTACTTCTAAAAGTCAAAATAAAAGCAGACAACAAAATAACTCATTTCAATTTAAAGTGGGAGATTTCCCTAATTTAAGAAACAACAACACAAATTGTAACAATAACATCAATAACAGCAAAGCTACATATGCTAACCAACTGAAAACAAACAACGATTTATTAAGCATCGATGAGCTTTTTGGTATTTTCACTACAGCTATGGATGATTTGCATAGGTGCACTTCAAAAGTACAACAAATCAAAGTTATAATGTCAATGGTGAAATACGCCTATGGATTATACTAATTTAAACGCTTCACTTGAATGCTAATGGCATTTCAAACTTTTCTAAATTAAAGCAATTTGAGATACTAATTAAACGAGAAAATATTAAAATAGCGTCTTTGAATGACACATTTTTTTCAGAAAATAAAAGACCCTATTTTAAAAATTATTATTTATATAGAAGTGACTGAACAGATGCTAGAGGAGAAGGAGTAGCTCTGTTAATTCATAAATCTGTCGTACATAAAAACCTCTTTATATCAAACACCTCATCAATCGAAAACATCTCAATTGAAGTTATTATAAATCATAGACCTATTGTTGTATCTTCGTTATATTCACCAAGATATACCCATAACTTCTGTGCTGATATCTTGAACATAACACCTTCCACCAAAGAATATATAGTTTTTGGTGACCTTAATGCCAAACATTGTTCTTGGAATTGCCGTTCAAATAATACTGCAGGAATCGCACTCAACAACCTACAGCAATCAAGCAATTTTTTCATTCACTATCCTAATAGTCCAATCCTATTCCCCCATCAACACAATCGCGAAGCATCCACAGTCGATATTATTTTTAGCAATTCCACTTTAAATATAGACGTAAAAACAATGGATTACGAAATAGCATCAGACCATCGCCCTCGAAATTCCAGTGAAAATTCTAGGAAATTTTATTTGCTCATTAAATGAAGACCCTAAAGGTATGCTAATCAATTACACAAGGGAACAATGGTTCTGTTGATTAAGAACTGAATATTGTTTTTAAGGTTATTTGGGACGCTGAATCCAAATCTGCCCTTGGTTTTTTTCTATCAGCTCGACTTTTCGAGATATACCGTTATGTTCAAAATTAAGGCACTTCCGCTACATATATTGGAATAACTTGAAAACGGTTCACCATATTAAATTTAAAAAAAAATCCGAAACTCGCAAACAATATTCTCTTAAAGCCGTGCTTACTTTGTTTTTAAATTTTCCAAGTAGTTTTAGAGATATCGTTCAAGTTTTGAAAAAAAAATTAAAATTTTTTTAAAAAAAACATTTTTTTTGTTCTTTAAAAAATCCTAAAAAATAAAAATGGGACAAAAATCACAGTTTTGGTCTACAAGCAGTTAGTTAAATATATTTCGAATAAAATGAGCTTTATTTCATTGCAATCGGTGCACAACTTTTGATTTTGTTCACGATTTACTGAATTGATATAAATCGCGATTTCCATACAAAAATAACATTTTCTAATGTGTAAGTGTTTGTATGTAATAAGTTAGTTTTTTATGATTCTAAGAATTAAAAAAATTAAGTAATAAAAAAAGATTATTTCATTTTTATGGTTGCGGTAGCAAACTCATAACGCCTATAAATTTTATTGTCCCTTTATGACACCTAGTCAGTTCACAGTCAATTAAAGAGAAAAAAGAAAAGTCCACTTGTTTTTATTGATGTGTGGTTTACCGTTGGTAACGGATGATTTTTTAAAGGAATTCCCCTGAACACATGTGTTCATTCATAAGTGACTGTCAATAAAATTGTGGATATAATTTTTTTTTGGTACTTCAGTAAAAAACTACTAAGTATTTATATGGGTTCATTCAACCAATTTTTCTCATTCAACAAGTGTTTACGAAAGCGAAAAGTATAACGACAAAAAATATAAATCATTTTACATTGAACATTTAATCAGTCAACACAAAAAAGTTCAATTTTGTTCCCGTGTGGTATTTATTGAAAATTGTGTTACTTTGATATATACTTCAAAATTGTGCAATGGCTACGTCAAGAAACACCTGTAAAATCAATCCCAACTATTTTTGTAACATATGTGGCGAATACACGTTTATAAAAAATAGAAAAAGTGTGTCAGATTTTATTAAAAAAATTTATTTTGACTACTTCGGATTTACCATGGAAACCCGTGACAAGTACTGGATTCCTAATACTGTATGTAAAAACTGTGTAGAGTATTTAAGGTTATGGGCAAACAAGCAACGGACCCACTTCAAGTATAAAACACCAATGATCTGGCGGGAACCTTCGAATCATTATGATGATTGTTATTTTTGCGCTGTCAACATAACAGACATTAATAAAACAAACCGGTCTAAATGGATTTATCCTAACGTGTTGTCTATTACCCAACCAGTCCTGTACTCTAGTGAGGATTCAGAACCACAACCATCTACATCTACACACAATTTCCACGACTTACGACAAAATGTTCCTTCACCAATTTCTGAATTTGGATCAGATGACTTGCATTTAGATATTTCTTCTGAACGCGAGCAATTTAATCAGGAGGAGCTTAGTGATTTAGTGAGAGACCTTGGACTTTCTAAAAAAGCATCTGAAATTCTTGCTTCTCGATTAAAGCAAAAAAATCTGTTAACCCAAGGAACAACAATTTCATACTACCGTAACAGAGAAAAAACTTACTTCCATTCTTTTCCGAAGACGATGAATTTGTTTATTGTTCAGATGTTCCTGGTTTAGTAACAACGATGGGATTAGAGGAGAATGATCCAAATGACTGGCGACTATTTATAGATTCTTCTAAACGCAGCCTAAAATGTGTACTTCTGCATAACGGTAATAAATTGGGTTCGTTGCCCATTGCACATTCAACTAAAGCTAAAGAAGAATATTCTACAATTGCCTCAGTTATAAATAAAATAAAGTACAACGAACACCGCTGGCTAATTTGTGTGGATCTAAAAATGGTGAATTTTCTTCTAGGCCAACAAGGTGGCTACACAAAATATCCGTGTTTCATTTGTTTATGGGATAGCAGAGCCAGATCTGAACACTGGAGTAAGAAAGACTGGCCTTCGAGGGAAGCTATGGTTCCAGGAAACCACAATATAGTTAATCAACCACTTGTGCCCAGGGATCGCATAATACCGCCACCTCTCCATATCAAGCTAGGACTTATGAAACAATTTGTCAAAGCTCTCAACAAGGACGGTGATTGTTTTAGATATATCAGTAAAAAGTTCAACAATTTGAGTTCGGAGAAACTGAAAGCTGGCATTTTTGATGGCCCTCAAATTAAAAAATTAATCAATGATGAAAATTTTAGTAATTCCATGACAGATATTGAAAGAAATGCTTGGAATGAATTTGTTTGGATAGTGCGCAATTTCCTGGGAAACAAAAAGGGTGAGCACTATTCGGACCACGTGGATAACATGTTGTCACATTTCAAGCAGCTTGGTTGTAATATGAGCATTAAGGTGCACTACCTACACAGTCATTTGGATTGTTTCCCTGAAAATCTTGGAGACTTCAGTGAAGAACAAGGTGAACGTTTCCATCAAGATATCCGCACCATAGAGGAGCGGTACCAGGGTCACTGGGATAAGCATATGATGGCGGACTATTGCTGGAGCATTAAAACAAATCCCTCTAAACAAGGTTATTTAAGAAAATCTTATAAAAGAAAATTTTTCGATGAGTTGTAATTACATTGTAATATTTGTGTATTAAAATTTTTTATTTTTCTTTAAAATTCTCTATTTGTGTTAAATTAAAAAGTATAGCTGACCATAAAAATGAAATAATCTTTTTTTATTACTTAATTTTTTTAATTCTTAGAATCATAAAAAACTAACTTATTACATACAAACACTTACACATTAGAAAATGTTATTTTTGTATGGAAATCGCGATTTATATCAATTCAGTAAATCGTGAACAAAATCAAAAGTTGTGCACCGATTGCAATGAAATAAAGCTCATTTTATTCGAAATATATTTAACTAACTGTTTGTAGACCAAAACTGTGATTTTTGTCCCATTTTTATTTTTTAGGAATTTTTAAAGAACAAAAAAAATGTTTTTTTTAAAAAAATTTTAATTTTTTTTTCAAAACTTGAACGATATCTCTAAAACTACTTGGAAAATTTAAAAACAAAGTAAGCACGGCTTTAAGAGAATATTGTTTGCGAGTTTCGGATTTTTTTTTTAATTTAATATGGTGAACCGTTTTCAAGTTATTCCAATATATGTAGCGGAAGTGCCTTAATTTTGAACATAACGGTATATCTCGAAAAGTCGAGCTGATAGAAAAAAACCAAGTGCAGATTTGAAATCAGCGACCTCAAATTAGTAAAAATTTGCTATAAATTTCAAATCAACACAAAAAAAGTTCGATTTTGTTCCCTTGTGTTATAGCTAATTCGCAAATCAACACAAAAAGAAACCAATTTTTATAACAAACACATTAACAAATTCAATAAACACACACATAGCATTTTAATGCAATTTACTCAAAATAAAGGAAAAAATTAAAAAATTTGTAAATCTGCAAAATGGTCAAAAAGAAATACCTTTCAAATAATATACGCTTGGTCAAAATCGAAACAAAACTGTAGAACAAAATATCGGTCATAAGAAATCGGCTAGCCTATTAATATTATAGATTATAGTGCAACCAACTGGAACCTTTATATGAATTTTTTAGGCAATAAAATCACGTTATGTTCGGATACACATATACAACACCAAGGCAATAATTGATCAGGAAATCCAAAAATTTATAAATGTAGTTTTCGAAGCAAGGGATGTGTCTACACCTAAAATAACTCAACAAAATAATTACACATTACCAGAATGTACTGTGAAATATATAAAGCTAAGGAGAAGCTTTAAAAGAAAAAGCCAACGATCTTCAAATATAGCCGAGCAAACTTTTTATAATCAATGTACTAAGTTTCTAAATAACATGATTGATAAAATTTGGAGCGCAATACGAAATGGTGTCAATAAATATCCAATTTAAAACCAGGTGATAAATCATTTTGGAAAATAAGCAGGAACTTGCGAGGAAAAGCAAAAAAATTAAATCTCTCACTTTAAAGTTGGAATACAAAAATAAGGACAATGCTGAAGTCCTGACAAATACATTTGTCCAAGCAAATAACTTCACTTCGAACTACAACCACTCGGCAGATACACTAATAAATTCAACAGTAAATAATTTTAAGAAGAAAAATCCTAGTTCTGAATCAGCTACTTATACATCTCTTGAAGAAGAAACGAATATTGTCTCATCAATAAAACCCACAAAATCCCCTGGTTTTGACAATGTTCCGAACCTGCTCTTAAAGAAACTACCACTCAAAGCTCTAAAATTACTGGTTATAATATTTAACAGCTGCATCAAACTCAACTATTTCCCAAACCATTTCAAAAATGCTAAGGTTATAGCTGTCAACAAACCTAATAAGCCAAAAAATAACCCAAATAGCTATAGACCTATTAGTCTATTAAGTAACTTAGGTAAAATATTTGAAAAAATACCACATTCTCGTCTTAGTGAATTTGTAATGACCAATTCTATTGTTGCTAAAGAACAATTTGGATTTAAAAAAGAGCATAGCACTTCTCACCAAATACACAGGATTAAAAATCAAATCATCACCAATAAAACAAGTAAGAAAATTATAGTCGGTCTAGACCCTATACCATGCGTTTAGAGACCCTATCATAAGCCCAACTAACTGGACATAGAAAATAAGCATAAACCAAATTTGAGTGGGATTTTTATTATTTTTTTTTTTTGCTGGAGATATGAAAAAGTTCATATCGGATGCTATATCTATATGAGGACTAGGCCCAAAAATGGACCGATCCTGACCATGTTTGGTAAAGTCTCTTGTATTTTGCAAAAATATATACAAACAAGTTTGAAAAGAATCAGTGCAATATTTTTGTTTTTTGATAGATTTAGGTGAAGATCGGGAAGCAGCTCTATATAGATATAGATATAGCATCCGATATGAACTTTTTCATATCTGCAGCCAAAAAAATTAATAAAAATCCCACTCAAATTTGGTTTATGCTTATTTTCTATATCCAGTTAGTTGGGCCTATGAGATAGGGTCTCTAAACCCATGGTATAGGGTATCATATAGTCGGTCAAGACCGACTATAATTTTCTTACTTGTTCTTTCTTGTTATTGTTATTGTTTTAAGTTTTCTAATTTCTGTGTGTTAGCCGTAATTGTTCCGACCATTGTGTTTGCTTAATGAGTGTGCATATATGGTTATAAATATTAGCTTATGTAGACCGATGTTGTCGCACTTTTCTTAACGTTGTCCCGAACTAAATACAAATAATCGTCAGTATGAAAAAAAACTAACAAAAAAGTAAATTTTCTTAAAAAAGTACCTATTTATTTATAAAAAATTAAATAACTATTTATAGATTTAAAAAATAATAATTAATCAGATTTTTATAATTGTTTTTTGTAACAATTAAGTTTTTCTTTTAAGAATTCTAATTTTGATCTTATAGAAAAATGTACATTTTATAAATTTTATCATTTGTTTTTTAACTCTAATAGAAAAATAAATAAATAAACCCATTATTGTTTCCATAAAACATAAACAATAAATTAGAAATTATAATAAATACATACTGATCAAAAAAGAAAAATAATTAACTTTAAATTGAAATACTAATAGAATTTAAAGGTTAAGAATCGGCAACTGTATTGAAATAATAACCGTACCGAATTTAACACTCTTACTTGTCTAATTCCACGGTTACAATCATTTTAATCATTTAAAATGATTTCGACGTAAAAATTATTTCTCAATTCCAAACAAAAGCAATGACGTTTCACAATGTAGGTTTCTTGTAACTGTTAGCGTCAAAATTAGTGTTTTATTGAGCTGATCCACGTATTTTTTCAGATACACTCTTTCACTGAAATGAAAAATTAACAAACGAAATATTATAATAATACCCTATACCACTCTATGTTCAGGGTATGTGTTTATTTCGGGACAGCTACACGGACCTGGTCCAGTATAATATAACTATGAACAAAATTTAAATAATTTATCTTATTTGCTGGACATATTTTAATTTTTAACGGTTCGGACAAATACCAAGTTTTATAAATTCAGGATATTTGTTATACTTTTGCAAAAATTAAATAAAATAGTTTTCCAAGCGAACAACTTAAAAGTGAGCATGCATAAAAATAGTAAAAGATCACAGATCATAAAATACAAGCAGACAATAATTCAAGACATTCACATTTCACGCACTACTAGTAAATTTAAAAACAATGAGAATGATAAATAAATAATATTTTTGTCGCCAAATACGCAGCACTGGATCTAGTTAATAAAACTGGCATGCCGCCCATATGGCGGCTTTAGACCGTCTAGGGTTAAAGTTCATATTACCGATGTGTATCTGTCTGAGTCTCCATGTAAACCTTATAATCAAACTATAGGTCACAAATATGAATATAATGTGATAAATTCTGTTTATAAGGTTTTCCAGGTAATGGCATGAACGATATTGAAATTGGCTAAAATAACGTAGACCCCATAAAAATTACCATATAAGATCGACTTACATTGTTTAAGATCCAAATTATTATATAGATCTGGGTCGAATTTAGTTTGTGTGCGTTTTTTTATACCCATTAATAAGTAATGCAAAAATTAAACAATCTATGAAATAACAATGATATTTCATTGAATTTTTTTTAATTTGGTTACTTAGGTTTTTATGAAAAATAAATTAACACTAAATTTTGTTGACCTAGTCCTCATATAAAAATAGCATCCGATATGAAATGTCACCAGATTACAAATTTATAACAATTAGTTGGACCTTAGAGCCTTTTTGTAAGCATCTGATATAGGGCATCGTACAGTCGGTCTAGATTTATTTTCTTACTTGCTTATATTGCATTGGTTACTTATAAAATATGCTTAAAAATCTTTAAATGAAGCAGTTCGTTAGAGATCCATGGTCTCCGTCGAGAACACAATGTGTCATCCTTATTTAAAACGAGGGTGCTTCCCTGCTGAAAATGCCGCTTTCACAGAGAGTAGATATAGGAAAAAGCCCGCAGCACATTATCACTCCATCTGAATAAAGAATATAATGTGTTTTTATACCCTCCACTCCAGTGTGCAGAGGGTATATATAAGTTTGTCATTCCGTTTGCAATAATTAGGAAAAATATTTTTGGACCCCATAAAATATATATTTTTGTGATCCTTATAACAACCGGAGTTAATATAGCGATGTCCGTCTGTCCGTCTGTGGAAATCACGATGACGCCATCAATCGGGCAGCTAGGGTGCTCTTTGACATAATAAATGATTCACTAACATCCTGAGAAGTTTGTTGTTTAAAATCGTCCAAATCGGTCGATTAGGGCCCGAGATTTGAATGAAGAACTAAAAAAAGTCTTAAAAAAATATAATTGTCTATGTTGTTCTTGGCACGATCACGCACTCAATAGGATAGCTAAGGTGATCATTTTCAGTGAGAACGATTCACCAAATTCGTGGGAAGATTTCTGTTTCAAAAATCATTAAAATCGAATCGGTGGAAAAGGTCCAGGGAAATCTCTGAAAAATTAAAAAAAAAATTTTAAATATGATGTTTCTATATTGTTCTTGTTGTTATTCTAAATGATGTATTGTTGTCATAGCTGGATTTGTTGTTTTGGTGGTCATTGTGGTACTAATATAATAAAAATTAACCCTTTGTGCATTTTTTTTTTATCAACTCAGGTAGAAAAATTTAACAATTTCCATTGTTTTGGCGTCACTAAAAAAATTATTAAATCATTTCTGCCATTGCCACGAGCCTGCCTGCAAACTTTCAGATCGATTGGGTCACGGGAAAGGGGTTAAAAGCGATCCAAATTTTTTTCGACAAGCAGACAATACGTGTTAATATAAAGGGAGTAAAAATTCACCAGCATCTAAAGCAAATAATGCTAAAATATGTACCTAGTTGTTAATAAAAAAAAAACAATGTAAATTTAGCAAACAAAAAATTTTATGTATTAATTTATTTAAAGATAAGAACTCAAAAATAACGTTTGATGTCGTATTTTTTGTGTGTAATATTTACACATACATAAATACACATATTAAATAATACAAATAATATACATATATTCTATATATGTATATTCATAATAACTGCATGTTAGAAATAAATCGGTATATTATTTTATTTACATAAATTTCTGCAATATTTTGTTGTGGGGAAAATACATTTCTTTTGCATTAACAGAGTGTCACTTCATTTTGCTCAGCGTGACTATGCCACAGTAGATGGCGCCACAATTTTTGTTCTAATTAGCTTTGCAATACATAGTTATTTCTATTTTAACATGAATGTCAATATTTTCAAATAGATGTCATACAGCACAATGTTAAGAGTATACACGGGCTGGTCTTTTATTTCATACGTTTTTTCATTATTCTTTTACAAATATGAACATAAGTTTGGCATGTCAACTTTTTGTTGTCTTTATAAAATAGAGTTACCGAGTTCATCAATGAGTTTTTTGCTTTACATAGTTATTTAGAACTATTATTCTGCTTTACCTACAAAATATCTGATTGCGATTACATCTAACTTTTAAAAATTGTTTATAATTACTAAAGCATTATTATTCACATAAGTAAAGGGTGATTTTTTAAGAGCTATAGGAAAGTTTTCCAAAAAAAGCGCATAAAATTCAGAAAAATGCATGAAATCTTTATTTGAATCGATAGTACGGTCCATATAATTTAGTGTTTGAAGATTATTTCATGCAAATGTTGACCGTGACTGCGCCTCAAATGGTCCATCCGCTTAGTCCAATTTTGCCATACTCTTTCCAACATTTCGGCCGGTATCTCACGAATAAATGCTTCAATGTTGTCTTCCAATGCGTCAATTGAGCGGGATTGTCTGTATAGACATGAGCTTTAACATAGCCCCACAAAAAATAGTCTAAAGGCGTTAAATCGCACGATCTATGGGGCCAATTGACCGGTCCCGAACGTGAAATAAAATGTTCACCGAACTCGCCTCTCAATAAGTCCATTGTTGCGCGTGCTGTGTGGCATATGGCATATGCCGTCTTGTTGAATCCACATGTCATGCAAGTCAAGCTCTTGCATTTTGGGCAAAAAAAAGTTGGATATCATCTCTCAGTAGCGCTCACCATTCACAGTTACATTACGATTCGCATCATCTTTGAAGAAGTACGGTCCAATGATGCCACCAGCCCATAAACCGCACCAAACTGTGATTTTTTCTGGATGCATTGGTAGCTCTTCCAATGCTTCTGGCTGATATTCACTCCAAAATCGACAATTCTGCTTATTTACGTACCGATTACGAATCGATTAAACTGACCATAAAATGGAAGAAGCGCGCGATGAACTTTCTTAACAGAGCACGCATATTGATAATAAAATTCAATAACTTGCAAGCGTTGTTCGTTTGTAAGACGATTCATGGTTAAATTATAGACCAAATTGAAGATGTTTGACAATGAAACAAAATACGAAACGTGCGTCAGCTGTTTAAACCAGTGTTGCCAAAAAGATAATAGCTAAAAAATCACCTTTTACAAAATTGCATTTTTAAATTTTCCATTCAAATTTAAGAAAATATGAATTCTAAAAACTGGAATTAAAATTTCAAATTATAAATTAGAAAATATTAATTGAATTTCAGAAAATCATATCAAAACGTCGGAAATAATAATTTTAAATTAAGAAGACATCAATTGCATCGAATTCCAAAAAAAAACACCAAATATGTTTACATTTAAAAAATATTTACATTAAAAACAAATATTGGCATTCAGGAGAAATTAATAGCTTTTCAGTAATCGTTAAAAAAAAAGAAAATAGCAAAATTATCAGTAAAATTTTTAAACGATATTCGCTATTGTTAAAGTCAGCTGTTGTTGGTATCTAAACAACAACCATTTTTGTGTTGTTTATTCAATCGAAAAAAACTTACATTTTTAGGTTGAAATATCGTCATACATAAATAAAAATCATGAAATAGTAATAATATTTTGCTTCTATTAAAATACTTTTTTATATAAATAAAAAAATTATATAGCATATTCAATTCATTATTTCATTTTCAAATAAATAAACAGATATATTAGTAAAAAAAATAAAGATATTAAACATAAAGATAAAATCATCCTGTCAAACACGAAGTAATTTGTTTTTTTCAATTCTTCTTTGTGTTTTTCGCTTATTTTGACAGAGATGCCACTCGGTTACAATTTAAATAAATAGAAAAATAGAGATGTCGACCGTCGTTAAGATGTCTGTACTTAGTGAATCACTTAATCCTTAGTGCAAACAACAATAGCTGTCTTTATATTTTGCGATTGTCGGATCATTGAAATTTACAGAAATGGACCACAGAAAACATTGATTTAAATTCAATGAATTTTAGAAAACCTTAAATGATATTTAAGAATTGCGAACACAAAAATTGTTACATAAATAAACGCAATTTGATGAGAATGTTATTTATATATTATTTTTCACAATTTTTTTTGGATGAAAATTTAAAGTTTTTCAGAAAATAAAGATAACAAATTATTTTATTTAAAATGTTTGGGATATTTGGTTTTTTGCGTTTGGCATCCCTTATTTGATTATTCATTATTATTATAAATTTATTCTCTATGTTTTCCAAATATGGCAATATTTTAATAAAAAAGTTGAGAGAGCTTTTTTTTTGGTTATTATTTTGTTACTCCATCCGACCTATATTGCCACAATAAAGAAATATTTGGCCAGTTAATAGAAACTATACAGCCATCTCCAATTAGCACGATTTAATGCATGTAGCCACCCTACACAACCATTACCTTTGCAATGGAGGTTAGGGCGAGCATTTAATTAGCAAAAACTAAATTAAACGAGAAGTTATGTCATATAACCGGAAACGCATGCATATAGGTATATAACCTAAGTGCATGGCGATCAGCAACCACAATGACCAAAAAGCAAACACCGAAATAAATCCGAAATAATAGAAAAGAAGAAGTTTAACAAATTGTTTACTTTTTCCAATATTTTGTTTACATTTATTATCATTACTCAAACCGAGGTGGAGGATATCAAAGATTCGGCACAGCCGAATTTAACACTCTTACTTGTTTTCATTTAAAGTTGATATACGCTTCCATGCAAAACATCCTAAAATGTATGAATTTTATTAAATAAAACGAAAAGCTTGGCATTATCGCACATTTCGGATCCATCAGAACTGATTTTTAGATTAAACAAGTAAGCAGATTATAGTCGGTCTAGACCGACTATACGATACCCTATACCATGCGTTTAGAAACCCTATCTCTTAGGCCCAACTAACTGGACATTGAAAATAAGCAAAAACCAAATTTGAGTGGGATTTTTATTAATTTTTTTGGCTCCAGATATGAAAAAGTTCATATCGGATGCTATATCTATAAAGGGACTAGGTCCAAAAATGGACCGATCCTGATCATGTTTGGTAAAGTCTCTTGTATTTTGCAAAAATATGTACAAACAAAATTTGAGAAGAATCAGTGCAATATTTTTGTTTTTTAATAGATTTAAGTGAAGATCGGGAAGCAGCTCTATATGGGGTCAAAAGAATCATTTTTGGACTACTCATTAGTGGATGTAATGAACGCATACAAACCCAATTTGAGTAAGATCTATATGACAATTTGGATCTTATGGCAATTTATGTCGATTTCATATGGGTAATTTGTATGGGGGCTAGTTCTGAACATGGACCGATTCTCACCAATTTCAATAGCGTTCATCCCATGGCCGATAAAGGCTTATATACCAAATTTCGTCAAAATATATTCATATTTGCGACCTGCAGTTTGATTACAAGCTTTACATGGACACACAGACGGACGGACGGACGGACGGACGGACGGACATTGTTAAATCAACTCGGAAAGTGATTCTGCTTCGATCGGTATAATTAAAGATGGGTCTAGGTCAAATATTTTTGGTTGTTACAAACAGCAGCACAAAGTCATTATACCCAAACCACATAGTGGTATAGGGTATAAAAATTACTATAATCAATTTAAAACAATGTTTTTCACTTAAAAAAAGCTTAAATTTATTTAACAATACGCAGGAAAAAAATACTGCACGTATACAAAAAAATTATTATCCAAAGAATCCAAATGGTCCTCCAAAGCCGGGGCCACCGAAACCGGGGCCACCAAAACCGGGGCCACCGAAACCGGGACCACCGAAACCGGGGCCACCAAAACCGCGGCCACCGAAGCCGCGGCCACCGAAGCCTCGGCCACCGAATCCTCCAAATCCTCTTCGCCCACCGAATCCTCCACCAAATCTACCGAATTGTCTAGCTACCCGAGTGGATTCGCCATCATCTATAACAGCATCATCCAAACCGATTAAGGTTGAAGCAATATCAGCCGATTCCACAGCTTTTTCCAAATGTTCTTCATCAGCCACAACATCACAGACGAAAGCCAATGTTACAGCTAACAAAGCCAGAAACCATAAGGACCGCATGTTTATAAAAATTTAGTTTCAGTGATTATTTTAAAGATTTTAGATTTGTAATAAACAAAATTCGCTTTACTTTGTATTATTTATATAGAATATCGTAAAGTTATTTAACAGCTTTTGAGTTACATAACAAAACGACCGAAAAAAACTTGATTGATCGGGTTTGCTGGGTATTTTCTATTCATTTATTCTGTTTTCTACTTTTTTTTTTTTTTTATTGTGCGATTACGATTATGTATTATTGTCTTTATTGTAATCATTAATGAAATTAAAATTAATTATGCTTTATTCAAAATACGACTTAGTTCATAAACCAGAATCATTCTGTTGTAGACAGCAAATCAATGACGATTCACTATTTTAGCTTAAAACCTTTTAAATGACCAAACTAATGATTAGTTGAACTTACTTACCTTTGTGTGTGAAATAATCGCTAGTCGAAGCTAATGTTTAGTTGAACTTACTTAGCCCTGTGTGTGAAATATTCGCCAGTCGAAGTAACCGGATTCTGATATACAACAACGCACTTTCAAGTTGAATGACAACACGCAAAATTTAGGAATTGTTCTTTCATGGAAAATATTAATATATTCTCAGAGAAAATAAAAAAAATAAAAATATCCGTATCTGCCAGTTCTTCTAGATTCGAATTAATGCATTTATTACTTTGATATGTACAAGCAGAACAAATTAATATAATCTGAAACAAGTAAGAAAATTATAGTCGGTCTAGACCGACTATACGATACCCTATACCATGCGTTTAGAAACCCTATCTCTTAGGCCCAACTAACTGGACATTGAAAATAAGCAAAAACCAAATTTGAGTGGGATTTTTATTAATTTTTTTGGCTGCAGATATGAAAAAGTTCATATCGGATGCTGTATCTATAAAGGTACTAGGTCCAAAAATGGACCGATCCTGATCATGTTTGGTAAAGTCTCTTGTATTTTGCAAAAATATGTACAAACAAAATTTGAGAAGAATCAGTGCAATATTTTTGTTTTTTAATAGATTTAAGTGAAGATCGGGAAGCAGCTCTATATGGGCTCAAAGGGATCATTTTTGGACTACTCATTAGTGGATATAATGACCGCATACAAACCCAATTTGAGTAAGATCTATATGACAATTTGGATCTTATGGCAATTTATGTCGATTTCATATGGGTAATTTGTATGGGGGCTAGGTCTGAACATGGACCGATTCTCACCAATTTCAATAGCGTTCATCCAATGGCCGACAAAAGCTTATATACCAAATTTCATCAAAATATATTCATATTTGCGACCTGCAGTTTGATTACAAACTTTACATGGACACACAGACGGACGGACGGACGGACGGACGGACGGACGGACATTGTTAAATCAACTCAGAAAGTGATTCTGATTCGATCGGTATAATTAAAGATGGGTCTAGGTCAAATATTTTTGGTTGTTACAAACAGCAGCACAAAGTCATTATACCCAAACCACATAGTGGTATAGGGTATAAAAAGTGATCTAAAAGTTATAACGGGTGATTTTTTTGAGGTTAGGATTTTCATGCATTAGTATTTGACAGATCACGTGGGATTTCAGACATGGTGTCAAAGAGAAAGATGCTCAGTATGCTTTGACATTTCATCATGAATAGACTTACTAACGAGCAACGCTTGCAAATCATTGAATTTTATTACCAAAATCAGTGTTCGGTTCGAAATGTGTTTCGCGCTTTACGTCCGATTTATGGTCTACATAATCGACCAAGTGAGCAAACAATTAATGCGATTGTGACCAAGTTTCGCACTCAGTTTACTTTATTGGACATTAAACCAACCACACGAATGCGTACAGTGCGTACAGAAGAGAATATTGCGTCTGTTTCTGAGAGTGTTACTGAAGACCGTGAAATGTCGATTCGTCGCCGTTCGCAGCAATTGGGTTTGTGTTATTCGACCACATGGAAGATTTTACGCAAAGATCTTGGTGTAAAACCGTATAAAATACAGCTCGTGCAAGAACTGAAGCCGAACGATCTGCCACAACGTCTAATTTTCAGTGAATGGGCCCTAGAAAAGTTGGCAGAAAATCCGCTTTTTTATCGACAAATTTTGTTCAGCGATGAGGCTCATTTCTGGTTGAATGGCTTCGTAAATAAGCAAAATTGCCGTATTTGGAGTGAAGAGCAACCAGAAGCCGTTCAAGAACTGCCCATGCATCCCGAAAAATGCACTGTTTGGTGTGGTTTGTACGCTGGTGGAATCATTGGACCGTATTTTTTCAAAGATGCTGTTGGACGCAACGTTACGGCGAATGGCGATCGCTATCGTTCGATGCTAACAAACTTTTTGTTGCCAAAAATGGAAGAACTGAACTTGGTTGACATGTGGTTTCAACAAGATGGCGCTACATGCCACACAGCTCGCGATTCTATGGCCATTTTGAGGGAAAACTTCGGAGAACAATTCATCTCAAGAAATGGACCGGTAAGTTGGCCACCAAGATCATGCGATTTGACGCCTTTAGACTATTTTTTGTGGGGCTACGTCAAGTCTAAAGTCTACAGAAATAAGCCAGCAACTATTCCAGCTTTGGAAGACAACATTTCCGAAGAAATTCGGGCTATTCCGGCCGAAATGCTCGAAAAAGTTGCCCAAAATTGGACTTTCCGAATGGACCACCTAAGACGCAGCCGCGGTCAACATTTAAATGAAATTATCTTCAAAAAGTAAATGTCATGGACCAATCTAACGTTTCAAATAAAGAACCGATGAGATTTTGCAAATTTTATGCGTTTTTTTTTTAAAAAAAGTTATCAAGCTCTTAAAAAATCACCCGTTATATGTAGAAGGTTCTTGATGCGGGCTGTTGTCTAACCACATCATTGGTATACCAAAAGGCATAGCTTTCTTCTTTTCACTTTTCCATTGCATAAGAGTTGAATAGCAATTAAAGCAAACTTTTTTAAGGTCATTGTTTACGTCAGTGATAAACTCTTGCGAGAAACATTGTTTATAGGCTATAAAAAAAATCACTCGCATTGCCACATTTTTCATCGCTTGCTATGAAACGTCCACAAACATTACAAAAATGGTCCATTTTACATTTTGGTTCCGACATTTATAATACAATATATATTATACAATGTTTTTTTTTTTTTTGTTATTTTTATGAAACCGATGCACTTAACTTAAATCACTCACAAAATGAAATAAGTTCCAAAAAAATTAAAAGCGAATTATATCACGACCGAGCGAAAATTAAAGGATATCAGCTTCGGCTGAGTTTCGAGTCTTAACTGAATCTTCATTTTTGAAATTAGTTCGCTTGTACGCTACCTGTGCGGTGGTTGAAAACAACAAAGTTGTTTTACTAATTCCTAATTCTTGGAACATCCCTTTTTAATTACTTCTACCTAAATCACTATTTATTTAATGGTTTTGGGATTTTTAACGCAAATTTTCGACCATTTTCTTTTCAAATCAAATTTATTGAAGAAACTGAGAAGCATATTATAGATTAAAGACTTAGTTTTGTGGAAAATATTTTCAAAAAGCACAAAAAAAAATAATTTTCCCAACATTTTGCTTCATAAGCACCACAAAAATTTTCTAAATCAATTTTTTCTTTAAATTTTGATTGTTGTCTCTAGCAATAATTTGACTTTTACAGATTGAAAAAATATCAATTAGTCGACGAGTTATAGCCAAAAAACCATATAAACAATATGCTGAAAATCGGCATTTGACTGCAAAGTTCGAAGGTCGATTAAAAAAAAATTCGAACTAACATAAACAAACGCCGCGATACGGGTCTTCTAATTTAGCCTCTATTTTCACCTCTCACTCTCAGAATCGACCTAACTTTTGCTAATCTGAATTTGTTCCACAGTGTAGTTGTAGTTTATATTCTCCCCATAAAAAATTATATACCATACAACGTTTGTAGGAATGTTTTTGCGGTGCACTATATGATCAGCTGTTGTTTATTTACTATTTATCAGCTTTTGTACTTTATTACAATTATTTTTTTTTTTTTCAATAATTTTGGCAAAAATAGTATAAATAAGTAAAAGGACAAATATTTTACCTTTATTTGAAATTTTTTTTTCAGATTTTAGTACATGAATATACGACAGGGTGTTCACATACCTATATCTATAATATTAATAGGCTAGGCGATTTCTTGTGACAGATGTTTTGTTCCACCGTTATATCCCGATTTCGACTAAGCATATATTATGTGAAAGATATTTCTTTTTAGCCGTTTTGCATACTTACAGATTTTAAAATTTTTTCCTTTATTTTGAGTAAATTGCATTTAAAGTTGCTAATAACACATACATAAAATTATACATATGCTATGTGTGTTTTATTAAATTTGTTAATGTGTTAGTTAATGAGTTTTTTATCTTCACTCACAATAATAATAATCCATAAAAGTGTTGGTTTATGAATTGGCTAAGTTGAAAAATAAAGCTGCCTAGAAATTGGACTCGGATTTCAAAAGCTGGAACCTCTAGTATTATGTAATATTTTATTGTAAAGCCAACGTCTGGACAATATTTTTTATTTCATTGTAAACAGATCGTTTGGATTGCACTAAGTCTGAACATATTTCAATTTTCACCAACTTCAATTGCGTTTGTCTTATAGCCGAGAAATGCTTACATACAAAATTTCATCAAAATATTACATGGACAGACAGACAGACGGATGGCCTGTCTTGCTATTAAAAAACTAAATGGTGATAACTAAAAGATTATTGTGCTTTCAAATCTTTAAGACTAATATTAGCCAAATTTGAGAATAAATTTGAGAATAAATTTGAGAATAAATCGTACGGTTGCCCACAAATAATCAATTGTTTTTAATTTCACTCGAAATGTGTTCCTAGCAAGATTCTTTATAAACAATTCCTTCAGTGTATTAATTATAATTATATAATACTTCAAACTATTAAGCCAGACTCTTAATATCTAAAGTACTACAGTTTGTTATGGTACATAGAAATATAATTGAAAATTATATTCCTATGCAGAACGCTATATAAGTACTTAATTAGGCAAAACATAAAATTTTCAAACTTTAAAAAGTACGATGAAAAAATGCCCAGAAAATGAAATGATAAAAAACACACTCATTACAATTATTACAAAATATTCATAACATCGCAAATACAAGTTTTAGTTCATCCCATTCTTAACTTTATTATTTTTATGTATTTCTTTTTTATATTCATTTGGTGTTAATGAAATAATTATTGTTACATTTTCAGATGTTGGCTTAAAAAAAAACTTTGCTAACACTCCCATCCTTTTGGTGATTACTAATTCCGGTAAAGAGGCACGATGCCTTTCAGATTGTATACATAATCATACGAAACAAGTACGCGTAAGTATGCTTTACTTAACACCCCAGTCATTTGAGTTAATTTTTTTGCAATTTCTTTTAATAATGAACATTATATATATGAAAGTATTCTATGGGAAACACAGTAAAAAAAAAAAAATAAAAGAAATAAAAGAACCTAACTGTGAACAGAAAAAAGGACCAACTGTAAAACCAAAACGAAACCATAATCAACTAAAACATACAAATATAAAAGAAAAAGTTAATAAAGTATTATCACGCCGAGTTTTTAACCCTCTAAGAAACGAACTAAAATTGTATAGACAGGTGTGTTGCCAGTTTCGAGGACATACGTGGAATATTTTCTACCGGTTCTATATCGTATAACCCACGAAGGACCCATAAAGGACCTAGGGTCTAATTTGCGCAATCGCAAGCGAACGTCTTTTTATTCGAACGTGTGAATTTTTATACTTTTGGGATTTTCTTATACGATAACGAATAATATGTGAAATTTCTGATTTTGGAATTCGATAACGAGTGATCATTCGAATGCAACCTTGGGAAATTTTACTAGTTAGCAAAATAGCTTGCGAAATGAAGTTTTTTCCCAATTAAGCGGAAAAAAAATGTTAGTGTAAATAAATATAATATATAATAAATAAAATAAATAATAAAATTTTTAAATTTGTAATAAGAGTCAATGAAGTGTATACAATGTAGAAAACCCAACAATTTGTCAATGAACTACCGCATAAAATTTTGTGACCACATAAAATAAAACACCATACGAATCAACCATTAGATCTCTGGTGGGACCCAGCAAAGAGCATAATAATAACATATTTATGTTTGTCGTTTCCTTGTTTGGCTTCGATGTGGTTGAATTTATTTGGAGCTGTACGCAAGTTGCCATCACCACGAGATAGGAATCTCTCATTTACGAACGAATCATAATATGATAAATAACCCAGCAAAAATTTCGTAATAGCAGCTCATTGATTTTTGCATTACCAATAATGACCTACCACTGCCCACTGCATTACTTCCAAAAGGAAAATAAGGCGTTACTAATAATGTGTTATACAGCTACTTATATTTCATGCCAGCGCCTTGCATACTGCATTACTTTCAAAGTGAAAATAATGAGTTCATAGGCAACTATTTACCTCCAATGACATCTCCGTGTTAAAATAATTAGCTTATCAGGCAAACTTCAACCAGTTACATCTCATTCTAAAACCCATTATTTTGTAATGTTTGTTTTTCCTGGGAATAGAAAGGAACAAACTTGAATCAATTTGTTAATATTTCACTGCGTTTTAGTGTCACTTCATTTAAATTTTATAATGAACACTAGCTGTTTTTACCCGGTCTTGCCCGGATCCAAAGGCCTTTGACTAGAAAAATGGTTCACTATGCTTACCAGGCGCTGTGTACTTAGTCCCCAATGAATAAATTCTCAAAAAATGAACTTTCTCCCAAAAATTTGTATGGGATTGGGGAATTTGTTCATGATGAAAAATTTCCCAAAAATATGAACTTTCTCCCCAAAAGTTTTTACGGGATTAGGGAATTTGTTCTTCATGAAAAAATTCCCTATTCCCATACAAATTTTTGGGGAGAATATTAATTTTTTGAGGGAATTTGTTCATTGGGGACTAAGTCCTCAGCGTTTTTTGGGGAGCAAATTTATTTTTAATTTCAATTTAAAATTTTTTGATTTTTTAATTTAGAAGTTTTTTTATAAGCAAATAAGCATCAAAAATAAACTGCGAAACCGCTTTAAGTTTTTTTTAAGTTCATTTATTTTTTAAACATCAAAAATAACGGAATCTTTTGCAAATTAAAGGAACCAGAATTTTTAAAAATTCAATTACTTCATTCCATAAGTGGTCATCGTTGAGCAGAGACGTCAAATTCATAAAATTTTCAAGAATGGAAAATAATGCGACGTTTAAAATTGTGCCGCAAGGTTGCTTTAAGCAACTGCTTATAGTATATGTATCTATAATATTAACAGGCTAGGCGATTTCTGTGACCGATGTAAGTTTCACAGTTTTACCCCGATTTGGACAAAAAATTTATCAAAATTTTTAGCTGCTAACCAGATTTACAGATTTTCATCGTCTGGAACATTTTTTTTGGAGTTATGATGGCTTAAAGATGCTACTAACACATACATACATTACACAATGCTATGTGTGTGTTTATTAAATTTGTTAATGTGTTTGTGCTAATGTGTTGAGTTTGTTTTCTTCATTTAAAATGAGATGAATTGTGAAGCATAACTTTAGGGTCTTTATTAAATGAAAAAATAAAATTTCCTAAAATTTGCACTCGAATTTCGAGCGCTGGAATCTGCTAGTAGTAATTATTGCACATACGTAGATAAAATTTATCATAAGACTTTTCACTGCCCAGTTGTCGTCAACTTATTTTAATCGCCAAAATATACTTTTCAGATCATTCAGATATTTTAGCCGCGCACCGAAATGATGCTATTGAAAAATACAGATTTTAAATACGTTTATTGCAGGACAGATATTGAGAGCAGTATGGGGAATTTGTTCATTTCTTTTGGGGACCTTTTTTCAAATTTGGGGATTTTGTTCATCGTGAAGTTATTCCCAATCTCTTGTTACATTTTCTGTTTAATCTGTTACATTTATGCAGTGTTGTAAAACATATTTATTTCCGTCTTTTGCAATACTGAAAAAATAAATCGTTTCGTTACATTTACGCGTAAGGAAATTAGAAATATTTTCACTATCGAAATAAATTTCGATACGGAATTATATCAATCACGATTGCGAAATTAGGCCCCTGATATTTTCAATGTAGCTTGAAAAGACCGTATTGATCGAAATGTATATAATAAAACAAGGACTCGCTTGTAAAACTTCTTGTATTTTCTGAACCATATATTTCAGCTTATAGAAACGTTTTCGTACAAAAAGTGATAGATAAATATGCAGATATTTCTATATTAATGGGTAGCAATGACGGAATCCATCTTCAAACTCTGTCAGAATCTGATGATGATAACTATGCTTCGTAATGTTATTAATAATATGTCATAAAAAGTTACTCTTAAACCTTTGTAACTAAATTGGCTTGACATAATTCCGTGAAACAACCTCATTTATAAATTAATATCAAATATTGAACAAATTAATTTATGTAAATAATGCAACTCTGTTTAATTTCAAAAAAGTTTAATATATGAGGCTATCAGCGCAAAAGTGGTGTGACCTCAAACAATTTAATTAGGAGAGAATGGGGTGTATACTTTTTTGAATTTAATTTCTTTTGTGAAAATGATTTTGTTTTATTTTTAATTTATGACAAGAACGTATTTATTAAGATAATATTAGAGAAAAAAAAATTTGGGTTACACCACATCTGGACAAGTTTATTAATCCTTTCAGACCTGAGTAGTAAAACGATTGTAGTCATTGTTAGCCATCAATTTAAAAATTATTTTTAGCAAAGTGTACTTTCTTTTCTTTTAATTCTGTTTTGTGGAAAGAACACGCAAGAATACTCACAATCACTGAATACGGGTAAAAAAAAATCAGAAAAAATTTATTTATTTAAGCACCTCTACCCAGATCTAACAATCAGTGCTAGTTCTGAAAGGGTTAAGAAATCGATCAAAATAGCTAGTACAAGAGCTATTTATCATTTGTCTCATCATAATACACCTCATCCCTAACGCTGTTGGAGTAATTCAGGCTGTTTTAAAAAGTATGAGGAACTGGCGGGACGATCAAGAAGATCTTTTTTTTTACAGAAAAGGGGACATCTTCGTTGTTAGAATACTTAAAAAGAAATTTCAAATTTATAGAATTTTTGTAATCTTAGCCACCGAACATTCAACCACTATACCCTGGTGTTTCTACACGAAATTTTGCTGTTGGCTATATTTTTTTCCAGGGAACTGGAAGAAAAAAAAAACAATTTCACTCATTCGTATTATCATGAATGGCTGCCTCTTTCGAACCGTTTTAATTACTTCGAGCCAGTTTTCTCTGAAAAAATTTTTATTTTTTTCTATTAGATCAAAATCTTGGTCATTTGGTAAATATGAATGTCCACTGACCAAAAATATGTGATATATTTCTTCAATAGTTAAGTCCGGGTGAATTACAACATACTGATAGAACAACGATATCTTTTAGTGGTAAAAAAATTTTTAAAGAAGTAAAGCAAACAAGATTTTCAATGAAATTTCATGTTTAACACCTCAATTTTTACACTCTTTGACACTGACAAAACGGAATTTTGACGAAAGCGATAGACAACCATAGTGTTGTCATAATGCAAAAGTGGTATATTCAACATACACCACTTTTGCTCTATTACTTTTTGATGTGTAAACATCTATACGCGCAGGGGGGTAAATTTCTATTTCACAATACAATCACAAAAGCAGCGTAACTCATATCGGTGTGAGCTGAAGCAGATAACGCTGTGTGACTTATGATTGTATTGGTGAAAAAATTATGATATAAAATTGTTTTTTTATGCCACTTTTTTAAAAGCGTCATTATATTAGGATATTTTTAACGTTTTACAGCAAACGGTTGTTGAATTAGCTGAAACAGTTTTTGCTATAAGTGATACATAGATGACGCTTTCTGTTTGATTTTAAAAAATGACATAAAAAAATCTTTAATTACTAGATGTTTACACATCTTCCCTTTGATCGGACTCACATGATTTTTTTTTATATTATGCTCTGTCCAAAAACGATTTTTTTTTTTCAGCTCCAGCTGCTTTTGAATACCAAAAAGTGACTTATTCGACATTTGCTTGCATTGATAGTTGGTAATGTAAGGAATGTATTTAACACCAGAACAGCAACCAGCAAAAATTGAGGGTAACACCACTTTTGCTCTGATGGCCTCATAATTGACAAACAAATAATTAAATTTAAAAATAAAAATGAAAATATGCAGACTTCTTCAATTTGAAGTAAATCAAAAATTCCCGCAAATGACGTTTATTGGGCTCAAAACTCGATATTTTCGCATGCGAAAGAAATATATGATTCTTATGACAAATTCAATAATGTTTCACGGTTTTGTTGTTGACGATTATGACGTATTATACCTGAAAATTTTAACATAACTCACTGGTGACACGATCTGTTGCCAAACGGCAGAAACTTATTTTTACACCTGATATTCAATGAAACTTTTATAAACGTTAAAATATATCTTGAATATCTGCTCCATAGCTTCATCATCCTCCAAACAATATCGTCATGATTTATTTTATTGCATTTGGTATAGAGTGTATATTTAATATGTCCGTTAGATGGTTAACTGGTTAATAATACGAAAAAGAGGTTAAGGAATAAGAGAGAAAATTTAAGGCACCTGCCAAGGAAGTAACCCTATTATAAAGGATCTTCTCAATATTTAATATGTTACCTTAAACTTTTAAGCCAAAATGCTAAATAATACTAGTATTTAAAACAAGTAAGAAAAATATAGTCCGTCTAGACAGACTATACAATACCCTACACCTTTTCTGGAGCAATAACTACGAGTAGGTATAGGAATTTAGCATAAATCAAATTTATATGGCATCGTTATTATTTTGCGCCGATATGAAAAAGTTCATAGCTAATGTTGTTTTTATATGGGGACTAGAACAAAAAATGAATCGATCATGACCATATTTAGTGAAATGGCTTTCTTTTCTCAAAATCTTATATTTTTGTTTTTTGATAGATTTAAGTGAAGATCGGGAATCAGCTTTATATGGGTACTATGACAAATAATGGTCCTACTTGGATTGTTTTTGGAATACTGATTTGTGGGTATAATACACATATAAGTACCAAATTGTATGGATATGCATATATATGTACGGTCTGATACGGGTTATTTGTATGGATGCTAGGTCTAAGCATGTACCGATTTTCACCAATTTTAGTAGCGTTCGACCAATGAGCGCTAAAATTTCATCAAAATTTATTCATATTTTGATAACAAGTTTTGTATTAATACACAGATAGATGGACGGACAGACCAACAAACAGAACGGGCATCGCTAAATCGACACAGAACGTGATTCTGAGTTGATCGGTATAAAAAAGATGGGTCTAGGCCAAATATTTTTGGTAGTAATAAACATCAGCAAAAACTCTCTACTATGCTCTATTCATTCTAAAAAATACCTACCCTTACTAAATTTTGATTCAACTAATCAAAATTATTTCAAGTCTTTGTACTGGTCTCCCTTCTTCGCTAGTATTCACAGAAAAGTTTGGCTTTGTGCAAAAAACTTATAGAAAATTTTATATTCATTTGATAATTACTACAACAACTTGGCTTTTATTGTTGCAAAGTCCAACAAGACAAACATTTAATATAGAATCATGAACTCGCAAAAGTTACAACTAGTTTACAATTATATAATCATTTGCAAAAAAAAAAAAAATATTATTAGATGTTGTAAAAAAACTGCAAATAATGTTGCTATAAGAAGTGTTACGAACTAGTTGGAGGTGTTGAAGAAACTAACGAGAGGATATGAGGATGGAGTAAAGAAGTATCATCATTAAGTGTCTGTTTATTAAAAAAAGGCCTTTGATTGAAATTTCTTGAATTTAGATAAGAACAATAACAAGAACAAGCAACCAGTTCAGGATGTCAATGAATCATTATCACTATAATCTATACTAATATAATATAGAGGTAATGTGTGTTTGTTTGTTTGTTTGTTTGTAGGAGGTAATCTCCGTTACTACCCATCTGATCTTCCTGAAATTTTCACAGAGTTTTACTGCGGATATGGGAAGTGTTAAAGGCTATAATTTTTTTAATATTTTTAGTGGGCGTAGCACCTCCCACACAAAGTAAATTTTTAATATCATGCACATATATTGAGTGTTATGATAGGGAGAGCTTTGCAAATTTGTGTGAGGTCACCTATTATTAATATTAGTAGCTATGCCGGAAATGGGCGGGATCGGATAAGTGGGCGTGATACCTCCCATACAAGTAATAATTCAATATTATATATATCGAGTACTGTGATAGAGAGATGTTTTCAAATTTGTCTGATGTCACCCATTATTAATGTGAGTAGTCGGACAAAAAATGGGCAGTATCGGATATATATCGCCAAAATCAAAAATCGCCAAACCCAAATTCGTAAAATGGGCAAAATCAAAAATCGCTAAAAAGAAAAATTGTCAAATGATATTCTAAGTTCAAGGCCAATAGTTAAGTGTTGCCAGATCTAATATGGATAATCCATCTTCTTCTCATGGGCAGCTACATGTACTTTGCTCCAGAGTAGGAACGCCGAAATATCTGATAATTGTTGTACCGAATGAAAAAACAAAAAACATTGTATATCAGCATCAGCAACCATTGAAATAAAAAAATCTATACTAATAATCTATACCAGGGGTCGGAAAGTAATTTTAAGTAGAGTCCGGATTATGTTGAAATTTTTTGTCGAGGTCCAGAAAAAAAACTCATAATACATACTATTTAGTTTAAAATTTTTATTTTGACTTATATATGCAATACAATATGTATGTAGGTATTCTTTAAAACTAATGCGAAAAATTACATCTGTGGTCTTGAGCCAGTTTTTTAAAGTTTGGTTCACGCGGAGAACAGCTTATGCGAAGAGTGTCTTCAAGGTGGGCGTCTGTCAATCTCGAACGATATTTGTTTTTCAAAAAATTCATTTTTGAGAAAGATGATTCACATACAAATGTAGAGCCAAACATAGTAGCCAAGTTGATAGCTAGTTTTCAGCAATTTTCATATTTTTCTGTAACATGTTTACCCCAAAATTCTTCAGTGGATGCAGTTTTATACATTTGCAAGGAAATATCTTCTTGCAAGTCAATTACCTCCATTTGCAGTAAAGGCTTTGATAGACTGAATAACTTCGCAGCCACGTCAGTCCATTCTGCCACCGCAGCAACTTCATAAGGAAATTTAAGAAATTGAGACAGCTTCCCTATCTCTGCAAAGTCTTGGAATCTTGCAGCAAAATCCTTCTCAAGATCAGATACAAACCTTACAAACACTGCAATGTCTTCTTCGGAAATCTTTTTATACTCAAGCATTGTTGGGAAATGAATAAATTCTTGACTTGCAATATCTTTTTCAAAGATATCCAGCTTGCGACGGAAAGCAGACACACTTTGTATCAGATCACATATTAATTTTCCATTTCCTTGTAACTCGGTGTTGAGCGCATTCAAATATTTCAGTATGTCTTTCAGGAAAGCCACAGCTAGCATATTACGCTTGTTTGTTAGGAAGTCCAGATGCTTCCTTGCATCCTGTGTGTCCAAGTTTTGCAAAAAGGAGGTTACTTGTTCTTTTATTTGCCAGAAACGTTCAACAACTTGACCTTTACTTAGCCAACGTATATTGTTATGTTGCAGTAAGTCAGAATACGCCGAATCACATTCAGAGAGAAAATCTTTGAACTGTCGGTGCTGAAGAGCAGAACGAGACCTCATAAAATTTATCAACGTCACCAAGCTGCCCATTACATCTTTCAGAGTAGCACTAAGTTTTCCACAAAGTGCTGCCTGATGAATTATGCACTGATAAGATATTAGACCTGCATTCTTATCCCTGATTCTCTTTACTAATCCGTTTTCTTTGCCAATCATCGCTGGGGCCCCGTCAGTTGAAAGGGATACAATTTTATCATAACTAATGTTCGATTTCGTAATAAATTCGTCAAAAGTCTTGAATAAATCTTCTCCGCGAGTCTTACCTTTAAACGTCAATAATGCTAGCAATTCTTCCCTGAACGTTTTACTTTCACTGTCAAAAAATCTCACGAAAATAGACATTTGTTCATCATCAACAATGTCACATGATTCATCAAGTGCTATAGCATAGCAAGGTGCCTTCTGCAGAAGTTCGAGCAAGCTGCTTTTGTTGTCAGTAGCTAAAATTTCGGTTCTTCTTGTATTACTTCTTGAGGACAATGGAATTCCTTGAATTGCAGCAACAAGATCCTTTTTCTCTGCAAAAAGTGCCGCGGCCACTTCCAACATACATTCTTTTACTATCTCAGAGTCTGAAAATGGCTTCTGGTGTTTATTAAGCGTCCAACACACACGCAACGCAGCTTCTGTGAATTTTTCTTGCTCTCTCAGGGAGCGAACTAGTAAGGCCGTGCTTTTTTTGTAAGAAGTTAGGTATGCCTGGAGTTTTTCTTTACGAGCTATACTGCCAAGCGGAAAGTTTTTGTGGAACTGCTGATGAGTTGTTTCGTAGTGCCGCTTTAAATTGCCACTTTTAACAATAGCTACAGTT
The DNA here is from genome assembly GCA_963682025.1 of Cordilura impudica. Lineage (NCBI taxonomy): Eukaryota > Metazoa > Arthropoda > Insecta > Diptera > Scathophagidae > Cordilura > Cordilura impudica. Next base: position 85,440,261 of record OY821517.1, on the reverse strand, counting down.
TTGTTGCACAAAAGGCAAACTGGAACTGCTTTAGGCCTATCAGGCAACGTAAAACAATATTGTTCTGTCCACTCAGGCAGAAACTTCCTATTTTCACTGTCAACTTTTCGCTTCTTAGGATCCATATTGATGTAGGTACGAATTTAAGCACACGACAAATTACAACACAAATTAACAATGCACCGCACAAGATCAAACGAATGACTGACAACCATAATGTAAAATAAGTGGAAAATCGCAGTCAATTTTCGTTTTTTATATTCAAACCATATTAAAACAACAACAACATTTTCAAAATAAAAAAAAAAATATTGTTTTTTAAATCTTGTACATTCCCTCTTTATGCTTACCACTATATTAAACTGATTAACAGTGTTGCAAGAAAAGTTTTAGCTCATGTCCCGATTTTGCAAGTTGAAATCCCCAAAAAATTTTAGATCCCCAAATTTGTCTCCAATTAAATTTCTAATAAAATTTTATTAAAAACACATTTTTAAAGAAAAAAATAGGCTAAATAAACTAATACGTGATTAATTTAGCAAAATTCTTCTGATTTTCGGTTTAAAATAAAACCTATCCAAATTTGCAAATGAAGTAGAATCTATATATTTACAAATAGTTTATCTACAAAACTTTAACAAAATTTCAATAAAAATTTTTCGAAATTTTGTTTCACAAAACTGTAAACTTAATTTAAAAAAATAACACAAAAATCAATAATACCTAAATAAGGGGGTAAAATCCCCAATATTTCGAGAAATCCCCAAATCCCTCCCCTCTGGTTACACTGTTGATTAAACAACCACTTGTTTGTTCAACTAAGAGAGCATTACAATAACACCAACGACAACAACAACAGTAAACGAGAAAAACTGTTGTGAAATGTATTGAAAAAACTTTTATAGAAACCAACAACAACGATAATATAAATGACCTCATGAGGCCTCTAAAATAAAGAACAAACATCAGTTTTTTTGCGATTTTTATTAAAATATTTTATCTTTTGAAGAATGACGTTGGAATTAAACTGAATCTGTAGGTAATTTTAACGATGTATGCCGGCCCAAGTTTCGACCTACCGGACCGCGGTCCGCCTGTTGCCGACCGCTGATCTATACTAACACAATATAGAAGTAATATGTGTTTGTTTGTTTGTTTGAAGGAGGTAATCTCCGTAACGACTCATCTGATCTTCCTAAAATTTTCACATAGTCTTTCAGCGGATATGGGAGTGCTACAGGCTTTAATTTTTTTTAATATTTTTAGCGGGCGTGGCACCTCCCATACAAAGTAAATTTTTAATATCATATATATTAAGTACTATAATAGAAAAAGCTTTGCACTTTTGTCTCAGGTCATCTATTATTAGTCAGACAAAAAAATGGGCGAGATTAGACAAATGCGCGTGGTACCCCCTCACAAACTTATTATTAAATGTGATATATCTGAATTACTGTATTAGTGAGAGCCTTGGGACTTTGCGTGAGCCCTTTGATAACGATTCGGAAGGGGGGAGGGTGTAGCGAAGCACACCGGGTTACATCTAGTCATTATACTAAAATCTGAAAAAAAAAATCAAATAAAAGCAAAATATTTGTTTGTTTTTTTGCATAAACAATTACCTGAATGTAAGTATTTCCTACTATTTTTATTTATTTCTACTATTTTTACAAGAAACGTAAAAACGGCTGATTACATAGTACACCTCAAAAACTTACCTGCAAACGTTGTATTGTCGTTGTATTTTTTTATGGAGAATATCAAAAACAATTTTAGCACATACGAATCACACAACAGTTAGCACAACCTTATGAATACCCTAATCATGATCAAGTTTAAAAATATATTAGCTTGCTGCATAGGCATACAACAAAATTAACATTTGTGTAAATTTTGTACAAGTTCAGTGTATTTTAGCAACTTAAGGGCGTATAAGCCACGCCTTCCCATTATCCGATAGCACGAATTTTTCGCACAATATATTTTCTTAATAAGGAGAACATTTCTAGGAGTTGCGATCCAAATTTCACAAAAAATGTTTGCCCATATAAGCAAGGCGCACCCTAATGTGCATATAGATATGTATCAGCAACGCATACACATTTTTATTTGCTTATTACACATGTGAAAAAACAACAACAAGCAAAAACAAATAAGAAAATTATATTCGGTCCAGATCGAGAATTAGAGAATTGGTTTTAGGGTATAAAAAATAATTATAACCCAAATCTGAGTAGAATTTTTATTCATTTGTTTTCATTCAGATTTGAAAAAGTTCATATCGGGTGCTATATTTATACGGGGACTAGGTCGAAAAATCAATTCCTAACCATAATTGGTAAAGTCACTTTTTTTTTGCAAAAAACAAATATACAATCCATATTTGAGCAAAATCTGTGCAATATTTTTGTTTTTGATAGGTTTAAGTGAAGATCGGGAGGCAGATTTATATGGGGTCTATGACTAAGAATTATCGTATAGGGTTTATTTTTAAACTACGGATTAATGGATGTAATAATCATACACAAACCCAATTTGAGCGAGAACTATATAATAATTTGGATCTAATGGCAATTTAAGTCGATCTCATAGGGGTCATTTGTATGGGGACTGGGCCTGAACATGGACCGATTTTCACTAATTTCAATAGAGTTCGTCGTATAGCCGATAAAAATTTAGATACCAATATTCATATTTGCGAATTGTAGTTTGATTACAAGGTTTACATGGACACACAGACGGACGAATGGACGGACTTCGCTAAATCGACCCAGAAATCGATTCTGAGTCGATAGGTATATTAAAAGATGGGTCTAGGTCAATATATTTTTGGTAGTTACAAACATCAGCACAAAGTGATTATACCCAAACCACATAGTGGTGTAGGGTATAAAAATGTGTATGCAATGCATATTATGCATCGCTAATAAACAACCAAACAAAAATGCAATTGTATGTGTTTACATTTATGGTCATTGCATTTAAAAATTAAATTGACTGCAGAAACGAAGCATGTTTTTTAACTAGTCTGGGTGCGCTGAATTCTAATCTGGCATATAAATTGGGCTATCACGGCTTGTTCATTTTTATGCTGGCAATATTGTAAAGCAGTCAATACTGACACTACAATTTCACAATTATTAATTTGACAGAAGCCCACAATCATTCTAAATCTTCATAATAGTAGCGTTTAAGCATGCCAAGGAGATTGTGTGTTACTGATTCAAGCTATTTTTGCTTTGTGTGTGGTAAAGATTTGGTTGGAAAAAAAGGATATGCAATATCAGAATCATTAAAATATGCATATTTACATTATTTTGGCTTTGCTGTCAGAAACTTGGACAAACCGTGGACACCGACAATGTTTTGCAATAGTTGCAGAACTTTTTTATACAAGTACTTTGTACTAGTACTTTGGACAGAGTCAAGTAACCACCAAACCGATTGTTATTTCTGTTTAACAAAAGTTGCTGGATTCAATATGAAAAACCGAAAAAATATTACTTACGCGAATGTCCCATCGGTTTCCAAACCAGTTCAACGTCCACCAATTGATCCATTACCAGTCATTCCCAGTGCTACGAACAGTGAGTCCGAAACATCTTTCACTAGCAGTGGTAGTTTGTATGAAGCTGATTATAAACGCCATTTAGTGACTCAAGCTGAGCTGAATGATCGAATTCGGTATTTACATTTAACGAAGCAAGACGCAGAATAACTAGCTTCATGCATGCAGCAGTGGAAACATCTTACAGTTGGGACAAAAGTAACAATCTATAGAGTTAGAAGCTTGGAATTGGCTGCATATTTTGGAAAGAAACACTATGTTCTATACTGTACTGCTGTTGATGGTTTATTTAAAAAAATTAACCAGCCATGTGACAAAACTCAATGGAGATTATTTATTGATGGCTTTTCCTTTGCATAATGGGAATGAAAAACCATCCATACCAATTGGTCATGCCATTTTTGACATTACTCAAATACAACGATCATAAAAGGAAGATCTGTGGTGACCTTAAGGTGGGTGATTTAAATTTCTTCGTATATAGTATATACCATCGTAAATAACTGTAAATTAATCTGGGGTCTAATCGTCGCAACGTGATCGAGTATGCTAACGTGTCGAATAAAATTTCGTGATGTTTCGACTCTGCAAATCGCGGCATACGATAGTCACGCAATCGAAATTTATAGCAAGTGTTACAAGATTTATAGCTTTTTAATATAACGTTCAACTTCTATAATATTAATGGGCTAGGGGATTTCTTGTGACTGATGTTTTGTTCTGCCGTTTTATCCCGATTTTGACCAAACGTATATTATTTGAAAGGTATTTCTTTTTAGCCGTTTTGCAGATTTACAGATTTTGAAATTTTTTCCTTTATTTTGAGTAAATTGCATTTAAAGTTGCTACTAACACATACATAAAATTATACAATGCTATGTGTGTGTTTATTAAATTTGTTAATATGTTTGTAATAAAAATGAGTCTGTTTCTTGTGTTGATTTGTGAATTGGCTATAATTGATAAGCATACTGTTAGGGTCTTTATTTAATGAAAAAATAAAATTTCCTAGAATTTGCGCTCGAATTTCGAGGACTGGAATCTGCTAGTATGATTTAATAAATGTCAACAAAAAAAAACAGAAAATCGAGCAAGTTTAAACAGAAGTAAGTACATTATTAAAAAAAAATTATTTTTAATACCAATTATTTGTAATTTTTTGAATATGAGCCATTTATTTTTGCATTTCTTGTCATCATCGGAGTCTGAAGAGGAGTATGTTGTCGACGCACTAGGAAACAACTAAGAGAAAAAAGCGATCCTCTGTCACTATCCACTGAGGCGTAAATAACAATTGTCTATGAACATAATGTAAAATTATTAATATCTACTGATTTTTTTGCAGATTTAAAAAAGATTTAGGCTGACAAAGGAGGCGTTTAATTATGTTATGTCTCAGATTGACTTCCAAGGCCATATGTCAACAGCAGTACCGCCAAAGCTTCAATTAGCGGCAACACTGTCACTTTTGGCCGTTGGAAATGATTATTTAGTAGGGATGTGCAAAAGCACAGTTAACAAGTGCGTAAATAATGTTCTGAAGGAAATACAAAAAGTGCTGTGTCCAAAATTCATTAACTTTGATCCCCAAGAATCATCCAAATGTTTTGAAGCATTCATGAGAAAATATAAAATTCCTGGAGGTGTATATATGTAATTGCCATAGTTTATAGTAATTTATAAACGCTTTTTAATTTTTATACCCTATACCACTATGTGGTTTGGGTATAATGACTTTGTGCTGCTGTTTGTAACTACCAAAAATATTTGACCTAGACCCATCTTTAATTATACCGATCGAATCAGAATCACTTTCTGATTCGATTTAACGATGTCCGTCCGTCCGTCCGTCTGTGTGTCCATGTAAAGCTTGTAATCGAACTGCAGGTCGCAAATATGAATATATTTCGATGAAATTTGGTATATAAGCTTCTATCGGCCATAGGATGAACGCTATTGAAATTGGTGAGAATCGGTCGATGTTCAGACCTAGCCCCCATACAAATGACCCCTATGAAATCGTCTTAAATTGCCATAAGATCCAAATTAACATATAAATCTTAGTGAAATTGGGTTTGTACGTGTTTATTACATCCATTAATCAGTAGTCCAAAAATGATCCCTATGGGACAACTCTTAGTCATAGGCCCCTTATAGTGCTGCTTCCCGATCTTCACTTAAATCTATCAAAAAACAAAAATATTGCACTGATTCTTTTCAAATTTTGTTTGTATATATTTTTGCAAAATACAAGAGACCCTACCAAACATGGTCAGAATCGGTCCATTTTTGGGCCTAGTCCCCATATAGATGTAGCATCCGATATGAACTTTTTGATATCTGCAGACAAAAAAATGTATAACAAGTAAGAAAATTATAGTCGGTCTAGACCGACTATACGATACCCTATACTATGCGTTTAGAAACCCTATCTCTTAGGCCCAACTAACTGGACATTGAAAATAAGCAAAAACCAAATTTGAGTGGGATTTTTATTAATTTTTTTGGCTGCAGATATGAAAAAGTTCATATCGGATGCTATATCTATAAAGGGACTAGGTCCAAAAATGGACCGATCCTGATCATGTTTGGTAAAGTCTCTTGTATTTTGCAAAAATATGTACAAACAAAATTTGAGAAGAATCAGTGCAATATTTTTGTTTTTTAATAGATTTAAGTGAAGATCGGGAAGCAGCTCTATATGGGGTCAAAGGGATCATTTTTGGACTACTCATTAGTGGATGTAATGAATGCATACAAACCCAATTTGAGTAAGATCTATATGACAATTTGGATCTTATGGCAATTTATGTCGATTTCATATGGGTAATTTGTATGGGGGCTAGGTCTGAACATGGACCGATTCTCACCAATTTCAATAGCGTTCATCCCATGGCCGATTAAAGCTTACATACCAAATTTCATCAAAATATATTCATATTTGCGACCTGCAGTTTGATTACAAGCTTTACATGGACACACAGACGGACGGACGGACGGACGGACGGACATTGTTAAATCAACTCAGAAAGTGATTCTGATTCGATCGGTATAATTAAAGATGGGTCTAGGTCAAATATTTTTGGTTGTTACAAACAGCAGCACAAAGTCATTATACCCAAACCACATAGTGGTATAGGGTATAAAAATCCCACTCAAATTTGGTTTATGCTTATTTTCTATGTCCAGTTAGTTGGGCCTATGGGGTAGGGTCTCTAAACGCATGGTATAGGGTATCCTATAGTCGGTCTAGACCGACTATAATTTTCTTACTTGTTAGTTATTGGATGTGTCGACGGTACTCATATTGGATTGCAAAGGCCACCTAACAACGAGCATATGTTCCTCAACAGAAAAGGTTTTCATAGCCTCAGCAATAACTGTAAGGAGTTGTATTATTACATTTAAAATTATATATTTTTAGATTTGTGATCATGAATATAAGATATTGGCAATAATTTCAAAGTATGGTGGAGCAGCGCGTGATTCCTTTGTTTGGAAACATTCAGAAAAGAGAAATTTATTAGCTGATCTTTATACCAACAATTCCTGCAAAAACGTATGGCTTTTGGGTAAGTTTTATTATTCTTTTAAATATACATATGTACATGGTATTATAAATATATTTTTTAATTAAACTCAAGGTGACTCAGGCCATGGTGTATAACACCGTATAGGAATCCGGAAGAAGGTTCCATGGAAGCCAATTTTAATGATGCACATTCTAAGACAAGAATCATTGTAGAGAGGACCATTGGAATTCTGAAAGGACGTTGGAAAATCCTCAGCAACGACAAAAGAAGCCGCTACAAGCCCGAAAATGGCAATTTTTGTGGTAATGTTTGTGTTGCTTTGCATAACGTGTGCATCCACTCCAAAGTGCCGAACTACACACAAATTCCAATTGCTGACTCATTCCAAAATGATCATGGAACGGAGACCAACTAGATAAAGATGGGTAAAAAAATTAGGGATCACATAAAAACGTCCCTAGGAAGGGACTAAACAAAACCGTAAAAATTTCATTTGGTTTTTCATGTGTTAAAAAAAAAAAATAAATATTAAAAGGAACATAAATTTGTAATTCATTTAGGGTTTTTGTACTCTTTTTTTGTAAAGTTTTCTTACACTGTATAGTTATAGTTAATATTTCTTCTAGCAAGGGCCGGAGGTGTCCAAATTATACAATGCAATGCTATTGCTTTGGTTTTGTACCATTACAGATTAAATAAAATTATATTAAACTAATAAAATTGAGTTCATGTTTTCATAAAAAAATATTTAAATATGTGTAGTTATTTACATACCCTGTGTGAGCATCTCCAACTGAAGAGATTTAATTTTTAAACCGACCTTGTTTATCTCCATATTAACAACGTGTTCCTATTCCTTTAATTTTAGCGAACGTTCCTTGAACTCCAACAATTTATCCAATTTTAAGGATATGTTGTTTTGGGACTCCTCAAATTTTTGAAGATGGGGCTTTAAGAGACTCATTTTTAATTCCGCTTTGGACGGTCTACGTTTTACCTTTAATGTCTCCTCTTCTTCATTTTCTACGTAGCTTTCCTCTCCTTCATCTTCAAAAATTGAACTTAAATTTGGTTCCATTTCGTCCACCAAACTATTTGTGGAATATTTGAGTGATCCAATAGCAATCGCAGCAGCCTCCAGAATTTGCTCTTCGGCAGATGAAAGAAGTTTTTCCTCAAACGACCCACCTCCAGTTTTTCTTTTTGATGCTTTGTTGAAAGATAATTTCTTCTTTACATTGTGCTTTTAATCTGCAAATACCTACAAATTTAATGATGAATAATAAACAGTTTAAAATTAAAATATGTAAACAAACTTACCTTCCGCCACAATTTAGCTTCCTTAAAAGGAGGGCCAGCCATATTTAATTTAAGGGTCAGTTGATTCCACAATCTTTTGGAAGTGACTTTTCCTTGGCTACAATTTGGTAGAAGGTTTTTTTCAAAGTTTGGTGCTCTATCATGAAATCAGCCATAACTTCCTCCTGCTTGCCGTTTTTTTTTTTTGTTTTAATTTGTTCTGAATACAAGAATCTCCATATTATTTGGGTTTTCTTCAAATCATTCGTAAATATTAAACTTACATTTCACGTATTTCTATTAAATATACTAAAAAATAAATTTCCCCTACTTTTTTCATGTAAACAAACTAATAAAATGTGTTTCCGACAGCTTGATATGTATCGAATGGCATTTCTAAAGATTTCACTCGATCGATTAGACGTTATCGAATGCTGTGATTTCAAAATTAAAAATGTCGATCAATTTCAGTCGATCACGACGATTAGACCCCTGTTTCAGGTCATTGGTTTGTTGACTGGTATGCAAGGAGGTTTCACAAAATATTATTGTTTCATTTATCTATGGGATAGTCGCGCTACATCTCCAAAAAGAACTGAGTATTCACCAGGAAAAAAAACATTTCAAATAAACCATTAATTGACCCAAATGACGGTCTTCAAGGCTCTGGACAAAGATGGTGCAGCATTTAAACATTTGTTAGCGATTTTTTCCTAAAATTTCATATGCAAAAATCAAGGAAGGCATATTTGTTGGCCCTCAGATCAGGAAGCTATTGAATGATGACAATTTTTCACAATGCTTATTGGAGAAAGAATATGGAGCCTGGAAATCTTTCATGAGCATCGTGGACAGTTTTCTTGGAAACAATCAGAGTGAAAACTACAGGCAAATTGTTGCTGAATTATTGAATAATTATCAAGAATTAGGTGCACGAATGTCACCCAAAATGCATTTTCTTCAATCGCAATTACATTTTTTTACACAAAACCTAGGTGCGGTGAGCGACGAACAAGGGGAGCGTGCTCACCAAGATTAAAGAAAATTTAAAGAAATTATCAAGGATTTTGGGACAAAAGCATGCTGGGAGAATATTGATGGACTCTAATACGTGAAGCCGAACCAACAAAATACAAACGACGTTCAAATAACGCCATTCACTTTTGAAAATTCATTGATTTTTAAATAAACTAATGATTTTTTATGTAAATAATCTAACCCATATAAACGAAGTTTTTATTAAAACTCTTTCTTTCCTTATGCATATGAATTTTGAATATATCCTTGACTATACGTGACTGTGTGTGACTATCTTAAAATAAATCTTTGGCCACAACAAATCTATGTAGAAAGTTTCAGATCGATCGGATGAGGGGAAGTGAGGTTTTAATCTCACCGTGACCGTGCGTGACTGCGTCAAGGTTAATCTTTTTTCACTGCAAGTCTATCGACCAAGTTTCAGATTGATTAGATGTGGGGAAATCCGTTTTAAATCTCTCCGTGACTGTGCGTGACCATCAGTGACTGTGCTTGACTAAGTCAAAGTTAATCTTTTTTCATAGCAAGTGTATGGCCCAAGTTTCAGATCGATCGGATGAGGGGAAATGACATTTATATCAGTCCGTGACTGTGCGTGACTACTCCAAAATTAATCTGTAGTCACAACAAGACTATGGACCAAGTTTCAGATCAATTGGATAAGGGGGAATGGGGTTGACCCACGACAGACAGACAGACAGAGAGTATGAGTTAAAAGAAAGAGTTTAAAAAACGAATAAAAACATTTTTTTTTTTGTATCTCGAAAACCTGGCGTAATAGAGAAAAACAATTACAGATTCGAATTCAGCCCACCAAATTTTCCTAGGAAAGATATTTGGTTGCTCCAGTCCAAAACCTTGTTGGCTAGTGTAATTGCTTTCAATTAAAACAGCACGAAAATACCTAAAAATTGTTTTAATTATCTTATTAATTTTAAACATCATTGTAAAAATATATAACCATTATAATTGGTTGTTTAATCTAAATCTCACCGAAAATTATTACTTTTGCACATTATATGAAAAAATACTTTTAATAATACTAGTAGACTCCAGCCCTCGAAATTCGAGTGCAAATTCTAGGAAATTTTATCTTTCCATTAAATAAAGACCCTAAAGGTATGCTAATGAATTATAATCAATTCACAAAAAACAAACTCATTTTTATTACAAACACATTAAAAAATTAATAAACACACACATAGCATTGTATAATTTTATGTGTGTGTTAGTAGCAACTTTAAATGCAATTTACTTAAAAAAAGGAAAAATTTCAAAATCTGTAAATCTGCAAAATGGCTAAAAAGAAATACCTTTCAAATAATAAACGTTTGGTCAAAATCGGGATAAAACGGTAGAACAAAACATCAGTCACAAGAAATCGCCTAGCCTATTAATATTATAGATAATAATTATTGAATTCTTGCTGGATTTCAATTTTAAATAATTTTTATGTATCCAAATGGAAAGTATCCAGTTGTATGGGATATTGAAAAATAACGGATTTTACCAACACCATCAACGTTTAAAAATGATTTTAAAGTTTAAACCACAATAACCTTTTAAACATTACTTTGAATTAAATTTTTGTAAAATCCTCAAACGAAACAACTACTTATACAATAAATAAACCGTTACTTTGTACCAACTACAAGTGGCTTACTCTTTTGTTAACATGTATTTGTGAGCGAGGAACAAAACACAACAAAGCCATACATATGTATGGATGAAAGCAACATGCACTAATACCTCTGTTTGCTTTTATTAAAACAGCACAAACTGCAAAATCGACTTATGAAATTATTTTGTGTCCATCGGACAAAACTGTTTTGATACTAAAAAGTGATTAAATCCCTTTCAACTATTTTCTTATTTTTACCATATTAATATAATATTATTTATTTTATATCAACGCAATATTTGTTCCAATACATTACATTAATTTTTTCAAATGAAAAAAAAATACAATTTACAAATTCTTGTTCAAAGAATTGTTTAAAGAATTTGAAAAACAATTTTTTTTTTTGATATGATACTTTGATACTTAATTTTACAATAAAATAAATAAATGTTTAACCACATATAGGATAATCGAAGATAGGAATACTTTAACCTTAGGCCTTTACAGCCGAAATTTTTGTTAAATATAATTATTTCCATATAAAATGTTGTAAAACCACTTCTTTCATTATACAGTGGGTGACAAAAAATTTAAAACTTTTAGAAAATTCTGAATTTGCCAATTTTTTTTAAAGAATTTCGCATTAAGTTCTAAAAATATGTTTTTTATTTTGCGAAATCACTCTTTGGTGTGTTGTCTATCGAAATATAACAAATTTTGTTACAAATCGCTGTAGATATTTTTCACTATTTTTCTAGTTGAAATTTTATGAAATTTTATCGGAGTATCCTTACATTTTCATACGACATTCCTTACCTATTTGATGTAGAGGCTCCAAATTAAATAGCAAACTGCTGCAGATTATAACGAATATTTTAAGACTAAGTAGTGTGACACATTCGACCTATTGCGGACAGGCAAACAGACAGGCGGACATCGCCAGATCGACTTCTCCTTTTATAAGGACCAATAATATATATTGATTATGGGGTCTCCGATATTTATTTCGATGACGGATTGACAAACTGATATATACCCTCTGCACAATGGTGTGCAGGATACAAAAAATACGATTAAAAAAAAAATAAACGAGTTGATTAAAACGATGAAAATAGAAAATGGTATGAAAGAAAATGTATAAAATATTAAACGTCCTTTAAATATTTTTAGTTTCTGACCTTTTCTTTCAACTGTTTTTTAAATAAAATTATACTTTTCAATGTTTTTATCTTATAATTAATTATTACAAAATAATGGCAAGAATAACGGTTTTAAAGGCGGAAAATAGGCGTATTTTCATATATTTTTTTTAAAATGTAAATAATGCTGGATTATTTATTTCATATACACGTTATAGTATAACATTTGAAGTATCTTTGAAAAATTTTTCAATTAAAAATTTTAATAAATAAGTCCGTGACAGCGAATCTGCGGAGGCGCCTCGAAAAAAAGTTGTTTTGTAGTGAACATCATAACTCGTTACCGGATCATCTGAAATAAGAAAATCGAAATTCGTTTAAAAGGTGATATGTTTCCCGAGGTAATCAGGAAGAGTTTTTTAATTTTTTTTTTTTTTTTTTGGCAGCCTTTTGAAGTGAAAAACACGATTTTTGCTATAAAAGAGAATAACAGATGATTTTGAAAATTTGTGAAAATAATTCTATGAATGAATATGCAAAAAAAATATACATATACATAGAAATAGAAATAGTAATAAGAATATGCATAACAATAAAAATAAAAGTAGGGTCGCCAACATCGGATAGGCAGGCAAGAAGAAGAAGAATCCATGAAATAAATAGAAATGGTGATGAAATTACAGAATTTATACATACTAGCAGATTCCAGCGCTCGAAATTCGAGTGCAGTTTCTAGGCAGCATTTTTTTTCAACTTAGCCAATTCACAAACCTACACTTATGGTTTATTATTATTGTGAATGAAGATAACAAACTCATTAACAAACACATTAACAAATTTAATAAAACATACATAGCATATGTATTACTTTTATTTTTAAATGCAATTTACTCAAAATAAAGGAAAAAATTTAAAAGTCTGTAAATCCGCAAAACGGCTAAAAAGAAATACCTTTCAAATAATAATATTTGGTCAAAATCGGGATAAAATGGTAAAATAAAACATCGGTCACAAGAAATCGCCTAGCCTATTAATATTATAGACTGACTAACTGAGTAATATTATTAACTGAGGAAATATTCTAAGAAATTTTTTAGTTATTCAAGAACGTCAATTGAAAGTTTTGATCATATTTTAAAGAAAATCTAGTGAAAGCTTGAAAAACTATGGACAAATTATATAAAAAAAAAACCCATAAAAAACACAAAAGAACAAAACAAAGAGAAATACACTGTACCATTTCACAACCTGCTTTGTAGCTTACACTCGCTTCTCGCTTTGCTCTTACTCTGACATCCTCTGAACGATGACACAAACACACATTCAGTGGTTTGTAGCGCATTTTAGCGCCATATCATTGCATAGCTTGTTGCGGCAGAATGCGACAGGCCCCGTAAAATGAGTAAAAGACATGATAAAGGAACATAAAAAGGTCATTAACAACCAGAAACTAAAAAAAAATATGTGCTCGAACTTTTTCCCGACGAGAAATTCAGGCTGACCTTGGCCAAAATATACAAATAAAACTGTTAAGTTTGGGGTAGACAATTTTATGGTATGGGGTTGATTTTTGGGCCAGGGAATGGGTCCAATTCATGTAGTAAAATATACTCCAACTGGAATTGGATACAAGCAAATTCTAAATGACGGAAATAAGAAAAATATGCCCTTAGTCTGGAAGTTCCAATATGACAAATACCTCCAAAGTTGTTACAATCTATTACCAGATCTCAATCCCATAGAAATTTCAGATCGCAAAATATTGAGACGAAATAACACAAATAAGACAGATCTCAAAGAGACAGTTAATTCAGAATAGCAATCAATTTCAAACAAATAATGGATACCCAACAAAATATTGAAACCAAAAATAGAAGGAAAGTTTTCAATTATTGTATAGTAAAGGTTTCCAATGTTATGGCAACAGAATAAAAGTGAAAACTTTTAAGATTTGTTATATTTCCTGAAGTAATTGTATTTTATGTTAATATTTTTTATTTTTTATATAAATAAAACATACAAATTTTTAAATTAGTAAAAAAAAATTATTTTATGATCCAGTTTTTTGGTATTGACCTTTCAAGTCGTCCAAAATATATTTTATTACAAGCTTCTACTGTATTGTCACTCACTGTATTATCTGATTTTAAAAAACAAGTAAGAGTAATAAAATCGGCTATGCCGAATAAATGATACCCTCCACCTGGGTTTTGCATTTACCTGTGCTGTACAAAATATTTGAAAAAGTAAACAATTTAATAAACTTAATATTGAATTATTACAACAAACATATTGAATTTTCAAAATTGTTTAGAGGTGTCTCAATATTTTTGTTCATATCTTGGTACAATGATGCCCGATTTATTTCATTTTAAATACCAACCTGCTCGAAATAATGAATTCTTCATAAGCAATGGTCATCTTATTTGGAAAATGAAATTTGCTAAGCCAATTTCAGTATGGGTTTAAGAAGGGATGGGGTTAACCCTTTCACGACTGAACCTAAACTGCTGGAAAATTTTTCTTTTTATTTTTTCTTTTGTGGATTCGTACTTAACGACCAACATTTCTAAACAAAAGTTTGGTTAAAAATATTTTTTTTTTTCAATTCCTTCAAGGAAAAAATCCATGGGACATTGGTCGTCAACGGTCAATATTAGTGAGCAACTAATTTACTCCGCTCGAAGCATGTCAGTGATTTTTGTTTTTATTCTTTAAATAAATAACTGTAGTTTTGGTTTTGTAAAAATGGAAAGGAAAATCGGACAAAAGCAATATGTTCCTTTTGTAAAAAAACCTTTTTGTTTCACAAAAAAACCGTAATTGCTTCGAAGATTTCCATAACTGATTTTGTATTTTTGAGATATTTAGAATTCACCTTTTTTAAGTCTTTTTATTTATAGTTTAATTTGTTGTTGATTTAATATTATGATTTTTTTTTTATTTAATAAAAATACAAAATTATAAAACATCTTTTTTTACCATTGACGACCAATTGGACATATATATCCCGTACTGAATTTTGCTGAATAATAAACCGATTCCAAATATTTTGGTGTTTCTGAAAACCATAAATACTGATCCATGTTATATCAAAATTTTAAAGTTTTTGGCTTAATAACGTCCGAAGTAATGACATCCAAATATGATTAAAAAAAACATAATTTTCAGATTTTGGGGTCACCGTCTTAGGTCCTGAGAACACATGTGCCAACTTTTTTGGTATGGTCTGAAAGCTAAAACTATCCTCTCTCGACTCAAGTTAGCTTAAAAATAATCGGTTGGAAATTGTGGAAAATATAAGAAAAAATTGGTCGTGAAAGGGTTAATAATATTTGGCAAGGCTTGGATAGTGGTAGTAGGTATTGCTGGTATTTTTTGTGATTTTTCAAAAGGTTTTGATTTAGTACATCATTAAGTATTAATTCAAAACTTGAAATATTATGGTCTTGGTGGAACTGCATTAAGCTTACTGGATAATTACTTAAATAATCGAAAACAATACGTTGAAATAGAAAGTTGTAAAAGTAGAATCGGTCTAGTTGAATATGGGGTGCCTCAAGGAAACGCTTTAGGTCCGCTGCTATTCACCATATACCTAAATGCCATTCACAATCTCGGTTTTTCGGGGAAAATGTATATGTATGCGGATGATATATGTCTTTTTTATCCTTATAAATATGAAGCAGTTTTGAAGGCGTATATGGAGAGAGACGCTGCAATAATTAGTGGATTTACTGAATACTGAATACTGTTTTGAATACTGAAAAAACCAAACTGTTAAAATTTCGCCCGTATTTGATAAATAACAGAAATTTTAGTATTTTTGCTGATGGGAGAGAAATTATTGAAAGCGATTTAATAAAATATCGTGGAATTTATCTTTAAAACAATCTGTCATGGGATATTCATATCCAGATCCTAAATAATAAAATGGTATCTGCTCTCGGACTACTTTATAAATTTAAAAATAAGTTTAATAATAAAAGAAAACTTATATTATATCAGTCTTGGATACACAGCCACTTAAACTAAGTATTTACCGATTGTATATGAAAGTAAGAAAGTTAATAAATTTAGATCGCTACAACGAACACAAAATAAAGCAATAAATGCTATTTTTTAATTTGCCGTTATCGTACTCCACAATTTCTTTATATTCGATATTTCGATAACAATTCTACTAATCTACGGACTATATAAGTTGCAGTTACTTCTCTACGTTTTTAAATCAATAAATAATATTGGTCACCATACACTTTAATTTCAAAGAAATCAAATAACATTTAACAACAGAAAAAATACGAATCTTAGGACAGCTAGATGTGGGCTACATACTACAAAGCAACGTCGAATATATGGGTAGTTATACCCTATACCACTATGTGGTTTGGGTATAATGATTTTGTGCTGCTGTTTGTAACAACCAAAAATATTTGACCTACACCCGTCTTTAATTATACCGATCGAATCAGGACCACTATCTGATTCGATTTAACGATGTCCGTCCGTCCGTCCGTCCGTCCGTATATCCATGTAAAGCTTGTAATCAAACTGCAGGTCGCATATATCAATATATTTCGATGAAATTTGGTATATAAGCTTTTATCGGCCATAGGATGAACGCTATTGAAATTGGTGAGAATCGGACCATGTTCAGACCTAGCCCCATACAAATGACCCCTATGAAATCGATTTAAATTTCCATAAGATCCAAATTGTCATATAAATCTTAGTCAAATTGGGTTTGTATGTGTTTATTACATCCATTAATCAGTAGTCCAAAAATGATAACTATGGGACATCTCTTAGTCATAGGCCCCATACAGAGCTGCTTCCCGATCTTCACTTAAATCTATCAAAAAATAAGTAAGAAAATTATAGTCGGTCTAGACCGACTATACGATACCCTATACCATGCGTTTAGAAACCCTATCTCTTAGGCCCAACTAACTAGACATAGAAAATAAGCAAAGACCAAATTTGAGTGGGATTTTTATTAATTTTTTTGGCTGCAGATATGAAAAAGTTCATATCGGATGCTATATCTGTATGGAAACTAGGTCCAAAAATGGACCAATCCTGATCATGTTTGGTAAAGTCTCTTGTATTTTGGAAAAATATATACAAACAAAATTTGAGAAGAATCAGTGCAATATTTTTGTTTTTAATAGATTTAAGTGAAGATCGGGAAGCAGTCTATATGGGGCCAAAGGGATCATTTTTGGACTACTCATTAATGGATGCAATGAACGCATACAAACCCAATTTGAGTAAGATCTATATGACAATTTGGATCTTATGGAAATTTATGTCGATTTCATAGGGGTAATTTGTATGGGGGCTAGGTCTGAACATGGACCGATTCCCACCAATTTCAATAGATTTCATCCCATGGCCGATAAAAGCTTATATACCAAATTTCATCAAAATATATTCATATTTGCGACCTGCAGTTTGATTACAAAGTTTACATGGACACACAGACGGACGGACGGACGGACATTGTTAAATCAACTCAAAAAGTGATTCTGATTCGATCGGTATAATTAAAGATGGGTCTAGGTCAAATATTTTTGGATGTTACAAACAGCAGCACAAAGTCATTATACCCAAACCACATAGTGGTATAGGGTATAAATAGCATTTATTGCTTTATTTTGTGTTCGTTGTAGCGATCTAAATTTATTACCTTTCTTACTTCCATATACAATCGGTAAATAATTTAAGTGGCTGTGTATCATATAAGTTTTCTTTTATTATTAAACATATTTTTAAATTTATAAAGTAACCCGAGAGCAGATACCATTTTATTCTTTATGATCTGGATATGAAAATCTCATGACAGATTGTTTTGAAGATAACTTCCACGATATTTTATTAAATCGCTTTCAATAATTTCTCTCCCATCAGCAAAAATATTAAAATTTCTGTTATTTACCAAATACGGGCGAAATCTTAACAGTTTGGTTTTTTCAGTATTCAAAACAAGTTTATTTATTTTTATAAATTCACTAATTATTGCCGCGTCTCTCTCCATATACGCCTTAAAAACTGCTTCATATTTATAAGGATAAAAAAGCTTTTATCGGCCATGGGATGAACGCTACTGAAAATGGTGAGAATCGGTCCATGTTCAGACCTAGCCCCCATACAAATTACCCCTATGTAATCGACATAAATTGCCATAAGATCCAAATTGTCATATAGATCTTACTCAAATTGGGTTTGTATGCGTTCATTACATCCATTAATGAGTAGTTCAAAAATGATCCATTTGGCCCCATATAGAGCTGCTTCCCGATCTTCACTTAAATCTATCAAAAAACAAAAATATTGCACTGATTCTTCTCAAATTTTGTTTGTATATATTTTTGCAAAATACAAGAGACTTTACCAAACATAATCAGGATCGGTCCGTTTTTGGACATAGTTCCCATGTGGATATAGCATTCATATCTGCAGCCAAAAAAAATGAATAATAATCCCACTCAAATTTGGTTTTTGCTTATTTTCTGTGTCCAGTTAGTTGGGCCTAAAAGATAGGGTTTCTAAACGCCGAGATAGGGTTTTTAATTTGCCGTTATCGTACTCCACAATTTCTTTGCACAGGGATATTTCGATAACAATTCTACTAATCTACGGACTATATAAGTTGCAGTTACTTCTCTACGTTTTTAAATCAATAAATAATATTGGTCATCATACACTTTCATTTCAAAGAAATCAAACAACATTTAACACCAGAAAAAATACGAATCTTAGGACAGCTAGATGTGGGCTACATACTACAAAGCAACGTCGAATATATGGGTAGTTATACCCTATACCACTATGTGGTTTGGGTATAATGACTTTGTGCTGCTGTTTGTAACTACCAAAAATATTTGACCTAGACCCATCTTTAATTATACCGATCGAATCAGAATCACTATCTGATTCGATTTAACGATGTCCGTCCGACCGTCCGTCCGTCTGTGTGTCCATGTAAAGCTTGTAATCACACTGCAGGTCGCAAATATGAATATATTTCGATAAAATTTGGTATATAAGCTTCTATCGACCATAGGATGAACGCTATTGAAATTGGTGAGAATCGGTCCATGTTCAGACGTAGCCCCCATACAAATGACCCCCATGAAATCAACATAAATTGCCATAAGATCCAAATTATATAAATCTTAGTCAAATTGGGTTTGTATGTATTTATTACATCCATTAATTAGTAGTCCAAAAATGATCCCAATTGGACAACTCTCAGTCATAGGCCCCATATAGAGCTGCTTCCCGATCTTCACTTAAATCTATCAAAAAACAAAAATATTGCACTGATTCTATTCAAATTTTGTTTGTATATATTTTTGCAAAATACAAGAAATTTTACCAAACATGATCAGGATCGGTCCGTTTTGGGGCATAGTCCCCATATAGATATAGCATCCGATATGAACTTTTTCATATCTGCAGCAAAAAAAATTAATAAAAATCCCACTCAAATTTGCTTTATGCTTATTTTCTATAACCAGTTAGTTGGGGCTGAGAGATAGGGTCTCTAAACGCATGGTATAGAGTATCGTATAGTCGGTCTAGACCGACTATAATTTTCTTACTTGTTTTTTGAATTTAATAATCTTCCTCAAGATATAAGAAGTATAGAAAGAATTTCTGTCTTTAAAAATATAGTGAGGGAGTATTTGCTCCATAATCACACTTCTCTTATAATTAGTTATATATAATAGTTTAATACAACATCGTTCAATATTATTTTCTAATAATTTCATCATATATATTTTTTTTGTTTCTTTCCTTTATTTGCACATAATTATTATAAATATGGAGTTCAAAATTTGTAAAGATTTTGCCAGCTCGCCTCAATAATGTCCAAGCGACGCTGAGGCAACTTATTTTTGTTGTATAAAATATATTCTTGAATAAACAATAATAAAAAAAATATGAAGTTCATATGGGATGCTATATGTATATGGCGACTAGGTCGAAAATTGGACTGATCCTGACCATATTTGGTAAGGTCATTTATTTTTTGCAAGAACATATAGAAACCAAATTTGAGAAAAATCTGTGCAGTTTATTTGTCGTTTTGATAGATTTAAGTGAAGATCGGGAAGCACCTTTATAGGGGGGCTAAGGTTAAGAACTGTCCTATAGGGTTTATTTTTGGACTACTGATGAACGGATGCAATAAAAAACATAGATCCAATTTGACCGAGATCTTTATGATAGTTTGGATATCATGACCATTTAAGTCGATCTCATAGGGGTCATTTGTATGGGGGCTACGTCTGAACATGAACCGAATTTCACCAATTTCAATAGCATTCATCCTATGGCTGGTAGAAGCTTATATATAAATTTCATCAAAATATATTCATATTTGAAAGTGATTCTGGGTCGATCGGTATAATAAAAATGGGTCTAGGTAGTTATAAACATCAGCACAAAGTCATTATACCATAACCACATAGGGTATAAGTATATTACCTGATTTTTTGAAAACAATATATTTTTCATATATGCTTCCATTTGGACTGAAAAGGGTTAAACTATATGTAATTATTTAAATACATTAGTACTGTATTTAGTTTCTGTAATCCTTGTATTTAATTTATTATTAGTTAGATCATGAATAAAATATTACATCCCCAATTTTATAGGAATAATCCAGTATTACAACAATAATGAATTAGTTTTTCTAATAATATGTAGGATACTGCTTAAATTTTTTTTATGAAATATGCAGTTGGTGTAATCCAAACGGTGACGTCTATTTTCAACATTGACATTTGATCATCTTTTTCTTGGTACAAAAAAAGATAAATTCATTGAGTGGAACCATTATATATCAGAAAAGAAAAGGTTGCGACAGGTTTGGGTTAGTGAAAAAGGAAATTTGGAAGGAAAAGGATGCAGAAAAAACATTTAGAAGTATATCCGCTCTGACGACAGAATTATTCACTGACTAGATCATGTTTAACCTTTCGGGTTGGATGAAGCGCTGTTGCCTTAAAATCTCAAACCAACAATTAAACATGGAGGTGACTCAGTAATTGTTTGGGGCTCGTTTTCCATATCAGGAGCCGGGGTTTTCCATTTAATATATCTAAATATTTTGAAGCAAAATTGTTTGACCGATTGAAGACACATTATGTTGGCTTAAGAAATTAAGGAGTCTTTTTTTCAAACACTCCTTAATAGAAATTTCTATTTTTATAGAGCCTGTTGTAAGAAGTCACTTGCTTCTTTTGCCGCAATTGCATTTTGATTGCCAATCAGGAACTTTTTTTGAAATTTTTTCTGCTTTTGGTTCCTAAACTTATCCTTGACATTTCGTCGAGCATTAGCAATACAAAAATTTTACCCGGAAGCTGCGAAAAATGTGCCAGAACATACGTTTCGACCTTCCTATATTTATTTATTTTTTTATTTATTTATTCAGTTCTGTAATATTAAGCCATTCTGTCCAAAAATATATATTGCATAGCAATAGTATCCTGAGATCTAAATTTACAATAATGAATACCTTAATACTAATAAATTCATAAAATAGCTTACTTATGTATTTTATCAATAATATTAATAGGCTAGGAGATTTTTTGTTACCGATGTTTTGCTCTACCTTTTATCCTGATTTTGACCAAACGTATATTATTTGAAAGGTATTTCTTTTTAGCTGTTCACCAGATTTAGAGATTTCTAAATTTTTTCCTTTATTTTATTATTAAACTTTTTATTATTAAACTTTTTTATTATTATTTTATTTTGTTATTATATTTTTATTATAAGTACTTACTACTATGTACCTAGTACTAATCCTGTACTTTAATTATAAGATTTTATGTCTTGTTGTATGGGAATTCGAAATAAATAAATAAATAAATAAAATAAATAAATTTTGAGTAAATTGCATTTAAAGTTACTACTAACACATACATAAAATTACATTTAACAAATGCTGATGCGCAAAACTTCTATTTCAGCTTGTGTTTTTTGCATTCCATTTTCCTATTGTTTTGAATATTTTTGGTATTTCTAGTTCATATGATATATTTTAATCAGCTGTTTATTGTTGCGGAAACAAAATCTCACAAAATTTTAAAAAATTTAGATGTAAACGGTATAGATTTTGAAATAGATTTCAACTAATATCTACTAGATTTTCCTTAGATGTAAACGCACTATAAACCAAAACAGTGTCTGTTTGTGAATTGGCTAAGTTGAAAAATAAAGTTGCCTGGAAATTGCAAGCGAATTTCGAGCGCTGGAATCTGCTAGTTTTATTTATTGGTTCCCCAGCCATAATGAAAAAGAAGTAACAACAAAAAGAAATAATTAAAATATTAGAAATAAGGTCCAAAACAGTAGTAACTCATCCATTATAGATGTTGTTGTAATGCAAACCACAGTTATGAGAAAAAAAAACATCGATTAAAAATTAAGTAGGCACATAAATTATATAGCAAAATGTTTCAATAATTTCAATAGGAAAACATTATTAGTATGCGAGAAAATACGTAATTGGTAGGGCAATCTGTTCCAACATCGTGAACCTAGACTTTATATGACCTTTCAAACATAGATTTGTTAATCCTAGGAATAAAACTTTGAAAATATTAATTTACGATATCTAGTAAAATCCTTAAAAGAACATCCGGGAAAATGATTCACATAGCCTCACTTTAGTATTTACAATACGTTTTATGTACTAAGAGTACAAGATATAATCTCGAGACCATATAGCACCTGAGATAATAAAATTGCATGAGCTAGTCGCAATCTTATATTAAAAGGATGATAGATATTAGTAGAGTAAATTCTACGCAAGGTACCCCAAATCCTGCCAGATAATGCATCAATATGAGATTTAAAATTGAGTTTACTGTCTAGAATAATTTAATTTCGTTATCCCCTAAAAACATCATAGCTTTTATTTTAGAGGAGTTAATAGTTAGGGAACTTACTGTAGCCCGTTGTAAGACACGGTCAAGACATATATTGATATCATGCTCCAATACATCACAAAAGTCCATAGTGGCATTAAAAAGTAAGAAAAGAAAACAGGTAGATCATTAACATAAAGTATGAATAGTAAAGGACCCAGTACAGATCCCTGAGGGACTCCAGAAGTAAGAGACGTGGTTGCACGCCATTCGTACCTACAAACTGAGATCTGCCACTCAAGTAAAAAAAATAAGCCTACATGCAGACTTAGAAAACTTGTTTTCATCGCCAAGTTTAATAATCATTCTATAATAATTAATAGGTTTTAATGCTTTAGAGAGGTCTAAAAATACAACAACACTTAGCTTGCCACTATTAACATTCTCACATATGCTGTCTCTAAGTTTTAGAACCAAAGATGTAGTGTTATAACCTTTACGAAAAGCATACTGCACTTCGTATACCCTTCTGGAGACACATTGCAACATCTGGTTCTTGATAAGGTGTTCAACAACTTTCGACAGTGCAGGAAGGGTTGAAATTGGCCATAGGTCAGGCCTATGAACAAAACTAGACTTAGGTATAGGCACAACTCAAGCAATTTTCCAAGCCTCTGTAAAAAGTGATGTAGTGTAAAATAGAATTAATAAAATTCAAAATTATTCCAGAGATACAAGGATAAACCAGTTTTGTAAATTGAATGGAAACACCATCAACTCCAACAGATTTCGACTTAACTATATTCAAGGACTCAAACAACTCAATTTCAATTAAGCAACTAAATGAAAGAGAATCATTAGGTTCAACAAAATTATCAATATCAAAAATACCCTGTTCAAAAACACCACTGACAAAGAAATCATACTGACCACATCATTCTCACATAAATATAAAGTCATTATTACCAACACAACTAGCACCACTGGGAATCCTCCATAAACAAGTAGATTCCAAGCCTCTAAACAGTAAGTGTGTCCTCTTCTCTCTACGAAGAACTTTCTTAGCTCTATTGCAAGGTTTACAGTAAGTTCTTCTGTTCTCCAAAGGTCGATCAAATTGATACGCAGAAAATGTTGAGTTAACCCAATATACATTTTTTAAGTTTCTGTAGAAGACGCAAATAGCACTCGTATGACAAAATTTTCTGAGCATGTGTAACATTAAAAATATTAAACTTTATGATGTTATGTAAGAGTAAAAAAATTATTTTAAAAAAATATATTTCAAACATCGGGTTTGTTTTCGTTTATATGTTTTCTTATCTATATCTTATCGTATATCATATTTTATTTTAACTTTTGTTGGGTTTTATCATTTAGTGGTGTCATTACTTCTTTTTCCATTGAAAAATATACAAATACCTTAAATCGAGGGAGTAGTGTACAACTCTAAACACTATTTAAGTTAAATAAAAGATAAATAGTGATTCTATCTTTTTGTTAACTTTTAAAATGAATGAATATAAACCCATAAAAGAGATCTTTGTAGTTTTTTTAGTCACTATTAAAAAAAGTATCATCTATAAGCCAATCAACACAAAAGAAAATAACATGCACACACAAACACACACGCCATAAAAAAAACTAACCATCCACTGTCATCTGATAAAAAAAAATCCTTTCCTTCTTTATTTTTCAAAGTTGCAATACAAATGAATAGACATTTAACTGAGAAATAAAAGTAGTTATTTGGATTTAATAGCAATAATAAAGAGGAATATAATCATTTTGATCATTGGATGAATAGAAAAAGTAAATACCAAATGAAATACATATATTGTATATACATTGTATGCACGTAAGTCCTTTGAGTTTGAATGATGTAAAGAGAAGAAAAATTACGAGTACTTTAAATAAATACCCATCAATAGTTGCACACATTTACTAAGTTAAAGAGAAAGGTGAAAAGTGTAATTTACTTTTCTTTAGAAACAAATTAAACAAACGAAGCAGAGTTTTACTTAAATTTTGCCAACACACAGGCCGAAACTCACGCAATCCACTTGGCTGACTTCTTCCAGGATGTCGCAGATCCAATTGCCCTTGCGAAATCAAAAGAAAACTAAAACACTTGCAAACCTGGCACTGGCATACGGGTGGTTCGGAACGCGAAGATAGAGAATAATCTATTTCTCTCTAATTTCATTTCATTTTCAAAATCCTACATATCTTTCTTCGAAACCGTATGAAAATGAGCCTACTTAACCTAACCTTTCCAGCACAGCAAGTTGGCGAAATAAAACATTCCTTCGCCCAAAATAGTTTGCGAAACGAAAATGATGTTCTATATAATTATTGTATTTTTCTGAAACAGGGTAAAGGGCCAATCAGTTCAAAAAGGTGAAGTCAATGATGGATGAATGTCATGTACTTGTTAGCTGGATAAATGTATGAGGGTCAGAACTACCCCAATGAACGTAGAAAACACAAAAAATTGGGGGAAATATCTTTATTTCTAAAC
The DNA here is from genome assembly GCA_963682025.1 of Cordilura impudica. Taxonomy (NCBI): domain Eukaryota; kingdom Metazoa; phylum Arthropoda; class Insecta; order Diptera; family Scathophagidae; genus Cordilura; species Cordilura impudica. Next base: position 85,414,647 of record OY821517.1, on the reverse strand, counting down.
ATAGTATTCTTTAGCTCAATATAACTTTTCCAGCGCTATTCGATTGCTTATATATTCGATTGCTTATCTGAACTGTGAACTGGTACAGTTTCTTAAGAAAACCACACTTTCTGTTCTCTAAATGTAATTCCTTTTGAATATAATCGATATCAATATACGATTCGAGTGGTCATACAACATTTATGAGGAAAAAAATTATCATCTAAGCCAGATTAGGCTTGATAAATACTATGCATCATCAACTTAAATGTTTATTTATTTATTTATTTATTTATTGGAACTGCTCCATACACAAGACTAAAAGTCTTATTTTGCAGTATGGAACTGATTGTATTTGAAATTATAAAATCGTTAATAAATTAATAACTAATTACAAATTTTCTTTATATCAAATGCAAAGAACAATAAGATTAAAATTAAAGAATAAAGTTGAAATATTTGAAATTTAATTTAATCAAATGTATTATAATATCAAATAATATTTAATGTTTTAAATTGTTATGCCGAAAACAGTTTAAAAATATTTTCTTTAAATTTTCGTGCGTTACCTAAAAGTTGAGAGCTATGGGGTATAGAATTCCAGAGAGATACTGCGAATATGTAGAAATGCCACTCCGATATTAAACTTTTATATCTAATTGATCTAATTCTTTTTCCCCTGCTTATATCTGAAATATAAAGTTTGTCGTACAGATGATCCGGTACTAAAACTCTTATATTTAAAAGATTATCTAAAGAAACGCCATATAGCTGCGATGAAAACAAAGATACACTAGAACGTCTATTAAGTCCATACACATATCTGATTATGTTGTTAAATGCAACGTTCAATTTCCTTTTACTAATTGTATCACATTTCGCAAATAGCTCACAACCATACAGTAAAACAGGCATCAGATAAGTTTTGGCAAGTAGGATTCTTATTTTCATAGGTGTACAATGCTGGGTTTAGCACAGAGTTCTAGTCATAGAGAAAGTACGACCACAGGCATAGTTAATATGGTTCGACCACGTAAGAGTGTCATTAAAAAAAATACCTAGATTCTTAGCAGATTTAACGATTTCAATTTTCTGATTATTTATAATTATATTAGGTGTAATATTTAGTTTGGAAAGTCGCTTTTGAATTACAATGCATTTTGATTTTTTCGGATTTATCTCTAATCCATTTGCCGTTGCCCATGTATAAATACGATGGAGTTGCTGATTAATAGAGATAATACACTGGTCGATTAGGGCATTACTACAGCTGGTATAAAGCTGAACGTCATCCGCATACATTCTTACATTACAATTTGTTAAAATGCCTGGGAGGTCATTTGAGTACAATGAGAATAATAGTGGCCCAACAATGGACCCCTGAGGTACGCCCCTTGCTACAGGCAGTGTCATTGAATTTTGGATTCTAGTTTCAACATACTGATACCTGCCACGTAAGTATGTTGACAATAACTGAGTAGCGGTCGAAGAAAAATTAAAAAAGTTTTTAAGTTTGTAACAAAGAATGTTATGATCCACGGTATCAAACGCTTTTGAATGATCTAAAAGTATTAAAAATGTAGTCTTGCCATCATCAAGTTTCTCCCTAATCTCCTCTGTAACATCAACTAAGGCTGTTAGGCAGCTGTGTTTCCTCCTGAACCCAGATTGACGATCTGTTAGCAAGTTATTGTCATCCAAGAAACTAGTCATTTGTTTGTGCATAATACGCTCGAATACTTTAGAGAGAAATGGAAGAATAGCTATTGGTCTATAATCGGAACCAGCTTTGGGTATAGGAATGATTTTAGCTATTTTCCAATTCGATGGGAAGTGGCTTGTAGTTAATATAATAAAGTTATAATTGGAAGTAGCTGAGGTAAAAGAATCTTGAGAAACTTAGGATTAATCCCGTCCACTCCTATAGAGTTCGATTTTATAGACAATAAACTAGATAAAACGTCACATTGGTCTACTGCAGCAAAAGAAAAAAAAGATTCAGCATCGTTATTCGAGTGACTATTGATATAGTAATCTTTATCTGCTTGAACCATAGGAACACTTAAAAACTTTGTATTAATTGTATCTGCATCAACCGAACATGGTTCTCGATGCGTAGATTTACCGATACCAACTTCGCGTATCGTTTGCCATGTTCTTTTGGAGCCAATGGCAGAAGAAAATTTTTCAGCATAAAAATTGGATATGGCCTTTATAATCATTTTATTTGTGTTTCTCTTAGCAGTCAGATAATCATCATGTAATGTTGTTGTTTTAAATCTTTTCCAACGTGCATAGACAAAATCTCTTTGATTGATACAATCTTTAATTTCAGAAGAAAACCAGGGTTTTTGTTTATTACTTCTAATCTTCGATTTTATTGGTACAGTTAGATCGAACAGATAATTTATGTTTTGCTCCAGAAAAGAGATTTGGTCATCCACAGAATTTAAACAATACAAAGCATTCCAATCAATATTAAAAAATTCTTCCTCAAGGAGTCTAAAATTAATGTTTTTAAAGTCTCGAAAAGTAATCCTCTCAACTTGTATAACAAGTTGGAAATTGTAAGTCATGAAAATAAGATCATGCTTGGAAAAACATGATGCAGACAGTTGATCGTAGAGTAGTATATTAATTTCATTACTCACAAGAAACAAATCCAAAAGCGTATTAATAGTTGCAGTGAAGTGTGTAGGATGTAAGATATTAGGTGATGTTAAACCAATCGAGGCACATTCATCAAAGAAACTACAATCTACCAGAAGGTTTGAATTAAAATCTCCTGCTATGATAATATCATCGTACAAAGCTGTTTGCGTTTCCAAAGTTCGAAAAAATCGCCTGGTACAAAGATTCTTATTAGGCCTGTAAACACTCCCTAAAAGCAATTTCCTACCTTCATTATTTACCTCGATAAATAGATACTCAATTAGATTTAGAGGATCTGTATTATCTATGTCCTCAAAATCACAATTTTCCTTAGATGTACATTTGATGCTAAAAGAAATCCCCTTTTTTATGTACATAGCAACGCCGCCATATCCATCTTCTCTATCAACTCTGCGTAAATTATATCCATTTAAGGAAACAGAAAAGTCTGTAATTTCGGAATCAAACCATGTTTCCGAAACACATATAAAATCAACAACTGAGTTTTCAAAAATACCTGAGTTTTCAAAAAGAAGTGGTTCACTGAATTCCGTTGTGGTCGTACCAGTAAAAGCGACGCGTAACGTCGAGGTTGCCGAAAAGAGGTCGTCACGCCAGAAATCATCGATAAAATCCATGGAAAGATTGTGGACAATCGGAGAAGAAAATCTTTCTTTTCGCCGTTTCGAAACCGTAACCGAAACATTCATCCATCACAATACACCAGAGACCAAGGAAGAGTCAAAGCAGTGGACTTTTCTATATGAACGTGCATCAGATAAGGCCAAGGTGTAGCTGTCAATAAAGTTTGGGACCACCGTCGTTAAATTTTGGATGTGGGGACTATGGCGTCTTAGTTATGTAAGCCCAACGCACACGGAGTAAATATATATGGGGCTTGGATGAAACATATACCGATTTACACCGATTTCGATGCAGATAATTCTTGATCGATACAATTTTATGTATGAAATATCGTACTATTGAACGATTAGATCGGTAAATAGAAAGACACGCAAATTCTGAGGTGCGTTTGGGTAAGTTATTATCGTTAGTTGGGGTATCAAAATAATGTTATTTAAATTGACGACAAAGTCCGAGTAAGTTAATAATGACCAGGATTTTCAAAAGTTTATAAATTGAAATTGCAGTATTAAAAGTGATAGTCGCAAATATAAAGATATTTGAAATGGGTTCCTGTTCGGACCTAGCATTCAGACAAATAAAATTGACAAATCTAACTTTTGGTCTTCATACAAAACAATCTCAAGATATTCACTTAAACTTATAATTTATTTTACGTCAATGTTCTGTAATTCACATCTTCATGTGAAACCATTACGATTATTTGAACACAAAAACTAAAACCAATACCAGCAAATAATATAAAGGTTTCGGTCAATAAATTCTTATACACAGGGACGAACCCTTTTAAGTTTTTGTGAATCAACCTAAGGTTGGAACTACCCTTTTAAAATTATCGCCTTCATATATATAATATAATCGTGATATTAAATATAAAATAACCTCATTTAATTAAATTACAGTATGACATTTTTCAGCTTGAATCCCTTTATAAAATTTTATTTATTCTTACTTCATATCCCCATTTAAGAACCTGGAAGCCGTTTCAGGAACCCATCGTGTTCGGATGATATTTTTACAGACATCATAGACCTAAAATATTATCTTTCTTACTTTCAACCGGATTCAGTAAGCGTAATCTGGCAGCGATTTCGATAAAACATGGGAAAGCAGCATTAAACTTTTTGATTCTACTCAAATTATACTGACAGCTTAATATTCTTTTGAAATTCAAAGATTCAAAACGAAAAATTATTGTTAAAATAATAAACTTTTGGAAAAAAAAAAGAATAATTAAAATTTATAAAATCAACAATGACTGATGATAAAAGAGTAAATATTGTTGATTAATTCCAAAATTAATGGGTAATATTAATTTATTTGAATTCCAGCAAGATATAAATTTGAATGAAATTTGGAAAGCATGTCGCAAAATACAAGATGGTATATTTCGTTACGGTTTTGATATATGTGCTGAATTTTGTCCACATGACCCCAACAAAAAAGGTTTAATATCGCGTAAGTAAGAATGCTAAAAAAAATTTAAATAAAAGCAAAAACACGATCATTTGAATTTATTTTAGAGTCCCTATTTAGTAGTATTTTGGGAAAATATAGAAGCATTTTTGGTTTATCAGATTTTGAGTTAAGAGAAGTTACCGATTATTTTAGTTTGCGTGATGGTCGCGTTGTCTATAAGGAATTTTGTAAAGTTGTTTGTGGTGAATGTGAGTTTGTAGTCGAGTAAATTTCGTTTATATGTACATGAATAATTTTATATTCAATTACAATTTTAGCTAATGGTAAAGACCCCAAAAAAGATCTAACAACAGGATTGGAATGGAATGATCCTTTGCATGTTAATGTTATACCCAGGCCAGAAGAACGCCGGCGATTGTGTTTGATTTTGATAAAAATAGCTCAAATTTCCCACTTGCCGTTGCTGCCATATTTTCAAGATTATGAAGTGGTAAGAAACGAACCATATTACCTTTTTTTCGTTTCTTTCTACCAACAAAATTAATTTTTCGTGCAGATTATATTAGAACTTTTAGAATTCTTAAACATCTCAAGTATTTTTAGAATTTACAAAATATCGCTAATATTGGAATATTCGAATACTTGAGTCTGTTGTCAAACAATTTTGTATACCTATACCACTCTGAGGTCAGGGTGTAATGACTGTGCTGATGTTTATAACTACCAAAAATATTTGACCTAGATCTTTTATTATACCGATCGACTTAGAATCACTTTCTGAGTCGATTTAGCTATGTCCCTCCGTCCGTCTGTGTGTCCATGTGAACCTTGTAATCAAACTACAGGTCGCAGATATGAATATATATAGATGACCACCTACTTTAACCACTTGACTTTCGTAGAGCTGCATTATATATTAAACTATCAGATTTAAGGTTATTTATTGCCAATACTAATAACGTGATTTAAAAAAAAACCAACACATTATTTAAACATAAATTAATTATTTACTAAAAAACAAAAACTTAATACTTAATTCCTAAAAACAACTTTTAATTTACAAAGTAAGAACTTAATCTAACTTATAAATTAATGACCATTATAGTCTCGTACTTTATAAATATCTCATATTAATATTTGGTTACGTCACCTTTCGCATTAATTATAGATTTACTCAATTAATCAATTGAATTAATCAAGTTTTGGCATTCATCTGCCGTTAGTCAATCCCATAATGGCCCATACCGACTCAATAGGATTTAGGTCTGGACTAGACGATGGCCAGCCCAAAATATTAATCCTGTTGGAAGACAAATTTATCAAATGACGTTATTTTTTCAACTGATACCATTCAATTTCCGTCTAATATTTCTATATATCGGGTGGCATTGACTGTGTTTTCTATAAAACATAGGTTACCTAACCCCTTTGCAGACATGCAGCCCCATATCATAACGCTTCCAGGAAACTTGACTGTGCGTTTAAGATAATCCCTATGATATGCCTCACTTCCAGTTCTTATTAATTTGCTACTTATATTCCCTATCGACAACTCGAATCTGGACTCGTCGTTAAAAGTTATGCAGTCGAACTGTCTGGGTCCATGTTTTGCACTGCTTTGCCCATAATAGACGTTTGTTTTTTGGACCGCAGAAATGAAGGGATTTGCCTTTGCCAATGATTTGGGGTATTATTTATAGTAAGCACACATTCCTAAAATCAGTTTCAACTTACCTTATGAAACCCATAATTCTACTTTTTTGAGGTGTTTTCTGCCCACTCAACACAGTCAAACTTCGGACCGAACATCAATTTTTTTTTTTATTATCGCCTCCAATGACGGAATATCACGTGGTGTTATACTGGAAACTTTACCGCAGTTTTTTATAATTTGTTTCAACAGAGTTATTTTTTTAGGATCTAACAATGTACTGCACAGAAGATCTCGCTAAGTTTAATTCTGTTCCAATATCTTTATAACTTTTGCCATTTTTCACTTTTTCTATTATACATTCCCGAATTTCCCTTGAAATTATTTTTTCACGTGGCATTAGGTTAGTATTAGCTTCCATCGGTCACAGGACGAACGCTATTGAAATTGTAGAATATCGGAGACCTAGACCCCATACAAATGACCGCTACGAGATAAACTTAAATTGCCATAAGATCCAAATCATCATATCGATCTCGGTCAAATTGGGTTTGTGTTTATTTCAATTGACAGTTGAATAAAATGTTCGGTAATTATCGTCTGTTCAAATCAATATGAAGTTTATTTCACAGTTTTGTATGTAAATTTTATAGATCTCTTAATTTAACTCAAAACTTATGATACAACAACCCGATTTTTCTGATTTTAATACCAAACCACTCAAATTAAAAAGAAAAATTTCGACCAAAATAACTGCACTCCTGTTGATAGTTAAACAAGTAAGAAAATTATAGTCGGTCTAGGCCGACTATACGATACCTTATACTATGAGTTTAGAGACCGTATCTCTTATGTCCAACTAATTATGTATGAAAAATAAGCATAAACCAAATTTGAGTGGCATTGTCATTATTTTTTTTTTTCCTTCGGTCCGATCCGATCCTGACCATATTTGGTAAGGTCACTTATTTTTTGCAAATATATATAGATATATATAAAATTTCAGAAAAATCTGTGCAATATTTTTGTTTTTTGATAGATTTAAGTGAAGATTGGGAAGCAGCTTTACATGGAAGCTATGACTAACTACTGATTAATGGATGTAATAAACACATATAAACTCAATTTGACCGAGATCTACCGAGATCACATTTGCGACCTGCAGTTTAATTAAAAGGTTTACATGGACACACAGACAGACGGATGGACAGACATCGCTAAGTCGACTCAGAAAGCGATTCTGAGTCGATTGATATAACAAAAGATGGGTCCAGGTCAAATATTTTTGGTAGTTACAAACATCAGCACAAAGTATAATGAATAAAATAAATAAAATAAATCAAATTAAAAATAAATGAATTAATTAATTAATTCAACAAATAAAAATAAATAAAAAATACACACAAAATCAGCACAAAACATAATGATTTAAATAAATAAAATGAATAAAACAAATGAAATAATTAAATTAATTCAACAAATAAAAAACTAAACAAAATGGATTATGTAAATAAAATGAATAAAATAAATAAATATTTGAAATAATAAAACTAAGTAAATAAAATAAAATAAAATAAAATAAAATAAAATGAAATAAAATAAAATAAAATAAAATAAAATAAAATAAAATAAAATAAAATAAAATAAAATAAAATAAAATTAAATAAAATAAAATAAAATAAAATAAAATAAAATAAAATAAAATAAAATAAAATAAAATAAAATAAAATAAAATAAAATAAAATAAAATAAAATAAAATAAAATAAAACAAAATAAAATAACATAAAAAAAAATAAAATAAATTAAAATAAAATAAAATGAAATGAAATGAAATAAAATAAAATTAAATAAAATAAAATAAAATAAAATAAAATAAAATAAAACAAAATAAAATAAAACAAAATAAAATAACATAAAAAAATAAAATAAATTAAAATAAAATAAAATAAAATAAAATAAAATAAATAAAATAAGATAAAATAAAATAAAATAAAATAAAATAAAATATATTAAAATAAAATATATTAAAATAAAATAAAATAAAATAAAGTAAAATAAATTAAAATAAAATAAAATAAAATAAATTAAAATAAATAAATATATAAAATAAATAAATATATAAAATAAATAAAAATTTAAAAAAAATATAAACTAAAGAAAATTAATAAATTAAATTACATAAACAAATTAATACAATATATAAAATAAACAAAATAAATAAAATAAAATAATTAAAATTAAAAAAAGTAAAATAAATAAAATTAAAATTAAAATTAGAAATAAAATAAAATAAAATAAAATAGAATAAAACAAAATAAAACAACATAAAAAAATAAAATAAAATAAAATAAAATAAAATAAATTAAAATAAAATAAAATAAAATAAGATAAAATAAAATAAAATAAAATAAAATAAAATAAAATAAAATAAAATAAAATAAAATAAAATAAAATAAAATAAAATAAAATAAATAAAATATACCAAAATAAAATATATTAAAATAAAATAAAATAAAATAAAATAAAATAAAATAAAATCAAATAAAATAAAATAAAGTAAAATAAAATAAAATAAAATAAAATAAAATAAATAAATATATAAAATAAATAAAAATTTTAAAAAAATATAAACTAAAGAAAATTAATAAATTAAATTACATAAACAAATTAATACAATATATAAAATAAACAAAATAAATTAAATAAAATAATTAAAATTAAAAAAAAAGTAAAATAAATAAAATTAAAATTAAAAAATAAAGAAAATAAATAACATTAATAAATATATAAAAGTAAATAAAATAAAGTAAATAAAATAGAATAAAATAAAATAAAATAAAATATATAAAATAAATATTCAAAATATATAAAATAAATAAATAAATAAATATATAAAATTAATTAACTAAATTAAATAAATAAAGTAAATAAAATATATAAAAATATAAATATATATATACATTGTATACATATATATACAATATAACCTTGAAATATTACCGCATTTGTTCCGAATAATATATTTTTTTGCGCGAAAATGTACCATTGTGAGCCGAATAAACAGCATTTGCAGAAGCTTTTGATTTACTTCTTCAATTTGAAGAAATCTTCAGCTGAGGCGCATTGATTGCTTGTAGAAGTATAGGATGAGGCTCCCTTAATTGAGAGAAGATATCGTGAGTGCTTACCAAAGTTTTAGAACGGTATATTTTACATCAAAGACAGAGACCGTAACGGAGCTTTATTGGATCAAGATTCGTGACAAACGCAAGAAAACATTCACTTACATTAGGAGTCATTCAGCAAACAATTTCACATCATTTAAAATCATTGTGAATGATTCGAAAACAATGAAATAGAGCTCCATATGAAGTGACATCGAGAAATGTGTATTCACTAGTGATGAAATATGGATTCACTATGATAACCCACAAATGAAGAAATCATGGTGACCACATGGCCATGTTTCAACATCTACAGCTTAGATGTAGGACCAGACAGGAGTCATATATGTATTATTGATGAGTGCGTAGAACACTGAATACTACTCCAGAAACCGTAAAGTTTTTCTCCAATATGGTAATCTCGTCTACGTATTGTGGCACCGATTAAAACCTATTTGGAAACATACAATTGGGTATTTTTACCTCACCCGCTGTAGACACTAGACATTTCTCCTGCTGTTTTCCAATTATTTCGATTGATGTCACATGGTCTATCTGAGCAGCATATAAAGACATCAAAAATTGGCTCCATTTGCGGAAAGCCTCAAAAATTTAGGCATTCTTGCAACGCGGTATCCGCGTACTGCCAGAAAGATGGGAAAAAGTAATGACAACCGTTGGACAATACTTTGAGTAAAATATAAGCTTCAATTCTTTCACCATAAATTCGCAAATTTTTAATTTAAAAAAACGATGGAAACTTATTTGTACACATGCTATACATATTTTGATAATAAAGCATCCACCCAAGCTACAGTGTACCCTTGTTTTCAAAATTCAATAAAATTCGTGGAATTCGTCCAAAATCAGTTTTGTGGCAATGTACATCCATGCTGTGCGGGAAGTGATATTTCAAGACCGTCATGTGACTGGAGATGATATAGGCCTTAGTTATACTCCCATACATTTAATTATGCATTAATTTTACAATCGCATTTCTTAGAGAATACCAGACACGTCGCCACCATGCCCTTAGAAAAACGTAGAATGGTCAATTTGGAATGGTCATTTGTTTGTCAGAAGTAATGTCAAACACGGACCATTCTCCACTACAACAACGGGAGTTCTCACAGATCAACGTTCTTCGAGGCCTGAGGATGCGGTTAATGCGTTTAAAAAAAATATTTTGGAGATACCTCGTTTGAAATTAGTTCAAACGCATGAAAAGTGGACTTATCTTCATGGAGAGTATTTTACTTTTACTTGCTTTCTTTCGAAATATAAATTGTAGTAAGTTTATAATCAAAAACTTTTCGTAATAGTAGTACAGTTAAAACTCAATATTGCCTGCATTCTGTGCTCTGCTTATAGTTGAAGTTTGTGATAGATCAATAACTTCGTTATTGAATCCTAGTTCAATTGAAATTAACTTATGAAACTTATTAATTAAAAATATATATAAAAATTTTTCTTTCAGATCTCCCAAAATGTCGGCGCAGTTACGGTATCACATTTTTCTCGAGTTTTACATTTTATGAAAATTCCAATATCCGATAACGATTTTCTATTGCTACTGAAACGCTACATGAAAGATTCATTTATGGTCAACTATGTGGCATTTGTAAACCATATTCAAAATATTTTGGACTATTTGAAAGAGAAAAAATTAACCGATAATGCGATGGTAAAGTTTAGAATCCAATCTATCACTCTATTACACTATCTAAGTTTAATTGATTTACTTCTCAGCATATTATAAAAGACTTTCCGGGAAAGTTAATTGAGTTAGATCTGCCAGAAGTACCCACAGTTGATGGTACAAACATTGCTAGTCGGATCTTTAAGGACTTTTGCAATCATCGCATTGAAAATAAAAACATATGTGATACAATATTTTGCATACAGAAGCAAGTTCACAAGAATCGTATTAGAGTGAAGGAGTTTCTGGAAGGCTTCGATCTATTGCACACGGGTACTGTGACAATAAATCAATTTGAACGTGCTTTGCATAATATGGGTGTTGGGAAATTTTTGACTCAACGAGAACTTCGGTCTTTAAGCGAACGTTACGTTGATCCCGTGGACACAAATCGTATTAGATGGCGTATGTTTGAAGATGAAATTGATAGAGGTGAAATGTTGTGTCACTTCAAATTTTATATTTTGAATTATTTTTTTTTTTTGCAATTTACCTCTCGATGTAGTGTTTACCGTTAAATATCTCGAGAAGACACCTTTGATGGATGTTCAATCACCACCGACTTATATTAAAGAAATGCCTCGCATTGGTTCACTGGACTGGCAGCAAGCTCCACCGACAACTCGTGAATTTTGTGAGGAAGCTTTGAGAAAAATTCAAATTCGTATTCGTAATAGAAGATTATATATGCATCCCTTCTTTAAAAGCTATGATAAGTATGTACACACATTCCTTCTTGTTATACCCTATACCACTATGTGGTTTGGGTATAATGACTTTGTGCTCCTGTTTGTAACAACCAAAAATATTTGACCTAGACCCATCTTTAATAATACCGATCGAATCAGAATCACTTTCTGAGTTGATTTAACAATGTCCGTCCATCCGTCCGTCCGTCTGTGTGTCCATGTAAACCTTGTAATCAAACTGCAGGTCGCAAATATGAATATATTTTGATGAAATTTGGTAAATAAGCTTTTATCGCCCATGGGATGAACGCAATTGAAATTGGTGAGGATCGGTCCATGTTCAGACCTAGCAACCATACAAATTACCCATATGAAATCGACATAAATTGCCATAAGATCCAAATTGTCATATAGATCTTACTCAAATTGGGTTTGTATGCGTTCATTACATCCATTAATGAGTAGTCCAAAAATGATCCATTTGACCCCATATAGAGCTGCTTCCCGATCTTCACTTAAATCTATTAAAAAACTAAAATATTGCACTGATTCTTCTCAAATTTTGTTTGTATATATTTTTGCAAAATACAAGAGACTTTACCAAACATGATCAGGATCGGTCCATTTTTGGACCAAGTCCCTATATAGATATAGCATCCGATATAAACTTTTTCATATCTGCAGCCAAAAAAATTAATAAAAATCCCACTCAAATTTTGTTTTTGCTTATTTTCTATGTCCAGTTAGTTGGGCCTAAGAGATAGGGTCTCTAAACGCATGGTATAGGGTATCGTATAGTCGGTCACCGATTATAATTTTCTTACTTGTTTTTCATTTAAAAATCATATATCTACAAATTTAGAATGTGTGTGACTTGATAGTTTAAACTATTAATAGCTAACCTCCCCTTCCCCCTCCCCGATCATTTGTCCTGAGACTATTAACCTAAATTTTATGCTGTAGGGCATCAAAGATTCGTTATAGACCAATTTTTTTTACAAATTTTCGAATAAAAATGTTTTTTATGGTTTCCTAAATAAAATCCAACATATATCACGTGATTGTAGAACCCCCTAACAGCGCATATTCTAACAGTAGGTTTTATAAATACGAAAAAGGTAAACAATTTTCCATTACCAATTTTTTTCTTAAAAATCATAATTGTAGACAATTTATATTTAATTTTCTTGGGAGTACTGGGACGCAACAATATTTCCATCTAATATCATCCAAAAAACGTATCATATTGTCAACCATACGTTTATTATAGTTCAATATTATATTCAAAATTTCATATTTACAAATTCTTGGCATAGCTGTTAAATCTGGACTCCATTTCAAATCCAAATCGTTCACCTAATTGTATCGCCACATCTTAACAAAACTGAACTTCTGTTCCTAATTTAATTATTTGTACACAAACAGCCGTATATACGGCTATATGAAATTTTTTAGTTTTTTTGGTATAAAACATCACTTACTTTTCCAAGTAATGAAATCGTAGGATTATGAAGATTCTTTGTACTGAGAAAATCATGTTTTCAGAATACTTATTATACCCATCACACCACTGTAGAGAGGGTATACTATCAGTTTCACGTTCCGATTTTTTAATACAAACGAATAAAATCTGGACAAACAAATTCTGACAAATCTTTTCAGAATAATTTTTATACCCTTCACACCGCTGTGCAGAGGTTATACATTTGGGCGGTTCGATTTTTAGGGAGGCAAAAAAATCGCTCAAGTGAGAAGGAAAATCATATTCTAGGAATCAAAATAAGAAACTTTGCCCAAGGAACCATACCTCTAAAACGAATTCTGATGTGCCGACTTTTGACATGTCTGTCTGTCTGTCTGCCATGGGGCAACCCCATTCCCTCTCATGCAATTGATCCCATAGTCTTGTTGTGACTAAAGATTAAGTTTGGGGTGGTCATGCAGAGCCACGCATAGTCATACATAGTCACGGAGTGATCTAAAAGTTATTTACCCTCATCCGATCGATCTTTTTGAATGACATAACATAGCCAAGGCGAATGATTATTATTTATTAGCAGAGTAGGAGATACATACGTATACGTATGACTGTTAATTTTAATGTTAAATCAAACATAGTCAACCCAATTCCAAACAAAAAATGGTGATTTTTTGAAATGTTTCTATGGGGAACCCCCCAGGGGGTTTCAGAGGGTGTGCCACTGGCATGGGTGAGTCGGTCCTCCAAATTTAGTGGGGGTCAATCATACATTTGGACTCGATTGGGACAAAAAGGGTCAAAGTGAGACAGACAGACAGACAGGTCAAAAGTCGGGACATCAGAATTCGTTTTAGAGGTATGGTTCCTCGAGCAAAGTTTCTTATTTTGATCTCTAGAATACGATTTTCCTTGTCACTTGGGCGATTTTTAAATCGACCCGCCCTATTAAACATACATATGCATATTAGTTTATTACTCCGTTTGTAATAACTCAAAGAACAAATTTGGACATCATAAAATATATACATTCTTGAATAGCAACTAGGTTGACCATTTTTGGTGAATGTGTTTGATATTTATGAGGTATTTGCTATAGAAAATTATAAAAATCGGTTGACTAAATCACGGTATTTAGATGAAAATTAAAAAAAAATTTCAAAGGAATTTTTGTAATTGAAAATTTTTTTGTAATTCGCAATTGTTATGTTGTGTATGGTTTTTGTAGTCGTTGTGGTCGTTGTAGTTATAGTATTTTATTTATTTAGTTATTTTCTTAAGTGCTATACATTTCTTTAAAAAGTACACTTTCTTAAAAAAGTACCTTTTCTCAAAAAAGCATTTTTTCTTAAATAAGTACATATTCTTAAAAAAGTCCCTCTTCAAAATAAGGACCGTTTCTTAAAAAAGTACCATTTTTTAAAATAGCACCTTTTCATAAAATACTGTATTTCTTAAAAAAGTACATTTTCTTACAAAAAAAAAGTACAAAAAAGTACCTATTCTGAAAAGATAACCATTTTTAAGATTATGATACTTTTCTCTAAAAAATTCCTTTTCTTAAAAAAGTATCTCTTTTAACAAAATAAATTTCTTAAAAAATTACCTTTCCAAAAAGTACCTGTTCTTAAACAAACACTATATCTTAAAATAAGTAAATAAGTAAAAAACACATTTTCTTAAAAAGTTCATTTTCTTAAAAAAGTAAATTTTCTTACAAAAAGTACTTTTTCTTTAAAAAAAAAAAAAAAAAAAGTACCTCTTCTTAAAAAAGTAAGTGTCTTATGAAAGTACCTTTTTCTTTCTTATGAAATTTTCTTTAAAAAGTACTTTTTGAAAATAGTATGAAGTATGAAAATAGTAGTATAGTAAAAAAAAAAAAAAAACTTCTTTAAAAACAAAAAAGTATCTTTTCTTAAAGAAGTACCTTTTGTAAAAAAACACATTTTCTTTAGAAAAGAGTACCATTTCTTAAAAAAGAACCTGTTCTTTAAAAAAAAGTACCTTTTCTTAAAAAATGTCTTTTCTAAAAAAATACCTTTTCTTAAAAAAGTACCTTGCTTAAAATGTTCAAACATTTGTCACAGCCGAATTTAAGACTGACTTGTTCACATACCCATTCTCAGATTTAAGGCCCTATCAGACCGGCCAAAATGGTCGTAAGATCCAGATTATCATATGTAAATCGATCAAATTTGGTGTATGTGTAATCAGTAGTTCAAAAATAAACTCTACAGGACCATTTTTAGTCAAGTCTAAATCTATCCAAAAACAAATATATTGCAGATTTTTTTCAAATTTGGTTTATATATGTTTCTGAGAAAAGCTAGTGATTTTACTAGATATGGTCATGATCGGCCCATTTTTTGACATAGACCCCATTTAAAAATAACATCAGCTATGAACTTTTTCAAATCTGCACGTCACAAATTTATAACACTAAAATTTGGTTTATGCTAAATTTATGTATCCAGTTATTGCTGAGGCAATAATAAATATAATTTTTATACCCAATGCCGCTATATGGTCAGGGTATAATGAGTGCTGATGTTGTAACTACTAAGAATATTTGACCTAGCCCCTATTATATTATACCGATCGACTCAGAATCACTTTCTGAGTAGATTTAGCGATGTCCGTCCGTCCGTCTGTCCGTCCATATGCGTGTCCTGTAATCCTTGTAATCCAACTACAGGTCACAAATACGAATATATTCTGATTAAATTTGGTATATGAGCTTCTATCGGTCATATGACGAACGCTATGGAAATTGGTGAAAATCGGTGCATGTTCAGACCTAGTCCCCATACAAATGACCCCTATGAGATATCGACTTTAATTGCCATAAGATCCAAATTATAATATAGATATCGGTCAAATTAGGTTTGTGTGTATTTATTACATCCATTAATCAGTTAACCAAAAATAAACCCTATAGAACAATTGTTATTCACAACCCTGATATAAAGCTGCTTCCCGATATTCACTTTAACCTATCAGAAACAAAAATATTGCACAGATTTTTCTCAAATTAGGTTTGTATATGTTTTTGCAAAATAAAAAGTGACTTTACCAAATATGGTCAGGACCGGTCCATTTTTCGACCTAATCCCAATTAATAAAAACAATTAATAAAAATTCCACTCAGACTTGGTTAATGCTTATTTTCTATACCCAATAAGTTGAACCTTAGACTAATTCTCTAAACGATTTTTTGCTATTTTTATGAAAAACGTAGTTAACGCCTTTTGCTCTCCTGGACAATTATTTATATTTTTTTTTTATTATTATTGAATATAAAACCGATATATTTTTGTACATTACACATGTATTATCGACGAAACCTCTTATATCCATATCAATTGGGGTTTTTTCAGACTTAACAGTGGCCATGTGCCTTGTAAAATTTTTAATCAAATCCTTGTTACCAATGGCATATTGATATCCAATGACGAATTGAATGCTTTGATCGATCGTTATGGCAATGAATTGGGTTTCAACTATAGCAAATTTTTGGAAGATGCTGATCCGGCGGAATATGCTATACCAAAATTGACAGCGGGAAACAGTCTATTAGCAGATTGTCCGACAACAACGAAGAATTCGAGTGCGGATTTGGATATGGGCAGTGAGGAGAATATCATTAAACTGTTGACTAATGTTAAACGTCAAGTTGTTACGAAGAGCATTCCAGTAGTTGATTTCTTACAAGATTACGATAGACATCGGGAGGGTGAAATTTTAGAAGTTGATTTTCGCCGTGGCATAGATACTGCCAATATAAAATTATCAGATGAAGAGGTTGATAGACTATGTAAAATGTAAGTTACATTTCTTCCAAATTTGTGCGAGTTTTCTTTTCTTGTTAGCAATTCTTTTTTTCTGCAGTTTCCGCTCCCCCAAACGAGCCTGTTGTGTATTATATCGCGACTTTTGCCGTTCCTTGGATGAGATATTTATACAAATCGAAACACAATCGGGTGATAATCAAATCACCGCTGTACCTCTTATGCATTTGGCTAATTTGGATTGTGTTGAATGTTTCTTAAATTTTGAAGAACGTACCATTTGCTCGCAGGCTCTAATGAAATTGGCCCGTAACCCAGATCAAATTTCGAATATAAGTTCGGTATTCAAAGATTTCGATCGTGAGAACTGCGGAACTATACAAAAGAATCAATTGATGCGCGCCTTGACTGTACGGGATATGCACTATATGATTAGTAATCGTGAATTTGAAACAATCTTCAAGTGTTTTGGTGTACAACGTGGCATACATTTGGAATTTAACTATCGAGAATTCTTGAATATTTTGAATATTCTTTTCCAAACTGGTCAAGTCAAACGAAATTATTAGAAAACAAATTTTATTGTTTGTGTTGTTGTGATGTATTTTTTGTAGTAAAAACGTAAAAACAAGTAAAGACATCGATAGTGATGAAAAGTTGGACCTGCATTTTCAATGCATAGTGTACAGTAAGTATTGGAGCCTCGTCTGCAGATGGATCATGTGGAATCTTAGGTCTAACTAATAGGGCGAATTTGTATGGGGGCTAAGTCTGAACAAACTCTCCAATTTCAATCATCCTTGAGCCGATCGACCTGCAGAGTGTACACAAGACTTACATCTACTAAGAGGGAAATCACATACAGTTTTTTTTGTTTTTCAATATTATGAAGAAACCAATAAATCATAAAACGCGTTTTTCTCCAAAACTAATGAAGATACGGCAAGAAGAACAAAATCATAAAAATTCATTTTTCTCGTTAACTTAGCAAGCAACAACAGAAAGGACTTTAATTTAATATAACGATCTTCCTGATGTTTTAGATGTGGGTATATGTAAATCATTTATTTTCTCAAGACATTTTCTTGCTGTTCAATACTGAACGTACGTTTTCTGATGTTTTACGTGTCAATATTAATTTTTATCTTAACCAAATTTTGAGTTGGTTGTCTAATAATTCCTTGGCTACAAGCCATTGAAAGACAAAGACCATTATGTTCGGAACATCGACCCGCCACTTTTCTGATTATGATATTTCTATTAATGGTTCTCGTGGAGTTTGTAAACCAGCATAGGTGTTTAAGAGATATTCGATGAATATCTTTATTTTGCCTCCCACATTGCATCTGTTCATTGTAAGGTGGTTAGTATTTTACGCAGCATATATTCTACTTAAATATTTTTACCGTTTTGAAGTTTATGGTGGTGGCTAATGCTTTGTTGCTGTCTCAGATTTTATATGGGTGTATTAGGCTACTATATGGACCAATCTCTGAATGTTTGAGCGCGTTGTTAATTCTTTGCAAATTGCATTTATAATACGAGAAAGCGATAACATTATTGCACGCTAAATACAAAAGTCAACTCAAATTTTCAATTTTTCAAATTTTAAGGAGATGCAAAAAATATTTATGTAAAAATTATTGTTATAAAGTCCGTTTTGAAGAAGGTTTTGCTATATATTTTTTTATAATTTTGTATTGTGTTTATGAAAATAAAATATAATTTTGAGTTTTAACTTTTGATAAAATAAAATAATTTTTTCAATACAATTCAGGCAGTTGCCGTGTCAAGACGTATTTTAATTGTCGGTTGATTTTAGTGTCATAAAAAAAAAAAAAAGATAATCAAACTTTTTTCTCTTATTGTCAATTTTTTTTTTCCTACGTGGTATAATCTTTTTTTTTTTGTGTGTGCAAATTTCGTGCGTATTATTACCTTTTTTCCTCTTTACAAAATAATTTTACCCTTATTTATTTTGGACACTTAAATATTATAAAAAGTCTTCTCGTGAGTGCGCGATATGAACGGGGTTCATCCCCCGGATTACAACCGGTTTCGGGATCTTGACTTCACGTCCGGTAAAAGTAAAACCAACAAATATAAAAGACCGCGACCTGAAGATTTCTTACCTCTACCAGAAATAACAACAACCCAAGACAACCTACCACGTTATTTAGTTGCATCGACTATCTCTTTAAAGGAAAATATACAAGTGCCTCCGCTAGCTTCTCATAATGTTTTTCAAGTGGAAAGAGGGCTTAACCATATTTCACGTGACCGTTTAGAAGTCAAAGAGATGAAAAGTGGTGATCTATTAATCAAAGTCCCTGGTGTTAAGACTGCTGAAAAGTTTCTTAAAGCCAACTACATCGACTGTATTCCTGTAAAAATATCTTTGCATAAAACACTTAACATCACTCAAGGCCGTATTTTTTCTAGAAAAATTAAAGAAATACCCGAAGAAGAACTATTGGAATCATTAAAAGATCAAAAAGTCGTAGAGGTTCGTAAAATTAACAAAAGGGAAAACGATAAAATTGTGGCTACTGGAGCAGCAATAATCAGTTTTGATCTTTTCAACCGCCCTGAATTTTTAAAACTTGGCTGGGAAAGAGTCCCAGTTGACGAATATATCCCAAACCCAATGAAGTGTTTAAACTGCCAGAGACTGGGTCACACCAAGAAATGGTGCAAAAGTGTTGAGCAATGTCGAGAATGTGGTTACACGGAAAAACATGAAACATGCAATCGAAAATACTGTGTCAATTGCGAAGTAGAAACCCATACTTCATATGACCCTGAATGCCCTACATTCTGGAAACACAAGTCGGTTAATTACATCAGAATTTCCAGAAAATGCACGACACGTGAACCATGGAAAGTTTTTAATGATAACCCCACAGTAAATATGCTTCAACCAATTCAAAGAAACGGCATAAAAAGTCTTTCATACGCACAAATAGCAAACAACAACAACAATAAAATAACTAAACAAAATCCTACAACAACAGTATTTCCTACGCACAGCAAAACCAATCAAACAGAAAATCTAAATAAACATGCAGATAAAGAAGATAACGCATCACACAACGCTTTTTCAACAACCATAAAAGCAAAAGATATCAATAACATCAACTCTACATCTCTGCCAACACAAATGCAATTAGACACCACTGAAATATTAAATGAAACTCCTATTCTTACTCAGGATCAAGAATCTATATCAAACATACAAAATTCTGTTTCTCAAACAATAAAATCAAATCAAACAAAACAAAATATTACTAATACAACAAATGAAAAAAATAATAATGATTTTTCAGAAGATGACAGTATTTTCAGTGCTGGAAAAGATAGCAATTCTGATACATCTTTTAATGAATACTTTCTTTCCAATACAAATAAAGACATCACTGAGGAAATGATCATTCAAGATATAAATGATGGTCTAGGATTTAACACGCCACCAAGTAAAACAGATGATAATATTTCACCTTGTACACAAAGGTACAATAATTTTCTACAACTTAATGTGTTAATTACTCCAAACACATTAAGGAACACACAAAAAAGGCCCTCAAAGGGCAAAAACAAAAAATAAACTTTTATGATTTTGGACCTTAACATTACTATTCTCCAGTGGAATATGCAAGGCTTCATAAACAACAAATATGCTCTCGAACTTTTGGTAGCAAGACATAAACCAAACATCATAGTACTGCAGGAGACGCATATCATTGAGAAAACACTACATTTGTTACATTTGCCGGGATACAAAGTTTTTCACCACAACAACATGGATTATAACTATGCAAAATCAGGTATAGCAGTTCTAGTGAAAACAAATTTGAACGTTACTAGGCATATAATATCTACAGGTAACTTACTCTTCCAAACAGTAATAATTAAAAGCAATGATGAACTTCATATCACGAATATTTATAAAGAACATGATGTTAACCTATCTACATCAATTGTAAACAATATATCCATTGATCAAAATGTCCATCATATATTACTAGGGGATTTAAACTCTCATAATATATTATGGGGTTCTTCCTCAAACTCCCCAAATGGTAGAATTTTTGAAGATTTTGCAAATGACAACAATCTGGTAATATTGAATGATGGATCACCCACTCTACTTAACACTAGAAATACTATAACAGCTGTCGATGTATCTATGTCATCCATTGATTTTGCTCCAAACTTGACCTGGACTTGTCTGCAAATTCCAGAAGTTGCTGATCACTTTCCTATTAAGATTACGAATAATATCGAAGTTGTTAATAGAAAATTTTCATCACGTTTTATGGACAGAAAAGCTGACTGGCCTCTTTTTGAAAAGAGGGCAGCTCAATTTGAAAGTTTATTTGAAAAGTCGTATAAAATCAACAAAGAGGCAGCTCAATTGAAACGCATTTTTAGAAAAGCAGCTAACGAATCCATCCCGCTCAGCCGGAAACCTAAAGAAGAAAATAACCCCGTATGGTTTAATTCAGATATTTCTAAATTAATTTTTTTGAGACAAGAAGCATGGAAAACATTTAAAAGGATTCGTAATAATGATAACTTAATTTATTATAAAAAATTATGTGCAAAAATTAAGAGGGAATGTAAAATCGCAAAGAGAAGAACATGGGATAACTTCCTTAACTCCCTAAATCCAGCAATGGATGTTAGAGTTCTTTGGGGTAAAGTCAACCACATAAAGGCAAATCGTATTCCAAGTTTTCCTAACATATATATAGATAATAATAGCCTAACACACCCCTTGGACATTGCTGAAGGGTTTGCACGTTTTTGGTCCTCTCTTAGCTCGGATATAGCTTTCGATCCTCAGGTCATAGCTACCAAAAATAATTTGAATATTGAAAATCTACTTCCAACAGATCAACAGGTTGTTGCAATAAACCATAAAATTCGAATATCTGAACTAAATTATATAATGAAAACATTAAAAGGATCGACTCCAGCACGTGATAAAATTACTTATGCCATGATAAAAAATGCTCCACACATTATAAAATTGCGCCTTTGTGAACTTTACAACAATATACTATCCACTGGAATATTCCCACAGGATTGGAAGACTGCTGTGCTTTCACCTATACCAAAACCAGGTAAAAACCCTAACAGTCTTGAAGGTTATAGGCCGATCTCTTTATTGCCAGTTTTATCAAAAATTTTTGAAAAAATTTTGGCCAGACGCTTTTGGAAATATACAAGACAGAATTTGTCAAGTTTACAACACGCCTTTATACCTAGACATGGAGTTCACAGCATATGTCATCAACTTGAGGAAATTCTGCGTCGAAACCTGAAAAATGGTAAGCATAATTTAGTCCTTTCAGAAGACATTGAGAAAGCTTTTGACCGAGTAGTGTCCACGTTCATCATAATGGAGCTTCATGATTGGGGTATCCCGAAAAATATCCTTAAATTATTAGATTCGTTTCTGAGAAACCGCACGGTAACCGTTAAAGTAGATGGATACTTCTCAATGACGCACTCACTGGATAATGGAGTGCCTCAGGGTTCCCCACTGTCCGTAGTTTTATACTCTGTATATGCAAACTCTTTGGCCAGAGCTGTTGAAAACCTACCAGGAATCGACTACATTGGCATTTACGCCGACAATGTTTTTGCAGTTGCTTCGGGTAATCCAGAAGTAATTCAATTAAATTTAAACAATCTTGATACAAAGATACATCAATGGGCTAAGAGCAGAGGTGCTGTTATATCAGTTCATAAATCAGAAATTCTCCACGTTTGTAGAAAAAGGCACTGTACGGGCAACACAATTTCTATTAGAGACGTTAATATTGAACTTTCGAATCAAATACGAATTTTGGGTTTGCTTTTTACCAAAAATCTTCTTTGGAACAGTCACGTCAAACAGTTATCTTATAAACTGAGTAAAATTAACAACCTGCTGAAGCTGATTTGTTCAAGGAATAAAGGTCCTCATATAGAAACAGCCCTTAACATATGTCGTTCTTTAACAATCGGAACAATTTTGCATGGTATAACCATTTACGGCTGGACTACAAATAAAAATGTAGATAAAATTAATACCTCCATCAATAACTGCTTCAGAACAGCCTCTGGTTTGCTTCGTACAACGCCGATAGAAAAATTGAGAATTGAGGCTAATTTCACGGATTTTCGTACTCTTTTGGAGAGAACTGCTGTCAACGTAGCATCCAGGGCGATAACAATATCATCTGATGGCTTACATAAATCTTTTTGGAATAACCTAAACTCTACAACAATCTGTCCACCATCTGCCACTGATAACGTTATCTCTATTTTGAGAAACTCAAACATTTCATTACCGCAGAAGCCAATAACACCCAGGTTTTCTAATGCTTTTGTTCAGGCAGATAATAGTTTGAGTCATTTTATCAAAAACAATACTGATCCAATGTGTTTCAAGAGAATGTTCGCTCAGAAAATGTCATCTTTTTCTCCAAATATGATTTACTATACAGATGGATCCTTTAACAATAGTACAACATCTTATGCCATAGTTAAACAATTATCAACCACACAATTTGAAACTATTAAAGAGTCTCGATTACCAGACCATACGGGGATTTTCACGGCGGAGATTGCGGCTATTAAAACAGCCATTGATCTTTCCATTCAACATGGAAAAACGTTAATTTGTACCGATAGCCTAAGTGCAACCCAGGCCATAATAAAAAATCACAACGGTGTTTATGATGATATATTACAGTTGGAGAATGGAACTCAACAAATTTTAATTCTATGGATTCCCTCGCACATTGGAATTGAAGGTAATGAAAGAGCTGATTGTAGTGCTAAAAAGGCACTGAGTTTACCCCGGATAACAGAAACTCCCTGTTTCTCTAAAGCCATAACAAATCCGTTTAGGGCAACCCAAGATTTACAGAACATGTCTTCAACCAGACCTAGATATAACAGCAATTTAACCAGGTCTGAATGTATTATGTTAGCCCGCCTAAGAGTTGGTAAATGTGTATTTAACTCAAAACACTATTATGAGAAAACTGATCCGCAAAAATGTTTCTATTGTAATGTTATACTTGACGTTCCTCATTTGCTAACAATTTGTCCAGTATCGAAGATAGAACAATCGCTTGATGAAATACTCGATTGTACAACTACCAATAACATCACTATGATCAAAAGAAGTCTGCTACAACACAACATTCAAAATGTCTAGGTCCAATTTTCATAACAAGTTTATTTGCTTTTATAATTTTTAAAAATTATTCTCTTTTAACTTTCCTTTTAAATTTTAGTAATTATGATTCATTTTCGAATCATATTTTGATTATTAAAATGTAAATATGTAAATATAATTTCTCATTTTATCTTTTGTAATACGAGCGCATATGGTCTTGTTACCGGCGCCCTTTTTTCCTATATTTTATGAATTTACTTTGTAAAATATTCTGTTAATAAATAAAATAATTTTTGAAGTTTCCTATTCGCTAAATGAATAGCAAGCAAAATAATTATAAAATTATCAAAAACATTAAATTGACGCACGTATTTTTCATATCAAGAATTCACAGAAATAATAAAATGTATCACCCATGTTCTTGAAATCACTATCACAAAAAAACTCGTAAATGAAAAAATTCTTAAATTTACGAGTTTTTTGCTGTTCGATGATTTTAATAAGAATTTTTTTTCTTGTTTTAATTCACACAGAAAAGGCTTTGTGAAATCAAAACAAATGCCCTTTTTTCTAAGAGATAAAAAAAACAATTGATATTTAAATCTAACATGTTTTTTATTGAACCTTGTCATTATTTTAAAACACTAGACATTTATTTTATTAAAAACTTTTTTAAAAAACGTCTACATTTTGCGCTGATTTAAAAAAAAAACTCGTAATCAATGGTCGATGGTAATAAAACACACTTTTGGAGATGATGTTGTTCTCTACCTCTAATAAAAACTTTTGATGTGTAAACATCTATACGCGCAGGGGTGTAAATTTCTATTTCACAATACAATCACAAAAACAGCGTAACTCATATCGGTGTGAACTGAAGCAGATAACGCTGTGTGACTTATGATGGTATTGGTGAAAAAATTATGATATAACATTGTTTTTTTATGCCACTTTTTTAAAAGCGTCATCTATGTATCACTTATATACGTTTATATTGGGATATTTTTAACGTTTTACAGCAAAGGGTTGTTGAATTAGCTGAAACAGTTTTTGCTATAAGTGATAAATAGATGACGCTTTCTGTTTGATTTTAAAAAATTATATAAAAAAATTTTTAATTACTAGATGTTTACACATCTTCCCTGTGATCGGACTCACATGATTTTTTTATTTACACAATCTATTTTCCATTATAATTTTTTCAATTATAACATAAAAACTGTTTTCGAAAAATACTTCGAAAATATAAAATTTGTGTTTTCAAGAAACCCAAAATTTAAATTTCATGTTATTTTAAAATCATTCTTATTCAAATAACAACGTTTCAAGAACAGGGCTGTATATTTTTATTGAAATGTATGTATGTATGTATTTTAAAATAAAGATTTATTCATGTCATTAGAACAAAGTACAAATTAAAATAGTACATTATATTAAGGAAAATTTTGAGTTTTTAAATGATGTTGAAACTAAGTAATAAATAAGTAAGCACTTTGCTTCGTACGGTGGCCGATGTCCGGCATATTTTAAATATTTATGTTTCCGTGGTTCTTTCTTTTAAATCTTTGTACACTTTCTTATTCGGAGTATTCTTCCGAGATGCTGCTTTCTGTTATACAAAAATTGCTCCCAAAGTTGCAATGCATCTGCACTACTATCATCCTTCTGACTAGACATGCTAGAACTTAATTGCGTTCTATTTGAATAATGTTCCATGTTTGGGCACGTTATTTTCATTAAATTTATTTTAAAATTATTATTTTTCATTAAAATACAATATTACAAAAGGCATGCATAAATGTAAACAAACAAATGGCGTTTCCTAATATAATAAACATCGAAAAAGGCACATAAAATATGTAATACTGTCAATTAAACACACTTTTTTCAATCAAAGCGGCACAACAAACACAACAAACTTCATCACTTTTTCAACAATAATGGCAAAACATAAAATAATACTCTTTATGTCTAAGAAAAGTAATCAGTAATCAAAATTTTGAGAGCGAACCAACTTGGTTCATTTTGAATCTAGTTACGAACCACGAAAAATGTACTGTCAGCTCCAATTTTGATAAAAAAAATTATCGCTAGTTTATATGAACTAGCTGTCAAAAATATATAAGCAAAGAAAAAACAAAAAATAAATGTGTGCAATAAAATAAATAGAAACATTTAACAAATAAAAAGTATATTTACATATATGTATGTATATATTCAAATAACAATGGAAAAAATGAAATAGTGAAATGTAAAGTGTAGAAGGATGTCTTCAAATATGTGCACAAAAAATATAAACGTCAAAATGAAACAAGCACACTCGTCTGAACACCAAGGTTCGCAATCGTGATTCAGAGAGCGAATCAAGTGGTTCATTTTGCCGTCTGAACATGCTATAAGACTTTCAACAAGAAAACTTTCACGTTTCACTATTTCATTTTTTCCATTTTTATTTGAATATATATATGCAAATATATACTTTTTATTTGTTAAATGTTTCTATTTATTTTATTGCGCAAATTAATTTTTTGTTTTTTCTTTGTTTATTTATTTTTGACAGCTGGTTCAGATAAACTAGCGATAATTTCTTATCAAACTTGGAGATGACACTCAATGTTTCTAGGTTCACAACTAGGTTCAATTTGAACCAAGATTCGCTCTCAAAATTTTGTATGGGGAATCATGTAGATTCAATCATGATTCGGGCGCGAACCGTGAATGAGAGAACGAACCGAGAATCTTACTGTCCGTGTGAACATAGCAGTAAGTTTATTGGTGAGACGGGAGAGAAGGGGTACATAGTGTGTGTGAAAGTTTTCTTGCTGAAAGTCTTGTTTATCGGTGAGACGGGAGAGAAGAATGGCTGGGGGTACATACTTCCATGTAGTCTGAAATTTTCTTTTTTTTTTTTTGCTTCGTAATTTTCAAAGTGAAGTTATTTTACGTTTTCTTTTATTTTTATGTTCGTTTGTATTAAGAAAGACAATAATTTGAAATAAAGTAAATTTTAGATATAAAATGATAAAATAAATGGATAAAATGATAAAGTCAACATGAACAAATCTTGAATTTCAATACAAAAATTTCAGTGTGTAGACACGCGTGAAAGTTTAAAAGAGAATTTCAATTTCAGAAAGAAAAATTTCATGTGTAAACCGGGACATATGTACTTTCATGTACTCTGATATTCTCTTTTGTTTCTTGCTTCGTAATTTTCAAAGTGAAGTTATTTTACGCTTTCTTTCATTTTTATGTTCGTTTGTGTTAAGAAAAATAATAAAATAAAATAAAGTTAATTTTAATGAAATAAAATGATAAAACAAATTGATAAAAATGATAAAGTAAACATGAACATATCCAGCCCAATTCTAAATATTCCCAGGGAAATGAGTTCCCGGGGAATTCATTTTTCCCGAGAAAATCCTCATATTCTAACCCAGCTATCTCACATCACACTGCAAGATCGAAAAACTCAATACACTCACATTTTTTACTAATACACACACATTTTCCGCAGTGGTCACACTAATGGCATCAAATTTTTCGTGCGAGTAGTGGCTGACACTAACGATGATTAGTGTTACCCTGTTATAAATTATATGCAAATTTACTGGATTCTGCAAAATTGTAATTAAAGTTTTAACTTGTTAAATCTATTATTATGATTTATTTCTTCAAATGCGCATATAAGAACGCAAGTTTGTTAATTATAGAGCATAAATATTAACTATTATTAAAATAAAACTAATAATAATAAATGTAAACATTTTCCCTCAAACATGTGCCTGTATAATAAACTCGGTAACTCTATTTAATATAAAATAAGAGAGAGAAGTTAACAAATTTTTTCAAGTTTACGCTTCGACAAGATTTTAAAAATGAGATTGCAGTCAGATGTGTGAGCATAAAAGTTAATGGCGATGGATTCGACTAATTCGAACAATTTTTCGTTGATAATACGTACACAACGATTTTACAATTGCAGTGTGATGTGAGATAGGGGGGTAAACAAGCAGGGGAAGAATAATATGGGAGAGAGAATTTAGATTATTCGAAGACAGCTGTTTTGCTTCAGTTGTTTTGTTTTGTTTACAAATTTAAAAATTTTTGTGGAAATTAAAAGTAAAACTTTTTTTAAATCTTTAATAAATTTAAAATAAATACAAACAATGTTCAATGTAGCGTTTCTGATGGTAGCTGAAGCAGAAGAGCAGCAGCAGGACAAGACGAAGCAAAGCATGCAACATCAGGGTTGGCTTGCATTGTGTTTAAAAGAACATGAATTTGTTTTTTGTTTGTTGCTTTTGTCCTGAAAGCAACAGTAATGCCATAATATTATTATACAAAATTTTAAATGTTATATATTACTTATTTTCATTTTTCGCAGCACTCCCTCGCAATTATTCCCAAATTATTCTCCCTTTTATTGACATTCAGAATAGCTACTTTTTTTCGCGGGGAAAAGTTTCCCATTTTCGAAGTTCTTTTAGAATAAGGGTAAAGGGGAAAGAGAAAAAATTCCCGGGGAGATTTTATTAAGAATAGGGGAACAGGGAAAAAAATTCCCAGGGAATTGTTATTGAGAATTAGGCTGATTATATTGGAAAATGACACAATATAATGGCACTCCGTGATTTTCTGAAAAACATTTGATTTTTCTGAAATACCTTGCTTTCTGAAATGCATTTGAAAATCATTTGATTTTCTAAAATACATTTGTTTCTGATAATCAATTGGTTTTCTGAATACAACTGGAAAAGGTGTAGATGGGTATTGGGATGTAAGCCGCCTGAATAGCTGGGAATTTTGGCTATGTTATTTACAAAATAAATGCTTATAAGATTTATAATTTGTATACCCTCCACACGTCAGTGGCAGAGGGTATATATGTATAGGTTTGTCATTCCGTTTGTAACGCATCGAAAACCTAATATCCGACCCCATAAAGTATATCATATATTCCCTGGGAATTTTTTCCCTATTCCCTGTTCCCCTATTCTTAATAAAATCTCCCCGGGAATTTTTTCTCTTTTCCCTTATTCTAAAAGAACTTCGAAAATGGGAATCTCTTCCCCGGGAAAAAAAAAGTAGCTATTCTGAATGTCAATAAAAGGGAGAATAATTTGGGAATAATTCCGGCAAAAAATTGAGAGGGAGTGCTGCGAAAAATGTAAATATTTAATATTTTTATGAAAAATAGTAATATATATCATTTAAAATTTTGTATAATATTATTATGGCATTACTGTTGCTTTCAGGTCAAAAGCAACAAAAAAAAAAACAAATTCATGTTCTTTTGAACACAATGCAAGCCAACCCTGATGTTGCATGCGGGATGTTCAAAGGAAGCAAGGAGGAGCTAAGCCGGATATGGCGCAATTTGGATTGGAAATTAAACTCAGCAGGCAATTCAAGTGGGTTGCTGGCATCACGTAGCTTTCTTCTTGCCATGCTTTGCTCCGTCTTGTCCTGCTGCTGCTCTTCTGCTTCAGCTACCATCAGAAACTGAACATTTTTTGTATTTATTTTAATTTATTAAATATTTTAAAAAAAGTTTTACTATTACTTTCCACAAAAATTTTTAAATTTGTAAACAAAACAAAACAACTGAAGCAAAACAGCTGTCTTCGAGTAATCGAAATTCTCTCTCCCATATTATTCTTCTCCCCGTTTATCTAGAATAGGATTTATTCTCGGGAAAAATGAATTCCCCGGGAACTCATATTTAGAATTGGGCTGTATATATTCTTGATCCTTATCACAGCTCGAATCGATATTGCGATGTCCGTCTGTCTGTTGAAATCACGCTAATTCACAAAAAAGAAGCCATCTAACTAGATAAGGTTACAAAAATATCATTTGCCATAATTCCCAGCAGGTTGGTATTGAAAATGGGCTACATCGAGCACCATTGTGATTAGATACGTGTTTGTTGTAACAGTTTAGTGGTTGAACATAATAATTGTACAACATAAAAAATGCCACAAAAATAATATGCATATATATTAACAATACCAAGAACACAGAACATAGCTCATGTTAGTAGTATTGCCATATTTTTTTTATCGTTATCACGTTATAATAAAAAAAAAATCGCCAATATGAAAGAAAAAATGAAAACGAAAAATGGACATTTTCCAATGGAAAATGAAAATGAATGAATAAAAATGAAAAATGGAGAATGAAAAATAGAGAATAGAAAATGGAAAATGAAAAATGAAAATTGAAAAATGGAAAATAGAAAATTGAGAATGGAAAATGAAAAACGATAATGAAAAATAGAATATGAAAAATGGAGAATGGAAAATGAAAAATGGAAAAAGAAAATTGAAAAATGCAAAATGGAAAATGATATTGAAAAATGAAAATTGAAAAATGAAAAGTGGAAAATGGAAACGAAAACTGAAATATGAAAAATGGAAAATGAAAAAGGGAAAATGAATGAAAATTTAAAAACGAAAAACGGAAAATGAAAATTGAAGAATGAAAAATGACTAATAGAAAATAGAAATTGAAAAATTAAAAAAGAAAAATTAAAAAAGAAAAATGCAAAAAGAAAAATGGAAAATGAAAATTGAAAAATTAATATTAAAAAATGAAAGTTAAAAAATGAAAAATGGAAAACGAAAACTGAAAAATTAAAAATGGAAAATTAAAAATGGAAAATGAAAATTGAAAAATGATAATTGAAGCAAAATGAAAAATTTAAAAATGAAAATTTAAAAATGAAAAATGGGAATTGAAAAATGGAAAATGAAAAATGGCAAATGGAAATTGAAAAATTAAAAATGAAAAATAAAAAATGGAAAATGAATAACGAAAATTAAAAAATGAAAGATGAAAAATTAAAAAATGAAAGATGAAAAATTAAAAAATGAAAGATGAAAAATTAAAAAATTAAAAATTTAAAATGGAAAATGGAAACTGAAATATGAAAAATGGAAAGTGTAAAATGAAAATTGAAAAATGGAACATGAAAAATTAAGATTGAAAAATGAGTAATGAAAGATGAAAAATTAATAATGAATATCGAAAAATTAATAATTAAAGTTTAAAAATTAAAAATTTAAATTAAAAATTAGATATTAAAAATTGGATATTAAAAATTGGAAATTAAAAATTAAAAACTAAACATTAAAAATATAAATTTAGATATTAAAAATTAAATATTAAAAACTAAAAATTTCTTACCTATTATGTATTTTTTTTTTTTTTATTAAATGTAATGCAGATAAAAAAAAAAATAATTCAGATAAAAATATTTTAAAATTAGCTTATTTTTAATACTTTTTAGCCAGGGGGGTTATTATGTAATTCGATTCGAAACGAAAATATTTTCGAAAGGAAAATTGAAATGGAAATAATAGTACGAAGGCGTACTACAAAGTACAATTTGTACGAATTCGTAAATTTTTTTCATTCGAATCGAATTACATAACCCCCAGGAATCATTTGAATTTTGGTATTCGAAATTAGTTTCAGTATCGGCAAAAGCTTAGAAGTGGTAGCCGTACACAACATTGGGTGTAATATAGTTTAACTCAGGTAAAGGGTATCAAAATTTCGACACAGCCGAATTTAAGAACTCTTGTTTTATTATCGAACGTATGTATAGTTTATTTTGTTCAGGATTACATTGCTCAATTTTAAATTTTTTTCTGTTCGAATCGAAGTGGCGTAACCCCCAATTGTTCGACAGTGCTTCTTTAATTTAAATGTATGAATTTAAATGTTTATCTAACAGAATGGAAATAAAAAAAGCATTTTTAAACTTTGTTTCAAAATCTTTATTTTTATTAAATTCGTTCTCTTTAAATTAAAATAATTCTTAAATTATAAATTATATACATAAAACATGAAACACAACTCGTAAACAAATCATTCCATCCAATGATTGTTATTGTAAGGATTGCTGCATCAAACAAAAAAAAAAAAAAAAGAAAATTTAATGCCGCTTACCTGAGCAATGCCATTTAATGGTAATTTGCAATCCTTAAACAAAATCCAAATTGCCAGTACTTTCTCTCAATTGCGGGAGGACAATAATATACGATAATACACATACAGCCAACCAACTTGGAACCCAAAATAGACAAAAATTACTTTAAAAAAAATAACGGAATATAGACAGAGAAAGAAAAAATTAAGCAGACTAAAAAAAAAGTGGAAAATTGTGAAGATAGATAAGACGATTTCAGCCTGTACATGTTAAAAATAATTTGAAATGAAACCTGTTGAAATATAACATAAAAAAAATTCTTCATCTTTTCTGATTCGAGGATTTGTATGTATGACTATAATCCTCCATGATGCTGCTCAAATCTTTAACCTGCAACTGTAAAAAATATGTACGATTACTTAGGCGACTTCTAATGGAATGGTTCGAATTTCTCATTCTTTTTAACATGTGTGTTTATCAAAAACTCCTTAGTTTACACACCCACTATAAAAATAAAAAATAAATACATATAAACAATTTCATATTTTTATATCCCTCCTCTTTTGCCGTTAAAACATGTTTTATTTCTTCAATGTTGTCAATATTGTATTTAACAATAAAATATTTTACAAAAAATTTTCCAATTCAATGCTTTCTATTTTGTGCTCATATTAAAAAAATGCTCTTTGAATATGCTGATCAAAATATGTTATCATAAAAGGTATACTTACTCCTGTCGAATTTAAATGCTCACCCTATGTATGATTTACAACTAAAAAAAAATACTACATTCTCAAAATATACAATTTTCACAATATTTTTTTTTTTATCATATATTTAGGTTTCTTACAAATTTAAAATCTTTTTGTTCATCTGAAGTAAAAGGAAATCTTACAGTACTAAATATCAAATAAGGAGAGTTATAATTTAAGAAATATAAACATTTTGAAAAATTGGTATCTAAACACAACAGCAGATTATTTACAATTTATTTCTATTTAGGTTATTTTCGAAAAACAATTCTAGACAATGATCCTCTATCATTTATCATTATACATTTTCCTCCATTTATATTTCTTCTAAGAACTTCATTAAACTGCTGTTGTTGTTGGGATATTAAGAATTGAGATATAATTTGCCACAAATATTTAATTAGATTTTAACTTAACTTTATGTTTTATATAGTAAGAATTCTTAAAAACTACGGACACAGAAAAAAAAAATTTTAATGGATATAAAATCACGTAAATCTAATATACGTGAAGAATGAATATTATTTAAAAACTTATTTTTTCTACCTCTTAATGAGACAAAATACTAAAAATTTATGTTTTAATGACTGCTATAAACTATTTTTATTATTTTTTGCTTTGTTTTATAGTTTCTTTGCCTTTTTCAAAAAATATTTTTCAAAATCTTCATTTCAAAGTCTAAGTTTAAATGATAAACGTTATATTATATGCTAGTAGTGTTATTAAGGATTTTCTGGTTAATTAAAACGCCTGATCTTACAATGATGAAACTTACAAATTACACTTTTGTTTAGCTTATTACAATATTAACTGGTGGTCTTTTGTTTCGAAACTTTTTCTAATTTACTAAAACCTCTTCGGGGTAAAAGAGCTTTCTGTTAATTGAAAAAATTGTTATCTCCAGAGTTTCTTCTTCTCATTTGTGCTCCTTCTTGTTATCTTCATTATCCTCTGTACTCAATTTAAAATACAACATCACCACCTGTGCTCTTAAGTTTACTGATCTCCTCTTTTTTTTTCTCTTTAGAAAACTGTTTCTCTTTTCATATGTATATACTGAACTTCGGTATAAATAGTAGTAACTGTAACTGTTTGGAGGCAAGAAAGAGACCTTTTCGTTTACACTACTCTCGTCTGTATAATATACTGGTAAACTGTAACTGTAAATTATTTGGTTTTGACTCGACTTTGAATGTATTTTATATATTTTTGGACCTGGCACAAACTTTTTACCACCTATAAAAATTTTATGAGAATAAAAAAACAAATAAATATTTTTAAAATTTTTTGAAATATTCAAAAATATTACGCTAACATTAATGCTTAAGAAAAAAAAAATTAACGATTTAGTTTTTAATTCTTTTAACAAAAACAAAAAAAAAAAACCAAAAAAAATTAAAAACAATATGCAATTCTCTCAATAAAATTTATAGAAAACATTAGCCTTCTCTCTTACTCAAAACTATAGCTAATTATCAAATCTTGAGTATCGAAAAAGAAAAATGAATTGCTTGCTATTATCCTATTATCAAAATGAACAAAAAAAAAAGAAAAAATAAAGCAAATTCTACAGAAACCATATTATTTGAAACGCTTACCTTAATATCTCCTGTTTCCGCCACCTCCTGCCCCCATAGGTCCATTATTAAAACCACCACCACCGCCACCACCGCTGTTACCAAAATTACCCTGATTTCCTAAAAAAAAAATAAGACAATTCAAATGATATTCCTAAAACTTGTTAAAGATTGCCTTAAAAAAAATTCTCCATTAAAATTTATTTGTCGCAAATACGTTTTCATCAATTTATTATAGAAAACAAATTAACACAGATATAATATTTGCAAGATTTATTCTTACAGTCATGAAACGCCGAACATAACTATTAAAAATTTTATCCGGAGCTGGGACTGTGTAAACGACAACCTTGTATTTTCATCCTAAAAAGATGTTGCAATTAAGTTTCCATCCATTTGTTATGGAAAACAAATTAACACAGATATACAGTGGAGACAACTTAAATAGCCCGTTTACTAACGCACATTAAATTACGCAAAAACTTCTGATTTTGGTTTTATCAGTAATTTTTTGCTCCGTTATTTTTGTATAGTTTAAAAAAAAGAGTGTTGAAGAGTTATAAAGTTAGAACATTATACTAATAAAGCTGACATTTAAAATAGCACACACATGTGAATATTCTCTACATAAAAATAAAAGAATATATTTTCTGGTAAATTTTTTATTCAAAAAGAAATGAAAATTAACGAGTCAATATAAAAAATTTTATACATTCTAAGGATGGGAATCGCAGAGCACTCAAATCCTGAATTTAAAAAGATTTGTCCTTGAATATCTTAGACAAATTAACGTATACCGAAATAGCCTACAAAATGAAATAAAAGCGTATAATGCTATCAACCACTATGAAAAAAACTAAATCCAGACATTATTTAAAAAAGGCGTAGAAAGTCGACCGAGGGAACACACCCGCTATAGTTCCAATGTGCAAGGTGGATCCCTTTGACTGCACCCAAAATTAGGTCATGAAGCACAATCAAAAACAGACTGGGTGAAAATATTTTGTTAGAGCGCATTGACAGAAAAAACCGCGTCTAAAAAAAATTAGAAACGTTTAAAATTTGCTCATTTAAAAAAAACTTTAAATTGGTGGAAAAATATTCTTTTTACGGATGAATCAAAGTTCAATCGCTTCGGATCAGATGGAAAAAGGTATGTGGATACGTAATCCAAACACATTTGAAAACAGTGAAACATGGATGTGTATTAGTCCGGGGAAGCTTCTGCTGGTCCAATTACGTGTATAGAGGGCACCACTATGGATAAAATAGTATATAAAAACATTTTAGCACACTTTATGATGCGTTATGTAGAGAAAATGCCTCTTAAATGGAAGTAGGTACAAGATAAACGATCCTAAACATACAGCGGTCTAACAAAAATGGCTGACAAAAAAAATCGATATTGTACAATAGCCCGCCAAATCCCCGGATCTATACATATGCCCGATCGAGCATCTGTGGAGAGACGTAAATATAAGAATTGAAGCTACAAATTTAAATCTATATATGTAAACAAACACAGCTCAGACCAACAAACACATATTTTTATTTTCATATCAATTACGTGTGCTTCTAAATTTTCTTCTCCTACTGACACATGTAATGATGTGTCTATTCCAAAATGTGGAATATATAAAAATGACTTGGGACACTGGGTCTATGTTGTCATTTTGTGGAGGTATAAATTTTTATGTGGTTGATACAGCTCCCCTATACAGCCATTGCCTTCACAAGGGAGGTTAGGTGAGCTGTTTGATATGTAAAGTATAAAAAAAAACACGTGCAAAAAGTACATTTTACCTAATTGCACGTGGAGATGTAGTTAATTAATATCGTCAATGCGTCGATGCAATGCTGTTGTTAAAAACAAGGTTATCCAACAAAGTACTAGTCAAACTA
This sequence comes from Cordilura impudica, assembly GCA_963682025.1. Taxonomy (NCBI): domain Eukaryota; kingdom Metazoa; phylum Arthropoda; class Insecta; order Diptera; family Scathophagidae; genus Cordilura; species Cordilura impudica. The sequence goes on along the minus strand of OY821517.1, from coordinate 85,378,136 downwards.
ACGAATTAAATGAATTTGCCCTTTTTTAAGGAAATAAAAGGATTTTAAGTTTAACTAATGTATTTAATGTCGACCAAACAATGGGTTTCGTTCTAAAAAAATTTAAAAAAAGTCTCGAGAAAATTTTTAATATTTTGGTTCCTTTGATAAATAAGTCGTCGTGGTTAACAAATATACAAATGGGTCTTATAAAAATAGTGAAAAGAAGCAAAATTGAATGTGTTCATATTTTTTTTATAAAACGGGTTATTTAACGTGGCGCCACTGTAGTAACTTAAAGTCATGAAACGCCAGACACCCACAACTATTGAAATTTTCATCAAAAGCTGAGACTGTTACAAACATTTTTAAAAATCGGACAACCTTTACTATCTGCTGTTGTGTTCTATTTTTAACTCCTTGGTAAAAGTTAAAATTGCTACTTGTATGTAAGTTCGCAATTACTACTGCGATTTGGAATATATTAATTCTTATCCTTCATATTTTGTTATTTTTAATGTTTATACATGGAAAATAAATGTAGCGAGGCTGCGTGTTTCAACGAATATGAGTATTTTTTTTTTTAACATTCGAGAAACATAGCAAAAGCCGACGCCTTATTAATCTCACAGTTTTCTTAGTTAAGCAATCAAGCAAATTGATATATTTGTTAATTGTGTGTCAGGGAACTGTGATCTGTAAAATCAAGTGTCAAATAATTTAATTAGTTTCCACTTACCTTTGCCGAAATTGCCACTGTTTCCATAAGGTTGCATGCGACTGCCACCACCACTACCGAAGTTTCCACCACCACCACCACCGCCTCCACCACGTTGGGGTCCACCTCCATAATTTTGTTGATAACCAGATCCGAAATCATTGTTACCCCAATTTCCGCTGTTACCGCCGCTGGGACCACTATTAGCGGGAGTTCCAAAGTTGCCGCCACTATTACCTCCCCAATTGCTACCACCATTATCATTATCCCAGGGACCCGAATTATTGCCGCCCCAACCACCGCCGCCATTATTGAAGCCACCACCTCCATTGAAACCGCCTCCACCACCACCGCCGCCGAAATTTCCTCCCCAGTTATCATTACCGCCACGATTACCACCCCATCCGCCGCCACCGCCCATCCCGCCTTGATTACCACCGCCCATATTTCCGCCACGTCCTCCCATGTTACCACCTCGGCCCCCCATGTTACCGCCGCGACCACCCCCAAAGCCTGCATTTCCACCTCCTCCTCCGCCGCCGCCACCGCCACCACCACCACCGCCTTGTTTTGGTAACGCCTTTTTGACATCTAAAGCTTTTCCTTTAACGGTATGAGTTTTTTGCACTAAAATAAAATAAACAAAATATATTTATTTAAAAAGTTTTTTCCTTTTCGCCAATAACTAAAACGCTTATAGTCAATTGAAACGCTTATAGCAGAGACTGAAACCGAACCCGAACCCAAGCGGGTTCAGGTTCGCTGTTTATAAAAACTTTGAACCCGAACCCGAACCGAGCCAAAAATGCCAACCTGGTTCGGGTTCAAAAATATAAAAAAAAAATAATATTCATAAAATCATAAAAACATTTCATCTTGCATTCCAAAAAATTAAAAAAAAAAAAAACGACTATACGATACCCTATACCATGGTTTAGAGACCCTATCTCTTCGGTCCAACTAAGTGGATATAGAAAATAAGCTTAAACCAAATCTGAGTGGCATTATTAACTTTTTTGGCTGCAGACATCGCTAAATCGACCCAGAAAGCAATTCAGAGTCGATAGGTACATATATTAAGATATATTTTTGGTACTTACAAACGTCAGCACAAGGTCATTATACCCACACCACATAGTGGTATAGGGTATAATAATGGCTATTTGTAGCGAACAAGTAACCAGCACACAAACTAGACTAAAATGAGAAATCAATCCCTTTTGCAGTTTAACCTATGTACAAACATATTTGTGGAAAAAAAACAGTTGATAAACGTTTTCATAAATCCAATGCAAGTAGAAGCAACGCAAACAGTGTATTAGTATATTTTAACTTTCCAAATTAAACGTGTTTTATTTGTTGTTAAAAGTAACTTTCAAATTGTATTTAGTAAAGTGAGTTCTCACATTCAAATTTAAAAATTTATTTTCAACTTTTTGATTTTTCTAATCATGGAGATGTCCACACGAAAAATTTATTTGTTTATAATGCAGGAAAAGATGTACCTCTTTGCTCAGAATGCAAAAATATGAAATGAGAGGTAAACATACGGCAAATCTTGGGCGGCTATACAACGGAAGCGTCCTAAACTCTACAAGAAAGCTCAAAATCAATCGTCAACATCTAAATTCAGTCAGATTACCAATAAAAGCCAGAGCGGAGGAAAATACACAGTGTTTAAATGTTAAGATGAAAACGTGAAAAAAAAGTTTCATTGATCAATGCGTAAAAATAGTAACCGTTAATGGCCGTCCTTTTGCAATCTTTGAAGATTCTGGCATGAAAGAAATAATCGATGCGATTATTAATGCATAGACATAATAGAAGTGATCTTGTTAACAACAAAGCAATGGACATAAGAAACAAAATTAAGTGTCAAATATAAAAAAAAAACTTATTTAAATTAAAATTGATTCTGCTTCTCGTCTTGGTCGATGTATTATTGTAGAGATAAATATTCAATATATTTTTGACGGAAAAATAAAACTACGAACTTTGGAGCAGAAACATTAGCACATTCACACCCAAATATTATTCATTTCATATGTGTTGTTCATAGTTTACAATTGGCAGTGCTCGACACTATACTTTCGTTTAAGAAAATACTTGATCAGTGCAGAGCTATTTGCAAAAAATTGTGAACACCAAATATTTCTTCTTTAGCTAAGAAACTAAACTTGAAAAAAGCCGTACTAGACTGTCAAACCAGATGGAATTCCAGTTACGACATGGTTCAAAAGCCTTATTGGAATATAGAAGTTTTTGTTCGGAATTAATGGGTGCTGAATTAACTATGAATGATAGTATTTGGAATATTTGTGAAGAATTCGTTGGTTTTTGCACAAACAAAATCATTTTCAAACGAATTATATTTAAATATTATAGAGAGAAAACAACTTTATTAATAATCCACTTTTGATTGCAGCAGTATCTCTACATAGCAGATTTAAGTTAATGTTTAGTCCCGAAGATGTTAAAACGCTAAAAAAAAACATATTTTAAAAACAATAAAAATTTTAAAAATGTAAAGAGAACACAATTTTATGAGAGAATCTATATCTTCTTCAGATAATGATGAAGATATGCTGGAACAACTTATAAAAAAGAGAAATAGATTTTATAAAACAAATTGTTCAAATGTAAATGATAACTTAGTTAAAAATTAAATTGAAATATAAGAAAAATATCGTCGTCGTCACGTTGAAGTCATCACATTGAATCGACTCGACATCACCTTGACGCTTAATTGATATTTCCTAAAAGTATCAAAAAAGTATGAAAAAAACACTTCTAGATAATATCAATTTAGCGTCAAGGTGATGTAGAGTCGACTCAATGTGATGACTTTGAAGTGACGACTGCGACGACGACAACGACTTACATAATAGGGATGATTATTGTGAGAGCAACATAAAACGGAAACGCCACTAGTGTATCAAAGCGGCTCAGATTATATTCGCAGTACCTGCACGCAAGTAAGCATCTACAGGAACTTTTCAGATTTTGTTGCCACAAAAAACAAATTTAAAAGAAGAAAATTTAAAAAATATATTTATGACAAAATTAAAAAAAAATTCTTTGAAAAATAAATTTCCTACTAATAAAACATTTTTACTTTTTAAAATTTTGAAACCGAATCTTAATTTTTATTTTGATTTACCCGAACCTGAACCCCTTCTTTTTTAGGGTTTCAGTCCCTGGCTTGTAGTAACAAATGCAGAGGAGATTTTTAGCTTTAGTTGCGGTTTGATTTGGACGGTGAAATAGCGATAGAAGTAATTAGGTGAAATCATATTTAAAACAATTAAGGATGAGTCCTGGACATCAGTGCAGTGAAGAAGAAAGACGACTAGTTTTATCAGTTGCGAAAGCAAGGAAAAACTTATAAATGTATTGCTGTATCGTTAGAACGGTCAGAAAACTTCGTTATAAATGCCTTAAAAAAATATTGAAAGACGCAGAGCTGGTAAAAAAAAAACTGCAATAACAGATAATCGCATTGTAACTTTAGCCAAACGAGATCCATTTAAAACCTCTCAAATAATTTCAAATGAAATTGGGAATGTTGTATCCTGAACGGTCCGACGAAGATTGATGGCTGTAAAATTCCGGGTAGAATAGTTCGGAAAGTTCGTTTGGTCAGAATTCCATTTAAGATTTACCAAATAAAAAAACTGATAAACATGGAGGAGGAAATGTCATGGTCTAAGGCTTTTTTTCGCGGGAGCGAGTAGGTCCGATACATCTTATTGAACAATGGAAAGATTTGTATAAAAGTTGTTGGGAAGCAGTTATGCTACCTTATGCTGAGGAAATTTCAACAAGATAATGACCCAAAGCACTCATCAAAATCCCCTGACCTTAATCCCAGATTCTTTGGGGTGAACTGAATCGATATCTTGCTAAGCTTCCCTGCAGTAATAAAAAAAGAACTATGAGAAAATATTCAAAAAGCATGGTACAATACTCCGGTAGACTTGTCGTAAGCTAATTTCATCCATGCCTAAGAGAATCAAAGTTTTTCTTAAAAATAATGGTGGATATACCGGCTATTAACTGCCCGATTTGATGTTTATTTAAAACACTGATTTTCATGCAAAAACTGTTATGTTTAAGTTTTCTCATACACACCTATTTTACTGTCGACATAATCTATGAATTTCTTGATTTTTATAGAATTTAATCTGAAACAAAATAAAATTAAGAAATATAATTTCTGTTCACATGTGTAACTACTGAGTTTTACCCAGAGCTCGAACTGCTAAATTGAAAACAAAGTGGGAATTTAAATTTGTAACGAGGCTGCGTGTTACCACGAATATAAAACAAGATTCGCATAACATAGCTTAGCCGACGCTTTAATTCATCTTACAGTTTTATTAATAAATAACTGACCAAATTATTGATCAATTTGGCAATTTGTGTCAGAGAACTGTGTGTATAATAAACATTTTCTTATCACCTTTATATTCTAATGGCCGGACATTACTATAATTCAGAGGTGCACGAATTGCAGTTGTATTAATGAGCAAGAGAGAGTACAGCACTGTAAAAAAAATTGAGCGATTAAACAAATGTCTGTCACATCTTTCATAAAATCTTTTTATTGTTTCAAAAACAAAATTTCTGTTTTATATATTTTTTCAATTCAATTATATATTCTTCCATTATTTACTTATTTTAACAAATTGGATATTTACATATGAGATCTTATCTTTACATATAGATATTGCAACAAATAATATATAGAATCTAAAGATATTAAATAGTTTTTATTTTCATGATTTTTAAAGGAAAATGGGAGGAAAACCTTTACTCTGTTTCATATATATTAGGCTCCAATCTTACTGAAATTTTCTGCAACATATTTTAAGTCATAAATTGTATCTTCTATATTAATACTTTTATGGCAGTTTCGTATTAATCAAATAATTATACCCTATACCACTATGTGGTTTGGGTATAATGACTGTGCTGCTGTTTGTAACTACCAAAAATATTGGACCTAGACCCATCTTTTATAATACCGATCGAATCAGAATCACTATCTGATTCGATTTAACGATGTCCGTCCGTCCGTCCGTCCGTCTGTGTATCCATGTAAAGCTTGTAATCAAACTGCAGGTCGCAAATATGAATAAATTGCGATGAAATTTGGTATATAAGCTTTTATCCGCCATAGGATGAACGCTATTAAAATTGGTGAGAATCGGTCCATGTTCAGACCTAGCCCCCATACAAATGACCCATATGAAATCAACATAAATTGCCATAAGATTTGGGTTTGTATGTATTTATTACATCCATTAATCTGTAGTCCAAAAATGGTCCCTATTGGACAACTCTTAGTCATAGGCCCCATATAGAGCTGCTTCCTGATCTTCACTTAAATCTATCAACAAACAAAAATATTGCACTGATTCTTCTCAAATTTTGTTTGTATATATATTTATGCAAAATACAAGAATAGACTTTACCAAACATGGTCAGGATCGGTCCATTTTGGGGCCTAGTCCCCATACAGATATAGCATCCGATATGAACTTTTTCATATCTGAAGCCAAAAAAAATTATTAAAAACCCCACTCACATTTGGTTTATGCTTATTTCCTATATCCAGTTAGTTGGGCCTGAGAGATAGGGTCTCTAAACGCATGGTATAGGGTATCGTATAGTCGGTCTAGACCGACTATAATTTTCTTACTTGTTTTTATATGAGGTTATTCTGTTACGTTGTTTTAAAAAAAAAAATAAAATGAAAAAATTGTTTCGCTGATTTAATCTCCTAACATCCTATTTTTTCGAGAAAAAAAATATTTCTATAATAGAACTCTTCTCTTTTTCTCTTAATTTAATTTAAATTTATCATATTACTATGAAAAGAATCAAAATGTCTTCATAGCATATTACCTAATGTTTTATAACATAAAAGAAATTAGATGTCACCAAAAGAAATTTTTTAACATATAATTTTGTTTGAATGTCATTTATTTCTTGGTATTTGAAAAAAAAAAATACATCCTCTTAGCATGTGCACTCGTCGCTATCTCATTGACTGACTACTAAATAATAAAAATATGTGTGAATTAGTAAAAGCATAATTGTGCTATGAAATGCGCATCCTTGCTATAAACGCACATTTAAACTACATTTGTAACGAGGCAACGTGTTACCACGATTAAATACCACGAAAAAAATAAGAACTAGAAATCAAATTTAATGATCGCATCTAAATGAAGCCATCATCAAATCAATTAAAGTAGCTGATTTCAATTAAAGTAGCTTTTATTTAGAAAGTACCTTTTTATTAAAAAAGTACATTGTATTAAAAAAGTACATTGTATTAAAAAAAGTATCTTTTATTAAAAAATTACCATTTATTAAAAAATTACCATTTATTAAAAAATTACCATTTATTAAAAAAGTAACTTTATTAAAAAAGCACCTTTATTAAAAAAGTACCTTTTGTAAAAAAAATATAATTTGCAAAATAATAATTGGAAAATAACCTTTTTATTAAAAAAGAAGTAATTATATTAAAAAGAAATACTTTTTATTATAAGAAAAGCTTTTTTTTAAGAACCTTTTATTGAATGAGTTCCTTATATTCATTAAGGACATGTTATTAAAAAAAAAGTGCATATAATAGATAAAATATTAATAAGTACTTTTTATTAAAAAAAATCTTTTTTTTTTAAAATACCTTTTATTAAATGGAGAAGGGTCTTGTAAATTTCAGTAAATATTTCCAAAAATGGAAAATCAAAATTAGTCCAAACAAGACCCAAGCAATAATTTTTCCATTCAACAAATCTCCCAAAAGACTGCCAAGACGTCATCTTCTTATTGGAAATAATACCATAAATGTACTTAACGATGTCAAATATCTCGGAGTTGTCTTGGACAAAAAGCTTACATTTAACAACATATTTTTTTTTTTTTTTTAATTAATATGGCCACTACTGAATAGAAGGTCATTTCTAAACCCCAAAAACAAAAATCTACTCTTTAAAAGTGTTATAAGGCCAATATTAACTGTCACCTAAAACGCTTACAAATTATATAAAACAAATGTCTTAAATGATAAATAAAAAGCCCTGGAGGTATCCTACAAATCATCTTCATGAGAAACAGGTTATGAAAAAATTATCTATTTCATAACACGGATTAATAACAATTTGCCAAAATAGCAAATTCCTCTTACCCACTGATGAGAATGTATAGAAATAACGTAAAATTACAAAGAAATCACCAAATTGAAAATTATATGCTTATAGAGTTCTATTATTTTTAATAGCCTCCTATAAGCATATAAATATTTTCAGATAGTATTTGAATATATTAAATCATATAAAGATTTTTCCTCCCATTTTCCATTAAAAATCATTGAAAAATAAAATAACTATTTAATATCTTTAGATCCTATATATTATTTGTTGCAATATCTATATGTAAAGATAAGATCTGATATGTAAATATCAAATTTGTTAAAATAAGTAAATAAAGGAAGAATATATAATTAAAAAAACCTTTTATTAAAAAAGACCTTTCATTAAAAAAATTTACCTTTTATATAACCTTTTTTATTAAAAAGAAATACTTTTTTAAAAAAGCTTGTTTTTGAAAACCTTAATGAAAAATAACCTTTTTATTATTTACATTAGTACCTTTTATTAAAGTACCTTTTATTAAAAAAAAGTTTTCTATTACAAAAAGTACCTATTATTAAAAAAGTGACTTTTATTAAAAAAAAATACTTTTATTTAAAAATTAATTTTAATAAAAAAAGCACCTTTTATAAAAAGAACTTTTTAAAATAAATCTTTTATTAAATATGACTTTTTAATCTAAACCCTTAACATAAAAAAATTTTAAAATATTTGTATCAAATACGTTTTCATCAATTTATTATAGAAAACAAATTAACGAAGATATAATATTTGAAAGTTTTACTCTTACAGTCATGAAACGCCGGACATAACTATTGAAAATTTTATACGGAGCTGGGACTGTGTAATAGCATAAAGCAGAGAAGGTACTATTGTTCATAAATGTCTGGATTTATGATTTTTTAACGATATTAAATGCTAATTATTTCATAAATTACTACAACCGTTCAAATTGTTTGGACTTACTAGATTTCACCAAATTACAAAATTTTTCAAACAATCAACATTGGATAAATTATATTAAAAAAATAATTATTTTTCTCTTGTAATCAAAAATTACCTAAAGCAAAAATAATTGTACTTTTTATACCCTATAACACCACTCTATAGTCAGAACTGTTTTAGACTAGTAAAATCAAAATTAAGGACCATTGCATTTAAATGAAGTCATCACCATATGCTGATTCCAATTAAAGCAGTCAGGTGAGACCAAACCCAGCCCAAGAGACCAAAATCAACCGATACCAATCAGATGAAAAAGTTTGGTATTGGGACAAACCATTGACCACACCAAACCCAGCCCATGTAACTCAAACTATAAAGCACGGAGGTGGTTCTCTTTTGGTTTGGTGATGTATAACACCAGATGGCGGGGACCCACTTATATGGATCGATGGCATGATGAGAAAGGAAAACTATATTCGCATTTTGCAAGAGAATTTGCATTTAGCAATCGCCCAAACTTCAGATTGACCTGAAAATGTCTTCTTCCATCATGACAACGATCCCAAACATTCAGCGATAATCGTCAAGGTTTAGTTCACAGATGGTTGGGGTCATGGAGTGGTCATCACAGAGCCCTGGGGGCAAATCGTCGCATTCGATATCGAGTAAAATCAATCGAAATTCCATATTTTGGTTTATTTAAAGAAGACGGACAATCGTCAGACCTCGTTTCACTTTTACTATTAACTATGGACCATAACTCGTTAGCTGTGATAGAGTAAAATTACTCTTAGTATTTTATTTTGGATAATAAAAAAATAATTTCGATCGAAAAATTTCGATAACGAATGCGACGATTCGACCCCTGATCTCAACCCGATCGAAAATATGTGAGCTTATTTAAAACGTCGGCTGGCAGAGTATGAAGAGGCCCCGAAGAGCATTAATGAGCTGTCGGAGAGGGTACAGGCTGAATGGAAACAAATTAGTGTGGTTTATGTATCAAATCTTTACAAATCCAAAAAAGCAGAGATGTTGGATAAACTATTAAATTTAGATCAACAGAACGTTGGCGCAAAAATGAGGCAATGCCTCGAATTAGGCTATTGTTTTGTTAGATACCTAAGTTACGAATTTTTTTTTTTTTTTATATTTTAAGGATTGTAGTTTTTAAGTTGTTTAATACCATGAAAAAATATAGTTGGTCTTTTTATTTCAAACATTACCTCACTTTTGCACCAAACTGTATATACTGAACAGTGTCCTTACAGTCACGAAACGCCCGACATTTATTTTGAACGTTATTAGGCCTACGAACCGAATCTTTCACGAAACTCATGGTACAGGATATCGGATAGTCGGTATACACCGAAAAAATTTTCTTACTTTTTGTACTTACAAATAATTTTATCAACGGGATCGTAGTCATCGTATTCAACGAAAGCAAAGCCACGTTTTTTTCCAGTTTCTTTGTCAATCACAATATTAACTTCAAGAATTTTACCAAATTGTTCGAAGTAATTACGTAAACATTGTTCATCGTGTTCATCTTTAAGAGCACCGACAAACAATTTCTTAACTGTAGCTCCAGCATTTGGGTTGTCTATGTCTTGCCGTGGTACGGCACGTTTGGGTTCCACAACACGGCCATCGATTTTGTGGGGTCTTGCACTTTGAGCATCATCGATCATAGAAGATTTGGAATATGTAATAAAACCAAAACCGCGTGAGCGTTTAGTACGGGGATCTTTCATAACAACGACATCGACTATACGACCCCATTTCTCGAAATGTGACTTAAGGCCATCATCGGTGGTACGATAGTCTAAACCGCCAATAAATAATTTACGCAAATGTTCAGGTTCAGTAATTGGTTCCTTTTCAAAATAGAAAGAGAAAAATAATTCAATTAGTATCGATTCAAAAATTTCTTTCATTTACAAAATGGCGGATTTTTCACAGCATTGAAGTTTCTGGAAAAAAAAACTACATAGGTACACACCAATTTTAAATTTACTTACATCATCATAATCTTGGTTATCACTGTCATTTTGTTGGTTATCATCGTGTTGATTGTTTTCGTTTTTGTTTGTCATTTTGCAGTCAATTATAAAATTTATTGATTGCGATTATTTTCACCACCTATTAATACTTTTTTTCGTTCTACAGCGACGAACTTCCTCACCAGGTATTTGAACTAAGAATGAATAATGGCGGATAATGACATGCCAACTAGCCACAAAATGTTATAGAACGGAAGCCATTTACAGAGTTGTATTTTATTTTGTATGTATAATACCAAGCGTAAATATTTTAGTAATGCCATATCTTATAGTTTTATTTACACGGTGTCTCGACCAGCTATAATTCATGACAATTTCTTGTTCAAGTTAGTCCGAGTTCACACTAGGCAACTTTTGTTGCGCAATTCTTGAGTTTGTAGGAGAGAGGGGAAAGAAGAGTGGTAATTGGTACGGAGTTGCTTGTACTCGGCAACTCGTTTTGTTCTGCAATTCGTAATTATAAACACGAAGTTATTATTTGACATTTCTTTTTATTCTTTTCTTCGCTGTGAAAAATTATTATTATTATTTCATTTATTTTATTATTTTTTTTATTATTTCATTTTTCTTTGACTTCCATTTTTTCAAACAAAAATGATTTTTCACATTGAACCAATAATAAATTCTTTTTACACAAACTAAATAAAAGAAACTGTCAAAAATGTAAGAATTTGAAAGCAAAAGAAAACAAAAAGTTGCGGCAACAAATTTCTCTGTGTGAACATTAAGGCAACTTTAAAAGAGAATGGCAAAAAATTGCCGCAACAAAAATTGCCTTGTCTGAACCCAGACTTAGAGAAACAAAATGAGAGAAAACGCGAAGTGGACAATTATGTTTAGACATTTCATTTCCAAAATATCTTTGAACCGTAAACAACAAAAATGCGTTCTTGTACTCAATGCATTAAATGAGTTAGAAAAACTAAAAATACAAATTGAAGAAGAAAAAATGAAAGCAAAAGCACGAGATTTTGGGTGAATCTTTTTTAGAATGAAATTAATAATTTCGCTTTTATTTAATTTAAGTTGCGCCATTTTAAAATACTTAAACGTCAAAATCGAATGAAACTTCAAATAAATGGCTGAGTTTATGACAGACTTTCTGTCATGGCAAAAAGTTCGATTTTTTTAGTCATGACATGAACAGTAGCGGTCTCCACTAGCCATTCAATTGAACATTGTCATGAATTATGGCTAGTCGAGACACCATGTTAAAAAGCAAATAAGTTTGAAATCACATTAAAATTAACATTTTTTATTTTTTTTGTTTTGTTTCTCCCGCTGTTGACACTTCAAAGTAAAATGAAAAATGAATGCTGTACAGGTCAGGTCGTACAGCAAATGTATAGTCTAACGTCAAGCACACGTACACGATGCTTGATGTCAAGCGGTTGATAAGTGTATAGTGGCCTTTAATGTTCCATCGTGTGTACTCAGCATACTCAAGCATTTTGACCGTGTATACTGGCCTTTGTAAAGACAAAAGGTATGGTAGCTCAAATTAAAAAACATAGTCGCTTTAGTAGAATACAACTCTGGTTTTACGATTTCTTGCTCCGCCCTTCATATAAAAAGTAAAATTTTCGCCGTTGCAGTACGCATTTTTCTCAAGTAAAAATTGGTGTTAATATTTGGTTGTTCACGAAAAAATGGTTAAACTAGAAATGGAAAATAATACATACCACGTTAAAGATAATGGCCAGGTATGAAATTAAGATAATATGGAGTGTTTCAAAAGACATCCAGCGGAATTGCGCATTTTTCCAAAATAAATTATCTAAACTTTAAAACCTTGTTTGCGCTTGTTTAACTATGCAACACGATTTTTTTAAATTATATATTCTTCCTTAATTTACATATTTTAACAAATTTGATATTTAGATATGAGATCTTTCCATATACATAGATATTGCAACAAATAATGCGAGTATATAGGATCTAAAGATGTTAAATACTTTTTACTTTTTTAACGATTTTTTAAGGAAAATGGGAGGAGAAAACCTTTATATGATTTAATAGATTTAGATACTGTCTGAATATATTTGCTTATAAGAGGTTTATTAGAAATAATAGACCACAATAAGCACATAATTTTCAATTTGGTGATTTAATTTTACGTCATATCTGCATTATCTTATCAGTGGGTTAGAGGAATCCTTTTTATGAAATTGATAATTTTTTCATAACCTGTTTCTTCATGAAGAAGATTTGTAGGATACCTCCGGGGCTTTTTATTTATGATTTTAAGACATTTGTTTTGTATAATTTGTAAGCGTTTTAGGTGACAGTTGGCAGCGTCACTTCAAATAGGACACGCGTATGTTAATATTGGCCTTATAACACTTTAGAAGAGTAGATTTTTGTTTTTGGAGTTTAGAAATGACCTATTTAGTAGTAGCCATAATGCTTTAAATGATTTTATAGCTTTTTGGCACGTAACCATAATATGTTATTTAAAAGTAAGCTTCTTGCCCAAGACAACTTCTAGATATTTGACATCGTTAAGTACATTTATGGTATTATTTCCAATAAGATGACGTCTTGGCAGTCTTTTGGGAGATTTGTTTAATGGAAAAATTATTGCTTGGGTCTTGTTTGCATTAATTTTGATTTTCCATTTGTGGAAATATTTACTGCAATTTACAAGACCCTTCTCCATTTTCTTCAGGAGTGCAGTTGCAAGTTTGAAGAAATTAACGCAGTATCATCTGCGTAATAAGCAATTTTCATATATTTTGGGACTTTAAAATCGGATGTATATATCGAGTAAAGCAATGGCGACAAGACTAATCCTTGAGGTAACCCTGTGGTAATGGTTTTTGGAGATGATGTTTCATTATTAAGTTTACATATATATATATATATATATATATATATATATATATATTTGGTATATTTGCATCAAGAAGTTTAAATAAGAGGCCATTATGCCAAAGGGTGTAAAACGCTTTTGAACGTTTATTGTTTTTATTGGTGATTATTTGATTTTTAATCTTGTGTATTTGGTGAGTAGTGCTATGCTCTTTTTTAAATCCAAATTGTTCTATAGCAACAATAGAATTGGTCATTACAAATTCACTAAGACGAGAATATAGTATTTTTTCAAATATTTTACCTAAGTTACTTAATAGACTAATAGGTCTATAGCTATTTGGGTTATTTTTTGGCTTATTAGGTTTGTTGACAGCTATAACCTTAGCATTTTTGAAATGGTTTGGGAAATAGTTGAGTTTGATGCAGCTGTTAAATATTATAACCAGTAATTTTAGAGCTTTGAGTGGTAGTTTCTTTAAAAGCTGGTTGGGAACATTGTCAAAACCAGGGGATTTGGAGGGTTTTATTGATGAGACAATATTCGTTACTTCTTCAAGAGATGTGTAAATTACTGATTCAGAACTAGGATTTCCTTTCTTAAAATTATTTACTGTTGTATTTTTTAATGTATCCGCTGAGTGGTTGTAATTCGAAGTGAGGTTATTTGCTTTGACAAATATATTTGCCAGGACTTCAGCCTTGTCCGTATCAGATGTTATTTTTATATTTCCTACTTTAAAGTGAGAGATTTAATTTTTTCCTTTTCCTCGCAAGTTCCTGCTTATTTTCCAAAATGATTTATCACCTGGTTTTAAATTGGACAATAATTGACACCATTTCTTATTGCGCTCCGAATTAATACTTTTATAAATCATGTTACTTACAAACTTAGTACATTGATTATAAAAAGTTTGCTCGGCTATATTTGAAGATCGTTGGCTTTTTCTTTTAAAGCTTCTTAGTTTTATATATTTCACAGTACTTTCTGGTAATGTGTAATTATTTTGTGGAGTTATTTTAGGTGTAGACACATCCCTTGCTTCGAAAATAACATTTATAAATTTTTGTATTTCCTGATCAATTATTACCTTGGTATTGTATATATCCGAATTTAACGTGATTTTATTGTCTAAAAAATTCATATAAATGTTCCAGTTGGTTGCACTATAATCATAATAATTGAGGTCAACCTGCAAGGCCATTGATCTTTTAAGTGTACATATAATGGGGCGATGGTCTGATGGTATTTCGTAATCCATTGTTTTTACGTCTATGTTTAAAGCGGAATTGCTTAAAATAATATCGACTGTGGATGCTTCGCGATTGTGTTGATGGGGGAATAGGGTTGGACTATTAGGATAGTGAATAAAAAAATTGCTTGATTGCTGTAGGTTGTTGAGTGCGATTCCTGCAGTATTATTTGAACGGCAATTCCAAGAACAATGTTTGGCATTAAGGTCACCAAAAACTATATATTCTTTGGTGGAAGGTTAAGGTTCAAGATATCAGCACAGAAGTTATGGGTATATCTTGGTGAATATAACGAAGATACAACAATAGCTCTATGATTTATAATAACTTCAATTGAGATGTTTTCGATTGATGAGGTGTTTGATATAAAGAGGTTTTTATGTGCGACAGATTTATGAATTAACCGAGCTACTCCTCTAGCATCTGTTCTGTCACTTCTATATAAATAATAATTTTTAAAATATGGTCTATGATTTTCTGAAAAAAATGTTTCATTCAAAGACGCTATTTTAATATTTTCTCTTTCAATTAGTATTTCAAATTGTTTTAATTTAGAAAAGTTTGAAATGCCATTAGCATTCAAGTGAAGCATTTTGAATTCGTTTAAATTATTAGTATAATCCATGGGCGTATTTTACCATTGACATTACAACTTTGATTTGTTGTACTTTTGAAGTGCACCTATGCAAATCATCCATAGCTGTAGTGAAAATATCAAAAAGCTCATCAATGCTAAATAAATCGTTGTTTGTTTTCAGTTGATTAGCATATGTAGCTTTGCTGTTATTGATGTTATTGTTACAATTTGTGTTGTTGTTTCTTAAATTAGGGAAATCTCCCACTTTAAATTGAAATGAGTTATTTTGTTGTCTGCTTTTATTTTGACTTTTAGAAGTAACTCTTGTTCTAGTTTCCAAATAGAGAGAACGTAACGGACAGTTGATGTCGTTTACTGAGTGATCAGTTCTCTCTTTTCCATGTTTTTTGCAATTAAAGCATGTAAAAACAGCTGGTCTTTTTTCATTTGTGGACACACACTTGTATGATGTTGTTCTGCACATTTCACGCAGCACTTCGATGGCAATGTTCACCGCCATGGCCATACATTAAGCAGTTCCAGCGTTGAGTTGGTTTGTTCCTGGATTTCGATTTGTATTTTTTCCAAGAAATTATAATATTGGAAATTGTACTTACATTTTTTAAGGCAGTTGGATTAAAATTTGTACGAACAAATTGAACTTTGTAAACTGCATTATTGTTTGAACTGAATTTGGTGACTATTTCAGTTACGGAATATGGGGATAGGTTGTAGTTTTTTTAGCACCTTGAAGATCTCCTCAGAGTTTATGCGGGGTAAACCGTGTAAGAAGGTGGTGTATAACCTATTTTCTTTGGAGCCATAAGAATGAAACTCCATCTTACTATCTTTAAGTATTTGCTTGTAGCATTCGTACATTTTTTACTTGGAGCAAAAATTTTGGTACCAATTGAAGTACGTTTGAAAATACAATCCTTACCAAGCAGCTTTTGTATTTCTGAAATGAAGCGTTAGCTTATACAACAATGGGTGGAGTCTTGTGTTCCTTAACATCGTTAATATTTGATACGGGAGATGCGTCCATATCATTGAGGCCAGCAAGCAGGCTAAATCTGTTGCTTGAAGTTGACGCAATGTTCGGGTTAACAAAACCCGGAGGAAGTTTTGTCATTTTCTTGTTCGCAAGGAGCTTTCTTTTTGATGAAGCTTTGGCCCCTCGGGCCATCGCTGAATTTTTATTCCTGTTTTAAGCTGGATTGTCTACCACGTGAGTTCAAATGAGATCAAGAATAGGCAATTGTACTCTAAGCGCTTTAATTATTTACACGACAGTTCGTTAAGAGAGTTAGATTCGAATCATTTATTGATAAAATATACGTTATCTATCATGCATCTCCGAAGAATAGCAGGGAATTACACGAATGTGCAAAATTGTTAGAAATTCAACTTCTGAAAATTGGTAGAGTTTTGAGCACTCGATGGACGACACCAAGTTTTCGCCTGAAGAAGCAGAAAATGATCCTACAAGAGATAAAGATCGTTGCATGTACCAGGGCATGCAAAGAAAGATTACATCAATCGAAATTATTTTGGATTTGGGATAGATGTGTGATGCTGTTCAGGAATTGTCTGAATTAAGTCTGGAGCTGCAAGATCGAAATATTAATCTTTACCAGGCAAATGTAAAGATTAATTTGCTCGTTCAAATTTTCAAAGAAAAACCTATAGTGCGAGGACATATTACAAACACGCAGTCATAGCCAGTAATAATTTAACCTTTGAGTGGATTGAGCTACACAAAAATAATAAGAAAAATAAACCTGCTATCGATCCAAATACATTTTACGGTGAACTGAAAAGATCTATCGAAGAACGACTTCTAAGTAATGATGACACTAAATTTATTAATTGGACTCATATTTTATATCCGAATAATTGGTCAGAAAATGCACCACTTACATTTTGAGAAGAGGAAATACGAAATTTGGCGCAAAGACTACAAATAAATGAAAGAGAATCAGTCCGTGGATTTCGAGACTATTTAAGTCACAAAATTTTACCGAATAATTTAATGTTATTGAAAAATGCGCTGGATACGATAGCGATTTCTTCAAGTGAATGCGAGCGTGGCTTTTCTCAAATGAATCTCATTCTCACATCTGGAAGAGCATCCCTTGTCACAAAGACTGTTTCGTCGATTCTTTTTTTGTTTATTGTTGGACCACCGCTTCGTCACTTTCATCCTACTAAATATGTTGAATCATGGATCGTCAAAGGACATCATTCTGCTCTCAGCACTCATAGTATGGAGCAAAGAAGGGATGCTGAACATGAAGCAAATATGCTGTGTGTGGAATTTTTTGTATTTTTTTTTTTTTTTTTTTTTTTTTTTTTTTTTTTGCTTTTTGATTATTTTTGTTTATAATATGAAGCAAATATGCTGTGTGTGGAATTTTTTGTATTTTCTTGTTCTGTTTTTTTTTTTTTTTTTTCTTTTTGATTATTTTTGTTTATAATATTTATAATATTTGAATAATAAAACTATTTACTTTACTTTTGATTATTTTCAAAATCTATTTATATTCGCTAAAACAAGTATATTTTTCAAGAGAATTTGGACGCGTACAATCGATGGGTATGTCTCAGGTATTCGAAATCATCTCAGGTATTTCGAAAAATAATTTTTAAATTAAGCAATTATTTTTTTTTATATAGAAATTATTTGTTGATTGTAGGATATCTAGGCAATTTACCAATATGGTCGAGTAAAATCGATTGGTATACGACACATCGAAACTCAGAAAATTGATTTGTAAAATGTCTAATTTAAATATTTATGTAACTAAAAATTAAAAAAATATTTTGAACATATGTATATACAGTCAGTCAATAAAGTTTGTATGCAAACTGTAAATCAAAATTCAATTCTAAATTTTTCGCACACCCTATATATTACCTTGCCGTCTTTATTGTTCTGTTTTGTTGTTTATTATGTTAGCTTCCAGCATCTTGCTAGAATAACCAGTTTTTAAAGCACCGTTTGATTTGCAAGCAATTGTTTTTCTGATTGATTTAAAAATATAGTCAATAAAGTTTGTATGCAAAACGCACAGTTAATTCCGGTGACAAAGTGAACTTCAGAACAATTATTTTATATTTTGATTAGGATTTCGGGCCAAATAATTGGCTTCGGATCTCAGAGAAGTGATAATAAAACTCTGCCTGGAGCACAAAACTCAAAGATAAATAGCCGAATTGGTTGGAAAAAGTCATGCAACCGTCCAAAAAACAAAAGAAAGGTAAAGAAGGCAAGAAAATGATAATAACAAGCCAAGATCTGGTCGGCCAACCACATTCACACCCAGTGAGAAACGAATTTCGTGCTCAATATGCAAAAAAATCCGAAAATTTCTGCACCAAAATTACAGATGGAAATTGAAAATGGGGTGGGAAAAGTTTGTATTACAGCAACAATTCGAAAAGTATTCCATTCGGCAAATTTGCAAAAAGCCATTTGTAAACCCAATAATCCGAAAAAAGAGACTCTTATTTATGACTGCGTCTGGAGTGGGTAAACTTGTTTTTATAGATGGTATAATGGATCGGTTTGTCTATTTAAATATTTTAAAAAATAACTTGCATATAAGTGGTGCTAAACTTGGGATTGCCGAGTCACTTGTGTTCCAGCAAGACAACGATCCAAACACACCTCGCTTATTATCAAAGAGTGGTTCCTGTATAAAGTAAAAAACAACTTAAAATCCCACCCCAGTCGCCCGATATTAATCCTATTGAGCATTTGTGGGTCCACCTGGAGCGCCAAATCAGAAAACACGACATAAGAGGCAAAGAAGACTTGAAAAAGGCCCTTTTAGAAGAGTGGGAGAAAATACGAACCTGGTGTCATCGATGCAAAACCGTTTAAAAGAAGTCATAACAAATAAAAGCTTTTCAACTAAGCATTGAACATTGGGTAATTAACTGTTTATCCTATGAAAAAATTAATTACCTTTTCTTGACTTAGATTTCCATACATACTTTTTGACATATTTTTTTTTTTTATATTTTCGCTTAAGTTGTTGTTTGAAGACGTTAAGTTTCTCTTTGTTTTTTTGTTTTGAAATAAAATTTCTAATATTTTCTTTAAAAAAAAAATAGATTTCTTTCATCGTTGTACAGTGAATAAAAATTTTTTGATTTTATAAGGATAAGCTACTCGCTTGCATACAAGACTGTATAGAATTATTTAATTATATTTAATTCATTTACAATAAGCTGAACGTAGTAAGAGTTTTAAGTTTTAACAATTGGAATACCAGTTAAAGTGTGTTTGCACGATATGTATTTTCTATATGTAAATTCTGTTTTACGATCCATACGAAATTCCTTGTGTATGTCAAATTGGCGTTTTACATATGATTCATAATTTTTCCGTTCAATCGAACATATGTAACTGCGCACAGTGGTTCAAAACCAAAAAAAAGTGGTAATAAGTCTGGAACTTCTAAACTATTGGTTGGATTGGAATAGTATATTCTAGGCGATTGTAGTCAAGGATATAGGCTTTCAAAATATTTATTTTTGAGATACCCTGTTGTAACACAGGGTGAGCTACAGGGTACTAAAGTCGACCACCTCGAGGTGGAAAATGATTTCAAAGCTTGTAACTTTTATAAATATGAAGTGATTTTAATGTTTTTTAAATTTTTCCAATAACCATTAAATTATTAACAAAAAACATGCTTATACTACCTAGTTATCGCTTATG
Organism: Cordilura impudica; assembly: GCA_963682025.1. Classification (NCBI taxonomy): domain Eukaryota; kingdom Metazoa; phylum Arthropoda; class Insecta; order Diptera; family Scathophagidae; genus Cordilura; species Cordilura impudica. The sequence goes on along the minus strand of OY821517.1, from coordinate 85,357,891 downwards.
GTTTAAAAAATATTTGATTTTAAAAATCAACATTTGAACTTTTCACCAAATTCTTTCTTGGTTTTTCGCAAATAACATTTTTATTAAAATAGATAAAAAAAATCTAAAAATATGTGGCGATAGCCAGTACTTTTCTAAAAAATACGTTGAAGTATTTTTTGAATTATTTCAAACCGTTTAGTGAGCACCAAATCTTAAAGTTGACTTTTTGAATCAGGTTCTAAAAATTGCAAATTTTTGCCAAAAAATACCCTTCATTCTTTCACTTTTTTCTCACAACCTTGGTAAAACATGTATATATTTTTCTACATATTTTAAAAGAATATGCTTCAAGAATGGTTGTAAGCGAAATTTTTAATATTGTTGGACATGCACCCTACGTCCAGCATTGGACGAAATTGGGCAATTTTTTAAAAAACAACTAAGTTTTAAAAGTTAATACAAAAATATCCGCTCGATTTCTTCAAATATTTCACCGCAGTATTAAAGATCCAAATATTTTTATTTATTTGCCGCAATAAAATTCACCGCGGTTACATAAACGTGGTCAGGAGGGCTTAAATGGTGAAAAAAGTCAAATTTGCATACGAATTTTTTTTGTTAACATAAAAAACATATTAAGATTAGTTATTTTTATACTTTGTTTATTGATTCAGAACGGCATTTAAATTATCTAAAACACTTCAAAAAATCATTTTGATAACGTTAATAGTTTTTGAGATATTTATATTAAAATTTCAGAAAAAAATATAGAAAAACTATGGCTTTTCGTTTTTTTTTTTTGGTTTTTTTGGTAAAGTGTTCCCAAAATTTTTGAATTTTACTTATTATTATATATATTGTTAAAGAAGACATATTTATCTATTCAACGATATATAACATGTCTATCAAATATATTGCAACATGCTGAAATAACGACCCCAACCACACTCTACAGGCAAAAATTTAGCTATTTCTCTATTTGTTCATATAAATGGTCATTTACATAGTGAATGACATATTTTTTTTATTGTTTTTTGGTAAAGGGTTGCATACGTTTTTATTACTTCAAATAATTTTATATATCTTTTCAAAGGAGGTATAATTATAAGTTGATGGTGTATGAAATATTTACCTAATGAGTTTCAACTGATCATAAAATTACCCGAAACTCTGATACCTATTGCAAAATATCTGTAATTCACAATACCTTTTTATGCAAAAAAAACACAGGTAAAAGCCAAATCCTTAGATTCACTAAAACAAAATGTAAGTATTGGTTGAAGTACCTGCCCGATATATTACCTTTCAAAAAGTATTTTCAGTATATAACCATGAGTTTCTTGTTTATTAAGATCAGTTACGTATAATCTATCATGGAGGTTACATTAAAGTATTATTCACTTTGCGGCAAATAAATAAAAATATTTGGAGCTTTAATACTGCGGTGAAATATTTGAAGAAATCGAGCGGATATTTTTGTATTAACTTTTAAAACTTAGTTGTTTTTTAAAAAATTGCCCAATTTCGTCCAATGCTGGACGTAGGGTGCATGTCCAACAATATTAAAAATTTCGCTTACAACCATTCTTGAAGCATATTCTTTTAAAATATGTAGAAAAATATATACATGTTTTACCAAGGTTGTGAGAAAAAAGTGAAAGAATGAAGGGTATTTTTTGGCAAAAATTTGCAATTTTTAGAACCTGACTCAAAAAGTCAACTTTAAGATTTTGTGCTCACTAAACGGTTTGAAATAATCCAAAAAATACTTCAACGTATTTTTTTAAAAAGTACTGGCTATCGCCACATATTTTTAGATTTTTTTTTTTTTTATCTATTTTAGTAAAAATGTTATTTGCGAAAAACCAAGAAAGAATTTGGTGAAAAGTTCATATGTTGATTTTTAAAATCAAATATTTTTTAAACCATAAGCGATAACTAGGTAGTATAAGCATTTTTTTTGTTAATAATTTAATGGTTATTGGAAAAATTTAAAAAACATTAAAATCACTTCATATTTATAAAAGTTACAAGCTTTGAAATCATTTTCCACCTCGAGGTGGTCGACTTTGGCACCCTGTAGCTCACCCTATGTTACAACAGGGTATCTCAAAAATAAATATTTTGAAAGCTTATATCCTTGACTACAATCGCCTAGAATATACTATTCCAATCCAACCAATAGTTTAGAAGTTCCAGACTTATTACCACTTTTTTTTGGTTTTGAACCACTGTGCTGCGCCTGACATAACCTCTGTTTGTTTTGTTTACTTCTGATTTTTGTTGTGTAAACATCTATACGCGCAGTGGGGTAAAAATCTATTTCTTAAAGCTAACTCATGATTGATCAGAGATGAGTCCCATATGACTTAAAAGCTAACTCACTTTCCATGTTAACAGCTATTCAGTTTTTCAATGCAATATCCTCAGAATGAGTCAGTACTCACTCACTCTACATAAGTTTCAGCTAACCATAAGTTAACTCATTATGAGTTAGTGATCCATAAAGTAAGAGGGCACTGCGAGTTTGCTGTGAACTAATTAACTAATTATCGGGTCTTACGAGTCAGCTTATAGTTAGTTATAAGGCTATAATTAAAAAATTCAAAAACACTAATTTTTTCTTGTATTTTTCATTTCATTTACTCTTGAGTTTATTTATAAATATATTTATATTGAAAATAAACAATAAAAATATATAGTTTTTTGAAATATCTTATTATAAAATAACATTATTTATTATTTATTAAATATAAATATAATGCGAAGATGGGTTTTTTAATTAACATATTATAATTAAATATTATTTATTAAATATAAATATAATGCGAAGATGAGTTTTTTAATTAACATATTATAAGCTTTCTTTCATCAGTTCTTTCTTTTTGTTAACGCAAATTGCTTGGAAATGTAGCTTTTTAATTAATTTGCGCATTTCTAAATGATTTTTCCGGATCTTCTACTCCGTTAGCACGAATTACATCTGTTAAATGATACAAAAATTAATTTGTGAATACAGGTTCGAAGGTAAAATAAATATATGTATATGTTACTATCTCAGTTTACCTGTTATCTTCTCAGTTTTTCTACGTAAATAGCCTTCTCTATTTTTATTATTCTCTTTAAGTTCCTTTTACTTCCACCCCTCGTATTTAAAAGCATTTTATTCATATTCTTTTCTTTTTTATATCTTTAATATCTGTATTTTATATAATAATAATAATATAGTAATCAATAATTTTTTATAATTTATTAATATTTCACTTTTCTCACTTTTAGTTAATACAGAATTTAGCGACACTTGTTTAATTTATTTTATTATTAAATCTTTTCTAAGCTTTATTATTTATATCTAATATTATTTGTATTGTTTATAATAGTTTTTTATAATATATTACTAGAGGACCCCTGCTGCTCCGCAGCATTATATTATATTATATTAATTTTTATAATATAATACCAAAATTTGCCAAGAGAAGTTAACGTACAGTAATGCCAAAATATGCCAAGAGAAGATAACGTACAGTAAAAATAAAGTTGATTGTCCACGCATATCTTTCCTCAAACCCAACGAATTTGCCAAGAGAAGTTAACGTACAGTAATGCCAAAATATGCCAAGATAAGTTAACGTACAGTAAAAGTAAAGTTGATTCTCCACGCATAACTTTCCTCAAACCCAACGAATTTAAGCAGTTAATAGCTCAAAAGAAGGAGCTTGATCCACTGAGTGTTCTTAGACCTATGTCAACAGCCTACGTTAATTAGAACTCTATTTATAGAGGTTTGAGAGAAGAAAAATATTAAAAAAAATCTTGAATGCAAAGTTTATTCATAAATTCTTTTAATATATAAGATATATTATTAATTTTCTTTTTTATACCCTATACCACTATGTGGTTTGGGTATAATGAGTTTGTGCTGATGTTTGTAACTACCAAAAAAATTTGACCTAGACCCATCTTTTATTATAGCGACCGACTCAGAATCACTTTCTGATTCTATAAAGTGATGTCCGTCCATCCGTCCCGATCTTCACTTAAATCTAGCAAAAAACGAAAATATTGCACAGATTTTTCTCAAACTTCGTTTGTAAATTACCTTACAAAATATGGTCAGGATCGGCCCATTTTTCGACCTAGGCCCCATATAATTATAGCATCCAATATGAACTTTTTATATCCGAAGGCGATAAAAAATTAATTACAATGCCACTAAAATTTGTTTTATACTTATTTTCTATATCTAATTACTTGGACATAAGAGATAGTGTCGCTAACATGACATGTTTTACTCATTTTTCTTTTGTGTTTTGCTGAATCAGTTTTGAGTGAGCAAAAAGTTACTTCAATACTTATCGAGAAGTTAGGTGTAAGAAAAAAAATGGCTCATCTGTGCATCATTTTAAAGTTACTTAAGTTCATTCTAAATGAGTTAAGCAGACCACACACTGTCAACAAATCGTTTCGATCAGTCGAAATTTCGACAGATTGTCATGTGTGTAGCGTGGTTTGCATACAAATCGAAAATTGACAAACATTTTTGTCTTTCTTGGGATCGGTTGCGTGTGTGTGGCGTAGTTGACGATTTTCTCTTCGCATTACAAGGGTAAGTAAGTCCTCATATGTTTCTGTGTTCATTCTTAGAAAATTTTTGTACACTGCAGGAGCAGATAATTCCACTCCATTTAATAAATTTATGTGCGAAAACTCATCTCGCCTTTTTAACCACTCCTGCATCCAAACAGCGATATTTTTTCCTCTTCCTCTCCTCACTTCTTTCACATAAATAAATACCATATATGGCTATTATTTTCTTTCCGCGTTCCATCTTCACTTGCCGGCGAACAACGTGCAATTAAAATTGTCAACCGATCGACAAGTGTGTGGCAAAACGACTTTCGACCGATCGAAACGATTTGTTGACAGTGTGTGGCCTGCTTTAGCTAAAAGTCAAAAAGTCATAAAAGAACGACAGGGACGTAAGATAAAAGCGGTGTTACATGATTATATTGGTGAAAAAAATTATGATATGTAATAACCTTTTTGTCGCTGTTTAAAAGTATTCTTAACGTTATAATTTATTCCACATAAATAACACAATTACCACTGCATTTAATATTAATGCTAATCAAACATAAATGAAAATTGAAAAAAGAAAGTCAGTAAAAAGGAAGTGTTTGTAGAAAAAATCAAGTCACGATTTTATTAGGAAGTGTTTGGAGATAAAATGAGGGAGCGAATAGAGTTATAAAAACGTTTTGAAACATAAAAGTAAATTGTACCTTTCGGAAGCTACTGGGCATTCTGAAATGATGGCCCTACTGAGGGAAAAGAATATTCACTCGTACTCATACACACCTAAAGAATTAAAACAGACTTCTTTTGTGTTAAGAGGACTTTATTATGGGACTGATGCAGAGGAGGTTAAGTCTGCCCTGGACAAGATCGTACCAAATGTCGTCTCCAGAATCACACGTTTTACAACTCCGTACTCCGTGAAAAACGCATATGACACAGGCCTGTTTTTGGTTACACTGAACCCAGGGAAATCACTTCAAGACATCGCGCACATTAAATATATTTTAAGCCAAACCATTTGTTGGGAGAAGCCCAAACGGAAAGAAAAAGAAATACAATGCCACAGATGCCAACGCTGGGGCGAATCCAAAGGCCGAAAGTAAGCCTTGTAAAACTATTCACATCATACAATTTTATATATACTATCACATTTTAGCAATGTCGCATAAAAGTAAATTGTACCTTTCGGAAGCTACTGGGCATTCTGAAATGATGGCCCTACTGAGGGAAAAGAATATTCACTCGTACTCATACACACCTAAAGAATTAAAACAGACTTCTTTTGTGTTAAGAGGACTTTATTATGGGACTGATGCAGAGGAGGTTAAGTCTGCCCTGGACAAGATCGTACCAAATGTCGTCTCCAGAATCACACGTTTTACAACTCCGTACTCCGTGAAAAACGCATATGACACAGGCCTGTTTTTGGTTACACTGAACCCAGGGAAATCACTTCAAGACATCGCGCACATTAAATATATTTTAAGCCAAACCATTTGTTGGGAGAAGCCCAAACGGAAAGAAAAAGAAATACAATGCCACAGATGCCAACGCTGGGGTCACATTGCCAAAAATTGCAACTCAGAATTTCAATGCATAAAGTGCGACAAAAAACACCCACAGGGAGAATGTCAGTGTACAAATTCAGATTCTGAAACCTCAGCACCCCACTGCGTAAATTGTGGAACAAATGGCCATCCTGCAAACTGGAGGGGATGTCCAACATACAGAAATTACCTTGCATCACGAAGGGAACGCATAAACAAGACCGAAGAAGTCAAGATTGTTGCCAAATCAAACCTAAACAAAATATTGAGCCAATCTATTCGATAACCAGGCAAATCATTCGCCAGTCATTTCCAGGTAAATTCTAATCAAACTCCAACACAAAAACCGTCTAAAGTACAAGAATTTTTAAAACTTGCCAATTTGTTACAAACTTTCTTAAGAATTTTAAAAACATGCCAAAAAATGAAGCAAAAGCAGAGTTCTTGCGGTTTCTAAAAAATGTAAATAATAAATATGGCCCATAGATCTATTTCATTTATGACATTTAACGTCCGCTCCCTTGTCCGCAACAGTCGCCAAATTGAACTGTCAAATATGCTCAATCACAACCAAATTGATGTAGGATTCATTCAAGAATATCATCTACATGGAAATAGAAAAGTAAAACTTAATGGATATAATTTCATTTACGACAACTCAGCAATTGCCATTAGAAACACAATACAGTACAATAAAATTACTTGCGCTAGAACAAAATTTAATAACATCTTTAATGAAATAGAATTGGTCACAAACAACATGAGTAAAAAATACATATTAGGCTCTATATATATACCTTGTGTGTATGCCTCCCATGAGTTAAACGACAGCTTAAACCAAATTCTTCATCTGGGCAACAATTATGACGGTTTTATATTCGGTGGTGATCTAAATACGAAAAACTCAAACTGGGGAGATACTGCCGATAACACCAACGGAAAAGTCTTAAATGACTGGCTTCAAAACAACTGTTTGGATGTAACACGCATTTGCGATATATCCCCATCGTTCCCAAACGGGTCATCTTTTTTGGACCACTTTTTATTAAGTCCCAGCTTAATTAACATTGTCCAACCTAATTTTCAGATCAAAAGTCTACCAACTTTTTCAGATCATTTCCCATTAGTTCTGGAAATTGAAAATGATGCAGCCTGTTTACTCTTAAGAAGTCCCCTGGTAATAACTTCATATAAAAACACCAACTGGAATGAGTTCAAAACAGATTTAAAAGCAGCCTCCATTGCCATTTTACCTTCCGTCCACTGCAATTTAAACAATGATGAGTTAGATGAGCTTGTAAATTCATTTAATGATACACTCACCTCAATACAACCACTCGAACAAAATGGAGATAATCGACCGAAAACGCCCTATCCTGATAACATCAAGAAATTTTTTAAAGTAAAGTATGCATGGCAGAAGAACCTAAAGAAAATATACCACAGAACTGGCAATAAAATTAGCAGTGAGTATAAAATTCTTTCTAAACAAATACAACTGTTAAAAACCATTATTAATGAGCTTATAAATCTTGAAGATGCTAAAAATTTTAGAAATAGACTCTAAAAATTAAAACCTGGTCCTACTGCTTTTAAGGACGTATTTCAGATCATAGGTAAAACTAAGTCACCATTTTGCCAGCAACTCATACACAATGATACCATCACTTCCAATAGTTATCAAATCTCGGAGATATTTAGAACGCACTATACGGACGTGTTTCAAGAGGTAACTCCTGAAGGACTAGTCAACAATATAGATAGTCAAATCTCATCTTGCGTCGATAGACTCCCACAACGTATTTATACATTTGGTGAGACATTTGCGGCCGATGAAAATCATGATATTTACCATTTTACAAACGTGAGTAATATCAGAATGCACATAAACAACATTAACAGCAAAAAGTCTTTTGGCTTTGATGGCGTCTCCAATTTTTTAATTAAAAAATTTCCTGATGCAACACTAAAATTATTTGCAATTATTTTTAACAATTGCATTAATAACGGTTATTTTCCATCGTCATGGAAATGTGCGAAGATACTACCAATGAAAAAAAAAAAAAAAACAAGACAGTAAAAACCCTGAGGATTTTCGCCCGATATCTCTTTTATCCAACATTGGTAAATTATTCGAACACGTAATAAAAGAAAAGCTAGAAAAAGAGTTCACTGTGGGACCAATATCAGAATACCAATTTGGATTTAGAAGATTTCACTCAACACAACATGCATTTTTGAAATTCCACAATGATGTAACTAACAACTTAAGGGATAAAATATGCAGCGTGGCAATATCACTAGACATAGAAAAGGAGTTTGATTCTGTCTACCATAACGGAATTTTATATAAAATGATTAATCTTGGCGTTGACCCGTTTCTGGTAAAAATACTTTGCAGCTACCTTACTAATAGGAAATTTGGCGTTCAAATCAACAACATCACCTCAGAACTAGGATATGTGAAAAGTGGGGTGCCTCAGGGAATTATCTTGGCTCCCTTCATGTTCAACGTTTTCCTGTATGACTTTCCTCACCAAGCTAGAAATTCAAAGGCTGTCCTATACGCAGATGATTGCATAATTTACGCACACAATAAATCACCAATACAAGCTCTGAATAATGTTGCATTTCACCTTGGAAAAATTAGTGTCTTTTACAAGAAGTGGGGCATTAAAATCAACGCAGCCAAATCAGAAGCTATCTGCATTAGAAACCCGTCTGGTAAGTGTCCTAGATATGTAGTGCCAGAAAGTAAATCACTACAACTCATACTGGATGGCATAAACATACCATTTAAAACCTCCATAAAATATCTCGGAATACACTTTGATAAACTATTAAAATCCAACGCCCACGCTAGAAGTGTCCTGGAAAAAACGAAAAAGATCTCTGGAATGTTCGCAGCACTACTAAACAACACATACTTACCTAAGAACACCAAGCTTTTACTCTACAAAGTCGCCATCAGATCGGTTCTCAGTTATGGGTTCCCAATCTGGTTTACTATATCCCCTATAGTAGCCAAAGAATTTGAGATTTTTGAGCGAAAAATCCTGAGAAAATGCATCGGGAAGAATTATGAAAATTTCATAAAACTATTCTCAAATACGTACGTGTACGAAAATTCCAAAGTTCTACCATTCTGTAGATACGCCATGTCGTTACAATCCAGATTTGTAGAAAAACTTGCACTCCACAGTAACACTTTAGTCAGCCAAATATACGACATCGAGAAAAACATAAACTGGAATGAATCTACTTACCTTTCGCCCGTTGGTATCACCAACGTACACTTTCCTGACCTTCCCCCATCCTATATGAGCTCATCCCCTGGCAATCATAGGGGCTGAAAATAGAAGACCAAAAATATTAATACATACTATAATTTTACATATAATGAACCAACTATAAGAGTTTAACTCTCTACTGTGATATTCACAATCTTAACTTTGTACCTGAACAACTTGTTTTGTTTAACCTACCTATATACATTCGTTTGTATCCTATATTTTGATTAACCTACATGAATTTTCGTTTGTCCTTTTTTGTTAGATGCTTTTCCTCTTGGCATTATTAATTTGTTTTTTTTTTGTTATATTTTATTTAAAAAAATGTTTTTAGTTTTTAATATATGTATCACTTTTTTGAAGCGGAATTATATTAGCAAACAAATTTTTTTGTATTTTCGCAAACGCCGCAAACCGCTTAATTTTGCACCACAAGTTGTACACAGAAAATATTTTATCTTCTAGTTCTAAAAAAAACTCAGTGTTTATTAAGTATTAATTTCTTTTAATATTTAACAAATAAAATTTAATAAATTATCAAAAATCCATAAATCTTTGATTGTTTAGTATTTATTATCACTCTTCACAACAAATCAAATCATAACAAATCCCCAAACAATCATAAGTCATACCGATTGTCTTAATGGTCACATCTTGTTATATTGTCAACACTATTTTTGTTTTGTAGCCAACAATAATAGAAATTATCCTAAGTTGACTACAGCGACAAAATTTGTCGTGTAGCCGTGTAGCTGTGTTGGTGTGAAAATTCGTTTTCATATAAACGTGTGTATTAAATTTTTGACAGGCTGTAGTCTTGTAGCCGCTGTCGTCTATGTGTTTCATTACACTGACGCCATCAACCATTTCACATAAAAAAATCATGTGAGTCCGATCACAGGGAAGATGTGTAAACATCTAGTATTTAAAATTTTTTTTAAATCAAACAGAAAGCGTCACCTATGTATCACTTATAAAAACTGTTTCAGCTAATTCAACAACCCTTTGCTGTAAAACGTTAAAAATATCCCAATATAAACGTATATAAGTGATACATAGATGACGCTTTTAAAAAAGTGGCATAAAAAAACAATGTTATATCATAATTTTTTCACCAATACAATCATAAGTCACACAGCGTTATCTGCTTCAGCTCACACCGATATGAGTTACGTTGTTTTTGTGATTGTATTGTGAAATAGAAATTTACCCCCCTGCGCGTATAGATGTTTACACATTTACACATCAAAAACCAAACATGGCACTCGCATTAACCTGACGCTTGTGCCATAAAAAATTTAAAAAAAAAAAAATACAAACATGGCACTCGCATTAATTTGACACTTGTGCCATCAACAATTTCACCTAAAAAAAACCAAACATGGCACTTGCATTAACTTGACACTTGTGCCATCAAAAATTTAAAAAAAATACAGACTGTAATTCGAATATGTCTGTCAATTTGTTTGAGAGCTCTGTAATATATTGTTTAATTGTTATTTAGTTTTAGTAATGTTATTAACTGACTTTTGCTCTGTTAGCGAATCCAAAGGCCGAAAGTAAGCCTTGTAAAACTATTCACATCATACAATTTTATATATACTATCACATTTTAGCAATGTCGCTTTTACGCTTTCTTAGTTATTAGAGTAAGACACATATAGCTCTAAGAATATTATTATTCTCATCGTATGTAGACAATCAATGTAATCGAAAAAGAAGAACACTTAATAAAAATTTTACTTACTACTACTTAACGTTTTGAAACATGAAAACTGAAAAATAAAAAATGAAACATTAAAAATAAAAAATTAAAAAATAAAAATTAACAAGTTGAAATAATACATATTTTTATTTTTAAAAATTTTTTAATTTTTAGCTAATAAGGCCTAAATTTTAATAATGTAATTAAAAATGCATCAATTACAGTTTGGTCCCGACGTTTCGTCGATTTTATGTCGACTTCCTCTGGGGATTTTTTTCTCTATTTAATGATAAAAACAAATAAAATAAGTTAAAAATTATTACACCAAAACATTAAAAACTTACAATCTTAACAAATAACATTTAAACATAAAACATAAATTCTTTTTAAAAAACACATCTTAAATCTTAGTATCACAGTTGATTATATTTATTTTATAGCTATAATATAGCTAGCGTTGATGTTGTTTGTGTCTTCTTTTAAATTGACAGTTTTGTTTATGTTCTTTTGTATGTGCAAACTTTCTTTCGTGTATCTTTTCCTTTCTATATTCTCTTTGTCTATTATTTTAACTTTTGAAAAGTCAGCTGAGTGTCCAGTTCTGATAATATGTTGTGACAAGGCTGTTGATTCTTTATTTTTTTCTATATCCATCTTATGTTCCCCCATTCGTATACCTAATGCTCTCTTTGTTGTACCAATGTAAATAAGATCACAATGTTCTGTGTCGTTGCCTTTGCACTGTATTTCATATACCACATTATTTTGTTCTTGTTTAGCTATTGGCGCTTTTACGTTTGTAAATATTTGGCTTAGCGTTGAGTTGGGTTTGTATGCGAAGCATATGTTCTTTTTACATATTGTTGTTTTTAAGTTTCTTTTGTCTGTAAGGCCAGGGATGTATTGTACACTATAAAATTGTTTTCTTTCTGTGATGCCAGTGTTGTCACGTTGATGGTTGTTTTTTGAACGCCTAGTTGTATCACTTATTAATGTTTCTATGAGTTTATTGGGAAAACTATTTTCTTTTAGTATCTGGTTAATTAGTTGCAAATTATGTTTGTGAAATTGATGGTCACTTATTTTTAAAACCCTTTCGATAAAATTTTTGGCAGTGTTGATAATTTGGTTCCTTGGCTGTGTTGCATTAAAATTTATGAGCCTACCTGATGCTATATCTTTAGCATACCAGTTAAAGATTATTCGATTCGAAGTCCTTAGTAATTTCGAATCGAGGTATGCTATTTGTCCATTCTCTTCTACTTCTATAGTAAATTTTATCTTGGGGTGGTATTCATTAAAAGTTTTAAGAATTTCATCCTGGTCGTCAACGTTTATAATTGCCAATATATCGTCTACATATTTCGCTATATATTTAATATAGATGCCCTTTTTCCGCAGTTCCGTTAGCGCATCGTCAAGTAAGCTATCCAATACTATATCTGCTATTGTCGGTGAAAGGGGATTGCCCATTGGCATGCCAAAAACTTGATTATATATTTGGTTGTCATAGATAAAATAGTTGTTATCCGTTAAGCAAAATTTTAAAATTTCTAGAAATTTAGACCTAGGAATCTTGGTTAAATTACTAATAGTAGTCCATTTTCTCATAATATTTCTGATGGCAGTATGAACGGGGATGTTGGTGAACAACGAAACGACGTCAAATGATACTAGCATGTCTTTGTTATCAAGTTTTATGCCCTGTAGTTGCTCCTTCACTTCAAATGAATTTTTAACATTGTATTCTGCAGAAATTATCTGTTTTAATATATGACCTATGTGTTTGGACAGTTGGTAACATGGTACTTGTACCGAGGACACTATTGGTCTAAGAGGGATTTCCGGTTTGTGTATTTTGGGTAATCCATATATCCTCGGTGCATTAGCAGCGGGGCATGTTAATCTGCGTTTTTGCCACGCATCTATATAACCGTTTTTTTGTAAATCGGATACAATATTATTGTTGGTTTTTAAAAGTTTTGTAGTTGGGTCTGGCAGACCCCCTGCAGTTGTTTGCTACAAGTGATACATAGATGACGCTTTCTGTTTGATTTTAAAAAAGTGTTATACAAAAATCTTTAATTACTAGGGTCCGTATGGAAAAAAAAAAAATAAAGTGAACTTCAAGTAGACTTTATCAACAAATTTTGTATGAAAAACATACAATAAAGTCTACTTGAAGTACACTTTAATTTTTTTGCATACGGCCCTAGATGTTTACACATCTCCCCCGTGATTTGACTCACGTGATTTTTTTTTAATTTGTTAATTAACAAAATTGTTAAAAATAAATTTATATATTTTATGTATTTGTTAATTGTTGATTAGTATTAACCAATTTATGTTTCTTTTAATATTAATCTTTTTTAATTTTTTCTGTTTTTCTTTCGCCTCAAGCAGTTTTTTTTTTTTTTTTTTTTTTTGTTTTAAAATAGAATCTGTTCTAATTGAAAAATTTACATATAACTTTCCACATGTATTGTACATAAACAATGTTTGAGAAAGGGTTCAAAAACATGAGAGAATTCTGCGTTGCAATACACGATTTTTTAATTTTATTTCAATTAAAGTAAATAGACAAGAATAAAATTGGTGGTTGATTTAAGTGCACATAAAAACAAAATATAAATATTTGGCAACTCTGTGTTAACAACAATTCGCTTTAAAAATGCAACTCTGCTTTCTCGATTTCTCGCTCCACCCCCCATGTTTAGGCTATCAAAGAAAAATGTCGGTTGTAGGATACATTTTTCTCAACAGAAAATTAGTATACATATTTTGCAGTTGGCGATATAATGGTTCAACAAGAATTAAATATATATAACGTTAAAGAAAATGGCCAGGTATGAAAATAAAATAATTTGTGTAAGTGAGTAGGGTTGTGATCAGAATTGTGTGTTTTCCATAGATTCTCACATTATTCGATAAGATTTATTAATTGGATTAACAAATTATTAAATAAACAAAAATGAATTTTGAGGTTGTTTTTAAGTGCAATTGAAAAGCAGATTTGGTAAGCCAAAGTTCACATAAGGCAATTTTTGTTGCGAATTTTTTATACCCTATACCACTATGTGGTTTGGGTATAATGACTTTGTGCTGCTGTTTGTAACAACCAAAAATATTTGACCTAGACCCATCTTTAATTATACCGATCGAATCAGAATCACTTTCTGAGTTGATTTAACAATGTCCGTCCGTCCGTCCGTCTGTGTGTCCATGTAAAGCTTGTAATCAAACTGCATGTCGCAAATATTAATATATTTTGATGAAATTTGGTATATAAGCTTTTATCGGCCATGGGATGAACGCTATTGAAATTGGTGAGAATCGGTCCATGTGCAGACCTAGCCCCCATACAAATTACCCCTATGAAATCGAGATAAATTGCCATAAGATCCAAATTGTCATATAGATCTTACTCAAATTGGGATTGTATGCGTTCATTACATCCTTTAATGAGTAGTCCAAAAATGATCCCTTTGGCCCAATATAGAGCTGCTTCCCGATCTTCACTTTAATCTATTACAGAACAAAAATGTTGCACTGATTCTTCTCAAATTTTGTTTGTATATATTTTTGCAAAATACAAGAGACTTTACCAAACATGATCAGGATTGGTCCATTTTTGGACCTAGTCCCCATATAGATATAGCATCCGATATGAACTTTTTCATATCTGCAGCCAAAAAAATTAATAAAAATCTCACTCAAATTTGGTTTTTGCTTATTTTCTATGTCCAGTTTGTTGGGCCTAAGAGATAGGGTTTCTAAACGCATGGTATAGGGTATCGTATAGTCGGTCTAGACCGACTATAATTTTCTTACTTGTTGTGTTTGTGGGAGAGAGGGGAAAGAAGAGAGGTATTTGGTACGGACCCGGCCAGCCAAACTGTCACAAAAGTTTGACAAAAAGATGTGGGTGGTCGACATTTATTTGTGACAATTTTTGTTGAAAAAGGTCGGCAGGGTTGACACGTTTTGTCTACATTTTATACACATTTTGTCAACAAATTTTTCAGTAAATTTATGCAAAAATTATCCAAATCTAAATTAAAACAATTTTTTTTATTATTGATTACCGAGTTATATATTAAAAAAAATAAAAATCTTATTTTAATTCTGCACTAAAAGATATTTTGCTCTTTAATTTAGAGAACCTTTCCCCTGCTCTTTGGAAATAAAATTTGACTGCATTCAGTGCCACCTCCTCGTCGAAGTTCTTAAACCAATTGCTTTTCGCGGCATCTAAAAATTATAGAAAAAGAGGTTGGAAAACAACAGGATATTATACACCAAAATATTACCCAATATAAGTGCAAGCACAACTGATCCATCCAGCTTAGTTTTATTGTTCTTACCAGAAAAATTGATTTTAGTTTGAAAATCTGCCGTGAAAAGTTTATTTATAATTTTTCGTACATTATGTCCAATACTGGATCCACCAACGGTACTGATATGTTATATCTTAAATGATAAATGTCAAGGTTAAATAATTTTAAAAATATATCTTTAAAAAAAATTTTATACACACCAAGGATTTCTTAAATTCTAAATTTATTTCACACCTTGAAATTTGGGCATTATATTCGTCAACATTTTTGATTGGCAGCATTTCATCAATCTCAGTGTATTCTTTTTCTTTATTTGAATTTATAAAGTCACTATTAATTATATATTATTAATTTATATATTTTAAATAAAATTATTTAAATTATACCTTTTCTATCAATATAACGCATCGTATTGTGCACACAGTAATAAAAACAGTAATAGATTCTCGAGAATTAACTGTAAAATATGTATAAACAATGAAACTTCACAACACGAAGTTACCATCAACAAATATATGTCCACAAATTGTCAACCAAAATTGTCAGGAAAATGAATTACATACTTTTGTCAAAATATTGTGAACCCCCGCTTTGTGATATGTCGTTTAGGACAACAATCACAATTTTTCAACAAATTATTGTGACAATTTGTTAGTAAAATTTCATTGACAAAATGTACACACCTTTTTGATAATATGTTCACAAAAAGTTGTCATCACATTTTCTGGCCGGGGAGTTGCTTGGCGGTAACTCGTTTTGTTGTGACATTCGTAATTATAAACACGAAGTTAGTCTGGATTCACACAAGGCAACTTTGACATTTCTTTTCATTCTTTGCTTCGCTGTGAAAAATTATTTCATTTTATTTTTTTTATTATTTCATTTGGCTTAAGTTGAGTTTACGGTCGACACCCCGATCCGTTCTAAATTTCTACCACTTGTACAACTTTTTATTCTTATTCTAGGGAAATAATTTTTTTCGGTCGAGCCTATTTTCGGAGTTACGGACCGACAAAGTTTTGATTTGATTTCTATATAACTTTGTTAGTTTTTATCGGATTTCAGAAACATATACATAATTGGAAAGCTTACTTGAGAGCCTTTTTTGGCTATTTCAAAATTCGAAATCCATTAACCCGTTATGAACCTATTGCAGTTTTTGTATTTCATATTTTTTTTCCGGAAAAAGTGGCATTATCTCATAAAATGCTTTATATAACACTGGTGTTTACAACAACTAGATGAAAGCTGGGTCCACTAGCTTCATTTTGATGTATATCTTGACCTTTTAACCCTTTCAGGACCGACTATATTAGTGCTGTTACCTACACTTCAAATTTTTTTCCCCATTTTTTTTTTTATTATTTTGTCTATTTCGGGGTAGCTTTTTTTTTTTTATATACTATTATTCTACTATAATTTATCGCCTGCGGTGCTTTTTAGGTAATACTTTACAATACTATTTTTTTATCCGTCCTATTATGAAATAATTGAACAAATTTTTTCACAAATGGAAAATCAAAATTAATCCAAACAAGACCCAAGCAATAATTTTTCCATTCAACAAATCTCCCAAAAGACTGCCAAGACGTCATCTTATTGGAAATAATACCATAAATGTACTTAATCATGTTGTTTGCGTATGTAGCAAAAAATATATAAAAAATAAAAACACAATATAATATAAGGTTTTATAAGGAGAGAATAAAATCTCTATTTTATTTTTATATGTATACAAGATGTATTACCTTTTTTAAAAATATGCACAGCGGATGGTGTTTATGTGTACGAATTGTACGAAGGTACCAAAACGATTGATTTTATAAGTTAAAAAATAAAGAGAGAAGGTGGCGAGCAATATCTAAGTACCGTTAACGGTTTTACTAGTTAAAATCTATGTAAACACTCCTTTCAACGATGTATAAAAAAAGGAGTTTCATAGATTTTAACCCAGAATTAACCCAAAAATGGCTAATTGACTCAAAGGCGGAAAAGTACAAAGAAAATATTAAATTGTACTTAAACATTGCCGGCCACCTTGCAACATCAAGGTGTGTTGCAACAATAATACTTTAACAAATAACTTAAGTATCTTAAAATAAGGCATAGTTCAGTTTAAAAATGTGAGCTTGAATTCAAATTTTTTTTTTTTTTTTTTTTTTTTTTTAACACTTAAATTGGCCAGTAGGGACCTCGACGTAACAATTTTCCATAGGCCAGTAGGGACCCCAATGGAAAATTGATTATAAATAAGTATGAGCCAGTAGGGACTCTACAATTTGAGCCAGTAAGGACTCTACATATGAGCCAGTAAGGACTCTACAATGGAGATGGGCCACATATGACCCATCCAAAAACGGTGTATTGCGCCATAGCATCCTCATAATCGAGCAGAGCATCTCAAAAAGGTTAGGGAGAGATTCCATATTTCTATGAAACAATAAAAAATTTAAAGAAAATATCGAAGAAAAAGTGTAAATTATTCGGTCAAAATGACCAGTTTGGTTATTGGTCGTTTTACAACCCCATTAGCAGTACGAATATCCGCGACCCTTACGCGACCGTCACTTCCCGGATAAACTTTTATGACCCGGCCTAAACGCCACGATGTTGGAGGTAGATTTTCATGCTTGATAACGACTAAGTCGTTTTCCTGTAGATCGCGTTCCGGATATTTCCATTTATAGCGCTTATTTAACGTCATTAAATATTCTTCTTTCCATCGGCGACAAAAAAGTTGAGACAACGCTTTCATTTTTCGAAATCGATTAACAAGACTTATCGGAGATTCATTAATTTCAGGCTCCGGGGGAGCAAGTATTGGTCCACCTATTAAAAAATGACCAGGAGTCAAAGCTACTGGTTCCCGAGGGTTATCCGCCATAGAACAAAGAGGACGTGAATTTAGGCAAGCTTCAATTCTTGCGAGAACTGAAGAAAGTTCTTCAAAAGTATATTTAAAAGATTGCGCTTCCTTACGAAAATGGTGTTTAAAACTCTTGACCCCGGCTTCCCAAAGGCCACCCATATGAGGTGCCCCGGCCGGTATAAACCGCCAAGTTAAACCCTGAATACCATAAATAGAACCCACTGCAATCTGACTTTCCTTAAGAAATATCTTAAAATCCTTCTCTAATTCACGCGATGCACCTACGAAATTTGTGCCATTATCCGAAAATAAAGTGTAGGGGCAACCTCGTCGAGAAATAAATCTGTGAAAGGCAGATAAAAAAGTAGGCGTCGATAAATCAGACGTTGCCTCTAAATGAATTGCTTTCGTAGAAAAGCAAACAAAAATACAAACGTAGCCCTTCGTTATCCTACAAGCTCTGCCCGTGAAACTTTTGATGTCAAAGGGACCAGCAAAATCAACGCCCGTTGTCATAAATGGTCTAGTAAGAGTAGTTCTTTCAGGGGGCAGAGCCGCCATAATTTGACGACAAGATACTTTACGGTCAATAATACACCGTTTACAACGGCCAATGACTCCACGAATTTTCGACTTCAAGCGTGGAACCCAATATTCAATGCGCAATATTCGCAACATCAACTGATTTCCACCGTGAATGGAAATCATATGAACAAATTCTATTAACAATTGAGTAAATCGGCTCGAATAAGGTAAAATAATTGGATATTTCTCCGTATATGAAAGGGATGGTGATTTAACCAAGCGACCATTCAATCTTATCACACCGTCTTTATCGAGAAAGGGATTCAAAGAAATAAGACAACTCTTTGAACTTAACGGTTTTTTGTCTAACAGGCACTTATATTCATCTGCATAGTGGTGTTTCTGAGCCACAATGGCTAAATGCAATTTTGTTCTTCTGATTTCATAACCAGCAACGATTTTATCCACATTCATATAACGATTTGACCTATGAGCTGGATGACTATTGTAAAAGAACCTCAAAATATATGAGATTATCCGAAGAGCTCGATCAAGACGAGAGTAATTATTCAAAATATCCACATATATATCTTCCCCCTTAACGTCCGTAAAGAAGGAAGCATGAGTTTTGACAACCCGACCCTCAATGTCAGTGTCAAGATAACTTAGATCCGTTATATTCCAGTGCACTTTATCTTGACCCAGCCATCTTGGACCATGCCACCAAAGCTCACTATTTTCCAGCTCAGTGGGAGAGGTACCACGACTACCTAAATCTGCAGGATTATCCTCAGAACGAACATGATACCAATTATGGTTTCCTACATTTTCTTGAATGCGGCATACTCTGTTCGCTACAAATGTGGTCCAGGAACACGGCGTTTTCCTTAACCAAGAAAGGACTATCGTCGAATCAGTCCAACAGTAAATTTGATCAATTTTAATATCAATTTCACCTATTACCGTCTTCAAAAGTTCAGAGGCTAACACCGCCCCGCACAGTTCTAAACGAGGTAGAGAAATTGATTTGATGGGGGCTACTTTGGTTTTCGATGAAAGTAGGTGAGTATGAATTTCGCCGTTAGAGGCCTGAATTCGAATATAAATCACCCCCGCGTATGCCTTTTCCGAGGCATCAGAAAAAACATGAAGCTCAACAGAATTTCCCGGCGAATAATTAACCCATCTTGGAATACGAATAGTATTTACCTCATGATAAGAAGTTACAAATCTTTTCCATTCAACTTCTGTCGAAATTGGAAGCATATCATCCCAATTTATATTATCAAGCCAAATTTTTTGCATGATAATTTTAGCAACCACAATTACAGGACCTAACCAACCTACAGGATCAAACAATTTCGCGATAGTCGATAAGACTTCCCTCTTAGTATACCCATATTTTAATGAAATAGGAGTCACACTAAAATAAAACGAGTCCAACTGAGCGTTCCACTGAATTCCTAAAGTCTTTGAAGTACTCGATTCTATAAAGGTCAATAATTTAGCGTCAACTAAATGGTCCAAAGGTATGTCTTTCAAAATACTCCGTTCGTTTGAAGTCCATTTTCTTAGTTGAAACTTAGCAGAGGCCAAAGCAGCGACGAGTTGATCACGAGCCATTAATGCAGTCGAAATGTCATGAGTCCCTGTCAAAACGTCGTCAACGTACATGCACTTTCGTAGAATATGTGCTGCGAGAGGGAACTCAGCCTCAGAATCGTCAGCGAGTTGTAATAACGTCCTAATGGCAAGGTATGGAGCGCAGTTAACGCCAAAAGTCACTGTCTGTAATTCATAGTCCCTTACGGTCTCCGTCGGAGAATCCCTAAACAAAATTCGTTGAAAAGGGGTATGAGAAGGATCAACCCGAATCTGTCTATACATTTGAGTGATATCACAATTGAAGACGAATTTAAACAGACGCCACCTAAGAATAAGTAGAACTAAGTCTGCTTGTAAGGTAGGTCCTACGTAAAGGCAATCGTTTAAACTAATTCCATTAGAAGTTCTATTTGAAGCGTTGAAAACAACTCTCAATTTAGTTGTCTTACGTTCTAGTTTTACCACCGGATGATGAGGTAAATAACAAAAAGAGGTAGGAGATGAAAAATTTGGTAATACCGGTCTCATATGTCCTATGTCCAAATACTCCCTAACGACGTCATCGTACATCTCCTTAATTTCAGGTCTACGCAGTAAAGATGATTCGGTCCTAAGATATTGTCCCATAACACCAGGTCTTGAAGTCCCTAAAGAAAATTTTTCAGGAAATTCAGGCTTAAATGGGAGAGTCACTACATATCGACCATCAGATTCGCGACGAGTAGTCGCTTTATAATTTTCCTCACAAAATATGTCAAATGGAGACAGAATTTTTCTTTTAGGAGTTTCCTCAAGTTCCCAGAATCTCAAAAGATTTTTGTTAAGGCAATCTTCCTCTGAAAATTCGACATTCGTAGAATATACCTGAACTTGAGGTTGTACAACTGGACCAGTAATAATCCAGCCAAAAATAGTGTTCTGAGCTAGTAAAGAGCCCAAAATATTGCGACGGATTTCTCCCAACAGAATTCTTGGATATAAATCCGCGCCAAGCAAAAGATCAACAGGTCGACTGTCATCAAAATTAATATCGGCCAAACGAAGGTTTGGCAAATTTTCCTTTAAATACGAGTGGACTGTAAATGATGGTAAATTACCCGAAATATTTGGCAAAACAAGTGCCAATGTTTCCAATACAAGGGATGAATCGAAGGTGGAGCCAATTTTTAATGAACAAAGTTTTCTAGACATTGCCGTAACTGCCTGATTAACTCCTGAAATTTGAGCATTCGTCGAATGCGTCGAAATTTTCAGGCGATTTTGCAAACGTTCAGAAATGAACGATGCTTCAGAAGCAGGGTCAATAAGGGCCCGGGCTGGGTACGTAGTACCCTGATGAATAAGATTCACCATAGCCGTCCCTAAAAGTACAGTCCTACTTTGTGCTGTATGAAATACTTGACGATTTGTAGGAGCTGTGGCATGATTGGCATTCGAAGATGATGCGATTGCAGGTACGGAGTTTGAAACCCGAGAAACAGAAACCGAACTAACACCCGAATTCGACCGATTAGTATCCCTAGAAACTTCAGAAGATGGTAATTCACGGTGTAACATAGTATGATGTCTCTTGTTACAAATGGAGCAATTATACGAACTGCTACAATTTTTAGCTTCATGTGTCCTTGCGAGACAATTGACACAACAGTGAAACTTTTTTACCGTAGAAAATCGATCCGCAACAGATAAACTTTTGAATCGATGACAAGAACGTAAAAAGTGAACTTGATTCTTACAAAGAACACAAGAAGCACTTGAAGTTGAAGCAGCATTGGTATGATGCGCTTTGATTTTAGGTTCAGAAAGCCGTTTAGCAGATTCTGAACCCCTAAGATCACGTAAACAATCTAAAGTTTGAACTCTTTCTGTCAGAAAGAGGTCCAAATCCTTCCAGAGTGACAAAGCTGATTTGTCCTTTATACTCTGTTCCCACAGACTAACAGTTTGCGAAGGTAACCGTTGAATGCAAAGAAATACAATAATATGATCCCAGCTGTGCGTCGAAATATTATAAATTGACATAGCCGTAAGGCAACCGTTTATTCCGCGTTGTAAAGTTTTTAATCCCGACGAGGTTTCCTTATCAAGAAAGGGAAGGCTAAATAGCGATTTTAACTGGTTATTAACCAGCATACGCGGATTATCATATGCGTCCCTCAAGTTGCGCCACGCAACATCAAAACCTTGATTAGTGAGAGGGCATTTCGAAACAATTTCCCGAGCTTCGCCACTAGTTTTCCGAACTAGATGGCATAGCCGCTCAATATTGCTAAGTCGAGAGTTATTGATATAAACCGCTGTAAAAAGATCCCTAAAAGTGGGCCAAGAAATGTAATCGCCCTCAAAAACGTCGGTATCGCATGGCGGAAGCGTTAAATTATGACAAAAGTTGTCAGCTGAATTGAGGTTTACACTCGGAGACTGGGACTGCTCTTTCGGTGTCGCGTTGGATTTAAAATGATGTAATCGTTCATTAATCCTAGATAAACAATTAACGTACGCGTTAAAAGTGGCTTCATATTTCGATTCAGCCGCGTCAAAATCCGCCGGTTCCGCGTCATCCGAATTTTCTAAATATGATAAACAAGTACGATATGTCGATTTTACTTGTTCCCAAAGCAAGTCTAATTCTTTTCCACGAATTTCAAGATTAAATACCGAATGTAACTCCTCACGAATATCGTTGAATTTTGCCTCAAATTTAATGAGCGTATCCGAATCGCGAATAAAAATATCAAGTGCAGTTCCCGGCATTTTGGTTCGAATTTATTTTAAAATAAGTTAATTTAATTTAAATAACAATATAAAAATTCGTTAAAAAAAATCCGAAAAAATAATAATATATTATAAAATAATAATATAAAACTATATTAAAAAATTTTATTTTCTTAATATGTGGTATTATTTTAACAAATTAGAAGCAAAACCAAAATTTGCAAAAAAAAAAAAAAAATATTAATAAAAAACACACTGGATATGTCGCGACTAAAACGGACAGTAGGGTGACAAACAATGTTAAGAAAAAACAAGCCAAACAATGCGTGTGCGTATAGATTAGTGTGAAGAGAAATGAACACACTCTTGAGCATAAACACAAAAAAACCAACGCGTGAACGTATAGAGAAATAAAAACTATTCAGCTTAAGCAGTTTAAACACGAAAAAAAAAAACGTTCGCGTGAGCGTATATGTATAACACAAAGGAGAAAAACCGATTTAGTTATGTTTAAATGTAAATCTGTTTAAATTATTATTATTTGCACTAAACACTTTTTTTAAAAATCCCGACGGCTTTTTCTCTTTCCTTCGAATAAAACAAACACGATATGATTATTTATATTATTACTTGCACTAAACACTTTAAAAACCCCGACGGCTTTTTCTTTTTATTTTCGATTAAAACAAACACGATATAATTAATATCACCGTCCACGTAAAGAATATACACGTAATGTAACGTAACGCGTAGGGTTGTAAAACGAAAAGTACGAAAAAAATAGTATTTTAATAATGGACTTTTTTATTTTTAAATTAATTTTTATTATACACTTTTTAAATTTTAAATTTTTTGATTTGCTCACACATAAAAAAAACTGAACTATACGCACCTTTAGTTTAAATTTGATGTAAATTGTAGTTGCAGCGAAGGGTTGTTTTTGCAGGTTCTTGCTGGTGTTGACAAGATGAAGGCTGTGGGAATGTTGAAATTAATAATTTTTAAAAATTTTCCAAATTTTTCCTCAGGATCCGGTTCGCAGGACCAAATGTTTGCGTATGTAGCAAAAAATATATAAAAAATAAAAACACAATATAATATAAGGTTTTATAAGGAGAGAATAAAATCTCTATTTTATTTTTATATGTATACAAGATGTATTACCTTTTTTAAAAATATGCACAGCGGATGGTGTTTATGTGTACGAATTGTACGAAGGTACCAAAACGATTGATTTTATAAGTTAAAAAATAAAGAGAGAAGGTGGCGAGCAATATCTAAGTACCGTTAACGGTTTTACTAGTTAAAATCTATGTAAACACTCCTTTCAACGATGTATAAAAAAAGGAGTTTCATAGATTTTAACCCAGAATTAACCCAAAAATGGCTAATTGACTCAAAGGCGGAAAAGTACAAAGAAAATATTAAATTGTACTTAAACACATGTCAAATATCTCGGAGTTGTCTTGGACAAAAAGCTTACTTTTAAACATATTATGGCTACGTGCCAAAAAGCTATAAATTCATTTAAAGCATTATGCTTTTTTTACCTTCTTCTTGACATCCAAAAACACTATATAGTTGCACTATTTTGTTTATTTTCATATTTAATTTTTTTCACAGAACAATAAAATTTCACAATTCATACGAAAAACAAAACTGTAATAATAAAAAATGTTCATATTGTTATCTTTTTTTGCATTGCAAATTTGAATTCAAAATACAGCCTACTTTTGAATTCAAATTATTACAATCAAAACAGTAAATAACGCGGTTTGCCATATTTTTGGCACAATAAATAACAAAATATTGCCATATATAGAAAAAATTCTTACAAATATTACTTTAAAAATCTAAAGATTTTTTGAAAAAAAATCTCATAATAAGACAGAATAATAGTATAATAAATTATGGCTTAATTTACCAAAAAAAAAAGGTTGACCGAAATAAAAATTAAAAGTGTACGTAACATCGCTAATATAGTCGGTCCTGAAAGGGTTAACAGGTCAAGATATACATCAAAATGAAGCCAGTGGACCAGCTTTCATCTAGTTGTAAACACCAGCATTATATAAAGCATTTTATGAGATAATGCCACTTTTTCCGGAAAAAATATGAAAAAAATACAAAAACTGAAATAGGTTCATAACGGGTTAATGGATTTCGAATTTTGAAATAACCCAAAAAAGGCACTCAAGTCAGCTTTCCAATGATGTATATATTGCTGAAATCCGATAAAAACTAACAAAGTTATATAGAAATCAAATCAAAACTTTGTCGGTCCGTAACTCCGAAAATAGGCTCGACCGACAAAAAATATTTCCCTAGAATCACCCCAAAAGCCCCTACCCACTCTAAAAAAAATTGAAAAATCGGGGTGTCGCCCGTAAACTCAACTTGTTCCTTTCATTTTTTCTTTAACTTCCATTTTTCACACAAATAGATTTTTTACTTTGAACCAATAATAAATTCTTTTTTACACAAACTAAATAAAATGAACTGTCAAAAATGTAAGAATTTGAAAGCAAAAAAAAACGGAAAGTTGCTGCCACAAATTTTTTTGTGTGAACATAAAGGCAACTTTAAAAGAGAATTGAAAAAGTTGCGCAACAAAAATTGCCGTGTGTGAACTGGGATTATTTTGTTTATAGGCGAACGGTGTAGAGAAGCAAGAGTGGTTAGTCGGGGGTCACACAAGGCAATTTTTATTGCGCAACTTTTTGGCAATTCTCTTTTGAAATTGCTTTTATGTCCACACACGACAATTTCTTCGGCAATTTTACTGTTTTGTTTTCTTTTTATTTTCTTATAATTTGACATTTGCGCTCTAGTCGTAAAGAACAATAATAAAATTAAATACATACATACATAAATTAATTTAATTGGTTTTGTTGAAAAATGAATTCAAAAGAAAAAAATTAAGTCCCGATTCCATTTAAAGGCCATTTTAATAAAGTAAACAATAATTACGAATTATTCACACCGAGAAGCGAAACACCGAATGAAAAGAAATGTCAAATATTCAACAAAAAAAAAAAAGCGAATGAGAGAATTGCTTGAAATAGCCGAGAACCGGCAATTCTTTTTCCCTTTTTATTCCCCTCACCGCAAACATCTACAAACTCAAGAATTGCGCAACAAAAATTGCCTTGTGTGAACTCAGACTAAACAAAGAAACGATTTCTGTTTTTGAAGACTTTTTTTTCATATTTCTCTTTACACTTATTTTTTTTCATTCTTGTTACGTTTTAATACCTAGTTAGCCACACGTAACCGGAACTAACCGTGTCAGCTGTTTTTATTCGGTTACATGAAAAGCATTTAGAGCAGTTACCGAACTCAACTGTCACGTAACCGGAACGTCCCAATCTGTTGAAAATAGATTTTTGCTACGTTTGTATGTGACATTTATGAACGAACAGCTGACAAAGTTTGGTTAATTTTACACAGCAACATGCTGTTTCGTTTTTTACGTTCTGTAACTGCACTAAATGCCAACGTTACATTTACAGTACAGATACATTTTAACAACGTGTGTCTAACTAGGCCTTAAAGTTTGGTTAATTTTACACAGTAACATGCTGGTTCGTTTTTTACGTTCTATAATTGCACTAAATGCCAACGTTACTGACGTTGTTAATATATTTTTATTATAAAATCAAATCAACTTCTTCAATTGAAATATAAAATTTTATTATGAAAATTTTTGAAAACAATTTCGAAACATGTAAACATATAAGATAAACAAACTTGATAAATATAAATATACAAAGTAAATAACATGTAATGACACACTACAGTTACATTTACGGTACAGATACATTTTAACAACGGTGGCTAACTAGGCCTTTATTCAATTTCGTACTTTGAAGTGGCCACTTCAGTGGGATCAAGAATCGCTTACATTTTTATTTATTTTTTATTTAATATTTATGTGTAATTTCTTAAACTGAAAACGTTTTAACTTAAAGCTCTGCTATTTGGTTAGATATTCTAAATATGTATTCTACTATTAATAATTTAAAGATTAAATAGGTTTTTATACCCTCCACATCTCAGCGGCGGAGGGTAAATTTAGGTTTGTCATTCTGTGTGTAACGCAAATTCCGGAGACCCCATAAAAACCATAAATTTTCTTGATCATTATAACAAGGGAAGTTGATTTACCGATGACCGTCTGCCTGTGGAAATCACGATCACGCCGTCAATATCTAAGCTAGACCATTCGTTTTTGTATAAAATCGTTTGTTAACATCCCAAAGGACTTGCTATTTAAAATCGTCAAAATCGGTTAAATGGGTCACGATATATGAATGAAACTTTGAAAAAACTTAAAAAAATAAATTTTTTCAGTTTGTTGTTTTTCTTAAGATATGTTGTATATGTTGTAATTCTTCTTATTGTTGAAGTCATTGCAGGATGTGTGTATTTTAATACTGCTCGCATCACATTAGCCTAAGCAAGTATTGCCACATATTTTTTTTATCGTTAAAATTAAAAATTTATAAAAATTAAAAAAAAAAAATTCAAAAATTAAAAATAAAAATTATATATTACAAATTAAAAATTAAAAACTTAAAATTAAAATAAAAAATTAAAAATGAAAAGCAAAAATGAAAAACGAAAAATTAAAAATTCAAATATAAAAATTAAATATTAAAAATTAAAGATTTTAGTTTCATTCTTTATTTTCTTAACTGTTTTTATTATTTTTATTTTTTTGTATTAAATAAAATTAATTTTAAGTTTCCTCTTTTTTCAATATTAATAATTTGTAGCCAAGAATCATTCGATCTTTTTTTATTTTTAATTATCGTATGACTTCTAAGGTCTCAAAACAGGGATCAAACTTTGGGTATCATTATGATGCTGGCTGCGTTAAATAATGAATTTCATTGGTGTTCTATGAAGTACTCAGGGGTTTTCTACTATAGTAAAAGAAAAATAATGAAATTTTTCA
This sequence comes from Cordilura impudica, assembly GCA_963682025.1. Lineage (NCBI taxonomy): Eukaryota > Metazoa > Arthropoda > Insecta > Diptera > Scathophagidae > Cordilura > Cordilura impudica. The sequence goes on along the minus strand of OY821517.1, from coordinate 85,329,778 downwards.
AATAGTAATTATTTCTTTTTAACGATCATTGTTTTTAAACTCTTTCTTTTAACTCATACTCTCTGTCTGTCTGTGTCGTGGGGCAACCCCATTCCCCCTTATCCAAGTGATCTGAAACTTGGCCCATAGTCTTGTTGTGACTACAGATTAATTTTGGGGTAGTCACGCACAGTCACAGAGTGATCTATATGTCATTTCCCCTCATCCGATCGATCTGATACTTGGTCCATACACTTGCTGTGAAAAAAAGATTTACTTTGACTTAGTCACGCATGAAAAAGATTAATTTTGACATAGTCACGCACAGTCACGAAGAGATTCAAACCTCACTTCCCCTCATCCGATCGATCTGAAACTTTGTCCAGACTTGTTGCGCCAAAGATTAGTTTTAAGATAGTCACTCACAGTCACGGAGAGTTTCAAAACTCATATGCATAAGGAAGAAAGAGTTTTAATAAAAACTTTGTTTTTATGGGTTAGATTATTTATAATTGAAATTGCCAACAAGAAAACCAATTAACTTTAAATGTAATTGGTATTGGGATTTGATGTGTCATTATTCAAAGTGGTAGCCGTACCCAACATTTGACGGAGGGTCTCAAAAATTCGGCACAGCCGGCTTTAACACTAACTTGTTGTATATAGTTTAAAAATTTTGATAAATTATTAAGTAGATTATGATAAATTATTAAGTAGAAAAAGATTAAATCTTATAATGAAATAATATTTAACAAATAAATTGAATTGAAAGATAAAAAATATAATTTGAATTTACATTAAATTATTATTTTTATACCCTATACCACTATGTGGTTTGGGTATAATGACTTTGTGCTGCCAAAACTACCAAAAATATTTGACCTAGACCCATTTTTTATTATATCGATCGAATCAGAATCACTATCTAATTCGATTCAACGAAGTCCGTCCGTCCGTCCTTCTGTGTGTCGATGTAAAGCTTGTAATCAAACTGCAGGTCGCAAATATTAATATATTTAGATGAAATTTGGTATATAAGCTTTTATCGGCCATATGATGAACGCTACTGAAACTGGTGAGAATAGGTCCATGTTAGGACCTAGCCCCCATACAAATGACCCCTACAAAATCAACATAAATTGCCATAAGATCCAAATTATCATATAAATCTTAATCAAATTGGGTTTGTATGTATTAATTACATCCATTAATCAGTAGTCCAAAAATGATCCCTATGGACAACTCTTAGTCATAGCCCCCATATAACGCCGCTTCCCGACCTTCGCTTAAATCTATCAAAATTCAAAAATATTGCACAGATTTTTCTCAAATTTGGTTTGTATATATTTTTTCAAAATATAAGTGACTACCGAATATGGTCAAGATCGGTCCATTTTTCGACCTAGTCCCCCAAAAAAATTAATATTAAAATCAAATTTGAGTGATGCTCATTTTCTATATCGAATTAGTTGGACCGAAAGATAGGGTCTCTAAACCATGGTATAGGGTATCATATGGTCGGTCTAGACCGACTATAACTTTCTTACTTGTAATTTATAAATTCCATAGCTATCACAACAAGAATAAATTAGTGATAGCAAGTAAAAGCTTTCAAGTTAATGTTATGTCAATTGAATTTAAAAATACAATTTGTAAAAATAAACTAAAGCAGATTAAAAAGAAGACATGCAACTAAAAATCATCGTATGAATGCAAAAGGTTTTTGGTAGCAGCTTCAAAAGAGAATTAAGAAAAACGACGTCGTGAAAAATCATCATGTGAATTGGGCATTCGCGTTAATAAAATGCAACCGCTTTCATGATTTCTTCTTCCACCCCTCATGTTTAGTCAGAATTAAATGTGAAAAAACCCAGTTCGATGAACAAAAATTTATATTCGATAGATTTTCATATTACTCTTAAAATTTTAACGATTAAATAGACAAAAGAAGGTGTCGCGGCTAGCTATAATTCGTGGCAATGTTCAAGTCAATGGCTAATGGAGACCGCTAATGTTCATGTCACGACTTAAAAATCCTACTTTTTGCCATGACAGAAATTCTGCCATAAACCCTGCCATTAATTTGAAGTTTCATTATTTAAAATGGCGCAACTTAAATAAAACGAAATTATTAATTTCATTAATATATATCGAGTGTTTATGGAAATACAAAATGAAAACTGTAAAATAACGAATTTAAAAAAATCCACTCCTTTTAAAGCATTGAGTATACTAAGGCCCAATTCAGACGACGATTTTTGACGACGCGCTTTTTCTTAATTCTCTTTTGAAGCTGCTACCAAAAACCTATTGCATTCATACGATGAATTTTAGTTTCATGTCTTTTTTTAAATCTGCTTTACTTTTTTTCGCATTAAGAAAAATATATGAATTAATGTAAATTCAAATTATCTTTTTTATTTTCCAATTCAATTTATTCATTTGTTAAATATTATTTACATTATTTCATTATAATATTTAATCTTTTTACACATAATAATTTATCACAATTTTTCACACTTATACAAAAACCTATTTAATATTTAAATTATTAAAAGTAGAATCTTTAGAATATCTAATCAAATAGCAGAAAGTGTTAATATTTAAAATTTTTAAGTTAAAACATATTCAGTTTATAGAAATTATGCATAAATGTTAAATAAAATAAAAATGTAAGCTATTCTTGATCTCACTGAAGTGGCCACTTCAAAGTACGAAAAATAATAAAACGTAACAAGAAAAAAAAGAAATGAGTGTAAAGAGAAATATGAAAAAAGTCTTGAAAACAGAAAGTCTGGGTTCAGACAAGGCAATTTTTGTTGCGGCAATTTTTTGCCATTCTCTTTTAAAGTTGCCTTAATGTTCACACAGAGAAATTTGTTGCCGCAACTTTTTGTTTTCTTTTGCTTTCAAATTCTTACATTTTTGACAGTTTCTTTTATTTAGTTTGTGTAAAAAGAATTTATTATTGGTTCAATGTGAAAAATCATTTTTGTTTGAAAAAATGGAAGTCAAAGAAAAATGAAATAATAAAAAAAATAATAAAATAAATGAAATAATAATAATAATTTTTCACAGCGAAGAAAAGAATAAAAAGAAATGTCAAATAATAACTTCGTGTTTATAATTACGAATTGCAGAACAAAACGAGTTGCCGAGTACAAGCAACTCCGTACCAATTACCACTCTTCTTTCCCCTCTCTCCTACAAACTCAAGAATTGCGCAACAAAAGTTGCCTAGTGTGAACTCGGACAAATCGTGTCTTTTTGTTTAACCCTCTTGCTTCTCTACACCGTTCGCCAACAAACAAAAAAAGACGTCGAAAAACAACGTCGTCAAAAGTCGTCGTGTAAACACAGCCTAACGCAGTTTTGTTGTTTAAGTTCAAAGATATTTTAGAAATGAAATGTCTAGACACAACTTACCCACTTCGCGTTTTATGTTTCTCTGACTTGAACATCAACATTGCCATGAATATTAGCTAGTCGAGATACCGTGTAAGGTCCCTATTACACGTTCAGTATCTATTGACCACGATCTAAATATCACAATATACATACATTCATTGAACGTATAGCATGCAGTATTGATAGATCGCGATTCATTTTAATGCATTTTAGAATAGGAGGACATAAAAGCAATTATGTTAACTTTGTTGAAAACATATTCGCTTTAGTAAAATGCAACTGTGATCTCTTGATTTCTTGCTCCACCTCATGTTTACCCGCCCGTTACACAGGCCACTGTCTGTTCGAAAAACTCAATGCACTCACTTTTTTTTACTAATATAGTCTGGATTCACACAAGGCAATTTTTGTTGCGCAACTTTTTTTTCAATTCTCTTTTAAAGTTGCTCTAATGTTCACACAGAGAAATTTATTGCCGCAACTTTTCGTTTTCTTTTACTTTCAAATTCTTACATTTTTGACAGTTCACTTTATTAGCTTGTGTAAAAAGAATTTATTATTGGTCCAAAGTGAAAAATCTATTTGTGTGAAAAAATGGAAGTCAAGGAAAAAATTAATAAAATAAATGAAATAATAATTTTTTACAGCGAAGCAAAGAATAAAAAGAAATGTCAAATAATAAGCTGCAGCTAACTTCGTGTTTATAATTACGAATTGCACAACAAAACGAGTTGCCGAGTACAAGCAACTCCGTACCAAATACCGCTCTTCTTTCCTCTCTCTCCTACAAACTCAAGAATTGCGCAACAAAAGTTGCCTTGTGTGAATTCGGACTAATTATGTTAGAAAAATATTCGCTTTAATGCTGAGTACCAAGGTTCAGAAAATACACACATGAAACACACAATGTTCTGTTCAAAAGCAGCCAACACATATCTTTATTTTCATATCAATTATGTGCGTTTCTAAATTTTCTACGGTGCCCAACACAACCATGACTGTGTTCGTTTTAATATTTCGTTATTTACACGAACATTTTTGTATCACATACTTTTTGTTTCAATCACACATAAAGCACACATTTCTGAGTGTTGCTTTATTTGAAGTTCATGTTCTGGTACGTGTACTGAAAAAAACCACAGAACATGTACAATAAACAGGTTCGAGTTCAGTTATATTTTAAGTCGTGTTGTGGCTCGTGTAGTAAGAAAAAACAGAACATGTACAATAAACAGGTTCGAGTTCACGACGTGTTTAAACACGACTTAAAAAATAACTGAACTCGAACCTGTTTATTGTCGCGTTTAAACACGACTTAAAACATAACTGAACTCGAACCTGTTTATTATTATTAACAGGAACATGCGAAAAAACTTGATACCATTTTTTAATACAGACGATGGAACAAAAAACGAAACATTATTTCTATGTGTTTATTGAATATATTAGTAAAGGTGCTATTACACGAAGTGTTTTTTACATATGTACTGTCACTTTTTTTTATCCATATGAAATTCCTCATGTCTGTCAAAATTGTCTTTTACATACGATTCATAAATTTTGCTATCACACGTGCCTATGTATTTCCGTATGACATAACCTCTAAATGTAAACAACAGCTGATTTATTTGTGAATTTACAAAAATTTATTGTTAAAAAAAAAGTTATATATTTTTTAATTGTTAATTAATACTACACAATTTATTTTTCTTTCAATATTAGTCTTTAAAACTTACTCTGTATTTCTTTCGCCACAAGCAGTGTTGTATTTTCATATGTTTGTCATGCAAAAATAGAACCTGTTCTAATTGAAAAATGTACTTGTGACTTTCCTCATGTATTTGTACATAAACAATGTTTCATATGTATCACACGATGTGTACAACTTTTGTTATGGGAAAATTTGACAGTACATATGTAAAAAACACATCATGTAATAGCACCTTAAGTACTGAACAAATATGTAACAGTAAACATCGATACAGACGATGGAACATTCAGAAACATAAACTATCAACATAATTTGATATTTCAGGAACCAAAATTGAAAAATGAAACATTGCTACACACGATGGAACATTAACATTGTGTTCTCAGCATAACGAAATATTTTTTTTTTTGATTTCGTTTCCCCTCACGTTTAGACTATCATAAAGAAAAAAAATCTGCGTTGCAATACACGATTTTTTTAATTTTATTTCAATTAAAGTAAATAGACAAGAATAAAATTGGTGGTTGATTTAAGTGTACATAATAAAAAATTTGGCAACTCTGTGTTAACAACAATTCGCTGTAAAAAATGCAACTCTGCTTTCTCGATTTCTTGCTCCACCCCCATGTTTAGGCTATCAAAGAAAAATGTCGGTTGTAGGACACATTTTTCTCAACAGAAAATTAGTATACATATTTTGCAGTTAGCGATATAATGGTTCAGCAAGAAATAAATAATATATATAACGTTAAAGAAAATGGCCAGGTATGAAAATAAAATAATTTGTGCAAGTGATTAGGGTTGTGATCAGAATTGTGTGTTTTCAATAAATTCATCGACAAGTTTTAACAATTGGAATATCTAATTATTAAATAGACGAAAATAAATTTTGAGGTTGTGTTTTTAAGTGCAATTGAAAAACAGAAGATTTACACCCGTATTCATAAAAATTAAAGTGTAATTCAAGTAGACTTTATCAACAAATTTTGTATGAAAAACAGACAAAGTCTACTTGAAGTACACTTTAATTTTTATGAATACGGGTGTTAGTATTTGTATTAAAAGCATTTGCTTTTAAAAAAATGCAACCGCTTTCACGATTTCTTCTTCCACCCCTCATGTCAGAATTAAATGTGAAAAAATCCAGTTCGATGAACAAAAATTTAAATTCGATAGATTTTTAAAATTTTAACGATTAAATAGACAAAAAGAAGATTTTGACACGGTGTCTCGACTAGCTATAATTCGTGGCAATGTTCAAGTCAATGGCTAATGGAGACCGCTAATTTTCATTTCACGACATAAAAATCCTACTTTTTTGCCATGACAGTAATTCTGCCATAAACCCTGCCATTAATTTGAAGTTTCATTCGATTAAATTAAAATGAAATTATTAATTTCATTAATATATATCGAGTGTTTATGGAACTACAAAAGTGAAAACTGTAAAATAACGAATTTAAAAAGAAAAGCAACTCCTTTTAAAGCATTGAGTATGCTAACGCAGTTTTGTTGTTTAAGTTCAAAGATATTTCAGAAATGAAAAGTCTAGACATAACTTACCCACTTCGCGTTTTATGTTTCTCTGACTTGAACATCAACATTGCCATGAATATTAGCTAGTCGAGATACCATGTAAGGGCCCTATTACACGTTCAGTGTTCAGTATCTATTGACCACATACATTGAACGTATAGCATGCAGTATTGATAGATCGCGATTCATTTTAATGCATTTTAGAATAGGAGGACATAAAAGCAATTATGTTAACTTTGTTGAAAACATATTCGCTTTAGTAAAATGCAATTCTGATATCTTGATTTCTTGTTTACCCGCCCGATACACAGGCCACTGCCAGTTTTTTTTTTTTTTTTTTTTTTTTTTTTACTAATATACATTCACTTTTGGCAGTGGTCACACTTATGGCACTAAATTTTTCGTGCGAGTGCTGCCACTAACGATGATTAATGTTACCCTGTTGGAAATTTAATACAAATTTACTGTAGATATTAATGCAAAATTGTAATAAAAGTTTTACCTTGTTAAATGTATTATTACGATTTACATCTTGAAATGCGCATATAAAAATGCAAGTTTGTTAATTATAGAGTATAAATATCATTAAAATAATACTAGTAATAATAAATGTTAACCTTTTCCCCCAAAATGTGGCTTTATTATGAACTCGGTAAATATTTTGTTAACAAAACGAAAAGTGAAAATGAACGCTAAATTGAAAAAGGAGAATATTTTAAAAGTAATTCTTACCACTCAACCCCTTTTTGGTGGGATATGAGCAATAAATCTTAACGATTTAAAGAAAAAAGCCTACGAAAATATAGCAAAATAGGTGGATATGATCGTAGAAGTTTACGCTTCGACAATATTTTCAAAATGAAGATGCAGTGGTATGTGTAAGAACAAATGCTAATGACGGGGGATTCGACTAATTCGAACAATTTTTCGTTGATAATACATATACAACGTAGTGGCAGTGGTATGTGTAGGACGGGCGTTAACTAACGTTGTGTTAGTGAACATGTTTGCATGTGTGACACCGACAAAATCTAATTTTCTATTTTCCAACAACCCAATAAACATTTTTGTTTGCTATTAACTTGAGATGCGTTTGAGATCAAATACATTTCTCAAATCTCGAACGTTAATTCTCAAATACACCTCAATAGTCCGATTATAGTCTTCTCAACTTAAAAGGCACATTTTTTATGTGGTGATTTTCTTAGTTATCAAATTGAGAAATTTGACAAGTGTATAGTGCCTTTTAAGGGCCCTGTTACACGTTCAATATATAATGACCGCGATCCAAATATCACAATATATTTTGAACGTGTAACATGCAGTATTGATGGTTCGTGATCCATTTTACTGGATTTCAGAATAGGATGCCACTCTGCAAAATAATCAAACGCGCTGAGAAAATTATAGTAGTAATTGTAATACTACATCGTGTACGTAAACTTTAGTTTTTTTGTTTGGAGGTCTCGTATAATGATAGGTATGTGTCAGGTATTCGAAATCATCTCAGGTGTTTCGAAAAATAATTTTTAAATTAAGCGATTTTTTTTTTATATAGAAATTATTTGTTGATTGTAGGATATCCAGGCAATTTACCAATATGGTCGAGTAGAATCGATCGGTATACGACACCGCAACTCAGAAAATTGATTTGTAAAATGTCAAATTTAAATATGTAATATTATTAACTACATTATCAGAATTTTGCTTAAATGTGTTTTTGTTTACGTTCCAGTGGAATTTATTGTAAAAAAAATAAAAAATCTGGATAACTTCACATAAATCAGAATTGTGTGTTTTCCAAACACATTTTCCTTTTATCTGATGTAAAATTATATTGAACATATATATAAACATAATTCTATTAAATTAAAAAGAAATATTTAAGTAATTTACAATATGTTGAACGTAGTAAGAGTTTTAAGTTTTAACAATTGGAATACCAGTTAAAGTGTGCACCATATGTATTTTCCATATATGGTAAAGTCATTTATATTTTGAAAAATATATACAAACCAAATTTGACAAAAATCTGCAATATTTTTGTTTTTTGATAGATTTAAGTGAAGATGGGGAAGCAGCTCTATATGGGGCCTATGATTAAGAATTGTCCTATAGAGATTATTTTTGGACTACTGATTAATAATAAACAGTTTGACTGAGATCTATATGATAATTTGGATCTTATGGCAATTTATGTCGATTTCAGAGGGGTCATTTGTATATGGACTAGGTCTGAACATGGACCAAATTTCACCAATTTCAATAACGTTCATCCTATGGCCGATAGAAGCTTATATACCAAATTTCATCAAAATATCTTCATATTGCGACCTGTAGTTTGATTGCAAGGTTTACATGACACACAGACGGACGGACTCAGAAAGTGATTCCTAGTCGATCGGTATAATAAAAGATGGGTCTGTGTCAAATATTTTTGGTAGTTCCAAACAGCAGCACAAAGTCATACTTAAACCACAGAGTGGTATAGGATATAATAAACAAGTGACATTAAAAAGGAAGTGTTTGGAGATAAAATGAAGGCACAATTCATTGGGAAGTGTTTGGAGGTAAAATGAGGGAGCAAATAGTTATAAAAACTTTTTGAAACATGAAAAATGAAAAATAAAAAATAAAAAATGGAAAATGAAAAATTAAAAATAAATAAAAAATGAAAAACGAAAAATAAAATTTTTCTTTCGCCTCAAGCAGTGTTGTATTTTCATGTTTTGTCATGTTAAAATAGAACCTGTTCTAATTGAAAAATTTACATATTACTTTCCACATGTATTCTACATAAGCAATTTTTGAAAGGGTTCAAAAACATGAGAAAAACAAGCAAAACACATAGTGTTAACACAGCTTTATTAAATAGAGAAAAATAAATTTTGAGATTATGTTTTAAGTGCATATAAAAACAAGATTAGGTTATGTTAGAAAAATATTCGCTTTAACGAAAAAATTTATTTTTTTTTATTTGGTTTCCCCTTACTTTTACACTATCATAAAGTAAAAGTTCTGCGTTGCAATACACGCTTCTTTTATTTTATTTCAGTTGAAGTATATAGACAAAAATAAAATTGGTGGTTGATTTAAGTGCATATAAAAACAAAATATTTGGCAACTCTGTGTAACAACAATTCGCTGTAAAAAATGCAACTCTGCTTTCTCGATTTCTTGCTCCACCCCTCAAAGAAAATGTTGGTCGCAAGACACATTTTTCTCAGCAGGAAATTAGTATACATATTTTGCAGTTCGGGATATAATGGTTCAACAAGAAATAAATAATATATATAACGTTAAAGAAAATGGCCAGGTATGAAAATAAAATAATTTGTGCAAGTTGGGTTGATCAGAATTGTGTGTTTTCGATAGGTTCTCATATTCGACAAGTTTAAACAATTTGAATATCTAATTATTAAATAGACAAAATAGGCTAACTGGGTCACTCATTTTTAGTGAGTTTCTGTTTGAAAAATCATGAAAATCGGTTTAATAGGTCCCGAGAAAACACTGAAGAAGTAAAAAAAAAAATGAAAAGTATATATGTTTCTGTATGGTTCTTGTTGTTATTCTAAATGTTGTATTGTTGTCATAGCTTGACTTGTTGTTTTTGTGGTCGTTGTGGCAACAATATAATAAAAACTAACCCTTTGTAAATTTTTTTATCAACTCTGGTAGAAAAATTTAAAAGTTTCCATTGTTTTGGCATCACTAAAAAACTTGTTAGATCATTTTTATCATCGCCGCGAGCATGCCTGTAAAGTTTCAGATCGATTGGGTCATGTGAAAGGTGTTGAAAATCTATCCAAAATTTTTTCGACAAGCAGACACTACGAATTAATATAAAGGGAGTAAAAATCACCAACATCTAAAGCAAATAATGCTAAACTACCTGTTGTTAATAAAAAAAACAATGTAAATTTACCGAAAAAAAATTTTATATATTAATTTATTTAAAGAAAACACAACAATAACTTTTGATGTTGTATTTTTTGCATGTAATATTTACATATACATACATACATATCTATATTAAATAATAAAATATATTCTATATATGTATATCCATAATATTCGCATGTTAGAAATAAATCGGTATATTATTTTATTTATATAAAATTCTGCAATATTTTGTTTGCAGTATTGATAGATCGCGATTCATTTTAATGCATTTTAGAATAGGAGGACATAAAAGCAATTATGTTAACTTTGTTGAAAACATATTCGCTTTAGTAAAATGCAATTCTGATATCTTGATTTCTTGTTTACCCGCCCGATACACAGGCCACTGCCAGTTTTTTTTTTTTTTTTTTTTTTTTTACTAATATACATTCACTTTTGGCAGTGGTCACACTTATGGCACTAAATTTTTCGTGCGAGTGCTGCCACTAACGATGATTAATGTTACCCTGTTGGAAATTTAATACAAATTTACTGTAGATATTAATGCAAAATTGTAATAAAAGTTTTACCTTGTTAAATGTATTATTACGATTTACATCTTGAAATGCGCATATAAAAATGCAAGTTTGTTAATTATAGAGTATAAATATCATTAAAATAATACTAGTAATAATAAATGTTAACCTTTTCCCCCAAAATGTGGCTTTATTATGAACTCGGTAAATATTTTGTTAACAAAACGAAAAGTGAAAATGAACGCTAAATTGAAAAAGGAGAATATTTTAAAAGTAATTCTTACCACTCAACCCCTTTTTGGTGGGATATGAGCAATAAATCTTAACGATTTAAAGAAAAAAGCCTACGAAAATATAGCAAAATAGGTGGATATGATCGTAGAAGTTTACGCTTCGACAATATTTTCAAAATGAAGATGCAGTGGTATGTGTAAGAACAAATGCTAATGACGGGGGATTCGACTAATTCGAACAATTTTTCGTTGATAATACATATACAACGTAGTGGCAGTGGTATGTGTAGGACGGGCGTTAACTAACGTTGTGTTAGTGAACATGTTTGCATGTGTGACACCGACAAAATCTAATTTTCTATTTTCCAACAACCCAATAAACATTTTTGTTTGCTATTAACTTGAGATGCGTTTGAGATCAAATACATTTCTCAAATCTCGAACGTTAATTCTCAAATACACCTCAATAGTCCGATTATAGTCTTCTCAACTTAAAAGGCACATTTTTTATGTGGTGATTTTCTTAGTTATCAAATTGAGAAATTTGACAAGTGTATAGTGCCTTTTAAGGGCCCTGTTACACGTTCAATATATAATGACCGCGATCCAAATATCACAATATATTTTGAACGTGTAACATGCAGTATTGATGGTTCGTGATCCATTTTACTGGATTTCAGAATAGGATGCCACTCTGCAAAATAATCAAACGCGCTGAGAAAATTATAGTAGTAATTGTAATACTACATCGTGTACGTAAACTTTAGTTTTTTTGTTTGGAGGTCTCGTATAATGATAGGTATGTGTCAGGTATTCGAAATCATCTCAGGTGTTTCGAAAAATAATTTTTAAATTAAGCGATTTTTTTTTTATATAGAAATTATTTGTTGATTGTAGGATATCCAGGCAATTTACCAATATGGTCGAGTAGAATCGATCGGTATACGACACCGCAACTTAGAAAATTGATTTGTAAAATGTCAAATTTAAATATGTAATATTATTAACTACATTATCAGAATTTTGCTTAAATGTGTTTTTGTTTACGTTCCAGTGGAATTTATTGTAAAAAAAATAAAAAATCTGGATAACTTCACATAAATCAGAATTGTGTGTTTTCCAAACACATTTTTTAATTTTTAGATACATACATATATAAATATTTAAATTCCTTTTATCTGATGTAAAATTATATTGAACATATATATAAACATAATTCTATTAAATTAAAAAGAAATATTTAAGTAATTTACAATATGTTGAACGTAGTAAGAGTTTTAAGTTTTAACAATTGGAATACCAGTTAAAGTGTGCACCATATGTATTTTCCATATATGGTAAAGTCATTTATATTTTGAAAAATATATACAAACCAAATTTGACAAAAATCTGCAATATTTTTGTTTTTTGATAGATTTAAGTGAAGATGGGGAAGCAGCTCTATATGGGGCCTATGATTAAGAATTGTCCTATAGAGATTATTTTTGGACTACTGATTAATAATAAACAGTTTGACTGAGATCTATATGATAATTTGGATCTTATGGCAATTTATGTCGATTTCAGAGGGGTCATTTGTATAGGGACTAGGTCTGAACATGGACCAAATTTCACCAATTTCAATAACGTTCATCCTATGGCCGATAGAAGCTTATATACCAAATTTCATCAAAATATCTTCATATTGCGACCTGTAGTTTGATTGCAAGGTTTACATGACACACAGACGGACGGACTCAGAAAGTGATTCCTAGTCGATCGGTATAATAAAAGATGGGTCTGTGTCAAATATTTTTGGTAGTTCCAAACAGCAGCACAAAGTCATACTTAAACCACAGAGTGGTATAGGATATAATAAACAAGTGACATTAAAAAGGAAGTGTTTGGAGATAAAATGAAGGCACAATTCATTGGGAAGTGTTTGGAGGTAAAATGAGGGAGCAAATAGTTATAAAAACTTTTTGAAACATGAAAAATGAAAAATAAAAAATGGAAAATGAAAAATAAAAAATGGAAAATGAAAAATTAAAAATAATAAAAAATGAAAAACGAAAAATAAAATTTTTCTTTCGCCTCAAGCAGTGTTGTATTTTCATGTTTTGTCATGTTAAAATAGAACCTGTTCTAATTGAAAAATTTACATATTACTTTCCACATGTATTCTACATAAGCAATTTTTGAAAGGGTTCAAAAACATGAGAAAAACAAGCAAAACACATAGTGTTAACACAGCTTTATTAAATAGAGAAAAATAAATTTTGAGATTATGTTTTAAGTGCATATAAAAACAAGATTAGGTTATGTTAGAAAAATATTCGCTTTAACGAAAAAATTTATTTTTTTTTATTTGGTTTCCCCTTACTTTTACACTATCATAAAGTAAAAGTTCTGCGTTGCAATACACGCTTCTTTTATTTTATTTCAGTTGAAGTATATAGACAAAAATAAAATTGGTGGTTGATTTAAGTGCATATAAAAACAAAATATTTGGCAACTCTGTGTAACAACAATTCGCTGTAAAAAATGCAACTCTGCTTTCTCGATTTCTTGCTCCACCCCTCAAAGAAAATGTTGGTCGCAAGACACATTTTTCTCAGCAGGAAATTAGTATACATATTTTGCAGTTCGGGATATAATGGTTCAACAAGAAATAAATAATATATATAACGTTAAAGAAAATGGCCAGGTATGAAAATAAAATAATTTGTGCAAGTTGGGTTGATCAGAATTGTGTGTTTTCGATAGGTTCTCATATTCGACAAGTTTAAACAATTTGAATATCTAATTATTAAATAGACAAAAATAATTTTAGGGTTGTGTTTTTAAGTGTAAAATTTGAGTGGCAGTGTTGTTAATTTTGTTGCTCTTGAATATAAAAAAGTTCATATCGGAAAAATAAAAACTGGAAAATGAAAAATTAAAAATAAAAAATGAAAAATCACAAATCAAAAACGAAAAAAACCAAAAATATTTGACCTAGACCCATCTTCAATTATACCGATCGAATCAGAATCACTTTTTGAGTTGATTTAACAATGTCCGTCCGTCCGTCCGTCTGTGTGTCCATGTAAACCTTGTAATCAAACTGCAGGTCGCAAATATGAATATATTTTGATGAAATTTGGTATATAAGCTTTTATCGGCCATGGGATGAACGCTATTGAAATTGGTGAGAATCGGTCCATGTTCAGACCTAGCCCCCATACAAATTACCCCTATGAAATCGACATAAATTGCCATAAGATCCAAATTGTCATATAGATCTTACTCAAATTGGGTTTGTATGCATTCATTACATCCATTAATGAGTAGTCCAAAAATGATCCCTTTGGCCCCATATAGACTGCTTCCCGATCTTCACTTAAATCTATTAAAAACAAAAATATTGCACTGATTCTTCTCAAATTTTGTTGGTATATATTTTTGCAAAATACAAGAGATTTTACCAAACATGATCAGGATTGGTCCATTTTTGGACCTAGTCCCCATATAGATATAGCATCCGATATGAACTTTTTCATATCTGCAGCCAAAAAAATTAATAAAAATCTCACTCAAATTTGGTTTTTGCTTATTTTCTATGTCCAGTTAGTTGGGCCTAAGAGATAGGGTTTCTAAACGCATGGTATAGGGTATCGTATAATCGGTCTAGACCGACTATAATTTTCTTACTTGTTTTATTTTTAATTTGTGAATTAACAAAATTAATTATTAAAAATAAATTTATATATTTTATATATTTGTTAATTGTTGATTAATATTAACCAATTTATCTTCTACTGACACATGCATTGATGTGTCTATTTCACAGTGTGAAATGTATAAAAAATGACTTGAGAGACTAGGTCTATGTTGTCGTTTTGTGGGGGTATAAATTTGCATGTGGTTGATAAGCTTCCCTATACAGCCATTGCCTTCACAAGGGAGGTTAGGGTGAGCTGTTTAATATGTGAACTATAAAAAAAAACGTGCAAAAAGTACATTTAACCTATTTGCACGTGGAGTAGCAACGCCGTAGAAACGGGTTTTCCCTTATGCGATATAATAGAAGACGCGAGGATGGCAAATTGAAACTCTTAACCAGTTTATGTTTCTTTTAATATTAATCTTTTTAATTTACTGTTTTTCTTTCGCCTCAAGCAGTGTTGTATTTTCATGTTTTGTCGTTAAAATAGAACCTGTTCTAATTGAAATATTTGCATATTACTTTCCACATGTACATAAACAGTGTTTGAAAGGGTTCAAAAACATGAGAAAAACAAGCAAAACACATAGTGTTAACACTGTTTTATTAAATAGAGAAAAATAAATGTTGAGATTATGTTTTAAGTGCATATAAAAACAAGTAAGAATACCCTATACCATGCGTTTAGAGACCACCTATCTCTCAGGCCCAACTAACTGGATATAGAAAATAAGCATAAACCAAATTTGAGTGGGATTTTTAATAATTTTTTTGGCTGGAGATATGAAAAAGTTCATATCGGATGCTATATCTATCTGGGGACTAGGCCCCAAAATGGACCGATCCTGACCATGTTTGGTAGTCTCTTGTATTTTGCAAAAATATATACAAACAAAATTTGAGAAGAATCAGTGCAATATTTTTGTTTTTTGATAGATTTAGGTGAAGATCGGGAAGCAGTTCTATATGGGGCCTATGAAAAAGAGTTGTCCCATAGGGATCATTTTTGTACTACTGATTAATGGATGTAATCAACACATACAAACCCAATTTAACTAAGATTTATATGATAATTTGGATCTTATGGCAATTTATGTTGATTTCATAGGGTGCTAGGTCTGAACATGGACCGATTCTCACCAATTTCAATAGCGTTCATCCTATGGCCGATAAAAGCTTATATACCAAATTTCATCAAAATTTATTCATATTTGCGACCTGCAGTTTGATTACAAGGTTTACATGGACACACAGACGGACGGACGGACTGACATCGTTAAATCGAATCAGATAGTGATTCTGATTCGATCGGTATAAAAAAAAGATGGGTCTAGGTCAAATTTTTTTGGTAGTTACAAACAGCAGCACAAAGTCATTATACCCAAACCAAATAGTGGTATAGATTTTAACAAGATTACCCTGCTATCTCACATCACTCTGGAACTGTGAAATCGTTGTGTACGTATTATCAACGAAAAATTGTTCGAATTGGTCGAATCCATCGTCATTAACTTTTGTGTTCACACATCTGACTGCAATCTCATTTTTAAAATGTTGAAGCGTAAAATTTTAAAAATTTTGTTTACTTCTCAAATTGAAAAAAAATGTTGCAGAAAATTTTTTTTTTTCACCACTTCCACCATCATAGCCATCTCTTTTGCTATATGTTCATAGGCCTTGTTCTTTAAATCAATGCGCCTTTATGAATAACTGCGCATATCCCACAAAAGGGGGTGGGAATGATATAAATTAATTTTAAAATATTTTCTTGGCTGAGTTTGGCGTCCATATTCACGAAATAATTTTTTTATTTCGTTTTTTCTTCACGTTTAGACTATCATAAAGAAAAAATTCTGCGTCGCAATACACGCTTTTTTTATTTTATTTCAATTGAACTATATAGACAAAAATAAAATTGGTGGTTGATTTAAGTGCATATAAAAACAAAATATTTGGCAACTCTGTTTAACAACAATTCGCTGTAAAAAATGCAACTCTGCTTTCTCGATTTCTTGCGTCACCCCTCAAAGAAAATGTTGGTTGCAAGACACATTTTTCTCAGTAGGAAATTAGTATACATATTTTGCAGTTCGGGATATAATGGTTCAACAAGAAATAAATAATATATATAACGTTAAAGAAAATGGCCAGGTATGAAAATAAAATAATTTGTGCAAGTGGGTTGTGATCAGAATTGTGTGTTTTCGATAGATTCTCTCATATTCGACAAGTTTTAACAATTGGAATGTCTAATTATTAAATAGACAAAAATAAATTTTGGGGTTGTGTTTTTAAGTGCAATTGAAAAACAAGATTTAGTATGTATAATATGTTTATTTCTACTGTTTTATCCCGATTTTGACTAAACGTATATTGAAAGGTATTTCTTTTTAGCCGATTTGCAGATTTAGAGATTTTTTGCTTTATTTTGGGTAAATTGCATTTAAAGTTGCTACTAACACGTAGATAAAATTATATAATGTGTTTGTAACAAAAATGAGTTTGTTTTTTTGTGAAGTGGCTATAATTGATTAGCATACTTTTAGGGTCTTTACTTAATAAAAAAAAAATTTCCTAGAATTTGCGCTCGAATTTCGAGAGCTAGAATCTGCTAGTTTGTCTTTGCTTTAGAAAAATGCAACCGCTTTCACGATTTCTTCTTCCACCCCTCATGTTAGAATTAAATGTGAAAAAATGCAGTTCGATGAACAAAAATTTAAATTCGATAGATTTTCATATTACTATTAAAATAAACGATTAAATAGTAAACCTCTGCGCAAATGCATTTAAATGCCGTTTCAAGACATTCGCTTTTTTTTTTTTAATACTGATTGTCGATTTCACTTTGCTAACGAATCAAATACTGTATTGTGAAAAACACATTCATATGTATAGCACAACAAAAATATATACACACAAATTCAAATAGATTGTGTGTAGTGTGTTATAAACGAAGTTTAAAGAGTACAGAATATACTCCACACAACAACGAATCATCAAATCACACTAACTGTACCAAAACACACCAAACAACAGTAGGTGATTTGAAATATATCAAATATCATTCTTTAAATCACTAGGTGTAATTAGCTAGATTTGTATGAAGCAAAAAACAATTGTAGATGAAAATTGTACAAAAATATTTTATTAAATAATTTATTAATTTATCAACAAAAGAAAATATACAAAATAATAAAAATAAATAAATTTGGACAAAAAAAAATATACAAAATAATAAAAATAAATAAATTTGGACAAAAAAATTAACTAAAAAATTAG
Source organism: Cordilura impudica (assembly GCA_963682025.1). Classification (NCBI taxonomy): domain Eukaryota; kingdom Metazoa; phylum Arthropoda; class Insecta; order Diptera; family Scathophagidae; genus Cordilura; species Cordilura impudica. Next base: position 85,311,526 of record OY821517.1, on the reverse strand, counting down.
TTAGAAAAATTAAAATACATAAGCTAAAATATTAAAAATTGTGTATGTCAATAATTTTATGTATTAAATTTATTTGTTTTATATTAAAACAAATATGTTGTGAAATAAATAATTATCAATTTTTTTTTATTTTCATCACTTTCATAAATTTGGACACAATTTATAAAAAACAAGAAAACTATAGCCAGTCTAGACCGACTATACGATTCCCTATACCATGCGTTTAGAGACCCCATCTCTTAGTCCCAATGAATTGGATATAGAATTTGAGTGACATTGTTGTTAATTTTGTTGCTTTTGAATATAAAAAATGTATGTAATAAATACACGCGAACCCAATTTGACCGAGATCTAAATGATAATTTAGATCTTATGGCAATATAAGCCGATTTCATAGGGGTCATTATATGGGGACTAGGTCTGAACATATACCGATTTTCACCAGTTTCAATAGGGTTTGTCCTGTGGCTAATAGAAGCTTATATACCAAATTTCATCAAAATATATTCATATTTGCGACCTGTAGTTTGATTACAAGGTTACATGGACACACAGACAGACGGACGGGCGGACATTGCGAAATCGACTCAGAAAGTGATCGATTCTGAGTCGATCGGTATAATAAAAGATGGGCCTAGGTCAAATATTTATGGTAGTTACAAACATCAGCACAAAGTCAATTTATGTTTCCGAACCACATAGATAGTGGTATAGGGTATAAAAATGAATGTGTTTTTCACATTCAAACACATTCATTTTTATACCCTATACCACTATGTGGTTTGGGTATAATGACTTTGTGCTGCTGTTTGTAACAACCAAAAATATTTGACCTAGACCCATCTTTAATTATACCGATCGAATCAGAATCACTTTCTGAGTTGATTTAACAATGTCCGTCCGTCCGTCCGTCTGTGTGTCCATGTAAAGCTTGTAATCAAATTGCACGTCGCAAATATGAATATATTTTGATGAAATTTGGTATATAAGCTTTTATCGGCCATGGGATGAACGCTATTGAAATTGGTGAGAATCGGTCCATGTTCAGACCTAGCCCCCATACAAATTACCCCTATGAAATCGACATAAATTGCCATAAGATCCAAATTGTCATATAGATCTTACTCAAATTGGGTTTGTATGCATTCATTACATCCATTAATGAGTAGTCCAAAAATGATCCCTTTGGCCCCATATAGACTGCTTCCCGATCTTCACTTAAATCTATTAAAAACAAAAATATTGCACTGATTCTTCTCAAATTTTGTTGGTATATATTTTTGCAAAATACAAGAGATTTTACCAAACATGATCAGGATTGGTCCATTTTTGGACCTAGTCCCCATATAGATATAGCATCCGATATGAACTTTTTCATATCTGCAGCCAAAAAAATTAATAAAAATCTCACTCAAATTTGGTTTTTGCTTATTTTCTATGTCCAGTTAGTTGGGCCTAAGAGATAGGGTTTCTAAACGCATGGTATAGGGTATCGTATAATCGGTCTAGACCGATTGTTAATTGTTGATTAATATTAACCAATTTATCTTCTACTGACACATGCAATGATGTGTCTATTTCACAGTGTGAAATGTATAAAAAATGACTTGAGATACTAGGTCTATGTTGTCGTTTTGTGGGGGTATAAATTTGCATGTGGTTGATAAGCTTCCCTATACAGCCATTGCCTTCACAAGGGAGGTTAGGGTGAGCTGTTTAATATGTGAACTATAAAAAAAAACGTGCAAAAAGTACATTTAACCTATTTGCACGTGGAGTAGCAACGCCGTAGAAACGGGTTTTCCCTTATGCGATATAATAGAAGACGCGAGGATGGCAAATTGAAACTCTTAACCAGTTTATGTTTCTTTTAATATTAATCTTTTTAATTTACTGTTTTTCTTTCGCCTCAAGCAGTGTTGTATTTTCATGTTTTGTCGTTAAAATAGAACCTGTTCTAATTGAAATATTTGCATATTACTTTCCACATGTACATAAACAGTGTTTGAAAGGGTTCAAAAACATGAGAAAAACAAGCAAAACACATAGTGTTAACACTGTTTTATTAAATAGAGAAAAATAAATGTTGAGATTATGTTTTAAGTGCATATAAAAACAAGTAAGAATACCCTATACCATGCGTTTAGAGACCACCTATCTCTCAGGCCCAACTAACTGGATATAGAAAATAAGCATAAACCAAATTTGAGTGGGATTTTTAATAATTTTTTTGGCTGGAGATATGAAAAAGTTCATATCGGATGCTATATCTATCTGGGGACTAGGCCCCAAAATGGACCGATCCTGACCATGTTTGGTAGTCTCTTGTATTTTGCAAAAATATATACAAACAAAATTTGAGAAGAATCAGTGCAATATTTTTGTTTTTTGATAGATTTAGGTGAAGATCGGGAAGCAGTTCTATATGGGGCCTATGAAAAAGAGTTGTCCCATAGGGATCATTTTTGTACTACTGATTAATGGATGTAATCAACACATACAAACCCAATTTAACTAAGATTTATATGATAATTTGGATCTTATGGCAATTTATGTTGATTTCATAGGGTGCTAGGTCTGAACATGGACCGATTCTCACCAATTTCAATAGCGTTCATCCTATGGCCGATAAAAGCTTATATACCAAATTTCATCAAAATTTATTCATATTTGCGACCTGCAGTTTGATTACAAGGTTTACATGGACACACAGACGGACGGACGGACTGACATCGTTAAATCGAATCAGATAGTGATTCTGATTCGATCGGTATAAAAAAAAGATGGGTCTAGGTCAAATTTTTTTGGTAGTTACAAACAGCAGCACAAAGTCATTATACCCAAACCAAATAGTGGTATAGATTTTAACAAGATTACCCTGCTATCTCACATCACTCTGGAACTGTGAAATCGTTGTGTACGTATTATCAACGAAAAATTGTTCGAATTGGTCGAATCCATCGTCATTAACTTTTGTGTTCACACATCTGACTGCAATCTCATTTTTAAAATGTTGAAGCGTAAAATTTTAAAAATTTTGTTTACTTCTCAAATTGAAAAAAAATGTTGCAGAAAATTTTTTTTTTTCACCACTTCCACCATCATAGCCATCTCTTTTGCTATATGTTCATAGGCCTTGTTCTTTAAATCAATGCGCCTTTATGAATAACTGCGCATATCCCACAAAAGGGGGTGGGAATGATATAAATTAATTTTAAAATATTTTCTTGGCTGAGTTTGGCGTCCATATTCACGAAATAATTTTTTTATTTCGTTTTTTCTTCACGTTTAGACTATCATAAAGAAAAAATTCTGCGTCGCAATACACGCTTTTTTTATTTTATTTCAATTGAACTATATAGACAAAAATAAAATTGGTGGTTGATTTAAGTGCATATAAAAACAAAATATTTGGCAACTCTGTTTAACAACAATTCGCTGTAAAAAATGCAACTCTGCTTTCTCGATTTCTTGCGTCACCCCTCAAAGAAAATGTTGGTTGCAAGACACATTTTTCTCAGTAGGAAATTAGTATACATATTTTGCAGTTCGGGATATAATGGTTCAACAAGAAATAAATAATATATATAACGTTAAAGAAAATGGCCAGGTATGAAAATAAAATAATTTGTGCAAGTGGGTTGTGATCAGAATTGTGTGTTTTCGATAGATTCTCTCATATTCGACAAGTTTTAACAATTGGAATGTCTAATTATTAAATAGACAAAAATAAATTTTGGGGTTGTGTTTTTAAGTGCAATTGAAAAACAAGATTTAGTATGTATAATATGTTTATTTCTACTGTTTTATCCCGATTTTGACTAAACGTATATTGAAAGGTATTTCTTTTTAGCCGATTTG